>CAWUFW010000914.1:1950000-3205000 GCA_963921515.1 Calotriton arnoldi | reverse complement strand
CTTCCCTGCTGGTATTTCTGTGTATTGCTCTACTTTGACTGCATCTTTTGCAGAGCTCACATTCACAACCTTAAATTTGGTCGGAGGCTCTCTACGTGGCATCTTACTTTTCACCCTTTTATAGAGCCGAGTCTTTCTCTATGCTTTTTTTCCTCTTTTAATTTGAGTATTTTCCTATATCCTTTTCTTTTTCTTGCTCTAGTGTCTTTGTTCTCCAATGCTCGAGCTCCATTAGAATTAAATATGAGATAGATTGGGGCACTTGGTTCTACATCATCAACTGGACTGCTTGTTTTTTTTATTTCTCCCGTACTGGTAGAATCAGTCCCAATTTAATTCACACATGTTTGAGAAAATAACCCCCTTAGTGAATATGTTAGAGGGTCCTTTTGCGATAGTTATTTCATTCTTACTTTGAAGGGTTTCCTCCTTTCCTATTCACAAATGCAACCCCATCAGCCTTACCCTCTAAGTGACTGCCAGTAAAAAATGTTGTTTCCAGAACCATTTTTACAAAAAGATTTGAAAATGTCCTCGATTCCTCCATACCCATACCTCCAGGTTCACTGGTATGTGTCTTATAACTAAATATAGTGCTTTCTTGATGACTTAATGGGGCAGTTTGAGTAACTTCAATAATTAACATTCCCTTTTCCTTACTGTTAATCAATCCCACTTCTTGCTATTGTAAACATTTTGACAGCCAGGCTAGCTTGATCTATCACTAGGGATGCTCCTTCTCCCTGTGTGGCTACATCCCTGTGACACTTAGAATTGACGAGAGTTTGAAGAATAGTGTTCAATATACCTGCTACATGAGCAGTCCCTCCCAATGATTTGTCCATTAATGCAAGTACGTAGTAACCCTGGGTGGAGTTTGCTTAGTCACGCTAGGCGGAATTCCGCGAAGTCGCAAAAAAACTCTGCGAGCTACGCGGAGTTCCGCAAGCATGTGGAGTTGCTTGTTCCGCCTGTTCACGATGTGTTTTTCCTGTTCGAGAACGCGTATTGCGTGTTCGGGGACGCTTATTGTGTGCTCGGGGTAAATATCGCGCGAACTTCACCACGCGGTCGCCAATGGCCGCGGCCATCTTGTTTTTCACTTTTTGCTATGGTTCTGGGCCTGTTTTTCTATCCTCTCTATATCTTTTCAATCCTTTGTTTCTAGAAACTTTTTTTTGATCTGTTTTATTTATTATCTATCCCTCTCTATTCCTGATTGTATATTTTGCGTTTTTCCTACTTTTTGTGTGTTTTTTAGTGCGTTTTTCACTCTTTTTCTATTACTTGCATTTTTCATTTTTTTTACTTACTTTCTTATTTCCTACCATTTCTTTTCTGCAACCGCCTACCCGGAACCATGGCAAAGAGCCTTAAAAAAACTAAGGGCCAGAGGAAGAGGCCTAGGATTGAGAGCCGCGACCACAAGGGATGCAACCTTATTCAGTGAGGCGGAGGTGACTGCACTGTTTTTTTTTGTCCAACGTTACCTCCCCTTAACCCTGGCAGCAGGCAGAAGGCCTGGGTCTGGGTACGGGCTCCGGGAGCATCACCGGCGGCAAGAGAGGGTGTGCCGGGCAGTGTTTAGCTGCTATGGGGTCCGGCGCACCCATAACCAATTGACGCACCGGTGGTCCGACATCCTGGACCAAGAGCAGGACCTGCTAGGTGTTGAGGTCCCGGGGCTTGGTGAGGAGCTAATTATATTACTATTGTGTTCTTCTGTTCTGTGTTATTGCAAATATTATTTTTTTCACAAATAGCTAACATGCTGCTGCTGCTTACATACAGGTAACTTTTGTTTAAAAATCGTATTATTATGTGATTGTTACTTCCAGACAGGTGCTCATGCTCAGCGCTAATAACTAACCGTACTTGTTTGCAACTTTGCGCTCTCTTGGGCTGGTTATGTAAGAGAGGTTAGAGAATTTAAGTTAGGTAATGCATATAGGAAACACTCCAGTCCTTTCCTTTGTCCTGTCAGGCTGTCCTTTCTCCTGTCACTAAGATAGTGGTAGTAGTTAGTTAGTATTATTTGGCAATTTAGCGTCCTGCATGACACGTCCTCTCACATGACTTCAGTCCTAGTAGAACCTTCTGCAGTTTGTTTGTATAGTGAGTGAATAGAATAGCAACCAACCAATTTGGTGTATGCAATATGCATGCGTCCATCTATGCATTATGAAGAATAAAAATGCAGACTTAGTAATTGGCCCATCAAAGGGGGTTTGAGTTGGAGACTGAGAGATGATTGGGAATGAGATCGGAACTTAGTAGAAGCAAATATAATTTTTTTGCAATTCATTCCAAAGTATGGAATAGGCGGGCTAGGTTTGTTTAGGATTCAGGAATCGGAATTGAACTGTGGAATAATAATGATCGGATGGTACTCGACTACGATACATACTAGTCGACTACTACTAGTTGAATAAGTCGATCTGATTTAGGATAGGTGAATGTTATTGCAATTGCCGTTTCCTCTCTAAAAATATTTTTAGAGCAATTATATTTATTTATTTAACACAAATCATTTTTTGTCTCTTTAATTATGTCTTTCATGATCAGCATCCAGGGGCAAGAAGAAGACTGGATCTGCTGGCAGTGCGGCGGGTGCGGGAGCTGAAGGGGCTCCCAGGAGCAGCAGGAAGCGGCCTCAGGTGCAGATGGCTCTGCTGCTGGCCCCAGTAAGTTCTCCTGGTGTTGTTATATATTAATATTATTTCCCTCACTTTTACCTCTCTATTATTTCCATTTCCTAATTTGAATTTTTCCAAAATCCTCTTCAATCTATATGTTTCTAAATTCTTGTTTTTGCTCCATTTCCTACTACTAAGCACTAGTACTAACATTGTTTCTAGTGTCTGGTTCTTTTTTTTACATCAAATCAAACTGCATCTGACTAACCTCTGCTCTGACTCTGTATTAGTCTATCTGTAGCTTGCTTTCTTCTGGGTTTCACTCAGCTTTCCCTCTCCCCTTATATGTGGATTTCCTAGTAGTGGTACTGTAAGACTCAGAGAACCCATTGGTCCTAGGCTACTACTAGTACTAGTAAGGACTCCTTACTACTACTAGTATTAGTAGCACTAATCTGCTGTTCAGATTGCATGCCCAAGTAAGGTATTCTCCGCAGGTTTGTGAGATGAGAAGGCTTCAGTTTCTTTTGCTGTCTCATCATGCTCAATCAGTTATGGTGGTCACTCATGTTGGACACCCCAAAGTGGTGTATTTTACTTTTTCTAATCCAGGCCGAGTACTTTTTTTAGTAGCAGCAGTTGATGGTGAACACTGAACAACTGATTACCGTGCACCATGGCGGGAAGGAACTATGAGGAGTAGGAGGACGGCACCATTATTTTCCAACTAAGAGAGGCCTCATATCCGCCCAGTTGGCCACTCTTTCTTCTTTTCGAAAAATGAGATGCACCAATAGCTCTAGTCACTGAGTCCAGTCCTTTGGGTTGTCCTAGTCTTCTTGAGAGACTTTTCAAAAATTGCCACCAACAAAATGCCCAACCGGATATTATTTTGTTATTTTTGATAGGACAATACTGTCTACTCTACTCTACCGAATTGTCGATAGTGATGTGTGTGGTGTCTGTATTATTAATTATGTATCATTTTCAAACTTGCTAATGAAAAAAATTAAGAGGGGAGGTGTATATGGCATCTAAAAAAATGTGAAATGTTTTTTCCAGGCGTACCGACCACCAGTGCCGGGGCCAGCGGTGAGGGCCATGCCACTCCGGAGGGAGCGGATGCGGCAGCTGCAAACAGTGAGCCAGCAGCAGTGGTGGGCGGTGGTAAGTCATACTCCTTACTTATTGAGAATGATGAATACACTCGCTGCAAGGGTGTACACTCAGTAGTACACTGTACTTCTGCTGAGACTAACTTGTTGTGAACACTGAACAGTTGAAGAAGACACCCTTTACTTACCATTAGCATTAGCGGCGGGGGTTGAGTAACTAATGGCCTATTCTATTCTATCTTCAACTTCAATGCGTGGGTGAAGGAAGGGGCCCCGGGATGCATATAGGTGGCGGAGGAAGATGATAGGATGCATGGGTAGTTGAAGGATGGGTGAAAGGTGAAAGAGAAAGCAGAAAGGATGCCTACCTGGGTGGTTGAAACTGTATGGGTGAAAGGAATCCTCCGGGGGGTTTGAGGGGTAAAACTCTAAGGCAAGCATGGACGCATGGGTGGTGGTTGGTTATATCTATGACAAATGTATGTTGTCGGTGAATGCCGGTTTATGATAGCCATGTTTGGATGGATGGAAGCCTGGATGGTATCATAGATAGTAGTTGAAAACAGAGTCAGAGTGGATGAAGAGAATGTAAAAGATAGTTAAACTGTGCCAGAGTACCAAAGCCAACGGTGAAGAATAAAAAAATAATGCTAGAAGAGCAATGCACTGATAAATGAAAAAAGCCCTGGGAAGAACAAGGGCTGTTTTTTTGCAAGGTTTTTGATTCAAAGGTTTGAGGTTGTATTTCAGAATGGAATACTCCCTTGACTCACAGTAGTTTGCAAGCACAACATATATATTGTGCATGACTATTATGTACCCTACCCACCCATCATTAAACGCCTCCCTCCGACTCCGAGGCCCACTTCCGCTCCAGTCCCTACCCATGTAATTTTTGACTGTGTCAGCCATGGGTGGCCTATCGGCTACATGGTAACTAGTACTTACAAATCACTCAGTATGTCATCATCATCATCACGTGAATGACATGATGTCGTGCCGCCGTATATCATCATTCATAAGCATGTCATCATCATCATCTGCCTGATTGCAGTAGTCAGGGTGAAAGTGAAATTTTCTAAGCAATTGTCATTGATTTAACAGAGTATGGCCGTAATGGAAAAACATATAATTGTGTAGTACAGCTGCCCCACATGCAGACAGTAGTAAAGTAACATGAGTCTGCGACACGAGTATATCTGTCTAGGGCACAAGCTGACTGAGCTGGCATGCCTACAAGATTAATTGTGCTAAACAAGAGAAAGAAGAAGAATACTTCTACTCTACTCCATAGTGCCTGAAAATCTAATCATCACATCCAAATCTTAGGGGCAGAGGAAGTGAGGAGGATACCACAACTGTTAGTGCTACTGTGCCACTATAATTTTTATGTGTGTAATTTTGTTACTGTTTTGCTAAGAGTATTGGTTACAATTGTCTTTTTTTTCTTTCTTGATATAGCTACTCCTTCCCAACCCACCAGGCAGGAGTTAGCTGCCAGGGCCTGGCAAAGGAAGCTGGAGGCCACCCGGGATGAATATCGCCGGCTGGTTGCCCTGGCGGAGGAGGAGGAGGAGGAGGAGGCGGCAGCTGCAGCTTCATCCTCCAGTGCCCCGGGACCCAGCCAGCCCCCCCATGCCTCCGGTGGTACGGCGCCGTGTTCTGGCAGCCGCCCTTCAACTTCATCATCATCTACTGCTGCCCACCCTTGTTGTTCCTGCAGGAATTTTCGGCGCTGCATGCTCCTCCGGATGGCGTGCCTAGAGGCCAAGCTGGAGGAGGTCCTGGAGCGAACTAGCCGGCACTCCCTCCGCTAGAACTCAGTCTTCGACCCTTGCCCCCTTTTTTAATCTTTTTTTTGGTGGGTAGGATGTTGGGAGTTGGGGAAACTTGGGGTTTACTTTTTTTTCTTTAACTTCGACTTGGACGGACATTTATTTAATTTATAATGTGTTTGAGTAACTATGGATGAGTGGCTATTGTGTGAGTGTCTGTATAGGTGTATGAGTGCAAATGATAGTGCTGTATTGATAAGTGACTGCATGTATGAGTTAGTGTATGGGTGAATGAGTGGATGTGTGTGTAGACCTAGGAATCAGTGAGTGGGTATGTAGTAACTGGTATTGGTGAGTCTATGGTTTCGAAAATGGTAGTCTGTATTTTAGAGTGAGTGTATCAAAGGTTATATTAGGGTGTGAGGAGGTGCATCAGATTATCATGTGGATGATGTCATCAGTGATGTCATCAGTGATGTCATTTGAGATGTCATCAGTGATGTCATCAGTGATGTCACCGGCCATGTCACGAATGATGTAATATGTGACGTCATGAGCAGTGCATTGCGGGGGCGCAAGTTATAGTTAGCTCAACTAACTATAACGTCTGAATTTCTCTGGTTTTCCACGAGTGAAATGTCCAACTAACTATAACTTCCCTGAAACCTATGGTTTTTTCAGTGAATTTCTAAGGTTTTTTAAATGCTAATTTCTAACTATAACGTCCCTGAAACCTATGCTTTTTTAGTGATTTTGTAAGGTTTTTCAAATGCTAAATGTTAACTATATAATTATTTTAAACTTGCCTTTTCTACGATATTTGTTTTTTTAGAATTCCTTTTTTTAAAAAAATGATTGGAAGTATATTTTTGGACTTTTTTTTGTAAATTATACTTCGTTTCTCTAAAATCTTTTTCTACAACTAAAATCACTGTTTTAAAATACATATATTATACACTACTAAAAATATCCTTTGTTATTTATACTTACAACTTAAATTTATATTTACTTGAAATAACTTTTTTAATACTGTAAAAGGTGTTTTGTTGTATTGTTATGCTCTTTTTAAAACATTTTTACACAGGGGTGGCGCACCCTACGCGAACCTACACGATGGGTGCGTGGTTTAAGGGTGCGGTAACCCGGCTGACGCGTGTTTCCAGAGTCGCGACTCTGGCGTAATTTTAAAAGTATGAATTATCATTGTAGAAATTATAAATATCGGTTTTGGTTAAAGACTTTCACTAATATAATTTAGAAAATAAATTATAAACAGTATATTTTAGTTTACTATGAACTGTGCAAAATTTCACGAGTGCGCGACGTATGCGCGTAGGGTGCGCTACCACACCCTGCATGTATTTCCAGGGTCGCGCCGGGATCGCGCAGGGATCGCGCCTTGGTCGCGACTTCGGCGTAGTTTCAAAGTGTGAAATATCACTATACAAAGTTCAAATATCAGATTTGTATAAACACTTTCACTAATATACTTTTTAAAATATTTTGTAAACATCTATTTATACTTTATATTATATAGATACGAAATGTTACGGGTGCGCGACGTGTAAGCGACGGGTGCGCGCACCCTATGCGATTTCATGTGACCTGAAAAGAAAGCTTTTCATTGGTTAAAATCATCTTCATTCTTTTAGAGGGAGGATCTAACACCTGTTTTATTTCCCTTATTATTTGTCAGTCTTCCTGGCAACACCTATTTATTCTAGGCTGCTGGATTTGCTTTTTTTTTTTGGTGTGTTTCACTTTTTTTACAGCAATATGGCATCCAGTCACCCTGAGCAAGATCTTGAAGAAGACTCAGAGGAAGCGGAAGGGCCAATTAAATAAAGAAAAGAGAGTGTAGTCTGTGCTTTCTTTTCAGTACCAGAGGGCAAAAAGAAAGTAAATGCTAGAAAAGTTACCTGCACTTTCTGCAAAGCAGTACTTTCCGGAGGTTCGGAGAAGAAGTACTCCTGTGGAACTTCTTCTATGAAGAAGCACTTAGAAACGAAGCATCCTGTTCGTTTATCCAAAAAGATCATGCGGCGGGAGAGAAATGAACAAGCTTCGCAAGCTGAATAATAATGCCCCATCAACATTGGGTGCAGGAGTTCCAGCTTCACCTCGGCCACACATTGTTCCTGAGCTGGTGCATGCATCTATTAATTGCTGCAAATGCAATGCAAAACTGTGTGTTTCGGAGCAATGTCTTGATGTTATTGTCAATGCAATCAAAGCACACATTTGTTCATTTTTTTTCTGTTATTGACATTGTTCCTGTTTCTTTTCAACTACTGATGTTACGGTGTCAAATTTTTCTTTTTTTTTTTAAAAAGTCTAAACACCCCAAAAAATAATCTTTAAAAATACAAAAAAATACAAAATTGTTTTAAAAAAAAAACGGTTCTTACGGAACTACAACAACTGGTTAAAAATAAAAAAGTTTCCAGAGTGATTGCATAAGTGAAGCGGTAGTGTGTGAGTGATTGGAGGAATATGTGGGTAGTGTGTAGTTGATTGCATGAGTAAATGGATAGTACGTCAGTGTATGCATCACTTTATAGGTACTGTTTGAAGGAATGGATGAGTGTAATAGAAGTGCCTGAATGATTGGAGGAGTGCATAGGTAGTTCATGAGTGATTGCATGACTGTTTAGCTAGTGTTTGAGTGATTACATGAGTGCATGGATAGTGCCTGGGTGATTGCAGGAGTGCAAAAGTAGTGCGTAGTGATTTTATAAATGCTTCAGTAGTGGCGGAGTGATTGGATGAGTGCAAAGGTACTGGCTGGGTGATTGTAGGAGTGCATGTGTAGTGCATGGGTGATTGGAGCAGTGCATGGGTAATGAATGGGTTATTGCATGAGTGGATGAGTAGTGCCTGGGTGATTGGAGGAGTGCATTGGTAATGCCTGGGTGATTTTTTAACTGTATAGGTATTGAATGGCTGATTTTGTTAGTGCATAGGTAATGCCTGGGTAATTGCATGAGTGCAGAGGAAATGTATGGGTGATTGGAAGAGTGCATGGGTAATGCCTGAGTCATTGCATGAGTTTATGGGTAATGCCTTGTTGATTGGAGGAGTGGAAGGATAGTGCATGGTGATTTTATAAGTGCATGGGTAGTGGCTGGGTGATTGGAGAAGTACATGGCTACTGCCTGGGTAATTGAAAGAGTGAATGAGTAGTGTGTGGGTGATTAGAGAAGTGCATGGGTAGTGTATGGGTGATTGCATGAGTGCATGGGTAGTGCCTGGGTTATTGCATGAGTGGATGAGAAGTGCCTGGGTGATTTGAGGAGTGCATTGGAAATGCCTGGGTGATTTTGTAACTGTATAGGTATTGAATGGTTGATTTTGTTAGTGCATGGGTAGTGCCTAGGTGATTGGAGGAGTGCAAGAGTAGTGCGTAGTGATTTTATAAATGCTTCAGTAGTGGCGGAGTGATTGGATGAGTGCATAGGTACTGGCTGGATGATTTTAGGAGTGCATGTGTAGTGCATGGGTGATTGGAGCAGTGCATGAATAGTGTGTGGGTTATTGCATGAGTGGATGAGTACTGCCTGTGTGATTGGAGAAGTGCATGGCTACTGGCTGGGTAATTGAAGGAGTGAATGAGTAGTATCTGGGTGATAAGAGGAGTGCATGGATAATGCATGTGTGATTGGATAAGTGTATGGGTAGTGCCTGTGTTATTGCATGAGTGGATAAGTACTGCCTGGGTGATTTGAGGAGTGCATTGGAAATGCCTGGGTGATTTTGTAACTGCATAGGTATTGAATGGCTGATTTTGTTAGTGCATAGGTAATGCCTGGGTAATTGCATGAGTGCAGGGGTAATGATTGGGTGATTTGAAGAGTGCATGGGTAATGCCTGAGTGATTGTATGAGTTTATGGGTAATGCCTGGATAATTGCATGAGTGCATGAATAGTCCCTGGGTGATTAGAGGAGTGCAAGGATAGTGCATGGTGATTTTATAAGTGCATGGGTACTAACTGGATAATTAGAGGAGTGCATGGGTAGTGCCTGGGTGATTACATTAGTGCATGGGTAGTGCATTGGTGAGTGGATGAGTGCATGGGTAGTGCCTGGGTTATATCATGAGTGGATGAGTAGTGCATGGGTGATTGGAAGAGTGCATTGGTAATACCTGGATGATTTTGTAAGTGCATAGGTTATGCTTCAGTGATTGAAGGAGTGATGGGTACTGCTGATGTGATTTGAGGAGTGAGATGATTGAGTTTGAAAAAATTAATGACTGCAATAAAAGTGACTGTAAACGTTACTTCATATTATTATGCTTATTACATTATTTCATCTTACCTTCTTTATTGAAGCAGATATCAATCTCATTGAAACTATTTTACAGTTGTTTCATTTTAAACTAAATTTCAAATACTTTCAAACTTTAGTATTACTTTCTGTATAAGAGAAGAAAAAATACTGTTATTGCATATAATATTATAGTTTTAAGAACACAACATAATTTTAGAAATACATAACATATTCAGTTTGTATTTTTTGCTGTTTTCAGATTCTGAATTTCACCATACACAGTGATTTCAATGTTGATCATCATATAACAGCGGGCAAAAAATACAATCAGTAAGATTGTAAAAAAAAACATGAAAATATTTACAAGTTCAACTATCTATTTACATTTTCTAAAATATACACTCTCATTTTCATTGCATATAATACAAAGATCAAATATCTAAACTACTTCTTTCAAACACAATTTTCCAAATTCAATATCAATTAGCCCAAACAATAATCAAAACACTAATTATTCACATCTTCCCAATAGGCCGAATGATGGGCCCGATTCACAGAACTAACTTACGTCAAAAACGTAAAGTTAGTACCTTTTAGTATTCACAGAATACACTTACTCATTTTGGTATTCACAGAATACACTTACTCATTTGGTATTCACAGAATACACTTACTCATACTAACTTTATGTCCGCACTCGGGCCGGAGATTCCGGCCGTTTGTGGAGATTCCGGCCCGGAGGTGGAGATTCCGGCCGTTTGTGGAGATTCCGGCCGTTTGTGGAGATTCCGCCACCGGCCGGAATCTCCACAACCGGCCGGAATCTCCACAAATGGCCGGAATCTCCACAAACGGCCGGAATCTCCGGCCGGAATCTCCACAAACGGCCGGAATCTCCACCTCCGGGCCGGAATCTCCACAAACGGCCGGAATCTCCACCACCGGGCCGGAATCTCCGGCCCGAGTGCGGACATAAAGTTAGTATGAGTAAGTGTATTCTGTGAATACCAAATGAGTAAGTGTATTCTGTGAATACCAAAATGAGTAAGTGTATTCTGTGAATACTAAAAGGTACTAACTTTACGTTTTTGACGTAAGTTAGTTCTGTGAATCAGGCCCGACGTTTCCAAATTCATTTGCATTGAAAATATCGAAAATAAAGTCGTTATTTTGTGTTTACATCTTCCCAATAGGCCGAATGATGTTTTCAAAACTTTGGCATCAAAAATATCAGATATGAATTTGGTAATTCGTGAGGCAACTGACATTTGAATTCCAAATGGGCATCATTACAATGTGTTCATCCTTTATTGCACTTTAAATACACAGTATAGTGTCCAGATGCTGTAGTAGGTCCATCATGGAAAACAGTGGCCACTGCTTTAAAAGTTCTTCCTGAAATTGATACTTGATTTGCCACAACATTTTTAATTTTAATTTCCAATTTTCTTCCATCTGCTCTACAACGTTGTAGCTTTAAAATCACATATTGTCCAAATCGTTCTATAAATAATGTTGACAACATTTCTGATTTACAATGAGAACATTTCATATCTTGATTAGCTGTTTTTACTAATTTGTTAAAAGACACTGAATCGTTCAGTGTCTATTTCAGTGGTAGAAGAAAAGGAACACTCTTCACATTTAGGATCCCATCTGTAACTTAGTCCAAACAAATTTTCAATTTCAATCCCTTCATCTTCCAAAACTGCAAGCATAAACATAAGAAACTCTTGTGCATCTTGTTGTATATTAAGTGCAAATTGCAAAAAACCAGTACATATATCCAAAAGATGCCGAATGCCAGAAGCAGTATGGATTTTAGTTACCAACTTTTCAAAAATATGATGTAATAAAGAACATAATCTTTTTTCTCGATTTTCCATAATTTTATGATGAAGAGCTTCTAGATAAAAGACAACATTTAGAATTACATTAGCATAGCAGTTGATACCATTACTATTTTCTAACTGGTATCCTACAATATCATCAACAGTGTCCATTTTCATTTTCTTTGCAGCCTCATCATTCTCTTGAATTGTTTTCTTTTTTCCAACCTCACTAGAATGTTTGTCATATTTTCGTTTTGGACAAACTACACGTTTTTGATATACGGGATATTCACCTAAGTTAGGAGCATACAGTCTTCTTAACCGATTATACTCTCTTGCACAATTTGCGCCAGCACTAACCTTTTTCTCATCAAAATGAATCAAATGCAATCCAGATAATGTTCTTACTCGAGACAATGCAACATGAATCAAATACAATCCAGATAATGTTCTTACTCTAGACAATGCAACATATGCATACCCTCTTTAAACACTGTATTTCCAATATTTACCAAAGCACTGTCTACACTTAAACCTTGAGATTTATGAATGGTCACCGCATATGCTAAAGTAAGAGGAAACTGTTTTCTATGAACATACAAGTCTTTTACAGGCAAAAAACGAACAGCACAAAGTCCAATCTGTTTTACCTCTTCAATCTGATCAAATGTAATCTTCAAAAATTCAATTCCATCTCTGTTCTGAAAATTCACATAATCAACAACTTTTCCCGTTGCTCAATTCACTAAACCTTTTTCAACATCTAAATTACGCCGTAATATTACCCGACAGTCTACACATACATATAAAGACTTTTCTAAACCAGCATTCTTAGATACAGACTTTTCCAAAGAATCCAATTTTGACTGTAATTTCTCTGAGAGAAGAATAGTAACCCCTTCATGTTCCATTTTATCAATGGCTTCCATTTTCACTATTTGTTGTTTCTCCAGTTTCAAAAGTTCTTGATTGAATGTAGAACACTCTTGCAGTGTTGGCATTAAACAAACTATAGATTTATTTTCTCCAATTTTTTTGTACATTATTTCAGGTGCAATATTTTCATTTGGAAACAAGTTTGTTAGTAGTCGACTTTGTAAAGCTTCTTTACCATGTTTTGTCAAAACACCAATTCTAATATCTTGAACAATGTTCTCACAATCTTCATCACTTACTTGTCGCATATTCTTAATAAGTTCTTTATATTCAAAATGAGACCAAATGTTGACATTTCCAATACTTCCCAAAGATTTCCTAGTGTCTTCATGGACAAGTGTTTTAAAAACTGGTTGTCCTTTCACAGGAGTAAGTTGTAATAGATCGCCGAATACAATTACATGTTTTCCCCCAAATAAAACATCATAATCTGTTTTTAAAATCTGTTGCATTCTTAAATGTACAAAGGCAAGCATTACGTTTGAGACCATGCTCACCTCATCAATAATCAGAAGTTTCATGTTCTTTAGTACTCTTGAAACTTCATAACAAGCTTCTCCAGATAGCTTGTGATATTCCAACTTATTTTCATGTTCAACTGGTAGCATGAGTAATCGATGTAACGTAATCCCTTTAATGTTATGTGCTGCTAACCCAGTTGGAGCAGTTACAACACAAGATAAATGTGATTGAGTGGTTTTATGTAGATGACTGGTCAAAACTTTAATTAAGAAACTTTTTCCTGTTCCAGCTTGTCCACTGATATACATTCGAATAGGTTTAAATGATGTACATTGGCATTCTTTTTTTCATGCAGTAAACCATGGTGTATCTATTGTGTAACTTGCTGATATATTTATTTTTGTTCAATATTTAGTTGTTCTTCCAAGTTTCCCAAATCAATAATACCCTGTTGTGCTTGTTGCATTGCCGTTTCTACTTCATTCATAGCGATTCCTGTTTCATTTTCAAGAATTGGTTGGCCTAGTGGATCTTGACTTAGTGGAGCATAACTTTGACTATCTTGAGAACTATCTCTAGCGATTTCAGCTGCAATACTAGTTTCTTGTTCAATCTCTTCATTCAACATTTGTAAATATTGTGGAAAAACTGTGCATTCAATGCTATCTTTACATGCATTAAAAGAATCTTCATAGCAGTCAAAATCTCCAAGTAATTCCATTTCACTACGCCAAGGCTTGAAAAGTTGCAGAAGTGCTAAATAGAAAAATTCCCTTTTATCTGGAGTTTTGCAACTGAGTTTCCTGTGGTTAATAAGATTTCTTTTTTCATGTTTTACCAAACATCCTTCACATCCAATTACTGCATATTTTTCTTCATTTATATTTTCTGAAACATTTACCTTAAAGCTGTAATGTTGCAGTACCTCATAGAGACATATGTTTTCCAGATGTAGACTGCTTTTGGGATAGTACGTATTTAACATGTTTGTTTTAACAATATCTGTACTTTCCGGCTCATTCAAAGCTAAGTATTCAATTTCTTGTACAGATTTCAATACTCGATTTTGTGTTGCAGCAAGACCTAGACTTACCCAAATGATTCCTCTTGACTTTGAATATAAACTTGCAGAGGTCAACATTCGTAGGATCCAATCTCTCGATGGGAAAGCATCTTCAAAGTAAAGCTGTACAATTTGTTACTAAGAGTCTTCTCTTGTGAAATTTCTTCCCACATTTCTTTCAACTCCGTCTTTCCAGATTTAGTTATATATGATGTAACATAGCGAGCAACAGCAATCGAATTATCTGCAACATATTGGATATCCATATTTGCATTCCACATCGTCAAAATCACTGGATTGTAGTCATTAATATACTTTGAATCTTCACTTCTTTTTATGTTGTAAGTATTCTTCGGAGATTTCCGAGTTATAGTATGTCTTACTGCTGACAGGAAACTGTTGACTCTTCCTTTCAAAATTACTGGACGTGGGAATCCAAAACGACATTTCGTATAAAATTTTCCCTTTGACTTGTATGTCCGTCGACAATATTTCCCACATCGATGACTTTGAAACCGTAAAACTTGTTGTCTTAAGGTATTTTCTCCTCCTGTTTTTGGAATACCACAGGTAACATAGTCTTCAATGAAAGACAAAACAGTTTCATCAGAATCGGTACCAAATTTAGGTGCATTCTTGATCCATAATAGCATGTGTATATGGGGAGCACCTCTGGCTTGGTACTCCTTTCTCCAAAAGAAATCAATAACTTCTCCAAGAGGTGGATTATTTTTATTGCAGATAAAAGACTTCATAGCTTGAAACCTATGATTAAAATGTCTGCACACATTTACAGGATCCAAGAAACACAGTTCTCCAGCTGTCTTCAATTCAATGTTTTTAATATTTGAATTTGCTTCTCGTAGAAATTCAAGTAAATCATCCCATGCGTATTCAGCACAGCTAAGCGTAACAAACCACGTAGGTGTTCCTAAGTTCCTTAACATACATTTCAGTATTCTATGACGACAATACCAATACTCATTGGTACCACGTTGACATGCCATCAAATTAATTAATTGAGATTCTAAATGATCGTCTCTTTGTTGAACTTTGTCCAAAAATTCCTTTGCAGAAAGATGTGTAAGATGAACTCCTGTTTTTAATATGTGGTTCACTGCATATGAAAGTCCAGACATATCACTTTCAAACAGAAGATAAAATAAATATGGAACACACTGACGAAATCTTGGATCTTAAAAAAAAAAGAAAAAGATGTAAGTCCGTTTTTATATAGCGCAGCTACTCACCCTTACGGGTCTCAAGGCGCTGGGGGCCGTCGTGGAAATTAAGTGAGCTATTGCCCAGAGTCACATGGTGCTGAGCTGAGCTGCCGCCGGAGATCGAACCGTGAACCCTGTGCTCCGAAGTCAGCTGCCCTGGCCGCTGCACCACACCTCTCTTCTGAATACAATCTTGTTGAACGGTATTCTGAAGCTGGAATCTGTACGGCTCATTCATCATACCGACCACCTTTTCCAGTGGGGAAGAACTGTGGAAAACAACAAGCTTCTAAACTTCTTTCCCAAACACTCATGGGAGTTCCCTTCGCTTTCTTCATTTGGAATAACTCAATAGTATTTCCAATCACTTCTTTGGAGTGTAAAGGATGTATACTATAATGTTCATAAATTTCTTCACTCCTGGACTTGTCAACTTTTTCGATTTGGCCAGTTGAAATGTCTCTATCATCTCCTAAAGATATTTCGTGTTCTTCCAGATATACATTTTTATAATAAATATTGTTTTCTATGAGATATTTCGTAGCCTTTTGAACTTTGGTGATATCTACTAACTCTTGCCATATTTACTGACTCTTTGTTGGTACACCATTAACTAGAATAACTACAGGTTCACTTTCCTCTCTCTCTACACCAACAGTTTCAATATTTTTCTTAAAATCTAAAGGTAAATGCACAACTCTTCCTTTTAAACCTCTTTGTAAATCTGTTGGAGGCAGCTTACCTGTTTTAGGCTCCATATGAACTATAGCCTGAAACGGGTGCACAGATTGAATTAGAATGGACTCATATGTATTTAAATTCACCAGTTCTGGAGGAATAGCTACCAACTCTAGGTTATTATGTACAGCTCTAGCTGGCAATTTGTTCTCTTCTAGTTTGTTGTAACAATATTTTCAAATACGTAGATCACTACCAAACTCAAAACAACCTTCCACCAACAAATATGCACCAAATTGCTGCCACTTATCATTATTTTCCTTTTCACTTTTTAAATACACATCAACATTCCTAGTTTGACTTGTACAGTGAGTACGTCGACAACAAATACAATCATAGTTTGGTTTTTCACAACAAACTACCTTAAACTTTGTCATTTCTTCTACAAACTTCTCAGTAGTACTATCTTCCACCTCTTCTTCAACACCTACACTTATCAAACTCTCACTTTCTCTATACTCCCCTTCAGGACCAAAGAAACGAAACTGTATATCATCAAAAACTTTTTTTACATCCAACACTGAACCATGCAAAACAGCAGTGTTTATTTCACTTAAAGATAATGCAGGACTTTTTACATAGTACAATCTTCTCACTAACTTACGCATTTCTGAATGATGTACTGCTAACATTCTCAGATGATGAAAACGACTTTGACACACTTTTCTAGAAAGACAAGCCAGAGAATGACCCTGGAAGCCAGTATTTGTTCTCACTATACAAGGATCTTAATTTTCTGTTTAACACTTTTTTTACTATAGTCTCGTAAGAAATTACGTAAAATATCAATAGATTCCTGTCGTATACTACAAATACTACTACAATCCCACCGAAACACTGGAGCTTGTGAACGTCTCACTTGAACTTCTTCAGCTACTACTTCTTACATTTCTAGCAACCATCTTTTCTTTTTCAATTGGACAACCGTTCTTAACCTCATAAGAACGACCACTGGTATCAACTGCGTGAACTAATGTATTTTGTTGAAAATAGCTTTCTTCATTAAAAAACGTTTCTGAACTAGAAGTCTGCTTCCATTCACCCAATTTATTTTTGCAAAAGTTAGTTCTATTAACAAGTCTTTTTCTTTTACTTTTCTCCTTCATAAAATGCATTATTTTATTCAATGTTTGCATTCTCTTTAATACTAACATAAACAATCTTCTTTTCAATTCAAATGCGTTTTCAACTACACTTTCAATGTGTTGTTTCTTCTTGTAAAATGCGGATCTTTTTCTATATTTTTTGCAATCTTTCAATAAATTTTGTAGTACTCTACTTTTATACATTCGTTTCCTAATGTCCTTATATTCTTTCATCCTTCTTTCAACATAGATTGTTTTTCCATAACCTGATTTTCTATTACTATGTCCTTTTTTCGTTTCTTTCTGAATGGTTGTAATATTTTTCTTTTTCTTTTCTCCATTTTGTAAATTTGTTATCTTTTTTAAAACTCTTTTAACAAATTCTTTATTTCTCTTACCAGAAGCCTTTTTCTTCAATGTCACATGTTGTACTTTATCTAATTTCTCCTTTTCTCTTTCCTTTAAATAGTACTGTTTTCTTTCTTTTCTTTTCTTTTGATCTTTTCTTGCCATACTCAATCTTTATTAATAATATTGGTGAGTATCTGAAAAGAAAGAAAAGTTTAAATACTCTCGTTAAATCAATTAATATTAATAAAATAATTATATACAAATGTTATCATATATCAATTAAAAAATATTTTTAATTGCATTCCAAAGGTATGTGAGACACTGCAGAATTCCTACAATTAGAAGACATCACAACCTATGCAACAGAACCACAGAGCACAACTAAAACATTTCTCTTCTGCTATCCAAATTAACTTTGAAGTGCACTCTGTAATCCCTGGGTGATTGCATGAGAACAAAGGTACTGCCTGGATGATTGGCGGAGTATTAGGGTACTGTCTGGGTGATTGCATAAGTGCATAGGTCAGGGTTCAGTGATTTTATAACTGCATGAGTACTGACAAAGTGATTGGGGGAATGCATAGATCCCAAAACAGTCATTGCAAGACTGCAAGGGTAGTGCTTGGGTGATTGAACTACTGTATAGCTAATGCATTGGCGATTGCATGAGTGCAGAGATCATATGTAGATGATTAGAGAACTATATACATAATGTCTGAGTGATTGAATAAGTTGAGGAATAATATCTAGGCCTGAGCAATGAACTCCAAAAACTCCGTTCCTCAGCTACTAAACGGCACCCACAAATGCTTTGATAAAGCAACTTTACATGCTAAAAAGCATATAACCAATTCACAAAAGTTAACTTTGAAAATGAAAAATATCAGGCAATGAGAGAGGTGATGATTTTGGGGTCCCCCCTAACCTAGGGGGAGGACCAAGCAGATGCCTTGAACACAAATAGCATATCATGCTGAACGATTCAGTGGTGGTCCCATCCTCTTAGGACCACCCCAAGCACAGTTATGGGCAAAAATGCAATGCCAACCAAAGGCCCTGCAAAGCATTATGGGACGAGATTAGCAGTGGGCAGTGAATATTATAGTATCCAATATCAAAATAATTCTACAAAGAGCTGCAGTTCAACGAGTCGTTACTAGGTGTCCCTCACGAGTAAAATGCAAAAGCATTGAAATTATTACATCAAGCTGCAGTTCAACTAGTCGTTGCTAGGTGTCCCTCAAGTCAAATGCTTTTGCATTTGACTCATGAGGGACACCTAGTAACGACTAGTGGAACTGCAGCTTCATGAAAGGGTTTCAATGCTTTTGCATTTGACTCGTGAAGGACACCTAGTAGTCCACTAGTGGAACTGCAGCTTGATGTAATAATTTCAATGCTTTTGCATTTGACTCGTGAGGGACACCTAGTAACGACAGGAAGATGTGCTCTTTGTTTTCAAGGCATCTGCTTGGTTCTCTCCCTAGGTTAGGGAGGATCCCAAAATCAACACCTTTCTCACTGCTTGCCAAATTTTCATTTTCACTTTTCTGAAATGACTATATGCATTTTAGAATGTAACAGAGATACTTGTTATTTTGCCAAAAGTATATGAGGTTTCTGTTTTATTAATTGTGAGTCAATTTGTGGAATTCTGCATAGTGGTACTCCGCCAACTAGCCCACCCCTAATAATATCTGAGGGATTACAAGAACACATACAAACTGCCTGGGTGGTTTTATAAGTGCATGGGTACTACCTACGTTATTGGAGGGGTGCATAGATTCTGACAGGGGGATCAGAGGAGTGCAAGAATAGTGCCTGGGTGATTCAATTAGTGTATAGCTAAAACATAAGTGATTGCATGAATGCAAGAGTAATGTTTGGGGGATTACAAAAGTACATAGGAAGTGCCTGGGTGATTTTATAAGTGCATAGGTACTACCAGGGTGATTGGAGTACTACTATGGCAGTGTCTGAGTGATAGATCCTGACATATGGTGAGACTTACACCTGAGACATGTTATAGACTTTTTTTTATATTTGCCTAGGCCCAACACTCTCAGCATTACTAGAATGGTAAAGCAGCAGGAAAAAAGTGACATTTAAGACATGTAAGGAAATGGACTGCAACAAAGGTGCAGAAAGAAGCAAGAACAGTGCAATAAGAAACAACAGAGATACAGAAGAAGGAAAGAGATGTGCAAAAAGAGGGAAGAGCAGTGCAGAAAGAAACAATAAACGTGCAGGAAAACGGAAAAAGGGTGCAGAAAAAGCACGAGAGGTGCAGAAGTAAGAAAAAGAAATCCAGAAAGAAGCAACAGAGGTACTCAAAGAGGCAAGGGAGGTGTAGAAAGAGGGAAGAGATTTACAGAAAGAGGCAAGTGAACTGCAGAGGGAGGCAAGAGAACTACAGAAAGAGGCAACAGAAGTGCAGAAAGAGGCAAGTGAGGTGCAGAAACAAACAAGAAAAGTGCATAAAGAAACAACAGACATACAAAAAGGGGGAAGTGGGGTGCAGGAAGACGCAAAAGGGATACAGAAACAAACAACAGAGGTGCAGAAAGAAACAAAAGAAGTGCAGAAAAAAGGAGCAAAGGTGCAGAAAGAGGCAAGAGGGATGCAGAAAAAGCGAAGAGGGGTGTGAAAGACATATGAGTGATACA
Organism: Calotriton arnoldi; assembly: GCA_963921515.1. Classification (NCBI taxonomy): domain Eukaryota; kingdom Metazoa; phylum Chordata; class Amphibia; order Caudata; family Salamandridae; genus Calotriton; species Calotriton arnoldi. Next base: position 3,184,848 of record CAWUFW010000914.1, on the reverse strand, counting down.
GAAAGAAGCAACGAAGGTGTACAAAGAAGCAAGAGGAGTGCACAAAAAAGAAGCAACAGAGGTGCAGAAAGAGACAAAAGGTGTGCAAAAAGAGAAAAAAGGGGTCCAGAAAGAGACATAAAGGGTGCAGAAAGGAGAAGCAAGAGATGTACAGAAAAAACAAAAGAAGTGCAGAAAGAATGAACAGAGGTGTAGAAAGAGGCAACAGGGATGCAGAAAGAGGAAACAGCATGGGTAATACCTTGGTGATTACATGAGTGCATAGGTAGGTCATGGCTAATTGCATGAGTGCCCTAGTGATGCCTGAGTGATTACAGCAGTGCAAATGTAGTACCTGGATCATTAGAAGGCTCCCTGGGTAGTACGTGGGTGTTTTTATAACTGCATAAGTGTTGGGCCTAGCAAAATATAAAGCAGCAGACTATTACATGACTTAACTACAAGTCTCTCCATATTGTTAGAAGCATGTATACATATGTCTCTACATCTTCAAACCAACATCATATCTAAAAGAAAATTGTATACAATATTTCTTAACTGCATTAGTACTGCCTAGGTGATTACAGAAGTACTAAGGTACTACCTGAGTGATTACAGGAATTCAAACGTAGTGCCTGTGTGATTTTATAAGTGCATGGGTGCTTCTTAGGTGCTTGCAGGACTACTGAGTTAGTACCTGAGTGAATAAAGGAGTACAAACATACTGCCTAGGTGAATTCTTATCAACATAGGTTTAGCCTGCATGATTGCATGACTGCAGGGATAGTACATAACTAGTTCCTGGGTGATTGCATGACTGCAGGCGTAATATGTAGGAGATTATTAGAATACATAGAAAGTGAATGGGTGATTTTATAAGTCCATGACTACTGCCTGAGTGATTACAAAAGTACTAAGGTACTACCTGAGTGATTACAGGAGTGCAAAGGTAGTGCCTAGGTGATTTTATAAGTACGTCAGTACTGGCTGAGTGATTACATAAGTACAAAAGTAGTGCCTGCGAGATTGAAAGAGTGGAAAGATAGTGGCTGGCTGAATGAAGCACTGTATACCTAATGCATTGGTGATTGCATGAGTACAGGGGTAACGTCTGGGGGATTAAAGGAGTACATAGGTAACGCCTGACTGATTGCATGACTGCAGGGGTAATATCTAGGGATTCACATGACTACATAGGAAGTGACTGGGTGGTTTTTATAAGTGCATGGGTACTTCTTGGGTGATTGCAGCACTACTGAGGTAGTGCCTGAGTGAATAAAGGAGTGCAAAGGTAGTGCCTGGGAGATTTCTTAACAGCATGACTACTGGCTGAGTGATTACATAAGTACAAGGGTAGTGCCTCCATGATTGAAGTAGTGCAACGGTAATGGCTTGGTGATTATATAAGTGCATGAGTAGTGCCTACATGATTGAAAGAGTGCATGAGTAATACCTTGGTGATTGCATGAGTACATAGGTAGTGCCTGCGTGATTGCATGAGTGCCGCAGTGATGCCTGAGTGATTACAGCAGTGCATATATAGTGACTGGATCATTAGAAGACTGCATGGGTAGTACTTTGGTGTTTTTATAACTGCATAAGTGTTGGGCCTAGCAAAATATAAACCAGCAGACTAATACATGACTCAACTACAAGTCTCTCCATATTGTTAGAAGAAAGCATACATATGTCTCTACGTTTTCAAACCAACATCATATCTAAAAGAAATATGTATACATTATTTTATAAGTCCATGAGTACTGTCTGGGTGATTACAGAAGTACTAAGGTACTACCTGAGTGATTACAGGAGTGCAAAGGTAGTGCCTAGGTGATGTTATAAGTACAAAGAGTACTGGCTGAATGATTACATGAGTACAAGAGTAGAACCTGCATGATTGAAAGAGTGAAAAGATAGTGGCTGACTGAATGAAGCACTGTATACCTAATGCATTGGTGATTGCATGAGTACAGGGGTAAAGTCTGGGGGGGTTAAAGGAGTACATAGGTAACACCTGGGTGATTGCATGACTACAGGGGTAATATCTGTAGGGATTTACATGACTACATAGAAAGTGACTGGGTGGTCTTATAAGTGCATGGGTACTTCTTGGGTGATTGCAGGACTACTGAGGTACTGCCTGAGTGAATAAAGGAGTGCAAAAGTAGTGCCTGGGAGATTTCTTAGCAGCATGACTACTGGCTGAGAGGTTAAATAAGTACAAGGATAGTGCCTGCGTGATTGAAAGAGTGGAAAGATAGTGGCTGGCTGAATGAAGCACTGTATACCTAATGCATTGGTGATTGCATGAGTACAGGGGTAAGTCTGGGGGATTAAAGGAGTACATAGGTAACACCTGGGTGATTGCATAACTACAGGGGTAATATCTAGGGATTTGCATGACTACTTAGAAAGTGACTAGGTGGTTTTATAAGTGCATGGGTACTTCTTGGGTGATTGCAGGACTACTGAGGTAGTGCCTGAGTGAATAAAGGAGTGCAAAGGTAGTGCCTGGGAGATTTCTTAACAGCATGACTACTGGCTGAGTGATTACATAAGTACAAGGGTACTGCCTCCATGATTGAAGTAGTGCAACGGTAGTGGCTGGGTGATTATGTAAGTGCATGAGTACTGCATACATGATTGAAAGTGTGCATAGGTAATACCTTGGTCATTGCATGAGTGCATACATAGTGACTGGGTGATTGCATGAGTGCCACAGTGATGATTGAGTGATTACAGCAGTGCATATGTAGTACCTGGATCATTAGAAGACTGCATGGGTAGTACATGGGTGTTTTAATAACTGCATAAGTGTTGGGCCTAGCAAAATATAAACCAGCAGACTATTACATGACTCAACTACAAGTCTCTCCAAATTGTTAGAAAAATGCATACATATGTCTCTACGTTTTCAATCCAACATCATATCTAAAAGAAATATGTATACATTATTTTATAAGTCCATGAGTACTGTCTGGGTGATTACAGAAGTACTAAGGTACTACCTGAGTGATTACAGGAGTGCAAAGGTACTGCCTGGGTGATTTTATAAGTGCATGAGTACTTCTTGGGTGATTGCAGGACTACTGAGTTAGTACCTGAGTAGATAAAGGAGTGCAAACATACTGCCTGGGTGAATTCGTATCAACATAGGTACAGCCTGCATCATTGCAAGACTGCAGGGATAGTACATAACTACTGTCTGGGTGATTGCATGACTGCAGGGGTAATATCTGGGGGATTATTGGAATACATAGAAAGTGAATGGGTGATTTTATATGTCCATGAGGCTGCCTGAGAGATTACAAAAGTACTAAGGTACTACCTGAGTGATTACAGGAGTGCAAAGGTTGTGCCTAGGTGTTTTTATAAGTACAAAGAGTACTGGCTGAATGATTACATAAGTACAAAAGTAGTGTCTGTATGATTGAAAGAGTGAAAAGATAGTGGCTGACTGAATGAAGCACTGTATACCTAATACATTGGTGATTGCATGAGTACAGGGGTAATGTCTGGGGGATTAAAGGAGTACATAGGTAACACCTGGGTGATTGCATGACTACAGGGGTAATATCTAGGGATTTACATGACTACATAGGAAGTGACTGGGTGGTTTTATAAGTGCATGGGTACTTCTGAGGTAGTGCCTGAGTGAATAAAGGAGTGCAAAAGTAGTGCCTGGGAGATATCGTATCAGTGTGACTACTGGCTGAGTGATTACATAAGTACAAGGGTACTGCCTCCATGATTGAAGTAGTGCAACGGTCATGGCTGGGTGATTATATGGGTGCATGAGTAGTGCCTACATGATTGAAAGAGTGCATGAGTAATACTTTGGTGATTGCATGAGTGCATAGTTAGTGCCTGGGTGATTGCATGAGTGCCACAGTGATGCTTGAGTGATTACAGCAGTGCATATGTAGTACCTGGATCATTAGCAGACTGCATCAGTAGTACTTGGGTGTTTTTAGAACCCGCATAAGTGTTGGGCCTAGCAAAATATAAAGCAGCAGAGTATTACATGACTCAACTACAAGTCTCTCCATATTGTTAGAAGCATGCATACATATGTCTCTACGTTTTCAAATCAACATCATATCTAAAAGAAATATGTATACAATATTTTATATGTCCATTAGTACTGCCTGGGTGATTACAGAAGTACTAAGGTACTACCTGAGTGATTACAGGAGTGCAAAGGTAGTGCCCGGGTGATTTTATAAGTGCATCGGTACTTCTTGGGTGATTGCAGGACTTCTGAGTTAGTACCTGAGTGAATAAAGCAGTACAAACATACTGCCTGGGTGAATTCTAATCAACATAGGTACAGCCTGCATCATTGAATGACTGCAGGGATAATACATAACTAGTGCCTGGGTGATTGCATGACTGCAGGGGTAATATCTGGGGGATTATTGGAATACATAGAAAGTGAATGGGTGGTTTTATAAGTCCATGAGTACTGCCTGAGAGATTACAAAAGTACTAAGGTACTACCGGAGTGATTACAGGACTGCAGAGGTAGTGCCTAGATGATTTTATAAGTATGTGACTACGGGCTGAATGATTACATAAGTACAAGAGTAGTGCCTGCGTGATTGAAAGAGTGGAAAGATAGTGCCTGGCTGAATGAAGCACTGTATACCTAATGCATTGATGATTGCATGAGTACAGGGGTAACGTCTGGGGGATTAAAGGAGTACATAGGTAACGCCTGGGTGATTGCATGACTACAGGGGTAATATCTGGGGATTTACATGACTATATACAAAGTGACTGGGTGGTCTTATAAGTGCATGGGTTCTTCTTGGGTAATTGCAGAACTACTGAGGTAGTGCCTAAGTGAATAAAAGAGTTGAAAAGTAGTGCTTGGGTGATTTCTTAACAGCAAGACTACTGGCTGAGTGATTACATAAGTACAAGGGTAGTGCATCCATGATTGAAGTAGTGCAACGGTAGTGGCTGGGTGATTATATAAGTGCATGAGTACTGCCTACATGATTGAAAGAGTGCAGGAGTAATACCTTGGTGATTGCATGAGTGCATATGTAGTGCCTGGGTGATTGCATGAGTGCCGCAGTGATGCCTGAGTGATCACATCAGTGCATATATAGTGAATGGATCATTAGAAGACTGCATGGTTAGTACTTGGGTGTTTTTATAACTGCATAAGTGTTGGGCCTAGCAAAATATAAAACAGCAGAGTATTACATGACTCAACTACAAGTCTCTCCATATTGTTAGAAGCATGCATACATATGTCTCTACATTTTCAAACCAACATCATATCTAAAAGAAAAATGTATACAATATTTTTTAACTGCATGAGTACTGCCTAGGTCATTACAGAAGTACTACCTGAATGATTACTGGAGTGCAAATGTAGTACCTTGGTGATTTTATAAGTGCATGGGTCCTTCTTGGGTGATAGCAGGACTACTGAGTTAGTACCTGAGTGAATAAAGGAGTGCAAACATACTGCCTGGGTGAATTCTAATCAACATAGGTACAGCCTGCATTATTGAATGACTGCAGGGATAATACATAACTAGTGCCTGGGTGATTGCATGACTGCAGGGGTAATATCTGGGGGATTATTGGAATACATATAAAGTGAATGGGTGATTTTTTTAAGTCCATTAGTACTGCCTGAGAGATTACAAAAGTACTTAGGTAGTACCTGAGTTATTACAGGAGTGCAAAGGTAGTGCCTAGATGATTTTATAAGTATTTGACTACTGGCTGAATGATTACATAAGTACAAGAGTAGTGCCTGCGTAATTGAAAGAGTGGAAAGGTAGTGCCTGGCTGAATGAAGCACTGTATACTTATGCATTGGTGATTGCATGAGTACAGGGGTAACGTCTGGGGGATTAAAGGAGTACATAGGTAATGTGCGGGTGATTGCATGACTACAGGGGTAATATCTGTGGATTTACATGACTATATAGAAAGTGACTGGGTGGTCTTATAAGTGCATGGGTACTTCTTGGGTGATTGCAGGACTACTGAGGTAGTACCTGAGTGAATAAAGGAGTGCAAAAGTAGTGCCTGAAAGATTTTTTAACAGCATGACTACTGGCTGAGTGATTACATAAGTACACGGGTAGTGCCTCCATCATTGAAGTAGTGCAACGGTAGTTGCTGGGTAATTATAGAAGTGCATGAGTACTGCCTACATGATTGAAAGAGTGCATAGGTAATACCTTGGTGATTGCATGAGTGCATACGTAGTGCCTGGGTGATTGCATCATACAAATTACTCTAGTAAATAACATCTCTACAAACATCTCAACCCTCACTTTCAGGCTGCTGCTTAACCATTTTATAATTACTTATAATATTACACCTACCCAAATACAAAGTAGGAACCCTTCAGATATCTTTAGTAAATGTCTCACCATATTACTAAAAGCACACATGAATATGTCTGAACCATAACACTATCCAAACCTTAAAAATTCATTTTACAAACTTTCTATTTCAAGCAAACATCAAAAATTATGTGGCATATTTCAGCTGTACCTCTCTAGAAACTTACAAAAAGAAGCCTAATCAATAACACCTTATGTCAGCATCTTTTAAACCACACTTTTGTGATACATCTTCACCATTCTACTAGTACTCACAGTCTTGAGCCTACCACATAAAAAGAAACAACATCTCTATGTTATACATCATGCACCTTCAAATGTATAAGACATATGAAAATAAATATACTAGTAGAAACATACTTGAGACAGAAGTCCAAGCAAACCTTAAAAGTTGACAGACTCCACCTCCATATTTTAAGCAACAGCTAAAATTATGCGGTATACTACAAATGTACATATCCACACACTAAAATAAAGCTACCATAATCTCTAATCCATCTTCCAACATACACATATTACTATACAGAAACTATTTCAAACAACATTTATCTACAATAAAACAAACTACAATACACATCTGTACATTTAATAATATATTTGAAACATCACAGTTTTTGAATTATTTTTAAAGTTTAACATAAACCTAACACATAATACACCTCACAAATTTATAACTCACCTTCAAAATAGATTTGTAGAATTTAAAATATCGCAAACTCATAAATGATTTTCTTATGCACACAATTAATGTAATGCACCAGTCTCAGCAAGGAAAAACCAGTAATGGCAAAGTTTCCCTCTCTTTCTCCACACAAATACATGTAACTAACAAATCACATTCCTTCCTACATTATTTCAAATTATAAAACACATTTCTATTGGTTAGACATATTAACCCTTCCCAACTGACTTCTAAAAGTGCCCAAACTGATCCTGGAATTTTTTGGAGTCGCGACTCCACCGTGCACCACCGCGATGGAGCCGCGAATCCATACGGGAGTTCAAAAATATGTTACAAATAAAAATACCACTATTTTTTAAGAACACACAACTTCTAAAGATACTACTGACTTGGGAAATCTTACTTTAATAAGATTTCACTTATATATAAATTACAATTTCACATTTTAAGTCCACAGTTAAGTTTCAACCCTTCCCCCATTCTGCTTAATGCCAGTTCCCATAGTAACAGTTCATGGAACATTCAACTTAACTGACAGGTCACAAGTTCACCATATTTTCAAGTTCACCACACAATGTTACAAATGCAAACAGCAGGTGTGGTTGACTTTGCAAAATATGAGCTTATCCTATCTACTGTACCTTTCAAACAATGTTTACTAACCAATAAGAAACATGCTTTTTAAAGAAAGTAACATGCACCCTATTTTTCAATGTACAATGTTCTTAAACAGCCAATCAATTCTCTAGTTTTTAAAAAACAGCATCTTGTCCACCATTTTACATACCTCTCATTCTACCAACTGACTACCTCAGCTACAGACATCTTTTCATTACTTCCAGACATCCCTTGAAGATGATCACAGTGTGGATTGTTGGACACAGCTATGTTTTCTGGTGCAAAAGGTATGCTGAATGCAGAGGTATTGACGAAGACCTAGCTTTGCAAAATGTGGACATTAAATGGATTGCACAGAGAGGATTAAAGTGGCACCAATTGATACCTTTGGTTAAAACCTTTTTGCATCTCCAACCCCCTGACCTCATGATTGTGCGCTGTGGTGGCAATGACCTAGGCACATTGACTGGGGTAGGACTGGAAATGCTCATGAAGGACACCTTTGCACAATTGATGTTGCTTTTACCTCAAACTGTCTTTGTATACTCTATCATATGCCAAAGACAGAAATGGAAGTGGTCAAATCAATTCTGTCCACAGATTGAGAAAGCTAGAAAGAATGTCAATAAAGCTGTTTCTGCTTACCTCAGAGACCATAGGATGTGCTCCATATATAACAACAATCTAAGTTTTGATATGGATGATATCTACAGAAGTTATGGAGTACACTTAACAGATCAAGGAAACAGAGGGGCATATTCTCAAGGACCTATCGCCGAGTTAGCAGCACTTTAACGCAGTCAAAGTGGCGATAGATTTATCGCACCATTCACAAGCTGGTGCTAACAGCCGATATTGCCAGTTTTCCTGCGATAGCAGCCGCAAAAAACATTGCCACGGATGACACCGGCAACTAACGCTAATGAGATGCAAAGTAGGCGTTCCTGTGCAAAAAGCCGCGAAAACACCACTTTGCAATATTCTCTACGACCAGCCAGATCAGCGATAAGATCACAAAACAGGCAATAAGGCGTGTTAGCAGCAGGGATTTAACACCTGCTCCTACCTGGTGTTAAGTTGGACGAAAACCTGCACCACAAAAGGGAGCCCAGACCAGAGCCACACCTGAAGAACAATAGATGCCATGGAGCTACTGATCATGCAGCTCGGAGCCCCAAGAGGGCCACAACACACACCGCCACCACACCCAGGCCCACCCCACCCTCCAGACCCCCCCCCGCCGTCCCCCCCGGACTAACACAGAGGCAGCGCAGACAAAGACAGCGGACCTTCAAAAAATGCACCAGCCTCACAGACTTAACACCAGAGGATGTCATTGCCCACTACAGGCTCAAAAGGACAACCATCCTCCGCATCCTGACCTTCATTGCCCACAGGCTGACGGTACCAACACAGTGGCCAAACAACATCCCTCCACAGACAAAGCTGCTGGCTGTGCTGCACCTGTTGTCCTCTGGGACCTTCCAACCAACAACTGCCAGAGTCGGAGGAGTCTCACAGCCAGCCCTATCCAAGTTCCTCACACCTGTCTTGGATGCCATCATCAGCTTGGTACCCCAGCACCTTCACTTCCCCCACACTGCGCAGGAACAGCTGGAGACCAAGCAAGGCTTCTAGGCCATAGCTGGCTCCCCGCACGTGTTGGGGGCAATCGACTGCACACATGTACTCCTCGTGCCCCCTGCCGCCACTGCACACAATTAACGCAACAGGAAGCACACGCATTCCATCAATGTGCAGGCAGTAGTGGACCACCGGGGACTCTTCACCAATGTCGTCACCAACTACCCAGGCAGTGTGCATGATTCGTTCATCTTCCGACAGTCCATCATCAACCAGCGCTTTCAGGATGGCACCTATGGGAATGCATTGCTCGTTGGTAAGTACCAAATGAACACACCACACACCTCAACTACACAGTCATGCAACTCACGACTCTGGGAATGCACATGTGACAAACTCACATATAACATGCCAAACAACATGCCCACCCACCACATACGACACCACAACCTACTGTGGTAACCTGGGCTAGCCATGTACACAAGCCAACAACGGCAAGGCACCTCAGCCACACAATAGCAGAATGTGGGGAGAGGTGGGAACCAGGCATGTGCGAAGGAGGCAAGTGACCCATGAATGAGAATGTACACAATGCCAAGTGTGGCGTGGATGTGCTTAACAGACTTGAGTATGCAGACCACAGACATGTCCATGTCGACATATACTGCTGGTGTTTGGAGTTTTGTGGACAGTGGACGCAACCATGTCACCCCAGGCAGTGGGGAAGATCGCGGAAATGTAGCTTGTTACGTCCCCTCCTGTGAGCGTGAGCGGAATGGGCTGGCCCGGCGTACGCCAGGCCAGCGTAGGGGTGTGAATAAAAAGCCCGTTGCTCTGTGCGTGGTTCTCTACCGGAATGGCCAACATGTCTGCCAGGGCGGCGCCTCTCAGCCCGACACAAGGCCGACGCCGTGAGCGGCGGTGCCTGCAATCCTGTGCGCCCACTGCACCCCAGGCCGCTGGTCCCCTGACCCGTCTTGGCCCCCCCTGCGCAACCAGGCCTCACTGCTCACCTCCCAACACTGGCGTGTGTCAAAGAGGGCCCACCACGTGCCGGTGCAAGCTCCAAGCCCAAGGCCCGCGACCTTAGCAGCCTCCTCAGACCATCTCGGCCTCTGCGACACAGGCCCCCAGCACTCCTTTCCCGTTGACGTACTCCACCGCTGCCTCCGGCCTACACTGCGGTCCAGTAGGTCACACATTTGGAACTGAGTCTTGATTTTACAATGGCCGAGTTCATATCATTGCATGCAAGGAAAGGAATAAGAGGAAGACGCGGTTCAGTCCGGAGGAAAAAAGGATCATTGTTATGGAGGTGATCGAACACTTCCAACAACTGCTCTAGTGCCACTAACTCTGTGCATCGCAGGCCAACGACACGTGTCTGTGGGCCCTTGATGACTACTGCCTTCGACCTACACTGCGGTCAAGTAGGTTGCACATTTTGAACTGAGTTTTGCTTTTTTCATGGCAGAGTTCATACCATTGTACAGGCCTCATCGCAGACTGCATCCCCTTTCAGCTCTGGTGCCACCCAGTCTGGGCCCCGAAATTCAGGGACACTCTCAGTTTGAACTTTGGTGGCTCTGAGTCTATGGCTTGGGGGTCGTCTTCATCATCATGTAGCTGATACTGACTTGGGGTTAAAAATGAGTCTGTAGCATTCATCTCCTCCATATTGCCTGTTCATGCTTGGTTCTGCCCTCTGTATCATGCCCTGGAAGAACACCTTCCACTGTCCCCCGAAACACCCCGCGACATTCACCTTGGACATCGACGAGGACCCGCTCAGCTCCCGTGGCCCTACCTCAGTGCACCGCAAGTCACCGTCCTGTGGCGGTGTGCCTGTGCCGGCCGCAGTGCATCCGTGGCCACGAACTCTGTGCAGCTCAAGTTATGGACCCTTGCCGTTTGAACGTTGTACTACTGATTGTCTGATCATAGTTGTAGTTATTGCCAGCACCAACCACTCCCTGAGGGCTGGCTTACACTCACCCCACACCCATCCAGCACAGGCGTCACTGGACATGTGACCCTGGCAACAAGAGGGGCGGGGCGTATGTGCCCGTAGCCAGTTCCACAAACTATCTAAGTGTGTCCGTGTGGTCATTGTGTATGCATGAGGGCCCCGGGCCCTACCACATTACATTGTGCTGTGTACAGCGGACGCAACCATGTCACCTCAGGCAGTGGGAAAGACCTGGGACATGTAGCTGTGTCGTACCCCCCTGTAAGCGTAAGCGGAATGGGCTGGCGTACGACAGTCCAGCGTAGGGGTGTGGATGATCAGCCCGGGGCTCTGGGCATTGCTATGTGTTGGCCTTGCCAAGGAGGTAACTAATGCGTGTGTCTCTGTTGTAGTGTCGGCGCCACCCGTCCCGCAATGGACAATGTTGTGATGTAGCATGCCCCCGGAGTGCGGGCTCGGCCGAAGGGATAAATGAAGGAGCGCAAGCCCGCTCGGGGTCCGGGATCATACATGCCAACTGTTGTGTGTGTCGCTATTACCGCAGCATAGGCCATAGGACTACCCTCAACCGCATCGCGAGATCAGCCAGCCATGAACTCGTCATCTGTGTCCTCCCTATCCTTACCTTAGGCCTACACACACGTGGCCGGCCACCGTCAGCGCACAACATCACAGTGTCGTTGTCAGGCTTGTGGACATGCGCAGACAGGCATGACAATGGTGTGCCGTAGGAGTGCAAGTGATGCAACCGCGCTGCGCACACTGGTGAATAGGCTCAGGGAGGGAGGGGCAGCCGTGAGGCTACGTAATACACATTGATGCCGCTCATTTGCTACAAGCAGTACCTGTCAAACAGGAATCACTAAGTCACACATATCACACACCAATGAACTAGTGAGCCTGCCAACTCATCATGCAGAACCAACTTTTGACTCATGTCTTTCTGCACTGTCACAGGTGATCAAGGATATGCACTCTGCCCTTGGATGATGACACCCCTCCGAGCCCCGAACACACAGGCCCAGAGGCAGTACAATGCGGCCCACAAACGCACCAGGGGCATTGTGGAATGCACATTTGGCGTGTTGAAGTCACGTTTCAGGTGCCTGGACATCACAGGTGGAAGGCTCCTGTACAGCCCAGGCATCGTGTGCAAGATGATCGTTGCATGTTGTGTGTTGCACAACATATGTGTACGCACCAATGCCACATGGCTACAAGTGCCAGATGCACCGGACGATGATGAGGAAGATGAGGCAGGTGGACCACACCCCACTGCAGCAGCAGCAGGAATAGCCCGTAGGAACACCATCATTGACAATTTCTTCACATGAGCACGTCACATTGTCACAGTCCTTAGCAATCATGGGACAGTACAAAATGACCACAGGCACAGCATGTGCAAATAAATTCATTACAACAAACATTACCTGTGCACGTTACTCCTCTGTACAAGCACATCACTCTGACAAGTGTAAGTGCAACATGTGGTGCTAACAATCTCATAAATTGTAAATAGATGGTGGGTGTGTCACCTCTGTACAGAGAGGTTGTTTAGGGTGTCACATAATCGAAATGCCATTTCTGTGTGTCAAAGGTAGTACGGAATCACACTCATCAGCGTTTCACATGTGTCACAAATCATTACATGTAGGCTGTCATTTGTGACCTACAATTGACAACAGGGCTTCGTCTGGGGTCAAATATGTACCACCATGATGCAGGGATGCACCCTGTGACTCAGGTCCCACAACATGAGCTACATGGACGTAAGGGGGAATCACTGCCCCTACAGTCGTCCATGCTTTCATACTTGATTAATCATGGACATGACACTGTGTGTGTATTAGAATGTATTAATCACGTTCAGTGGAGTGTTGAAGCTGTCTTAGTACTGGGCCATGAAGACAACACTTTACAAAGTTGCCCTGTGGAGGGCCAGCCGGAGTCCTTTAGGGATTGACAAGTTACTCGGAAGGGGAAGAGTCCAGTACGCAGGCTGATTGCTGGGTCATTGTTGGGCATGCAAAAAATGGCAGTCCATGTCGAGGTCAAAGGTTGGTGTCGCAGAGTGTGTCGGGGAACAGTGGAAGGTGTTGTTCCAGGTCATGATGCAGAGGGCAGACCCAAGCAGGAACAAGCCATATGGCGGAGATGAATGCTACTGCTTCCTCCTTACCACTGGGGCAGATTCATCCTCGTCTTTGTCCTCTGACGTTTCATGTGCCTCACATGTGGGTGTTGGTGTTTGGTTTGCAGCACTGTGTGACACTGACACATCAGGGGCCAGAGATGTGGATGTAGAAGTAGCAGCAGCATTCATCTGCACAATGTCTTGTGGCATCACTCCCGTGATGAGGATCAACAGGGCATGGAAGATCCCATCTACAGCTTTCTCGTGTGCAGGCGTGGTAGCCATTCTTTGAGCCTGCATCCGCTTCATGTACTCCATGACCCTCCTCATGTTTCTCAAATCACGGATGACATCGCTGTAGCCACTCTGACTAGACAGTTGTTGTTGTCTCCAAGTCATGACTCCAGCGATGCCAGCCATGGATTGTTGGAGGTCATGGGGCGGACTGTTGGTGTCCGTTAGGGAGTGTAAGTGGTCCCTGATGGGACTTAGACACCCACGTATGGCATCTAGTTTGGCTGCCATGAGGTCGAACCCCACCCGCACCTGTTCAGCCAGCTCCTTCTGGCAGTCTAACACACGGTGTTGGAACGCCATGTGTTCTTCGGTGAGGTGCTGGGAGCCAGACTTGGTGGTGGGTGCTTCCTGCTGTGTGGTCTGTGCAGGGGGTGGGATCACCTTGATGGTGCTGGGCTGCCCTGCTACTGGAGGTGTGGTGCGGAGGTTGTCCATGAACCGTTGGAGTTTGTCAAAGTCGATGTCCTGGAGGTCAGCTCCATCATCGCTGACGTGATGTAGGCTCTGCTCTGCAGGAGGTGTTGATTGTCCCTCTGCAATGTAAAGGGGAGATGCAATTTCACAGTGTGTTCCATGTATGTTGACGCATTGGCGGAGTTTCCATACAGACTGCATGACAATGTACATTGTGACTGTTTGTGAGGAGATGCCTATTTGATGCGGGCCAGTGGACATTTGTACTACATCACGGATGTGAGGTTGTACCTGTACATTGTCATCTCACAGTTTCCTGCTATGCCAGATGTGATTGGCCATTTTGTACACACATGTGGCACCAGTTGTGTCCTGTGTTCTGTTGTGAAAGTGTTGCAGTTTGTATCACATTGTTGTCAATGTTGAGGTGCTCTTATTCTTATGTGTGTGTGCTGCATTGTGGGTGAGTCGCCCAAGCAGCTCTGATTTGGCTGCCCCTTATCCCTTTCAGGCGGTGTGCCTTTGACTTCTGTGCTTCTACAGTGCTGCGATTATGTGGACTTGGGGAAATTGGGCTCTTGGTCGAGTTGTGACTCTTGGGCATGGTTTGTCCGCAGATGTGTTGTTGACGTCAGGGGTTGTTTGTGCAAGTGGATGTGTCAGAGTGTGACCTGCTCCTTTCCGGATGTGGTCCACACTCAGTCACCTCAGTGTCGTGGCATGCACCATGTCATGATAATTGGACTGCAGCCATGCTACTCGTCATGCAGTGTCACTTGCATTGTCAGTGTGGCTCACAGACCCGCAGCTTTGCTGGGTTCAGCACATGTGTATGGGTTTGTTGTGAGATTAGTGATGTGTGGGGAGGGCCCCCTCCAGGCACATTGTCGACGGGGGCCTACTTGCTGTTTCTATGTGTGCTGCAGTATGCCAAGGAGATCAGGGACATGATCCAGAGTCATTGTGGATGTGCAGTGTGCTGTACTTAATTGTGCATGTGTGCCATTGTGCCCATCTCCCCCGTCCCCCCAGTCCCTGTTCGGTACTCACCCTGTTGATGTTGTGTGAGGTCATGTTGAGCAGTGTCCGGATCCACTACTCCTGACACCGTATCCCGACTGATGACTGTGGCCACCATTTTCTCCATGTCATCCAGCTCCTGGTGTGCCGCTGGACCCCCACCTCCAATCTGCGTTGCTGCTTTCATGTTCGCATTGAGTTTTTTCTTGGTTTTGCCCTTCACATCATTCCAGCGCCTCTTGACCTCTTCCATTGTCCTCCTCAACTCTGCAACTGCATTCACATGGTCCAAGATAGTCTGCCATGTTTGTGTCTTTGTTGCCAATAACACGTTGGAGGTGACGAACAGTTGTTGGTAGTGTTCTATCACCTCCGTAACGATGATCCTGTTTTCCTGCGGACTGAACCGCGTCTTCCTCTTCCTCTTCTCCTTGGCCTTCCCCGACCCCGAGGTTCCTTGCTGGTCGTCTGTGGGGCTTGTGGGGTTCGCGTTTTCCTCTGCACTCGGTCCGGGTGCATCCATGGTGCTACGCAGTTTCACTTTTTTTCTTTTCTGCTTTTATGGTGCATTTTCCCGCATGACGCGTGGGAATTGCAGGCCTGTCGCTGGTTATCGCTGATTTTTGTAGCGCAATTTGGTGCATCGCAACTTTTTTCGCGTTCGTGTTTCGCATTTTTTCTGCGTTGCGTTGATTTTAACGCGGTCATTTTGCGCGTTATCGTGAGGCTATCGCATGGTGTCACCGGGTTGAGAATACAACGTTAACACAGTGTTATTTTCCCGCGATGGACTGCGATGTGCAAAGTTGCGTTATGCTAATTTTGCGATAATTATCACACGTTCTTGAGAATATCCCCCAGAGTCTTTCTCAACAACCTAAAGCTCTGCATTGGCACTTACATGTAGCTACAGCAAACTTAAAATGTAAACAAGGGCTCTTTTTAGAGCCACCCTGTAACATAATACTGATTACAATTTTTTTTACAAAAACAATTTTTTAAAAAGTTTTTATGAATTCGTGAACCCGTCGCGAATTCACAAAACAAAAGCACAAACTCAATGTACTACAACACAACACTTTTCAAGTTTAACTATTCATTTTTAATTTGATATATTTTTAACAACTCTATCAATTGTAATCTTGACATTAACTTCAATCACAGTACCTCTTAAAAACAACTTCACAAATACAACACTACCTTCTACATTATATACTACTTAATTATTTATTTAAGGTGGATTCACGAAGCCAACGCGACGTTACACGGGAGGGCCATGCTGAGAGCCGTGTTGGGGTTGCGACTCCAAATTCGAAAGAAGAAAAAAAATGCCCCAATTCCATTATTCGGTATTCACCCCAGGGAACCCATCTCCCGGGGCCTGCCACTATTTTTTTTAAAAAAGGGGGACAGCGTGGCCCACCTCCTCAGGCCAATATTGGCCCTGGGGACCCCATTCCCTGGAGCCAGGCCTTGTGTTTTTTTTTATATGCACGGGAGGGGGGCCGTGTGGCCCCTCTTCCCTGGGCCACTGTTAGCCCCGGGTACCCCATCCCCCGGGGCCTGGCCTCTTTTCTTTAATCTTGAATTAGGGGAGGGGGGCCCCCTCCCATGGGCCAATAATGGCCCCGGGGACCCCATCCCCCGAGGCCTGGCCTCTTTTCTATTTTTTAAAAATTAGGGGAGGGGGGCCATGTGGCCCCCCTCCCATGGGCCACTTCTGGCCCCGGGGACCCCATCCCCCGGGGCCTGGCCTCCTTGATGGGGACCGTGGTGGGAGCCCCAATGCCCCCACGGTCCCTGCCGGCTCCCCGCCTCCTGCGGGAGCCGGCATTGCTTTGGTAGAGGGCTGCTAACATGCAGCTCCCTTGTCCAAAAGCAATTCTGCTTTGCTTCTTGGAAGCGAGAGCAGGTTTCCTGCTCTCGCTTCCAAGAAGCAAAGCAGTGTTTGCAATATTAGGGCAGGAACCGCACAGCTCCCACCCTGTCATTGCAAACAGCAATGTCCCGGGTGTGGACACCCTGGGACATTGCAGGAGCCGGCCCTGGGGGGTGGTGGTCCCCAGGGCCATCGACGGCTCCAGGAGGGGGGCCGCGCTGCTCCCTCCCAACAATTAACATAGCTCCGGGGAGGTGGTGGTCCCCGGGGCTTGGGGGGGCCCGCGAGGCCCCCCCATTAATGAAGGAAGCCCTGGGGAGGTGGGGGTCCCCAGGGCTTGGGGGGGCCGGCGAGGCCCCCCTCATTAATAACAGAAGGCCCAGGGAGGTTGTGGTCCCAGGGGCTTGGGGGGGCCCACAAGGCCCCCCCATTTATGAAGGAAGCCCCTGGGAGGTGGCGGTCCCCGGGGCTTGGGGGGCCGGCAAGGCCCCCCCTTATTAATAACAGAAGCCCCAGGGAGGTGGTTGTCCCCGGGGCTTGGGGGGGCCCTCCAGGACCCTCCTGATTAGTAAAAGAAGCCCCAGGGAGGTGGTGGTCCCCGGGACTTGGGGGGGCCTGGCAGGACCCCCCTGATTAGTAAAAGAAGCCCCAGGGAGGTGGCGGTCCCCGGGGCTGCGGGGGGCCACGTGCCCCCCAAATACAATTAACTAAGCCCCGGGGAGGTGGCTGTCCCCGGGCCCCGCAAATTAATTAGTCATTGCCTCCAGGACCTCGCCCACCCAAGGGCTTAAGTACAAGCAAGTGCGGGAGGCCGCGCTTTGTTTTTTTTTTTTCTCGTCCAGATTTGCGCACCCAGCGCGACTTCGGCCATTTAAAAAAAAAAAATGCTTCTTTTGGGCCTGGGGGTCCTTGTTGGACCCTCTGAGCAAGCCTAGGGGGTCAGGGTGTTTCTACCCTGCCCCCTTTTCTTCTTTTTTACCTTTCTTTTGACCTTTTTCTTCTGACTCGGTTACCGAGTCACAAGATGGCTGCCAACGCTTCCTGGTTTGGAGTGTTGGCAGCCAATCAGAATGAAGCTCATGCTCGGGAGGGTTCGCGAATCCTCCTCGGTGCTCAGATATCGATATTTTTATTTTTGGAAATTCTCAGCAACTACTGAACGGATTTACACCATTTAAAAAAAAGCACGCTTTCTAGACCAAGACCTACTTTTTTGCCAAATTTGGTGTAATTCCGTTCAGCAGTTCGAGCTGTTGCCTGTTTCAAAATTCCTATGGAAATTAACATGGAGAAAACACGTTTTGGGACCCCCTTTTTTCTTGGTCCCCACTTGACAAATCGCCCCCCAACGTTCAAGACAGGAGCTGACCTGAGTGAATGATTAGTTTTGAAAGTCTCGCAAAGATTCATCAAACGGCGCCAAAGATATTGGCAAATCAAAAAACGCTTTCCTATGGATAATAGGTCCTAACTATAACTACCTACTGGCGACCGCCAGTAGGTAATATATATATGTGATCAAGGCCCTCTTTGGGTCGAAACGCGTAATGGCTGCTGTTTGGTAGAGTGGAATAAAACAGCTTACTTGCACTGAATCGTGGTCCGTGCTCCAGTTCTTGGTTGAGAAACGAATGGATGGTGGAGTACTTCTGATATATATATATATATATATCAACCAACTCCTCTGAAAAAGGATCAGGGTCGCACACCGCAAAGTCAACAATTTATTTTACTTAATTATTCAGCTCATTATCTAGTGAAGCTACAGATCAACGCGTTTCGGTCTTGACACAAGACCTTGTTCACGATCGTGAACAAGGTCTTGTGTCAAGACCGAAACGCGTGATCTGTAGCTTTCACTAGATAATGAGCTGAATAATTAAGTAAAATAAATTGTTGACTTTGCGGTGTGCGACCCTGATCCTTTTTCAGAGGAGTTTGGTTGATATGTAACGGTCTGGCTCAACCGTGAGGATCCCGCACTGGTACTGAGCGCCGAGAATCCGACAATAGGAGCCGTTTGTGGGGATATATATATATATATATATATATATATATATATATATATATATACTCACTGAAAAAACCATAGGTTTTACAGACGTTATAGTTAGAAATTAGCATTTAAAAAACCTTTGAAAGTCACTGAAAAAACCATAGGTTTCAGGGGCGTTATAGTTAGCTGGATATTCAGGGATGTCATTTCAGATGTCATCAGTGATGTCATCAGTGATGTCACTGACCATGCCATGAATGATGTAATATGTGACGTCATGAGCAGTGCATTGCGGGGGCGCGAGTTATATTTAGCTGAACTAACTATAACAGTGGAATTTCTATGGTTTTGTACGAGTGAAATGTCCAGCTAACCATAATGCCCCTGAAACCTATGGTTTTTTTCAGTGAATTTCAAAGGTTTTTAAATGCTAATTTCTAACTATAACGTCTGTAAAACCTATGGTTTTTTCAGTGAATTTCAATGGTTTTCTAAATGCCAATTTCTAACTATAACGTCCCTGAAACCTATGGTTTTTTCAATGAATTTCAAAGGTTTTTTAAATGCTAATTTCTAACTACAATGTCCCTAAAACCTATATTGTTTTTAACTAAATTTAAAAAACACGTGCATACTTTTTGTAGTGAAAAACTAACTGTAACAGTAGTCTTTTATAAGTTATAATTTAACAATGTTTAAAACTTAATTAGCACTAATTAACATATAAGTGTGGAAAAAGTGTGATGGAGCAGCTATGATACCTGACTTCGAACAACAGCGTTCACAGTTCGATTCCCGGCTCCAGTGGCACGTTAGCCCACCACTATGTCACTGTGGGCAACACCTTGCTTAATCTTTCTGACGCCCCCGAGCGCCGGCACACCTTTCCAGGGTTAGCTGTACGCTTTACAAATGCTCGCATTTTTTTTATTTAAAACCATAGTGATGAAAAATATTATCACGTTTTTTTTTTCTTCTATTCTGATAGATCTTTTTTTTTATGTCTTCTATTTAGAATTACGGCAATCAATAAATGTATTCACTCATGAGAATGGAAATGACACGGTTTTCCGGGTAACAGTTATTAAGCTCTCCAATGTATGTACATATTAACCACTTCGGTGCTCGTGACGAGACCAGCTCATCATGAGTCACGGTGGAGCTGTGCTCATGACGAGCTGGTCTCGTCATAACAGCGCCGCTCCGCCCACGCGTGATTAATTCCCCGCCTGTGAGGGCGAATTAATCAGTGGGCGGGGTCGTGACGAGACCAGCTCGTCATGAGCACAGCTCCACCGTGACCCATGACGAGCTGGTCTCGTCATGAGCACCGCGGTGCCGCGCTCACCCCCGCACCGTGGGTGAATTACCCCCGCAGGGAAGCATTTAAGGATCATATACGTGTTAGGTTCGAAATCGAAACTTTTTCCGCTTCACATTTTGTAACTTTTCCCAACACGTGCACTAGTGAAACAGTTAAAAAGTGAGCACGTGTCAACTGTAAAAATTGACATCTAAATGGGCGGAGCCGCATCTTCCTTCCATAGACTACTGAATAACCAAAAAGTATATAAACCACACCCGTTGATAGATTAGTTTTGTTTTTGCGAGTTATTTACGCGTCTCCATTCAGTGATGCAGGTGCTCTTTTCTACAGTCGGATTCTTCTTTTGCGGCCACAAAACATAATCCTGAGTTGTAAGTTGTTTTATTATGCAATACTAGATATTTATAATACGTAGCTATTTGTCAATCTTTAAACACTTGTATTTAGAAAAAAGTGTTATTGGTTGTTTTTGCCATTTATATATGTAACGTCAGCAGCTTCTTTTCAGAAACAGACAGAATACAGCAAACATTGTTCCTGTTCTGGCTCCTTTGAGCTCATATAGTGTTACTTTGTATATTATAATATTGACACTGTACTTGACCTCAGAAGTGTTGGTGACCCGTCGGCGCAAAGACTAAAGATTTATATGTAACGTCAGCAGCTTCTAGTTTGTAGTCTATTTCCGCCTTGACATCATATAGTGTGAATATGTATATTATAATAACCACACATTATGATCTCAGAGGAGTTTATGACCCGTTGGCGCGAAGACTAAAGATTTATATGTAACGTCAGCAGCTTCTGGTTTTTAGTCTATTTCTCCCTTGAGATCATATAGTGTGAGTATGTATATTGTAATATAAACCTTTATACTGACCTCAGTGGAGTTTATGACCCGTTGACGCGAAGACTAAAGATCTATATTTAACGTCAGCACCTTCTCGTTCTTACTCTGTTTCTTCCTTGGGATCATATACTGTGAATATGTATATTATAATATTAACAGTCATTGTGATCTCAGAGCACTTTATGACCCGTTGGCGCGAAGATGAAAGATTTCGAAATCCCGGAGAAAAGAAGCTCTCAACATACTCATCGCTGGAAAGTATTTCGTTATTGATCTTGTTTTGTATTGATGACTTCATTTTCATTTTCCTTTTTGTGTGCCATCAGTGACACTGTGTATATTGTAAGAGTGTGATATTTCCACACAACAGGAATTGGAGATTTCTCGCCGCCAGGAGTAAACCATCTGAAATACAGTTTACTGACCTTTATAACTTACTTGAGCAGATATTTTTACAGTGACAACATTTTTGGAAATTGCAGTTTAAAAAAAAATCGTTTCCATAGATACTTTCTTAGTGAATACCTTTGATAAACCCTACATTTCTGAATGTTTTTTTACTATTTCTATTTTTGTCTGTTGCGGTTCCTATTCACCTTCTCCCTATAGAATATATACGACCAGTAGTGTATATTATTATACTACTATCCTATATATTCTTAAAAGAGTACGTGATCTAAGCACTACGACCGAACTTTCCCGAATTCTACAATAATAGAAATTATAAAAAATGATAAAGCGTACATTTCTATGTAATATAAAGTGATTTGTGTTTAACTGTTTTTTACTTGTTATTGTTCTTGTGACCTGAGATGATGTAGTGCGGGAGTGTTTCTTGTAGCACTTCTTTTCTACTTTATCTAAAAGTAACTCATTCCCTCTTATATTATCAAGAATATGGGGCAACACTTTTACAAACTATAGCAGAAAAAAAAAAGGAGGGTGTGCCCACGCTTAAGGGATATTTTATGAATTGTGTTTTTATTTGTCACCCCTTTGATATATACAGCTTCAGTTTCCGAACAAAGTGTATTTGTAATTGCTTAATAAAAACTATTTCACACCTAGACTGAAATTTTTGCTGCGCAACCACAGCTCCCCATTAGAAAAGTAAACACCACATTATAACTAAACAGTGCTCCTGGGAAATATCCCACCCGCAAACTTAACCCCTTCGATGCTTATGACGAGCTGGACTCGTCATGGCACCCAGTGGTCGTGTGCTCATGACGAGTCCAGCTCGTCATAAGACCACCCACGGGGGAAGCGCTGGTGCTCCCCCCGTGGGAATCCGATCGTTGGTTTTTTGGGGGGGAGGCTGGGGATGGGCTTCCCCTGCCTCCCCCCGCCCCCCCCCTCAATAACGTCAGCGCGCGAGGCGCGCTGACGTCATTGGGGTTTCCCTTTGTTCCCCGACGCGCTGGAAGCCATTTGCTTCCAGCGCGTCGGGGAATAAGGTCAGTTTTGGCTCCGGGGAGGGGGGGTTTCAAACAAAAGAGGCATTGAGGGAAAGGAAAGGGTTTTCCTTTCCCCCGATGCCTCTTTTGTGCATTCCTGCTGCATGATCATGCGATCGTGCAGCAGGAATGCCCACTAGACACCAGGGAATTTTTTTTTTTTTTTTTTAAAGTGAAAATACTGTTTTGGGGAGCGGCCCCTTGGGCAAGGGTCGCTCCCCTTTTGGGGGCCATATGTTTTTGGTGGTCTGCCCCCCTGGGGGGGGGAGGCAGTTTTTTTAATATAGCGCAGGCTTTACCCGAAGGTGTCAGAGCACTTCACAATAGGAACAGTAACATTACATGAGGAGAAGGTTACAAGTGAGCATAATACAAAAGCAAGCGTTACATTACATGAGGAAAAAGTGACAATTGTGCAAATAAAACAAACAAGATACAAAAAGAGGTATGCGTTACAAGATACATGAGATACAAAATACAAATAGAGGTATAATACTGCAATAAGTGGCAGTCACTCAGAACACACTGGGAAGGCACTTCTATAGGCATGGAGTACAGAATTTCCTATAGTGGAAGAACTTCCTTGAGAGAGTAGAGAGGGTGTGAATTAAACAGGAGACTTAAAATGAAAGGTACACAAATGCAGCACAGCACGCAAGGGTGAGGAATGTACAGGAAATAGTACAAATTTACAATGAAGAGCGAACTTCCTAGAGGGGGCTGAGAGTGAAAGTATTAGTTCTGAAAGTGTCTTTGGAAGAGAAGAGATTTGAGGTCAGCTTTGAAGATCCGGGTAGAGGAGGTGGCAAGGAGCAATGGGGGAAGCGAGTTCCAGATTCTCACCGCATTGCCTGAGAAGGATTGCGCCATCGATCTTTCCCTTTTGAAGATGGGGGGGGGCTCAAGCAGAAGCTTTTCCGCATTGCGAGAAGGGCGAGAGCCACCGGACAATTTCAATTTATTCGCCAGGTAACGAGGGGAGGACGTGTGTAAGGCTTTGTGTGTGATGCAGGCAGTTTTGTAAATAGATCTTGCCTCGATCGGAAGCCATCGAAGAGAGGACAGGATAGGAGTGACGTGGTCGCTTCGTTTAGACCCTGAAATGAAGCGAGCTGCTGAATGGAGGATGGATTTGAGAGGGGAGAGGTGGGATTTGGGTAGGCCCGTCAGAAGAGAATTGCAATAATACAGTCTTGAGAGAACCAGAGATTGTACCAAGGTTTTTAAGTCTTTCTCCGGGAAGAACCGACGGATCCCCCATAGAAGGCGCAACTGGTAATGTGCGTTCTTAGCAATAGAGTTGATGTGGGAGATTAGGTTGAGTCTTTTGTCAAGAATGACACCTAGGGATTTAGCGCTGTCGACAATGATGGGTTTGTTGTTGAGTAGGTTCAGCTGATCCATCCAAGATTGAACAGGAGGAGGTGAGAGAGAGGTAGAGAGGAGGAGGAATTCAGTTTTGGCGGGATTCAGAATGAGTTGGTGAGCTAACATCCAGTTGTGAATAGAGTTGAGAGTAGAGTTGAGTAGGGAGAGATTGTGTGCGGAAGATAAAGGTATCTTCCCACTAGTCCACCAGGCATTTATTTGTGGAGAGTGACCCCTTGGGCAAGGGTCACTCTCCTTTGGGGGTAATATTTGTGGCTGTGTCTGCCTCCCAGGAGGGCAGATCGCCATGTTTTTTTTAAAAATTGGGCCCACTAGACCACCAGGGATTTGTTTGACGGGAGTTGCCCCTTGGGCAAGGGTCGCTCCCCTATGGGGAGCATTAATTTGGCCGTTTCTGCCCCCCTGGGTGGGCAGATCGGCTGATTTTTTTGTATGGCCACTAGGCCACCAGGGATTTTTTGTGGGGAGTGGCCCCTTGGGCAAGGGTCGCTCCCCCTTGGGGGCATTGTTTGTGGCTGTCTGCCCCCATGGGGGGGGCAGATGTCGCCATTTTTTTATATTTGGCCCACTAGACCACCAGGGATTTGTTTTTGGGGAGTGGCCCCTTGGGCAAGGGTTGCTCCCCTTTGGGGAGCATTAATTTGGCCGTTTCTGCCATCCAGAGGGGCAGATCGGCTGATTTGTTTTTTTGTAGGTCCACTAGGCAACCAGGGTTTTTTTTATGTTGGGGAGCGGCCCCTTGGGCAAGGGTCGCTCCCCTTTATGGGAGGATGATTGTGGCCATTTCTGCCCTCTTTGGGTGGCAGAATAGAAGTATGTTTTTAGGCCCATCTGCCCCCAAGGAGGGCAGAAGCCACTAGACACCAGGGTTTTTTTCAATTTTTGTGTTGGGGAGTGGCCAAAAGGGCAAGGGTTTCTCCCCTTTTACGGGGGTGAATATTTTATTTATACTCTTTGGCCCACCTACCCCTTAGCTTGGCTGGTGGATTGTGTGTGGACTGGTGCATTATTTGCATATGTGATTGTAATGTTTTTTTCTCCTTTTTATTCTAGTGTAAAGCTTTTGATTCCTGTTTGCGGTTTCGGCAGTGGTTGTTCTGCAGTTTTGCGTAATTGCATTTATTTGGTAAGAAAAATATTTTTGTTGTGTGTACTCCAAATGAGTATTATTGTCATGCATGAATGAATTTTTTTGTAAGTGGTGTCATAATGGCAGCATATTTGTTAGTGTTCAGAGCATGAAATTCTTTGCGATGTTTTGAATTGTCTTATGTGTAATTTTTTTTTCTTCTTTTTTAGTGGGATATTGTTGATCCTTACTGTGTCTGTGCAGAGTAGGTGGTGGTGAGTCTAGCTGCTTCTGTCACGTGAGTGGTATAGTGTTGGAGTATATAGGTCTTTGTGATAAAGCTACATTTTGTTTATTTCTTTTTTTTACAAAGGGTTTGTTGTTGTTGACTTGTTTGACAAGTAACCTTTATTAGTAAGCATTATGGCTAGCCGTAGAATGACTGCTCAGCAGGTGGTTGGTTTGCTTCTTGAATCTTCCTCTGAGCAGGATTATGAGACTGACAGTTCGTCTGAGGGAGAGGAGGGAGGGGAAGATTCAGGCAGTGAGTTTTCTCTCCACATGGAATCATCGGATGATGAAGGTACTCTCAGTGCAGATGAAGTGCCTGTTTTAGAGGAGGATACTACTGTGCCGATGGTGCAAGAGGCATCTGGATTGCAGCCTGGGGCTGCTAGGCTTCCTACTGGAAGTGCTGGACTCTGGGTTGATCCAAACATGGTGCAGCCGGTGTTGCCTGCCTTTAGTGGTTATGCAGGGTGTAGAGTGGATTGTGAACATTATTTGCCTATACAGTATTTTCAGTTGTTTATGGATGATGTATTTTTGGGTGAGATTGTTGAGCAGACTAATTTGTATGCTGAACAGTTTTTGAGGGACAACAGTGCCAGACTTAGGCCCCATTCTAGAGCTACCCGGTGGAGTCCCACAAATCTGGAAGAGATGAAGAAGTTTTTGGGTTTGACTTTTTTGATGGGTTTGATAAGGAAGCCGTCCATGGGTTCATATTGGTCTACCAGTCCCTTGATGGCAAGGCCCATATTTCCTGCAGTTATGATTCGTGATCGGTATTTACTTTTGCTTCGGATGCTGCATTTTGTTGATAATGGTTTGGCGTTGCCACGAGATCACCCTGAATGTGACCGTCTTTTTAAGATTCGGCCTGTTCTTGATCACTTTGTAGATCGATTTTCATAGATCTATACTCCAGAGAAAGAAATATCTATTGATGAGTCTTTGGTCCTGTTCAAGGGCCGTTTGGTTTTTAGGCAGTACATTCCTAGCAAGAGGGCACGCTATGGAATTAAGCTGTATATGTTGTCTGAGAGTAGGACAGTGTAATGAAGTAAGTACACCGGTGGTGAGATTAGGAAGTTGATTTATTTGGGAAGTAGGGACAAGCAGGTAAAGTCAGACGTCCTATCCACATACAGCCTCCAGCAACCGCCACTCACAAGAACTCCATCACCCTCAGGTTCTAGAATACAGAACCTAATGACACGCAGGTCATTGAAGGAGGCAAGATCATTAAACATCTTCCCCCTTTCAGAAGAAAATAAAAAAATAAAACAACCAAACTAAAACAACCAATAGTCAAAACGTTAATGCAAAACAAAGTCATTGAATTTCTTTGGGAGCTTTCCAACGCGCACACTCTTTCTTAATTTTGGCAAAACAACAGGAGAACTGTTAGGAGTAACAAGCATGTTAGGTGCGAGAGCAATTCTGTTAAGATTCCATATGCGACCATCACTTAATTTGACAGCATTTAGAAACAATTTTTTAACAACATAAGGCGAGGAAAACTTTGAAATGCCAGAGGACCTTTGAGGAAGACGAACTCTCACTCTGTCACCCACATGTACACGAGTGTGTGAGACTGCGTGCCTGGAGTCAAAGTAAGCCTTCCTCTTAGCGATTTTTAAGTCTTGACAGGCTTGCCAAGAAGCTGAATCAGGAGCTGTACTGACATCTCGAGACCCAATTCTAGAATTTTGAGCTAAATTCATCTCATCACTCAAACAAGAGCCAATACACTCCCCTCTCATCCATGACTGAAACATACGAGTATTAGGTTTTCTACCACGACAGAGTTCAAAGGGAACCAAAGATGTTGTCGAATGAGGAGTAAGACGATACAACATTACTTTTTCTTGGATTTCAGCTTTCCAATCCTTGTTTTGAGATCTAGCCAACTGAATGGAGTCTTTAATCACACGGTGGAACCTCTCTACCATCCCGTTAGTTTCTGGATGATAGAGAGCACAACGTTTGTGTCTGATCCCTTTCTTCGTAAGGTAGATCTCCATCTCTCTTGAAACAAGCTGGACCCCGTTATCAGTAAGAAGACAGTCAGGGAAACCCTCACGAGAAAAGAACTCATCAAGAAATTTTATGACATCCTTAGTCTCGATACTGTGGCAGACCTTAATCTCCGGCCATCTTGAGAATAAATCAATTAAGACTAAGACAAATGACTGACCAGAGTTACTAGAAACAGGGCCCAGGAGATCTAGAGCTACTTCTTGCCAGCAACGAGTGGGAGCCTCACGTACAGCCATTGGTTGTACTCTAGTTTTATATATTTTATCAGAAGAGTTGCACTCCTGACAATCTCTCACCATACGTTCAACTAACAGGTCAATACCGGGCCACCAGAAGTGCAAACGAATTCTCTCTTTCGTTTTAGAAATCCCCTGGTGTCCCTGATGAGCCTGTTGAGCGATTTTCTCCCTGAGAGAAACAGGTGGAACTAGTCTTGTGCCTCTCCGAAGTAAGCCTGAGGAGACGGACAACTCATGTCGTACGTTCCAAAACTTCCTCGTCTCCTCATCTAGACATTTTATACCCTCCCAACCAGCAGTTATCAACTCACAAACCTTAAGAATGGCTGGATCACTTGTCATGGAAGACTTCCATTCTTCCTCGCTTAGGACACCATCAGTCACTTCACAGACCTTATAATCATCAAACTCACATGCTTCACCCAACTTATCACACATAACGCCTGGGTCATTCCTTACAAGGCGAGACAAACAATCGGAAACTTTGTTTTGTGTACCAGGTATGTGATAAACAATGAAATCATAGTCCTGTAAAGCTACAATCCACTTGGTGATTCTTGACGACACGGCATCCAGACTCTTTTTTGTAAATAAGTCTTTCAGGGGTTTGTGGTCAGACTGTACCGTAAAGGAGCTTCCCCATAGAAATTTTATAAGTTTCTTGATCGCCCAGAATATGCAGAGTGTTTCTTTTTCAATTACGGAATATTGTAACTCAGGCCCTATGAGGGCTCTTGATAGGAACATAATAGTCGTTTCATGACCATTTTTAACTTGCTTAAGAACAGCCCCAAGTCCTTTAGAGCTAGCATCAGTAACGAGTATGGAAGAAGCAGAGGTATCAAAGCTGTGAAGTGAAGGAGCTTCACTCAAGGCCCTCTTCACATCATTGAATTCTTCTTGACATTTCTCTGACCAACTAAATCTTGCTCCTTTTTTTAGAAGAGTTCTGAGAGTGTAGGTACGAGAGGCAAATCGGGGAACAAATTTATTATAATATTCTGCCATCCCTAAAAAGGTGACAAGTTCATCTCTGCTTTGAGGTACAGGGAGATCGGCAATAGTCCTCACTAACTTGTCTTTAGGTTTGACTCCTTTAGCAGACAGCTTGTGGCCTAAATAGTCAATTTCATGAAGATAGAATTTACACTTACTCTCACGTAGTGTTAAACCACGTGATTTGAAACGATCCAGTACTGCTCTGAGCCTTTCATCGTGAGTACTTTGGGAAGGGCTGTGAACTAACACATCGTCTTGGTATATTTTTACTCCGGGCAGCCCCTGCAAAACGTCTTCCATGGCTCTCTGAAACACAGATGCTGCTGAATTAAGGCCAAAGGGAAGTCTAGTAAACTTATAGGTGCCAAACGGCGTTATAAAGGCAGTGAGATTTTGTGATTCAAGGTCGATCTTAATTTGGTGATATGCGGCCCTGAGGTCAAGTGTAGAAAATACTTCAGCTCCAGCCAGTTGAGTCAGCATCTCTGCGATGTTGGGGAGAGGATACCTATCAGGTACGACTGCGCGATTAAGGGAGCGTAGGTCCACACAAAGCCTAACCTCCCCTGAGGCCTTTCGGGCAAGAACCACTGGGGCCAACCAATCACTAGCCTCAGTTTTAACGATGATGCCTTCCTTGAGTAATTTTTTTAATTCATTCTCCATGGAATCTCTCAGAGCTAAAGGCACATTCCTCACCTTGCAAGTTACTGGGATGGCGTCAGGTTTCAAGATGATCTTGTGAGTGTAGTTGGATAGACAACCTAAGCGTTCACTAAAAACTTCTTTGAATTCTGAGCGTAGATTGTCTACTTGGTCTACTTTAAAGAGTTCAGGTGTAGTGGAAGGTGTTTGTCCGGGGAAATCTGACTCTTCAAGGGGGTCCTTAGTTTTTTCTCTCAAGACAATGCAAGGATTGCCACCCGGAATTAACATGACACCCATATCAGCTTGGTGAACCCAACTCACTATGCTATCCCCTTTCGTGGAGATGTATATTTTTCCAGCCGTAAATCTATTCTTGAACTCAATGTCTCCTTCAAAGTAACCAAACAGTTTGATAGGTTGCCCCCGTATGCAAGAGGCCTGATGTCAGGTTTCCAGACTTTCACTTTTCCCAAAAGAAACACGTCGTAGAAGGACTTCGGGATTAAAGTGATCTTTGCTCCTGAGTCAAAAAGCATTTTAACGGGATGACCATTTATAAGGACACTTTCGACAGGGCTTGAGCACTTCACTTGATCAACATAAGTCAAGACCTCACCACAATGTAGATCGTCAGAACTGGATTCAGATTCATCTTGTATCCAAACCTCTTTAACTCGTTTGTTTCTTTTATTTTTTTGTAGTCTGCAAGCTTTAGTCCAGTGACCCACTTTTCCGCAATTGAGGCATTTTGCATTTATGGCTGGGCAAGATTTATCATTAGCTAGATGGTCGATATTGTTACAACGAAAGCATTTTCCTTGGAAAGGCTTCCTTTGCCATGATGATTGTGGTTCGAAACATTTTGGTTTCATGGTATGGGATTCAACTCTTTTTGACGAACTAGCTTGAGAGATAGCTTGAACTCTCCCATCTGAAGTAGTTGTATAGTCAGTTTCCTTTTTCTTTATGGTTTCAACACAAGCTAAAGAGTGTTCAATACATTTTGCGATTGTGATGACCTCATCAAGTTTGGGGTCATCCTTCTGCCACAATTCATCATTCACTTTTTTAATTGCACAACCAAGCATGAATTGATCACGCACCCGTTCTTCGAGTGTGCCCTCAAACTTGCAGGTGGAGGCGAGTTTGCGTAGCTGAGAAACATACATTTCAACAGTTTCTTTAGGTAGTTGAGTCCTTTTCCCAAAGTGGTAGCGCTCTAGAACTGTGCTTACTTTGGGTAAGAAATGTTTATCTAGTTTCTTCAAGCAAATTTCAAACTCATTAAGGTTATTAGATTCAGAGTCATCAAGATCCGGTAGATGTTCGAAGATTTCTTGACCTTCGGTGCCTAAACAGTGTAATAACAAAGCTGATTTTCTCTCGGCACTGAGGGATACTCCGCACACTCTTGCGTAGTTAATAAAGACCTTTTTCCACTTAGACCAGCGTACAGTAGGTTCACCGGGATTGGAAAGGAAAAAGGGTGGTGGCGTGACATTTTGCATCTTTGAAACAGAGGAGAATGAACAGATATGTGGATAAAATGATTGGACTGTAGATGCTGTGCCTGTCAGCGTAGATAAGCTTGACAGGCGTAAAGTGAGAAGAAGTAAATTATTTTCTAGCTTCTAGAATAACTGCTGAGCCTATCAGCGTAGAAAATAAGATTTGACAGGCGAGGACAAACTTAAAACTTTGTATGCCAGCATATAATTTAAGTTGTGCCATTCAAAACACTGTGCCTGTCAGTGTATAATTTTAAAGCTGTGCCTGTCAGCGCAATTAACTTTCTAATTTTGCGAAATATCAAGCTGTGCGTGTCAGCGAGGAAAGCTTGACACGCTGCAGGGTCTTGAATTAAGTTGTAGCGGTTTAAATAATGTAAATTTCAAAGCTGTGCTTGTCAGCGAATTTAACTTGACAAGCTTGCGAAATATCAAGCTGTGCGTGTCAGCGAGGTAAGCTTGGCAAGCTGCAGGGTTTTGGATTAAGCTGTAGTGCTTCAAATGGTTAGGTATGCGAGATACGAACTGCAGAGCTTGTTGACAACGAAAGCGTCTTCCGTTGCTGTGCAACAAACCATCCGTGAGACGTCAAGGATAACGCGTAAGCAGTTGCTGGGCAAAGGAGTGTTTCCAAGCAACGACGCGTAACCAACGTAGGAATGTTTGACGGCTCTACTGGAACAGCGCGAGGCAGGGGAAGCACGAGGGAACGCTTCAGCCTTAATAAATATTATATTTAAGGAAATGCCAGAAAGTCAAGACACTCACTTCAAATATGAGCGCTGGGCAGTTGGTTCTACTTGTGTAGGGAGAGGCGGGGAAGTGCGAGCGTGCGCTACAACTTGTATAATTAAATAAATTTGCCGGAAAGTTGGGTCTCCTCCAATTTGCGCGCTGGGAAGAGAGGACAGGTGTTTGCGCTCCACAAGTGCATCGAAAACACAGCAAAGCGCCGCACAGTACCTTAGAGAAGGATGTCAAAGTTCAAACTGGCTCATAGTTTCAAATTCCACCTGAGGCTGCTCGATGTGTTAGGACGTCGGCTGGGTCCGTTCCAAGATCGTCGCCAGTGTAATGAAGTAAGTACACCGGTGGTGAGATTAGGAAGTTGATTTATTTGGGAAGTAGGGACAAGCAGGTAAAGTCAGACGTCCTATCCACATACAGCCTCCAGCAACCGCCACTCACAAGAACTCCGTCACCCTCAGGTTCTAGAATACAGAACCTAATGACACGCAGGTCATTGAAGGAGGCAAGATCATTACAGACAGGATATGTTTTTAATTTGCGTGTGTACACTGGTAGGGATTCCACTATTGACCCCCCTGGTTGTCCGTCCACTTTTGGAGTTTCAGAGAAAATTGTGTGGGATCTTGCTAGAGGACTGTTTAACAGAGGCCACCATTTGTACCTTGATAACTTCTACACTGCTGTGCAATTGTTTAAGGAATTGTTCAAAGTGGACACTTTTGCTTGTGGCACAATCCGCTCTAACCGTAAAGGTTATCCAAAAGAGCTTGTTTGCAAAAAACTTCAGAGGGGACAGTGCAGTTCCTTGCGTAGTGATGAACTACTAGCTGTGAAATTTGTGGACAGGAGGGATGTGTACATGCTGACTACCATCCATGATGAGAGTACTTCACCTGTGGCTGTTTGGGGTCAGATTGCTGAAGTGCGCAAACCTGTGTGCATTTTAGACTACAATAAGCACATGGTTGGTGTTGATAGAGTAGATCAGAGGTTGGAATATTACACTGCTATTCATAAGGCTTACATTTGGTATAAGAAGTTGGCCATCCATCTCTTCAATTTAGCAACTTTCAATGCTTTTGTTGTGTTCAAGGAGTGTTCTCCTGCGTCAAAGTTGACTTTTGTTCAGTTTCAGCAGTCTGTCATAGGCAGCCTTGTTGTTGTGGAACAGGCAAGTGTTCCTAGAGTTGGAGTGGTGGAGGATGTGGCTCGATTGAAAGATCGCCACTTTCCTGATCACATTCCTCCTACACCCTCAAAAGACTTTCCCACTAGGAGATGTAGAGTCTGTTGGCGAAGAGGTGGGAGGAAGGAGACTCGTATGTCCTGCCCTGAGTGTCCTTCTAACCCTGGGCTGTGTGTGCCTGCTTGTTATAGAGCGTACCACAAGCAAAAGAATTATTGGGAGCAACCATGAGTGGTAAAGTGAACTGCCTGGTCTGTAATGTTTAAGAATTGTTGTTCTGTTTCAAGGTTGGCATTAGTGCAATGTATTTAGTTTCTAATTTTGTGTTAGTAGATTTGTATCTATTTGCAATTTGTTTGTGTTTTCTTTTTTGTATAAAAAAATCCTAAATGTGATGGTGGTGTGTGTAGGCTGGTGCTTGGCTGGCAGTGTGCGTGGAGTGGCGCTTGGCTGGCGGTGTGCGTGGAGTGGCGCTTGGCTGGCGGTGTGCGTGGAGTGGCGCTTGGCTGGCGGTGTGCGTGGAGTGGCTCTTGGCTGGTGGTGTGCGTGGAGTGGCGCTTGGCTGGCGGTGTGCGTGGAGTGGCTCTTGGCTGGTGGTGTGCGTGGAGTGGCGCTTGGCTGGCGGTGTGCGTGGAGTGGCTCTTGGCTGGCGGTGTGCGTGGAGTGGCGCTTGGCTGGCGGTGTGCGTGGAGTGGCGCTTGGCTGGTGGTGTGCGTGTAGTGGCGCTTGGCTGGCGATGTGCATGGACTGGTGCTTGGCTGGCAGTGTGCGTGGAGTGGCCCTTGGCTGGCGGTGTGCGTGCAGTGGCACTTGGCTGGCGGTGTGCATGTAGTGGTGCTTGGCTGTTGGTGTGCGTGGACTGGCGCTCGGCTGGCGGTGTGTGAGTAGTGACTTGCTGCTGGTCACTACACACACTGCTAGCCGAGCGACACTCCAAGCAATCCATCAGCTTGTGTGGTTGCTGTGTTAGGAATGTGGGTGTGTGAAAGTGATGGGCCTTTGAATGGCGCTGTCTGCTGGTGTGAGTGTTGTAATGTGATGGGCCCGCGGCTGGTGGTGTGAATGGTTTTGTATGTGTCACACGTATGAAAGGTGTATGAATGGCCTGTAAAGAGGTTGGTGCCTTGTCGTGGCTTTACAGCTCACGAGCTGTGAGTCAATGGTTCAGTTTCTCGTCCTTTCAATTATTAACAGTGCATTTCATTTTTGTGAAATCACTTGTTAATACAATTGTATATACTGAACCATCACTCACCCTCGTGCCAAATCCAACCAGTATGTGTGTGTGCTTGAAGATTAGATGGCTGTGCAGTAATATTTTTTTTGTCTTTCTCAAGCAGGGTGTACCTTGTCCCTTTTTGTGAATGTTGTAATGTGTTTATTTCGTGCCTGGTGGTGTGAATGGTCTTGTGTGTATCACGTATGAAAGGTGTGTGAATGGCCTGTAAAGCGGTTGGGGCCTTGACGTGGCTTTACAGCTCACGAGCTGCGAGTCACTGGTTCAGTTTTTTGTCCTTTCAATTATTGACAGTGCATTTCATTTTTGTGAAATCTCTTGTTAATAAAATTGTATATACTGAACCATCACTTGACCTCGTGCCAAATCCAACCAGTATGTGTGTGTGCTTGAGGAATAGATGGCTGTGCAGTAATCTTTGTCTTTTTAGTCTGTCTGCCAAGGTGTACATTCCGTCTACGAATAACCTACCAACTGTAGATATTGTCGTAAACGAAACACCCATGGGAGTACATGGTGATATCTCTCTTGTGGATCCCAACAAGTTATGTTACCCACAATATCCTGCAAACCTCAAAATGTCTCTCACATTTTCCTTGCAATATTGTGCCAAAATTTTCACGCTGCAGAAATAAACAACACATTATCTCAAAACGACCTGGTTTTGCAAGGGGGGTCACCTGGGTTTTTGGCCCGGGGCTCGGCGGCCACCTAGGGAAACCTACCAAACCCACACATTTCTGAAAAGTAGACACCCGGGGGATTCCAGGGAGGTATGGCTTGCGTGGATCCCCCAAAGGTGGTTTTGAGATAGGCAATTTTGATGTTGCCTCACTACGTTTTGGGCCCTTGCCTGTCGCGGGTACTTGGGCCTCCCACACAAGTGAGGCACCATTTTTATCGGGAGACCTGGGGGAACGCTGGGTGGTAGGAAATTTGTGTGAGGCCAGTGATGCCACACTTTCCCACACACAAATGTGTGAAAAAGGTGATTTTTTCAGCTAAAATTGAGGTTTGCAGGGGATTCTGGGTAAGGAAACGTTGGGGGATCCACGCAAGCCATACCTCCCTGGATGCCCCCAGGTGTCTACTTTTCAGAAATATGTGGGTTTGGTAAGTTTCCCTAGATGGCCGCCGAGCACAGGGCCAAAAACCCAGGTGACCCCCTTGCAAAACCAGGTGGTTTTGAGATAGGCAATTTTGATGTCGCCTCACTACGTTTTGGGCCCTTGCCTGTCGCGGGTACTTGGGCCTCCTACACAAGTGAGGCACCATTTTTATCGGGAGACATGGGGGAACGCTGGGTGGTAGGAAATTTGTGTGAGGCCAGTGATGCCACAATTTCCCACACAAAAATGTGTGAAAAAAGTGATTTTTTCAGCTAAAATTGAGGTTTGCAGGGGATTCTGGGTAAGGAAACGTTGGGGGTCCACGCAAGCCATACCTCCCTGGAAGCCCCCGGGTGTCTACTTTTCAGAAATGTGTGTGTTTGGTAGGTTTCCCTAGGTGCCGGCAGAGCTAAGGTTCACAAACTACAGCTAGGCACATTGCCAAAAAAGGGTCATTTTTCACTGCGAAATTGAGGTGTGACCACGTTGCGTTTTGTGCCGTTTCCTGTCGCGGGCACTAGGCCGACCCACACAAGTGAGGTACCATTATTCTCGTAAGACTTTGGGTAACGCGGGGTGGGTGGAAATTTGTGGATCCATGCAGATTCCAGAACTTTTCCACCACAGAAATGTGGGGAAAATGTGATTTTTTTGACAATTTTTTAGGTTTGCAAGGGATTCTGGGTAACAGAACCTGGTGGGAGGCAGTCAAGTCACCCCATCCTGGATTCCCCTGGGTGTATAGTTTTTAAAAATGTATAGGTTTGCTAGGTTTCCCTAGGTGCCGGCAGAGGTAGGGTTCAAAAACTACAGCTAGGCACTTTGCCAAAAAAGAGTCATTTTTCACTGCGAAATTGAGGTGTGACCACGTTGCGTTTTGTGCCGTTTCCTGTCGCAGGCACTAGGCCGACCCACACAAGTGAGGTACCATTTTTCTCGTAAGACTTTGGGAAACGCGGGGTGGGTGGAAATTTGTGGATCCACGCAGATTCCAGAACTTTCCATCACAGAAATGTGGGGAAAATGTGGTTTTTTTTACAATTATTTAGGTTTGCAAGGGATTCTGGGTAACAGAACCTGGTGGGAGGCAGTCAAGTCACCCCATCCTGGATTCCCCTGGGTGTCTAGTTTTCAAAAATGTATAGGTTTGCTAGGTTTCCCTAGGTGCCGGCAGAGCTAGGGTTCAAAAACTACAGCTAGGCACTTTGCCAAAAAGGGTCATTTTTCACTGCGAAATTGAGGTGTGACCACGTTGCGTTTTGCGTCGTTTCCTGTCGCAGGCACTAGGCCGACCCACACAAGTGAGGTACCATTTTTCTCATAAGACTTTGTGGAACACGGGGTGGGTGGAAATTTGTGGATCCACGAAGATTCCAGAACTTTCCACCACAGAAATGTGGGGAAAATGTGTTTTTTTGGACACTTTTTTAGGTTTGCAAGGGATTCTGGGTAACAGAACCTGGTGGGAGGCAGTCAAGTCACCCCATCCTGGATTCCCCTGGGTGTCTAGTTTTCAAAAATGTATAGGTTTGCTAGGTTTCCCTAGGTGCCGGCAGAGGTAGGGTTCAAAAACTACAGCTAGGCACTTTGCAAAAAAAGGGTAATTTTTCACTGCGAAATTGAGGTGTGACCACGTTGCGTTTTGTGCCGTTTCCTGTCGCGGGCACTAGGCCGACCCACACAAGTGAGGTACCATTTTTCTCGGAAGACTTTGGGGAACGCGGAGTGGGTGGAAATTTGTGGATCCACACAGATTCCAGAACTTTCCACCACAGAAATGTGGGGAAAATGTGTTTTTTTTGACACTTTTTTAGGTTTGCAAGGGATTCTGGGTAACAGAACCTGGTGGGAGGCAGTCAAGTCACCCCATCCTGGATTCCCCTGGGTGTATAGTTTTCAAAAATGCATAGGTTTGCTAGGTTTCCCTAGGTGCCGGCAGAGCTAGGGTTCAAAAACCACAGCTAGGCACTTTGCAAAAAAAGGGTCAATTTTCTCTGTGAAATTGAGGTGTGACCACGTTGCGTTTTGCGCCGTTTCCTGTCGCGGGCACTAGGCCGACCCACACAAATGAGGTACCATTTTTCTCGGAAGACTTTGGGGAACACGGGGTGGGTGGAAATTTGTGGATCCACGCAGATTCCAGAACTTTCCACCACAGAAATGTGGGGAAAATGTGTTTTTTTTGGCAGTTTTTTAGGTTTGCAAGGGATTCTGGGTAACAGAACCTGGTGGGAGGTATTCAAGTCACCCCATCCTGGATTCATCTGGATATCTAGTTTTCAAAAATGTATAGGTTTGCTAGGTTTCCCTAGGTGCCCGCAGAGCTAGGGTTAAAAAACTACAGCTAGGCACTTTGCCAACAAAGGGTCATTTTTCAAAGCAAAATTGAGGTGTGACCACGTTGCGTTTTGCGCCGTTTCCTGTCGCAGGCACTAGGCCGACCCACACAAGTGAGGTACCATTTTTCTCGTAAGACTTTGGGGAACGCGGGGTGGGTGGAAATTTGTGGATCCACGCAGATTCCAGAACTTTCCACCACAGAAATGTGGGGAAAATGTCGTTTGTTTTGATAATTTTTTAGGTTTGCGAGGGATTCTGGGTAACAGAACCTGATGGGAGGCAGTCAAGTCATGCCATCCTGGATTCCCCTGGGTGTCTAGTTTTCAAAAATGTATAGGTTTGCTAGGTTTCCCTTGGTGCCGGCAGAGCTAGGGTTCAAAAACTACAGCTAGGCACTTTGCCAAAAAAGGGTCATTTTTCACTGCGAAATTGAGGTGTGACCACGTTGTGTTTTGCGCCGTTTCCTGTTGCAGGCACTAGGCCGACCCACACAAGTGAGGTACCATTTTTCTCGTAAGACTTTGGGGAACGCGGGGTGGGTGGAAATTTGTGGATCCATGCAGATTACAGAACTTTTCACCACAGAAATGTGGGGAAAATGTGTTTTTTTGGACAATTTTTTAGGTTTGCGAGGAATTCTGGGTAACAGAACCTGGTGGGAGGCAGTGAAGTCACCCCATCCTGGATTCCCCTGGGTGTCTAGTTTCCAAAAATGTATAGGTTTGCTAGGTTTCCCTAGGTGCCGGCAGAGCTAGGGTTCAAAAACTACAGCTAGGCACTTTGCAAAAAAAGGGTCATTTTTCACTGTGAAAATGTGGTGCGTCCACGTTGCGTTTTGCGCTGCTTCCTGTCGCGGGCACTAGGCCTGCCCACACAAGTGAGGTACCATTGTTTTCGGAAGACCTTGGGGAACGCGGGGTGGGTAGAATTTTGTGGATCCGCACAGATTCCAGAACTTTCCACCACAGAAAAGTGAGGAAAATGTGTTTTTTTTACCAATTTTTTAGGTTTGCAAGGGATTCTGGGTAACAGAACCTGGTGAGAGCCAGTCAAGTCACCCCGTTCTGAATTCCCCTGGGTGTCTAGTTTTCAAAAATGTATAGGTTTGCTAGGTTTCCCTAAGTGCCTGCAGAGCTAGGGTTCAAAAACTACAGCTAGGCACTTTGCAAAAAAAGGGTAATTTTTCATTGTGAAAATGTGGTACGTCCACGTTGCATTTTGAGCCATTTCCTGTTGTGGGCACAAGGCCTACCCACACAAGTGAGGTACCATTTTTATCGGGAGACTTAGGGTAACACAATTGTAGAGCAACTGTTATTACCTATTGACTTTCGATGCATTTCGGCCTTCCAAATGAAAGACAATGTGTAAAAAATAAGTCATTTTGAAAAATGACCTATAATTCTCATGCTAGTATGGGTACTCCCACTTTCGGAAATGTGCAAATATCTACTGTTTCTAAAATCTACATTTTGTTCCCATTTCAGAAATACATAGGTGTCTTTCATAACAATTTTTCCATGTATATATTTTCCCAAAATAATTGCTATATACCTGGTACATAATAAAAAACCATTGCAAGATGCTGCTCAGTTATTGGCTCTGGGTTCGTCGGGTTCTTGGTGAACCTACAAGTCCTATATATCCCCACAACCAGAAAGGTCCAGCGGATATAACGGTATATTGCTTTCAAATAGCTGTCATAATTAGAAGAAGTTACAGGTGAAAACGTTGACACAAATGGCTGTTTTTTTCAACTAATTTTCAATTTTTCCTTCATTTAACTGTTAGTTTCTATAAGGAAAACTTTAAGGATCTACACAAATGATCCCTTGCTGAATTTCAGAATTTTGTCTACTTTTCAGAAATGTATGGCTTTTCAGGATCCATTATTGGTTTCATACCCATTTCTACCATTAACTGGAAGGAGGTTGAAAGCACAAAAAATAGCAAAAATAGGCTATGTCCCAGAAAAATGCCAAAACTGTGTAAAAAAGTTGGTTTTCTTACAAAAGTCTGCTTGTCCCTGAAATCTGGGAAGATGGTGATTTCAGCACCACAACCCCTTTTTGATGCCATTTGCAGGGAAAAAACAAGACGCTTTCATCTGTAGCCCTTTTTCGCATTTTTCCCCAAAAAAACAAAATGTTGCTGTATTTTGGCTAATTTCTGGGTCCCTTCCAGGGGAATCCACAAACCCTGGGTACCTTTACAATCCCCATGATGTTAGAAAAAAAGGACGCAAATTTGGCGTGGATACCTTATGTGGTCAAAAAGTTACAGGGGCCTAAGCACGCACTACCCCAAATAGCCAAAAAAAGGCTTAGCACAGGGGGAAAAAAGGCCTAGCAGCGAAGGGGTTAATAAAAAGAAGTCCGCAACACACTTTGTTATTTTCCCGCTGTGATTTTTACACCCCATGCCAATTATATAAATGGCCCTTAAAATATATAAAAAACTATTTTTACCTTCACAATCCCTCTCCACCACCTTGTGACCACTGTACAGAGTTAATAGTGTTCCTACCCTCCCTGCTACTACTTTCTTTTCCCGTACTCCATTGAAGTGCATCACAAAATGGTCACAACAGTGAACCGTTCCCAGCCAATAATGAGCAAACTTGTACTAGGAACAGTTTAGCCAATAAAATGTCCATGGTGTTCCGCAGAGGGGGAGGGAATAGCTGCCAACACTTCTACTTTCAATGGTTTACAGCCAATGAACATTAAGCTTGGGAAGGTCCTGCTTGGAACAAGTTACCCAATCAGATGTCCCTGATGCTCTGCAGAGGGGGAGGGAATGGCTGGCAACACTTCTACTTTCAATGGTTTACAGACAATGAACATTAAGCTTGGGAACGTCCTGCTTGGAACACGTCAACCAATAACATGTTCCTGCTACTCCGCGGACAGGGAGGAAATGGCTGGCAACACTTGTACTTTCAATGGTTCGCAGCCAATGAACATTAAGCTTGGGAAGGTCCTGCTTGGAACACATCAGCCAATCAGATGTCCCTTCTACACCGCAGACAGGGAGGAAATGGCTGGCAACACTTCTACTTTCAATGGTTTGCAGCCAATGAACATTAAGCTTGGGAAGGTCCTGCTTGGAACACGTCAGCCAATCAGATGTCCCTGCTACTCCGCGGACGGGGAGGAAATGGCTGGCAACACTTATACTTTCAATGGTTCGCAGCCAATGAACATTAAGCTTGGGAAGGTCCTGCTTGGAACACGTCAGCCAATCAGATGTCCCCGCTACTCCGCGGACGGGGAGGAAATAGCTGGCAACACTTCTACTTTCAATGGTTCGCAGCCAATGAACATTGAGCTCGTTGTTGGAACACCTCAGTCAATTAAACGTTAATTTTGTTCCAGACACACGAACAGAACACGCCCTCCCACATAATATTAATTTTCGTGTAAGAAAGTGACACTGTCCGTGATAAAAGTGAACACCGCATTATAAGTAAACATTGCTGCGCATTATATTAAAGGAAGGCTGCAATACGGCGCATTGTTATTTTCCCGACGGGATTTCCAGAGCCTATGCAACCTTGCCGCAATACCGCGCACCGTTGTTCTGCGGACGTGATTTCCACGTCTGCGGACGTGATTTCCACGGCCTACGCAACATTCAAACTCCCTGCCTCTGCACCGTACAGACTGCTTAAACTAAGACCACAGTGTTCCTACTATACCCTCTTATACAATTTTTCTATTTGTTTAGCCCTACGCCTTTCAAGTCAGTCACAAAATGGCTGCCAACACTTCCTAGTTTCAACAGTTCACAACCAATGAGCCGCACGCTCGTGCTCGTAACGCCTCAGCCAATCAGATGTCAGAATTCTCAAATATCGATATCTGTAAATGTTTATATTTCTATAAAACTACTGAACGGACTTACCCCATTTAAACAAAAGCGTGCTTTCTGGACCAAGACCTTTCTCCCTGCCAAATTTTGCGTAATTCCGTTCAGTAGTTTGACCTGTAGCCTTGTCTAAAGTTTCCTATGGAAATTGCATGGAGAAAACACGTTTTGGGACCCCCCTTTTTTCTCAGCCCCCCCCTTCACGAATCACCCCCAAACTTCCAGGATAGGAGCTCACCTGAAAAGAGGAACTTTTTGAAAAATTTCGTAAAGATTCGGCAAACGACGCCAAAGTTATAAGCACATCAAAAAATGCTTTTCCTATGGAAACTAGGTTCTAACTATAACTACCTACTGGCGACCGCCAGTAGGTAATATATATATATATATATATATATATATATGGCCCTTGAGTTAGTGTTGCTTTCACCACATCCGCCCCAGCAAGTGTGTGATCAATTATTGGTGTAAATTTAATTTAGGCACACCTCAATAAATAAATCACACAGCCCGGGGGAAGAGGATTAGGGTTTGATGAATGGTTGGGAAGGGGTATTTGAGGGAAAGGTTTGACAAAGACAAACAACAACACACAATCTTGGCAGACGACCATCATATTCATAAATCTGTTAAGGGAGAAAAAGGAAATGCATGCATGATGATGATGACTTGATGGTTAATGATAAGTAGTACTAGACTAGTAGACAGTACAGGGCAGCAGTATATTATTAATTAATATTATTATGCAATTGCCTTGCCTGTCTGCCCTCATAGAGACCCAAATTATATACAGTTTATGTTCTGTTGTACCGGGCTTCCTTTTAAAGCTAGCAAAGAAAATTAAAAAAGAGCTGTAGGGATCAATTATAAGCAAAGAGCAAACATAATATAAACAACAACACACAGTCGTAATGATTGAAGAAAAAAAATGAATCAAATTAATTAAAAGATGATAAATGATACTGTCTAGGTTACTGTATGTTATCCTGGTCAAAGTGGGGAGTTGCATCTCGGCATTCCTCTTGGTCCTCCCTTCCATGGACGCTCCGTCCATCAATCTTGGGTGCCACTGCCTGACTGGTGGATGCGGATTGGTAAGGTAAGTGTGAGTTGTTTTATAGCACAGGGTAAAGGCCGGCCTGTAAGTGTAGATGTAAAAACAAAAGGGATATTGAAAAATCAAGGAGAAAAAAAATGCATAAATTACGGAGGAGTGCAACACAAGAACACTTTCAGAGGAGGCATGACTAAATTATGTCTACTCTGTTTCCAGCATTAACCTACAACAACAACAGGAAGAGCAGGCCCACGGCGCCCACCCAACCTCCACTTTGCTTAGATTTTTTTTGACTGAGCCAGACAGAGCACACATATACAGCAACATAGCATTTTCCAAATTAAGTAACTATATCATTCAAAGCACCGCTGTCAGTCATGTTAACCACTTGACTACACTCGACTCGACTGAGTCGACTCCACCACTACACAGACATGTAGGTCTGCTGTGATTGTTGTTGACTTGTTTACCTTTTATGCCACTTCATGAAACGCGGCCCGAGTTATTCCATCAATCATCTCCGATCCTACTGACTGACTGCGAAGAGTACTGGTCATCAGCATCATGGTGTAGTGTACCGAGTGAGTCCATCCAGATTCCATATTAAAAAATGCAATGGATCGGCCTGCAGTAGAAGTACAATTTTGTTATTAAACAACAAGAAGGGAAACATTGACTTGAGTCACTTTTAGTGTGTAGATTAAATACTAGTACACTTTCACTTCACTTCATGCACAACAAACAACAACAGCACAAACACCAATCACTCAGAGTCAGCGTCCAATGCATGCCATCATTACCTGTTCCTCCTCGTTAAGGGGCAGTCTCTCTCGGCTCGGAAAGGAGGATAGCTATAGTCATCATGTTCCACTTCTTTTGGTGGGACTCGACGAGGCAACATTTATTGTACTATTCTCCATCCAATGTCTGGCTTGAGGGAAATGGATTTGGGGCGAGTCAGGAGGATGGAGCAGGACTCGGAGGAGTGAACTTAAATGCACACAGCTGCAACTCCAATATGGCAATAAAAAGAGAAGACGTGGTGATGGATTTGTTGTGATTCGAACCAAAAAGACAGAGACACACACAAATAATAAAAGTAAATAAGGAAGAAAGAAAGTAACAAGTTGAAAGCCTAGTTGTCAGGGAAGTATAGCTCGTCCTCAAACACTGGTGGTTCAACCAGAAGTAGGTAATCATCTAACACACTACTTCCGTCACCTAAGTCGCTGTCCTCATCTTCCTGCTGTGATTCACGTATTTTGTAATTCGGTGGTATAAAGTGCTGATTCATTTTGATCATGGTTAACCTCTCCACGTTTTTGGGCGAGAGACTGGACCTTTTCACTGTTACAATGGCACCAGCAGCACTGAAAACACGCTTAGAAGAGTCACTTGCGACAGGGCAAGCCAGATAGTTTATCGCCAGCCTGCTGAGCACTGGCCAGTGGCGCCTTTTCCCATACCAATACACCAATGGGTTTTGATCAATGTAGACCTCTGTTGGGTCATCCAAGTAGGCCTGGACCATCCGCTCAATGCTCAGGGTTGCTCCGCTTTGCTGGGCTTCTTTTGCCTTTGCATCAGCACAGGACCTAACAAGCCCTTGCTGTAGATACCAATCCTGTGCCGATTTTACTGGGGCTGATGATCCTGTTCTTGCTGTTATTGATAGTGTTGGTGACTGCTGTGAGCCAAACGCACTGCCCTCAGGCTCTGAAGTTGAACTTGACGCCGGATGCCCTGCTGCAGTACTTGTTGTGGGTTGGAGTAGCGGGCCTTTAATTACAGCTGTTCCTTTTCCAAGTCACTGGCTGCCTCAGCTATCCAAGTGTTGTACTGGGCAGCATCCACTTCTGAAAAGGAATTAATGTCTTAGTGTTCAGTGCTGATTTGTACCGTGGAACCAGAATTGTGGCACAAATGTAATGTTTGTCTGACACAATGTTAGTTTGCACCCTTGTATTTTCAGCTAAGCGAAGGGCTAAGCTCTCCACCAACTCATATGCTTCTTTTTTTTCCTCCACACGTGTGTAAGTTTCAGACACCGCCTTCAGCTGCTGCTCTAGCATGTGCAACAATGGGATAGCTTGGCCTATAGTACAGTCCTCCTTGCTGACTTCACGTGTGAAGAGCTTGAAAGGAAGTAGCATCTCTGTTAGGCATTTAACTAGGCCCCATTGGTCCATCTCAATGGTCATGCCTTTCACAGTAGCATCCCCTAGTCTTTGCATGACATAGTCATTGACTGGTCAGTTCTGATCAAACAGACGATCAAGCATGTAATAAGTTGAGTTCCAACGTGTTGGCACCTCCTGGATGAGTGCTTTGACTGGCATTTTATGCTCACGTTGAATGATCCTCAGCTGCTTCCGGGCTTTAAAAAATGGCTGAAATGTGTGCATATTCTTCTGCAGGTGGTCAGTAAGTTGCTGACTCAGTCTTCTTTTTTCAGAAAGTCTTGAACAATGATGTTAATGCAGTGCGCCAAACACAGGACCCTGAAATAGCCACCAGTGCGCATTAACTATATTACTGCCATTGTCCATGGCAACAAAACCAATGTTAATCCCTCTTGGGTGCAGCCATTCAAAGACCTTGCTGTTAAACTCTTCCAAAATGTTTGCAGCAGTATGAGATGCATGTTTCCGAGTGGCATTAAAAATCTCA
Source organism: Calotriton arnoldi (assembly GCA_963921515.1). NCBI lineage: Eukaryota > Metazoa > Chordata > Amphibia > Caudata > Salamandridae > Calotriton > Calotriton arnoldi. Next base: position 3,139,869 of record CAWUFW010000914.1, on the reverse strand, counting down.
GCAGTGTCAACACCTGCAGATATCTTTTCTCTAACCCCCACAAAAGAGATCCAGTGTGCAGTGATGCACATGTAATCAGTGGCTTGGCAACTGGTCCACATGTCTGTTGTCAGGTGGATATTGTGAACAGCACTCTGCTGCAAAGCTTGTTGAAGCAATTCCAGCACGTCGTGATGTAGTGCTGGAACAGCAACTCTGGCGAAATAGGACCGGCTGGGAACCTTCCATTTTGGGCAGATGGCTGTCACAAATTCCAGAAAACCCACCCCTTCCACAAAAGAAAAAGGGAGAAGGTCCAGCGCTAACATTTTTGCCAGCTTCGCATTGTACAAACGTGCCGTTGGGTGGTTACGTTCGTACTGCCCCTCCGACCTAAGCATGCTGACAATGGTAGCCTGGATTTTTCTCCTTTCTGGTGCCGCTGATGCAGGTGACTTCTTGAACCCAGATGTTGTTAGGCTCAACGACGCACTTTTTTTCATTGCAGTACTCTGTTGCCTTGGTGTCTCACGCTCAGCCTGACTCTTACTATGGTGCCACTGAGATGTTGCTGAGGATGATGACGATGTGGGCGGTAGTGGTACCACTGCACTGCTGGGGACAGGGCTACTTTGTGTACCAGAGAAAATGTCTCCCTCTTGTTCACCTTCCTCCGCGATCATATCTTCTTCTACTTCTGCATCCACACCAACAGCAATGGGTGCAGTTTTACTTTTTATGCCTTTAAGGTATTCCTCCCACTGGATCAAGTGGTGTTTTTTCAGATGGGTTGTTTGGCCTCCAGTACCATAGTTTGTACCAAGCTTAACCCGACTAACACTATGTTGACAAACTCAGTATATAGCAACGTTCTTCTCCTTACTGCTAACCGAAGAGAAGTTCCAAACTGGGGAGGTGAACTTTCTTGCGCTGCTGGAGGTGCCACTTGCAATGCCGGATGAACTGGAGGGTGTGCCTGGAATTTGACTCTGTGCACTACCACTACCTACTGAGGTGGTGGTTGTGCTGGATGTAGGTCACTGCCGGGCCTTTGCAAATGCAAATATGGAAGCTGGAGGTGGTGCTGGTGTTACCTGTGTTGGTGGTATCTGTTCCACATCCCTCACAGCAATTTGGGATGGGGTAATAATGTCAGTCTCCATCTCCACTGGGGCGGGAGTGATGTTCATGATGACTGGCTCGTCATCATCCTCCTCTTCTACATCTACCTCCATAACTCTAAGGCTTTCTGGAACCTTCCTTTTCCATAGCCTTGTCTTGTGGCGTGCCTCACTCTCAGACTGAGCTGGTGGCTTCCAAGTGGCATCTAGATCATCAGAAGGGGGCTTGAAGAAGAAGTTGATGGACTAACCCTCCTTTTCCTTTCTGGGGATCTGGAAGACAATGGATCTTCTGAAAGGGTGGCTTGCTCTTCTTCTTCCTCTGCAGGAAGCTCGATTTCCTGAACTGCCCCTACTTCGGGAGGAACAACTACTATTGTGGACAGTGGTTGCGGCTGTTGTTGCGGCTGTTGTTGCAGCTGTTGTTGCAGCTGTTGTTGCAGCTGTTTTTGCCCACTTATCTGCTGAGATTCCTTTTGCGTTGATTGGGTACTACTTTGCGATAACGATAAGTCAATTTCAACATCACTGCTCGTTGGCGTTTGCACAATTAGAATGGCTGCCTCTGCAACACTCATGGGCTTGGGCCTGGGTTGGTGGGGTGGGCCCACTGGTGCGGAGGTGCTGCTCCCAGCTTGCTCCCCGGACACCGCTGCTGCAGGATTCATTTTTTGTTTCCCAAAAAATATCCTGGGCGGCACCCTAGTCTTGGTAAGTGCCACTTCTTACTTCTTCTGTTCCTTCTTCTCACTGGAAACTTTCTTGGTACTGGAGGACCTGGTACCTTTCTTTGGGGACATCTGCTTCAGATGTCAGCAGGACATAGTTGCACGAGTTGCAGAGATGTCTGTGGTCACACGTCATGTGACGTCGTGCGCAGCAGGACTCCTGTCTGGCAGTACAACGGGTATTGAAGATGATACCTCCTCCTCAGTCTTTTGTGCACCTAAAAGCAAAGAAGCCAGAAGAACATCAGTGAAATGTTGCATTTGTTATAGTGGTTCAATTAATACTAGTGCAAACAAACAAATATAATATATAACTTAGTGTGTGGTGGTCACACTTGTTAGTGTTATATTATTAAATTTTATTAACTAAGTTATTAAAAAAACATAACAACAGTGTAGCCATTTGTGAGACTTTGACAACAAGGGCTTTCATGGTATACTGTGTACACTCAGGAAGGATAGGAAAGAAGAAGAAGAACAAAAACAAAAATACAAATGTAATGGAAGTGGAACCTGCTTGGCATTAATTTGCGCATCACGTCATTCAGGGAGCTGAAGCTGGCAAAGGGGATGGAAGCAGTAAGCCAAGAGGAACAAAGGAAAGACATACAGGCCTATATGGCAAAAGCAGCACACTACTAAACTACCACCACAAAATGGCCACCAGCCACATGGTCACTCACAGTCAAAACAAGCAGGAGGCCTGTAAAACAATGAACTCAAGCAGGCCTGCATTATATGGCCAGACAAAGGAGGCATGCTTGCTAAACAACACAGCTTTAATGCAAAAATGCAAGATCGAAAATCCACAGGGCTAAAAAAGGATGGAAAGTTACACAACACAAGTACAACCACACCACACACACACATCCAACAAAGGCATTTATTTAACACACATCAAAAAAAGAGAAATACCTAAAAAAAAAAACATTTTGCAATTCAATCCAATGCCATCCATGCCCTAAATAAAGTTTAATTCAACAGACACCACAGAAACAGTTGTTTCATGCACCCATGAGTAGCTCTGGGCCTACTGGCTGAAAGGCCTATTGGCAGACTAGGCCACAAGCTTGCAGGCCTATGGCAAAAGCACACTAGCTGGCTCCACAAAATGGCTGCCAGCCACATGGCCAGGCCACCCACAACAACAAGAAAGGGAAGACAGACAATGCAGGCCTATGGCAAAAGCACACTGCCTGGCTTCACAAAATGGCCACCAGCCACATGGCCAGGCCACCCACAACAACAAGAAAGGGTAGACAGACAATGCAGGCCTATGGCAGAAGCACACTGCCTGGCTTCACAAAATGGCTGCAAGCCACATGGCCAGGCCACAACAACAAGAAGCATAAGCCAAGAGGAACAAAGGAAAGACACGCAGGCCTATATTGCAAAAGCAGCACACTACTAAACTACCACCACAAAATGGCCACCAGCCACATGGTCACTCACAGTCACAACAAGCAGGAGGCTTGTAAAACAATGAACTCAAGCAGGCCTGTATTATATGGCCAGACAAAGGAGGCATGCTTGCTAAACAACACAGCTTTAATGCAAAAATGAAAATCCACAGGGCTAAAAAAGGTTGGAAAGTTACACAACACAAGTACAACCACACCACACACACACATCCAACAAAGGCATTTATTTAACACACATCAAAAAAAGGGAAATACCCCAAAAAAAACACATTTTGCAATTCAATCCAATGCCATCCATGCCCTAAATGATGTTTAAATTCAACAGACACCACAGAAACAGTTGTTTTCATGCACCCATGAGTAGCTCTGGGCCTACTGGCTGAAAGGCCTATTGGCAGACTAGGCCACAAGCTTGCAGGCCTATGGCAAAAAGCACACTGGCTGGCTCCACAAAATGGCCGCCAGCCACATGGCCAGATCACCCACAACAACAAGAAAGGGAAGACAGACAATGCAGGCCTATGGCAAAAGCACACTGCCTGGCTTCACAAAATGGCCACCAGCCACATGGCCAGGCCACCCACAACAACAAGAAAGGGAAGACAGACAATGCAGGCCTATGGCAGAAGCACACTGCCTGGCTTCACAAAATGGCCGCAAGCCACATGGCCAGGCCACAACAACAAGAAGCATAAGCCAAGAGGAACAAAGGAAAGACATGCAGGCCTATATGGCAAAAGCAGCACACTACTAAACTACCACCACAAAATGGCCACCAGCCACATGGTCACTCACAGTCACAACAAGCAGGAGGCCTGTAAAACAATGAACTCAAGCAGGCCTATATATGGCCAGACAAAGGAGGCATGCTAAACAACACTCTAATGCAAAATTGCAAAAACGAAAATCCACAGGGCTAAAAAAGGTTTGCAAGTTACACAACAACCACACCACACACATCCAACAAAGGCATTTATTTAACACACACTAAAAAAGTTAAATACCCCCAAAAAATACTTTTTGCAATTCAATCCAATGCCATCCATGCCCTAAATGATGTTTAAATTCAACAGACACCACAGAAACTGTTGTTTCATGCACCCATGAGTAGCTCTAGGCCTACTGGCTGAAAGGCCTATTTATTGGGCCAGACTACTGGACTAGTGAATTAAATAAATATTGCAAATTGATTGCAAAAGTTGGAGAAAATGTAGTGAACTTTGCAACATGTTTCCTTGATAAAAAAAAACTAGTAGAAAAATAACATACAAAGAAAAACAACTAGGCCCCTACTGAAACTAGAGACCACCCACCCACAACAATAAATTCTAAAAAAATAATGAAAAGTACCAAAAAATGTTGGTGCAATGCCCCAATCAAACAAACAACACCAATTCTCCAACTTACTTGTAAAATCTCAAATCCAAAAGTCCTCAAATCCAATGATATATGATGCAGCAGGCACAAACAGTGATCCTTCAAGCTCCAAATCCAAATGAAAAGTGAACAGGACATGGACAAAGCACTGGGAGGAGCCTGCTGGACAGGAACAGGAAGTTGGAGACTCTGGGGCACTTCCTTCCCCTTAAAAAAAAAGTAATAAAAGAAAAAGGACTCCTTGCACATCAAAAAAGTACAGCCAAATGTCAATCTGAGGAGTTTTTTTCATCCAAATCATCATTTTCGAGAAGGTTTTATGCTGCTCGAGAGATATTCTTCTCCAGATTGCAAATTCTGCGTGTTCGGCATCGCGATCTTCACGGAACTTCCGCAGGATGTCCGATGGCACGTCCGAATGACGTGTTTGTGATCGCACACTCTCGCGGGATCGCGCGGCCGGCTACCAAAGTCGCGTGGCGCACGCGAACTGATAGGAAATCTCATCGGCGAACGCAGGGATCCCGGTAAGTCGCTACCGCACGTGCGAAAACGCATTTTGAAAGCGCGAACAAGAAAAAAAACTCAGCTTTGCCGTGGATCACGGAGTTTTCGGTAACTCCGCGTTCTACACAGAACGCAGAGTTGCCAAAAATCCGCAAACTCCGCGAGCAGAGCGGATTTTAACACCCAGGGTTAATCTCAAGCAGACTCTCTAATTGAGAAGTAGCTAAAACTACTTGAATAGACATTTTCAAGTTAATATTCTACTCCAACGGACCATTCAGGTTTTTGTGCAAGAAGCATTTTTTTATTTTACTTTTCTTTTTCAACAAGAGGGAACTGTCCGAGAGACTCCAAATTCCTGTTCCTATCCAGTAGGCTCCTCCCAGTGCAATGGCCATCTCCTGGTCACTTTTCAGTTGGATTTTTTAGGTGGAAGTATCACTTGCTTTCTCTGCTGCATTCATACCATTGCATTTAACCCTTTCACTGCCAGGCCTTTCCCCCCGTGCCACTCCCTTTTTTGGATATTTGTGGTAGTTCGCACTTAGGCCTCCATAACATTTTGTCCACATAAGTTATCCACACCAAAATTGCGTCCTTTTCTTCCAACATCATGAGGATTCTAAAGCTATCCAGGGTTTGTGGATTCCCCCGGAGGGGACCAAGAAATTAGCCAAAATACAGCTAAATTTTCTGTTTTGTAAACAAGTGCTGCAGAAGAAAGCGTCAGTTTTCTTTTTCCTGCAAATGGTATCAACAAAGAGTTTCTGCTGCTAAAATCACCATCTTCCCAGCTTTCAGGAACAGGCAGACTTTTGTCAGAAAACCCACATTTTCTACACAGTTTTGGTATTTTACTGGGACATAGCCTATTTTTCCAGTTTTTTGTGCTTTTAACCTCCTTATAGTTAGTGGTAGAAATGGGTAAGAAACCAATAATGGATCCCAAAAAGCTATACATGTCTGAAAATTAGAAAACAAAATCTGAATTTAGCAAGGGGTCATTTGTGTAGATCCTTCAAGGTTTTCCTATAGAAAGAAACAGTTGAAATTAAAAAAAATGAAATTCAATTGAAAAAAAGCCATTTGGGCCCACATTTTTACCTGTAACTTCTTCTAACTATGGTAGATTTTTTAAAGCAATATACCATTACATCTGGGGGACTCTTCTGATTGAAGGGATATATAAGGCTTGTAGGTTCACTAAGAACCCAAGGCACCCATAGCCAATAACTGAGTTGCACCTTGCAATGGTTTTTCATTGTGTAACGGGTATACAACAATTCATTTGGTAAAATATAAAGAATGAAACGTAGGTATCAAGGAAACCTATGTATTTCTGAAATGGGAACAAGATATGGAGTTTAGAAGCAGTGGTTATTTGTGCATCTCTGAATTTTTGGGTACCCATTATTAGCATGCAAATTAGAGGGTATTTTTCAAAATGAATAATTTCTTTACACACTGTTTTACACTTGGAAGGCAGAAACGCATAGAAAGAAAAATGGCAATAACACTTGTTCTACTATTCTGTGTTTCCATAAGCCTCCTGATAAATATGGTACCTCACTTGTGTGGGTAGGCCTAGTGCCCACAACAGGAAACGGCCCAAAACGCAACATGGACACATCACATTTTTCCACTAAAAACTGACCCTTTTTTTGCAATGTGTCTAGCTGCGGATTTTGGGCCCTAGCTCAGCCAGCATCTAGGGAAACTACAAAAACCTATACATATTTGAAAATTAGACACCTAGAGGAATCCAGGATGGGGTGAGTTGTGTGGCTCTAACCAGATTCTGTTACCCAGAATCCCTTGCAAACCCCAAAAGGCGTCTAAAGAAAAAACACATTTTCCTCACATTTCTGTGATGGAAAGTTCTAGAATCTGAGGGGAGGCACAAACTTCCACCCACCTCATATTTCCTCCATGTCTCCTGATACAAATGGTACCTCACTTGTGTGGGTAGGCCTAGTGCCTGCCACAGGAAATGGCCTAAAACTTATTGTGGAGACATCAAAATTATCTATACCAAAACGATCTGGTATTGCAAGGGAGTCACCTGCGTTTTTGGTCCCCCGCTAGGTGGCCATCTATGGAAACCTACCAAACACAGATATTTCTGAAACTAGATATCTGGGGAGTCCAGGTATGTGTGGCTTGTGTTGAGCCCCCAACATTTTCCTACCCATAATCTCCTGCAAACCACACATTTCGCTAAAAAAATATCACATTTTCCTCACATTTCTATGTAGGAAAGTTGTTGGATCACTGGGCTCACACAAATTTCCTACCACCAAGGAGTCCCCCTGGTCTCCCAATAAAAATTCTACCTCACTTGTGTGGGTGGGCCAAGTACCCGAGACAGGGAAGGGCCCAAAACGTATTGTGGAGACTTCAAAATTATCTATCTCAAAACGACCTGCTTTGCAAGGGGCGCACCTGCGTTTTTGGTCCCGGGCTAGGCAGCCATCTAGGGAAACCTACCAACCCAGACATTTCTGAAAACTAGACACCCAGAGGAGTCCAAGGAGGTGTGGCTTGGGTTGATCCTCCAATGTTTTCCTACCCGAAATCCCCTGCGAACCTCAAATTTAGCTAAAAATATAATTGACTAATGCAGAGCAGGGACTCTTGTATTTCAGTCCTCAAGTGCAATCAGTAAATATCCCCACCCTCCATTGGTCGTATGGACCTTTGTTCATTGACAAGGATAATTGAGAAGGAGCAGTCATATACATCAAACATCATGAACAGTGAAGGCCATTTGGGGCCTCACAAGAGTTACTAGAGAGAGATGGTGCGCCTTAAAGCTTTTTATAAACAAATTAATTCAGCTTGAATTATTTATCCAGTAAGTATTAATTTTTAGTCATCACCATTACATATTCAAATAATCCATTATTCTGTATTTCAATATGATATATGATATATAATATCACATTAGTGAGTATTACATATAAAATAGAGAAAATCCAGCAAGTGTGTTCCATAAAGGAATTCCCTAATCTAGATGGAGTAAGAATGGCAATTTCTTCAATAAGCAAAGAAAGGTGTCAGTTCAGAAACCCAAATTAAATTAGGATTTCTGATGAGAGAATGGAAATTCATAGGCATGAAGCCTTCACACTTAAGCAGTAGAGAATTTTCAAAGCTGGACAGTATTATCAGATTTATCAGCAGACATCATAGGATGAGAAAGAGAAGGGTTTACAGGGGTCTGTTCCAAAAGGAATCCTTAATGTTCCTACTCTGCTCTAGGAACACACACTAATACAATCTGCTGTAACATAATTGCAACATCTGATACAGTCCCCATACCTAATGTCCAATTAGTTCTCAGCAAACCCCCTAGTTTCTCGTGTCTTTACAGCTGGCTACAGATTCACATCCTTGAAAAGATATATTGTCCACATCTTGCTGGACAGACAGTTCATACCACTAGTTGCATTTCCTGCCATTTCCTGCTGTCTCCTCTTCCCTCTGTGAGAACATCACTCTCAGTTGTCTACTACATAACAAATACCTATTCACTAGCTAATAGAAGGCTTCTGGAAAGTTACAGCTTTTGCATTGAAAGCAAAAAACATCCTGAGCAAAACAACAGTTTACTGTGAAAATAGGCTTTTAAACCCTAGCGTGAACAATCAATGTTAATATGACATCAGTGGCCAGGCTAACTTAAGGCAATATATTATGCTTCTTTGCTTATGCTTACAATGTCTAAGTATGATTAGCTACTAAAAAAATTGCATTTATTATGCGTGTGTTATTTAGCACAAAACTTTGCACTTTCCAGTTAAATGCATTTTGTTTTCAAAATGAGTAAATTGGCTTTATCAACTCCCCCCTCTGATGGCTCGATTAGCCATCGCAATTTATCACAAATGAATCTTCAAGGTGAACCTTCCTTCCTTGCTGATTCATCTATCTTACTTTTTAAGGTCTGCATTTCGTTCAATGATTTGTTAGCCTTACTCTTTCTTTCTTCTGTATCTATTCCTTCCCTCCTTTGCCTTTTCTTTTCTTTATTTATTTTTCCTTTTAAGTAGCCTTTTGATCCTTGATAGACAGAAGAAAAGTCTATTAAGCAAATGCCAATAATCAATATAGGTCTTTATATAACCCCTAAAAATCCACTCCTGATATTTCCAAGCCAGCTACTTATAGCAGAAGCTCCTTTACCTAAGGTTCCTAACACACTAGTTGTTTCTTAGGTTTCTAATTCATGTTTTATGTTAGAAATGCTCTTTTCAAATTCCTGTATCATTTTACTTTTGTTGGGTACACATAAACAGCAGTGCTAAGCTTTCAACATCTTACAGACTCCACTTTTCTCTACCAGAAAGATAGTATCTAAAGCTAATCTATCTTGCAAAACCATTGATCTATTCTACTAATTCTGTATTGACTGCTAGCAAGGAACTGGATGTACTAGAGGCTAGCTTATCTACTACTGGTTTTTGTTTCTCTCCTTTAAAGTTGATAAAATGGTGAACCAATTTTTAACTTTAAGAGTAACAGGGTTATAAATTGCTATACGTTTTTTATATAATGTTGGAAAAGTATGTGCTCTTCACTTGATTTTAACTAATCAATTGCAATGATTTTAAGTAATTGTGCAATAAAATTATCTTAAAATTATCTTATCTCATCTACTACTGTAGAAAGCTTTCTAATTTTCTCGTCATTTAGAGCTATTCCCAATGGAAGAATGATTGCACCAAAATATCTCCCACTAAATGTGTCCCATCAATTGCACTATGTTTATGTCTGTGAGGTGGGTTCATTGGAAGTGTATCTCTGCTATTTACATGATATACTTTAGGTAAAAATAAAGCTAGCTAACAAACACTCTCCCAATCAGCAGGTAATTGGAAAATGCAACTTGCCCACAAATGAAATATACTCTAGGGATAGCTGGTTCCTCGCCAGTTAAAATTTGAACACGTCCCTCAAGAACTTCAAAAGTATGTTCACAACTACTTATCCCCATGTGTCTTGTTCTAACGTAATTTCTCTTTTTGTAAAAGCATAGTTTCCCTTTCTGTCATCTGTCTTATTTCAATTTAGGATATATCATTTTATTTGTATACTCTTCTTCTTTCTAATTATTCTTTAAAACACTTTTTTTTATTTGTTGTCTTATGAAACATGTGAGCTTTACTTCCCTCTAATGATGGGATGAATTTATTTTCTAGTAACTTAATTGAGCATGTAAAATTTCATTCAGATGCCTTGACAGTGCCTATTTTTATAGGGAATCTAAAGAAATACCAAACTGTATGTAGATCCTTAGCTTGTAGGTGGGAATTTCTCCTTTTGTGAAGAGGGACTTTAGAAAGGATAAAATCACAATTGGAAAATTAAAATGCAAACTTATTCTGTCTATAAAATAAGCTAAGAAATACACTCCATGTAACTGCATATGAAAGTGGAATATGATGATATCTGACATCCTCTGTAGCTGAATCAGGTAACTGTGCACACTCTTTAGCATTTTAAGCGTTTGTGTACTCCTGAACTAATCTAGAATAAACATTTGATGTGAAATCTCCATTTGAAACATCTATAAATGAAGCTTTTAATTTTCTCTTGTCTATTGTATGTGTAGGTAATGTAAGTGCGGTTGTAGATCTAAGTGTTTCTATCTCTGATGTAAACACTCTATACCAACTAAATGAATTATGAATGCTAATTTAACAACTATTAGTGTGACAGCAATTACTATTCTATGTGTAGGCTTTGTGAGGAAGCATGTTTGTCTACAATCAGACCTTCAGAGGAATATAGCAGTAAGCAGTACTGCGTTGATTTCTACTTGCGCAAAATAAGCACAGCCTTCGATTATTAATTTGTGGTTATTTCATTTAGCTTATGTATAATATTCTTCATGAGGCCTCCCTATCCCTACTCCATCTTCTTCTAAAATATGTCAACCCTTCTCTTTTACTACAACTTTGGCCCTAGGGAAATCTTCTCAATTCTATTTCTTTGTTTAATTTTCTTTACACAATAATTGTCACTTGCACTTATCAGTTGTCACAATCTTTTTCAATAGTTCTATTTAGTGATAATCCATTATTTGTAGAATAAGGTGTTGTTGAATTGAATCAACTAGATGTCAATTGGAAAGTCTATTTTATGATTTTGTTTGAAGAGCTTTGTGAGGAATGGGGTTGTAGGATGACTGGGGTGTGAGCCCATGTCAAGTAAAAACCAAAATCACTTCCAGGGTGAACCACTAAAAGTCACTAAATTAACCTGTGCTTAATCCTGGGTAGCTTGTAGAAGAATTAAGGGAAAATTAGAAGTGGGCAGAGCTCACGGAGTTCAACTCTGTGGAATTCCTCTAAGTTAGCTAAAAACTCAATGGAATTCTGCGGAATTCCACCCACCCGCTGAGTCACAGTGACAAGAAGATGCACTGGCACTGAGCACTATCAGCATGAGCACAGAGAAGGAAAATATTGCAAGCTGTTAAGCTTAAGTGGGAAGAAAGACCCCTCGAGCACAGAAGAGGCAGAGAAACGAGAGTAGTCCATGCAGCATAAATAGATATCAGGAGGACACAAGATAGTATACAAAGCCAGTGGAAGGTTGAATCAATTAAACAGTGGGATGTCTCAATAAAAATAGGATGTTTTTCAAATCGCTCTGAAAATGCACACAAAAGAACATAAAGAGCACTCAAAACCACTTCCCCTCTGCACAGTGATAGAGTGGAGATACAGGACCACACGTGTGTGCCTAGTGTACATGCAAACTTCTATGCACAAGGTTAGAGTTTATGAACGCAGGTGTGAGGACATCGTTGGTGCTTGCAGCAATGTGTGTGATAAAGCACACCTCTGGGGTATGTGCAGTGATTTCTCCAGACATTTTCCGTGCCTGGCCCTCAAGTGAAAGGGGTGATTTATTTTTATTTTAAGTAGTCGAGTTCATGTGACCTTTCTCGCGCACCCTAGTTCGAGAATCTTTGTGAGCTTAGTGTGTGATGCACAAGCTGTGTGAGCGAGCATAATCACAAGATCCCCTCCACAGTGGCTTCACTAGTATAAACAGAGGGACTTCTTGGTCGGTTGATTGTGTAGGGTAATGATGCTCCTGGGAAAAATGCAGTGAGTATATACTAGTGTACAGTTATGATTGAGGTGCATAAGGGTGGGGAGAGCCACCCTCCTTCCCAATGTGTGGATAACCACTGATAAACCAAAACAACAGTCCCTTGCACACGCCGACAGTATATATTATGTATCATTGACAATAATAAAAAACACTCTTGTTCCTCCGTTGAAACAGTCACTTCAGTCTCTGCGGACATGCCGGAGGCAGCCCTGCTACTGAACAGAGGGTTTGCATTTACGCCTGCAAAGACTTGGTTGCTGGCAAGAGGGACTCACTTAGCCCCCAAAGAGTGGTTTTAATATACCACGTTGTCATTCTTCATGATGGATTTATGACGTATACACACAAGATCCACACTTAAGAAAAGAATTCTGGAATACACTAAATCTTGGACACAGTAATCACTGTTGCCCTTTACTGTGCAAATATCACTGGAGTACTAGAACCCATTCCGGGTCGGAAATACAACTGGAACTGAGGATCCATACAAAGAGATTAGAGCCCTGAAGAAGTCGCTGCGCACAACAATTAAGCGCGACGAAACACGTGTTGGCTAAGGATCTCAATATTAAACTGAAGTGACTGTTTCAATGGAGGAACAAGAGTGTTTTTTATTATTGTCAATGATACATAATATATACTGTCGGCGTGTGCAAGGGACTGTTATACTAATATAAACAGACTTCCGTTCCCTTAGCACATGCTTAAGTTGTCTGCAGCCCGGACTGACACCCAGCAAAGTCAGACCAAGCCATATTCATTCTGTAAACTTCCTTAGAAGTGAAAGGTGCACACAACTTCATGCACTCTCCCATTTGAGAGAAGCTGCCATTGTGCACACAGCCCTCACCTCCTTGCTACTGCAAGAGACTTTCAAACAAAATCAGCTTGATTTAATCAGAGCTTATTGTAGGGGTGGGTGCTAAACTCCACCATGCACAGAGCAGAGTTTTTTTGTCAAACTCTGCACTCGAAGCAGAGAGCGGAGATGGCAAAACTCTGTGAACTCCACTGGCATAGCGGAGTTTGCCGCCCACCACTAGTGAAAATAGCTCCAAAAAGCACTAAGTGCCAAGGAGGGATCTCTGGTTGCGCTGGATTGGCACAAACTGAAAACATCTGGCCGACTGTGATGGAAAGCGGGCTATCTACAGGGACCAGGTTGGCCCGCTGAGCCAGAGGCTGTGTCAGGATCAAAGATCCTGTTGACAGAGAGGCTGCAGAGCACAAAAGTGGCAATGTGCTGATGTCGTTCAATGTGTCAGTGGTGATGCACTGTTTCTGGTGGAAACAGGCACGATGCGTGGGATGCAGATGTGATGCGTAGTTTCAGCTTTGATGCTGTTGTCGAGGGAGATGGGAAGACTTTACTTGAAGAGCACAGTGGTGGTTAGTAAGGTGGAGTATAGTCTTCAAGGCAAGCAGATGCAGCGATACATCCACATAAACAGGAACAATGCTCTAGATCCGATCCACACAGTGGCAAAAATGTGTTGATGCTGACCACGCAGTAGCGGTGATGCACCAGTCCCGTCTCCACAGCAGTGGTAAAGTGTTGAGAAAGCACCTTAGACTGACATCCAAGGGTCTAGAACCGGGGTGGCACCACTTGGCAGAGTAGACTTACAGATGGCAGAGTCCAGGTGCAGAAGCAGGATAGTTGGAAGTCTGTTACGGCTCTGAGATTTCAGATCAGGAGCATAGTCAACTACCCTTGGATTCACTCTGACTTCTGGGAGTTTAAGTGATGCAGGTCCAGTCCTTCTCATCCAGACCAGAAGGGCAGCACAGCAAAAATGAAGTTCTTCCAGAGCAGCAGGCCAACAGAGTGGCAGTCCTTCAGCAGCACAGCAGTCTTTCTTCCAGACAGAGTATCCACAGGTCCAGAAGAGTACTGAAGTGGTAGGGTCTAAGGTCTAGTTCTTATATCTAGTGGTGCCTTTGAAGTGGGGAAAACTTTAATGAAGGGTCTTTGAAGTGTACAGAGGTCCTCTCTTCCTGCTCAGGCTCCAGATACACTACAGGAGTGCATGCATTCCTTTATTGGGGACAAGACCCAGCCTATTCAAGTGTAAGTGTGAGGCAGTGCCCAGCTCCTCCTTCCCATTCTCCCAGGATGGCCCATCAAGTCACATCTAAGCTCCTATTGTAAGTGGCTGTCTAGGGGGAATACACAAAGCCCAACTGTCACCCAACCCAGACGTGTATCAAAGACTGGCTGCAGGCACACAGGGCTAAGAGCAAATGAATGCCATCATTCTAAAAATTACATTTTTAAAATTGTAATGATGAATTTTACTTTGCCATTAAAGAGGATTTATCATTATGAGTCCATAGGTACTAAACATAGCAGATCTATCTCATTCCAATTGGAAATTACAGCTTATTAGATATAAAAATGAATCCCCTTTGTTAGCCTTAGGGAAGCGGTAGGACTCACAGTAGTGAAAAACAAATTTGGGAGATTTTCACTACTAGGACGTATAAAACTTAAAAGTACATGTCCTGCCTTGTACTGGCACAGCACCCTATCCAATGGGCTACCAAGGGCCTACCTTAGGGGTGACTTATATATAATAAAAGGGGAGTTTAAGGCTTGGCGAGGGGTTTTAAATACCAAGTGAACATGGCATTGTAACCTGTATACACAGGCTCTGCAGTGGCAGGCCTGCAACAGCATTAAAGGGCTACTTAAGTGGGTGGCACAATCAGTGCTGCAGGCCCACTAGTCGCACTTAATTTACAGGCCCTGAGCACATGTAGTGCACTTTTCTAGGGACTTATAGGTAAATTAAATATGGCAATTCGTTATATGGCAATCAAACCATGTTTAGAAGAGTAAGCACAAGCACTTTAGCATGATTTAGCTGTGGTGAAGTGCACAGAGTCCAAAGTCCAACAAAAACAGATTCAACAAATTTGAGGCAAGCATGAAAAAGTGTGGGGTAAGACTACACTAAGGATGACAGGTCTAACAAGTTTTAATCAGGTGCTATCTTTGCATGGCATATCACAGAGGTTCAAGTGGGTCTGTTCTTAATTCATTTGTATCATGGACTGTCGCATTAGGCACATTATCAGTATAATAAGGCTATTCAGGTGCTGAATACCTACGACAATTTACTCTTGCTCCCTTAAATCTCCCTGGTGTCTGTTGACCGTCTTATGCATCACTTACACCGCTAGATTCTATTTCTTCGATGATGGTTTGTAGTAAGTGTTCAACCTATACACTAGATATCATTGTCTTCTACTCCTTTGCTATTCCTTCCTCTTTTGTAGTCTTTTTACTTTTCACACTTGTTCCTTCTCCAGAGTGATTTGTTTGCTCTGGTGGTGATTCAGTAGCTCCCCCTCTTCTAGGTCTCAAATCTTCATGAGATCTCAGAAACTTGGACAGGTGAGGAATTCTGATGAACTTCAGCACCCCCCGGTCCTTCAGGAAATATGGATACAGGAGGCCGCGGACCTGGCTTAAATGTCACCCCCTCATCAAGTGAACATTTCGCTCTCTGGGTATGGGATGCATGAATCCAGTTGGGTATCCCAGCACATTTGACGTTGGTGTTAGTAATCAAGATCATTTGATAGGACCCTTTCCCCCTTGGCTCCAAGCAGGATTTTCAAATGTGCTTCTTAACAAGGACCCAGTCGCCGGGGTGAAGATCGTGGCACTGCTCCTGACTAGGGATGGCAGTGATAGCTCCATCCTGGTGAAGGACAGAATGCACCACATCAGCTAACCCCTTGCAGTAGTTGAAAATCGTGTCATCTGCGATATTCACAAGCAAATTTGAAGGCACAACAGGCAGTCGTATGGCATGTCCATGAGTATCTTATGTGGGGACAATACTGTTCTTCTGTTAGGGATACTTCGGAGACTCATCAATACTTATGGCCAAGCATCTGGCAATTTAAGAGATGTAAATGCACTGACTTTGGCCAAACAAGATTTCAATGTTCAGTTAAATCAGCCAACTATTCTGAAGCTTCTGACTGGTAGCTACAATGCAATCTTTGTTCTAGTTGTAGTACAACATAAAGCAGTCTAAGGATCTCATTATTAAAATGTGCCCCTCAGTCTGACTCCAGGAGAACCAGGAACACCAGTTTGGCTGTGGTGAGACTAACATTTCTCTGTGTTGGGTAGGCTGGAGTAGGGAAAAAACGCACACTATAACAGTAGCGGCTCACACAGGTAAGAGCGGTGGGGCGGGGACGGGGCGGGGTGGGGGTAGTGGAAGTCGACAGATGACAGGATAAGTAATATTAAATAAATAAATATTTCAATACTTTGAAATTTTCAGGAACCTGTCAAACTGTGTATACCACTGGGCAGGATTCTCTCTTAGTTTAGTGAAGTTGTTCGTAAATGTCATGAAGATCACCTCAACTCCAAGGCACATGAACATACCCTCCACCTTGTATCTCCCTCACAGAGAATATGAAAGTCTCATCCTAATCTGGGCGTATTGGAGGCAACTTACCTTTTACTTCTGTTGTATCTGCTTTCTTCTTTTTCTTTCCCTGCTTCTTCGCCCATTTAATCTCTAATCTGTCAAAATAGCTCCACTTCCGAATGCACTTAACCAATTCGGCAATGTGCAAATTCATTCCTTAAGATCACATGGTGACAATTGACTAATCATCTAACTGCGCCCTAAAACTTTTCTGCAAAGGAGTACTCTTAGAGAGATCTACTTGATTCTTCTCTGCCAGTTCTGTCAACTTCTCATGTGCAATAGCCATACAGCTTGTAATTTTATTACTTACATATATCAGCTAATTTTCCTGGTATTGATTCAAATGGGAAATGTCTAAACATCCCCTAATAATTTCTTCCAATTCCACCTTTAATTTTGGTACATCTATGGGTCTCTCCCGTTCTTTGATTGTGGATGATCTTTCTGTATCTCCTGTGCCCTTATTCACAGGAGTTCCCTTAAAACATGAGGGTCAGTATTTAATTATCAAATAGTTCCATTACATTTTGTGCAATTGGGGTTGTAAAAAAATCTTTTCCCTTCTCTTAATAACTGAACATTCTGTGGTAGGGTCCAATCAACGATTTGTGAGTTTTGCGACATCAGGATAAACCCTGTTGCAGCTAATACTCCTACAGCTCCTGGAACATCAGGATTCAGAGCAATGTTTATTGATGTAGTTGCAATGGGAATTGTCAATGTCTGAGCTGATAAAAACAGTGACGCTAGAGAAAGAACGGTCAGAATAGAAGCTATAACACCTGGTGCAATTGCAGTAGGAGCTGCTTTGGCAGGTGCAGCTGTGATGGAATGAGTTGGAAGCGGTCCCCCATCTAAATAAGATTAGGGGTAACAGGGGCTGTAGCCACTGTACCACTAAAGGTTGTAGCATTATCTGGACTTGATGATGGAGCAACACATGGTGATGGATGTGAGGACAACAGAGCATCTAAAATGTCATCCCAAGAATCACTATCAGTGTCATTTCCTCATCTTCATTTCCCTGCTTTTGATTCTTTCCAGGCTTTTCTGTTGTCAATGCAGGGAACATTCTAGCTCCATCAACTACACAGCTTTCCATCTCTGCTGACTTCATCCCATTTAGCATTGGTGTAATTATGCACTGTTCACTATTCTCTATTCTGACATATTTCTTTCTCTTTGGTATGAGCAGCATGCTCCCAAGCATTTAAAGCTTCATACTATGCGGATGTAGGAGGCAGCTTCAACTCATATTTTTGTTTCTGAAATTTTCAAAACTCTATAAATCACATGTACCATATACTGGAAATCTTAATGCTCCATTCTTTTCTGTGATCTTGTGCCATTGACAAAGCCACAAACATGTGTGGAGCACTACATTTGTCGCCATATAATGACATTCCAATGGAGCCTCATCACCCTCACAAACAGGGACTCACACATCCCCTCTGATCGGTCACATGTACATAGGTTTCATTTAGCGATTTCCTATTAGAGGAGTTTTGTGATTCGCTTTTAGGAAATCGCAAACACCTATGTACTAATGTGTCCTTGACACATTTAGTGGTTCCTAATGGGGTTGCAATTGACTTTCCTCATTAATATTCATGAGGTAGGTCGTAATTTTTGACCCTTTGGAAATCGCTAAAATCACAGGAATGGTTGCCTGCTGGGGACAGCAGACCACCATGTCTGTCTTTGCTTTTAAATAAAGCAATGTTTTTTTTTTAATGCAGCCCGTTTCTAATCCCAGCTCAGTCCTTCTCTCCCTACACCTACCACAATGCAGTATCTGATGTCCCACCAACCAATCCCAGTGCGACCCTGCAGACCAGTAGACCTATCCCAGCTTGGTACTTTCTGACGTCATTCTGACTCCTCGCAGTGGTTCACCCTCCTTTACAATTTTCTTGTACACTCCATTTCACAACTTTAAGCTAACACAATAATTAACTCTTGTCTGCTCCACTAAAGAATCCAAAGTAGTTAATTTTCACTGTCCCACTTCCACACACACACAGATGAGGTCTCTACCAGGAAGAAATCACTCTTACTGATATAGTTTTCCTTTTGTGCAACAGATTCCATTAACATCAATCACTATTAGTACAAACACAACAATTAATTACGGCCCCTATCTCAATTGTGTGGTCGATGGCACCTCATGAATCAACACCAAAGCTTTACCAGACAAGTAATACCCCAATATCTCTTATCTATCTCAGGATTTTGGACTACACCAAGTCCGATACCAACTTCAATTTCTCAGCTTCAAATGCAAATGCACAGCTAGACAATAGACATTACCAAAACGCTAGACATATAACTTCAACACAATAATTTAAACTCAGTTGTGATGAACAACTCTGTCGATACTCACACCTCCACCACTGTGATACCTTCAAAACTGCAAACTCGTTCAGTCTTCAAGTGCCTCTAGGAACATAAGGGACATGGCAGTTCTAAATTGGGGCAATTATTACAATTCTAACTCCTATTCTCTTGTGACATTAACCGTCATTCTGCTACCACTTACTGGAGAGGGAATTCTTGTATCTCAGTCTTTGGGTGCAATCATTAAATAAGGCCCAGCATTGGTTGTATAGACCTTTGTTCTAGAATTAAGAAGAGGCAATCATTTACATCAAACCCCTTGAACAGTGAAGTCCACT
Source organism: Calotriton arnoldi (assembly GCA_963921515.1). Lineage (NCBI taxonomy): Eukaryota > Metazoa > Chordata > Amphibia > Caudata > Salamandridae > Calotriton > Calotriton arnoldi. Next base: position 3,120,470 of record CAWUFW010000914.1, on the reverse strand, counting down.
TGGGGCCTCATTAGAGAGAGATTGTGTCAGTTAAAGGGTTTTACTAACAAATTAATTCAACTCAAGTTATTTATTCAGTAAGTATTAATTCTTAGTCATCACAATTACAGATTCAAATAATCCATCAGTCAGCATTTCAATAAAAATTAAGATACCAAATTAGTGAGTATGACAAATAAAATAGAGAAAATACAGCAAGTGTGATCCATATAAGAATTCCCTAATCTAGATTAATAGAGTTTAGGCATAAGAATGACAATTTCTTCAATACGCAATGAAAGGTGTCATTTCAGAAATCAAAGTGAAGAGTTCTGAGGAAAGAATGGAAATGCATAAGTGTGATGAAGCCTTGGTATTTATGCAGTAGAGAATTTTCAAAGCTGGAAAGTATTCTCAGCTGTAAAGGAATCCCTAATTCTCCTACTCTGCTCTAGAAACACACACTAATGTAAATCTGCTATAACATAATTGCCCAAACTGATACATTCCATGTACCCAACTTCCTATCAGTTCTCAGCAAACCCAGGGAGCAGGTGAACTCACTAGATTCTCATGTCTTTACAATAGGTTACAGAATCACGTCCTTGAAAAGGTACATCATCCATATCTTGTGGTTCAGACAGTTCTTTCCACGAGTGACATTTCCTGCCATCTCCTCTCCTCTGGGTGGAAACATCACTATCAGTTGTCTAATACACAACAAATTGCCTATTCTCTAGCTAATAGAAGGATTATGGAAAGTTAAAGCATCTGCAGTGGAAGTGAAAAACATCTTGTGTAAGACAGTTTACTATGAAAACAGGCCTTTTAACCCTAGCGTGTAAAATCAACATTAATATGACATTAGTGGTCAGGCTAACTTAAGTCAATACATTATGTTACTTCGATTATGCTTACAATGCCTAAGTATGATTATCCACTACAAAAAGTGCATTAATTATATGAATGTTATTTAGCATAAAATGTTTCACTTTCCAGGTAAATGTGTTTTGTTAGCAAAATGAGGAAATTCAGTTTATCACAGACAACTACTATTTCAATGCACTGCTGATGCACTGTTTCTCCAGCGCTGCTGCTCCCAACATCAAAAACTGGATGATATAATGCTGGGTAAAAGACAGCTTAGACAAGATGGAGTTCCTGATTGTCAGTGGCAACTCAGATCTCTGGCACACATCTTTTGAGAACAAGAACTATACTGTAAAAAGGTCAAAAATCTAAATTAATTATACCCGCCAGTTGTATAATCAATTTACATCAGTAGTCTTGTCATGCAACTCTTGGTTAAGAAAAGCCCAACTTCCTTCAGATTGCAGAGACACGTCCCCATGGCTTTAATTGGTGCAATGCTCGATTATTGTATTGGACTATACCTAAAGTCCTCTTCTTTGCAGTGCCTCTAAACCATTCAAAATCAGATAGATCTGTGATTGTGGCTCCTTGTTTCTGCCACTCAAAGCCCATTTTGAAAGCATTGCAATGGCTCCCAAACAGGCTCAAATTTAATTTTAGAAACCATGTATTACTCATCATTCTTTTTATGGAACAACTCCTAAATATATTTAAGACTATCTCACTAAACACAAACATGATAGTTGTGATCCTTTAATCAGACTTTACTGAAGATTCCATGCTTTTGTAAAATGAAATGTGGTGGCCACTTTGATCGACACTCCACTTCCTCACATTCCTTATTTAGGAAGCAATTGAGAACCTTCCTCTTTAACTTAAACCTTAAGTAAAAATTTACATAATCTGTTAGAGCCTTCCCGTTGATCATATTAGCATAAGAAGAGCTCCTGGGTAACAATGCTTTCTACAAGAACTCCTCAACATAACATAACATAACATAACATAACATAATATGTATTTACGGAAAATACGTCCTTACCTACATACATAGTGTGGCATGCTTTGTCATCAATGTCTCTATTAAGTGATGTTAAGGTCCTATGGATGAACATTCTTCCATGACCATCCCCAGAGTCATTCTGGTTCTGAGATGTCCAGATCACTGATCTGTTCAAGTTTCCTGAATGCTCTAACCAAAACCACTGAATCCAGTTATCCATACACCTCTGCTTTTAATCCAAATAGCCCAATGTAGAGGAAAGACCAGCATACACTCAATTCTTCCTGACCCTTGGATGGTAATGTATTCCTGACACAAGAAGACCCATCGTACGTGGCTAAACTTGCCATACATCCTTCGCTAACAAGTGAAAATAAAGAAAGCAATTTGAGCGCATACGAACTGATTACAAGTTGACCCCAACAAATGTGCTAATTATCACACCTGATAAAAATCTGACACTGGTGTGTTCAAAATGTATCACACGTAATAAACTATTGCATATTCCTATTTTTGGAGACTTACATGTGAATTTTGGTGCATACTGCACCTAAATCTGCATGTCCTGGTAAATACCGGACTATTTTTCCCTGGTTAAATTATGACATTTTTGATCGGACGCAGTGAATAACTCGTGACTTAGTATTACGACCCATGTGCAAGCAGGGGTTTTTCACAGGGGTTGGACATCCTTGATCATCTCGGAATTATGGCCGTAGAATAAGGGCACAAAAAGGGTATTTAGGATTTACTGCCATAGAACGTTTAAGGGTAGAGGCAGGAAAGTGCAGGAACATATTCCGGTTGGTTCATAGGCATTGTTGGTAATTATTTTGAGAGTGGGAATAAGAAAGGAAAATCCCCCTGAAGAAGGTGATGAAATACTTTATCACCAAAATGCCGCGTCGACAGTTTGTTTTTCTTTTTTGTAATATTTGTAAATTGACAAATGTTTTTTAATAATGTAAAAACAGTGTGTTCTAGTGTGGTGTCCTGAACCTCCATGTTTCTAACATTCACTGTATTCTGGAATGTATAGAAGGTTGCCAGGCAGAGTTAGAACTGCTGTTGTTTGCAGTTAAACTGGCATTTTGTCTGGATGAGGTCTCTTTTACTTCATGTCCTGAAATAAAGCATCTTCACCCTCACAACAACGTCTCTTCTGCATTCTGTGAGAGGACTCACCTTTACATTTTGGCAACGACCTACCCACGCTACGGACATGCCATTTTCTACTCAGCTGACACAAAATTTTCCTTCAAGCAAAGAGACCTTAACAGCTACTACTTTCACACGCTTCTACGCCTTCTATCTCTTCGGAAAAGACTCAACAAAGCATGCAACATCAAAACTACCACTCTCTTCAAACTCGTTGTTACCCACCTGTCCTCTTCTGTCAAAAGAACATCTGACGGTTCTCCCTCAGCAACGACTGATTCCAGAACAAGTAAGGAGGAATGGTGGTTGGTGTTTCACTGCCTCTACTTCCGTCTGGGTTTAATTTTAGCCCTGACTTTGGAGATTTTGGGGGTCGCTGGCACGAGAGGCACGAGACGAGTCGCGTGGTGTGTTGAGTAAGAGGACTCACGTGCACTGCACCCACGTGCGTCACTGCACTAGAGGAGTCGCCTGGGCTGTTGCGAGTGACGGGACTCGCGCACACTACAACAGCTCCAGTCTCCTTGGTTACGCCCCCCACGCAACGTCGTCACGTTGCGTGCCTCCATTTTGTGTCGGTCGGCACAAACCTGGTACCATAGCAACAAGGTTACCAGCAACGCCTTGCCCACGCCTTCCCCGCACACAGCTATCTACTTGCGTGCCACCAAGTGCCAAGCGCCTGCTTTTCGTAGATGCGCACTACTCATTTCAACTTTCCTTTTCTTGCGCATAGTGGGAGTTTGACTCGCTGATGCGCACAGCTTTTTTCATGTGTGGCACCACACGCGTGTCATCGACGTCATTGAGGTTACAGTCATCAAGGTAATCAAACACTGTTGTGTTTGATTTACTCTTCTTCAGAGCTTATTCATCTTATTTGTTTTCAACTGTGTGTCGGTCTCTTTTCACGCTGACACACACAGCCTTTGCCTTATCAAACTTTCATAATACAGGAAAAGAAAGTGTTATACGATATTTAAACTACTTATGTTTAAACTGTGTGTCTGCAGACCTTTCTTCTACGCTAACACACACAGCCTTTCAACCTTCATGATATTTACTTCTCTACAGTATTCAACAACATTTAAGTACACATAACTTCCTGTGTATTATTATTACTATTATTTTTATTGTTGTTGGTTCTCTTTAGTACATTTTATTGTTACCATGCAAAATGTAACTGCGCCTCCCTTCTTTTTGACATCCCCTGGTGATCCTCCACTTACATGGCTCAAATGGAAAAAAGTTTTCACACATTATGCCTGTGTTTGTGGCACCTCGTTAAGTGCTGAAAGGCGCACGTCCTTGCTATTACATTGTTTGGGTTCTGAAGGACAAGAAATATTTGAACATCTTCCAGATCTGTCTAACGAGGATGCCGCATCTCTAAATGAATATGAGATATGCATAAAAAAATTAGATTTACACTAGCTCCCTAAAGTAAGTACTGTTCTCCAACGATATCATTTCGGAAGCAGGATGCAAAGACAGGACGAATCTGTTGAACAGTACATCACCATTCTACGCATGTTAGCTTCTACCTGTAACTTTGGCTCAACTTTGGAGGAGCGTTTAAGGGATCAATTTATGCTGGGCTGTACTCTAGACAAAGCAAGGGATGCCTTATGTCAAAAAGATTCTCCTTCCCTCCAAGAGGTTCTTACTATAGCTAAAACTCACGAACATTCCAAAGCATGTATTGAAGTAATACGTAAGGACTCTTCTAATGACAAGAAGGAAAACACTGAGGTTAAAGCGATTACAGACAGGGGCGCTAAGCCAAAAGCTTTTCTCACTCAAAAACCACTTACTGCTAGGAGCTTTCAAGGGAAATGCTTCAGGTGTGGCAATACTGGTCATTTAGCTAATTTTAAAGAATGTCCTAGTTGGAAAGCTGTTTGTAAAACTTGTGGGCAAAGGGGGCATGTCTCCAAATGCTGTAGGTCAGGGAAACAATGTAAGAAGGTCAGTAAAGTTGATCTTTGTTAAGAAGAGCTGGAGGAAATTGAGATTCTCCAAGTTGCAGAAAATGCAAGTGATGGTCCACAAGAACTTGTTTTAGTTAATGATGCTCCTGTCAACATGCTCTTTGACTCTGGTGCAAAGATTACACTAGTTCCTAAGTCCTTTTACGAATGCAATTTATTGGGCAAAGTTACTCTTTCAAAACCGGACATTAGACTGAAAGGATATGGAGGTGTGACAATACAGTTGCTTGGATACTTCTGGGATACGATTGATTTCAAAAGAAGGGTCATCCCTGGAAAGATCTATGTCTCGATGAAGGGTGATTCACTTATAAGCTGGTTCCATCAGAGGGACTTACACGTGTTTCTTGTTACCAATGAATGTCCTTCTGTTTGTCTTAAAGAGTTATCCCCAGTCAGGGTAGTGAATAATTTCAATAGAGATTGGATCAAAGAATTCCCTTCTGTTTTCGCTAGTGATCTGGGTTGCCTTAAAAACTACATGCATCGCATTAGGATCAAGTCCAATGCTATACCTAAGGTTGCAAAAATGAGATATGTGCCTTTGTTGGTAAGGGAAAACATGAAAAATGAGTTAGATAAGCTTTTATCCAAGGGTATTATTCAAGAAGTTGAAGCGACAGAGTGGGTCTCTCCAGTTGTGATGGTCCGCAAAGCCAATGGAGAGGCTCGGCTCTGTGTGGACTTGAGAGAACTTAATAGAGCTGTTATTGTTGATCACTACCCTTTGCCTAATATAACTGAGATGTTGTGTTCTCTTGAAGGAGCAAAGTATTTCTCTTCACTTGATCTTACCTCTGCTTACCACCAGGTCAAGCTTCACCCTGCTTCTCAAGATCTCACGGCCTTTGTGACACCTTTTGGCATGTTTAGGTTTTTGAGAATGCCCTTTGGTCTCATTTCTGCTGCGTCAGTTTTTCAAAGGGCAATGGAGGGCATTCTCAGAGGCCTCAATGGTATCAAGGTGTATCGAGATGATGTACTCATTTTTGGGGTGGATCAGGAACAACACGATGCATGAGTTAAGTCTGTTTTGAAGAGACTACATGATGCAGGTCTCACCCTTAGAGCAGATAAGTGCAAATTCAATGTCGAAGAAATAGAATATCTTGGTTATTCCTTGTCAGCTGCAGGCATAAAGCCCAAGGGGTCTTTGGTACGTTCAATCAACAGTTTACGAGCTCCGTCCAATAAGGAGGAACTTGTTAAGTTTCTTGGCATGGCAGAGTTCTACCATAAGTTTGTCCCAGATTTTGCGGGGAAGACCTTAGCTCTAAGGTCTCTACTAAAGAAGGGGAGTGAATTTGTTTGGTCTAAGACCTGTGAGGAGGAGTTTCTTTGTATTAAGAAACATCTTAATGATGCACCTTGTCTAAGCAGTTTTGATCCCACAAAGGTTTCCTACCTTATGACTGATGTGAGTGCTACTGGTGTGGGTGCTGTTCTGTTGCAGAAAGTTGATGGTGAGGAAAAAACCATTTTGTTTATTTCCAGGCCATTGAGAGGTGCAGAAAGGAATTATTCGGTGGTGGAGAAGGAGGCTCTTGGTGTGTTCTGGGCTGTACGCAAACTAAGAAAGTTTTTGTGGGGGAAGGAGTTTAAGATATTTACTGACCACAAACCCTTTAAGGGTGTTTTCTCAAAGAAAGGAATAGACTTTGTTTCCCATCGCATACGAAAATGGGTGGTGGCATTACAGGAATTTGATTTTGACATTTCATATCTGCCCGGTTCCAACAACATCTTGGCAGATTGTCTTTCAAGACTTGGCTGTGATGATGGTGATTTGACTGATGACGTTGAGTGGTTTGGTGGTGAGGAACTAGAAGAAGAAGTCAATGTGTGTATAATCAGCGAAGGTCTCATTTCTGAGAATGTATGGAGAGAGAATCTTGTAGGTGACGTTACCTTACAGAAAGTAATCTCTTTTGTCACTGGTGGTTGGCGCGAGAAGAAAGACTGTGAAGAGGACCTAAAGGGTTTTTGGAATGTTAGGGAAGAAATTTCTGTTGTGGATGGTCTCCTTATGCGTGGTAGTAAACTTATTCCTCCACTTACCCTGAGAGACAAATAAATTGAAAGTGCTCATGAGTCTCATATGGGTATAGCAAAAACAAAAGAAAGGATCAGGGAGGCATACTGGTGGCCAGCTATGGATGTTTGTGTGGAAAGATTGATACGTGAATGTGCTCAGTGTGCTTGTTCTGATAGGGTTTTGAAGTGCAGGACACAGCGCATGGTCATTAGGGAACAAGCTTCTGGTCCGTGGACAGATATTTCTATAGATATTCTGGGTCCTGTACGGCTTAAAACACAAGACCGCTATGTCATTGTGTGTATTGATATGTTTTCTCATTGGCCAGATATCAATATTGTTAATTCTGTTGAGTCCAGTGTTGTGATTGAGTTCCTAGAAGAGCTTTTTGGACTGGAAGGTTTTCCTCTTACACTGATGTCTGACAATGGTGTCCAATTTACATCAAGAGTCATGGAAGAGTTTTTAAGCTCTATGGGTATTAAGCACAAGAGAGCCGCTCTTTATCACCCAGAATCTAATGGCGTTGTGGAAAGTTTTATCAAAGTTCTCAAGGAAACGATGCAGCAAGCTGTTACATGTGGTGATAATTGGGAGTCGGCTATAAAAAAAAAGGTGCAAGAGTATAGATTTACCTCCCATTCCTCCACTGGTGTAGCCCCCTTTCGTTTGTTTAAAGAAAGGGCTCCCAATGTTGAAGTTGTCCCATTATGGGTTACCTCCAAGAGGCTGCTTGTAGACAGTGAAGCAAACAGCACAGAGGGGTGGAAAGAGAGAGAGAGAGAGGTGATGAGCAAAAGGAAGGTTTGGTATGATGTAAGAAAAGGTGTGAAGAATACTGTGGTCAATGTTGGTGACTGGGTTAAGATTAGGTCTCCCAGGAAAGGCAAGGGTACCTCCAAATTTAGTAGGCCCTTTGAGGTAATTAAAGTTTTCAGAAATGTGATAAAGACCAGTGACCATAGAATTTGGAATTTAGGTAGAGTGGCGAAGTGTCCTGCAGGTCCAGTGTGTGCTTCTTCCTCTACTGATCGTGCTACAGGGACACAATCAATTCCTAAGGAACTCAATGCAAAGGAATGCGGTGCTAGGCCTAGTCGTTTGAGGCGCATTCCACATTATCTACAAGACTCTGGGGTATATTCACAAGAACGTGTGATAACTACCGCAAGAGTAGCGTAACGCAACTTTCAATATCGCAGCCTATCTCGGGAAAATAACCCTGTGTCAACGTGGAATTCACAACACGGCGGTAGCATGCGATAGTTGGCTGACACCGCGGCCAATGCTCGCGACACAACCAACCCGACGGAGATAAAAACACAAACCACAACGTGAAAAAAGCTGCGATGGGCCAAAGCACGATAAGAAAACAGTGACAACCAGCGCGAGGGCAGCAATACGCACGCGCAATGCAGGAAAAAGCACAAGAACAGTATACGGAAAATGCCACAGAACAAAATACATCAACAGCGGAGTACCACGGATGCACCCTGGCCAACTGCAGAGGACAACATGCACACCACAACATCCACGCACCGTGGAAGAACAGAACCTACAGGCACACCACATGAAAGAGACCAGTGGCAGACAAATCAGAGCCGCAGGAGCGACACACCCACCGTGCAGCATACGCACATAGGCAGAAGTGCACCCGGACAGTGACAACATCCCGGTACAAACAGCAACACCTCCACAACTGAACACAGGACACAACTGGTTCGGAAAATGTGCACAACATGGCAAATCACATCTGAAACCCCAGGGACATGTAACATGACAATGTACAATTCCAACCTGTGACCTGCAAATATGTTTCATTCACACATGCAGTGCATTTGGACATCTACCACTGTCCCATGAATGCCACAGACGGTCACAATGTGACGTGCTCATGAGAAGTAAGTGTCAATGATGGAGTCCCTATGGGCCATTCCTGCCGCAGCTGCAGTGGGATGTGGGCCACCTGCCCCATCACCACCATCATCGTCCAGTACCTCTGGAACTGGGATCCATGGGGCCCTGGTGCGAACAGAGATGTTGTGCAACACACAACATGCAACGATCATCTTGCACACGACGTCTGGGCTGTACAGGAGCTTCCCACCAGTGCCGTCCAGGCACCTGAAACGTGACTTCAACACGCCAAATGTGCGTTCAACGATGCCCCTGGTGCGTATGTGGGCCGCTTTGTACTGCCTCTGGGCGGGTGTGTTCGGGTCTCGGAGGGGTGTCATCATCCAAGGGCAGAGTGCATATCCTTGATCACTTGTGACAGTGCAGGGAGAAAAGAGTCAATACTTGGTTCGGCAGGATGTGATGGCAGGCCCACCAATTCAGTGACGCCTGTGCTGGCTCTGTGTGGGGTGAGTGTAAGCCAGCCCTCAGGGAGTAGCTGCTGCTGGCAACTACACCAACAGTCATCAGGCACACAGACATGCAATGTCAGAGCTACAAGGGGGGATGACTCAAGGTGCACAGGGCTAGTCGCCCCGGATGCACAGCGGCCGATACGGGCCCACCACCATGGGACGCTGACCTACGGGAGACTGGGGTAGGGTCATGAGGGCAGAGCAGTGCCTCACATGTGTCATGGCTGCATTCCGCATCTCCACACGTTCAGCTGTTGTGTGGCTGTGGTGCCATGTGAAGTCTGTATTGGGTGCAGGGGCAGCCCAGGATGACCATGGAGTGGTGTAGTTGTGTCTGGTAGGTGGTCATGTAGTTCAACATGTCAGATGTGGTTAGGCTGTGTGTGGGGTGAGTGTAAGCCAGCCCTCAGGGAGTAGCTGGTGCTGGCAACTACACCAACAGTCATCAGGCACACAGACATGCAATGTCAGAGCTACAAGGGGGGATGACTCAAGGCGCACAGGGCTAGTCGCCCCGGATGCACAGCGGCCGATACGGGCCCACCACCATGGGACGCTGGCCTGCGGGAGACTGGGGTAGGGTCATGAGGGCAGAGCAGTGCCTCACATGTGTCATGGCTGCATTCCGCATCTCCACACGTTCAGCTGTTGTGTGGCTGTGGTGCCATGTGAAGTCTGTTGGGTGCAGGGGTAGCCCAGGATGACCATGGAGTGGTGTAGTTGTGTCTGGTAGGTGGTCATGTTGTTCAACATGTCGGATGTGGTTAGGTCACGTGTGCATCCCCACAGTTGTGCCTTGTGCGTTGGTGGCTGTGGGATGTGTGGGGTGTTGATTTGGTACTTACCAACGAGCAGTCCCCTTCCATTAGTGCCATCCTGGAAGCGCTGGTTGATGATGGACTGTCGGCAGATGAAGGAATCATGCACACTGCCTGTGTAGTTGGCGACGACATTGGTGAACATTCCCCGGTGGTCCACTATTGCATGCACATTGATGGAATGCGTGTGCTTCCTGTTGCGGTAGTGGTGTGCAGTATCCGCAGGGGGCACAAGTGGGACATGTGTGCAGTCGATTGCCCCCAACACAGCCGGGAATCCGGCTATGGTGTAGAAGCCTTGCTTAGTCTCCAGCTGTTCCTGCGCAGTGTTGGGGAAGTGAAGGTACTGGGGTATGAAGCTGATGATGGCAGCCAGGACGGGTGTGATGAACTTTGATAGGGCTGGCTGTGAGACCCCTCCGAATCTGGCAGTTGTTGGTTGGAAGGTCCCAGAGGCCAACAGGTGTAGCACTGCCAGCAGCTTTGTCTGCGGTGGGATGTTTGTTCTCCGCTGTGTTGGGACCGTCAGCCTATGGGCGATGTGGGTCAGGATGCGGAGGATGGTTGTCCTTTTGAGCCTGTAGTGGGCAATGACTTCCGCGGGCGTTAGGTCTGTGAGAGTGGTGCGTTTTCAGTAGGTCCGTTGTCTTACTCTACGCTGCCTCTGTGGTGGTCTGGGGGGGAGCGGGTCCAGGTCCTGGGGGTGGTGGGGGTCCAGAGGGTGGTGGCAGTGGGTGTTGTGGCCCTGTTGGGGCTCCGAGCTGCATGTAGAGTAGCTCCATGGCATCGTTTGTTCTTCGGGTATGGCTGTGTGCGGGACTCCGTTGCCTACTGCAGGTAGACGTCCATCTTTACACCTGCTTGAGGCAGGTGTTGAATACCTGTGGCTACCGCACCTTATCACCTGTTTTGTGTTCTTATCGTCGATGTGGCTGGTTGTTGTGAATGTTGAGGTGTGATGTTGTCTCGACTTTTCACACGGGAACGCCCACTCTGCATCTCATTAGCGATATTTGCGGGGTCCTCTGTGGCGATGTTTTTTGCGGCTGCTATCGCGGGTAAACTGGTGCTGTGGGCTGTTTACACTGGCTTGTGAATGGGGAGGTACATTTGTCACGACTTTGGCTGCGATTAAGTTCCGTTAATTCGGCATTAGCTCCTTGTGAATATGCCCCTCTGTTGCTTAAGTTATAGTTTTTTATATCTTGCGTTAGATCTTACTTTGGTTCACTACTCCTTACGTTTATTTCTCCTGTTTTATTCTTAATGTGTTTATGGTCAATGTATAAAGTTGGTGGGTGCATTTTAAGTGGTAAGGGGGGAGGAAGTGTGGTGTCCTGAACCTCCATGCTTCTAACATTCACTGTATTCTGGAATGTATAGAAGGTTGCCAGGCAGAGTTAGAACTGCTGTTGTTGGCAGTTAAGCTGGCACTTTGTCTGGATGAGACTTCATGTCCTGAAATAAAGCATCTTCACCCTCACAACAACGTCTCTTCTGCATTCTGTGAGAGGACTCACCTTTACATCTAGCTAATCACTTACAGTGAATTTTGTGGTATCATTGTTAAAACTTGTTAATAAACTCATTTTTATAAGCATTCCTTTTTAATATTGTTTGATTTTATATATTTACATTTGTTTCTCTTCACACATGATTTTGTACATTAGCAACTTGGAAATGTATTGTTGTCCTTATACATTTAGACCACATATTTATTTTATCTGATTCACTAGTCTTACGGTCTTCTCTTCAAACTTGGGAAAAGGGAACGTTTGCTCTTATGTAAAGGTAAAGCTCTCCTTTTTGAGGAAAATATTTATCTGTAGGGAAAAAGAGAGAACATCAAATGTGCAAATTAATTTTTCCGCCTCCACTTACTTGGTCAGGATAGTGTCTGTCCGTTAAATAATCTGCCTAAGAATAGAGAAAGAAGAATATTCCTATGACTATTTCATGATCATAAATTACTTAGTGCACTACATATTGTTTTTCTTCATGGAAAGTTGAAAATTTACCCTACGGATAGGAGGACACATTCAGAAGTAAAGTTTGTGATACATCTAGAAATGTGTTCAAGTAAAAGTTATTTGTTAGTTAATCTGACCTTAGAGAGAATATTTTTTCATTTTTCATCAAACCCATCCCACAAAAAGTTAATTTGGGAGTTGGCAAATAAAATATCCATACCGTAGTTTATGTTGCACTTTCTGCTGCTGCACCACCCTACTATTTGTTCTCTTGGAAGCAGGGGTGTAGCTTCTTCAGTAAGATTGGGGGGGTGTGAGGTTCAGATTTGCCAACAGTCACGCTGGCATATAATGTTAAAATACATTATACGACGAGCAGGGCGCAGAAGAAGGGATTAAGGAGCAGTGGAAAGGGAGGGATACTAAATGAGGGAAAACATAATATTTTGTAAACGACTTAATTTTTAACACTTTCAAAACACAGTGCGTGTGGGTGTATGTGTGTGTGTGTGTGTATTTTTGTCTCTGTATGTAAAAAATTCTTGTGAAATCCGACAGACACCTCTCCATACCCGAGTGAAACCACATGTACCCAACTATTTGCCAGAAAATACATTTAATAGGGGGTGTAACACCCCAATCAATCCCTCTGAAGCTACACATCTGCTAGGAAGCAGTGGCCTTGAGACCTATGTGATGTACCCCAGCTATATCTACTGTATGTTGTTTTCTGTGCAACACTTAGCATGCCCTCTAAATATGTTTGAAGCTTCTTGACAATTAAGACCATGATGAACATTCATGCTCAATGGCTGTATCTTTAATTTACTCTTGCAGAAGAGTCAAACAGAGGTACACAACTAAGCTTTAATTTCCTGCTAAAACAGTGTCATTCGAAAGGGTAAGTACATGCAGGGAAAACTAAATCGGTCTTTTACAAATAGAATTTCATATGATTGAATGGTTGGTAGTGGTGATTAAATGAATGAACCAAATTGTTAGACCTATCAGCCTTAGGGTGGTCTTCCCACAAACATTTTGCCTTCACGGTCCTATTTTCTGAGTTTATTATTGCTCGCTTTATGACTCTGTGCACTTTACCACTTATAACCAGCGCTAAAGTGCTTGTGCTCACTCCCTAAAACATGGTAGAATTGGTATATTCGCATTTTTATTTTGCTGTTAAGTCCCTAGAAAAGTGGTATAGCATATACCCAGGGTCTGTAAATTACATGCCGCTAGCGGATCTGTAGCACCCTTTTTGCCACCTACTTAAGTGAAACATTTCCCAGGTCCTGGCCTGAATGAAAATTTAAACTGCCTATTCAATGTGGCAAAATAACCCATTTGCCAAACCTTAAAACCCACTTTTATTGCGTATAAGTCACCCCTATGGTAGGCAATAGGACACGGTGCATTGTATTAAAATATTGGAAATATACTTTTAGGTTTTACATATCCTAGTAGTGAAGAACACACACATCTATTTTTTACTACTATGAGGCATACCTGTCCTATTGGAATTAGGCATTTTCTTGCCCTGGCTATTTTGTGTCTGCAACCTGTGCCTGGGTTACATGACTGACTATAAGTGGAAGTTAGTCTTTGTTTATTCTTCCCAGAGAGTCACACAATAGAGGGATTAGGTGTGTCTGGATGAGCATTACCCGCACGATCGAGGGGTGGTACTGGCCTCAGCACCACCTGCAAATCAATAGGTTGTACCCTGCCTTCACACAAAGGACTTCACACCACTTCATTGTTCAGGGAGCCAGGGTTGGGGAGGCAGGAAACTCCAAGCACTTCGAAGAGAATTCTCTAGAAACGACTCCTACTTCACAGAAGACACCAAGTATAAAAATAGGACCCTCATGCCCACTCTTCAGTTCACTTTTCAGCCCTGCGGAAGGACTCTCAAAGGACAACCTATTGCATTGGCCTGCTGTGTACTTTGGAAGACTGCTTTGCTGAACTGCTCTGTTGTCTGAAGCCTTCCTTGAACCCTCAGATGCCTGCCCTGCTGTTTGAGCCCAGTTAAACTTCTTGAACCCAGGGCTACCAAAGTGACTCCAAGGGCTAGTTGGGTAGCCTCCTGATCAGAATCTCAGGGACAGAAAAGGCTCCAATCATCTTGAACACACACCAGAACCCAACCTGAGTGGGTCCTGACCCCAATGTTGTGACTCTCTAGTCCTGGGTCATTGGCAGTGGTGTTAAAAGTACCTAGATAACCATAATCTAAAGCTTGGGATTTAGACATTTTTGGCTAAAAACTGCTCTGAGATCCAAGAGGAGTCCAGGACCAACCTGCTCACCTATACGATCAAGGTGAATCACTGGTCAGCCTGACTTTGTGGCAGCTGTGTTCTTCTCTGCACCAGCAAATCCTATTTAACAGTCCTTTGCAGAAGGGCTATACAGCCTTGTGGAGCCCATGTCGGCTATAGCTTCCAGCCTCATCCCGCTGAAGATTTTCAACTTCCAAAACGAGATTAAGTGCCTGATTATGAGTATGGTGGAAAGAGAAACACTGTCGCTTTCTGGCAGTCCGACCCCCTAGTTCCCCGGTGCTCTGACCTCTGAAATATGAAGTGAGTAGGAAGACCACCATAAGACCGCCGGCACTGCTGAAATTTGCTGCTACTGCGGCGGGAGGGGCAGAGGTGGTCTATGAAGGCAGTTCAGGCATGTTGACTGCCATCCAGATTACTATGTGCATTACCTCCAGGCCGACTGTGGCGGGAAGACCTTCACACTCGCCCTGGCAGAAACACAAAATGTAAGGAAAAAAAGAACCTTTACTCCAGTTTCCACTCCTCTTCCCATCACAGAACCCCTCGTCAAGATCCCCCCTGGGCTGTAGACCACGAAGAAAATCCACACCATTGACGTCAACTCATAAGGTAAGCCACTTGTACGTTACTTCACTGTTACATTAGCAAGGTGTTTTTTTCATAGGTGTAATACATATGTGTGTATTTTCAGACTCGCATCATGTACATACATACATTAGTATTTGCACTGTGGAAAAAACCTACAAATAGTGATGTTCCTAGTGTGACGATCCCCCTTCATCGGAAGACCACTTCCACAGGACCGCCAGCACAAAAAGTGCATCATAATAAGTCAGACGGCAGACTGTCAGCTCAGTGTTCTTTAGGGACTGCTGCCGGGGTAGTACGCCGGTCGGACCGCCAAACCCGTAATCATGCCCTAAGTCTGAACATGGAAATCTTCACCGCATCTTAATTAAGTGGCTCCGTGACAACAATGCCTCCTCCTTGCACACTGCCTGTTGGCTTGTGCCGCTGTACTTCTACCTTCTCGAACTTTGTAGTGGACTTGCACTTCATTGCGATCAGCCATATTTTTTGATTTTTGATACGGCCTCATGTGACTAGATGTCAGGGGTTGATGCTTGGATCTTTTGGGTACTAGTTTTTACCTTAAAATGTTAAAATTTATAACTCTGGTTCTACTGATTGGATTTTTGTCATTGTGGTGTCAAATATTCTATTAAATGCTACTCTATTTCTCTAAATTGGTATGGGATTTCTCTTGTATTGTGTTTTTACTTTGTTTCTGTTTGTGTGCTGCATAAATACTTTATACATTGCCTCTAGGTTACGGCTGAAATATTTTGTGCTAAGCTACCAGAAGGTGAAGCATTGGTTAACTTAGTGACTTTTTTGGTTCACCCCGACAGGGATTGTGGCTATTGCTTGAACAGAGTTAACACCCTACTCAACCAACAACCTAATTTCTCACAACAATATGATGTTGAAATGAAACTTCAGGACCATTGTCTTTCAACAAGGTGAGAAGCATTAGATGACATATAAATGACTAGAAATTGTTTCATAGTGTAAATATTCCACAGAAATATGCGTTAAGATTTCCAACAAAACCAGGCCCAATACTATGAGCCAGTTTTTTTCTTGGATTAGTTTGTGAATCAGCCATGTAACAATACAAAGGAGAAAATGCACAGTATTGTCACCTACGGAATGTTTTATGATAAATCCTACTAAAATTGATGAAGCTACACATTAAGAAAATTGGGGACACAATCAGAGATGCTTGGACCATGATGGAGTTTAATATAACGCAAACTGTCACAGCCATCTTATGCTAAGGAATCCACAAGCGGAGGCTCTAATAATCTTTTGTCTGAGTTTTATGTACATTTTTTTAATGTCTACTCACAAGTAGACAGGCGTGTCTTGATTGAGAAGAGACAAAAAGATTCTTTCCCAATTGCCCTTGGTTTTACTTTCTCGCCACTTCCCTCTCCCTCTTACTCCCTCGTGTTACATATTTCTCTCTCCGTCCATTCATCCTATTGCTTTCTTTCTCACTCCCCTCTTTCCTTCCCTCTTCCCCATCATCTCTTTTTCTGGAATTGTCTTCTCTATCTCTTTCTCTCTCTGTCAGCACTATTTTACTCCATTTCTTTCTCTCTCTAAACTGCTCTGCATCTGCCTCAATTTTAAACTGTACAGAGCTCTTTTGTGATCATCGAAGCCCTTACACATAAAGGAACCCTAATAAGAACATTCTGAGAGATTGGTGCATGGTCAACCAGTGATTTATTACTCTTAGGCTGCATATCGCTCTTACAAAGTGAAGGTATTAAGGATTGCTTGCATGACATTAAACATGCGAGGTTCCCTTATTGATAAACATATTTTCGCAACATTTCTTTTCCAAAATATATTTTTTAAACATCTTGTTTTTCCCTGTATTCTAATATTTAGATTAAAACATCTTTTGAAAATCATTTTCAAACTTCAATTAATAACGTATTATATCATTTTAATTTTGCGTTTGCAATATATCTTGTTTTTAATCAATTGCTCTTAAGTTTTATACTCTATTCAGTTGGAAAGAAATGTTATTACAGAAATATATATGTAAACTGACATATATATGTGTATATTTATATTACCTACTGGCGGTCGCCCGTAGGTAGTTATAGTTAGGACCTAGTTTCCATAGGAAAAGCGTTTTTTGATTTGCCAATATCTTTGGCGCCGTTTTACGAATCTTAGAGAAATTTTCCAAAAAAAGGTTCACTCAGGTCAGGTCCTGTCTTGAAAGCTTTGGGGTGATTCGTCAAGCGGGGGACGAGAAAAAAGGGGGGTCCCAAAACGCATTTTCTCCATGTTAATTTCCATAGGAAACTTTAGACACGGCTACGGCCCGAACTGCTGAACGGAATTACACCAAATTTGGCAACAAGGTAGCTCTTGGTTCAGTAAGCCCCCTTTTTAAAATGGTATAAATCCGTTCAGTAGTCGCTGAGAAATTGAAAAAATAAAAATATCGATATCTGAGCACCGAGGAGGGTTCGCGAACCCTCCCGAGCACAAGCTCAATTCAGATTGTCTGCCAACACCCCAAACCAGAATGTGTTGGCAGCCATCTTGTGACTCGGTAACCAAGTCATAAGAAAACAGTGGAAAAAAGGTTACAAAAGAAGAAAAGGGGGCAGGGTAGAAACACCCTGACCCCCTAGGCCTGCTCAGGGGGTCCCACAGGGACCCCAGGGCCCAAAAAAGCATTTAAAAAAAAAAAATCTGCCGAATTCACGCTGGGTGCGCGAATCCGGCTGAGAAAAACAAAAAAAAACAATGCGCGGTCTCCCGTGCTTCGTTTTTGAAAGCCCCCGGGTGGGCCAGGTCTCAGGGGCAATGCTGTTTTATGTAGCGGGGGCCCGCGGGGGCCCCCGCAGCCCTGGGAACTGCCACCTCCCGGGGCTGTATTAGTTATGGGTGGGGGGCCTCCAGGGCTTTATTTAAATAAGAGGGGGGCCTTTTGGGCCCCCCCAAGCCCCGGGGACCACCACCTCCCTGGGGCTTTGATAAATAATTAGTATGGGGGGCTCGAGCCACCCACACTGCCCCGGGGACCACCACCTCCCCGGGGCATTGAATATGCTAATATGGGGGTCCATTACGGACCCCCAGCCCCGGGGACCACCACCACCCCGGGGCTATGCAAATTAAGGGAGGGGGGCCACGTGGCCCCCCTCCTGGAGCCCTCGATGGCCCTGGGGACCACGACCCCCCAGGGCAGGCTCCTGCAATGTCTCAGGGTGCCCACCCCCAGGACATTGCTGTTTGCTATGACAGGGCAGGAGCACGGCTCCCGCCCTGTCCTAGCAAACTCTGCTTTGCTTTTTGGACGCAAGAGCAGGAAACCTGCTCTCACTTCCAAAAAGCAAAGCAGATTGTTTTTGGACAAGGGGAGCTGCATGTTAGCAACTCCCCTTGCCCAAAAGCAATGCTGGCTCCTGCAGGAGGCTGGGAGCCGGCAGGGACCGTGGGGGCATTGGGGCTCCCCCCACGGTCCCCAATGTGAGTGCCGGCCCTGGGAGTTGGGGTCCCTGGGGCCAGAAGTGGCCCAGGGAAGGGGGGCCACATGGCCCCCCTCCCCTAAAACTTAAAAATTTCAAAAGAAGGCCATGCCCCGGTGGATGGGGTCCCCGGGATGAAATCGGCCTCGGGAGGGGGGCCCCTTCCCGTTTTTTTTTTAATTAAAAAAATGTGGCAGGCCCTGGGGGATGTGGTCCCCAGGGCCCAAAAAAAGATTGAAAGAAGGGGGGACACACAGCCCCCCTTCTAGCAATTTTTTTTTTTTAAAAGCCGGCATCTCGCCGGAGGCCCCACCCCCTCCCTGCACCACTCTGCAAACGTGCCCCCTGGCGTGTTCTAAGTTGGGGAATTAAGTCCCCTTGAATACTGAGGGTCCCTGGGGGCCAACTAGCCCACCAGGTACCTCCAGTAAGCGCCACACAGCTGGATTGCAGAGAGGTGGTCCGAGGCCACGCCCCTTTTTACACCACTCTGCAAACGCGCATCTTGGCGCACTGCTGGTGGGGCGATGAGGTCCTCTTGTGTCTTGAGGAGCTCAGGACACAAGTGGACTTCATCCCCCGAGCAGCAGTGCGCCAGGAGTCGCGTTTGCAGAGTGGTGTAAAAAGGGGGTGTGGCCTGGGACCACTCTCAGCAACCTAGCTGTGTGGCGCATACTGGAGGTACCTGGTGGGCTAGTTGGCCCCCAGGGACCCTCATACGGAAAGGGGACTTCATCCCCCAACCAAGAGCGCACCAGGAGGCACGTTTGCAGAGTCGTGGAGAAAGAGGGCGTGGCCTGTGACCACCTCTCAGCAATCATACTGTGTGGGGCTTACTGGAGGTAAGAGGTAGGCTAGTTGACCCCTAAGGACCCCCAGCAGTGAAGGGCACTTCAATCCCCATCGAAGAGCGCGCCAGGGAGCGGGTTTGCAGAGTGGTTGGCAAAGGGGGCGTGGCCTGTTATGAGAACTTAGCAATCCTGCTGTGTGGCACTTACTGGAGGTAATGGGAGGGGTAGTTGGCCCCCAAGGATGTTCTTGGGGGCCAAGTACCCCTCTGGTTACATCCAGTAAGTCCCACACAGTAGGATTTCTAAGACTTCTTCGGAGGCCATGCCCCCTTCCTCCACCACTCTGCAAACGGGCCTCCTGGAAGACTACGGGATGGGGGATGAAGTCCACTTTACTCCTGAGGGACTTTGGGGGCCGAGAAGCCCTCCTGGTACCTCCTGTAAGTCCTACGCAGTGGAATTCCTGATCGCTGGTCGGAGGCCCAGCACACTTTCTCTACCACTCTGCAAATGTGACTACTAGTTGAAGAAGCATGTTTCTGCACCTCTGACTTAGAGGTAGTTTTAATCCCCCTGCCCTATTATGTACTAGGGCCCTACAGGGGAGGTCATGCCAATCACAGGGGTACCCCAACCCATAGTGTACCCTAGTGTATGTAGGTGTTTTCACTGTATTCTAAGTGTTTTTTAGCATAGCACTGGCTCTAGGCCTGGTTAGTCAGAGTCAGTTACCACCATTACCCGTCAGCAAAAAGTTGGGGGCACAGAATGACTTTGCAACACGGCCTCTTTCTGCACCTCTGTTGGTTCTTTCTGCATATCTCTTGCTTCTTTCTGCACCTTCCTTTGTCTTTCTGGACTTCTGTTGCCTCTTTCTGCATTTCTCTTGCTTCTTTCTGCGCCTTTCTTCCTCTTTCTGCACATGTCCTACCTCTGTAGGCATAGTTAGAAATTAGTATTTAAAAAACCTTTGAAATTCACTGAAAAAACCATATGTTTCAGGCACATCACTGACGACATCTCAAATGACATCACTGATGACATCACTTATGACATCATCCACGTGGTAATGTGATGCAACTCCTCACACCCTAATATAACCTTTGATACACCCACTCTAAAATACAGACTACCATTTTCGAAACCATAGACACACCAATACCAGTTACTACATACCCACTCACTGATTCCTAGGTGTACACACACATCCACTTATTCACCCATACAGCCACTCATACATGCAGTCACTCATCAATACAGCACTATCATATGCACTCATACACCTATACAGACACTCACACACCGCCATTCACCCATAGAGTTACTCACACACCTAGTCAGTCATGCAAAGAATCAATCACACTCCCATTTACTCACCTATACACTTTATACACACACCACCTCACTTATTCATACAGATACTAACACATATTTACTCTTATACAATCACTGATACAAGCACACACTCATCCATACAGCCACTCTCACAATCAGTCACTCTCACATATAGTCATTTATATACTCCAACACTCACATATACTGCCTTTTACGTATGTAGTTACTCACACATGTACCACTGAGACATCCATTCACTCACCAACATGCCCATACACACACTCACTCACCCATACAGTCCATCACAGATGCACTCTTGAACCCATATACCCAGTGAATCACCCACTCACATATCTATGCACAGTCACATACCCCCCACCCACCCACACAGACACTGAGGCACCCATACAGATACTACTCGCCAACCCATGCAACCGCTTACACACCAACTGACAGACTGATACATACATTTACATAGTTTAGTCACTAACTCATGCATTCACTGAGACACGTGTAATCACTCACTTATACAGACAGTCATGCACCCACTAAATAATCCATTCAAACACTTATACACCCACTCATTGTTCAATACACCTTGGCATATATATATAAATATATCTAAACTTTACAGAAACACACAGTCACTGGATGATGTCATCAGTGATGTCATCAGTGATGTCATTTGAGATGTTATCAGTGATGTCATCAGTGATGTCACTGACCGTGTCATGAATGATGTAATATTTGACATCATCAGCAGTGCATTGCGGGTGGCGCGAGTTATAGTTAGCTGAACTAACTATAACGGCTGAATTTCACTGGTTTTGTACGAGTGAAATGTCCAACTATGGTTTTTTCAGTGAATTTCAAAGGTTTTTTAAATGCTAATTTCTAACTATAGCGTCCCTGAAACCTGTGGCTTTTTCTGTGAATAAGCATAGTGAGTCTGTCTTCTATGTCTTCTATGGCTATTCAACAACTGGGTCATGTGACCTAAATACTCTGTTTAAAAGAAGTATGCTGTTTTTAGACAATGTGAACAAGGCAGGAATGCCGAAACGCGTCATGGTGACAATTTCGTAATAAACGAAGGATGAAATGGCAACGCTACCCCTGTGTCGGTGTCTGATCTATATGGAGTTCAGAATTGGTTTCTAATATATTTATATAGATGTATATATATATATATTCACTGAAAAAACCATAGGTTTCAGACACGTTATAGTTAGAAATTAGCATTTAAAAAACCTTTGAAATTCACTGAAAAAACCATAGGTTTTAGGGACAGTTATAGTTAGTTGGACATTTCACTCGTACACAACCATAGAAATTCCCCCGTTATAGTTAGTTCAGCTAACTATAACTCGCGCCCCCGCAATACACTGCTGATGACGTCACATATTACATCACTCATGACATGGTCAGTGACATCACTGATGACATCACTGATGACATCTCAAATGACATCACTGATGACATCACTGATGACATCATCCAGTGACTGTGTGTTTCTGTAAAGTTTAAATATGTTTAATATATATAGGGAAAGGCGTATTGAAGAATGAGTGGGTGTATAAGTATCTGAATGGATGATTTAGTACGTGAGTGACTGACTCTACAAGTGAGTGATTAAATGTATCTTACTGAATGCATGGGTTAGTGACTAAACTGTGTGAATGTCTGTATCCGTCTGTCTGTTGGTTTGTAAGCGGCTGCATGGCTTTCTGAATAGCTACATGAGTGTCTACATGGGTTATTGATTGATTGTCTGAGTATCTGTATGGGTGCCTGAGTGTTTGTGTGGGTGGGGTGTGTGTGACTCTGTGCATAGATGTGTGAGTTGGTGATTCACTGGGTGCATGGTTTCAAGAGTGCATCTGTGATGGACTGTTTGGGTGGATGAGTGTGTGTATGGGTGTGTTAGTGATTGAATGTATATCTCAGTGGTACATGTGTGAGTAACTACATATGTGAAAGGCAGTATATATGTGTGTTGGAGTATATAAATGGCTATAAGTGAGAGTGTGTGATTGTGAGAGTGGCTGTATGGATGAGTGGGTACTTGTATCAGTGATTGTATAAGAGCGTAAGAATGTGCTAGTATTTGTATGAGTAAGTGAGCTGGTGTGTGTATAACTGTATAGGTGAGTAAATGGGTGTGTGATTAAGTTTTTTGCATGACTGACTAGGTGTGTGAGTACCTCTATGGATGAGTGGCGGTGTGTGAGTGTTTATATAGGTGTATGAGTGCATATGATAGTCCTGTACTGAGTGACTAAGTATGAGTGACTGTACGGGTGAGTGAGTGGATGTGTGTGTAGACCTAAGAATCAGTGAGTGGGTATGTAGTTTTTGGTGTTGGAGTGTCTATGGTTTTGAGAAAGGCAGTCTGTAATTTAGAGTGGGTGTATCAAAAGTTATATTAGGGTGTGAGAAGATGCATGAAATTATCACATGGATGATGTCATCAGTGATGTCATTTGAGATGTCATCAGTGATGTCATCAGTGATGTCACTGACCATGTCATGAGTGATGTAATATGTGACGTCATCAGCAGTGCATTGCGGGCGCGAGTTATAGTTAGCTGAACTAACTATAACGGGGAATTTCTATGGTTTTGTACGAGTGAAATGTCCAACTAACTATAACTGTCCCTAAAACCTATGGTTTTTTCAGTGAATTTCAAAGGTTTTTTAAATGCTAATTTCTAACTATAACGTGTCTGAAACCTATGGTTTTTTCAGTGAATTTCAAAGGTTTTTTAAATGCTAATTTCTAACTATAACGTGCCTGAAACCTATGATTTTTTAATTGAATTTCAAAGGTTTTTTTAAATGCTAGTTTCTAACTATGCTTACAGAGGTAGGACATGTGAAGAAAGAAGAAAAAACGCACAGAAAGAAGCAAAAGATGTGCAGAAAGAACCAACAGAGGAGCAGAAAGAGGCCTTGTTGCAAAATCATCCTGTGCCCACAACTTTTTCAGACGGGTATCTGGTGGTAACTGACTCTGACTAACCAGAGCCAGTGCTATGCTAAAAGACACTTAGAATACAGTGAAAACACCTACATACACTAGGGAACACTATGCGTTGGGGTACCCCTGTGATTAGCATGACCTCCTCTGCAAGTCCCTAGTACATAATAGGGCAGGGGATTAAAACTACCTCTTAAAACGCACTACAGGGCGCGTTTGCACAGTGGTGAAGGGAGGGGGCCTGAGGTGACATGTGTGCAAACGCACCCCGTGGCGCGTTTTAAGTTGCGTGGATTAAGTCCACTTGAATTCTGAGGGTCCCTGGGGCCCAACTAGCCCCCAGGTACCTACAGTTAGGACCACAGAGCTGAGTTGCAGAGAGGCGTTCCGAGGCCACGCACCTTTTTCCACCTCTCTGCAACGTAACTCTGTTGTGCTTACTGAAGGTACCTGGTGGGCTAGTTGGCCCCCAGGGTCCCTCAGGATTCAAAGGGAATTAATTCCCTAACTTAAACGCACCACAGGGCGTGTTTGCGCACATGTCACCTGAGGCCCCGCCCCCTCCCTTCACCACTGTGCAAACGCGCCCCGTGGTGCGTTTTAAGTTGGGGGATAAGGTCACCTTGAATCCTGAGGGTCCCTGGGGCCCAACTAGCCCACTAGGTATTTCCAGTAAGCACCACAGGCCTGCGTTGCAACGCCTGTAACAAATTGTGCAGTTGTGTTTAGGTAGTGAAGAGGGTCGTGCTGGGGGTAGTGTTTTAGGGTTTAGGGTAGTGCAGTGGTGTTTGTGTAGTGTAGGGGGTCATGCTGGGGGTAGATTTAGGGTTTAGTGTAGTGCAGTGGTGCTTGGGTAGTGTAGGGAGTCGTGCTGGGGGGATTGTTTTAGGGTTCAGGGTAGTGCAGTGGTGTTTGGGTAGTGTAGGGGGTCGTGCTGGGGGTAGTGTTTTAGGGTTTAGGGTAGTGCAGTGGTGTTTGGGTAGTGTAGGGGTAGTGATTTAGGGTAGTGCAGTGGTGTTTGGGTAGTGTAGGGGTACTGCTGGGGGTAATGTTTTAGGGTTTAGGGTAGTGCAGTGGTGTTTGGGTAGTGTAGGGATACTGCTGGGGGTAGTTTTTTAGGGTTTAGGGTAGTGCAGTGGTGTTTGGGTAGTGTAGTGGTTCGTGCTGGGGGTAGTTTTTAGGGTTTAGGGTAGTGCAGTGGTGTTTGTGTAGTGTAGGGGGTAGTGTTTTAGGGTTTAGGGTAGTGCAGTGGTGTTTGTGTAGTGTAGGAGGTCGTGTTTTAGGGTTTAGGGTAGTGCAGTGGTCTTTGGGTAGTGTAGGGAGTCGTGCGGGGAGTAGTGTTTTAGGGTTTAGGGTAGTGTAGGGGGTCATGCGGGGGTAGTGTTTTAGGGATTAGGGTAGTGCATTGGTGTTTGGGTAGTGTAGGGAGTCATGCGGGGGGTAGTGTTTTAGGGTTTAGGGCAGTGCAGTGGTGTGTGGGTAGTGTAGGGGTCGTGCTGGGGGAGTGTTTTAGGGTTTAGGGCAGTGCAGTGGTGTTCGGGTAGTGTAGGGGGTCGTGCTGGGGGAGTGTTTTAGGGTTTAGGGCAGTGCAGTGGTGTTCGGGTAGTGTAGGGGGTCGTGCTGGGGGAGTGTTTGAGGGTTTAGGGCAGTGCAGTGGTGTTCGGGTAGTGTAGGGGGTTGTGCTGGGGGTAGTATTTTAGGGTTTAGGGTAGTGCAGTGGTGTTCAGGTAGTGTAGGGGGTCGTGCTGGGGGTAGTGTTCTAGGGTTTAGGGCAGTGCAGTGGTGTTTGGGCAGTGTAGGGGTAATGCTGGGGGTGGTGTTTTAGGGTTTAGGGCAGTGCAGTGGTGTTCGGGCAGTGTAGGGGGTCGTGCTGGGGGTGGTGTTTCAGGGTTTAGGGCAGTGCAGTGGTGTTCGGGCAGTGTAGGTGGTGGTGTTTCAGGGTTTAGGGCAGTGCAGTGGTGTTCGGGCAGTGTAGGGGTCGTGCTGGGGCTGGTGTTTCAGGGTTTAGGGCAGTGGTGTTCGGGCAGTGTAGGGGGTCGTGCTGGGGGTGGTGTTTCAGGGTTTGGGGCAGTGCAGTGGTGTTTGAGCAGTAAAGGGGTCGTGCTGGGGGTGGTGTTTCAGGGTTTAGGGCAGTGCAGTGGTGTTCGGGCAGTATAGGGGGCGGTGCAGGGGTGGTGTTTCAGGGTCTAGGGAAGTGCAGTGGTGTTCGGGCAGTGTAGGGGGTCATGCAGGGGGTGGTGTTTCAGGGTTTAGGGCAGTGCAGTGGTGTTCGGGCAGTGTAGGGGGTCGTGCTGGGGCTGGTGTTTCAGGGTTTAGGGCAGTGCAGTGGTGTTCGGGCAGTGTAGGGGGTTGTGCTGGGGCTGGTGTTTCAGGGTTTAGGGCGGTGCAGTGGTGTTCGGGCAGTGTAGGGGGTTGTGCTGGGGCTGGTGTTTCAGGGTTTAGGGCAGTGCAGTGGTGTTCGGGCAGTGTAGGTGGTCGTGCTGGGGCTGGTGTTTCAGGGTTTAGGGCAGTGCAGTGGTGTTCGGGCAGTGTAGGGGTCATGCTGGGGCTGGTGTTTCAGGGTTTAGGGCAGTGCAGTGGTGTTCGGGCAGTGTAGGGGTCTTGCTGGGGCTGGTGTTTCAGAGTCTAGGGCAGTGCAGTGGTGTTCGGGCAGTGTAGGGGGTCTTGCTGGGGCTGGTGTTTCAGGGTTTAGGGCAGTGCAGTGGTGTTCGGGCAGTGTAGCGGGTCGTGCTGGGGGTGGTGTTTCAGGGTTTAGGGCAGTGCAGTGGTGTTTGGGCAGTGTAGGGGGTCGTGCTGGGGCTAGTGTTTCAGGATTTAGGGCAGAGCAATGGTGTTCAGGCAGTGTAGGGGGTTTTGCTGGAGGTGGTGTTTCAGGGTTTAGGGCAGTGCAGTGGTGTTCTTGCAGTGTAGGGGGTGGTGTTTCAGGGTTTAGGGCAGTGGTGTTCAGGCAGTGTAGGGGGTCTTGCTGGGGTTGATGTTTCAGGGTTTAGGGCAGTGCAGTGGTGTTTGGGCAGTGTAGGGGTCGTGCTGGGGTGGTGTTTCAGGGTTTAGGGCAGTGCAGTGGTGTTCGGGCAGTGTAGGGGGTCGTGCTGGGGGTGGTGTTTCAGGGTTTAGGGCAGTACAGTGGTGTTCGGGCAGTGTAGGGTGTCGTGCTGAGGGGTGGTGTTTCAGGGTTTAGGGCAGTGCAGTGGTGTTCGGGCAGTGTAGGGGTCATGCAGGGGGTGGTGTTTCAGGGTTTAGGGCAGTGCAGTGGTGTTCGGCCAGTGTAGGTGGTCTTGCTGGGGGTGGTGTTTCAGGCTTTAGTGCAGTGGTGTTCGGGCAGTGTAGGGGGTCTTGCTGGGGGTGGTGTTTCAGGGTTTAGGGCAGTGCAGTGGTGTTCGGGCAGTGTAGGGGGTCTTGCTGGGGCTGGTGTTTCAGGGTTTAGGGCAGTGCAGTGGTGTTCGGGCAGTGTAGGGGGTCGTGCTGGGGCTGGTGTTTGAGGGTTTAGGGTAGTGCAGTGGTGTTCGGGCAGTGTAGGGGGTCGGGCTGGGGCTGGTGTTTCAGGGTTTAGGGCAGTGCAGTGGTTTTTGGGCAGTGTAGGTGGTTGTGCTGGGGCTGGTGTTTCAGGGTTTAGGGTAGTGCAGTGGTGTTCGGGCAGTGTACGAGGTTGTGCTGGGGCTGGTGTTTCAGGGTTTAGGGCAGTGCAGTGGTGTTCGGGCAGTGTAGGGGGTCGTGCTGGGGGTGGTGTTTCAGGGTTTAGGGCAGTGCAGTGGTGTTCGGGCAGTGTAGGGGGTCGTGCTGGGGATGGTGTTTCAGGGTTTAGGGCAGTGCAGTAGTGTTCGGGCAGTGTACGGGGTTGTGCAGGGGGTGGTGTTTCAGGGTTTAGGGCAGTGCAGTGGTGTTCGCGCAGTGTAGGGGGTCGTGCTGGGGGTGGTGTTTCAGGGTTTAGGGCAGTGGTGTTCGGGCAGTGTAGGGGTCTTGCTGGGGGTGATGTTTCAGGGTTTAGGGCAGTGCAGTGGTGTTCGGGCAGTGTAGGGGTCTTGCTGGGGGTAGTGTTTCAGGGTTTAGGGCAGTGCAGTGGTGTTCGTGCAGTGTAGGGGTCGTGCTGGGGATGGTGTTTCAGGGTTTAGGGCAGTGCAGTAGTGTTCGGGCAGTGTACGGGGTCGTGCAGGGGGTGGGGTTTCAGGGTTTAGGGCAGTGCAGTGGTGTTCGGGCAGTGTAGGGGTCGTGCTGGGGGTGGTGTTTCAGGGTTTAGGGCAGTGCAGTGGTGTTCGGGCAGTGTAGGGGTCGTGCTGGGGGTGGTGTTTCAGGGTTTAGGGCAGTGCAGTGGTGTTCGGGGAGTGTAGGGGGTCGTGCTGGGGTGGTGTTTCAGGGTTTAGGGCAGTGGTGTTCGGGCAGTGTAGGGGTCTTGCTGGGGGTGATGTTTCAGGGTTTAGGGCAGTGCAGTGGTGTTCGGGCAGTGTAGGAGGTCTTGCTGGGGGTAGTGTTTCAGGGTTTAGGGCAGTGCAGTGGTGTTCGGGCAGTGTAGGGGTCATGCTGGGGGTGGTGTTTCAGGGTTTAGGGCAGTGCAGTGGTGTTCGGGCAGTGTAGGGGTCGTGAAGGGGGTGGTGTTTCAGGGTTTAGGGCAGTGCAGTGGTGTTCGGGCAGTGTAGGGGGTCGTGCTAGGGTATGTGTTTCAGGGTTTAGGGCAGTGCAGTGGTGTTCGGGCAGTGTAGGGGTCATGCAGGGGCTGGTGTTTCAGGGTTTAGGGCAGTGCAGTGGTGTTCGGGCAGTGTAGGGGTCGTGCTGGGGATAGTGTTTTAGGGTTTAGGGTAGTGCAGTGGTGCTTGTGTAGTGTAGGGGGTCGTGCTGGGGGTAGTGTTTTAGGGTTTAGGGTAGTGCAGTGGTGTTTGTGTAGTGTAGGGGGTCATGTTTTAGGGTAGTACAGAGTTGTTTGGGTAGTGTAGGGGGTCGTGCTGGGGGTAGTGTTTTAGGATTTAGGTTAGTGCAGTGGTGTTTGGGTAGTGTAGGGGGTCGTGATGGGGTAGTGTTTTAGGGTTTAAGGTAGTGCAGTGGTGTTTGTGTAGTGTAGGGGTCGTGCTGGGGGTAGTGTTTAGGGTTTAGGGTAGTGCAGTGGTGCTTGTGTAGTGTAGGGGTCGTGCTGGGGGTAGTGTTTTAGGGTTTAGGGTAGTGCAGTGGTGTTTGTGTAGTGTAGGGGGTCATGTTTTAGGGTAGTGCAGTGGTGTTTGGGTAGTGTAGGGGTCGTGCTGGGGGTAGTGTTTTAGGATTTAGGTTAGTGCAGTGGTGTTGGGGTAGTGTTTTAGGGTTTAGGGTAGTGCAGTGGTGTTTGTGTAGTGTAGGGGGTCATGCTGGGGTAGTGTTTTAGGGTTTAGGATAGTGCAGTGGTGCTTGTGTAGTATAGGGGTCGTGCTGGGGTAGTGTTTTAGGGTTTAGGGTAGTGCAGTGGTGTTTTTGTAGTGTAGGGGAGTCATGTTTTAAGATGCAACGCTCCAATACCTGACCAGTCTGCACTACATAAAACTGCAAAAAAACTAAAAATAAAAAGTGTTTTGCACACTTTTGTCATTGGGCTATATGTGGGCTACATCTGGGTAATATTTGTGCTACATTTGGGCTCTTTTTTCACCGGTGGCCATCTTGGAAGACTTCTTTGTTATGAAGTTTCCTAATTTCCTAATTTACTGCAGTCTCCTCAGTAGGAAATGCTTTCAGTTTTTTACTTTGATTCCATCAAGAAGGCATTCAGATGTGTCACACATTTGCCATAAATTCAGAATGTTATTAATCTAGTTGTTCATTAGATCACTGTAGTAAAGCTACTGCTCACCAAGGAGTTAACTGGAAGTCTACTGCTGGTATTGAAAGTGATTGTTTCAGTCTGCATGTCAGAATTTTCTAATGAAATAGAAGAGGATTTGAGATCTCACTTAAAACATGCACTAAATTTTCTTTTTGCAGCACTAACCATAATTTCTATGGCAAAATGAACCCCCTCATTTTGTTCCTTTTTAAATTAAATGTTTTAAGTGTTACCAGTTTATTCCAATCAAGATGGCTTCAGGTGTGCCATACTTTTGTCATAAGTAAGACTGTTAGCGCTCTAGTTGTTCTTTAGAACACTCTGGGAAGCTGCAGTAGAACACAAAGGAATCAACTGACAGTCTCTGCCCTTGTTGGATGTACATGTTTTACTGAGAATGTCAGACTTCATTCTCACATGACTGAGAAAGATAATGTGAATTTACAGAAAATATGCTCTCATTTTAGCTTCTGGAGCACCTTCCAAAACTGTATGGGACAAGCATGTGAAAATAGTTCTCTCAAACATGATTCATGATATCCCATCAGAAGGTTTTTCACAGGGTAAAATCACCTTAGAACACACCACAATTCCTGAAATTAGTATGGTACCATCAACAAATGAATTCTAATGTAACTGAAGTCTGTTATCACCCTTTATAGTTCTCCTTTTGGTAACCCTCAAAATCTTCGATTCACTACAATGCATTTATATTGGTCCCAAGATGGCTGCCAGCAATTCCAGGATGAAGTGCTGACAGCCAATCAGATCTCACGATGACATGTGTGGTTAGGCTCCGCCCAGATATATATGTGTTTTTACTTTTGATTTTCTCAGCAACTACTGAACGGATTTACACCATTTAACAAAAAGGGTTCTTTTTGAACCAAGAACTACTTCTTTGCCAAATTTGGTGTAATTCCGTTCAGCAGTTCGGGCTGTAGCCTTGCATAAAGTTTCCTATGGGAAATTGATTTTTTGACTCTTATTTTTTTAATTTCTCCGCAACTACTGAACGGATTTACACCATTTAACAAAAGGGTTCTTTCTGAACCAAGAACTACCTCTTTGCCAAATTTGGTGTAATTCCGTTCAGCAGTTCGGGCTGTAGCCGTGTCTAAATTTTCCTATGGGAAAATGAATGGGGAAAACACGTTTTGGGACCCCCTTTTTCTCGGCCCCCGCTTGACGAATCACCCTGAGACTTTCAGGGTAGGAGCGGACCAGAGCGGGCCATAAAGTTTGAAAATTTCGCAAGATTCGTCAACCGACGCAAGAGTTATTTCAAATAGAATGTCGCGGATTTCCTATGGAAAATAGGTCCTAACTATAACTATCTACTGGCGACCGCCAGTAGATAATATATATATATATATATATATATATATATATATATATATATAATGACACAGTGGAAGACTACAGCCAAAAAACACCAGTCTTTTTCTTATTCTGGGACATGAATTAATAAAGAAGTACGTTACTTTATCGGAGCTGTGCCACCTGTCTCTTTGGGTCCTGATCCTTGGTGTGAGACGAGGTGGGATTTGTAAATGGAATCTATATATATATATATTCTCATTTAAAAAATCCAAAGGTTACAGGGTTGTTATAGTTAGGAAATAGAAATAAAAAAAGCGTGGAAATTCACTGAAAAAAACAAAGGTTACAGAGACCTCATAGTTAGGCTCAGATTTCACACACACAAAAACAGTGAAATTCTTCAGTTATAGTTATCTGAGCTAACTATAACGTACACCCCGCAATTCACTGTTTATGACCTCACATATTACATCACTTATGACATGGCCAGTGACATCACTGATGACATCACTGATGACATCTCACATGACATCACCAATGACATTACTGAAGTCCTCATCCGCAGAACCACTCACACACCCACTCACACCGCATGCAACCTGTCATATGTCCACTTATATGCCCACACAACCACTCACATACCCATTCAAAGACCCAAACCAGTACTCACACAACCAGTCATACACCCACTCACTCATATAGTCACTCACACAACCATTCGTTCACCCATACAGCTACTGATACAACCAGTCACTTATCTGTACAGCCACTCATACAGCCACACACATATTAGCACAACCATTTATTCACCTACACACTCACTCACATACCCACTCACTCATATAGCCTCTTAACACAGCCACTCACTCATCCATACAAACACTCACTCACTCACACACCCACAAAACCACTTACATACCCATTCACACATTCATACATGCACTCACACATCCGCTCAATAACCCATACATCCATTCACACTCTTACTCTACAACACAACCACTCACACACCAACTCACTTAACCAAACAGCCACTCAATCAGCCACTCACACATACAGCCATTTACAAAGCCAGCCACTCACTCATAGAGCCATTCAGACACCATCTCACTCACCCATACAATCAGTTAAACACCCAGTCACTCACCAATACAGTCACTCATACATCCACTTACTCACCTGCACAGCTACTCACACACCTACTTGTTCACCCATACAACCACTCACACACGCACTCACGCACCCCTACAGGTACTCAGACATCCACTCACACACAGATGTAGACAGTCACACAGCCACTCGCATAATATGTGTGAAATAATAACACTCATTAGTAGTACAGAAAGTATTCTATTTTAACTTTTGTAGTACCTTGGTATATATGTTTAATGCTCATAATCTTTTAGAAAGCACTTACACTCTCATGATGATGTCTTTAGTGATGCCATCAGTGATGTCACTGACCATGTGATGAGTGATGTAATATGTGAGGTCATAAGCAATGCATTGCGGGGCGTAGGTTATAGTTAGCTCAGGTAACTATAACTGCCTAATTTCACAGGTTTTGTATGAGTGAAATCTGAGCCTAAACATAACATCCCTGTAAACTTTGTTTTTTTCAATGAATTTCTAATATATATATATATATATATATATATATATATATATATTCACTGAAAAAACCATAGGTTTCAGGGACGTTATAGTTACTTGCACATTTCACTCGTACAAAACCATAGAAATTCGTCCGTTATAGTTAGTTCAGCTAACTATAACTCACGCACCCACAATGCACTGCTGATGACGTCATATATTACATCATTCATGACATGGTCAGTGACATCACTGATGACATCACTGATGACATCTCAAATGACATCACTGATGACATCACTGATGACATCATCCACGTGAAAAACTCCTCATACCTTAATAAAACCTTTGAAACACCCATTCTAAAATACAGACTACCATTTTCGAAACAATACAGACACCAATACCAGTTACTACATACGCACGCACTGATTCCTAGGTCTACACACACATCCACTCATTCACCCATAAAGTCACTCATACATGCAATGACTCATCAATACAACACTATTATAGGCACTCATACACCTATACAAACACTCACACACCGCCACTCATCCAGAGTTACTCACACATCTAGTCAGTCATGCAAAGAATCAATCACACTTCTATTTACTCAGCTATACAGTTATACACACACAACCTCACTTATTCATAGTGATATTAACATATACTTACTCTCTTATACAATCACTGATACAAGTACACACTCATCCATACAGCACTCTCACAATCACGTACTCTCACGTATAGTCATTTATATAGTCCAACTCTCTCATGCACTGCGTTTTACATATGTAGTTACTTGGACATGTAGCACTGAGATATCCATTCACTCCCCAACACACCCATACACACACTCACCCACCCATACAGCTGTTTCCACATGCACTCTTGAACCCATACACCCAGTGAATAAAGAACTCACACATCTATGCACAAAGTCACACACCTCCCACCCACTCACACACACACTCAGGCACCCATACAAATACTCAGGCAACCAATCAATAACCCATATAGACACTCATGTAGCTACTCATCAACCAATGCAGCAGCTTACACAGCAATAGACAGACTGATACAGACATTCACACAGTTTAGTCACTAACCCATGAATTCAGTAAGAGACATTTAATCACTCACTTATACAGTCAGTCACACACCTACTAAATCCTCCATCCACACACTTATACAGCCACTTATTCTACAATATACCTTGGCCAATATATTTATAAAACATATTTAAACTTTACAGAAACACACAGTCACTGGATGATGTCATCAGTGATGTCATCAGTGTTGTCATTTGAGATGTCATCAGTGATGTCACTGACCATGTCATCAATGATGTAATATGTGACGTCGTCAGCAGTGCATTGTGGGGGCGTGAGTTATAGTTAGCTCAACTAACTATAACGGCCAAATTTCTATGGTTTTGTACGAGTGAAATGTGCAAGTAACTATAACGTCCCTGAAACCTATGTTTTTTGTCAGTGAATTTCAAAGGTTTTTAACATGATAATTTGAAACTATAACGTCCCTGAAACCTATGGTTTTTTCAGTGAATTTCAAAGGTTTTTTAAATGCTAATTTCTAATTATAATGTTCATTAAACCTATCTGCTGTGCGATCCAAAAACAAGCTGGTGCTTGTAGTGTTGTGGACAGTGGACGCAACCATGTTACCTCAGGCAGTGGGGAAGATCTCGGTCATGCACCTGTGTCGTAGCCCCCTGTAAGCGGAAGCGCAGTGGGCTGGTCCAACGTACGCCACTCCAGCGTAGAAGTGTGAATAAATAGGCCGGAGTTCTGGGCGTGGTTCACTTGTGTGAAAGCCAACGCGTCTGCCAGAGCGGCGACCCTCACCCTGCCATGTGGCTGCCGCCATGACCGCGGGCCTTCTCGACACAAGCCCCCTGCGAACACAGCGGCACAGCACTGCACAGTTATGTCTGTACAGACTACTGCCTTCGATCTACACTGCAGACAGCAGGGCTCACAATTCAGATTGAGTCGCGATTCCAGATGACGCAGTCCAGTAGGCATGACACATTGCTCCCAGTGCGGCCCACCCAGACCACGCATCATCGCAGGCTGCGTACACGCTGAGCGCCAGAGGTACCACTAACTCAGTACACCACAAGTAAACGCAACGTGGCCTTATTAAGGCAGAATTCATTAAACAAAACACATTGCTACCAGTGCCGCCCATACGGACCACGCATCATCGCAGGATGCGCACACGCTGAGTACTTCAGGTGCCACTAGCTCACTGCACCATAAGTCATCACCACGTACCCTTAAACCTACATAATATCCTTTTAGTATCCTTGCTTCAAGAACTTTTTTATATCAATTATAGCTTTAGTACAATGACCAAATTCATCTTTCAAGTCCAAAGGAACACCGAATGGCAGTCTACACTGGGGCTAGCAGAGCCCACAATTCGAATTCAGTTTTGATTTATTTATTGCAGAGTGAACTGTACTTTATGTTGTTGGATTTTCTCAAGAGGAAGTCACAAAAAGCATTCCTCGATGTCTGTGCTGACTACTGCCTTCGATCTACACTGCGGTCAGCAGAGCTCACCATTCAAATTCAGGCTTGATTTATTAATTGGACAGAGAATTGTACTCTATATCGTTGAATTTACTCAAGAGGAAGTGACAAAAAGCTTTCCTCGATGTTTGTGCTGACTACTGCCTTCGATCTACACTGCGGACAGCAGGGCTCACAATTCAGATGGAGTTGAGATTGCAGATGACGCAGTCCAGTAGGCAACAGACATTGCTACCAGTGCAGCCCTCCCGGACCACGCATTATCGCTAGCTGTGCACACGCGGAATGCTTCTGATGCTCCTACCTCAGTCCACCACAACTGATGGACCATTTATGACAGAATATTTTGTGTATGATTTCAGATCTGGTGTCCCTAACTTAGTGTAGCACAAGTCATGGACCCTTTATGATTGAATCTCTGTGTGTGATCTGATGATTACTGTTGTACTTGTTACCAGCTGCAAAAACAACAATTGATGGACAGAATGCAGAACAATGTCATACATTCACCCCAGTACAAAAGATCTGGGCCTGAATCCATCGTTTTTTTGCTCACCATGCCATTCCAGTTTGGACCCAGCTATGTGCAAATCAGTCTTGACCCTGCACCCAATGGGAACAGTCCAGCCCAAACTGCCAGGCCAGGTCCTCCCTGGACTGGAAACAAGCATCCTAGGACCGGTTTTGGGCTTTCAGCCCTCATCAGCCAGGATAACTCAACTCCAGTGGCATGGAGAGCACGGGACCCATGTCTGGGCATACCCGTCCCACTCGGGGTGACAAATGCAAAAACAACAATTGATGGACAGAATGCAGAACAATGTCATACATTCACCCCAGTCCATCAATTGTTTCTTTTGCATTTGTCACCCTAAGTGGGAAGGGTATGCCCAGACGTGGGTCCCGTGCTCACTACACCACTGGATTCAAGCTAGCCTGGCTGAAGAAGGGTGATGCCCTGAAACCGGTCCCAGGATGCTTGTTTCCGGTCCAGGGAGGACCTGGCTTGGCAGTTCGAACTGGACTGTTCCCACAAGGAACAGGGTCAAGACTGATTTGCATATGGCTGGGTCCAAACTGGGGTGGTGTGGTGAGCAAAAGAATGATGGATTTAACCCAGATCCTTGTGACTGGGGGTGAATGTTTGCATTGTCCAGCATTCCGTCCATCAATTGTTTCTTTTGCATTTGTCACCCTAAGTGGGAAGGGTATGCCAAGACGTGGGTCCCGTGCTCACTACACCACTGGATTCAAGCTAGCCTGGCTGAAGAAGGGTGATGTCCTGAAACCGGTCCCAGGATGCTTGTTTCCGGTCCAGGGAGTACCTGGCTTGGCAGTTCGGGCTGGACTGGACTGTTCCCACAAGGAACAGGGTCAAGACTGATTTGCATATGGCTGGGTCCAAACTGGGGTGGTGTGGTGAGCAAATGAATGATGGATTTAACCCATATCCTTGTGACTGGGGGTGAATGTTTGCATTGTCCAGCATTCCGTCCATCAATTGTTTCTTTTGCATTTGTCACCCTAAGTGGGAAGGGTATGCCCAGACGTGGGTCCCGTGCTCACTACACCACTGGATTCAAGCTAGCCTGGCTGAAGAAGAGTGATGCCCTGAAACCAGTCCCAGGATGCTTGTTTCCGGTCCAGGGAGGACCTGGCTTGGCAGTTCGGGCTTGACTGTTCCCACAAGGAACAGGGTCAAGACTGATTTGCATATGGCTGGATCCAAACTGGGGTGGTGTGGTGAGTAAAAGAATGATGGATTTAACCCAGATCCTTGTGACTGGGGGTGAATGTTTGCATTGTCCAGCATTCCGTCTATCAATTGTTTCTTTTGCATTTGTCACCCTAAGTGGGAAGGGTATGCCCAGACGTGGGTCCCGTGCTCACTACACCACTGGATTCAAGCTAGCCTGGCTGAAGATGGGTGATGCCCTGAAACTGGTCCCAGGATGCTTGTTTCCGGTCCAGGGAGGACCTGGCTTGGCAGTTCGGGCTGGACTGTTCCCACAAGGAACAGGGTCAAGACTGATTTGCATATAGCTGGGTCCAAACTGGGGTGGTGTGGTGAGCAAAAGAATGATGGATTTAACCCAGATCCTTGTGACTGGGGGTGAATGTTTGCATTGTCCAGCATTCCGTCCATCAATTGTTTCTTTTGCATTTGTCACCCTAAGTGGGAAGGGTATGCCCAAACGTGGGTCCCGTGCTCACTACACCACTGGATTCAAGCTAGCCTGGCTGAAGAAGGGTGATGCCCTGAAACCGGTCCCAGGATGCTTGTTTCCGGTCCAGGGAGGACCTGGCTTGGCAGTTCGGGCTGGACTGTTGCCACAAGGAACAGGGTCAAGACTGATTTGCATATGGCTGGTTCCAAACTGGGGTGGTGTGGTGAGCAAATGAATGATGGATTTAACCCAGATCCTTGTGACTGATGGTGAATGTTTGCATTGTCCAGCATTCCGTCCATCAATTGTTTCTTTTGCATTTGTCACCCTAAGTGGGAAGGGTATGCCCAGACGTGGGTCCCATGCTCACTACACCACTGGATTCAAGCTAGCCTGGCTGAAGAAGGGTGATGCCCTGAAACCGGTCCCAGGATGCTTGTTTCCGGTCCAGGGAGGACCTGGCTTGGCAGTTCGGGCAGGACTGTTCCCACAAGGAACAGGATCAAGACTGATTTGCATATGGCTGGGTCCAAACTGGGGTGGTGTGGTGAGCAAAAGAATGATGGATTTAACCCAGATCCTTGTGACTGGGGGTGAATGTTTGCATTGTCCAGCATTCCGTCCATCAATTGTTTCTTTTGTACTTGTTACCAGCACCAACCATTCCCGGAGGGCTGGCTTACACTGACCCCACACGCATCCAGCACAGACGTCACTGGACATGTGACCCTGGTAATAAAAAGGAGTCGAGTGCACGTGCTCGTACCCAGTTCCACTATCTATCTGTGTCCGTGTGTTCATTATGTATGCAACATGCTGCCCCTGGGCCCTACCACATTACATTGTGCTCTGGACAGCGCATGCAACCAACTTACCTTTGACAGTGGGAGAAAACTTTGGTTATGTAACTTTGTCTCGGTCATTGTACAAGTACGTACGTAGAGACTGGATGATTAGAGTACTGCAAGGAGAGTGTATAGTGAATTTATAAGTGCGTGGGGATTGGCGGACTGATTGTATAAGTACATATGTAGGCGCACCCTAACTCCGACAACGAGCTTGTCTCTAATTGGCTGCCCTCCATGTCCCAAAAACTGAAATTTGGATTTTGCATGGCCCAGTATTGCTAGTGCTGCAATACTCCACTGAATGTGCAATAAACATTCACACCCACACAGATGTGTCATGTCCACCATCTTTCTTGTGTGGAACTATGGATGAATGTAGGGTCAGTGATTCCCCGTACCTTCCATGTTGGCCATGTTCAGGGACTTGGCTCACAGAGTGACACTTTGACGCTTGCGACCCGGGTGACGGTAGTACTACAACAAGAACACCCGCATGGCAGTGTTGCAAGATTTTTTAAGCATTCTCTAGCCCAAATACAACCAAAAAGTAGCCCAAACTAGCCCAATATTGCTACTTTAACGAAGGAGGGGCAAGGACATCGTCAAGCAGGCGGTGAATGGATTGGAATTGATGTTGCAGCAGGCTGCCAAGTAAATATTTGTCTAATAAAGCACTTTAACATACTAGTTTGCTGGAACGCTGTATATATATTTATAATCTGGCAACTAGCACAAACCTAAATTTTACCGCACAACCGGGAAAAATATAGCCCAATTGTGCGTGATCTAGCCCAATCTGGCAACAGTGCCACATCAGTTGATTCCTCATACAGCTCACGATGGAGCCACGCCCATAGCTCCGGAGTCATTCTTCACAGCCTCACGCAGGTCTGGCATACGCCAGACCAGCCCACTCCACTTGCGCTTACAGGGAAGGACAACAACTCTACATGGCCCAGATTTTCATTGCAGTGATCTGCTGGTCACACCCTAGTTGTCAGTACGCCACAGCCACTCCCTCACGGCTAGTATACACCCACACCACACCCATCCAGCACAGGCGTCACAGGACACGTGACCCTGCCAATAAAAAAGACCGGGCGCACGTGCTCAACGCCATTTCAGAGTTGCTCGCACCGGATGCACTGCGGCTGGCACAGGCACACCGGCACGGGACGGTGACTTTCGGTCCACTGAGGTACGGGTACTGTAACTGCTGAGCGGGTGTACAGCCTGCGGTGATGGCCCATCCCGGCGGTCTGGACAGCTCAGGTTTTGTGTGCCCTGCTGGACCGCAGTGTAGGCCTGAGCCACCGAACAGGGAGGCCTACCACCACATGCGTGGCCTCACTGTTCACTGAGTTAGTGGCACCGCAAGGACTGAGCGGGTGTGCAACCTGATGATAGGTGCACTAGTATGTCCTCTGGCATGGCAAAATCAAGACGCAGCACCAATTGTGAGACCTGTTGGCCTGCGGAGTGGGACTACATGATGCAGAGGGTGCCCTGTCCGCGAAAAGGTGAGCAGTGAGGCCTGGGTGAGCAGCGGTGGGCAAATACGTCTGGGCGGCGGGAGTGGATACACAAAGGAGGCACAATGATTTAGGCGTACGCAGTCGTATATACTCTCCCATTACTAATTCTGTACTATGTTTAGATGTGGGAGCTTGAGGGCTCCACTAGGTCCCGGCACGTGGTTGGAGACACAGCACTCACTGTCCCTCTTCATCTCTTCCTTTCTCTCCTTCACACTCTTTCTCTCTCTCTCTCTTCTCTCACTCTTTCTCTCTCTTTCTCTTTGTCTTCCTCTCACTCTTTCTTTCTTTTTCTCTCTCTCTTCTTCTCACTCTCACTGTTTCTCTCTTTCTCTCTGTATTCCTCTGACTCTTTCTTTCTTTTTCTCTCTGTCTTCCTCTCACTCTTTCTTTCTCTCTCTATCTCTCTCCTTTGATGGACGCATGACGCACAATCTTATCTTGCTTTTTGTCTTGCAGGCCTGCGATGAAGCTTGGCCATCCTGCAATTAACACTCAACCTGAATTGTGAGCTCCGCTCTCCGCATGTACACAACGGGTGAGGAGGTTTCTTCGGCACGTGGTGGATCCTCTTCGACACACGCCGGTGGTGTAAGGTGAGCAGAGAGGCTTGTTTGCGCAGCGGCGGGCAGTCACCTCCGGGCAGTGGGAGTGGATGGGGTGCAGCAGCCTGGGTGCGCAGCGGCACCCAGTCACCTCCGGGCAGTGGGAGTGCATGGGGTGCAGCAGCCTGGGTGTGCAGCGGCTGTCATACACCTCTGGGCAGTGGGAGTGGATAGAGTGCAGCAGCCTGGGTGTACAGCAGCGGGTAGATACCTCTGGGCAGTGGAAGTGGATGGGATACACTAGCCTGGATACACAAAGGCGGGACAGCGATTTAGGCATACGCAGTTGTATGTACTCATCCATTACTGATTCCATTTTTATGTTTCAGATGACTAAGTTTGAGGGCTGCCCTCTATCCCGGCACGTGGTTGGAGACACACCGGTGACAGAAAGGTGAGCTGTGAGGATTTTCTCCACAATGTCAACACTCACTCTCCCTCTCCATCTCTTCCTTTCTGTCACTCACACTCTTTCTCTCTCTCTCACTCTCTATCTCTTCCTTTCTCTCTCTCACACTCTTTCTCTGTCTCTTCCTCTCTCTCTCATTCTTTCTTTCTCTCTCTTCCTCTCTCACTCTTTCTCTCTCTCTTCCTCTCTCTTACACTGTTTCTCTCTCTTTCTCTCTCTCACACTGTTTCTCTCTTTCTCTCTTCCTTGTATCTCACTCTTTCTCTCTTTCTCTGTCTTCCTCTCTCTCACACTTTCTCTCTTCCTCGCTCTCACTCTTTCTCTCTCTCTCTTCCTTTCTCTCACTCTTTCTCTCTCTCTTCCTCTCTCTCACTCTTTCTCTCTCTCTTCCTCTCTCTCACTCTTTCTCTCTCTTTCTGTCTCTCACTGTTTCTCTCTCTCTTCGTCTCTCTCACTGTTTCTCTCTGTCTTCCTCTCACTCCTTCTTTCTTTTTCTCTCTGTCTTCCTCTCACTCTTTCTTTCTCTCTCTCTCTCTCTTTCTCTCTCCTTTGATGGACGAATGACGCACAATCCTATCTTGCTTTTTATCTAACAGGCTGTGATTCACGAATCGACGTCCCCCCCCACACCACCACAGCTGAATGCGTGCACAAACTGCGCTGATGCGTGGCCATCCTGCCAACGCCTGACAAAGTTGCTTCAGCACGTGGTGCACCCTCTTACACACACACCGGTGGCGGAAGGTGAGCAGAGATACTTCTTTCCGCAGCAGCGGGCAGTCACCTCTGGGTGGTGGGAGTGGATAGTGTGCAGCAGCCTGGGCGCACAGGAGTGCACAGACACCTCCGAGCAGTGGGAGTGGATGGGCTGCAGCAGCCTGAGTGTGCATTGCCGAAACAGATAATTAGGCGTGTGCAGTTGTATGAACTCTGCAATTACTAATTCTATACTATCTTTCAGATCACTAAACTTAAGGGTGCACTATGTCCCGGCACGTGGTTGGAGACACACCAGAGGCACTAAGGTAAGCTGCGAAGATTTTCTCCAGTGTCAATACTCCCTCTCCATCTCTTCCTTTCTCTCTCTCACACTTTCTCTCTTTCTCTGTCTGTTCCTCTCTCTCATTCTTTCTTTCTCTCTCTTCCTCTCTCTCACTCTTTCTCTCTCTCTTTCTCTCTTTCTCTCTACCTCTCTCTCACACTGTTTCTCTCTCTCTCTTTTCCTTGTATCTTACTCTTCTCTCTCTCACTCTTTCTCTTTCTCTGTCTTTGTCTGTCTTCCTCTCTCTCACTCTTTCTCTCCTCTCTCTCACTCTTCCTCTCTCTCTTCCTCTCTCTCACTCTTTCTCTCTCTCTCACTCTTTCTCTCTCTCTCTTCCTCTCTCACACTATTTCTATCTATCTTTCTCTCTCTCACTCTTTCTCTATTTCTTTGTCTTCCTCTCTCTCTCACTCTTTCTTTATTTCTCTCTTTCTCCCTCACTCTTTCTCCTTTGCTGGACGCATGATGCACCATCTTATCTTTCTTTTTGTCTTACAGGCTGTGATTCACAAATGGTCCAGCGATGACACGACATGGCTGTACATAGTTTTATTTGTTGTTGTTTTGTTTTAATAAAATGTTTTATATGTAAATCCATACATGACTAA
This sequence comes from Calotriton arnoldi, assembly GCA_963921515.1. Classification (NCBI taxonomy): domain Eukaryota; kingdom Metazoa; phylum Chordata; class Amphibia; order Caudata; family Salamandridae; genus Calotriton; species Calotriton arnoldi. The sequence goes on along the minus strand of CAWUFW010000914.1, from coordinate 3,078,339 downwards.
GATTCTTATTTGTCCAACCTAACGTGACGGTCACATTTGTTTGTGGGGGGTGGGGGTGAGGGGAGATGGCGGACAAGGAGCTCCTACTGGGGGATGTCGGAGCAGTGTTGGGTGTCCGACCTGCATGATCGTTGCCTCCATTACATCTGTTCTCAGAGACTTAAGAGCCGGCGGTCTGGCTCGTAGATGAAGAACTGCGAGCCGACTAGCAGGCTCATAGAGGGAGAACCGCGGCCCGTCAGTTCGCGGAGGAAGAGCTGCGGGTCAGCTCGCAGAGGAACACCTGCGGGCCGACTAGTATAGGGAAAGGTGCGGTCCATCGGCTTCCAAAGGGATAGCTGCGGAACACTGATGTGGGGAGAGGGAGCGTGAAGAGCGTATCTCGCAGAGAGACACCTCCGGTATATTTCCAGTATTGGCTTCACAGATACAACTGCGGGCCCGAGAACTCGCACCCGAAGAGCTATAAGCCGACAAGTGGTTCGTAGAGGCAGACTTGCGGGCCCAAGTATGTTGTTGAAGGTATGCTGTTGATGGTGCAAAAGGGTGCGTTACCTGCTGATGTAGGGAGACGCAGCGTGAAAGCGGTATCTCGCACAGACAGAGCTCCGGTATATTAAATTGCCCCCGGGACCTTTCTTTTATATTTTCACTCGATGCGAGGCACAAGATGGCTGCTAACACTTCCTGGTTTGAATTGTTAGCAGCCAATCAGAGGCAAGCTCGTGCTTGGGAGTTAGGCACAGTCCAGATATATATATCTATTTTTCCTTTAATATCTCAAAAACTACTGAACGGATTTACACCATTTCCACAAAACCGCGCTTTCTGCACCAAGACCTTTCTCCCTGCCAAATTTGCAATTCTTTCTTTGTCACACAGTACATGTAATGCACCACTCTTATCAAGAATGGAATCAGTAATGGCACAATTTCCTTGTTGCTCCACACATAAATACATGTAAAGAACAAATCAGAATAGTTCCTTTATTTTTTCAAATTGCAAAACTTCTCTCTATTGGTTATTTTTGAACTTTCCATATAAACAGTTTTTAAAAAATTTAAGAACACATACAGGTGAGAAGTTCAACGTATTCTAACAACAAACTTTCTAGAACATTCTACGACACGTGCAGGTTAAAAGTTCATCATTTTTTCAAACCTAATGACAATTTTTTGCAACATTTACTCGAACATTTAAGGGCACGTGCAGGTTAAAAGTTCACAATTGTTTTAAGTTCGAACAGTGCCTTCCAAATGCAAGTAGCAGGTGTGGTTGAACTGAGCAAATTTAATCCTATCATATGAACTCTACGTTGAAACTGCTTTTTATTAACCAATGACAAAGATGCTTTTCGACAAACTAATATGCACCCTACTTTTTAGTAAACAATGTTTTTCATCTCCCAATCAGTTATCGTTTTGTATGAGAAAAAAAAGTCGTTCCCCATCTTTAAACATATCTCTTATTCTACAAACGGACTGCATGAGCTACAGACATCTATCCATATCTTACAGCTACACCTTCAAAATGCTAGTGTGGATCGTAGGACATAGCTATGTTTTCTGGTGCAAGAGGTATGCAGAACAGAGACGTATTGACTTAGACCTAGTTTTACAAAATGTGGACATTAAATGGTTTGGACAGAGAGGATTGAAGTGGCACCAATTGCTCCCTTTGGTTAAAACCTGTTTGCATCTCCAACTCCCTGTCCTCATGATTGTGCACTGTGGTGGAAATGACCTAGGCACATTGACTGGGGTAGGTTTGGAAATGCTAATGAAGGACACCTTTAGACAATTGATGTTGCTTTTGCCTCAAACTGTCTTTGTATATTCCAATATATGCCAAAGACAGAAGTGGAAATGGTCAAACAAATGTTGTCCTCAGATAGAAAAATCTAGGAAGAATGTCAACAAAGCTGTGTCTGCATACCTCAGAGACCATAGAATGGGGTCGATCTACAACAACAACATATGTTATGATATGGCTGATATCTACAGAAGTGATGGAGTACACTTCACAGATCAGGGAAATCGAGTTTTTATGAATAACCTGAAGCTGTGCATCCGCACTTATATGTAGCTCCAACTAATAAACACAAAGGCTCTTTTTAGAGCTGCCTTATATTCCCAATATCGGTTCGCAGACTGACAACTGCGATCCGGCTAGCACAAGGAGACCTGCGGGCCGTCGGGCAGCCTCGCAAAGGGAGAGCTACGGCCCGTGGGCTCGGCTCGCACAGAGAGAGCTACGGGCCGTCGGCTCGCAAACGCAGAGCTGTGAGCCAATGGACTGGTAGTGGTTTGTGGTTTAGGGTAGTGCAGTGGTGTTTGTGTAGTGTAGGGGGTCCTGCTGTGGGTAGTGTTTTAGGGTTTATGGTAGTGCAGTGGTGTTTGTGTAGTGTAGAGGGTGGTGCTGGGGGTACATTTAGGGTTTAGGGTAGGGCAGTGGTCTTTACGTAGTGTAGGGGGTCCTGCTGTGAGTAGTGTTTTAGGGTTTAGGGTAGTGCAGTGGTGTTTGGGTAGTGTAGAGGGTCGTGCTGGGGGTAGCGTTTTACGGTTTAGGGTAGTGCAGTGGTGTTTCTGTAGTTTAGGGGGTCGTGCTGGGGTAGTGCTTTAGGTTTTAAGGTAGTGCAGTGGCGTTTCTGTAGTGTAGGGGTTGTGCTGGCAGTAGTGGTTTAGTGTTTAGTTACGTAGTGCAGTGGTGTTTGGGTAGTGTAGGGGGTCGTGCTGGGGTAATGTTTTAGGGTTTAGGGTAGTGCAGTGGTGTTTCTGTAGTGTAGGGGTCATGCTGGGGGTAGTGTTTTAGGGTTTAAGGTAGTGCAGTGGTGTTTCTGTAGTGTAGGGGGTCATGCTGGCAGTAGTGGTTTAGTGTTTAGTTAGGTAGTGCAGTGGTGTTTGGGTTGTGTAGAGGGTTGTGCCGACAGACTGACTCACAGAGCTCCGAGCCAACGGACTGGCTTCTAAAGGCATAGCCGCGACCTCGTGATGTGGGGAGAGGCAGCATGAAAGGAATATCTTACACAGACACAGATGCCAGTGTTGCCTCGCAGAGATAAAACTACGCACCCGATGGCTTCTACACGGAGAGATGCGAGTTGACGGACTAAGTCACAAAATGGCTGCCAACACTTCCTAGTTTCAACCGTTCACAGCCAATGAGCCGCGAGCTCGTGCTCGTAACCCTCAGCCAATCAGATGTCAGAATTCTCAAATATCGATATCTGTAAAATGTGATATTTCTCAAAAACTACTGAACGGATTTACACCATTTCAACAAAAGCGCGCTTTCTCGACCACAACCTTTCTCCCTCCCAAATTTGGCGTAATTCCGTTCAGCAGTTTGACCTGTAGCCTTGTCTAAAGTTTCCTATGGAAAATGCATTGAGAAAACATATTTTGGGACTCCCCTTTTTTCTCAGCCCCCCCCTTGACCAATCACCCCCAAACTTTCAAGATAGGAGCTGATCAAAATAGATTTTTTTTTTTTAAATTTCGTAAAGATTCGTCAAACGATGCCAAAATTATAAGCACATGGAGGGCTCCAGGAGAGGGGCCGTGCAACCCCCCTCCCAACATGAGTGAAGCCCCGGGGGACCCCAGCAGGCCCCCGCAGCCCCAGCGCCCCCGCTATTATTTTTTAAGAAATGCCCGCGGGACCTAGCCCACCCGGGGACCTCATTAAAATAAAACGCGGGAACCCGCGACCCCAGCGCGAATTGCAGCGATTTTTTTTTTAATAAAAAATGCTTTTTTGGGCCCTGGGGTCCTTCTGGGACCCCCTGAGCAGGCCTAGGGGGTCACGGTGTTCCTACCCTGCCCCCTTCTCTTGTTTTCTACCTTTGTTTATCTGTTTTCTAGTGACTCGCTTCTACCGAGCCACAAGATGGCTGCCAACACTTCCTGGTTTGGAGTGTTCGCAGCCAATCACACTGAAGCTCGTGCACGGGACTTAGGCTCTGCCCAGATATCGAAACATTTATTTTTCTTATATCTCAGCAACCACTGAACGGATTTACACCATTTTACAAAAGGTTGCTTTCTGAGCCAAGCACTACTTTGTTGCCAAATTTGGGGTAATTCCGTTCAGTAGTTTCGGCTGTAGCCTTGCACAAAGTTTCCTATGGGAAATTGATTTTTTTACTCTTATTTTTTGTATTTCTCAAAAACTACTGAACGGATTTACCCCATTTACAAAAAGGTCACTTTCTGAACCAAGCTCTACCTTTCTACCAAATTTGAGGTAATTCCGTTCAGCAGTTCGGGCTGTAGCTCGTCGCAAAATTTCCTATGGAAATTAACATGGAGAAAATGCGTTTTGGGACCCCCTTTTTCTCAGCCCCCGCTTGACAAATCACCCCCAAACTTTCAAGATAGGAGCTAGCCTAAAAGTGCAACTTTTTGCAAAATGTCATAAAGATTCGTCAAACTACGCCAAAGTTATTAGCAAATCAAAAAAATTTTCCTATGGAAACTAGGTTGTAACTATAACTACCTACTGGCGACCCCCAGTAGGTAATATATATATATATATATATATATATATATATATATATATATATATATATATATATATATATATATATATATTCACTGAAAAAACCATAGGTTTTAGGGACGTTATAGTTAGTTGGACATTTCACTCGCACAAAACCATAGGAATTCCCCGTGATAGTTAGTTCAGCTAACTATAACTCGCGCCCCCGCAATGCACTGCTGATGACGTCACATATTACATCACTCATGACATGGTCAGTGACATCACTGATGACATCACTGATGACTTCTCAAATGACATCACTGATGACATCACTGATGGCATCATCCAGTGACTCTGTGTTTCTGTAAAGTTTAAATATGTTTTATATATATTGGCCAAGGCGTATTGAAGAATGAGTGGGTGTATAAGTGTCTGAATGGATGATTTAGTAGGTGCGTGACTGACTCTATAAGTGAGTGATTAAACGTATCTTACTGAATGCATGGGTTAGTGACTAAACTGTGTAAATGTCTGTATCCGTCTGTCTGTTGCTGTGTAAGCGGCTGCATGGGTTTGTGAATAGCTACATGAGTGTCTATATGGGTTATTGATTGGTTGTCTGAGTATCTGTATGGGTGCCTGAGTGTTTGTGTGGGTGGGGTGTGTGTGACTCTGTGCATAGATGTGTGAGTGGGTGATTCACTGGGTGCATGGTTTCAAGAGTGCATCTGTGATGGACTGTATGGGTGGGTGAGTGTATGTATGGGTGTGTTAGTGAGTGAATGTATATCTCAGTGGTACATGTGTGAGTAACTACATATGTGAAAGGCAGTATATATGTGTGTTGGAGTATATAAATGGCTATAAGTGAGAGTGTGTGATTGTGAGAGTGGCTATATGGATGAGTGTGTGCTTATATCAGTGATTGTATAAGAGCGTAAGAATGTGCTAGTATCTGTATGAGTAAGTGAGCTGGTGTGTGTATAACTGTATAGGTGAGTAAATGGGAGTGGGATTAATTATTTGCATGACTGACTAGGTGTATGAGTAACTCTATGGATGAGTGGCAGTGTGTGAGTGTCTATATAGATGTATGAGTGCATATGACAGTCCTGTACTGAGTGACCGTAAGTATGAGTGACTGTACGGGTGAGTGAGTGGATGTGTGTGTAGACCTAAGAATCAGTGAGTGGGTATGTAGTTATTGGTGTTGGAGTGTCTATGGTTTTGAGAATGGCAGTCTGTAATTTAGAGTGGGTGTATCAAAGGTTATATTAGGGTGTGAGAAGATGCATCAAATTATCACATGGATGATGCCATCAGTGATGTCATTTGAGATGTCATCAGTGATGTCATGAGTGATGTCACTGACCATGTCATGAGTGATGTAATATGTGATGTCATCAGCAGTGCATTGCGGGGGCGCAAGTTATAGTTAGCTGAACTAACTATAACGGGGGAATTTCTATGGTTTTGTACGAGTGAAATGTCCAACTAACTATAACGTCCCTAAAACCTATGGTTTTTTCAGTGAATTTCTAAGGTTTTTTAAATGCTAATTTCTAACTATAACGTGCCTGAAACCTATGGTTTTTTCAGTGAATTTCAAAGGTTTTTTAAATGCTAATTTCTAACTATAACGTGCTTGAAACCTATGGTTTTTTAAGTGAATTTCAAAGGTTTTTTAAATGCTAATTTCTAACTATGCCTACAAAGGTAGGACATGTGAAGAAAGAAGAAGAAAAGCGCAGAAAGAAGCAAGACAAGTGCAGAAAGAGGCAACAGAAGTCCAGAAAGACGAAGAAAAGTGCAGGAAGAAGCAAGAGATGTGCAGCAAGAACCAACAGAGGAGCAGAAAGTCCTCCTGTGCCCCCAACTTTTACTGACGGGTACTGGTGGTAACTGACTCTGACTAACCAGGACCGGAGCCAGTGCTATGCTAAAAGACACTTAGAATACAGTGAAAACACCTACATACACTAGGGAACACTATGCGTTGGGGTACCCCTGTGATTAGCATGACCTCCTATGTATTTGGCATGAATTAGTGCCTGGGTCATTGCATGAGTACATGGGTAGTGACTGGATGATTAGAGTGCTGCAAGGACAGTGCATGGTGATTTTATAAGTGCTTGGGTTTTGGTGCAGTGATTGGATAAGCACATAGGATTGGCTGGGTGATTGGAGGACTGCATAGATAGTACCAGGGAGATTACTGGACTGCATAGGTAGTCCTCAAGGTATTGCAGCAGTGAATGTGTTAGTGACTGGGTCATTCCATGAGTACATGGGTACTGACTGGATAATTAGAGTACTGCAAGGAGAGTGCGTGGTGAACTTATAAGTGCTTGGCTATTGGAGGAGTGTATGGATTAGTACATGGTAGTGGCTGGGTGACTGGAGGAGTGCACAGGGAGTGACAGTGTGATTGCGGGACTGCATGTGTATTACCTGGGGAATTGAAGGAGCAAATGAGAAGTGTGTAACTGGGTACAGGACTGTATGGGTAGGGCATATGGGATTGTAACAGTGATCAGGTAGTGCCTGGAGCATTGCATGAGTACATAGCTACTAACTGAAAGATTAGAATACTGCAAGGAGAGTGCCTGTGTGAATTTATAAGTGCTTGGGTATTGGCGGAGTGTTTGGATTAGTACATGGTAGTGGCTGGGTGACTGGAGGACTGCACAGGGAGTGACTGGGTAATTGCTGGACTGCATGGGTACTACCAGGGGAATTGAAGAAGCGAATGAGAAGTGTATAGGTGGTTAGAGAACTGCATGGGTAATACACAGGGATTGTATCAGTCAATGTGTTAGTGCCTGGATCATTGCATGACTTATTGGGTAGTGACTGGATGATTAGAGTACTGCGAGGAGAGTGCATGGTGAATTTATAAGTGCTTGGGTTTTGGCATAAGGACATAGGACTGACTGGGTGATTGGAGGACTGCATAGGTAGTACCAGGGAGATTACTGGACTGCATAGGTAGTCCTCAATGGATTGCAGCAGTGCATGTGTTAGTGACTGGATCATTGCATAAGTTCATGGGTAGTGACTGGATGATTAGAGTGCTGCAAGCACATTGCATGGTGATTTTATAACTGCTTGGGTTTTGGCGGAGTGATTGGATAAGTACATAGTGCTGGCTGGGTGATTGGAGGAGTGCATGGGTAGTGACAGAGGGATTTCTGGAGTGCATGGGTACTACCTGGGTAATTGGAGGAGTGAATCAGTAGTGTGTAGGTGGTTAGAGGTCTGCATGGGAAGTGCTAAGGGGATTGTAGCAGTGCATGTGTTAGTGCGTGGGCCATCCCACGAGTACATGGGTACTGACTGGAAGACTAGAGTACTGCAAGGAGAGTGCATGGTGAATTTATAAGTGCTTGGGTTTTGGTGGAGTGATTGGATAAGTACATGGTGATGGCTGGGTGATTGAAGGAGTGCATGGGTACTGACAGGGCGATGGCTGGACTGCATGGGTAGTGCTCAGGGTATTGTAGCAGTGCATGTGTTAGTGCATGTGTTAGTGCATGGGTCATTGCATGAGTGCATGGGTACTGATTGGATGATTAGAGTATTGCAAGGAGAGTGCATGGTGAATTTATAACTGCTTGGGTTTTGGCGGAGTGATTGGATAAGTACACACATGTCACACCAGTCCCGCCCCCTCCCTTCACCACTCTGCAAACGCAGCCCCTGGCAGGTTTTAAGTTGGGGAATTAATTCCCCTTGAATCCTGAGGGTCCCTTGGGTCCAACTAGCCCACCAGGTACCTCCAGTAAGCGCCACAGAGCTGCGTTGCAGAGAGGTGGTCCAAGGCCACGCCCTTGTTACACCTCTCTGCAACGCAGCTCTGTGGCGCTTACTGGAGGTACCTGGTGTGCTAGTTGGACCCAAGGGACCCTCAGGATTCAAGGGACTTAATCCCCCAACCTACAATGCACCAGAGGGCCCGTTTGCACAGTGGTGAAGGGAGGGGGTGGGCCTGATGTGACAAGTGTGCAAACGCGCCCTGTGGCGTGTTTTAAGTTGGGGGATTAAGTCCCCTTGAATCCTGAGTAAGCGCCACAGAGCTGCATCTCAGAGAGGTATAATTGGGGTCCAACTGGCCCCCAGGTACCCTCAGTATTCAAGGGAAATTAATTCCCCCATGTACAATGCGCCAGGGGGCGCGTTTGCTGAGTGCTGCAGTTAGGGGGCGGGGCCTCCGTCGCGATGCAGCTTTTTTATTTTATTTTACAAGGGGGGCTGTATGGCTCCCCTCCTTTTACATTAATTAGGGCCCTGGGGACCCCATCTCCCAGGGCCTGCTTTTTTTACAAAAAAAATAATTAAAAAAAACGGGAAGGGGGCCGCGCGGTCCCCCTCCCAAGGCCAATTTCGGCCCCGGGGACCCCATCCCCCGGGGCATGGCCACATTTTGATTTTTTTATTATTATTTTTAAAGGAGGGGGCTGCGTGGCCCCCTCCTTAGGCCTCAAGTGGCCCCGGGGACCCCATCCCCGGGGCTGTGCCATAGTTTAAAACATTTTTTTTATTGATTTAAGGAGGAGGCCATGCGGCCCCCTCCTGGGCCACTTCTGGCCCCGGGGACCCCATCCCCCGGGGCCTGGCTTCTCTGTTGGGGACCGTGGGGGGACCCCCAATGCCCCCACGGTCCCGCCGGCTCCCTGCGTCCTGCAGGAACCGGCATTGCTTTTCCACATGAGGAGCTGCTGACATGCAGCTCCCCGTGTGGAAAAGCAATCTGATTTGCTTCATTGAAGCGAGAGCAGGTTTCCTGCTCTCGCTTCAATGAAGCAAGCAGTTTGCAATGACAGGGCGGGAGCTGCGCGGCTCCCGCCCTGTCATTGCAAACAGCAGTGTCCCGGGGTGGGCACCCCGGGACACTGCAGGAGCCGGCCCTGGGGGTGGCGGTCCCCAGGGCCATCAAGGGCTCCAGGAGGGGGGCCACGTGGCCCCCCTCCCACCTATTGCACAGCCCCGGGGAGGTGGCGGTCCCCGGGGCGTGTGGGGGGCTCGAGCCCCCCCACACAGGTGTATTTTAAAAAAAAATAAAAGCCCCAGGGGGTGGAGGTCCCTGGGGCAGCGGAGGGCTGTGTGCCCCCCCTCCAAAATGATTAACAAAAGCCCTGGGGGGTGGCGGTCCCCGGGGCTTGGGGGGCCATTTGCCCCCTGCAAATATTTATGGAAAGCCCCGGGGGGTGGCGGTCCCCGGGGCTGCGGGGGCCTCCCTGGGCCCCCACAATTACATTATTGCATGCCCCCGGGACTTGACCCACCCAGGGGCTAAATAATAAGGAAGCGCGGGAGTCCGCTCTTCGTTTTTTAATATTTTCAGCCGAAATTCGCGCTAGGTGCGCGAATCTCGCCGTTTAAAAAAAAAAAAAATGCTTCTTTTGGCCCTGGGGGTCCTTGTGGGACCCCCTGAGCAGGCCTAGGGGGTCAGGGTGTTTCTACCCTGCCCCCTTTTCTTGTTTTTCGCATTTGTTTTTCTCTTCCGAGTCACAAGATGGCTGCCAACACTTCCTGGTTTGAAGTGTTGACAGCCAATTAGAATAAAGCTCATGGTCGGGAAAGTCCGCGGATCCACTGCGCCGCTATATATCTAAACTTTTATTTTTTGATTTTCTCAGCAACTACTGAACAGATTTACACCATTTAAAAAAAGGGCGCTTTCTGAACCAAGCACTACCTTTTTTGCCAAATTTTGTGTAATTCCGTTCAGCAGTTCGAGCTGTAGCCGTGTCTAAAATTTCCTATGGGAAATTCATTTTTCGCCCTCTTTTTTTTTAATTTCTCAGGAACTACTGAACAGATTTATACCATTTAACAAAAAGAGTTCCCTCTGAAACAAGGGCTACCTTTTTGCCAAATTTGGTGTAATTCCGTTCAGCAGTTCGGGCTGTAGCCGTGTCTAAAGTTTCCTATGGAAAATAACATGGAGAAAACATGTTTTGGGACCCCCCTTTTTTCTCGGCCCCTGCTTACTGAATCACCCCGAGACTTTCAGGATAGGAGCTGACCGGAGCGCCCCACAAGTTTTGAAAATTTCGCGAAGATTCGTCATCCGGCGCCAAAGTTATTGGGAAAACAAAAAACGCTTTTCCTATGGAAACTAGGTCCTAACTATAACTACCTACTGGTGAGGTAGTTATAGTTAGGACCTAGTTTCCATAGGAAAAGCGTTTTTTGTTTTCCCAATAACTTTGTCGCCGGTTGACGAATCTTCGCGAAATTTTCAAAACTAGTGATCAGCTCCTGTCTTGAAAGTTTCGGGGTGATTCATCAAGCGGGGGCTGAAAAAAAAAGGGGGTCCCAAAACACGTTTTCCCCATGTTATTTTCCATAGGAAACTTTAGACAAAGCTACAGCCCGAACTGCTGAACGGAATTACACCAAATTTGGCAAAAGGGTAGGTCTTGGTTTAGAAAGAGTCCTTTTTATTAAATGGTGTAAATCTGTTCAGTAGTTTTTGAAATATTAAAGGAAAAAGAAATATTGATATCTGGGCGGAGCCTAACCACACATGTCATTGTGAAATCTGATTGGCTGTCAGCACTTCATCCAGGAAATGCTGGCAGCCATCTTGGGACTAGGTTGAACCAGAGTCATAAGAAAACAGTTAAACAAAGATGAAAAACAAGAAAGGGGGCAGGGTAGGAACACCCTGACCCCCTAGGCCTGCTCAGGGGGTCCCACAAGGACCCCCAGCCCAAAAACATTTTAAGAAACGTCTGAATTCACGCTGGGTGCGCGAATCCGGAAGAAAAAGTAAAAAACAAGCATTGGCATCGCCAATAGATCTCGCCGTTGGGACCTTATAAGTGTTTAGCCAGAGATATTGGCAATGTTTCTAAGGTATGTTGTAGAGAGAGAGAGAGACTGACTGACTTAGAGAGAGACTGACTGACTGAGAGAGAGATTGACTGACAGAGAGAGACTGACTGACAGAGAGAGACTGACAGAGAGAGAGAGAGACTGACAGAGAGACTGACTGAGAGAGAGAGACTGACTGAGAGAGAGAGAGACTGAATGACAGAGAGAGACTGACTAACAGAGAGATTGACTGACTGAGAGAGAGACTGACAGAGAGAGAGAGACTGACAGAGAAAGAGAGACTGACTGAGAGAGAGACTGACTGACTGAGAGAGAGACTGACTGACAGAGAGAGAGACTGACTGACTGAGAGAGAGAGATACTGACTGACTGAGGTAGAGAGAGACTGACTGACTGAGAGAGACTGACTGACAGAGAGACTGACTGACAAAGAGACTGACTGACAGAGAGACTGACTGACTGAGAGAGAGACAGACTAAGAGAGAAACTGACTGACAGAGAGAGACTGACTGACAGAGAGAGAGACTGACAGAGAGAGAGACTGACTGACTGAGAGAGACTGACTGACTGAGAGAGACTGACTGACTGAGAGAGACTGACTGACTAAGAGAGAGACTGACTGACAGAGAGAGAGACTGACTGAGAGAGTGATTGACTGAAAGAGAGACTGACTGAGAGAGTGACTGACTGAGAGAGACTGACTGACTGAGAGACTGACTGACTGAGACTGACAGAGAGAGAGAGACTGACTGACAGAGAGACTGACTGAATGAGAGAGAGACTGATTGACAGAGAGAGACTGACTAAGAGAGAGAGAGACTGATTGAGAGAGAGAGACTGACTGAGAGAGAGAGACTGACTGAGAGAGACTGACTGACTGAGAGAGACTGACTGAGAGAGAGACTGACAGAGAGAGAGACTGACTGACAGAGAGAGAGACTGACTGAGAGAGACTGACTGACTGATAGAGAGACTGACTGACTGAGAGAGAGACTGACTGACTGACAGAGAGACTGACTGACAGAGAGACTGACTGAGACTGACAGAGAGAGAGACACTGACTGACAGAGAGAGAGAGACTGACTGAGAGTGAGACTGACTGAATGAGAGAGAGAGACTGACTGACTGAGAGAGACTGACTGACTGAGAGAGACTGATGGACTCAGAGAGACTGACTGACTCAGAGAGACTGACTGACTGAGAGAGAGACTAACTGACAGAGAGAGAGACTGACTGACTGAGAGAGAGACTGACTGACAGAGAGAGAGAGACTGACTGACTGAGAGAGACTGACTGACTGAGAGAGACTGACTAAGAGAGAGAGACTGACTAAGAGAGAGAGACTGACTGACTGGGAGAGAGACTGACTGAGAGAGAGACTGACTGACTGAGAGAGAGACTGACTGACTGACAGAGAGACTGACTGACAGAGAGACTGACTGAGACTGACAGAGAGAGAGACACCGACTGACAGAGAGAGAGAGACTGACTGAGAGTGAGACTGACTGACTGAGAGAGCAACTGACTGAGAGAGAGACTGACTGAATGAGAGAGAGACTGACTGACTGAGAGAGACTGACTGACTGAGAGAGACTGATGGACTCAGAGAGACTGACTGACTCAGAGAGACTGACTGACTGAGAGAGAGACTAACTGACAGAGAGAGAGACTGACTGACTGAGAGAGAGACTGACTGACAGAGAGAGAGAGACTGACTGACTGAGAGAGACTGACTGACTGAGAGAGACTGACTAAGAGAGAGAGACTGACTAAGAGAGAGAGACTGACTGACTGGGAGAGAGACTGACTGAGAGAGAGACTGACTGACTGAGAGAGAGACTGACTGACTGAGAGAGACTGACTGACTGAGAGAGACTGACTGACTAAGAGACTGACTGACTGACTGAGAGAGACTGACTGACTGAGAGAGAAACTGACTGACAGAGAAAGAGACTGACTGACTGAGAGAGACTGACTGACTAAGAGAGAGACTGACTGACAGAGAGAGAGACTGACTGACAGAGAGAGAGACTGACTGACAGAGAGACTGACTGAGAGAGAGACTGAGAGAGAGACTGACTGACAGAGAGAGACTGACTGACAGAGAGACTGACAGAGAGAGAGAGACTGACAGAGAGCGAGAGACTAAGAGTGAGACTGACTGACTGAGTGAGACACTGACTGAAAGAGAGAGACTAACTGACAGAGAGACTGACTGAGAGAGAGCGAGACTGACAGAGAGAGAGACTGGCAGAGAGAGAGAGACTGACTGACTGAGAGAGAGACTGACTGACCGTGAGAGAGACTGACTGACAGAGAGAGACTGACAGAGAGAGAGAGACTGACAGACAGAGAGAGACTGACTTACTGAGAGAGAGAGATACTGACTGACTGAGGTAGAGAGAGACTGACTGACTGAGAGAGACTGACTGATTGAGAGAGACTGACTGACAGAGAGACTGACTGACTAAGAGAGAGAGAATGACTGAGAGAGAGAGAGAGACTGACTGACTGAGAGAGAGACTGACTGAGAGAGAGACTGACTGACAGAGAGAGACTGACTGACAGAGAGAGAGACTGACCGAGATAGAGACCGACAGAGAGAGAGACTGACTGACTGAGGGAGACTGACTGACTGAGAGAGACTGACTGACTGAGAGAGAGACTGACTGACTGAGAGAGAGACTGGCTGACAGAGAGAGAGACTGACTGAGAGAGTGACTGATTTAGAGAGAGACTCACTGAGAGAGTGACTGACTAAGAGAGACTGACTGACTGAGAGACTGACTGACTGAGACTGACAGAGAGAGAGACTGACTGACAAAGACACTGACTGAATGAGAGAGAGACTGACTGAGAGAGAGAGACTGACTGAGAGAGAGAGAGACTGACTGAGAGAGAGAGACTGACTGAGAGAGACTGACTGACTGAGAGAGACTGACTGAGAGAGACTGACTGAGAGAGACTGACAGAGAGAGAGAGAGACTGACTGAGAGAGAGAGACTGACTGAGAGAGACTGACTGACTGAGAGAGACTGACAGAGAGAGAGACTGACTGACAGAGAGAGAGACTGACTGACTGAGACTGACAGAGAGACTGACTGACTGAGAGAGAGACTGACTGACTGAGAGAGAGACTGACTGACTGAAAGAGAGGTGTTCCGAGGCCATGCCCCTTTTTTCACCTCTCTGCAATGCAGCTCTGTGGCGCTTACTGGAGGTACCTGGTGGGCTAGTTGGCCCCTAGGGACCCTCAGGACTCAAGGGGAATTAATCCCCCAATTTACAACGTGCCAGGGGGCGCGTTTGCACAGTGGTGCAGGGAGGGGGCAGGGCCTGACATAGCAAGTGTGCAAACGCACCCCCTGGCATATTGCAAATTGGGGGATTAAGTCCCCTTCAATCCTGAGGGTCCCTGGGGGCCAACTAGCCCACCAGGTACCTCCAGTAAGCGCCACAGAGCTGCGTTGCAGAGAGGTGGTCTGAGGCCACGCCCCTTTTTACACCTCTCTGCAACGCAGCTCAGTGGCGCTTAATGTGGGTACCTGGTGGCCTAGTTGGCCCCCAGGGACCCTCAGGATTCAAGGGGACTTAATCCCCCAACTTAGAACACGCCAGGGGGCGCGTTTTCAGAGTGCTGCTGGGAGGGGGTGGGGCCTGATATAACAAGTTAGCAATCCTGCTGTGTGGGACTTACTGGAGGTAATAAAAGGGGTAGTTGGCCCCCAAGGTTGAAGTTGGATTGCTAAAATGTGTTTGAAGGCCAAGCTCACCTTTCTCCACCACTCTGCAAACACGACTGCTATGTTATAGTTAGAAATTAGCATTTAAAAAGCCATTGAAATTCACTGAAAAAAACATAGGTTTCAGGCACGTTATAGTTAGAAATGAGCATTTGAAAAACCTTAGAAATTCACTGAAAAAAACATAGGTTTCAGGGACGTTATAGTTAGTTGGACATTTCACTCATACAAAACCATAGAAATTCTGCCGTTATAGTTAGTTCAGCTAACTATAACTTGCGCCCCCGCAATGGACTGCTGATGACGTCACATATTACATCATTCATGACATGGTCAGTGACATCACTGATGACATCACTGATGACATCACTGATGACATCACTGATGGCATCATCCACATGAAAATCTGATGCACCTCCTCACACTCTAATATAACCTTTGATACACCCACTGTAAAATACAGACTACCATTTTTGAAACCATCAACACACCAATACCAGTTACTACATACGCACTCACTGATTCCTAGGTCTACACACACATCCACTCATTCACCCATACAATCACTCATACATGCAGTCACTCATCAATACAACACTATCATATGCACTCATACACCTATATAGACACTCACACACCACCACTCATCCAGAGTTACTCACACACCTAGTCAGTCATGCAAAGAATCAATCACACTTCCATTTACTGACCTATACAGTTATACACACACCACATCACTTATTCAAACAGAAACAAACGCATACTTACTCTCTTATACAATCACTGATACAAGTACACATTCATCCCTACAGCCACTCTCACAATCACTGACTCTCACATATAGTCATTTATATACTCCAACTCTCACATTCACTGCCTTTTACATATGTAGTTTCTTGGACATGTACCACTGAGACATCCATTCACTCACCAACACACCCATACACACACTCACCCACCCATACAGCTGTTTCCACATGCACTCTTGAACCCATACACCCAGTGAATCCACCACTCAAACATCTATGCACAGAGTCACACACCTCCCACCCACACACACTCAGGCACCCATACAAATACTCAGGCAACCAATCGATAACCCATATAGACACTAATGTAGCTACTGACCAACCCATGCAGCAGCTTATACAACAACAGACAGACTGATATAGACATTCACACAGTTTAGTCACTAACCCATGCATTCAGTAAGACACATGTAATCACTCACCTAAACAGTCAGTCACGCACCTACTAAATCCTCCATCCAGACACTTATATACCCACTCATTCTTCAATACACCTTGGCATATATATAATACATATTTAAACTTTAAAGAAACACACAGTCACTGGATGATGTCATCAGTGATGTCATTTGAGATGTCATCAGTGATGTCATCAGTGATGTCACTGACCATGTCATGAATGATGTAATATGTGACGTCATCAGCAGTGCATTGTGGGCGCGAGTTATAGTTAGCTGAACTAACTATAACAGAGGAATTTCTATGGTTTTGTACGAGTGAAATGTCCAACTAACTATAACCTCCCTGAAACCTATGGTTTTTTCAGTGAATTTCTAAGGTTTTTTAAATGCTAATTTCTAACTATAACGTCCCTGAAACCTATGGTTTGTTCAGTGAATATATATATATATATATGTATATATCAAAACACAAAAGAACTGCTCCTTTTGGGAAAAGCCACACTGGTAGTTAACAGTTCCTAGCATGGAAGTGCAGTGGGCTGGAAAGTAAACACAAAGCCCTTCGCAACAGCCTTATGCATTTCGGGCGCAAGCGCCCTTGTTCACAGGCAGCCAGGAGTCAGGCTGCCTGTGAACAAGGGCGCTTGCGCCCGAAACGCGTAAGGCTGTTACGAAGGGCTTCGTGTTTACTTTCCAGCCCGCTGCACTTCCATGCTAGGAACTGTTAACTACCGGTGGGGCTTTTCCCAAAAGGAGCAGTTCTTTTGTGTTTTGATTATGCCGGCTGGCCCAGTCGGGGGGATTGCCCGCCGCGCTTGTGCGGATCGGGGGACCAGGAGGGCCTGGTTCCTAGACTGGTGGTGTTCTGCACGGAAGAAATGATTATGGCAATGAACTGGACCGTTTTACATGATTGCCGACCCACTGTGGTTTTAATTTTTGCCTATCAAATGGAACATGACACAAAATCCCACTTGGGAGTTACAGTGCAACACTACGAATACCATAGTGCTCAGGGGCCCATTGGGGCGGGGCACATTTGAAAATATAAGCAAGTGGTTGTAATTTCCTGTGTTTGACTCCTGGCTGCCTGTGAACAAGGGCGCTTGCGCCCGAAACACGTAAGGCTGTTATGAAGGGCTTCGTGTTTACTTTCCAGCCCGCTGCACTTCCATGCTAGGAACTGTTAACTACCGGTGTGGCTTTTCCCAAAAGGAGCAGTTCTTGTGTGTTTTGATATATATATATATATATATATATATATATATTAATTTCCGTAGGGAATTTTGTAAAGTACTACAGCCCAAACTGCTGAATGGAATTACATTAAACTTGGCAGAAAGTTAGCTCTTGGTCCAGAAAGAGTTCTTTTTGTTATTTAGCATAAATCTGTTAAGTAGTTTGGAAATATTAAGGGAAATCCAAATTTGTATATCTTGAGGTGTGAAGGTTCTGAAAACCCTCTCAGTCTTGTGCTGAGATTTGATTGTCAGGGACGTTATAGGTAGGCTCACATTTCACTCATACAAAACCAGAGAAATTTAGTTATAGTTACCTGAGCTAATTATAACTTATGCCCCCACAATGTACTGCTTATGATCTCACATATTACATCAATCATGACATAGTACTGTTTAAAATTGACAACTGCTGGCACAATCACAGTTCCATTTTTATTCTTTTTTAAATATGCACCATTATTAGTGCTTTAATAGGGCAGGTACTCACCACTACCAAGTACCAGTACTTCTGAATTTTCCACCCATCAGTACCGGAGCTTCTGTTTAGCCAGGGAGAAAACACTTACTCTGATGAACAGCGTGGCAGGCTCAGGGTAGGTTTATTTACCACAGGAGGACAGGTGACTCTGCTGCTGATGAAATTGTAAGTTCACAAGCCACTATATAAACGGAGTTGTTGCTGAAGACTACACCTCTCTGTGCTTTTAAGTGTGGGGTCTAATCAGGCCCCTTGCAATCAGTCACACTATGAGTCTTGTGCCATGCAGTGTTTCCTTACAAAGTGACGAAGGCAACTTCCTGTGGTCAGGTCAAGTTGCGAAGACTATGAACTAAGCCAGTAGTAGCAGGTTTGACTCAAAGGGGCCCAGTGGAGTCTTTTCCACCTGGAGCAATGTATTCTTTGTAAAATAGAAACATATCATCTGGCAGCAGTAATGAATTTGTTAGTAAAATTAAAACGCATTAAAGATATTGAAGGTATGTAATGGGCATAGTCCCCTTTTGTGAAATATACTGCAAAAGAATTTTGTAACAATAGTAACCCTGGGCAAAGCACTACGCTACGCTCGCGTAGTTTGCAAAGTTTGCGCTACTTCGCACAACGCGAATTGCACGTAGCACAGTGCAAACACGCGTAGCGTAGCGTAGTGCAGCGGTCATTTTGCTTGCTCGCGGTCCTCAACGTCAAGTTGGCGACCGCGAGCAAACAAAATGACATCCCGGCGAGACTTTTTCCTCGCTCGCGATCAGCAACATCAAGTTGCCGATCGCGAGCGTGGAAAATAAACCTCCCGGCGAGATTCTCAACGCGGGAGGTCAGGTTTCTCATTGCGAGTGGTCGCGTATGCTCGCGACCGCTCGCGATGAGAAACTACCAGTCCGCGTTGAGAAAGCTGCCGCTCGAGTAAAAATCTACTCGAGCGGCAGTAAAAGACAGCTCGCACTGTGCAAGATGCCGTTTTCAATGATTGCACAGTGCGGACAAGCATCCGGCACTGTGCAATCATTGCGAGCAGTGCACTACGCCGTTCGCGTAGTGCTACGCGTAGCTCGCGTAGTGCAAACTGCACTTTGCGTAGCTTCGCGTAGCGCTACTTCGCGAACTACGCCCAGGCTTAAACAATAGAACATTTATTCTAGCGCAAAATAAATAGACCTAACACGTATGATGCAATATAATTCTGAGCGTAATCCTTGTGTGTATGATTCACAATATTTTCTTCGCATTTTGACATTTAACTCTTCTATTCATACTTCTATGCACTGTAAATATTGGTTGTTACTCTTACCCAATTTTGATGGTAGTTAAATAGTGACCTTTGAAATTGAGCTCATTAAATATTTGCTACTTATGCTCGCCTGTAGCTTTGCCCATTCTCAATGGCTGATTTGGAGCTGCAATTAATGTTTTCATTTAAAGCACTGACCATTATTAAACGTACATGGTCGGGGTCCAACGGCGTTGCCACCTTAACTCTCCCAGAGTTGGACTTGGTTGGGGGGTTGGTGCGGTACTTTGAGCTCAGGTGCAGGAGTTGGGCGCAGACCACAGTGTTTTATAATCAGAGGGAATGTATATATATATGGTGCCCTAATTGCACACAGCTTTTAATAAAGGTTTATAAATTGGGGGTCTACGTTTATCTACATCAGACACTCTATGATTTTTATTTTCCGATCACTAGATCAGAGTTGATCCACGGTTCTGCTGCACGGTTTCGTGCAAAATGTAGGGGTATATTCACCAGAACGCGTGATAACAACCGCAAGAGTAGCATAACGCAACTTCCAATAACGCAGCCTATCACAGGAAAATAACCCTGTGTCAACGTGGGATTCACAACAAGGCGGTAGCATGTGATAGTCACCAGATAACGCGTCAAATGCCAGCGTGCAAATCAACACCACGCCCAAAAAATGCGAAACGTGAGAAATCATGCGATCAGGCCAATCGCGGTACAAAAAGCTGCGAAAAGCAGCCTCAGGTCTGCAACTCCCACGCGTCTGGCGGGCAATTGCACCATAAAAACCACAGGCACAACACACCAGAAACAAGCCAAAGCACGTAGCAACGTCCATGCACCCTGACCAAGCGCAGAGGGCAACGCGAACCCCACAACCCCCACAGACCACCAGCAAGGAACAACTGGCTCGGGGAAGGCCAAGGAGAAAATGGAGAGGAAGACAGGGTGCAGACCGCAGGAAAACAAGACCAAGGCCACGGAGGCGACAGAACACTACCATCAAATGACCCACAAGCAGACTGCCTGGAATGCAGTCACAGAGCCCAGGAGGCCAATCCAGCAGCCAAGAGGCTCCGCCAGGACGTGACAACCTAAACCAGGCACAAACCCGCTGCCAACAGGAAGGCAGCAACGGCGACAGGAGGTGGCAGTCCAGCGACACAGGAGGAGCAGGAGGAAAGCCAAGCCACAGTCATCAGTGTGGAGAGGGTGCAAGGAGCAGGGAGTACGGACACAGCTCGACAGGACCTGACACAACAACAACAGGGTGAGGATCCAACAGGGACTGGGGGGACAGGGGGTGATGGGCACAATGCCACACATGCACAATGAGGTGTAGCACACTGCACATCCACAAGTACCCAGGGACATGTCCCCCATCCCCGTAGCACACTGCAGCACACACAAATAGCAATCACAGCACATACCATGACAATGTGGCACAAAGTGCAACACCCATACTGCAGAACAGGGGACACAACTGGGTCCACCCAGGCGCAGAAACAGAACAATCACATTGGACAGAGCAGGGAACTGTGAGATGCACATCTACCCCTACAACCCCACATCAGCCATGTAGGCCAAATGTACACTGCCCCAACTCAAATGGCCACCACCGCCCAAACAGTCACAATGTACATTGTCACACAGTCTGCATCTCGACAAGAACAAGGCACCAACACAATGCCAACATGCACCTCCCCTTCACAATGCAGAGAGACAAACAACACCTCCAGCAGGTCTGAACAGACAACCCATCAGTGATGCCCGAGACGAACACCACACCCCCGACACCAACGCCCTACAACAGCCCATGGACATCCCACACAACCCACCAACAGGACCTGGGCAGACAAGCTACTCAGAGGAGAACCCAGACTCTGCAACAGACCACACAGCATGAAGCATCCGCAATCACAGCTGCCTCACAACACCTCACCCACCCACACATGGCACCCCAATGCCAGGTGGCCGAATGCCAAAAGGAGGTGGCCCAACAGATGAGGGTGTTGCCTAACCCATGGAATGCGAAGTAGAACACATACGTGGGTGTCCAATACCCTACAGGGACCACCTACACCCCACAAAGGAGACCCACACCTCCACAGAGACACATGCACATATCATGTTGAACTGGCTACGGGCACGTGCGCCCGGCCCCTTTATTGGCAGGGCCACATGTACAGTGACGCCTGTGCTGGATGTGTCGGGGGTGAGTATAAGCCAGCCCGTACGGAGTGCTTGGTGCTGGCAACAACCTGAACAGTGGACACCAGTGCAATGGAAACAGAAAACACCAGCATAACAGAGTCAATTGCAGAGCAACATGGAGGGATCCGGAGTAAGGACAGAGGTCACCCAATATTCAGTCTGGACGTTCCGTGAGTTGCAGTGCACTGAGGTATGGGCACTAGAGAAGAGCGCCCTCATGCGAAGGAATTGCTAGGATTGTGTCCCTTAGGGTTAGCCTGATGCAGATGCAGTGGGGTGTGGTACACCTGCATCAATTTCCTCATCAACGTCCCAGGTCTCCCACACTGCCTGAGGTGACAGTTGCGTCCGCAGTCCACAGCGCAATACCCAGTATCAGATCCGGGTGTGTAGCTTGACTACCGCCACCAGTCTGCATTCCTGCCCTGGGGCTGCTGCACCTGCCCTCCCATTGTCTGTGCCTTCTCCCATCCGCACACTTGACACATCCTCCTCCTCATGGTCCCAGGTCTTCCACACTGCATGAGGTGACATTGCTGTGCAACCTCACAACAGCACAAAACTCAATCAGTAACGGACAATGGCTTGCGGTGCACTGAGTCACTGGCACCTGGAGTGCTGAGCAGGGCAGCAGGCCGATGATGGCATCCACGACAGGTCTGGGCAACTCCGTGGGTCTGTCAGGACCACCCTTTCGACTCTGGCAGGTGGCGGTTGGAGGTGGTCCTTGCTGTGGTGGCGTGTGCCTCCTGCGGTGATGCGATGCCCGGACCGGTCAAGACTCGATGCCTTGTGTGGGCCCTTGTGGCCCACAGCTGGAGCCGGAGGAGGCGGACAGTGCAGGGCCACAGACACATGGCGTTGATGACCCCAAGACCATCGCTACAGAGGCCATTCAATGTCTCAGAAGAAGGGGTCCCAGGCATGACCAGCACAGAGTTAGTGGCCCCGGATGCACTGCGGCCAGCACAGGCACCCAGCCACGGGACGGTGACTTGCGGTGCAGTCAGATGGGCCATGCGACCTGAGCGGGTCCCCATCAATGTCCGAGGTGTGTGTTGCGGAGTGTTGCGGGGGACAGTGGAAGGTGTCCTCCAGGGCATGATGCGGAAGGTCTGATGTTATCCGGAAGCAGCAAATTGAGGAGTGGAAAGCGCAACCCTCGTTGTCACCAACAATTCAGGATCAGCTACATGAGGATGAAAACTAGCCCCTATTCCATTGACACAAACGCCAACAATGTACGACCAGTGAGTGTCCATGAATGTCGGGGAACACACTTAGTGGCACAGGTGCTCAGAGGGGATGCAGTCTGCGATGATGCCGGTACACAGATGTGAACTCCAACATTGCCAAATCGAGTCTCTGTGATCTACTGGAACGCAGTGTAGGCCGGAGGCAGCGGTCAGCATGGGCCCACAGCCACCTGTCGTTGGCTCGCGGGGCACAGAGTTAGTGACACAGTGGCAGTTGTCGGTAGTGTTCAATCACCTCCGTGAAGATGATCCTGTTCCCTCCGGCCTGCAACGCGTCTTCTTCTTACGCCCCTCCGTGTGTGCAAAGACATGTATTCAGCCTTTTGAATTACCGATTTTCAGTTCCAATTCTGTGATCCCACTCGAGCGCAGCGTAGGCCGAGTGCAGTGGTACGCTTAGGCCCACAGACACGTGTGGTTGTGATGCCATGCACAGACTTGTTTCCACCACATCGAAGGGTGTATGGTGAATAGTTCTCTGCCTTAACTAATGTCCACTGCCATGGTGTAATCAAGACTCAGTTCCAAATGTGTGACCTACCTGACCGTGGTGTAGGCCTGAGGCAGTGGTCAGCATGGCCCATTCACCTTGTGTCGCCGGCATAGGTTGCATGGCCCAACCGGCCTGCGTAGTTCAGGTTCAGTGGAACCACGTGTAGCAGGCTGGCGTTGAACAGGGTTAGTGGCACCACGTGTAGCAGGCTGGCGTTGAACAGGGTTAGTGGCACCACGTGTAGCAGGCTGGCGTTGAACAGGGTTAGTGGCACCACGTGTAGCAGGCTGGCATTGAACAGGGTTAGTGGCACCACGTGTAGCAGGCTGGCGTTGAACAGGGTTAGTGGCACAACGTGTAGCAGGCTGGCGTTGAACAGGGTTAGTGGCACCACGTGTAGCAGGCTGGCGTTGAACAGGGTAAGTGGCACCACGTGTAGCAGGCTGGTGTTGAACAGGGTTAGTGGCACCATGTGTAGCAGGCTGGCATTGAACAGGGTTAGTGGCACCACGTGTCGCAAGATGCCCATATGGAACTATGCCTCACTGAACTGGGGGGGTCTGGTGCTGTGGCCACTGGCCGGGATATGGGGTCACTGCCGCTCATGACTCAAGACACAGTTCCACATGTGGGACCTACTGGTCCGAAAAGTAGTCCGGGGGCAGCAGTGGAGTACGTCAATGAAAAAGGAATAAAGCGGGCCTGTGTCGTGGAGGCCTGGTGGTCTGAGCTGACTGCCAGTACGCGGGCCTCACGCTTGGAGCTTGCGCCGGCATGTGGTGGGCCCTCCTTGACACACGCCGGTGTCAGAAGGTGATCAGTGATGCCTGGCTGCGCAGGGGCGGGCCTGACGTGTTCGTGGTCCAGCGTGCCGGGGACCGGCAGGCGCACTGCATCGCAGGCAACTCGGCTCACGAGGACGATGTCGGCCTCGTGGCGGGGTGGGTGGCGCCGCCCTGGCAGAGACGTTCATCTTTCCGGAAGGGGACCTCGCCCAGGCCTATGTGCTTTTTATTCACACCCCTACGCTGGCGTGGCGTACGCTGGGCCATCCCACTCCGCTGACGCTTAGGGGGGGGCGTTCAGGCAACATTTCCGCAATGTCCCCCACTGGCTGTGGTGACATGGTGGCATCCACTGTCCACTACACTCCATACGCAAGCGGTGTATGTCGCCATGGATATGGGTGTGTTCTGCATACTGCGAGGTGTCCAGCACATCTCTGGCACTGTTGGCATTGTGTACTTTCCCAATCATGGTTCTACTGCATCCTTCACACATGCCTGGTTGCCATCTCTCCCCACATTCAGATATTGTGTGGTTGAGGTGCCATGCCATTTCTGGCTCATGTTCAGGGCTTGCCCATGTGGACATTGTAAGTTGTTCTGTCGTGTCTGGTGGGTTGGCATATTGTTGTGCCTGTTGTATGTGATTTTGTGACGTGTGCATTGCCAGAGTTGTGAGTTGCATGGTTGTGGTGTTGAGGTGTGTGGGGTGTTCATTTCGGACTTGCCAAGGGGGTGTGCATTTCCCTTGTTGCCATCCTGGGAACGCTGGTTGATGATGGACTGTCGGAGGATGAAGGTATCATGCACACTGGCTGTGTATTTGGAGGAGACGTTGTTGGGTGTTCCACGGTGTTCTGTGGTTGCCTGCACATTGGTGTGAGACGTGTGCTTCCTGTTGCGGTGATTGTGTGCTGTGTCACCAGGGGGCACAGGTAGTACATGTGTGCTGTGTGTTGCCCCAAACACGTGCGTGCATCCTGCTATGGCGTATGGCCCTTGCTTGGTCTCCAGCGGATCCTGCGCCTTGTGCTGTACATATGGGGACTGGGGTACCAGGGTGATGGTGATGTCCACGGCAGGTGTGGGGGACTTGTATGTGGCTGGCTGTGAGACTCCTCTGACTCTGGCGGGTGTTGGATGGGGGGTCCCAGGGGCCAACAGGTGCAGCCACGCCATCAGCTTTGTGTGGGGTGGGATGTTGGTTGTCCGCTGTGTTGTTGCCGTAGGCCTGTTAGGCGATGATGGTCAGGATGCGTAGGTTGGTTTTCCCTTTCAGCCTGTAGTGGTAGGTGACATTGTCAGGTGTTGGGTCTGTGCGGCTGGTATGTTTCCTGGGGTTCCGCTGTCTTTGTCTGCGCTGCGTCTGTGTTGGTCCTGGGGGGGGGTGTTCCGGGTGTGGGATGGGGTCCTGGGGGTGGTGGCGGTGGGTGTTGTGGCCCTCTTGGGTGTCCGGGCCGCATGATGGGTGGTTCCATGGCATCTGTTGCCCTTCGGATGTGGCCCTGGGCTGTGCTCCCTGTTGTGGTGCTGGCTGCCGTCCGACTTTACACCAGGTCAGAGCTGGTGTAGATTTCCTGGTGCTAACGCGCCTTATCGCCTGTTTTGTGTTTTTATCACGGATGTGGCTGGTCGTTGTGAATGTTGAGGTGTGCTGTTGTCTCTGCTTTTGTCACGGGAACGCCTACTTTGCATCTCATTAGCGATATTTGCGAGGGTCCTCTGTGGCGATGTTTTTAGCGGCTGCTATTGCGGGTAAACTGGTGCTGTGGGCTGTTAACACGGGCTTGTGAAAGGGGGGGTAAATTTATCATGACTTTGGCTGCGATAAAGTGCCGTTAATTCGGTGATAGCTCCTTGTGAATATGCCCCTTAGTGTGTAGGGGTGAGTGCTTTTGTAAATATGATAAGACCAACCTGAGAATTCATACTGGTTATTTAATGATTGTATTTGTAAGTGTTTATACGACATGTGTATACTTACGAATCTGTGATTCCGGATCCACTGTGCCGCTTTAAATAGGGAAAAATAAATAAACCATTTCATTGGTTAATATTGTAGTACACATTTTTTAAGGAGGAACACACCCATAAACTGGTATTACAGAGCAGTAATACCAGTTTATGGGTGTGTTCCTCCTAAAAAACGAGAAGCACCTTTCTGGATGTATTGTACAATTGTACTTGTATTTTCAGTGGCTGAGGGAAGTGCTGAGCATTATCAGCAGAAACTGTGCTCACTTCTCATGAAAGGGAAGAAGATATACAAATGCCATCTTCATCACGTAAAGAGAGTAATTATGCCATTTTTTACCATACCTAGTGGTGAAAAAAAGTGAGCGCAAAATTCATTAAGTGCAACCTTTGTGGTAAAGAGTTGTCACGTGGTACTCCCAAAAAGAACAGCTACGGCACGTCAAGTAAGTGGAAGCAAGTCCGCACCATCCATAAGTGTGCATACCTCCAAAAATTTAGAGAGAAGCAAAGGAAAATTTTGGATGCTGAATCTGGGCCATTATCACCTGGCAATGCAACTGCTGCAGAGATCAAAATGCCACACACCTGTACTGAATTGGGAAGCATGGTCACTTCCTGTGCCACGTGTCACAAACTTGTTCTTGCAAAGGTGAACTTTTTTTTGCGGAGGTGAAAAAACATTGGTATTAGTTTTTGTTTATTCTTTACTTTTGTGCTTTGTAAATGAAAAGTTGCTGCATTTAGTTTTTTATGAAAGTTGATTTCATAGTTTTTGAAGCAAATAAAAAATAATTCATAAAAACATACAAAAAATGTTTTTGCCAGAACTAACCCTGGGCAATGAACTTTGCGGAGCTTTGTTGATTCTCCACTACTAAACTGCACCCACAAATGCTTTGATAAAGCAACTTTACATGCTAAAAAGCATATAAACAATTCTCAAAAGTGAACTTTGAAAATGAAAAATAACAGGCAATGAGAGAGGTGATGATTTTGGGGTCCCCCCTAACCTAGGGGAGGACCAAGCAGATGCCTTGAACAAAAAGAGCATATCATGCTGAATGATTCAGTGGTGGTCCCATCCTCTTAGGACCACCCCAAGCACAGTTATGGGCAAAAATACAATCCCAACCAAAGGCCCTGCAAAGCATTATGGGACGAGATAAGCAGTGGGCAGTGAATATTATAGTATCCAATATCAAAATATTCCTCAAGGGGCAGCAACTCTCGGGCTGAGCTGAGAGCTAATACTATAAATTCTACAAAGAGCTGCAGTTCAACTAATCGTTGCTAGGTGTCCCTCAAGTCAAATGCTTTTGCATTTGACTCATGAGGGACACCTAGTAACGACTAGTGGAACTGCAGCTTCATGAAAGGGTTTCAATGCTTTTGCATTTGACTCTTGAGGGACAGCTAGCAACGACTAGTGGAACTGCAGCTTGATGTAATAATTTCAATGCTTTTGCATTTGACTCGTGAGGGACACCTAGTAACGACTAGTTGAACTGCAGCTCTTTGTAGAATTATTTTGATATTGGATACTATAATATTCACTGCCCACTGCTACTCTCGTCCCATAATGCTTTGCAGGGCCTCTGATTGGGATTGTATTTTTGCCCATAACTGTGCTTGGGGTGGTCCTAAGAGGATGGGACCACCACCGAATCGTTCAGCAAGATGTGCTCTTTGTTTTCAAGGCATCTGCTTGGTTCTCTCCCCAGGTTAGGAGGATCCCAAAGTCATCACCTCTCTCACTGCTTGCTAAATTTTCATTTTCACTTTTGTGAAATGACTATATGCATTTTAGCATGTAAAGAGAGAGATTCTTGTTATTTTACCAAAAGTATATGAGGTCTCTGTTTTATTAATTGGGAGTCTGCGGTTAGAACTCCGCCAACTATACCCCACTTTTAGTTAGAACCAACATGAAAGCAAAGAAAGAGCTCTCTATGAGACTTTATTATTATTTTATATATTTATGTTTATGGTGATTGATGTATGAGTAAGTTAGACTATGGATATGTTTGATTGTTTATTAATCACTCTTATAGTATTTTAGTGGATGTATGAGGGAGTTTCTGACTGTGTTAGTGAGCGCATCAGTGTGTAGTTGGGAGTGACAGTGTATGTATCAGTATGTCAAGGGTTTATTTGAGACTATGTATCAGTGAGTGCCTAAAACTGTGAATGAATGCATTAGTGCATGTGGGTGTGTCAGTGTCTGTATTAGTATATTACAGGGTGTTTGAGTGTGTGTATGTATCAATATGTCATGGGATATTAGTGATATGTATGAGTGAGTGGTTGAGTGAGTTAGTGAATGTATAAGTGTGTCCGTGAATGTGTTATTGTGTGTCTTGGTGTGTCTGTGCATAAAACAGTGTGTGCATGAGTGTCTCAGTGTGTGTGTCAGTGTATCCTTGAGTCTGCCAGTGTATGCATTTGTGTATGCCTGGGTGTGTAAGTGTTTCCTTCCGTGTACGCCTGGGTATGTGGGAGTATGCATCAGTGTGTGCCTCAGTGTATTCAATCAATCATATCATTTGTAAAGCGCACTACTCACCCGTGAGGGTCTCAAGGCGCTGGGGTGGGGAATGCTGCTACTGCTCGAAAAGCCAGGTCTTGAGGAGTTTTCTGAAAGTCAGCAGGTCTTGGGTCTGCCGTAGGTGGATGGGGAGGGTGTTCCAGGTCTTGGCGGCGAGGTGGGAGAATGATCTGCCACCGGAGGTCGCTCTTCGGAAGCGGGGGACAGTGGCGAGGGCGAGGTCGGCGGAGCGGAGCTGGCGGGTGGGGGTGCAGAAGCTGAGACGTCTGTTGAGGTACGTTGGTCCGGTGTTGTGGAGTGCCTTGTGTGCGTGGGTGAAGAGTTTGAAGGTTATCCTCTTGTTGACCGGGAGCCAGTGCAGGTCTCTCAGGTGGGGTGTGATGTGGCTGCGGCGAGGGATGTCGAGGATCAGGCGTCCAGAGGCGTTCTGGATGCGTTGGAGCCGTCTCAGGAGTTTGGCCGAGGCTCCTGCGTAGAGGGCGTTTCCGTAGTCCAACCTGCTGCTGACGAGGGCCTGGGTGACCGTTCTTCTCGTTTCAGTGGGGATCCACTTGTAGATCCTGCGGAGCATGCAGAGGGTGTTGAAGCAGGCGGAGGAGACGGCGTTGACCTGTTTAGTCATGGAGAGGGTGGAGTCGAGGATGACCCCTAGGTTGCGTGCGTGGTCGGTGGGTGTTGGGGCGGTTCCCAGTGCGGTCGGCCACCAGGAGCCATCCCAGGTCGAAGGGGTGGATCCGAGGATGAGGACCTCCGTCTTGCCCGAGTTCAGCTTCAGTCGGCTGTTCCTCATCCATTCAGTGACGGCCTTCATTCCTTCGTGAAGGTTGGTTTTGGCGGTGTGGGGGTCCTTGGTGAGGGAGAGGATCAGCTGGGTGTCATCGGCATAGGAGATGATGTTGAGGTCGTGCCGACGGGCGACGTGGGCGAGCGGTGCCATGTAGATGTTAAACAGAGTTGGGCTGAGGGAAGAGCCCTGGGGTACGCCGCAGATGATCTCGGTGGCTTCGGAGCGGAAGAGGGGAAGGCGGACGCTCTGTGTTCTGCCGGAGAGGAAGGAGGTGGTCCAGTCCAGGGCCTTCTCTTGGATCCCGGCGTTGTGGAGGCGTGTTCGTAGTGTGTGGTGGCAGACCGTGTCGAAGGTGGCTGACAGGTCCAGGAGGATGAGGGCCGCCGTTTCTCCGTTG
This sequence comes from Calotriton arnoldi, assembly GCA_963921515.1. Lineage (NCBI taxonomy): Eukaryota > Metazoa > Chordata > Amphibia > Caudata > Salamandridae > Calotriton > Calotriton arnoldi. The sequence goes on along the minus strand of CAWUFW010000914.1, from coordinate 3,048,624 downwards.
TCCAGCAGGGACTTGATGTCATCGGTGGCGGCGATGAGGGCAGTCTCGGTGCTGTTGTTGCTGCGGAACCCAGACTGGGAAGGGTCCAGGATGTTGTTCTCCTCGAGGTAGCGAGTCAGTTGTTTGTTGACGGTCTTCTCGATGACCTTTGCCGGGAACGGGAGCAGGGAGATGGGCCGGAAGTTCTTGACGTCCTTGGGGTCCGCCTTGGGTTTCTTGAGTAAGGCGATGATCTCGGCGTGCTTCCAGCTCTCCGGGAAGGTTGCTGTCTCGAAGGAGGTGTTGATGACTTTCCGGAGATGGGGTGCGATGGCTGTGCTGGCTTTGTTGAAGATGTGGTGTGGGCATGGGTCTGATGGAGATCCGGAGTGGATGGTGTTCATGATCTTGATGGTGTTGTCGTCGTTGATGTTGGTCCAGGAGAGCAGGCGGTTGGTGCGGATGGTGGTCGTGGGGGCGGAGGTCTCAGTGGTTGTCGGGACGGTCGTGGCGTTGAAGCGGTCGTGGATGTCTGCGATCTTGCGGTGGAAGAAGGTGGCCAGCGAGTCGCACAGGTCTTGCGAGGGTGGGACGTCGTTGGTGTTGGAGCTGGGGTTGGAGAGTTCCTTCACGATGTTGAAGAGCTCTTTGCTGTTGTGCGCGTTGTTGTCTAGGTGGTCTTTGAAGGAGGCCCTTTTGGCGGATCTGATGAGGTGATGGTGTCTGTGGGTGGCGTTCTTGTGGGCTGCGTGGCTGTCCGGTGTTCGTTCACAGAGCCAGATCTTCTCCAGCTTTCGGCAGGTTTGCTTGGAGGCCCGGAGGTCTTCAGTGAACCAGCTGGCTTTCTTGTTGGTGTGACTGTTGGAGGGTTTCTTGATCGGGGCGAGGGTGTTGGCGCAGTCGTTGATCCACTGTCTGAATTTGCGGGCGGCAGTGTCGGGGTCGGTGGGGTCGGCGGGTGGGCTCTGGGCGAGGGTGGTGGTTAGCTGGTCTTCGGTGACTTTGCTCCAGCAGCGGCAGGGCACCTGTTGGGTGCGGTGGTGCGTGGTGGGTTTCTTGAAGGTGAAGTGGATGCAGCGATGGTCGGTCCAGTGGAGTTCGGTGGTGTGGTTGAAGGAGACGTGGGGGCTTGCGGAGAAGATGGGGTCAAGCGTGTGACCGGCGGAGTGGGTGGGTGTTGTGACGAGTTGTCTGAGTCCGAGGTTGGCTAGGCTGTCGATCAGGGTGGTGGAGTTGGTGTCGTTGTTGTTCTCGAGGTGGAAGTTCAGGTCCCCGAGGAGGATGTAGTCCATGGAGGCGAGGGCGTGTGTGCTGACGAAGTCGGCGATGGAGTCGCTGAACTGTGGTCGATGTCCGGGGGGTCTGTAGACGAGGGTTCCTCTGAGGGTGGTGTTGGGATCGGTGTGGATCTGGAAGTGAAGGTGTTCGGCGGTGCTGAGGGTGTCGTCGGTGTTGGTCGAGACTCTGAGAGTGTTCCTGTGGACGATGGCGATTCCTCCTCCTGCTCCGTTGGTGCGGTCCCTGCGGGTGATCTTGTAGCCTTCCGGGACGGCTATGGCTATGTCGGGTGCCGAGGCGGGGTTCAGCCAGTTCTCCGTCAGGAAGGCGACGTCTGGGGAGGTTGAGTCGAGTAGGTCCCAGAGTTCAACGGCGTGTTTGCGGGCGGAGCGGGTGTTGAGAAGGATGCATCTGAGGTGGTTGGGTTCTTTCCTGGTCGGCGGCATGGTGGGGCGGATGCTTGTGAAGCTGCAATTCCGGCAGGTGAAAGCTCCGTGGGTGCGCTTCGGGGCGGCCAGGAAGCAGGTGTGTGATCGTCCGGTGTTGAGTGCGTGGAGGGATTTGGCATCGTAGCGGTGTCAGGCGTCGTGGCGTTCGCAGGGTCCAGGCGCTGGGCACGGTCCAGGCACGGACGGGCGCAGACGGGCGCAGATGGGCTTGCCTTATGCGCGCCCGCTGCGCGGCCTCCATATGAGGGGATGTGGGAGGGAGGAGCAGCTGGGAGGCGGGAGCGGGCGGCAAATGGGATTGCAGGGGGACGGGGCCGCAGGGACGCAGCAGCGGGAAAAACAGGCGGGGTCCGCGGGAGAACTGGGCGCGGGAAGGAAAAACAAGTTTAGGCAAGAAAACAAGTACACGCACAGAGGAATAAAAACAAGTCTGGGCAAGAAAGCAAGTTAGGCACAGGGGGATAAAAACAAGTCTGGGCAAGAAAGCAAGTTAGGCACAGGGGAATAAAAACAAGTCTGGGCAAGAAAGCAAGTTAGGCACAGGGGAATAAAAACAAGTCTGGACAAGAAAGCAAGTTAGGCACAGGGGGATAAAAACAAGTCTGGGCAAGAAAGCAAGTTAGGCACAGGGGAATAAAAACAAGTCTGGGCAAGAAAGCAAGTTAGGCACAGGGGGATAAAAACAAGTCTGGGCAAGAAAGCAAGTTAGGCACAGGGGAATAAAAACAAGTCTGGGCAAGAAAGCAAGTTAGGCACAGGGGAAAAAAACAAGTCTGGGCAAGAAAGCAAGTTAGGCACAGGGGAATAAAAACAAGTCTGGGCAAGAAAGCAAGTTAGGCACAGGGGAATAAAAACAAGTCTGGGCAAGAAAGCAAGCTAGGCACAGGGGGATAAAAACAAGTCTGGGCAAGAAAGCAAGTTAGGCACAGGGGGAAAAAAACAAGTCTGGGCAAGAAAGCAAGTTAGGCACAGGGGAAAAGTACAGGATTAGGCAAAAACAATGCAGGCAGAGCCGTGCAGCAGTGTGGGGAGCGACCTGCCTGCGAGCAGGGTCAGAGGTCGCTCCTTTCACCGCTGCGCGGCCTCCATATGAGGGGATGTGGGAGGGAGGAGCAGTTGGGAGGCGGGAGCGGGCGGCGAATGGGATTGCAGGGGGGCGGGGCCGCAGGGACGCAGCGGCGGGAAAAACGGGCGGGGGCCGTGGGAGAACTTGGCGCGGGAAGGAAAAACAAGTTTAGGCAAGAAAACAAGTACACGCACAGAGGAATAAAAACAAGTCTGGGCAAGAAAGCAAGTTAGGCACAGGGGAATAAAAACAAGTTTGGGCAAGAAAGCAAGTTAGGCACGGGGGATAAAAACAAGTCTGGGCAAGAAAGCAAGTTAGGCACAGGGGGAAAAAAATAAGTCTGGGCAAGAAAGCAAGTTAGGCACAGGGGAAAAGTACAGGATTAGGCAAAAACAATGCAGGCAGAGCCATGCAGCAGCGTGGGGAGCGACCTGCCTGCGAGCAGGGTCAGAGGTCGCAGGTATTACTGTATGAATAAATGTATCCCTCAGTGTGGCGTGTCAGTGTATGCGTCTGTGTGTGCCTGAGTGTGTGAATGTATGTCTTACTATGTGTCTGGATGTGTCAGTGCATCAAAGAGTGTGTGCATGGGTGTGTGAGTGTATGTGTCAGTGTATGTCGGGGTGTGTCAGTGTATACATCAGTATGTGCCTGGGTGTGTCTGTGTGTGCATCAATGTAAGCTTTGGTGTGTTATTGTCTCTGTTAGTGTGTGCCTGGGTGTGTCAGTGTATGTATTAGTGCGTGACTGGGTGTTTTAGTACATGAATGACTGTGTGCTTGGGTTTGTCAGTGTATTCATCAACATGTCCCTGGGTATCCTAGTGTATGCATAGGTGTGTGCCTGGGTGTGTCAGTGTATGTGTCAGTGTGTGTTTGTTTGTGAGTGCATGAATGAATGTGTGTATGTGTGGGTCAGTGTAAATATAGTGTGTGCCTGGGTGTGCCAGTGTATGCATCAATCTGTGCTTTGGTGTATCAGTGTCTGTGTTAGTTTGTGCCTGGGTGTGTCAGTGTATGCTTAAATTCTGCTTGGGTGGGTCAGTGTATGAATGAGTGTGTGACTGGGTGTGCATGTCTATGTATGCTCTATGCTTTGGTGTGTCAGTGTATGCATCAGTGTGTGTTTGGGTCTGTCAGTGCATTAATCAGTGTGTGTATGGATGTGTCACTGTACACAACAGTGTGTATCTGGGTGTGTCAGAGTATGCGTCAGTGTGTACCTGAGTGTCTCAGTGTATGCATCAGTGTGTGCCTGGGTGTGTCATTGTTTGTGTCAGTGTATGCATGGATGTGTTAGCGTATACATCAATATATGCTTCATGTATAAATGTATGTATTAGTGTGTGTGCCATCAATGAATGTGTGCCTGTGTGTGTCAGTTTATTAATCACTGTGCTTGGGTGGGTTAGTGTGTGCTTGATGCTGTGCCTTGGTGTCTGGGTGTGTCACTGCATGAAAGAGTGTGAGCCTGGGTGTGTCAGTGTATTATTAAGAGTGTGCCTGGGTGTGTTAGAGTATGCTTAAGTGTGTGTCTGGGTGTGTAATTCCATGACTAAGTGTGAGCCTCGTTGTGTCAGTGTATCAATGAGTGTATGTCTGGGTATGTTAGTATCTATATCAGTGTATGCCTGGTTTCTCAGTCTATGCATTGATGTTTGCCTTTTTGTCTTACTGGACGTATTATAAAAGATAAAGATGTAATTAGGCACCTATTTTACTGCGATAAATCATTCCATTGATCTGTGACAAAAGAGAGAAAACATAATTATAAGTTAATGTTACATGGTATAAATTTGCATAGTGAAGTTTAAGTTTCTGCAATATAAATGATCTGGTTAATAATGAAACTTTACAGAGCTGCAACTCTCTAAAGCAATTAAACATTTAACTTAAACATTTCATTTTCTTTTTTGTTGTTCTCAGCTTTCATAACACTACACTTTAAAGAATGTGACGTATGAAGTTTCATCTTTGAACAGTGGGGAAAAAACAATCATGTAGATTGTAGAAAAAAACAGACTTGCACAGTATGAAACTATAAATATGTAACACTATGCATGCACTCACTACAAACTGTCAATAAACCATTTTACTTGTAGCTACTCAACTACTAAAAATAAAGATATGCAGAAAAAAGCATAGTATGCTATTCAAGTATTCCATTTATGAAAATAGATGTAACAGATATTGAAATGTAAGAGTCCATTTTGAAGACATCACCCCTAGTAGGCTAAATTATGTTTTAAAGACTGACAATAAATAAAGTACAAACACTGTAAATCACTTCTTAAAAAGAAATCCTCCTTGGAACTTTGGGGATCATTACGATGGCGGACGGACTTAAGTCTGTCCGCCATCATCACGGGAATTGTGACCGGCCGCCTATATGGCGGCGGTCCTGCCCATGGAATTACAATGTGACCACCACGGGTGCGGTCGCATTGGGCATATTTACCATTGTGGCGGGTGCTGCAGGCTGCAGCACCAGCCGTAATGGTACAAATGCAGGTTTTGCATTTCCCTGCACTACGTGGCAGGCACCATGCGGTGCCTGCCACATGGTGCAGGGAAACAAGTACAGAAGGAAAGTGCCCCTGCTGAAGGGGGGTCCGCAACCGGCCCCCGAAGCCAATCTCCGCTAGCCTTTAAATGGCGGGTGAACCGTCATTCAAGGCTGGCGGAGATGAAGCATCCTAATATGGCGGACGGTGCCTGCTAGGCACCGCCAACATTGTAGGTATGCTTTCAGGGTCCCACAGGAAATCATACCGATTGCCTGTGTCGGACCCATGGCGGACGGATTTCCCGTCCACCAGCAAACTGCCCACCATCCTAATTTGGTGGGCGGAGAATGGCCGCATGTTGGCAGTGAACCGCCACCAGCAGGCTGCCAGTGGCGGATTCACTGCTATTGGAATGAGCCCCCTTGTTTTAAAAAGAACAGGTATGAATTTGGAAGTTTAAAAGGCAGTTTTTGTTAATGTGAGAGTACTGTCATTGCATTCTGTCCATCCACTTACAGTTTTTAAGTGCACAGTGTAGTGTCCTGAAGTTATATGAACTCCTTCATGAAAAATGATAGCCAGAGTTGTGTACGTTCTTCCAGAAATTTAAATTTATCCTGCTTTAAAGTTTGAAATTTCAGCTTCTATTTTTGATCTATCACCTCTGCATTGTTGAAGCATCAATATAATGTATTTGCCACTTCTCTGTATCTGCAACGTAGACATGTAGTTGGATCTACAATTTGGGCAGGTCATGTTGTGCTCAGCATTTTTCATCGGCTTGTCCAATGGCACGGTTTTTAAATCCGGATATGTTAAAGATAAACCTTTCAGAATTTATTTTAGCAGCAGATGTAAAAGAGCAATCAACACAATCATCATCCCATTTATAACTTAGACCAAATGACTCTTCAATGTTCACTTCTCCTCGTTCCAATAATCCAAGGATAACCATAATAAACTCTTGTGCGTCTTGTTGAGAGTTCTGAGAAAACACGATAGATCCACTGATTGTGTCCACTACATGTCATACTCTTGAAGCAGAATGTAGTACAGTTCTACTGCTACTTAAACGTTCCAGCAAATGATATAATTCAGAGCAGAGCCTGCTGTCTGCTTTATGCTCACTTGCATTTACAAGATGTGGTAAATGCAAGGCTACATTCAGAACTACATTAGCACAGCAGTTGATACCATTTGAATTTTCCAAGTAAAACCCTACAATTTTTCCTTCATTTTGCTGTTTTGTTCTTCTTATTCCCTTCTTCTTTATCTTTCTTTTGTTTCTTTTGCTCAACATCCAATGATTGCCTAGCAAGCTTCCACTTAGGACAGAATGTCTTTTTCTCATCAATAGGATAATGTCCTAAGTGAGGAGCATATAAACTTCTCAACCAAATATACTCTCTAACACAACCAGTATCAGCATTAAATTTCTTTTCATCAAAATCAACTAGAAACAAAGGACAATGTTCTATCTCACAACAATGCAACGTGTTACATACCTTCTTTGAATACACTACTCCGAAAATTAATAAAAGCTGCATCAACACTTAAACCTTGAGATTTATGGATATTTACAGCATACGCTAGAGAGAATGGGAATTGCTGCCGCCTTACATATAAGTCTCTCACAAGTCTCTCACAAGGCCAATCTGTTTCATGTCATCAATCTGATCAAATTTTACAGCTACATATTCAACTACATTCCTATTTGGAAAATTAATTAAATCAATTACTTTACCCATTGCACCAATTACTAAGCCTTCCTCAACATTTAAATTTCACCTCAAAATTACTCTACAATTTCAACAAACACAGAAACAATCATCTATTCCGCAGTCCTAGATACAGATTTCTCTAAAGAATCCAACTTTGCTTGCAGTTTCTCAGGCAGCAGTATTGTTTCTCCCTGGTGCTCCATTTTGTCAATAGTTGTCAGTTCAAAATTTTCATTTTTTCCAGTTTCGCTGTACTCTGGAAGTGTAAGCATTAAACCATGTATTGCTTTTCCTTCTTCAAACAATTTGAACATGAGCTGTGCTGGTGTCTTTTAAGAGGAGAATAGTTTTTTGATAAGTCGACTTTCTAAGGTACTCATACCTTCCTCGGTCAGAACTCCAACTCTAATGTCCTTCAAAATATTTCCATATAACCTCATCAGACACTTGAGGCATATACTTCAACAGTTCCCTGTATTCGAATTTCAGCCATATGTTCACTTTTCCAATACTTCCTAATGAATGATGTGTTTGTTCATAGAGAAGGGTCTTGATAATAGGCTCTCCTTTTACAGGTGTCTGTTGCAGGAGGTCACCAAACACAAGTAGATGCTTTTCTCCGAAGAGAACATTGTACTCTGGGGCATATTTACAAGCCCCTATCATGACAGGAACGTCACTTTTAGAGATGTTTCTGTGGCGATATCGGCTTTGCCTTAATTACAAGGCAGCGTTAAGTCACTTAACATGCATAACACTGCCTTGTAAATAACACCCCCTTTTACGCTATACTTAGCGTGAAAGGGGCGGGCAATGGGTGTTGTGGTGGGCGTTCCACCACAACACCCATTGATTTTGACGCTTCTCCATATTTACAAGGGCAGCGTAAATATGGGGCAGCGCCAAAATTAAGACCAGGGAACACCTGGTCTTAAACAGGTGCAATGAGGAGAAATAATTAATTTCTTCTTGTTTTTGCTGTTTCTATGTGTGCTGCATTGTGCAGCACACATGGAAGCAGTAAAAGGCCATTGATTACTTATGTGCAGGAAGGTGACCCTTCCTGCACATAAACAATCAATTAAAAAAAATTACATTTTGCAACTTCTATGGGGCATATTCCCAAGAACGTGTGATAACCACCGCAAATTTAGCTTAACGCAACTTTGCATATCGCAGTCCATCGCGGGAAATTAACGCCTTGTTAACCAAGTATTCACAACACGGCGGCCCCATGCGATACTCCCCAGATAACGCGCCAACTGACCGCGTTGGAATCAACGCCACGCCGCAAAAATGCGAAACACCATCGCAAAAAAAGCCACGATGAGGCCAATCACGATACGAAAATCTGCGAAACCCAGCTACAAGCCTGCAATCCACACGCGTCAGGCGGGAACAATCACCATAAAAGCAGAAAAAAAACAGACAAACAAATGCCAAACAACAGCGAAGCACAATGGACGTTGCCGGAGCAAGTACGGAGGAGAGCCAGAACCCCACAAGCCCCCCGGAGGACCATCCTGGGACTTCGGGGTCAGGGAAGGACAAGGACAAGAAGAAGAGGAAGATGAAGTTCAGTCCGCAGGAAAACAGGATCCTGATAACGGAGGTGACAGAACACCATCAACAACTGTTCGTCACCTCCACTGTGTCTTGGCAACAAAAAATACATTATGGCAGTCCATCGTGGACAAGGTGAATGCAGTCGGAGTGCTGAAGAGGACAATGGGCGAGGTCAAGAGGCGCTGGAATGATGTCAAGCGCAAAACCAAGCTGAAACTCGCCAACAACCTGAAGGCAGCAATGCAGACTGGAGGTGGGAGCCCAGCGCCACAGGAGGAGCTGGACGACATGGAGGAAATGGTGTCCACAGTCATCAGTGGGGAGACGGTGGCAGGAGTTGGGGGTCCGGACACTGCTCAACAGGACCCGACACAACAGCAACAGGGTGAGTAACCACCAGGGCCTGGGGGGACGGGGGGAGATGGGCACAATGGCACACATGCACAATTAATTTGAGCACATCTGCGGACACACCATGCCCCAGACCACCAACTCCCACCAAGAGACCAACATACCCCAGTATGCAACATGTCAACACTGTACAAGCACAGACGTCAGAGGCACACCTCATGAAAGTGATAAGGGGCAGCAAAATCTGAGCTGCAGGGGCGACTCCCCAAAAATGCAGCACACACATCACATACAGAGCACATCTACATTGACAACGATGTGACACAATCCGCAAAACACCTACAACAGAACACAGGACACTACTGGTGCCGCTTGGGTGCAGACACTGGCCAATCACAATTGGCATTGCAGGGATATGTGCGTTGATAATGTACAAGTACAAACACACATCGAAATGTCCACTGTCCCCCATCAAATAGGCAGCTCCTCCCAAACAGCCACAATGTACCCAGTCATGCTGTCTGTATGTAAACATGTACAATGCGACTACATACATGTGGACACATTGTTAAACTGCATCTCTCCTTCACATTGCAGAGGGAGAATCAACACCTCCTGCAGAGCAGTCTGACCCTCTCTTCTCTGGAGACAAAGAGGACGACCACAGCTTCGACTCTGACGCCCTCCAACTGCTCGTGGAGAGCATCCGCAGCCCACTTCCAGGAGCTGGGCAGCCCAGCTGCTACGAGGAGACCCCACCCCCTGCACAGACCACACAACAGGCAGCACCCACCACCACTGCTGCCTCCCAGGACCCCCACGGAGAACACATGGCCTTCCAATGCCGTGTTTTGGGGTGCCAGGAGAATCTGGCTGAACAGGTGCGGGTGGGCTTCGACCGCATGGCAGACAAACTAGATGCCATACGTGGGTGTCTAAGTCCTATCAGGGACCACTCACAGTCCCTAACGGACACCCACAGTCCGCTCCATGCTCTGCAAAGGACCATGGCTGACATCGCTGAAGTCCAGTCCGAGTGGCTCTAGCAATGTCACACAGGAGTTGGGAAACATGCGGAGGTTAATGGAGACCATGGAGTGGGCGAATGCGGAACGAGCGGCTGCCACGGCTGCACACCAGCGAGAGGTAGTGGGGTTCCTCAATGACCTCAGGACCCTCCTCATGGCATTGCTGCCATAAGGCCTGGTGCGGATGCATGCTGCTGCCACCACTCCATCCACATCACCACCCCCTGAAGTGTCAGTGCCACACAGTGCGGCAGACCTTCCACCTCCGGCCACAGATGTGTCACTGCCACACAGTGCTGGAGACAGAACACCACCACCCACACGTGAGGTACATGAAACAGCAGAGAACGAAGATGCAGATGATACTGCCCTTGTGGTAAGGAGGACGCAGCAGCATGCATCTCATCCATAGGTCCGGCTTCAGCTTGGTACTGCCCTCTGCATCATCACCTTCCACTGTCCCCCCGATGCACTCTGCGACATTCACCTTGGACCTCGACATGGACAGCCATATGATGTTTGAGCCCCATTGACACAGCAATCAGACTGCAGACTGTACTCATCCTCTTCCTTTGGACTTGTCATTCCCTGGAGGACCCTGGCTGGACCTCCACGGGACAACATCGTCATGTGGGGTTTGCATGGCCCTGTACTGCTCCAGATGCAACACTCCACTAAATGTGCATTAAACATTCATATACACACAGATGTGTCATGTCTATGGTCTTTTAAGTGTGGAAGTATGGATGAATGTGGGCTCACTGGACTCCTTTTACGTCCATGCGGCTCATGTCGTAGAACAGGGGTGACAGGGTGACACATTGCCCAATGCGGTCCGGGTGGCGCTGACACAACAACAGGGGCACACGCATGAGTTACTTCCTTGTCCAGCCCAGTACGGAACCATGCCCAGGGCCCTGGGGTCATATACAGACCCTTAAGCTGGACTGGCATACGCCAGGCCAGCCCACTCCGCTTACGCTCACAGGGGGGGACGGCAACGCTACATGTCCCCTGTCTTTTCTGTGGTGATCTGCTGCTCACAGGTCTAGTTGTCAGCATGCCACAGCCACTCCCTCAAGGCTGGTTTACACCCACACCACACCCATCCAGCACACACGTCACAGGACATGTGACCCTGCCAATGAAAAGGGACGGGCGCACGTGCTCGACACCATTTCCACTCTCTATCTGGGTGCGTCCGTGTGGTGTTAATGTAGGCATGAGGGCCTCGGGCCCTGCAAAATCACATTCCCCAGGACCGGAGGTGACATGATGGCATCCGCAACACGATACCCAATCATACAGGGACCATGACTTTGGGACACAGACTTGGTGGCATCGGATACATTGCGGCCGCACAGGCACACCGCCACGTGATGGTGACTTTGGGTGTACTGAGGTAGGGGCACCTTAAGTGCTGAGCGGGTGTGCAGCCTGCGATGATGCCCCGTCCCGGCCGTCCGGACTGATCAGGATTTGTGTGCCCTGCTGGACCGCAGTGTAGGCCAGAGCCAGCGGGCAGCGCGGGCCTACCGCCACGTGGCGTCGCATCCCGGATCACAGAGTTAGTGGCACCTCAAGGGCTGAGCGGGTATGCAGCCTGCGACGATGCCCGGTGCACTGGTATGTCCTCTGCCATGGCGAAATCAAGACCCAGAATCATATGTGAGACCTGGTGGCCTGCGGAGCGGGGCTGCATGATGTGGAGGGTGCCATGTCCGTGGGCCCCGGGCATGTGGCTTGCAGCGGCACGTGGTGGGCCCTCATTACTACACGCCAAGGGCGGAAGGTGAGCAGTGAGGACTGGGTGCGCAGGGGCAGGCATGCATCGCTGTGCGGTGGGAGGGGCTGGGGTACATCTGCCTGGGTGCGCAGGCGATGATGTCTTGTGCAATTGTGTGTACTTTGCCATTCATGTCTCTGGACTCTGTTTCAGATGACGGATCTGTTTCAGATGTGTGACCTGGTGAACTGCACTACATACAGGCACGTGGTTGGAGACACACCTGTGGCAGCAGGTGGGCAGTGTGGCCTGGGTGCGCATTGTGGGCACTCTCTCTCCCTGTCCATCTCTTCTGTTATCTGTGTCTCACTCCCCCTCCTTGTCCGTCTTTCTCTCGCTCCCCCTCTCTGTCTGTCTTTCTCTCGCTCCCCCTCTCTGTCCGTCTTTCTCTCGCTCCCTCTCTTTCTCTCTCTCCCTCGCTCTCTCTCTGTCCTTTGATGTGCGCAAGACACACCTTCTCATCATGATTTTTGTCTTGCAGGCTGTGACCTACGGATTGTCCCGAGGGGAGCCGCCATGTGTCTTCATTTCTGTTCTGTGTTTCTTTGAATACATTTTCATTTGTTTCATCGAAGGTGGATGTGTGATGCTCATTTTTGTGACGACACATGCATGCCACCAAATGTGATTGTGCGACATCTGGCGGATTATTTGGTACATGTTCCGTATAGTTGATGTGGCATGTCTTTGGCCAGGGGGTCGGGGGGGGGGGTCCTGGGGGTGGTGGCGGTGGGTGTTGTGGCCCTGTTGGGGCTCTGAGCTTCATGATCAGTGGCTCCATGGCATCTGTTGCCCTTCAGGTGTGGCTCTGGGCTGGGCTCCATTTTGTGGTGCAGGCTGTGGTCCGACTTTGCACCAGGTCAGAGCAGGTGTTTCCTGCTGCTAACGGGCCTTATTGCCTGTTTTGTGGTCTTATCGCTGATCTGGCTGCTCGTTGAGAATGTTGCGGAGTGGTGTTTTCGCGGCTCTATTTGCACGGGTACCCCTACTCTGCATCTCATTAGCGATAGTTGCGGGGGTCATCTGTGGCGATGTTTTTTGCGGATGCTATCGTGGGTAAAATGGTGTTCTGGGCTGTTAACACCAGCTTTTGAATGGTGCGATGAATTTATCGCCACTTTGGCTGCGATAAAGTGCAGCTAACATCGGCGATAAGTCCTTGAGAATATGCCCCTATGTGTGCTGCATTAAGCAGCACACATAGAAGTTTCATAATGCCATTTCAGATTGTTTATGTGCAGGAAGGGACACCTCCCAGCGCATAAATAATCTTCCCTTACAACGCAGACACCCTTGCACTATGGTGCAAGGGTGTCTGTGTTGGCGCTAGGCAGCTACAATTAGCGCCAGTGCAGGAGGAAACGCAGGGCTGCACAGTATCCTTGTAAATACGGTGCAGCCCTGTGTTTTGGAAGTAGCGGAACGCTGAGTTAAGCCAAGGTGGCTAACACTGTACTCCACCACTTCCTAGTAAATATGCCCCTCTGTTCTTTGTTATTAAAATGTGTTGCATACTTAGTGAATGAAGGCAAGCATTAAGTTTGAGACCATGCTTAACTCATCAATGATTAAAAGCTTAATTTTCTTAAAAACTCTTGCCACCTCATGACACGCTTCACCAGATAACCTCTGGTATTCCAGTTTATTGTCATGTTCCACATGTAGCATTAGTAGCCGATGTAGAGTAATTCCTTTAATATTGTGTGCAGCTAATCCAGTTGGTGCTGTTACTAGACACAACAAATTTGACTGTGTTGTCCTCTGTTGGTAAACGGCCAGCACTTTAATTAAAAAGGTTTTCCCAGTGCCAACTTGACCACTATTGTATAACAGAATTGGTTTACAGGAAGAGCAATTGCAATCTTTGTTGACGTGGAGAAATCCATGTTCTACTTTCTCTTTTACTTCCATATAAACGTCTTTCTATTCGGTGTTGAGATGTGCAACTAACTGTTCAAGATCTTCAGTGTCCTGCCTAGCTTTTTCCATTGTAGTTTCCACCTCATTCATTGCTATTGCAGCTTCACTTTGAATAATAGGTGCTCCAAGAGGAACCTGACTGAGTGGTGCAGAACTTTGACTGCTTCGAGAACTTTCCCAAGCTACCACTGCAGCAATTGCTTCTTCTTGTTGAATCTCATCAGTTAACATTTGAATATAAATTTGAAAGACTGAACACTCAATACAGTCTTTCACAGCATTAAATGAATCTTCATAGCAGTTGTTACACCTGGCATCATTGGTGTGGGTTTCCCCTGTATTTTGCCTTTGCCTCTTGTTATTTTGCTGTGTGTTGGACTTTGTTTTTGCTGGTCTAGATTATTTGGGCACTTTGCCACTGCTGTTCAGTGCCAAAGTGCAAGTGCTCCCTGTAAATTGTTGTTATGGATTAGTGATTCTATGATTGCCATATCTGATTTACTAGTCAGTCCCTAGTACAGTGCACTGTGTGTGCCCAGGCCCTGTAAATCAAATGCTGATAGTGGTCCTGCAGCACTGATTGTGCCACCCAAATAAACAGCCTGTAAATGTAACTCAGATCTGCCACTGCAGTATCTGCGCGCAGTTTGGCATTGCCATGTCAACTTGGCAAGAGCACCAACTTGCCAGGCCCTACCCATCCCTTTTCTTACATGTTAGTCACCACTAAGGTAGGCCCAAGGTACCACTGTGGGCAGGGTGCAGTGTATGTGAAAGGTAGGACATGCCCTGATAGAGAAATACTGCCAAATTCGTTTTTCACTATTGTAAGGCTATCTGTCCCCACAGGATAGAATGGGGAGTTTGCTTATAACATCCTATAAGCACAACTGCCCAGGGAAACAAGATAGGAAAATAACGTTTAGTATGCCTGAACTCAGAATGTTAAGATGCATCTTTTAGTGAGGGGGATTTTTACATTCTGTGTTTGAAAATACCTCTTTTAGAAAGTAGGTATTTTCTTGCTTAGCCATCCAGTGTGCCTCTGCTAGGAGGTGTATTGGCTGACTGGCTTTGGAGTGACAGGGGCTGTGGATGTGCATTTTGTTCAGGCAGCCACTTGGGGGGGGGTGTTAGGTGAGTCCTGCCTTTCCAGGGTGAGTCAAGGCTGGGCTGAATAGACCTTGGCCACATTTAGAGTAGGGGGAGGAGATTTTCTTTCACCTGAATGGGCATGGTCTGCCTTACACAATGCTGTCCCCACCTCCTGCCAGGAAGGTGCACCAGAGAGGACAGAACTGGTTTTGACTGGGCACAGGGCTTCTCTGCCACCAGAGAACAAAGGATTTTGCTGTATAAATATTGGGGCCCAGACCCCAGAACTTTAGATCACTTTTGGACTTCAAAAGGAACCTCTGCTAAGGAGAACAGCTGGAGAACCTGGAGGAGGAGTACTGCCCCTTTGCTGTGTGCTGTCTGGGGTTGGCCTGCAGTGGTTGTTTCTGCCAAGGAGAAGAACTGTGTGTGCATCCTGCTTGAGAAAGTATCTCCAAGGGCTTGAAGTAGAGCTTGCCCCCTGATCAAGAGGTCTCAGGAACAGCAAAGACCTCACCATCCTTCTGAGGACCGTCTCTGGTTCTGCTGGTTCCAGTCGCCACATAAGAAAAGAGCAGCCAACTCCATCACTGAGTCCGTCGGAGACTCCGTGTCCTGAAGGCACTGCAGACAGCACTGCCTCGCTTCGCAATGCAACCCTGGTCTCACTGACACCCTCAACGAGCCGCTGCTTGCACCGCGTCCTGTGGGCACCACACTCCGCACCCCTTTGCTACACGCTGCACAGATGCCACCGACTCCGTCGCTGCCCAGCTCAAACATCAACCGGCTCCGTCGCTGCACCATGACCTGCCAGCACCGCATCGAGCACAATCTCACCCTGCAACACAAGCCTTTGTCTCACTGACTCGGTCAATGATTCGCTGCCTGCACCGAGCCATGAGGACACCGCACACTGCAACACTTCCATCTCACATCGCAACTGCAACGGTTGCCCCGACCGACTCGCATCGGGGCGTTGGCCGCAACATGAAAGGTACTGTCTCTGAGTCTGTTGACGCTTTAGCTGACCCGTACCGACGCGGTTGGCTGGAATTGTTAGACTCTGTTGTGTTCAGTATCCTGCAATTTAAAGTTTATTTGGCACAGTAACTATTTTTACAGTATTGTATGTTGAATTTTTGTCGTTTTTGGTCTTGTTGGTATAGATAAAGTTTTGCTTATTTTTCTAAACTGGTGTGGTGACCATTTGTAGTGTTTTCACTATGTTACTGTATGCATGCACAAATCCTTTACACACTGCCTCTGAGACAAGCCTGTCTGCTTGTGCCAAGCTACCAAGGGGGTGAGCAGGGGTTATTTTAGAAGTGTATCCCTCTTATCCTGACTAGGACAAGGGTCCCTACTTGGACAAAGGTACCTACCTCTACCAACTAGAGACCCCCATTTCTAACAGCAGTCATAGGCTCCAAGTAATTCAGATTCTGCACGCCAAGGTTTGAAAAGTTGAAGAAGTGCCAAATAGAAAAAATCTATTTTCTCTTGGGTTTGGCAAGTAAGTTTCCTGGGGTTAATTAGATTTCCTTTTGCATATCTCATTAAAACAACATTAAAACAACTACAAATATCACATCTGAGAACTACGAATTTGCCTTCTTCTATGTTTTCTTTTACATTGCTTCTGTATCTGTAGTGCTGAAGATTTTCATATTGGCACATGTTTTCCAGCTGTACACTTCTTCTTTGGTAGTATGTATCAAACATGTTTGTTTTTACTATGTCTGTACTTTTCAAACTTTCTATACTGAATTTCCAGAAAAGACTTTAACACTCTATTTCATGTACTTGCAAGGCCTAGACTTACCCAAACTTTTCCCCTTGACTTAGATTACAAACTCACCGAGCTCAACCTGTCAGAGCTTAAGAACCAATCTCCATATGCGACAACATTTTTAAACTGACTCTTTTCTGCACTAATCTCGTGCCACATCTCTTACATCTCAGATTTTTGCGATTTTGTAATGTACAAAGTGACATTCTGAGCAACAGCAATAGAGTTGTCTGCAACAAATTGTATGTCCATATTTGCATTCCACATTTTCAGAATGACCGCACTGTAAGCATTGATGTATTTGGACGCCTCTGTACTTCTCAGAATGTTTTTTGGTGACTTTAATGTCACTGCATGTCTCACTGCAGACAAAAAACTGTTCACTCTTCCTTGTGAAATAAGAGGTTGTGGGAATCTAACACAACATCTTTTGTAAAATTTTCCTCTAGATCTGTATTTTCAATGGCAGCATTTCCCACATCATTGTGTTTGGAAGTGCAGAACCTGTTGTCTCAGGCCTTTGTCAGTAGCGTGTTTTGGGATGGCACACGTGACATACTGTTCTATGAAAGAGAGCACACATGCACAACTTTCTGTTCCAAATTTTGGAGCATCTTTTGTCCATAACTGCATGAGAATATGAGGAGCACCTCTTGCTTGGTACGCCAGAAAAAATCACTTACTTCGCCAAGAGGAGGATTTCTTTTGTTGCAGATGAAAGACAGCATGACTTGGAACCTGTGGTTAAAGTATCTGCAAACATTAGCAGTTCTCCTGCTGTCTTTACATTGATGTCCTCAATATTTGAATTTGCCTCTCTTAAAAATTCAAGCAGGCCATACCACACGTATTCAGCACAACTAAGTGTAACAAACCAAGTAGGTGCACCTAGATTTCTAAACATGCATTTGAGTTCTCCATGACGATGATACCAATATTTTTAGTTCCACGTTAGCACACCATCAAATTGATTAAGTTATGTTCCAAGTTTTCATATTTTTCTTGAAGTTTATCAACAAATTCCATTGCAGACAGATTTTAAAGATGAACTAATGACTTCAGTATATGATTCATGGCATAAGAAAGTCCAGACAAGTCACTGTCAAACAAAAGATGGAATATGTATGGAATGGCGAAATCTTGTATCCTCTGAATATAATCAAGTTAAGCGGTATTTGGCAGCTGGTATCTGTAGAGGCTGGTCATCATAGTGGTCACCTATTCAAGTGGGAAACAGTTGGAGAAAACAACAAGCTTCTAAGCATTTTTTCCAGACACCCAAGGGAGCTCCTTTTGCTTGTTTCATTTGGAACAGTTCAATAGCATCGACAATAATTTCTTTAGAATGGAGAGGGTGGATGCTATAGTGTTCATAGATTTCTTCTGATCTAGATCGATCCACTAGTTCAATCTGTCCACTTAATGGTAAGGTGTCATCCTCCCTGCAAATTTTATTTCCAGCAACATCAACATGTATATAGTGTTTATTATTTTCTACCAGGTGTAATGTTGTTTTTTTTACTTTATTAACAACTACTAACTCTTGCCAGTTTTTCTGTTCTTGGTGGGAACCCCATTTATTAAAATGATAAGTGATTCTTCTATACCTGTATCTAACCCTATAGTCTCAATATTTTGTTTAAAATCTAAAGGTAAATATACAACTCTTCCTTTTAGTTGCTTCTGGAGCTCATTTGGAGGTAATTTCCTTATCTTTGGCCCCATACGAACTGTAGCGTGAAAAGGATGTCTGTGTTGTATAAGGTTTGATTCATTAACATTTACTGACACATGCATCAAGCTAGGATTTTGCGAGTCCTTTATAGCGAATATTAAGGATTCGCAATTAAGGATTCACAAAATTGTATGCATGTAGGAATCGCTATAATAATAGCGATTCCTTCACATTCCTTATTTGCGACTCACAAATTGCGAGTCGCAAATAAGGAATGGCTTCCATTCATTCCTATGGGCCTACAGGCCCATAGGAATGAATGGGAAATTACGAGCGCTATTTGCGAGTACCAATAGGTACTCGCAAATTGCGCATGCAATTCAAGGGTGCAGGGGTGTCAAAAGGACACCCTGTTGCACCCTGAAATTGATCCGTGCACATATGTTGTGCACACACATGTCCCAAGGACATGTGTGTGTGTAACCTTCAACTTTGAAAAATGCACTTTAGTGCATTTCTCAAAGTTTTGCAATTTACCATGAAGTTGAACTTCATGGTAAATTGCGCCCTAGTAGTGAAATCGCTAATTTTTTTACTTTGTTGCATTGCATTTAAGGAATCTCAATTTGCGATTCCTTAAATGCAATCGCAATTTAAGTAATCGCAATTGTGCGATTCCTTAAATTGCGATTTTTGCATTTGGGATGATGCATCCCAAATGCAAAAATACAGGTCGCAAAGGGGCAGATTCTGCGAATCTGCCCGTTTACGACCCGATTTTCGGATGATGCATGGGGCCCTTAATGCTTTAAGCCAATTATAACCTGTTATAAATGGTTCTAGCTGGCAATTTATTATTCTCTAACTTATCAAAGCAGTACTTACATATAATCTGCTGTTCTCTTTTTCACTTTTAGAGTACACAACTATATTTCGAGTTTGCAATTTGTGGTGAGTGCATCAACAACAAATACAAACACAGTTTGTTTTTCTGAGGAAATTGTGTTAAACTTTGCAATATTTTGTGTAGTTTTCAGTACTAATTTCTGTATCCTTTTCTTCTACACCTCCAACAACCAATTCTTAATTTTCTTGATGGAATTTGCTTCGGCATTCTTTCCTCGAAAAAAATGCTTGTGACTGACTTTGTAAATTACTATATTTCCTTACTTTGCATGGATCTAATTCTTGCAAAATTGCAATTTCCTGTTTCACACTTCTGCATGGAAACTCATGTAGGAAAGTTCTCAATAAATCAATTCATTCCTGACGAACACTGCAAATACTGCTACAATTCAATTTTATAGGGAGGAGCCTCTCTACACCTTCCTTGCACCTCTTCAGCTATCACTTCCTCTGCATTCCTAGACACAATATCCTCTTTTGTAACAGGAGTACCATCTTTTATTTCATAGCAACAACCCTAAAAAATCAAGAACATGCACTAGTGTGTTCTCTTGGAAATAGCTTTCTACATTAAAATAAGTTTCAGTACTAGAGGTATACTTCCATTCATCTTTAAACATTTTGAAGACATTAGTTCTATTGATAAGCCTTTTCTAACACGTTTTTTCTTTATACACAACAATGTTTTATCTAGTGTCCTCATTCTATTCAATATTAACATAAATACTTTACTTTTCAAAACAAATACTTGCTCAACTACACTCTCAATATGTTGCTTTTGCTTAAAAGCAGCTCTTATATTTCTTCTTTGTTTTTAGCAAATTTTATATTACTCTAATGTGAAACATTTTTTCTCTTAACTGCATAAACTGTTTCTGTCTCCATGACAAATGTACTGATTTCTGAGAACATTTCCTACTTTCAGAAACACATACTCCCTGATTTTTTCCACTTGATATGTAAATTCCATGGCTCTCTAAATGGGTGTGACAGTGTCTGTATGGGGTTGTGAATGGGTGTGACAATGTCTGTATGGGGTTGTGAATGGGTGTAACTGTGTCTGTATGGGTTTGTGAATGGGTGCAACAGTGTCTGTATGGGATTGTGAATGGGTGCAAGAGTATCTTTATGGGCGTAAGTATGACAATATCTGCATGGGTATATATAAATCTTTTTTTACAGACACCCTGGCTCCGCAGATTCACCACGGAGTTACAGGGGGGTCACACTGAGCCCTGCAGAGGAATCCGTAGAGTTGGCGAGTGGTTTTAAAAAACGCTTTTCAGCATTTTGCTGCCCAATATTCATAGTTCACCTACATAAATATCACCAACATAAGGACCCCTTCATTTATTTTAGCTACGACTTTAAAGCCCCGGGTACCATTTCCCTGCAAACAAAATGTCATGTGCAACTTTTCGGTGAAGCTGCAGCCAGTCAATCAGAACCCTCCTTTGGCGCATGGACCCACAGAGGCACAATGGGTGCATCCATGGAGAATCCGCGCCCCTATATATACAAATTTGTTTTTCGCTTAATATCTCTAAAATTACTGAATGGATTTACACCAATTAAGTGAAAGCACATATTGCAAAACAAAATCTAACTTTCTGCCAAATTTGGTGTAATTCCATCCTGTGGTTTAGGCTGTAGTCGTGTTCAAAGTCTAGGAAAATTCACATGGGGAAAACGCATTTTAGGACCCCCTTTTTCTCAGCCCCCGCTTGACGAATCACCGCAAAACTTTCCAGACACCAGCTGAAGTGAGCACTACTAGTTGGGGAAATAATTCCACTTTACTCCTGAGGGCATCAGAACTAAAGTGGACTTCATCTCCCAACCAGTAGTGCACCAGGAGGTGCGTTTGCAGAGTAGTGGAGAAAGGGGCATGACCTCCGACAACCTCTCAGCAATCCAGCTGTGTACGACTTACTGGAGGTAACAGGAGGGGTAGTTGGCCCCCAAGGACCCTCAAGAGCCAACGGAACTTCATCCACCAACTAGTAGTGTACCAGTAGGCTTGTTGGGTCTTACTGGCGGTAACAGGAAGGGTTGTTGTCCTTCAAAGACATCCTTGGGATTGCTAAGAGGTCTTCAGAGGCCATGCCCCCTTTCTCCACCACTCTGGAAATGTGGCTCATGGTGCGCTACTGGTTGGGGGATGAAGTCCACTTTACTCCTGAGGGACCTTGGGGGTCTACTACCTGGGTGCACGAATCCCACCAAAAATCCCCCCAAAAAATGAAGCGAGGGCTCCTGCACTTTGTTATCAATGGGCACCTCGGTGCGCAGGGTCCTGGGGGCATTGTAAATTATGGAGGGGGCACAGAAGCCCCCCACCTGGGGCTTATTATGCCTCAGGACCACCATGTCCTCAGTTTTTAGGTTTTTTAAAAATGCTGAGGAGGCCCGTATCGCCTCCCCGCTACCCCGGGGACTGCCATCTCACTGGGGCTTCTTAAATTTTACTAAGGGGGGTTCTCTCAGATCCCCTATCAGCCCCAGGGGCTGCCACCTCCCCATGGCATAATTTTAATTGAGTGCAGAGGGGCTGCGTGTCCTTCCGCATCCCCAGGGACCACCACCCCCCAGGGCAAATAACTAAAATGGAGGGGACCCATGCCACCCCCCTCCTGGAGCCAATAATGGCCCTGGCTACCGCCACCCCAAAGGGCTGGCTCCTGCAATGTCCCAGGGTGCCCATCCCTGGGACATTGCTGTTTGCTATGGCTTAGCAGGAGCACTGCTCCTGCCAGGCCTCCCCTTCCCCAGAGGCCAGGCCTATTTTGAAAGGAGAAAGGGGGCCACTAAGCAAAGCAAACAGCTATATCCAGGGGTGTACACCCCAGGACAAAGCAGGAGCTGGCCCTGGGGGGGTCGCAGTCCCCAGGGCCATCTATGGCAGCAGGAGTGGGGTTACGCAGTCCCCCTCCTTTTTTAAATTTTCCCCCGAGAAGGTGGTGGTTCTCGGGCTGCGAGGGGGTCCATGTGGGCCCCCCGTATTCAATTTGATAAAATATCCGGGGACGTGGCAGTCTCCGGGGCTTGGGGTCCATGCAGCCCCCTATTCATTAAATTAAAGCCCCAGGGAGGGGGCGGCCCCCGGGGCTGTGAGAGGACCGCTCTCCCTGCCCTGCATTGTTTTAAAATAAAGCGATGGGGAGGTGGTGGTACCCAGGGCTGGGGGGGTCTGATAGACCCCCCATTGATAAATTAATAAGCCCCAGGGAGGTGGTGGTCCCCAGAAAGCAGGGAAGGTCGTACGGGCCTCCCCGCATGCATTAGTAAACAAGCCCTGGGGAGGTGGTGGTCCCAGGGGCAATATTAAGCCCGAGGAGGGGGGGCCCGCTTGCCCTCTCCATTATTAAAAAAATACCCCTGGGACGTAGCCCACCCTGAGGCTGATAATTAGCGAAGCATGAAAGCCTGTGCTTCATTTTTCTTTATTATCATCGAGATCCGCAGATCGCCCTGAAAATTTTAAAAACAATAATTTGGGGGGCTCTGCAGGGACCCCCCCAAGAGGCCTAGGGGCCAGGATATTTTTACCTTGCCCCTTTTTCATTTTTTAAATATTTTTTGGGGACTCGGCTAACGCCGAGTCCCAAGATGGCTGCCAACACTTCCTGGTTTGAAGTTTCTTTAAATATCTTTACCATCAACATTACACACCTATGCATTACACATTAGTATGCTACTGCTTGTAAGAGAGTTTTAAAAATGCACGAGTCCAGTGCTAATGTTCACTGACAAGTCAAAAGATTACAGGTCAAACTGGAGCTTACTAACAATTCTGTCTATGATTGTGTTCATTTTGTTCGTCATCAAGCAGCAGGGGCAGGACTTGGAAGAACGGGTCCATGTTGGAAACGAAAGTGAGAAAATGAGAATAGGTGAGTTTCTGCCTTATATCCCTTCTAACCGCCAACTCAGGTGTGAAGATTTTACCGCTATACTTACTTCGGTGGGAAGGCACATCTTGATTGGCCCATGGACCAACTGACTGTCCTCCGTCTGACAGCTGCTTTTGCCTATTGCCCCATTGACAGAGGTGAACATACCTGGCAGAGTCTGAGGCACTCCAACGGTCTTCCATCCATCGAACTGCCAGAATCTAAATAGAGCGGGTGGACCACCTAGTAGGTGGACGGGGATTCCCTCGAAAAAGGGACGGCAGGACCATTACTGCCACGATCTAAATTAGGCCCAGAGTCTCTGAAATAGAAGTTGAATTCCTTCAGTAAAACTTAAAGCCCCGAAATATTAACCTATTTGTTTTCTGCCTGAGGGAGTGATATAGTTCAGTTGTGGGCTAGTCCCAACTCCCACTCTTAGCTAGCAGTGACCAGCGGAGGAAATGCGGTGCAACATGAATATCTGATGCGGAGAAAAGAATTCCGGAATCGGGTGCCAAAAAGTGGAGAAGCACTACCAAAAATGATACAATGAATAAAAATAGTTAAGTAATAAGTGGCTGTTTGCCCTTAAAGTTGTCATGTAAAACACACAAAAAAACTAGAAACAAAAAAAAGTTTATTTTGAGAAGCACACACAAAATTCAATAAAAGAGATTGGTGCATTTAGTTTTAGTCCTGTCTGGCTCCATGCAGGATTTGGAGTAGTGGGCCTGGCACTTGAGGCAATTACTGCTGCACAAGGCTTCTGGACATGAGTGGTGGTTTTTGTCCATTTATGGTGGGTAAGTAAATAGGGCTCACGCCTGTGGCCTACAACCGCTGCACATGGCTGGAGGCAGTATACAGCAGAGTTTGGCCACCCACAGCAGGTTAGGTGAAGCGTCTGGCTGAAGGCCCTTTGGCAAAAAAAGTTGCACAGGGCAAACATGTTGCACATCAGAGGTAGGCCACCTGTGGAGATTGGGCGCAGGGCCTGACTGAAGGCCCGGACCTAGGGCAAACCTTTACTGCACACACTCAGACGTGATGTACAACACAGTGGGGAAGGAGATACTTTCATCATAGATTATCAAAAATCCCCATTCACTCAAAGAACACAGATAAAGTGAAGTTATAATTAATGGTGTTTACAAGACCTTGATATATGTTATAAAAACCTCA
The DNA here is from genome assembly GCA_963921515.1 of Calotriton arnoldi. Lineage (NCBI taxonomy): Eukaryota > Metazoa > Chordata > Amphibia > Caudata > Salamandridae > Calotriton > Calotriton arnoldi. The sequence goes on along the minus strand of CAWUFW010000914.1, from coordinate 3,024,428 downwards.
AAAATTCATTTAAGAAAGCACAGTTATAGTACAGGTATGGTTACGATTTAAAACCAAAAAAACACACAATTTGAAGTTCATATTTATATCCTTAAGCCACATCTTACAAACAGCAATGAAAATAGTATTTAAAGCAAGGGCTCTTTGCCAGTAGCACTCTACCGTAATGCCGAGTCATAATTATATGTAAAGGGTTTGTGGTTCAAGCATCCACTCTAGATATTAACCACAAGCCTAGTTAGATGACATTCATTACACGGAGGATGCCTACTCAATCAATTGTGTCATTCGTAGTAAATAGTAGGCTTATATAACAAGTAAACCAAGGCACAACAGCCAATTTTCATACTTGTTTCTTGATAATATGATATGATATCAATGTTGTTTTTTATGTAAATTTCACATGATCAGTCAATACATGTTTTGTCCTCTGACGGCGCATAGGCCAAGTGGTTTTTCAAGGCTGCAAGTAAATGCAGTATAAAGGGAAAATGAGAAACAAATAAGGTTGAGAAAAAACATAGATTAAGTTTTGAAAATCATGGGGCATATTAGCAAGACCCACGTTAAAATTATCGCCGCTTTAGCGGCAGGAAACTGCCGCTAAACGGCGATAATGGGCTTGCTAATATGCGTTATGGAATTCCAATAGAAGCCCAGGTTAGATGTCCTGCACATCTAACCTGGGCTTCTATTGGAATTCTATAACGCATATTAGCAAGCCCATTATCGCCGTTTTAGCGGCAGTTTCCTGCCGCTAAAACGGCGATAATTTTATCGCCGGTCTTGCTAATATGCCCCCATGTTTTTATTTTATGTGAGTGCACACTTTGAAACACAGCACTCGTGAAAGAAAGAGGAGATTCTTCACGTGCCTGTGTGCGAGCATACGTGCATGTGAGTGTGTGTGTGTGTGTAAAAATATATTCACCAGGTCTCCGTTTCGAGAAGGAGAAAAATTTCGAGCCACTCCAACCACTTATTTTTCCAATGATTTATTAATGGCAAAAAAAAACGGATGCGTTTTGACCCTGATCGTTTCTTGATCAAGACCCAAGCAAGGTCAAAGTGCGTCAGTTTTCTTTGCCATGAATAAATTGTTGGAATCGAAACAGAGAAGGGAAATCTGGCGATGTGAGGCGGCTTTGGAGACATCCACATACAAAGAAAACAAGAAATGAGATCCAAAAGGGCACTACTTGTGAGAGACTTCTGTCTAAGTGTAATTCAAAAATATACACCTCAGTGTAGCGAACGAACGCAACTCAACACAAGAAGGCAAGGAATAATCTATAATTCATAAACCTGCATGAGTGCGAAAGTAGAAGTACAGTCAAATACAATATAGGAGACTCAATGGAATAATGGGGTGAGTAAAAAGCTTTATTACCATAATCAGATTACATATGTATTGATGAATGGTTCTGAAGCATAGTGCCTGAAATAGAATAACAGACCAAAAAATATTGAATTTGGATTAGAGAAATTTGCTGACATGCTTTACGAGCTGTTTCACGAGTATTCGTGCACTCACATAAAATCAGAACATGACATTCAAATATTAGTCCGTATGTATTTTTTTTACTCCATGTGTTTCTCCCTTTCACCTTATATTTACTTGGAAAAGCCAGAGGCCTGTACGCAGTTAATGGTGATCATGTGAAATTTGTGTAAAAGCAGATTGATATCATATAAAATATTATCAAGAAACAAATGTGAACATGTATTGCTTTACCTTGCTTTACTTGTGATATAAATCTACTATTTACCATGAAAAATGCTAATGAATGTGTATGCCTACTCCATGTTATGATAGCCATTAAAACAGTACTTGGCAAATCACATGAAAAGGAGCATGATAGTCTTACATGTAACATAATATAAGCAAAATGGCACATTTTTATGTGGTTTAGTCTTTTCCACTTGTTACCGCATACAAAGTTGTACTCAAGGCTACTGTAATGTTGTGGGGCACCAGGCCCCCATGCAGTAGGATTGACGACACAGACACAGTATTATAGTTGGTAGAACTGGCCCAGGGCACGTGGGCCCAGCCCCTTTTATTAACAGGGTCACATGTCCTGTGACGCCTGTGTCGGATGGGTGTGGGTTGGGGTGTAAGCCAGCCCTCGGGGAGTGGCTGGCACAGCAACAACTAGACCACTGACCAGCAGGTCACTACATCCCTCCTAAACTTTATTCAAACTGGGACAACAAAGTCCAACCCGGAGAGAAAATAAAACAACAAATAGATAACTTACACCAAGTCTATTCAGCTACTTTCAGAACAGGACAATGGTACAACTGCAGCTAGGATCACCAGTTCGGTTTGGCACAGTTCAGTGGTGCACTTCTGATCCGGTCATCCCTGGACTTGAGGCGTAGAAGTTGACAACCAAAGTCTCTAAATACAGAGTTCACTGTGACGGTGCAGGTGGAATGATAGTGAATCTGGTAGATGTTACATTTTCACAAATCAGTCCTGGTTGTTGTTGCGTCTTTGCAGAAGCAGCGGTGCTTCTAGCAGCAGAATGGTGGAGCAGTTACAAACATTCCTCTCTCACCAGGATGCCCCTCTACCGGGTGTTCCCCTCTCACAAGATGTCCTGGAGGCCCTCTTCACCAGGCTTCCACTGGACTGGATGTACTTCGCCGTGTCACTCCAATGCCTCCCTCTAGGTTTGTAGAGGAAGCGCTACGGGTCCCACCTTCAAGTCCCTCACTACACCTGGAGGGTAGATGTTTCCTGATAGGATTACTCCTGCCACCAAGACTGTGGTGCACCGGCATTAATAGGATGGTCTTTGGAAGAACTAACTTACGACATGAGAACTTTGTTTTCCTGGGACCTGCGGAGGGGTGGCTGTAGACTCGTCTCTCGTGGTGGGACCCGCTCTCACCAGCCGTCCCTGAGGCCTTTGCCCCTGGATCGCCACGGTCTGGTGTGGAGTGGTCAGATCCTCTCCTAGACCCCACGTCCAAGGTCACTCAGGACGTCCAAGCAGTCTCACCATCCAGTCTCCTGTGCGACTCCAAAGGTGGATATCACAAATGGTCCAGCTTGCTTGCGTCTGCAGTCACCAGGTTTGCTTGATGTTACTGAAGACTCCTGAACAGCTAGTCTCTCATGGTGCCACCAATATTACCAAGGTACTGTGCTCCACTCCGGATGCTCTTGCACTCAGTCGTCCTCTATCTTGCGGTGTGTGAGTTGTCTGATCACACACTCCTCTCTTCTTTTCTCTTCTTCTTTGAACTTCTTCTGCGGTGGCCTCATGCCACGAGATTTCCTTTTTTCATGTTCTCTCACTTCCCGACACGGTCTGCTCCCATCTTGTATTGCTCGTCTTCTCAGACAAGGCCCCTCCATGTGATGTGCACTTCACACGAATCTCCCTAGCCATGTCCTACCCCTAGGACAATGCTTTCTCCTATGTCAGTGTCCAGACCACTCGTCGTGACCTTCTACCTTTCCGACTTCTCTCAGTCCTCATCCTTCGATTTCAGGTCACTCTTCTCTGACCTCTCCTCAGTCATCTTCTCTGACCTCTCCTCAGTCCTCTTCTCTGACCTCTCCTCGGTCATCTTCTCTGACCTCTCCATGGTCATCTTCTCTGACCTCTCCTCGGTCCTCTTCTCTGACCTCTCCTCAGTACTCTTCTCTGACCTCTCCTCGGTCCTCTTCTCTGACCTCTCCTCAGCCATCTTCACTGACCTCTCGCAGGTCATCTTCACTGAACTCTCGCAGGTCACCTTCGCTGACATCTTGCAGGTCATCTCTTCTCTCTCGCAGGTCATCTTCTCTGACCTCTCAGGCTCCAGCCTGTACTGTCAGTGTTTAGGGTACAATCTTCGGCGGACTTCTATCCTTGCGCTCTCCTCTCTTCATCTGAGGGTACTCCTCCTTCGGGTAACTTGCGCACCCAGTCCTTCCTCTTGCAGTGCCGACCTTATGTCACAGGACGCACCTGTTGCGGATTTTCTTTGTCTCTCAATACCCTTGCGAGGTAGGGCTGTTTATGTAGTTCTTGCCAGTTGGTCTTCTTCCCCCATTGCCACAGCAGCTTTCCTCCTGCTGCTTGCGTTTGACTCTGACAACAGTCACCCTTCACTGCTGCAGTGACCAACCATGGCCACTAGGTATCAATGCAGCTCTCATCATAGGCTCCATGTGCATCTCGAGGATTCTTGCCTGTTCCTCATGAAAGATTTAAGACCTCTTTTTCCATTCCCTGTAAAGTGCTCATCTTTACCAAGTATGCCAGACACTCAGATGTGCTTGTGTTTATGTTGTTGTCTCTGCCCTGGAGCCTGGCAGTTCATAAGCGCTTGTCTCTTTGGGGGGGAAAGTAATCATGTCCCTTTTACAATACTTTATTTTACTTCACAGCAGGCCGCGGTGCCTCCCGAAACCTGTAGGTGGCGCTGCCACTGTTTCTTCCTTTCGGTGTCCAGGCCACAGACTACCTGGCTGGGCTGCCGTAGGATTCCTTCCTGTCCCCTGCGGCACTCTCTCCACTCTCATAGCCACGCGGGGGCCTCCCACAGTGCTGGTGCAGCAGGCAGCTCTCACGGAGCGGCGGCACTTCCCCAGGATTCCGCATGCTGCCTTTAGCACTCCCATTGTTCTCTTGGACTGGGCACCCTTGCCTATGGCTGCCCTTGATCTTCACTCACGGCAGGAGGCTTCCGGATGCTGCCCGACTACGATACCTTTTCCAATGGGTGTCGCCCTCTCACTGCATCGTGCTCTGCGGCGGTCCCTCCCACTCACTTCAACCTCACCAGCCACCAGGTAGGGCCTCAACGCGGCACTCCTTTTTGTTGCCTTCTAAGCCCTGCCGCCTCCTCATCATAAGCCAGGAAGCCTCGTTGCTTACTGTCCATTCCACTGCTGGGGCAGGCACATTACTTTAAGTGTTCGAAACTGCCTTGGCAGCGTCACTCACGCTGCGGGCATCGCCTCACACGGGATCATGAGCAGCCCCTTCTATCCTCCGCCGGCAGCCTCTCCGTTACCGGCTGAGTGCCGGTCTACTCTGCCGCAGTTTTCTCACTCCCGCTGCTGGCCCCTCAAACACGCCGCAGGTCACCTCTGTTTACGGGCACAAGAGTGGCCAGGCAGTTTCTTCGCCAGTTGCGTGATCGTCCCTGTCGAGTGCCGGGCCTCTCCACAGTATTTTCTAGTCTCTGCTGGCCACACAGTACTCGCTACTTTTTACACGCCGTGCAATCAGTTGGCTCGCAGCCTTTCCACTCACCGCCTTCTGCTGCATACACTCGCTGGCGTCTCAGTCATCTTCTTCAGCACTCTGCCCATTTTCATCGGGAACAACACCGTTTCACTGCACTGTATCCGCTCCTACTCAGGTGCGGGTAGGTTTTGCTTCACTGCAGGCTCCTGGGGCTGACCTCCTCTCTTTCGTGGACACAACACCACAGCCCCATAGCACCTCTGTCACCCCATGGGCTCACCTTATGCCCACTGGGACAGCTGGTACTTTGCCTGCTCGTCGACTGGGACGCGACATGCAGCACACATGGCCAGTTCGCCCCTCCGTGTTCCTGGGGGCATGTTCGAGGCGCAGCTCGAAGCGCCGCCACTGGCTCACCTTCCGCCTCAGTGTTGGCAGGGGTGCCCTCGACACGGGCTACACTTCCCCTTATTTTTGACTGACTCTCGGCGTCGCTGCCCGCAGGACTCGGCTCACTCGTACCAGTTTGACTCTGGGGAATACCTTCTGGTCTGCCGCTGCTTTACCGCCGCTGGTGGGGGTTGCCATCTCCACGGGCTATACTCCCCCTCTACCATCCTTCAAGGTGGCTACACATGCGAGTTTGCCCGCTCGTCGCCAATGTAATGTTGTGGGGCACTAGGCCCCCATGCAGTAGGAGTGACGACACAGACACAGTATTATAGTTGGTAGAACTGGCCCAGGGCACGTGCGCCTGGCCCCTTTTATTAACAGGGTCACATGTCCTGTGATGCCTGTGTTGGATGGGAGTGTGGTGGGGTGTAAGCCAGACCTCGGGGAGTGGCTGACACAGCAACAACTAGACCAGTGACGAGCAGGTCACTACAGTTACCTCGAGTGCAAGATTCATGCAAAACACCGCTGCCTTTCCTTTGCACTGTAGGTCAATGTTTGTCTTTGTACTAAACTGGCATATTTTGTGCAACATTTGCTGATAACATCAGCGCACGTCTTTGTACATTTGCTACAGCGCAATTTTACATCCTTCTCGCAAAGAAGTGCTGCTATTTTCACGCAGCTCTCCCTTCCGTGAAGGATAATAAATCCGGCACTCTATTTGCATTTATTTATTACAACCTAATTCCTGTATTCTTTTGCTTACAATATTTCTGAATCTCACCGGGCATCTCTTCAGTAAGTCAAGACTAACCAAGTAGGAAATGGATGGAAAGAGAAATATCTATGCTAGAAAATAGATAAACATGCTCTTTAAAGAAAAACAAGAAAAGAGATGTATTGATTGCCCAGCAATGACATTTAAATGTAAATGTAGCTTTTAGAACAGCAGTAAGAGAGAACCATTTTGAGAAAAGGTTTGCAGATATTTCTCTTGTTATTTTCCTTGCTCCACATGCTTTATCTACAAAAAATTGTCAAGCATCATATTAGAATCTATAAACCTACGTAATTGTACTTCTATAGAGGAACTGCTGCTCTCACAAGAATTGCGTGTTCATGTACCCATTGAAGCAATTTTGAACGGTTGACATCGGGGCAATGGATGTACAGTCAGAATCTCTGTAAGTGAACCATTGAAATCAGATATAAAAGTGTACTGACTATGGAGCATTAACCAGCCTGCCCTGTACGCTTTCTTCAGCTGCAATTTCTGAACATAGGATTGACTTTTGCACCAGAGTATTCATTTAAAATATATTGCCAAGCGTGCGATATTTCAAGTTACTATAATATATAGCTTCATAACTCGATGAATGCTAAGACAGCCATAAAATACATTTTGTATTTGCCGTTGCCAGCAAACTGCCTTTCATATTAAATATTTAACACTTTATTCTAGACTGTGCATTTGCAATTGTCAGAGATGATTTGTTTATTTCATCATGTATTCTGCAATATTGTTTTGATGTTTTCCTGCGCTTTTGCCCCTCGCAGTGTGATATAGATATGTATGAATATTGCTGATGTTTTTTATCAGTGCATACATTTCTTATGTTTGTCATTGAAACTGAATTCCAACACGTTCAAATCAAGTTATTCTGCAGGTGTAGATTACTGCTTTGAAAATGTCACTGCATTGATGGAGTTTGCTGCCTCTATTTTTCTTGAGTAGGAGATCGCAGTCAAGGTCGGACTGGCTGTACCAGGCATCGGGCGCTTCCCCGGGTGGCTGGAAGGGTGGCGAGCCGGTTTTGTTAATGGGGGCCGGTATTGTAGCAGTGCAGCAGTTTTAAGAGTGCAGGAAAATTCCTTAGGCCTCATTTGCTAGGCCATTGCGCCGCCGGTGCATCATTGTTTTTGACGCACCAGCGGCGCAGTGTGCCTGCCCATATTTACAAGGCCACTTAAAGTCATTCTACATGACTTTTCATGGCCTTGTAAATATGGGTCCCTTTCACGTAATACTCTGTGTGAAAGGGGTGTTCCATGGGTGTTGCTATGGGTGCTCCCACACAACATCCATCGATCCTGGCACATTCCCAGATTTACAAAGTTTTGTAAAGCTGGGAATGTGTTTGAATCCTACGTGAGTGGCGCAACAAGGAGAACTACTTTTATTTCTCCCTGTTTTTTCCTCTTTCTATGTATGCTGCATTCTGCAGCATACATAAAAAGAAGAAAATGCCATCAATGATTGTTTTTGTGCAGGAAGGTGTATCTTCAAACAATCATCCTCACAATGCTGGCACCCTTGCAATATGACGCAAGGGTGCTTGCGCTGGCACATGGCAGCCATTTGACCGCCAGCGCTGGGGAAAGCACACGGATGCATCCCTGTGCTTTTAAAATGATGCTCGGCTCAGCAAAATGTCTTAAGGCAGTGCGCTGCGTCATTTTTTTGTAAATGAGGGCCCATGTACATTCAGCAGTTTTCGGACAACAATAAAAGTGATGAATGTACCTGCTGAAGAGAGACTGGAGTTTTGTCTAGTTGCAGTTTTGACTTATCTAAGGTAGCACAGATGGTTAATATGCCTGCTGCAAAGAACTTGTACCATGCATATCAAAGAACAAGGGGCATATTATCAACGGCCAGCGATAATTATAGCTGGCCGTTCTCAGCGTGAGAATTGTCATCGCCGGCTATCGCTGATAATTATCGCCATGCTAGCGCTGTATTAACAACGCATAGCGCAATGGCGATAATTATTCCTGCGATAGCTTGTTTTCCATGGAACATCGCTGGTTTTCCAGCGCTGTTCCATGTAAAACGGCGATAACCTTGCTGATACGACCCTGTGGTCGTATCAGCATAATCCATCTCCAATATTAAGTATAGGTAAGTCAGCATTTTAAAGACGTTAGTTTTGGCGAAAACCGCGGTTTTTGCCAAAAACTAACGTCTGCAAAATGCCTGGGCCTCCTTGTAAATATCGCGATGTGCACATCAGCGATATTTACAAGGTTGTTCTGCCCAGTGACGCCCACTTTGCATCTCATTAGAGATGCAGAGGGAGGCGTCGGGTAAAAGGGTGCTAACATGCGCTAATGCATGTTATCACCCTCTTGTTAATAGGGCAAAACATATCTCCGCTTTTTTGGCTTTTAAAGCCAAAAAAGCGGAGATAAGGCCCTTGATAATATGCCCCCAATATGTTATGAGCAAAGCTCAGTGGGTTACTGCATTTGTAAAAGAGATTCTTTTGTTACTGAGCAGTTCATAAATTGCAATTCTAATCTAGCACAGTGAGCTATGAACTTTCATCAAAGAGGTGCATGCAAGCTGCATGGTACAGGTTAGAAAGTTTTTTTCCCCCAGTCTTTCATTAACCTGATGTTGCTAGAAGAGGTTTGTTTGGGTAGAAATAAACCCTTATTATTAAAATCACTGCTAACCACTGTGTTATGTTCTGAATCCTGAGTTTGTGCTTCTCCAGACCAACCACTCTTAAAACGTTCCTACCAGTATGGATGGCATGTGAATCCTACACCTTGTAGACCCCTTTGCCTTCTGTAACATTTTCTATACACTGATTTACACACATATGGTTCATAGTCTCTTTCTGTGTGTGTGATGTAAAGTTCTCCGACACCCTACACTGGTTTGAGAGGTGCCATAAGACAAATAAAATATATGTGAGAGGGGGCTGTGGAGAGATGAGAGGCACCGTTGGAGGGTGATAGTGAGACAGTCATTGAAGAGCCCCAACAAAGACTGTTGTACCCTGATGCACAGTAAGGTCATTATTTACTATGCTTTAAAAGCAAATACAATTGAATATATAATGACAAATGTGTTGTAAAATGCACCATTTTCCCCCAAATTTTCTGGAGAACTCCTCCAAATCCCCCCTTTGTAGTGGTTAGGCTCGCTTGTTGCACGTGCTATGCACTTTATGAGGGTTGGTATGACAAAATTCGCCTGGACTGCTTTGGGTTCCCAGTTCGGCCCTGATTGCATTCAGGAAGTGAAACATTTATATCAATTGGCTCTTCTTTTTCTATTGCCTTTTGTCTTGTTCTGTTGTCTCGTTCTTCTAGAGCTTAAACACGTATTCTTCACCAGACTTCTCAGGAAGCCTTTGCTTAGCACTGATGCCCCTGTACAATATGCCCTATACTGCAGACCACAGCATAAATCAAGAACTATTTATATCCAAACATTGATTTAATAAAATCAGTATCGTAATCTGTAATCTGGGTGTCAATCTGGCAAATGCACTGTTTGCCTTGATTGATGATCCACAACAGTTTAAATCTGTTGTGTCAGTGCCATAACCCTATGTCATGTAGATGCAGATTTTGGTACCATCATTCACTCCATCCTTCTCAGGTACTTGTTTCACTTGGCTTTCAGTGGCTCTACCAATTACCGCCTATTTTCTTTCCTTATCAGTATTAAACATATTCTCTACTGATACTTGTCGATGTCAAAACCTTCCCCTGCAATATACATCTTCAATTTACAGTATGTGTCATCCTTTGTAAGCTGTGGTTGCATCTTTTGCCCTAATCCTTTTCAACAATTTGCATTGCACCACAAATAAAAATAGCTATTGGAAAGGACTGCGAGTCATTTGAGTTGTATGCCTGACAACCTGTCACTCTTTCTTGGATAAAACCCACTGTTCTTAAATTGAGGAGAAATAAGGCAAAAGTATTTTTCTTGGGGTAAAATGACAGGTTTTGCTCCTTTTACTTCTGACCAGTTATTTTGATAAGTTTTCATATTTCACTTCAGCAGAAGAGGGACTTGACCTTTCTCATTGAAATACCATATGGCAAAAGGCTCAAATGTAAGACGTTTCTAAGTCTGCTAATGTTACGAGATTTCCAAAGACTACCACCTTGTGCCACTCCTTCTCAAATAGAGCATGTTGTCTTGTTGATTGTCACCTTCTAGATGGATCAATATACTGGTGTTCACATAAATTGTTCAAAAAATTGAATGCCCAATTTCAATGGATCAAAAGATTTGCAGTCAATCTTGTAGCTTACGTGAACTGTCAGCCACAAACATCTCCAGTTTTGACTGATCTGTTCTAGGTACTAATTCAACAGTGGATGCATATGAAGGCCCTCATTTAAGGTTTGGCAGATCAGGAGCCCTGCAATAAATCAGCTGGGTCCCTGCCCCACTATACTTGTTTTAAGGGAGGGAAACACTATGTTTCTGGTTGCAGACCCTTAGATGGCTCTGCAGTCAGAAAATATTGACAGCCAGCCCTTCCGCCACAGGACAATTGGTCAATAAATGTTGGAAGGCCCATCCCATTTAGGCAGTGTTACCACATATATATTTCCTGTTCAGGAAAGCCTGGTGGTCCATAATAGGAAGAAAGGCAAAAAAAGTCCACATGCAGGTAGAAAAATTCCCAGCATATCAGGTTTTTTGGAAACAAACACCTGCTTCGGGTTTATTTCTGAAAAACAAATGTTTGATGATGGGCCCAACACAGCATGGAGCCTGCTCTGTAAACATCTTTGCCATGCAGTTGAGAATCTCACAATTTGCAAGTGGTCAACAGGGTAGCAGATGCCATAGATTCCACTGATCTATGATGCTGTTTAGCCTTCCTCTTAGGTCTAAATGACCTTGTAAGTCTTTATGTAAAACATTTTATCTGTTATAGTTTACAAAGGTGATAACCCCTGATAACTCCCCCCTCCCATGTCTTGCTCACAGCTCTATACTGAGAATATGCATCAGTGATAATGTGCCCAGGTCTCTGAGCTCTTTTTAATACAAACCTTTCTCAACATATCCTTATCCAATTATACTTTAAGCTCTGCCCTCTTCAGATAATTATTTTTTACTTCAACCAACTCACTTTGTCGGGGATAATATGTAGCACTCTCAGATATCTCAAGCCTGTAAGATAACTAAGAGTGGTTTGGCAGATGGAGGACAATCTGTCAGGGTGGCAGAGGACATTACTGCTGCCCCCTGATGAATACCATCTGCCAACTTTAGCAATGTCCACTGGCCAAGTGGTCATCTCTGTACATTAAAAGTAACTGCCATCATAACAGTTGCTCTCAATGTACAAAATGCTTAGTTGATGGCCCTTGTTGAGCCCTTGTTGGGTTTAGTGGCTGTTCACCAAAGGTTATCCATTTATTTAACTAATATTTCTTGTACTTTCTTATTGCATGGGCTATTAATAGATTCTCAGAGCTAAAATATTATAGGTATTGTAGGAGAGTAGGATCTGCTTCACATGGGTACCCCCACTTTTTGCTGATGCTTCACTGTTTTTCGACATTAGTCTGGCTGGGGCCCTGCTAATCAGAACCCCAGCCTAGCTGCTTCCTCTCTAAAATGGTTTCCAAGTGCCTTAGGCACATCACTGATTGGGATCTGGAGTGCCACTATAAGTCCCTAGTATATGGTATACTATGTACCAAGGGCATAGGTACCTCAGAGGCCTGCCAGGGGCTGCACCATGTATTATGCCACCCCTGGAAGGCCATCCAAACTGACACCACAGGTCTGCTACTGCAGCCTGGGTAAGATGGTGCATGCACCCCTTACTGTGATATAGGTTACCTATATCACTAAATACATACACACATATAAACCTATAAGTCACTCCTAAGGCAGGCCTTATCAATCCTAAAGGCAGAGTGCATGGTTCCTATGTGAGAGGGTGCCCCTGCCTGAGCAGGGCCCCTCTGCAGCGTTCGGAGACCCTTCTCTGATGCTGTTTGTAGTGCAGCTGACCATATACTCTTAAGCGCATTATAACCTCGCGTTAAATACTAACTTTGGAATGGCTGCACCTAAACATGTCGTGTTTGGTGTCAAACATCTTGGAATACTACCCCCCTGCCAATTCTGGCGGTGGGGCTAGCATTCCACCCTTCTAGAGGGAAAGACATGTTAACTCTGGCTAGCCCGGTAACTTCTTTCCAAAGCCCTGGCATCACAAAATGGATGCTGCTGCCACAGACACGAGTCTGGCCTCCTGCTGCTGGACGAAACTCCGGCAGGGGAGGCCTGGACAATAGGTTTCCTGTCCCAGGGAGGTGTGACCACCTCCCCAGACAGGATAATGTGTATTGGGGCTGGGTGGGAGCACTTTCGGGTGCTTTGAAGTCCTGCACTGGGGGCACACTTGGTGTCCCTGTGCATACCCCAGTTCAAACCGGATCAGGGGCTTGCAGCCCCTGCTTTGGCGCGAACTGGACAAAGGGAAAGGGGTGTAGCCACCCCTCTGCCCTGACCCACCCATAGGTGGGGTCACAGAGTAGTCCAACCCCTATCCTTAGTATAAGTATAGGAACCCAGTCCTTAGGACTTTAGATTATCCCTGGACGAAACTCTGAAACTGAATCCTGGACCTTCGACGCTCTACTCACGATTAGAGGACAGAAGAATCTCCCTTGAGGTCAAGGAGTGACTCCCCTGCTTGGCAGGCACCAAAGAAGCATCTGTCCGGTTCGCATTTCTGAAGCTCCCGTCGGACGCCGAAGTCATCGCATCACCAGAGGTAGATTCTCAGACTTCCCCGAGGCTACCCTGAGTCCCCAGCAAAGCTGAGGCCCGTGGCTATCGTGGGTGACTTGAGACCGTGACCCCTGGACACCGAGCACATTTGCAAGTGCATCCTCTTCTGGGTCTCCCAAGAAGTCGTGCTTTGGGCTTCGAGTAGCCCTAGCCTCCCGCACCAACTGCACCGAAGATCACTGGCCTCCACTCCACGAGTGTCCTGTGAGCCAGATCCACGTGCGGCGTCTTGAGGCTCCTTTGCGGTCGCTAGCCCATTGGCTAGTAGCCCTTAACGAAGGCCAATCTTTCTCTAACTTGGCATCCTGGTTGCTCCAGGCCTGCCCTCACTTACCCTCGCTGGGTGAGTTCCCCATACCTTGCTGGTCTGAACCATCGACAATCTTCCTCTGCATCAAGACTTGCCGTTGCCAAGGCTTGTTGGGTCTAATCCGGTCGCCGACACCTCAGCACTCGACAGACATCGTGTATCAGCCCGAATCCTGCTCCTGGTTGCCGACAACGCCTCCTGGACCTCGTGGCTGAAGAGTCAAGACAACCGTCAACGCACCTGAAGCACTCGACATCGGTGGGCATCTGTCCATCGCCTTCCTGATCACTGGCTAGTGACCCAGACTCTGTCCCCTCTGCTTTCAGGTTCTTCAGAACTCCGATCCACTCTTGGATCCACCCGGACACTTTTAACTTGGTCGCCAGCAGCACTTTGCAGCAGATCGCCATTCAAATCGACGACGAAACCCGACCCCGAAAGGCACCTATGCACCCGGCTTCCCTGGGTGAGGTAACACGAGTACTCCGGTGCTCCTGTGGGTAGAGACTCTTCAAAGTCCTAGATCTCAAAGGGTTTGCTCCAAGTCCTCCTTTAAGTGTCCCTTTTCTTTAATTTCCCGATCACGACTTTCTCCATAGAAGTCAACGGCGTATCGCGGTTGTGTATTTACACTGCACGCGTCCCCCGTGGGTCCCCTGTGTCACTACCTTGGGTGGTTCCTTGTGGTCCAAGCACTTCTAGAGGCTCTAGGCCTAGTGTCTAGTTCAGTCGTGGTTCTTATACCACATTATTGGTATATGGTTTGGTACGCCCCTAGGGCCCAAACGTGTATTTGTGCTATTACTGTGTTTAAATAACTTCTAACTTATGTATTTCGAACTCTAGCCTCATAAAGAGACTAGAGGGGTGTGTTTAGCAATAAATACATATATTTTGAATATATACCTGGTGTGGTGCTCTTTCATTTGATCACTCAAGAGATTATAGACTGGTAAAACAAGCTGCTTTACATTCCTTCAAGACTTAGCCTGAAGGCTGCTCTCCATAGCTACCACTAGGATAGCTTTCAATAAGGTTGTCTTTAACCTATCTCCAATAATGGGTTGTTTGGACTGGTGCAAGGTGCCCACTATAATTAGTGGACAGCATATACCAGGCCAACTTCTCACATTGGTGTGCAGCGTGTGGGATTCCAGCTTGCTATTGTTTTACCAGATAATCTCAATTGAATTGATCAACTGAAAACCACTAAAGGTACCTAAGGTACATATAATTTAAGCTTAGAATACAGTAAGTTCTACTGAACTTAGAGTTGTGTGTTAAGGGATAGCACAACCCTTTCTACAACTCAAGAGAGTTTAGTAGGCCACACTAGAGTAGGTAGTGCATACACCACACCACACTAGTAATGTCTTTAAGGGTAGGATCTAAAGAATCCTTGCAGGAAGCCACTGAGCTTCCACCCTCCAAGTATGATACACTCCCATTCTTGGAATTGAGAGCTTTATGCAACTTGAGAAAAATAAGGACAGGCCAAAGCCCCACCACCCAACACCTCAAGGAGTTGTTGGTGGCTTATGACCTTAGTAAGCCCTTGGGGACTGAAGGGGTAGGAGCTGAGGGTGGGGCAGATGATGAGGATGGGACCAGGGGTACCAGTACCCCCAGCCCCCCTCTGAAACTGGCCAGGAGGGCGACAATGGCCCTGACCTGGATAATCCAATCCCTCCTGAGGAAGATGAAGAGGATGATCAGAATGATGCCCTCTTTGTCCCCCCAGGAAGGATTATGAGTGTGCCTAGAAGGTCTAGGTCTCCTTCTCAGGAGTCTAACCACTCTGGTACCTCAATAGGGAGCTCTGTCTCATCTCATAGGAGGGAATCCTCTCATGAGAGAAGAAAGAGGCTGGTTCAATATGAG
Organism: Calotriton arnoldi; assembly: GCA_963921515.1. NCBI lineage: Eukaryota > Metazoa > Chordata > Amphibia > Caudata > Salamandridae > Calotriton > Calotriton arnoldi. The sequence continues at coordinate 3,009,073 of CAWUFW010000914.1, read as the reverse complement.
GAAGCTCAGCTTGAAATCAAAAAGAAGCAACTGGCCATAGACAGGGAGTCCCTAGATCTCTTTAGAGAGAGAAGAAAGTTGGGACTAGAGTCCCATGGTGGCAGCCATGTCCCTAGAGATAGGGAAAGGTCCTATGACCATAGGAACCTGAGCAAGATTGTCCCTCCCTATCAGAATGGGGATGACATCCACAAGTGGATAACTGCTCTAGAGAGGGCCTGTAAGGTACAGAAGGTCCCTCAGGAGCAGTGGGCAGCAATCTTGTGGCTCTCCTTTGCAGACAAAGGTAGAGATAAGCTCCTCACTGTTAGAGAGGAGGATGCTGATAATTACAAGGTCTTGAAGAGTGCTCTTATTGATGGGTTTGGCCTAACCACTGAACAGTACAGGTTGAAGTTCAGAGATACCCAAAAAGCACAGACTCAAGACTGAGTAGACTATGTGGATTGTTCTGCCAAGGCTCTGGAAGGCTGGTTGATGGGCAGTAAGGTGTGTGACTTCTCAGGATTGTACAATCTGATAATGAGGGAGCAGATTCTTAATAACTGTCAAAATCAGCTGTTGCATCAATACCTGGTAGACTCTGATCTGACCTCTCCCCAAGAATTTGGAAAGAAGGCAGACAAATGGGTCAGAACCAGGGTGAAGCAGAAGGTACAGAACCAAGGTGGGGAAACCAAGAAGCAAGATGCTAAGAACTCTGAAAAGGGTGGGGAGAAGGGTAAAGATCAAAAGTCTTCATCAGGCCCCCAAAAATCTTCTTCTGGTGGGGATTCACAGTCTACCAAAGGGAAAGGCCAAAGAAAACCATGGTGCAAGGTCTGTAAGCAAAAGACCCACTGGGCCAGTGATTGCACCAAGTCCAAAGACTCCAGTCCAGCACCCACCAATGCCCCTAAGGCACCTGTTCCCCCTAGTACAGTTGGTGGGAGTGCTCCAGCCAAGGGTTTAGTAGGGTTCACCCTGGGTACTGAGTTGGGCTCTGACCTAGTCAGAGAACTGACTCAGGCTGTGTTAGTCTGTGATGGAGGCATGGATGTGACCTCCTCTGTGAGTCCCAGTAATCTGGGCAAGTACAGACAACAGCCTTTAATCAATGGACGTGAGGCTTTGGCATTTAGGGACACAGGGGCAAGTGTCACAATGGTGACACAAGACCTTGTGAATCCTGGGCAAGTTATACTTGGTGAGATGTACCAAGTGACCAATGCTAGCAATGTCAGAACAGACCATACTCTGGCAGTTGTTAACTTCTCCTGGGGAGGGGTAACTGGCCTTAAGAAGGTTGTGGTGAGTGCAAACCTACCAGTCGAATGCTTGCTTGGCAATGACTTAGAGACTTCTGCTTGGGCAGAAGTGGAGCTCAGGACCCATGCAGAAATGCTGGGGATCCCTGCAGATGTGTTTGCTGTGACCAGGTCACAAGCCAAAATGTCTAGCACTGAACAGGCCTTGGATTCTGGAAGAATGGACCAAGTGCCTTCCAAGAGGAGGAGTAGTAGGGTTAAGGCAGTGCCTTCCCCTTGGCTCAGGAGGAAGATCAGTCCCTTGAGGGGGATGATCTCAGCCCTGAAGAAGGAACTGTCCCAGAGGAACTTGAACCTGACCAGGTTGAGTTCTTGGGGACAGGGGGACCTTCTAGGGCAGATCTGAGCCAGGAGCAGCAGAGCTGCCCCTCCCTTGAACCCCTCAGACAGCAAGCTGCTGCTGAGGCTGCTGGGAAAGCTAGTGGTCCCCATACAGTGTATTGGGATGATGGACTCCTGTACTCAGAGAGTAGAGACCCCAAGCCTGGTGCTACCAGGAGGTTGGTAATACCTCTGAAGTTCAGGGGCTTCCTATTGACCCTAGCCCATGATATTCCCTTAGCAGGTCACCTGGGCCAGAACAAGACTTGGGACAGAATTGTCCCTCACTTTCACTGGCCCCACATGTCTGAAGACAGCAAGGAGTTTTGTCGCTCCTGTGTAACCTGCCAAGCCAGTGGCAAGGCAGGTGGCACGACAAAGGCCCCCTGATACCACTACCTGTGCTGGGGGTGCCCTTTGAAAGGGTAGGGATTGACATTGTTGGTCCCATGGATCCCCAAACAGCCTCTGGGCCCAGGTTTATCCTGGTGGTAGTGGATCATGCCACCAGGTACCCAGAAGCTATTCCCCTCAGGACCACTACAGCACCTGTGGTGGCAAGGGCCCTCCTGGGAATTTTCTCAAGAGTGGGCTTTCCTAAGGAGGTAGTATCAGACAGGGGTGCTAACTTCATGTCTGGGTACTTAAAAGCAATGTGGAAGGAGTGTGGAGTGACTTATAAGTTCACCACACCCTATCACCCACAATGCAATGGTTTAGTTGAGAGATTCAACAAAACCTTGAAGGGCATGATTAAAGGGCTCCCAGAAAAGCTTAGGCGTAGATGGGACATACTCTTGCCCTGCCTTTTATTCGCATATAGGGAGGTGCCTCAGAAGGGGGTTGGTTACAGCCCTTTTGAACTTCTGTTTGGCCACCCTGTGAGGGGTCCACTGTGCTTGGTGAAGGAAGGATGGGAGTTACCTCTCAAGCCCCCAAAGCAAGATATAGTGGACTATGTACTTGGTCTCCGCTCCAGGATGGCTGAGTACATGAAAAAGGCAACCAAAAACCTTGAGGCTAGCCAGGAACTTCAAAAGGCCTGGCATGACCAAAAGGCTGTTCTGACTGTTTACCAGCCAGGACAGAAGGTGTGGGTGTTGGAGCCAGTGGCCCCAGCAGCTCTCCAAGACAAATGGAGTGGACCCCACACTATTGTTGAGCAGAAGGGTGAGGTTACCTACTTAGTAGACCTAGGAACACCCAGGAGTCCCCACAGGGTTCTCCATGTCAACAGGTTAAAACCATATGTGGACAGGGCAGACATGGGCTTGCTCATGGCTACTGATGAAGGGCAGGAGGAAGAGAGTGACCCACTCCCTGACCTGCTCTCACAGAACCCTGACGATGGGTCAGTAGATGGTGCAGCCTTGGCAGGCAGCCTCACTACCCAGCAACAAACTGATTGTAGGCAAGTTCTCAATCAGTTTAGACATATGTTTTCACTGACACCCAGTCAGACCACCTGGTGCACTCATGAAGTGGACACTGGGGACAGTCTGCCTATTAAAAATAAGATTTATAGGCAACCTGACCATGTCAGGGACTGTATCAGGACTGAAGTCCAGAAAATGTTGGAATTGGGAGTTATTGAACCCTCAGATAGCCCTTGGGCTAGTCCAGTGGTCCTTGTACCAAAACCTCACACCAGTGGTGGAAAAAGAGAGATGAGGTTTTGTGTGGACTACAGGGGTCTCAATGCAGTCACTAGGACTGATGCCCATCCAATACCAAGGGCAGATGAGCTCATAGATACTTTGGCCTCAGCCAAATATCTCAGCACATTTGACTTGACAGCTGGCTACTGGCAGATCAGACTAGCTGATACTGCAAAGCCCAAAACAGCATTCTCAACCCCTAGTGGGCATTATCAATTTGTGGTAATGCCCTTTGGTCTGAAGAATGCACCTGCCACTTTCCAGAGGTTGGTGAATACAGTTCTCACAGGTCTGGAAGCCTATAGTGCAGCATATCTAGATGATATTGCTGTCTTTAGCTCCACCTGGGAGGATCACCTGGTCCACCTCAGGAATGTTTTACAGGCCCTGCAAAAGGCAGGCCTGACTATCAAGGCCACTAAGTGCCAGATAGGGCAGAGTCAGGTTGTGTACCTGGGCCACCTTGTGGGTGGAGGCCAGGTTCAACCTTTGCAGAGCAAGATCCAGACCATCATGGACTGGACTGCTCCCACTACCCAGACTCAGGTGAGAGCCTTCTTAGGCCTGACTGGGTACTATAGGAGATTTGTCAAGGGGTATGGATCAATAGTGACACCCCTGAATGACTTAACTTCTAAGAAAATGCCCAAAAAGGTTCAGTGGACAGCTAGCTGTCAAAAGGCATTTGATGACCTGAAGCAGGCCATGTGCACTGCTCCCATTCTACAGAGTCCTGATTACTCCAAGAAGTTCATTGTTCAAACTGATGCATCTGAATTGGGGGTAGGGGCTGTACTGTCACAATTGAATGAAGAAGGTCAGGATCAGCCAGTAGCTTTCATTAGCAGAAGGCTGACCCCTAGAGAGAAACGTTGGTCAGCCATAGAGAGGGAGGCCTTTGCTGTGGTCTGGGCTCTGAAGAAGTTGAGGCCATACTTGTTTGGTACACACTTCCTGGTTCAGACAGACCATAAGCCCCTCTTATGGCTAAAACAAATGAAGGGTGAAAACCCCAAACTGCTTAGGTGGTCCATTTCCCTACAGGGGATGGACTTTACAGTGGAACATAGACCTGGGAGTAACCATGCCAATGCAGATGGACTCTCTAGGTACTTCCACTTAGAACATGAAGACTTAACTGGGCAAGGTTAGTTTAATGTCCCTACGTTTGGGGGGGTTGTGTAGGAGAGTAGGATCTGCTTCACATGGGTACCCCCACTTTTTGCTGATGCTTCACTGTTTTTCGACATTAGTCTGGCTGGGGCCCTGCTAATCAGAACCCCAGCCTAGCTGCTTCCTCTCTAAAATGGTTTCCATGTGCCTTAGGCACATCACTGATTGGGATCTGGAGTGCCCTTATAAGTCCCTAGTATATGGTATACTATGTACCAAGGGCATAGGTACCTCAGAGGCCTGCCAGGGGCTGCAGCATGTTTTATGCCACCCCTGGAAGGCCATCCAAACTGACACCACAGGTCTGCTACTGCAGCCTGGGTAAGGTGGTGCATGCACCCCTTACTGTGATATAGGTTACCTATATCACTAAATACATACACACATATAAACCTATAAGTCACTCCTAAGGCAGGCCTTATCAATCCTAAAGGCAGAGTGCATGGTTCCTATGTGAGAGGGTGCCCCTGCCTGAGCAGGGCCCCTCTGCAGCGTTCGGAGACCCTTCTCTGATGCTGTTTGTAGTGCAGCCTGACCATATACTCTTAAGCGCATTATAACCTTGCGTTAAATGCTAACTTTGGAATGGCTGCACCTAAACATGTCGTGTTTGGTGTCAAACATCTTGGAATACTACCCCCCGCCAATTCTGGCGGCGGGGGTAGCATTCCACCCTTCTAGAGGGAAAGACATGTTAACTCTGGCTAGCCCGGTAACTTCTTTCCAAAGCCCTGGCATCACAAAATGGATGCTGCTGCCACAGACACGAGTCTGGCCTCCTGCTGCTGGACGAAACTCCGGCAGGGGAGGCCTGGACACAGGTTTCCTGTCCCAGGGAGGTGTGACCACCTCCCCAGACAGGATAATGTGTATTGGGGCTGGGCGGGAGCACTTTCGGGTGCTTTGAAGTCCTGCACTGGGGGCACACTTGGTGTCCCTGTGCATACCCCAGTTCAAACCGGATCAGGGGCTTGCAGTCCCTGCTTTGGCGTGAACTGGACAAAGGGAAAGGGGTGTAGCCACCCCTCTGCCCTGACCCACCCATAGGTGGGGCCACAGAGTAGTCCAACCCCTATCCTTAGTATAAGTATAGGAACCCAGTCCTTAGGACTTTAGATTATCCCTGGACGAAACTCTGAAACTGAATCCTGGACCTTCGACTCTCTACTCACGATTAGAGGACAGAAGAATCTCCCTTGGGGTCAAGGAGTGACTCCCCTGCTTGGCAGGCACCAAAGAAGCATCTGTCTGGTTCGCATTTCTGAAGCTCCCGTCAGACGCCGACGTCATCGCATCACCAGAGGTGGATTCTCAGACTTCCCCGAGGCTACCCTGAGTCCCCAGCAAAGCTGAGGCCCGTGGCTATCGTGGGTGACTTGAGACCGTGACCCCTGGACACCGAGCACATTTGCAAGTGCATCCTCTTCTGGGTCTCCCAAGAAGTCGTGCTTTGGGCTCCGAGTAGCCCTAGCCTCCCGCACCAACTGCACTGAAGATCACTGGCCTTCACTCCACGAGTGTCCTGTGAGCCAGATCCACGTGCGGCATCTCGAGGCTCCTTTGCGGTCGCTAGCCCGTTGGCTGGTAGCCCTTAACGAAGGCCAATCTTTTTCTAACTTGGCATCCTGGTTGCTCCAGGCCTGCCCTCACTTACCCTTGCTGGGTGAGTTCCCCAGACCTTGCTGGTCTGCACCATCAACGATCTTCCTCTGCATCGAGACTTGCCGTTGCCAAGGCTTGTTGGGTCCAATCCGGTCGCCGACACCTCAGCACTCGACAGACATTGTGTACCAGCCCGAATCCTGCTCCTGGTCACCGACAACGCCTCCTGGACCTCGTGGCTGAAGAGTCAAGACGACCGTCAATGCACCTGAAGCACTCGACATCGGTGGGCATCTGTCCATCGCCTTCCTGGTCACTGGCTAGTGACCCAGACTCTGTCCCCTCTGCTTTCAGGTTCTTCAGAACTCCGATCCACTCTTGGATCCACCCGGACACGTTTCACTTGGTCGCCAGCAGCACTTTACAGCAGATCGCCATTCAAATCGACGACGAAACCCGACCCCGAAAGGCACCTATGCACCCGGCTTCCCTGGGTGAGGTAACACGAGTACTCCGGTGTTCCCGTGGGTAGAGACTCTTCAAAGTCCTAGATCTCAAAGGGTTTGCTCCAAGTCCTCCTTTAAGTGTCCCTTTTCTTTAATTTCCCGATCACGACTTTCTCCATAGAAGTCAACGGCGTATCGCGGTTGTGTATTTACACTGCACGCGTCCCCGGTGGGTCCCCTGTGTCACTACCTTGGGTGGTTCCTTGTGGTCCAAGCACTTCTAGAGGCTCTAGGCCTAGTGTCTAGTTCAGTCGTGGTTCTTATACCACTTTATTGGTATATGGTTTGGTACGCCCCTAGGGCCCAAACGTGTATTTGTGCTATTACTGTGTTTAAATAACTTCTAACTTATGTACTTCGAACTCTAGCCTCATAAAGAGACTAGAGGGGTGTGTTTAGCAATAAATACATATATTTTGAATATATACCTGGTGTGGTGCTCTTTCATTTGATCACTCAAGAGATTATAGACTGGTAAAACAAGCTGCTTTACATTCCTTCAAGACTTAGCCTGAAGGCTGCTCTCCATAGCTACCACTAGGATAGCTTTCAATAAGGTTGTCTTTAACCTATCTCCAATAAGGGGTTGTTTGGACTGGTGCAAGGTGCCCACTATAATTAGTGGACAGCTATACCAGGCCAACTTCTCACAGGTATGGCTATAAAGGAGAGATACGCAGAATGCATTAGTGTTTGCAAAGGCATAGTGTTTGTGAGTGACAGGTATAGGGAAGTGTGTGTTTGCTCCATCACGAAAACTAATCAATATAACAGCTGGTCTGTAGGCAGAAGCGTGCCTCCAATACCAAGGAGGAATTCACAATGGTATATGAAAATAACATCATGTCCACTTAAATCAACAGTATTCAGTGTATTGTGCCCCAGAACAATCCCAAGCATTTTTAATAAATTTTCAAGAAGAAGCAAGCATATTTTTTGTGTTTACTGGCCAGTAACTCCTGTTAGGCTTTCGATGTACTTGGGTCAGTACATTGAATATCCCTTGAAACTATAAATCTGAGCAGTGAAACCGGTCCATAAATAATGGATCTATGACCAGGACTGAAACATAAGTGTAAGAAGGAAACATGCTCGAGTTACAAAAAAAGTTATGAAGTTATAAAGAGACACTCATTTTATGAGGCATACATTATGCTTACGAAAGTGGAAATGTCCTTTACAGTAAATATAAACCAAAAGTGATAATGAAGAAATAAAAACATTTGACAGTTATTTAAATGATATACCTAATGTTTTATACTTGTGTAATACATGTAGATAGTCATCCAGATAATCAATGTAATCTCCTTTTAATTTCTGCCCTACTGTCATCTGTCACATCACATACTGTGTTTTTATTACCCAGGAGGCAAATATCGCAACTCTTTATTTGTCTCTCTTTTTTCTTGTTGCTTTAATTTAGCTTTTCCACAGACATATCACTGGGCATATAACATATTCTCACACACCCTAAAATCCATATTGTTGGATCTGGCACTCTCTGCAGAGTCAACCCCTAACATTTTGCCTGTACCATTCCACCTTTTTGCTGAATTCATTTCTGCTGGCCTTAGGGCTCTGTGCACTTTACTACTGCTAACCATTGCTTGTGCTCGCTCCTTAAAACATTGTAACATTGGCTTACACCCAACTGCCATATTTAGTTTAAGTCACTTATAAAGTGGTACTACATGTACCTAAGGCCAGTAAGTTAAATGCTAGGAGTGGGCCTGCAGCACTGACTGTGTCACCCACTTAAGTAGACCTTTAAACATGTCTCTGGGCCTGCCATTGAAGCCTGTGTGTGTGCAGTTTAAAATGCCTTTCTCAAGCTGTTAAATTAAATCTTTTGCCAAACCCATATCTTCCTTTTCGGTACATAGGGTATGGTACAGTGTATTTATAAAGTTAGACATGTACTTTTAGGGTTTGCATGTCTTAGTAGTGAAAAAATCTTGAATCTATTTTTCACTACTGCAAGGCCTACCTCTCCCATAGGATAACATTGGACTTACGGTATTACATTTTATAAGTGTAATTTCCAAATGGGAATAGGTAACCAGTTTATGTTTGGTGTCTCTGAAATCACAATTCAAAAATCTAACTTATGGCGAAGTCAGATTTTAAATTGCAATTCTGAAAATGCCACTTTTAGAAAGTTGGCATTTCCTTGCCTTTGCCACAACCAATAGGGGGCATAGGTGTGCCTGGATGCGCCATCACTGGGAGGATGAGAGTGAAGAACTGGGCACAGCTCCACTTACACCTGAATAGGCAGTGTCCTGCCATTACACAAGGGGCTGCATACCCTCTGTATTTAGTCTGGAGCCAGGGCCAGGGAGGCAGGAAACCTGTGCACTCCAAATGGAAACCTCTTGAAGCTTGTTCAACTTCGGAAGAGGCACCTGGTATAAATATTGGACCTCAGGCACCAACTCTTCAGTACACATCTGGGCCTGTGAAGACTCAGCCAGGAAGAAGGGCTGCTGTTCTGCTGCAAGGGCTGCCACTCTGCTGGGCTGCTACCCTGCTGGACTATTGTCTTGCTGGACTGCTGCCCTGCTGAATTGTTGCCCTTCTGTCCTCTTGCCTGAGTCAGAGGGACTTGATTTGCACCTGAAACCAGGACTCCTAGAGTGACTCCAAGGGCTAGACTGCTGGCCTCCTGTTCAGAGCCACAGGGACATAACAGGCTCCCAACCACCTGAACCATCACACAGATTCAGCTGGAGACAGCCCCTGACCCCTAAGGGGTGTCCCTCAGGTCCTGAACCCTTGGTGTAGCCTCAGTGGATCTAAATTGAAGTTTTTGGGCTCTTCGTGACCATAAACTGGCACGTTGGCACCAAATCCTTGTTGCTTGCAGTTCCATCAACTCGACTCTTTGCGCTACAGTATAGACTCAGCCTCCCAACACTGTGAACGGGACTCTTTCCGCTGGACTGAGAAGGTTACTTTTCAGTGGGAGTAACCAGGTCCCTGTATCCAACCACATTCCATATAGGTCGGCCTGAACTTGTGACTTTCTCCGGTCTCACATGACCAGATAGCTGCGAGTGGTGCTTTGGGTTTTGGTGCTATTTTCACTTAAAATGTTATATCTCCTGCTCTAGTAATTGGATTTTTGTCACTTTGGTGTCATATTATGTATTACATTTTCCTCTATTTTTCTAAAGTGGTGTGGGTTGTTCATGTGTTGCATTTTAACTTTATTACTGTTTGAAGTGCCACATAAATACTTTACATATTGGCTCTAAGTTAAGCCTGACTGTTCCATGCCAAGCTACCAGAGGGTTAAGCACATGTTAATTTGGGGTCTGCTTGTGCCTCACCCTGGCAAGGATTGTGATTGCTGCTTGAGAAGGGTTTCACACTCCTCAACCAGTAATCCAATTTCTTACAGCCACTATCAGTACCTGTTAGGTGTAGTCAAAGGTTTCAGTAATTTAAACCTGAGCTCAATCCCTCAAAGCTTTCAAACTGAGCAGTCAGTGTTAACTTAGAGAAAATATGTAAATCATTTAGAAGTAGCAAAACAGTTAAAAAGCCATGAATACAGCATTATACAAACCCCACTCTAATTTATGAAAATAGAGAAAGATGTAATAAGCACCATGACACCGAAAGAAATAAAAGCCAATAAGTGGAACCAGAAATATGAATGATGAAATATTTAAGTGAAAATAGAACTAAAAAGCACAAAGAGCCAACGATAATCATTGGTTACTGTAGACCAGTACCTAAGTATATTTTGATGCTGAATTCGATGGAGCACGGGTCGAATACCCCAAGGAGATTGGTCGCACTATGGACTGGAATTATGAAAGTTTCTAAGTCCCAATCCGAAAAGGGATTTTTCTGCAGTAAAACACTTTTCCACATGGGACACATCTGAAATTCAATCCAAACCCATGGAACTGCTTGCAGAATAAGTTACATGATCGATCCCCTTGAAGCTTTGGAGCAAAAGTTTATAAAAAGTTCCCAAACTTCTTTCGGGGCCTTTCCTAGGCTCCCATGTACCACTAGGGGTGAGGCAGGGTGCACTTAGTGATTCTCAGGGTGTCTGGTAGAGGGCAACAAAAAAGGTCGGTGTTGGTTCAGTTGCCAGTGGTTAACTGGAGTTCGTCACATGAATGTCCTCTTCAGCTTTATTATGTTTAACCCTGGGCAAAGCACTACGCTACGCTCGCGTAGTTTGCGAAGTTTGCGCTTACTTCGCACAACGCGAATTGCACGTAGCACAGTGCAAACACGCGTAGCGTAGCGTAGTGCAGCGGTCATTCTGCTTGCTCGCGGTCCTCAACGTCAAGTTGGCGACCGCGAGCAAGCAAAATGACATCCCGGCGAGACTTTTTCCTCGTCCGCGATCAGCAACATCAAGTTGCCGATCGCAAGCATGGAAAATAAACCTCCCGGCGAGATTCTCAACGCGGGGAGGTCAGGTTTCTCATTGCGAGTGGTCGCGTATGCTCGCGACCGCTCGCGATGAGAAACTACCAGTCCGCGTTGAGAAAGCTGCCGCTCGAGTAAAAATCTACTCGAGCGGCAGTAAAAGACAGCTCGCACTGTTCAAGATGCCGTTTTCAATGATTGCACAGTGCGGACAAGCATCCGGCACTGTGCAATCATTGCGAACAGTGCACTACGCAGTTCGCATAGTGCTACGCGTAGCTCGCGTAGTGCGAACTGCACTTTGCGTAGCTTCGCGTAGCGCTACTTCGCGAACTACGCCCAGGCTTATTTATGTTACTGGAGCCACACAGATGATCATTCTTATGAGCCCTGAAGATTTGTTGGTCCTTGGACTTCAAGTGGAAAAGGGTGCAACACCCTCAGGTCCATTTCACTGGTCACATATTCCAAGTACAGCAGGTTGAGTCTGTATGGCATCCTTTCACAAGTCCAGAAGTGTTCTAAGGAAGGCTTGGTGAGTGTCTGAGGGTCCAGATTTGTAAGGTCGACCAACCTGCAGGTGGAGGACACTCGAAGATACTTCTAGGTCCTCTCTGACCTATAGGCTCTTAGGGCCTGCCCTATCTACTTATGCAGTAGTTCCTATCTAGAACTCAGGCCCACAATTAAATGTGTCAGGACAAATTCAAGATGGAAAATGTGTTCAGCCACGCCTAACTTGGGCTCTGTGGTTGGGAGTGTTAGTATGTAGTGTGTTTGGGTAATCCTAGTGTTCTCCCACATATACCATGGAAATTCAGTTTGATGCAGGCACTGTACCCATAACAAGCCCAGCTACAGGAGTCCGGTAGGACAAAAGCAGGGGCCTTTGCACCAAAGTGTCACATGTGGCTCAACAGACGTGTCAGAAAGGATTTGACACTGTGGTGTCAACAAAATGCCCACTACCCCATCCTGCACATTCTATTGAGCTCAGAGTAGTCATCTCTGCCCATTCGGGCCAGCCAATTGTGTTCTCCTGGGAGAATTTCAGAACTCTTCCTGGACTTCACACAAGCTGGGAGTTGGCAGAGGTTAATTCTAATTAGCCCTCTTACAGTTGTAGCAGGTAAAGGGTAACTTTCTAAAAATTAGATTTCCATAATATTTATTAAAAAGTTTACTCCACAATTGAATTGGATTTTTAATAACTATTAAAAATACTCGTTAAATAGCTTTTTTATATGCTGGTCCCATTCCAGAGATGCAGTATTAGTATTTTAATCTGTTCTTTAGTTTTTAACAAGGGCAGCTAGGCTTGCAACAGTGAAAAAAGCATTTAGGGCCTTGCCACAGTAGGGAAATGGTAATATAATTTTTCTATGTGTCCCACTTTCAAATACCATGCACCCTACCTTGTGAGCTGCATAGCTTACATAGGGGTGACTTACTGATATTTAAAAGGGAGGCTTTTACCTTTTAAAAGGGTTAATAGCCGTGCTATTCTTTGTCAGACTAGCGGATGGCACAATAAATGCTACAGTCCACAGGTGACATTTTAACTTTCTATGCTATAGGTGCATTTCCTACACCATATACTATGGAGTATAAGAAAGTTAAATAAGCCAATCAGGTGTTAGCCAATTTCTACATGTTTTAGAGGTTAATAGGGATAACACCACATGCACTGTTTACTGGACCTCATTGTCTCACTGTCCAGAGTCTAAAAACCAGCAATAACATTCAGTAAACAAATAGGGTTGACCATGCAGAAGGGAGCATTTTCTCATATGGATCCGTTGACGAAGATGGATCATTTTATATCTTTGGAAGCTTGCTCACTTCTAAAGATTTGGCATAAGTTTTGCTCAACACATTCTTAGATTGGTATTTCACAGATCCTGATGCGCATCTCAATTTATTTCAAGATTTGTGTCTGCCTTTTGTAAGGAAGTAGGGGGCCAAACGTACTCATTTCTCAAGCAACACAGGACTGCAGACAGAATTGCTATACTGCATTGTGTAGAAAGGAGAAAGAAGAGCATTCTTCTTTTTAACAGTTAGGGCGGTCGACCTCAAATCTGGGGAACCGGGCTCGAGTCTCGGCAACGACGCTCAACATCTGGTAACAAAAGCGTCTTACTCCAATCTGCCTCTTGTTGCAACCCAGTTCAACACAATGATTCAATGATGTAGTCCTTTCATCCATCTGACAATGATAGCTGGTGAATAGACAGACTTCCACATCTGGACCAACATTTACTAACACAAAGTTGAGTCGAGTTGAAAACTTGTTTTGCACTTGAAGTAGCCCTAAAGTAACAAAACGTAGCACTATGCACTACTTTGTTGTGCTATTTTGCGCCAAGGTGACTTTCCATGGTGAGTACATGGACGTTCTCATACATTCACCCATGGTTTTCTGTGCTAACCCCTATCTAGTAAAAAAGGCAAATAAGGCTTTGCAGCAAAAATGTACACCTCAATGAGGCAGGCGTAACATTGGAGAAACATTTTCTTTTCACCAACCTTTTCCAACTTTGCCTGTGTGCTATACTGTACAGCACAAGTACAAACTAGGAAACATTTTAAACTATGTCTAAGCATAGCATTTTGTACTGGAAGGATAATCTTCCAGCACAAATCCAATGTGAGACATTTGGCGCACACCCTTGCATTACATTGCAAGGGTGTGTGTGTGGTGCTAGGCAGCCTAAAGGTCCGATTTTAAATGACTATTTTGAAAATGTATTTATTTATGTAAGGGGTTTTATAAAGCACTGGCAAGAACCGTGGGTATCAGAGCGCTTTACATCAGTGCATAAACATTACAAATAACAAGTATAATTTCACATTTTGGATACAATAGCAATACAACAGTGGTTGAGAAGGAAGATTGAGCTCATGTTTTGACATTTGCTTGGCATCCTACTAGTTGAGATGTCGGTTGAGGAGACAATCATATAGCTGTCTCTTGAAGCTCAAGAAGGAGGTGTTTGACCTTATATGTACTGGAATGGAGTTCCAGATTTTAGGGGCATTGCCAGAGAAGGCGCGAGCCATAGTTTTTTGTTTGTGGGCTTTAGGTGGGATAAGGAGTAGAGTATTGGAGCTTCTTAGGTTTCTTGACTGGCCAGCCTTTTTTAGTATTGAGGCGAGGCAAGCTGGTTTACCAGTGTGAATGGGCTTTGTGAGTGAGACAGGCAGTTCTGAAGCTGCAGTGAGCATCAATTGGGACGCATTTCAGTTCTTTCAGGGCAGGGGAGATGTGTCCATATTTTTTTTTGACTACTGTGACCATTATGGCTGTTGCGTTGTAAGTCGGTCTAAGGGGTGTGAAGTGGGATTTCACAGTGCCTGTGAGGGTGACATTCCCATAGTCTAATCTTGACAGCACCATCGCTTGTGTAGCAGTTTTGAGGTCGTTCGGCGGTGGATAGGGTTTGATTTTGTTCAAAAGTTTCGGGTTACTGAAGGAACTCTGTGCATTGTTCTTTATATAATCTTCCATGGTCAGTTTAGGGTGTAATGTTATTCCTAGCGATTTGGCAGAGTCATTTAAGATAAGATTGCAGTTGAGAGCATTTATGGAATTTAGCCATTCTTGCATTTGGGAGGATTGCTTTGAGTTTGATATGAGCAGAATTTCTGTCTTGTATTGGTTGAGTTTTAGGTGGTTGTGAGATAGCCAGTGTTGTACTTCTTTGTGGGTGGCATTTAGTCGGTATACGTTGGCTAGTGAGGAGATTTTCAAGTAAAGCAGAGTGTCCTCTGCGTAGAGAAGGAAAGGAATGTTTGCTTGGTTGAGAATGATGGTGAGGGGCACCATGTAGATATTGAACAGTGTAGGCAAGAGCCTTGTGGAAAACCCCATGTGACTGGCATTGTGCCAGAAGTCAAATTGCTTATTGTTATTTGCTGAGAGTGGTTTTGTAGAAAGGATGTGAACCAGCTTAGTACCACTCCTTCCGCATCAATCCTCTTTTGGAGGGAGTCCGAGAGAAGCTTGTGGTTGACCATGTCAAATGCCGTGGATAGATCTAGGAGAATGAGTATACAGCGTCAATCAGTGTCCAGGGATTTGTGTAGGTCATCCACTATGTTCAGAATAGCTGTTTGCATGTTGCTGCCCCTTCCGAAACCCGATTGATGAGGGTCTGGGAGATAGTAGTTTTTGATGTGTTGGTTTAGTTGAGAAAACATATCTTTCTATGGTTTTGTCTAGAAAGGGGACAATGGGAACATGTCTGAAGCTGTTGAGGTCGTACAGGTCTGCTCCTGGTTTTTTGAGCAGTGGTGTGACTTGACCGAGTTTCAGACCGTCTGGCATCACTCCAGTCATCACTGAGCTGTTTCTGATCTTAGTCCAAAGGAGGGTTAGAGCATGGTTGAGTTTTTTTGCCGGGGATGCTGGAAGGGTGTCTGCAAGTTGGGAGGAGGTTTTGGACTTAGTCAACAGAGTAGAAATGTCCTCCTCCGAGATTGGGTTGAATACCTTCAGTTTTTAGGAGTTTTATGGGGCTCTTGGTTACAAATACATCTTTTGATTTCCTGTGAGGTGCACGTTGACAGGGTGGAAGTTGAATGAAAAGGGTGGTTCTTATCTGCCTTTCTGGGAGGAGGGTTTCTATTGGAAGGTTGGGTGTGATCTTCAAGGCAGATCTCAATTTTCGTGATTTCTATCATTGCAAAAACTGGCAAAGTTGTCACACCGTCCTTTGGAGATCTGAGGGTTTTTCAGGGGTGGCTTGGAGGTTTGTTGTTTGATGATATTGAAAAGTTCTTTAGGGCAGTTTTTGGACTTATCTAGAGGATTGCGAAAGACAGCGTTTTTTTCTTTCATGATGTGTTTTTTTGTAATTTCTGTGTTCCATCCTGAGCTGAACTATGTGGGCTGTGGATAGACTAGTTCGCCAGAGTCTTTCTGTCGCTCTAAGCTGTCGCCTTTTAGTGTTGAGGTCTTTATCAAACCAGGATCTCAAGGGTGTGTTTCTCATCCTTTTCAGTTTAAGAGGGGCTACTTGGTCCAGTATGGAGGACATCGTTGGGTTGTAATGGTTGGTGAGTTCAGTTGTTGAGAGGTTGTCTTTGAGGTCAGCTAGGGGAATTTGCCTTACATTTCTCATCCACTGAAGGGCTTTCTTCTAGCATGATTGATGGTTAGGTGCTATGTTTATTGGACTGGGAGGAGCTTGCAGAGTTGTATTCTGCGGAATTCCGTGGAGTTACCAAAAACTCTGTGAAATTCCTCGGAGTTCTGCGCCCTGGCGGAGTAATTTGAACCGAGCTGCAGACCTTAAATTGATGGAGTCCTTGCTCTTATAATATACTGACCACATGAAATAAGAGATATTCTACACTACATGTTGCCAGTAGAGGGAGCAATTGAGCTATAAATGAATTGAGAAAATATTCATAAAAGCAGTTGTCTGCAAGTATTCTTCTTGCTACTCTCTCTGCTCTTGCTCGGAGTGACATATTTATTTTACAAATGATGGTGATATAATACTGCTGCCAAGCACAGTGACATCTTTACACAGCAGATTGAAAAAACACTGCCTCGTCATTCAAGGACAACGGGATCACAGCAGTTATTGCTAACCGAACCACATGGCTGCTATCTGGTCCCAGTGTGTTTAGCAGGTCAGGGCTTCATAGGTGCAGCTGTAAAACAGGGCTGCAGCAAAAAATCTTTTATTTCAGATTCTTTCTGGTCAGTCCAGTTGCATACCAAGAGACCCGGGCAGCGATAAATCTGTTTTGAATACTTTTTCTCTGACTGAAGATATTTTGGGACCCAAACAATTGTGGGCACTGTGCAGATCAGGGCCTATTTCACATTCCAATCCGCCACAATTGCCCTTCTGTGAAGTCTGTGTCAGTGTGAGACGCAGTGGTACATACACACCAGGGTGTTTTTGTTATAAATCTGAAGTAAGTCTGTAGAGGTACCATGAATTGTTACCCTACACCATGCCCTACATTCACTAAACACCACGCAGTGTACACACATCTGTACTGCACCATATGCACTACATCGTACCAGAGAGAATACATTCTGCTCCGTGCCTCTCTTGATCTAGGCTGTGCCACATGCCCGGAACCCTGAAATATGTAACACACCAAGCATAACCTATCGTACCATGCCCTGTAAAGGTGTAACACAGCCTACATGCTACATCATGCCAAACACCAAATTGTGGCCAACATTGTGACACATGCCATGCACACCATAAATTCCACTATGTGCTTCATCCTGAATCATGTCATATGGTCTTCCATGCATAGAGAGCATGTCCCCTGATTTCCACAGCTTGGTTGCTTAAAGTATGCAGGAAATCATCTTGGCTTCTATTCTAATAAAGCCTTGGCAGAGCTAGGGTAGCAGCCTGCAGGCAGTTGGGCAGACAGGATGTTTTTGGCAGCCTAGAGTGAGCAGTGTCAAATCTGCTAGGTGTTCACCAAAAGGGAGAAGGTTGCCTGGTGGGTGGCAGAGTAGGTGACATTTCAGAATTGTGATGTTTGTCATTCTTATGGTGGTGGTGAGAATTTAAAATATGCTGTAGGTTAGGCTGTCTGTTTACTCCACATTGATGTTGTTTTTGTGTATAATGGCAATGCCTCCGCCATGGCGGTCCTTCCCGGTGTTTCTTCCTAGGCCTGTGATTGCCTAGATCTTGGAGGATGAGGTGATGCTAAGAGGTTCCATATTATAAGATTTGGCTAGCTCTGCCATCTCCCTCGGAGACATTGTGGGAGTTGTTCTTTTAGGCCTCTGAGCTCTTTTGTTAAGAGGCTTTGCAGTCCAGATTTGTGAATGCGTTTCGGTTCATCCTCAGAGTAGTCTGTTGCTGCATGTAGGGAGGGGGTGAGGGTGGTTGGTAGGATTCAGATAAATATTTAGGTTTGTTGGGGGGGCACTGTTGAGCCCACGGCAAGATGGCCATGCCCTAGCGTAGCACTGCCGGCTGAGGAAATTAATCCGACAATAATCCGGGCCATTTGCAGGCATCAAGGGCTCAAAAGTCACGCAAAAGGACGGCGAATCACCCCTGTCAATAACACCCCGAAAAAGAGCGGGGACACAGCATAATCAGGGCTGGATAGTGACGACGGGGAAAATGGCGGACGAGAGCAGGAACCCATAAGACGGCCCTGGGCATAAAGCACTGAAACTCAGCTGCGTGGACTGCACGGACCTTCAAGATGTACCTGGATCGATTGGACTGCCGGTGGGGCTTGCGGCTGGGGTGGTGGGAGGCCGTGGCCACTGCTGCGGACTCCTACAGACGCTGTGACCGGGCGGCCAGAAACTGCAACCCATAGGTGCGGCTGCGAGATAGAGGCTGCTCTGCTGACCTGTGGCCCGTTGACGCTGGAGCGGCGCAGCGAAGATTGCCTGAACGGATTCCCCTCGAGGACTGGGGCTGTGTGAGTGCTCGGCGGAGGCCCGACTACCGAGCTCATTAGAGGTGAGGCTGCGCTGTTAGAGTGGGACCTTCAAACGCCCAGCGGCGGGTGGGGCCTAGGTAGTTGCGTGGCGGGGGCTGCATGTAGATCTCCGTTGGCACTGCCGGCCCTCTCGCTCCCCCGCGGCTTGGCCCTGCACAGTGATAGACCGCATACCGCCTTCTGGAGCCCAGTACTGGTAATGAGGCCAAATTGCTGCAGGTAAACGACGCCGGAACCTGCATTGCCCCGTATAACACAGCGCGACGGAACACAACGCACGCTGCTGAGGCCCAGACACAACGACGCTACAACGCGTGCACTAAAGCAAACTACAACCGCCAAATAAAGCAGTTCATCACCTCACCAAGCAGGTCACTAACTATCTACAGACTGTCTGGCTGATAACTAAGTACACTGAGAATAGTTGTGGTTACACTACACGCAGGGGAGAGAAATCACTGGCGCTAGTCGGTCTGGTCGAGAAGGCATAGCTTAGACCAACCCAGCACACCAGAGCGGCAAAACCAAAAGCTGTATGAAAGCACGCAGAAGTGCATACACAAGAGGACAATACCAGACCTCCTCGGGGCGACACGGTAATTGCGACACCCCCTTACAACGGCAGCAGGCTGGGATACTAGAGGCATTAAACCGCACTACTTGACCTGCTGAAGTAGGAACGGCACTACATGTATACAGTCTTGTTGCGACCTGCCTAGATCCGACATGGGGAAGACAGATAGACAGCAGTTCCGCCTCACCTTTGAATCCAAAAAAGTGTGCAAAACGACGCAGCATGCCCACTCAGACTCGGAGCAGGACCCGCCATCGCAGTCGAGTAACTCCTTGGAGGCCACCCTGCAAGCCATGCAGCAAAGTCTCCTGTCCATTGATGGGAAAATAGACGCCCTAAACACGTGCATGGATAAAATGACCTCAAAACTGGAGAAACAGGACGGCAGGCTCACCGAGGCGGAGAAACGAATCTCAACTACAGAGGATGATATGCAAAAAATGAGTAGTAAGCAACTAAATATGGATAAAGTACTTGCCATCATCCAAGCAAAGAACGAAGACTTGCAGGCGCGTTCACGCCACAATAACCTACGCATACTAGGCGTCCCGGAATCCACGAATACTGGCCAAATGGAACATTACGTGGAGGAAATGATAAGGAAAATTTTCAGCAGCGATGATCTTTCGGCGGTGTTTGTGGTGGAACGGGCGCACAGGTCCCTGCAAGCGAGGCCCCCCCCGGGACCCTGCAGCGCCCAATAATAGCGAAACTCAATTCGATGGAAATAACATTTCTTTTTATCCAGACTTTACAATGTCAGTGCAAGCGGTGAGACGTGAATTTGGACCTGCAATTAAGAAATTCCAGGCAATGGGTTTGAAATATGCCATGCTGTGTCCGGCGAGGCTGAGAGTGGAACAGAATGGTCGCCCTTTAATTTTTAATAACCCTAAAGCTGCCATGGACTACATAAAGAAGGCAAAGCAGCCGGGCCATCCCAACTGAGTGTAGATAACGACGCAGACGCCCCCCGCTCCCAGGACGAATAATGGTCCCAATTGCTCTGTATGGGCAGATAAGTGACAATAACGTAACTGAATATCTCATGCTTAACCTTAGCAATGATGTGACATGAGCACTTCCAATGGTGTGTGGGGTACACGGGGTGGGCGCAGACCTCAGAGGCACAAGAAATGCCTACTATTAAATCTAAGCTGGGCCGGATGTCCTGGGCCACACAGGTTTATACCCAGCCTCCTTCGGTTAAGGAAGGGTAAATGCGCTCCAACGCCCCCCAAACAGGGTAGACCCCCAACTGCGATTGCATGTTTTGGTTCCATTGTGCCCCTCTGTGTACAAGAGGGTGTTTAATGTTAAAAGGGAAATGTTTTCTTGTTACAGGGTATGACTCTGGCACTGCTACTTCGCTGGAGTGGGTGGGGGGGGAGTTTTACGTTTTATGTTTTTTAATTTCCAGTCACTGATTGCTTACATACTCTCACTGCGACACCTACACCATATGGTAAAGCTCACAAACCCATTACTGACATACCCCGGCAGGGTACCTACACCTCTTCAGTACATAAAAAGGGGACTAAACAACCCTAAAAAAGTCAGGCAGGTCTTTGCTTACCTCAATAGGCGCCAGATAGATATAGCATTTATTCAGGAGACACACCTCACGCCCCGCACGGCGGCGAGCATTGGATCACGCTGGGCACATGACAAAAAAGCATCCTCATACTCCTCATACTCCAGAGGAGTGCTCATACTAATATGAAAAGGTGTCCCCTTCGTCACTCACCACTTATACAGAATCCGATGACCAGGGGAGGTATGTCATATGGCAGGGCAACTGCAGAGGCACACATTTAACACTAATAAATGTGTACGGGTCTAATATAGATGAGCCGGAGCTTTACACCAATATTTTCACTAAACTTTACAAACTGCAACCGTCCACGATCATATGGGGAGGAGACTTTAACATTCCGCTTGATCTAACCATGGACAGATATGGCTCCCAAAGTTCCCTAACCAAACAAGAGCGTAAGGTTCTCAAAGACGGAATGTCAGTATGGGATCTCACTGATGTCTGGCGTCTTAGACATCCCGACAGAAAAGAAGGTACATTTATGTCCACTGCACATAATATGTGGTCCAGACTAGATTATTGGCTGGTTACTCGGACAATGAGCACTTGGATAGACGAGATAGCACACTTACCCAAAATGCTTTCTGTCTACTCCCCCATTTTATTGTCATTAAATTTGCCTACTGACACCCTGCGCCCATTTCAATGGAGAATGCAGCCCTCTGCCCTTACAGACCAGGTCTTTAAAGCTGGGTTATGAACAGCAATTATACAATACTTTAACGAAAACACCGGGACTGTTGACTCTGCGGAAACACTGTGGGAAGCATTCAAGGCTACTATTAGGGGCACCTGTATTGGTCTCAGTGCAGGGGTTCTGAAGTCCTTGCGCACTCGACTATACCTACTAGAACAAAAGCTACGTGAACTTGAACTATCTTATGAAAGAGATCCCAAGCCGCAAAGGCTAGCAGATATTAAAACACACCTTAAAGAGTGCACAGAAATGGCAGACCTAGAGGTTATATGGCCTGCTCTGACTTACTGACACCTCACTTACTGGCCATGTATCAAGAAGCATACGATAAGAAACGCCTGCCCCCCTCTCTGCGAGAGGTGCTCCTAATAAATTTATTAAATCCAGGGAAAGAACCTGAACACACGGACTCTTACCTCCCGCTGTCCCTAATTAACATGGACGGAAAGATCTTGGTCAAGATCATCGCTTCCAGGCTCCAGTTGCTTCTCCCAGTCCTGGTGCTACCAGATCAGGCAGGCTTTGTTCCCTCACGATCTACCACCCTCAATCTGCGTACAGTTTTTGCAGTCCTGAATTGGATAGAACCCACACTGCCTGCGGCGGCTGTTTTTCTAGACACTGCTAAGGCGTTTGATTCGATCCAGTGGACATATGTGTTCACGGTGCTGGCTAGAATGGGAATGCCACAAGCCTTCTTGAACTGGATCAAATTGTTATACACAGAGGCCACAGCACGAGTCCGCGCAAATGGACTAACATCTGAGCCGATAAAGATATGCAGAGGAACTCGCCAGGGCTGCCCACTATCCCCAATTTTATTTGCCATAGCTCTAGAACCACTAGCTTGTGTCATACGCCAAAAACACTCGGAAGCCGCGCTAAGGTTTCATCTCCAACCCCTGGTGATTTCGCTATACGCGGATGATATGGTTGTATACCTTAGAGACCCAAACACACATCTAGAACCCACACTAAGAGAGTATGTTAGGTTTGGATGGTACTCAGGCTTAACCATAAATTGGAATAAACCTGTGGTATTTCCGCTGACTCCAGTGGTCATACCGCACAAAACAGAATTTCCTTTGGTGTGGTGTACATCATCCCTTAAGTATTTGGGAGTTTGGGTGGACAGAGACCCGGAAGTGGTCATCAGGCTAAACTACGGCACTACCATCACAAAACTGAAAGACCAGATAGCGCAGTGGATAAGGCTTCCCCTATCACTAGCTGACAGACTAGCACTAATAAAAATGGTAATCCTCCCTACATTTTTATATTTTTTTGTTAATATCCCTATTCTCCTAACATTGGCATTTTTTAAAACATTACAATCCTGCATGGTAACTCTAGCCTGGATGGGCAAGCAACCCAGAATTAGCTAGCAGACCCTCACTCGCCCATATGCATTAGGGGGATTCAATGCTCCAGACTTATATTTATATTACCTATGAGCCCAAGCCCAAGCCCACTTCGCTTAATACTGGTATCAGCCTCACAACTTCATTGCACATGTGGCTGTTGAAGCAGATGATGCATATCCAATCCCTAATAACGCTGTGCTTTTACATGGGCGCACATTAATGAACATCAGGACTGCTAGCCCATTGGAGAGCACAATCAGAGCTTGGAGCACACTAGCAACACCTGTGGACAAACTGCCAATATATGTGGATAAATTGCTGTTGCTGTGTCACCCCTCATTATCGGTCACAAATGAGGCGGGAGCGCTAGCAATACTGCAAGGTCTCCACACTCTGGGTGATGTCTTCCCATCTGGGGAGTTTATCTCATTGGATAAATTTACCAGCGGCCGCCCGGGCAATCTGATGCAAAAGTTTGTATATCACAGACTAAGAACGACCATGAAAGCGTTATATCCCAGTTTCCCCCTGATTTAGACATTGGTGGACGGGTTATTCTGTCACAACGGAGCATCATTATCTGGGAGCAAGGGATTGAAGCGGCAGTGAAGATTTCTACATTTGAACCTGGGGGCATATTAGCAAGAACGGCGTTAAAATTATCACCGCTTTAGCAGCAGGAAACTGCCGCTAAAGCGGCGATAATGGGCTTGATAATATGCCCTTGAGAATACCAATAGAAGCCCATGTTCTGCTGTGATCCTGGGCTTCTATTGGAATTCTCAAGGGCATATTATCAAGCCCATTATCGCCGCTTTAGCGGTAGTTTCCTGCCGCTAAAGCGGCGATAATTTTAACGCCGTTCTTGCTAATATGCCCCTTAGTTTCTTTTTTGGAAGTCAAAAAATCTGCGGTGGGAAAAAGCAGAGTGCTGTAGCTGAAGACAATTCTATGAGACTGTATACTCCTTTGGCAAAGGACCACTGAATAGGATTTACTGCTGTGGAGATGAACTTAGCTGGAGAATCCAGCAGGTGAGGCACATCGGTCAAGAGCCACGCAAGTTGGTTGTGGTCTCCTCCTGGTTCACAGGGCAGTTTTTGGCCAAAATTGTAATAAGACCTAATTTTGGGGATTTGACCATCTGGGCACCTTAAGCATACACAATCAAGGGTGCAGGACTGATGGGACACCATTTTGGGGTTCAGGACTCACACAGGCTGGGTTCGGGTGCGGGTTGAAGATGGCGGCAGGCTTTTGTGTCCCTGTGGCTCTGAAGAGGAGGTCAAATTCCAGATGCAAATGGTTTAGACCTGTCCAGAATCGGGAGAAAGTATGTAGGGCTACAAAGGGAATCCTGAGACAACCTAAAAAAGAACATGTAATGTTTACTTGACTCTCCATAGCTCTGTAATGAGTAGATCACAATATCCATGCAAAAACTATGCTTCTGACAAGGAGAAATGGGGTATATTGAGGAAAGCTATTTTAGCAAATAGGGTGACTGACTATTGACAGCTAATTTCTGACGGGCTTTAAGGGACCGATAATACCATAGAATGCCAAATAATGGATGTTAATTGGCATGCCTTTTAAATTTCCATGGGGATCCTTTTTACTGATCAAGGGATTGAAATAACCTTAATGATATTACACTATTAAGCACATTAATCTTCTGAGATTTACTGAGCAGATGGTACTAAAAGTAATGGAGTCTCAGGAAAAAGGGCAACACCCCAGGTATAGATATAATTCCTATTGATTTCTTCAGGTTTGACCCCTTTGATTGGGTTCTATTCCTTACTTGTTTGTTTAACTGTGCATTAAGCAGCACAGCAGTCTCTGAGTTGTGTCATCAGTACTTAAATGTGCCAATTCTTTTTTTTTAAAACCAAGACCTAATTTCATGCTAAAAAGGGTACTGCTTGATTGATTGATGGATTGATTGATTAATTGTACTTGTAAAACACAAACAACTACTTCCTAAGAAGTGCCCCAGCACTTGAGGTAGAATTCAAGAGTATGAAATGTGAGGCAGTAGATCAAAAGCTAAATAACAGATTATTCACTGGTCTAGTGTCCTAATTTAAGCCCAAAGAGATGGGTTTTGACACGTTTCCTGAATTTCATCAGATTAGATTTAGGTCAACATTTGAATCCTTATCTATTATCACACACAGATTGCGCATATAGGGCACTGGCACCAGAATCTACCCCAGCTCTTTTGGCCACCATTGAGTAGTCCATTCTGGGTCAGGCCTGTGTCAGCCCAAAGACTGCAATCTCGGTTTCACCTTCATTGAGGGTAAAACAGTTATTATGCATCATCCTGATACCTTAATTTGACACGCTGCAATTGCTGGCTGCTTCCTTTGATTTTCCGTCAAGCTTGACAATCAATTGTGTGTCGTCTTCATAAGTATTAAGAATTATACCAAACTATTGCCTTCGGGGATGTGAGAAGGTGGTTCTGACCACCTAATCCGCTAGGATTTTTGCTTTTTGATCACCTGGTTTTTGACCTTTTACTGTAGGGGAGCATCATAGCCTGTGACTCACCCACGGTAAAGTCATGATAAAATGGACTAAGCATGTTTACCGCCAGTGTCTACTTTTTAACATAAGGCCGCTGCTATTCAGCAAGGGAAAGAGTCACTTGGCTGGTTACATGCAAACACATGTGCATTCATGTGTGCGCACATGTGAGGGCTGCTCGTGGGAAACTCCTGTTGTGTATAGCCCAGGAACTACACACAGGTAGCCTGCGCAGAAGGGACTATGTAGAGTTGGGTATTGACCTACATAGATAGGCCATATAATGTTGGTGTGCACAGATAGGGAAAATCAGTGTGTTTTACTGGCTTGTCTGCAGTGACCCTCCATTATACACTATCGGGAAGACTGCCTTAGAGTGCATTTCCACTTCTCCTTTGTCTAAAGATACCAGGGTCATACCAATGTATTGTGTACCCTGTTTGAAGAGAGCAATGCTGTGAAGTCCAAAGTCATATCTGCACAGCTTATGAGTCATCCAGCCATGTCATGTTTATCTGTCTCAGTACAGGATCAAAGCCCAGGCAGTTTGTCACCCTGCTAGGCTGGGGTAATTACTTTTTTCTGCAACAGCAGGGACAAAGGCATCCCTCCACAAAGAGAGTAATTGACCTTGATTAGGTCAGCAATTCAGAAGGAAGGGGTGGGGTGGATTGCTCTGCATCAATCAGCCAGCTGTAATCCAGTGCCAGGAAGAGGGCAGTTCCAAGCCAACTAAACAAAGGGAGAGAGTCCAGACCCTGGAGCCAAACCAGGAGGGGGCCTTTGAAGTTTTGCTGTGGCAGGCCCTGGCAGTGACGCCAGTGAGGAATGGAGCTGAAACCCACAGAGCACATGTGGCAAGTAACTCCTGGGTGATGCCATCTTGAAGTATCTGGATAAATGAACAGGACCCCAATCTTAGGTTCACTCACAATGTAAGTAGAGATAGTATCACCTTCCTGGACCTTGACATCAAAGCACAAAGGGGTGGCCTCTCAACCAAAACACACTTCAAGCCCACAGCAAAAAATTCCCTTTTACGCTTTGAAAGCTTCCACCCAAGACCATTGCATGAGAATCTACCATATGGGCAATACTTAAGACTGTGCCGAAATTGCAGCGATATTTATGATTACAAAGATCAATCAAACTCATTGACAGATAAACTCAAAACCCGCGGATACCCTGAGAGGATAATAAAAAAAAGCACAAAAAAGAGCCAGGAACCAGAACCGCGAAAGCTTACTGGAACAAACTCAGAAGCCAATATTGGCTATTCCACTTACATGTGTAACAACCTACAACTCCATTTCAAATCAGGTCACAAAAATCATCCAAAAGAATTGGAGAATACTTACCAGTGGAAAACTACAATGGGAAAAACCGTTATTCTCCTACAGAAGAGCACATAGCTTAAGAGACAGTTTGGTGTCCACACGCCCCAAACAGCAAACCGTCGCAACCAACACTGCACTCAATGCGTGGGGACTGCCCAATGTAGTCGGCCATTTCCCCTGCGGTAATTGCAGTGTGTGCCACCTCACAAGACCCACAAAAAACCTAAACCTAGAAGCCGGAAAAACAAGGCAAATCAGGAAACACATGAACTGTAACTCGGCCAACGTGATCTATCTCATCACATGTCCATGTGGACTCCGGTACGTGGGGATGATGAGCCGCAAAATTAAAGTCCAAATTTGCGAGCATAGAAGCAATATTCGCTGCAAACACAGCACTACCACTTCCTCGAATTTGGCCACACTACCAACGACATGACCTGGATAATAATTGAACAAATAGACAAAAGCACTACCCACCTACAAAATCAGCTCTTAGAAAAAGAACAACGTTGGGTCTACCGCCTATCCACCCACCTCAAGGGACTCAACAACAACATCCCCTGGAACTCTCTTCATAGAGCATGATACCACATTCCCCTTTTTCACACTGAATACGGGATTAGATGGGTGTTACCTCTTTAGTATAACTTGCCCGCCCGGTCTTACTTGTATTCCAACTACAAGGAAGCACTCAAAGCTCTTGCTCCGTTTTTTGAGCGTTGGTGGTACTCTCCGCTTTAGTAAAGCTCCAAGTGGATGAGTCACGTTCTGACACTATGGCCCCCGCAGATGTCAATCCTGATTCTTACTGACAGCAATCCCCCTTGTTTTGACACTAATTAATCCATCTCGTAAGTGCCACAACGAAGCACTTACAGCGCTAGCCGCTCTTTTCTTATGCATAATGAGCGCTCTGTTTTTATATAAACCCCATAGCATATGAGCCGTATTTACACATTGTGGATCCTAATGAATTCACCGCTGTCCAACATACTTTAACAATTAATAAATAATACCTTTCAAATTGTGAAATGTAATTTTTATTTAAATACATGCACCACTAAGGATCCCAAATTGCCAAATTTAATTTTATTTAAATACAAACACCACTGAGCATTATAGTTATTCGGTGCGCCATGATTTCTTGAGTAGTTCACTCTATTTACATGTCCACCACGCCTATTCAGGAAATGGTCTTTCCAGGTCCATCCAGGGTAACATACACGTAGTATACGTGTAGTCATGTTAGCGTGTTAGGGGCATATTATCAAGAACGGCGTTAAAAATTATCGCCGGTTTAGCGGCAGAAAACTGCCGCTAAAGCGGCGATAATGGGCTTGATAATATGCCCTTGAGAATTCCAATAGAAGTCCATGTTCTGGTGTGAACATGGGCTTCTATTGGAATTCTCCAGGGCATATTATCAAGCCCATTATCGCCGCTTTAGCGGCAGTTTTCTGCCGCTAAACCGGCGATAATTTTAACGCCGTTCTCGATAATATGCCCCTAAGTTTCCAAACCACATGGTTCACGTCGCACAACGTTGACATGCCCCGACCAGGAAGTAGATCAAGTACTCCTTGCATACCGGTCAAGTTACCGGCGAGATCCTGTCCAAGCACAATGCAGGTTTGAAAGGAGGGAACCAGTCCTTGACGAAGTAAGTCCTCTGGCATCATTACAATATTGTTGGGAACAGCGGGCCCCCCTGGGACTCGCTGTCGCTCCTGCTGAAACTCACTGCCTTTTTAATTTATCGTCTGCAGTGTGTGACTACAGGAGGTTCCCCCTAGCAGGATCAGTATGTCCGAATGACTAAGGGCAAAAGTAAGGCTTTGTTCCTCCCCCTGTTTGCGATTTTCCATCTGTTTCACTATATTGGTTAACGCTACGATTATCACGCTCTATGTATACCGGCATATGCGCGATTTTGATAATTGAGTTTACCACGAGCCACCCACCCACACCTCACTGCATTTAAAGACATGGGTGTGACTGTGTAAGGTAAACCAATACTAGCGCGTCAGTTCATGCGCTCTAACAATAAGACACAACAGTCTTGTGTTCTCATTCAGCCTAATCATTTGAACGGCTGATAAGCAACTGGCGCGACTGCATAAGGTAAGCCGGCATTAGCGCGGCAGTTTATGCGCTTCAACAACAGACATAACAGTCTCATGCTCCCATTCTGCCTAATCATTTGAACAGGTGATTAGCTATTGGCGCATTTTTGCGACCACGCATGGTACCTGACGGCATAACTATCATGCATGCGATTACCTGGCACCATGCATGATTTTCTGAGTTCACCTGCAGCCTGGTGCACCACACCTCGCAGAGGAGTTCTAGAGTACCCATAGAGCACAGAATATAAAACACCCAGCATGCAAGTAAGGTAATTCATATGCTACATGAAAGCATATGGTGCATGTCTTGTATGTTTTTTACGTTGTGTGCTTTTGTTTTACAGATACCTACCTTCAAAGGGTCCGTAAGTACGGCGTGCCCACCACACTCACAGCACACTTTAGTACGTGTGCTGATATTGCACTCAAGTGGCTACTTCCACATTTTTGGCCACTTCACTTTGGTCCTGATGAAAGCCTCACCATTCACGTAGAAGGCTGAAACTAGTTGACCTATATTCAAGGGATATCGAAGCACAATTTTACCTTATCATATCCCGCCTGAGGTTTTAATCATGTCCTAAGACCCTTAAATTAAAGTTTTTCATAAGGGCATTTCTTAGAGACATTTTTAACATTTCTTCACATCACGTTGAGTACTCACTGAGCACTCACTTCACTCACAAAACCCGCTCCGCTGTAATCAGGTGTTGTAGCACAGCTGGGTTGCATTCGGCAGCCCAGCTGGGACCCCAATGATGAAACATGCCACCAACCAGGTTGGTGGGTGAGGGGTCTTCTTACACATCTACTGGATGTCTGTTCTCTTGTACAAGTTACTGAGTCACCTGAAGTGACCACATTTCTAGGTGGGCTTGTCCACGTTGTTTATACTAATGTAAGTAATAACCAACACTACACTCGCACTTTAAACAAAGAGGAGGCAAACCTCCGTGCAATGCTAATAGAACTATATTGCAAGTCTATCAACTAATGGAATCACTAAAGCGTATCTGCGTACGAGGATGACCGGTGTCATTGAAGCACACGCTCAACTGACGATCTAAGGAATCAAGTAGACGCTTACCATGTGAGGAAATAGCCAATGTCAGTGGGGCACACACTCAGAATCCCAAGGTGTACGCTTCCAAGAAAGCAATTAGAACACAAATGTGACGAGGGAATATACCTGGCAGAAAACTGTGCTTCCCAATAATGTTTCAAGACATATTGCCAAGGATTTGTACATAAGGATTCTAAATTGTCAAGCCACAGCATTAACAACGTGGAAAATACATAACATGTGCAGGGATAATACATGAGCCAAAGTCAAACATAAGACACTGTTATGCATAAAACGACATGATTACACAGAGTGATAACATTGTATAATGAATGCAGATTATAAAAGATGACGATCCTCTGCACACAATCACATATAAAGGATTGCAAAAAGTGGTCAATGTACTGTCCCAATGGTTCAAAAACTGAACCGCAACCAGACACGATGGGTCTGAATGGGAGATCGTGCAAGTTTTTGTGCACTTTCGGCAACATGTATAGACGAGGGCGTCTGGGATGTTGAACTTTGAGGAAATTGCAAGTGTGTAGTGAAATCCAATTCATGTCCATAGCTTTCTCTAAGATCTGATCAAGAGTCAACATGATGATGTTTGGTGGGGTCTCTCTCCAATTTAACATATGTATTCGTGTCCAGAAGATGCTCAGTGACGTTTTGTTCATAGAGAGTAGTATCCATCACCACTAGCGCACCACCTTTATTTATTATTATTACCATTTATAGAGCGCACGGCTACCTCCAACGGGGGTGTCCCGGCGCTAGCAATGGCAACAACAGCCAGGATTTGTCTGCTGATTGAAACGTTAACTGCTGTTCCTTAGATAGTTAATGCAGGATCCGTTCCTCAGTTTTGGACAAATTGGATCTAGTGTTGGGTTGCAAGTTCAATTTAGAAATGTCTTGTTTAACCATAGTTTCAAACGTGTCCAAGAGTTTGTGGGACGTAGGTGCCATATATGTGCTCCGAGGTTTGAACTCTTTCTACGGCGTCTCACTTTGAGTGGACGAGTCGGACTCCATCGAATCAGACAATGGTAGCACATTGGTAAAAAAGTGTCGTAAAAGAAGATTTCTCATGAATTTGAAAATTGATACTTCAATTTCCAAAGAACTAGTATGATACGTAGGTACGAATGATGTTCCTTTGTTTAATGTGCGTCTCTGTAATGGTGTCAAAGATGCCGATGAGATGTTGTTTATCAAACCTTGGTCTTGCTCCGCAGATTTCATCCATCTTGTTCTTTTTCTTTGCCCTCTGCATGTTGTTTTGGAGCGCTTTGGTCTGGTGGGCGTCCAGTCGCTTGGACGCTGGCTAAAAAAGAAGACGTTGAGGAAGACGGTGCTTGGGTATCTAGAGTGGACGCGACTCCCGGTAGTGGAGATGTTACATCTGATTGATGACCTGTTCTGCTAGCTTCCAGCTCGAGATCGGAAACGATACTTTCTTGGGAGGATGATACCGGTTTTTGTGATGTTCTTCTACGGGCATACACCTCAGCCCAGGTGTAGACCTCATACAAATTATAGTCGATGGTGTCCCAGCGAAATTTCTTAAGCTTTCGTTCTTGGATTTCCTTCCCATACGTATCCAATTTGTTGTTCAAATCCTCTAAGGTTCTTTTCCAGTATTCAGATTCACACCTAGACGACAAATCTGATTTGATCATTTCGGCTTCTTCCTCTAAATCCCGGATTTCAGAGAGGTGTGTGCAACTACACTCATTCTGTGCACCTCCGAATAGGCCAGAGGTGCAGCCATGCTGGACACTCCCGCCCCCACTTAAAAGGTCTTGCACATGGGGGAGAGCTCTCTCTTGGTTGTGCTTTTCTGCTGGACACTGGGACTGGAGGCTGACGCCATGGACAATTGGAAGGAAGAATTCCCTCACCACCATCTAGACTAAGGACTCTGCCTCTGGTTGACCCCTGGACCAGTGGGGCACTCCCGCAGGACCAGTGACACTGGTCCTCTTACACCTCCTGAGGACTAGTTTGGGGAAAGACTGGGCTTCTGCACCAGAAGGAAAGAGGCCCAGAGGAAGAGAAAAGCGAAAGGCTGGTGACAGGAACCAGTGAAACCAGCTCCTTGCAAAGTTTGTTGTCTTGGAGGCCAGGAGGCCTAAAGAAAGTACTCCAGGTGGCTAGGGCTTACCCCAGGAGAAGAATGAGACCAGAAATGTAAACATAGCCCCAACGGGGCCCGAGATATGTCCTGGTAAAGTTGGTTGACCTTTCACATTGGGCTGAGCCGGCGACGAAGCACTGGGGCTCCACTGCCATAATTCAACTTCCCCTTGAAGTGACAAGGGTCTGGAGTCTGCACCAAGATGAAGAAACTGCAGAGAGAGCACCTTCGCACTCCCCGTGATATCGGAGAGATCAGAGAGGGGCCTAGGGCCTCATCCCTGGGCTCTATGATGAGCGAGGGTGCGCTGTTGCACTCCACTTACCAAAGTGAAAGGGGGCCCATGTGATCATCGAGACCTAGGACCCCATCCCTGGGACCTGGAAAGAAGAAGGAGGTGAGGGAGTGAGGTGGCGCTTCCTTGCAAAGTCTGGAAGGACAGCAAGCACCGAAGCAACTGCCCGCAGGAGCGGGCAGACCAGAATGCTACTGCCGGCTCCTGGTGCAGCACGACAGAGTGCTGGTCACACAGGGAGCCAGCTCATGGCAGCCCGGGGTAGGCTCCTGAGGCTGTCCTGCACTGCTAGAGCAAGGGGGTGCCTGGGTGGGACCGGGCACCCCAAGGAGATAAATGTGGCATGAGGCCTCCAACCGAAGAAACAAAGAAAGCGTTTGCGGCTCTCCCCAGCTCAGCAGGAGAGCCACTGCTCAGAAATTCATGAAGCCTGCGGAGCACCCCATAATGCCGTGAGGGGCGTGATGTCATTTCTTAACAAAACCACTCCTTTGTGGCTTGTGGTGGCCCCAGGAGCATGGGATCACCACTAAAATGATGCAAACATCTGGAGGGGGCTGCAGGAGCAGCACAGCCTCCTCCTAAAAGACATCCGGAGTCCCCACCCTAAGTTGGGTTAGACTCTACATTCTTAACTCCCCTAGGATTTTCTTGGATTTTGAAGCACTCACCAGGCTGGAGCTTTTGCTCTGCAGCTGGGCGTGGTGCCCCCCTCTAGGGGAAAAGACTATGGATGCAGTTCAGTGGCCTGAAAGAAGTCAACATAAGTATTTGTGGTGGTAGACACCCTCTAGGGGAGAAAAGCTGTAATTACACATGGTAGTGATTATAAATGTAATGCCTTCAGTGGCTATATTTGAATTGCGTTAGTCATACTAGAAGTAATTTTGATAGCACAAATCATTCAGACGTGCCTATGCATTTTACTACCTGTTTTAGTGAAATAATGAGACTGATAGCCATTCATGATCAATGTTTGCATGCTTTATTGCCAGTATTAAGTGCTCTCTCCCTACATCATGCTCAAGTATTGCAGCTGCATACAAGTGAATGTTTTTCCATCAGCTTATGTATATTTGCAAATTGACGAGCAGTATTGAGTAGTGTGTGTGTACTAAATGCAAAAAAAAAGCACAGACTGGACAATCATTTATTTAGTGTTATTATTGTGTATCTGTGAATGGTGATTACTAGCCCACACCACCTTCCTTGAATAGGCCTTGGATGGCTCTACTTCGCTACCCTATGAAAGTCAAGCGCTACAATGGGGTGTTTGGTTCTCAGCGGAAGACAAATGTAGACCCATTACTTGTGCAGGCCACACAACAAATGACAATTTTTTTTACAGGGGTGTTCATATCTATATTAAAAAGTCTTGGACTTAACGAGCCTTGGGGGACACCTTACATAACTAGTAACGAAAGATATCAAAAAATCCTCAAGCCGTACTGTCTGTAATATATCTTACAGAAAAGACTCAAACCATCTCAGAACAAGCCACTTGTACCTTATTATTAGACCTGGTACCATTGGCGTGGGTCTCCCTTCCATTTTTTTGCGCTATGCCTCCTCTGTTACTGACCTGTTTTTGCTGGATTAGATGCTTTGGGCACTTTGCCACTGCTATTCAGTGCCAAAGTGCAAGTGCTCCCTATGATAAATTGATGTATGGATTAGTGACTCCATGTTTGGCCTATTTGATTCACTGTCAGACCCTTGTACAGTGCACTGGTTGTGCCCAGGGCTTGTGACTCAAATGCTGCTGGTGGGCTTGCAGCACTGGTTGTGCCACACACAGGAGCAGCTTGTAAAGTGTGTCTCAGGCCTGCCATTGCAGAGCCTGTGTGCAGTCTGGTACTGCCATGTCGACTTGGTAAGTGCACCCACTTACCAGTCCCCAAACCTTCCCTTTTCTGCATGTTAGTCACCCCTAAGGTAGGCCTGCGGGCAGGGTGCATTGTATGTAAGAGGTAGGACATGCCCTGGTGTGTGTGGCATGTCCTGATAGTGAATTACAGCCAATTTCGCTTTTCACTATTGCAAGGCTACCTGTCCCCATAGGCCAGAATGGGCAGTTTGATTATAACACCTTATAATCCTAACTGACCCAGGGAACATGGTAGAAAAACGAATTTAGTATGCCTGAACTCAGAATGATAAAATACATCTTTTAGTGAAGTTGGTTTTAACATTCTGTGTTTGAAAATACCACTTTTAGAAAGTAGGTATTTTCTTGCCTAACCATCCAGCCTGCCTCTGCTAGCTTGTGTATTGTATGTCTGGGTTTGTGAGTGACAGGGGCTGGGGAACTCCAGGAGACAGGGTGAGTCAGCACAGGGCTGAATAGACCTATCTGCATGTAGAGTGGTGGGAGGAGTAGCACCTGGGCCTGAATTGGGCTGTGCCTGCCTTCCACAATGCTGGCTCCACCTCCTGTGGTGCGTCTGATGTCCCTGGTCCACACTGACAAAGGAAGAGGGTGTGCACTGGCAGAATGCACCCAGAACTGGTTTGGACTAGGTACAGGACCCTCTGCCTTCAGAGGACAAAGGATTTATGGGTATACATACTAGGGCCCTGACCACAAGACTTTAGATCACTTCTGGAACAAACAAGACAAACCTTTGCTGAGGAGAGGAACCAGAGAAGCTGAAGGAGGAGACTATTCCTATGCTGTGTGCTGTTTGAGGGATTGGCCTGCAGTGGTTGCCTGATTGCCAAAGAGAGGAGAAAGGAACTTTGTGCTACTTTCATCATCTTGCAGAACATCTCCAAGGGCTTGAAGACTGAGCTTGCCTCCTGCTGAGGTCTCAGGGACACAAAACTTCACCAACCAGCTCCCCTGAATTCCCTTGCTGGGAATTTGAAGTGCCTGCTGTTGTGTTGGGCCTTCTGAGAGACTGCGTGTCGCTGGGAGCTGGAAGCGCGACTCACGAAGAAGAAGCGTGTCGCCACCGCAGCAGTTGTCGTCGCATCGCTGAGAAAGCGTGCCGCCGCTGCCGCTGTCGCCATCGCATCACCGAAGCGCCTCGCATCACCGGAGAAGAGTGTCGCCGTCGCAGCAGATGCCGTCGCATCACCGGAGAAGCGTGTCACAGGGCCTGTCATGGCTCAGAAGATTCACTGAGTTGCCGCACGGCCGTCGGGCGTTCACGCATTGCCCCTTCGTTGTCGCATCGAGAGGAAGACGCCATTTTGTTTCATTGCACCGGGTCGTCATCGCATCGCGGCGCTGCGGGTCGCATCGCCACAGAAGTGCAGTAAGAAACCGACGCATCACCTCCCCACGCGGTGAAGAACCGAAGCATCACCTCCTCTCCGGTAAGGAACCGATGCATCACCGTCCCCTACGCAGCAGTAGGGAACCGACGCATCACCTCCCCCGGAGCAAGGAACCGACGCATCACCGTTCTTGCATGACTTTTGTTGCAACTCTTTTGTTTGTATCGCGTTACGCATCCAAAGGTACATTGAACATTGAGTGTCGCATTTACCATCTTTATTGAACTGAACTATTTTCTACCATTGACAGTCATATTTTTCATAGTATATTGTGGATTTTTGTCGTTTTGGGTCTTGTGTTAAGTCTATATAAAAATACTTATTTTTATAATACAACCGGTGTGGTGTCCATCTGTAGTGTTGTTACTGTGTTACTGTATGTGTTCACAAATGCTTTACACACTGTGTCTGAGATAAACCTGCCTGCTCGTGCCAAGCTACCAAGGGGGTGAGCAGGGGTTATTTTAGAAGCAAGGGTCCCTATTTGGACAAAGGTACCTCCTCTGCCAACTAGAGACCACCAGTTCTAACATTGGTGGCAGCGGTGGGATTCAAAACCACACCTCCAGAGAGACTGGAGGACAGGGAGAGAAGTAGGATACATGAAATGGAGCTGACCAAGCTTAAGATGGGTGGGCAGTTAGAATTGGAAATTAAGAAATTGGCCCTAGAGGAAAAGAGGATGCAAATGGAGCATGAGAGAAGTTTGAGGGAGTTGGAGTTGAAAGCTAGTAGCTTAGAGATTACTCCCTCTGGTGGCAGCACACCGTCCATGCCTGTTGAAGCCAGGGTGTATATACCTAAAGATGTGGTCAAAGAGTTTTATAAGAATGATGATATTGGTCAATGGTTCAAGGCCTATGAGGTAGCTATGTCCTCCCACCGGGTCCCTGAGAAGGATTGGGGGGCGGGGTTGTGGGGGCGGTTCCTTAGTGAGGGGCGGGATACCTTATTAGACTTGCCCTCTGAAGTCCACAATTCTTATAGCCATATGAAGGAAGCATTGATGTCTAGGTATGGGTTGACTCCTGAACTGTATAGGCAGAGGTTTAGAAATTGCAAAAAGTTGGAGTCCAGTACTTGGGTAGAATATGTGACTTTTTTTTGTAGAGCATTGGATGGTTGGGTGAAGGGTAGCAAAGTGAATGATTTTGAAGCGCTCTTTGATTTGATTGCATGGGAGCACTTGTCAGGAAATTGTTTTCCAGAGCTACGCCAGCACCTTATTGATAGTAGGCTGACTAACCCTAGGAAGCTTGCTGAGGAGGCGGACCGCTGGGTGAGCACCCGGGTCCACAAGGGTCATGTGGGAGACTCTGCCAAAGGTGGGTAGGGTCCCCAGCAGAGGAGTGGGGGGGACAAGGGTAAACAGAAGGAGTTCCATAAAGGGCCCCAAAGTAATCCCCAAGGGAACCAAGGGAAAGGTTCCCATCCTCCCCCTGAAAAGAAGCCAGGGGTCCCGACAGATAAGCCTGTTCACAGGGGGCCCAAGACTTGCTTTAAGTGTGGTCAAGTGGGCCACTGCTCCTGGGAGACTAGATGTCCCTTGTATGGAAAATCAGCACCCACTGGTGCCCCACCCCGGCAGGTAGCTAGTGTAGCCCTGGGGGAGGAGATGGGTGCCCAAGGTGGGTGCGGTCCCGTTGCAATGTCCTTGGTCTCTTTAGGAGACAGTGAGATGGTCCCCAGGACCCAACTGCCTGATAACACTAAAAAATACAGGCAGTGGGTGACCATCAATGGCCAAAGGGTGGAGGCTCTGAGAGACACCGGAGCCAGTGTGACAGCTGTCAGTTGAAGGCTGGTGTCTGAAGAGCAGGTGATCCCCAATGCATTCTGCCCAGTAGTTGCCGCGGACAACTCAGAGAGCCACTGCAGAGTGGCTCAAGTTCCCTTTGAGTGGGGGGGGTCTCAGGTACCTTTCAAGTAGCTGTGAGGCCAGCCATGCCTGTAGACTGTCTGTTGGGCAACGATTTAGAAAGTTCACCTTGGGCAGAGGTGGAGAGAAGGTCTCATTTAGAGATGTTGGGTCTGCCTGAGTGGGCGTGCTCGGTCTATGGCAGCCAGTAGAGGTTTTCAAGAGGACCTGGAGCCTGAGAGGGTGGCCCAGGTGCCTGCCTTGAAGAGAAGAGGCAGGGGGCGTGGGAAACCGGCCCCCGTAGTTCCCACGGTCCAGGAGGAAGCAGAACCTGAGGGGGATGCTCTGGAACCTACAGGGGAGCAAGTGGCCAAACTGGGGGACCTACCTGAGCTGACCCATTGGCAGCAGGAGGGAGGCCCCTCCAGGGAGGAGTTATGTGAGGAGCAGAACAAGTGCCCTTCTCTTGTGTGTTTGCGGCAACAGGCCACAAACCAGGCAGCAGGTGATCAGTCTGGATCACATTGGATCTACTGGGAGAATGGTCACCTGTATAGCGAGCCTAAGGTTGCTGAGCCTGGGTCAGCCCATGTGCTGGTGGTACCCCAGCGCTTCAGAGCCTTCCTACTGGGTTTGGCTTATGATGTGCCTTTAGCAGGACATCTGGGGCAGAGCAAGACCTTTGAAAGGCTTGTCACCCACTTTTATTGGCCCCAGAAGCGCAAGAG
Source organism: Calotriton arnoldi (assembly GCA_963921515.1). Taxonomy (NCBI): domain Eukaryota; kingdom Metazoa; phylum Chordata; class Amphibia; order Caudata; family Salamandridae; genus Calotriton; species Calotriton arnoldi. Next base: position 2,971,057 of record CAWUFW010000914.1, on the reverse strand, counting down.
TTCAGACACTCATTGCAGGACATGTCAGACTTGCCAGGCAAGGGGAAAAAGTGGGAGGAAGCACAAGGCTCCCCTCCAGCCATTCCCTGTGGTCAGCACACCCTTTGAACGGGTGGGTATTGACATTGTGGGGCCACTGGACCCCAAGACAGCCATGGGCAACAGGTTCATCCTAGTCTTGGTGGACCATGCCACCCGGTACCCGGAAGCCATCCCTCTTTGGACAGTGACGGCCCCCATGGTGGGACGTGCACTGATGGGGATTTTCTCCCGTGTGGGGTTCCCCAAGGAGGTGGTGAGTGACCCTGGTACAAACTTCATATCCAAGTATATGAAGTCCCAGTGGCAGGAGTGCGGTGTTACCTATAAGTTCACCACTCCTTACCACCCCCAAGGAAATGGGCTGGTTGAGAGATTCAACCAGACCCTGAAGGGCATGATTATGGGTCTGGAAGAACCCATGAGGCGTATGTGGGACGTCCACTTGCCATGCCTTCTCTTTGCTTACCGTGAGGTGCCACAGAAGTCCCTAGGGTTCAGTCCCTTTGAACTGCTCTATGGTCACCCAGTAAGAGGACCTCTGAGTTTGGTGAAAGAAGGCTGGGAGAAAGCTCCCAGTAAACCTCCCTAGGATGTATTTAGCTACATGCTGGCTTTTAGAAACCAAACTAGGCGACTCAGACAACTCGCTGAGGCGAATCTGGAAGCCAGCCAGGAGGAGATGAAACAATGGTATGATCAGAATTCCACTCTGATCGAGTTTCAGCCTGGACAGAAAGTGTGGGTCATAGCCCCCGTGGAGCCTTTGCGCTCCAGGATAAGTGGACCGGACCATTTGAGGTGGTGGAGCGCAAGAGTAACGTCACCTACCTGGTGGACTTGCGATCTCCCAGAACCCTTTGCGGGTCCTACATGTCAACCGCCTGAAGCCCCATTTTGAGAGGTCTTAAGTGGGCATGCTCCTAGCAACGGATGATGGAATGCAAGAGGAGACAGAACCTCTTCCTGACCTCCTGTCTGCAACAGAGCAAGATGGGTCAGTGGAGGGTGTGAACCTCTCTAACTCCCTGACACCTGAGCAGCAGGAAGACTGTCGCCAACTGTTGGGACAGTTTCCTGACCTGTTTTCCCTGGTTCCTAGTGTCACTGATTGGTGCGTCCATGATGTGGACACTGGGGACAGTCCTCCTGTCAAGCACAAGGCTTACAGAGTGACTGACAGGGTGAGAGCTTGCATCAAGGAGGAGGTCTCCAAGATGTTTGCATTGGGGGTGATTGAGTCCTCTCACAGCCCTTGGGCCAGCCCAGTGGTCTTGGTCCCAAAGGCTGCCGCGCCTGGTGCAACACCCGAACTTTGGTTCTGTGTGGACTACCGAGGACTCAATTCAGTCACCAGGACTGACGCGCACCCCATCCCCAGAGCTGATGAGCTCATCGGTACCTGTGCACGTTTGACTTAACGTCTGGGTACTGGCAGATCACCTTGACTGATGGGGCCAAAGAGAGGTCAGCATTCTCCACACTAGATGGGCACTGCCAATTCCGGGTTATGCCCTTTGGGATGAAGAATGCCCCTGCCACCTTTCAGAGGTTGGTCAACCAGGTGTTGGTTAGACTGGAAGATTTCAGTGCCGCCTACCTGGATGAGATCGCAGTGTTCAGCGCCAGTTGAGAAGAACATCTGCGCCACCTCTGGGAAGTGTTGATGGCGCTGCGGAGGGCAGGCCTCATGATGAAGGCGAGTAAGGGCCAGATCGGGCAGGGTTCCGTGGTGTACTTGGGACACCAGGTCGGGAGCGGCCAGGTGGCGACCCTACAGCCCAAGATTGATACCATTCTGGCTTGGGAACCCCCCAAGACCCAGACAGAGGTGAGAGCCTTTTTAGGACTCACCGGGTATTACAGGAGATTTGTCAAGGGGTATGGCAGCATCATTGCACCCTTGACAGAGCTGACTTCCAGGAAGCAGCCTAAGAGAGTGATTTGGACTGACACCTGTCAGAGAGCTTTTGACGCCTTGAATACTGCCATGTGCACGGCCCCCGTGCTTCAGGCGCCCAACTTCTCAAAATAATTTGTTGTTCAAACAGACGCTTCAGAGCATGGTGTAGGGGCTGTTCTGGCACAGTTAAATGAGGAGGGCCTAGACCAACCTGTAGCCTTCATCAGTAGGAGGTTACTTCCACGGCAACAGAGGTGGAGTGCTATTGAGAGTGAGGCATTTGCTGTGGTCTGGGCGCTGAAGAAGTTGAGGCCATACCTGTTTGGGACTCACTTCTGGGTTCAGACAGGCCACAGGCCCCTCAGATGGTTGATGCAGATGAGGGGTGAGAATCCAAAGCTGTTGAGGTGGTCCATTTCCCTACAGGGGATGAACTTCACGGTGGAACACCGCCCTGGTACAGAACACGCCAATGCTGATGGTCTGTCCAGATTTTTCTGCCTTAGCGATGAGAACTCCCAAGGGGATGGGTAGTTCTCCCCACATGTCAGCTGGAGGGGACACGTGTTAGACCTGGTACCATTGGCGTGGGTCTCCCTTCCATTTTTTTGCGCTATGCCTCCTCTGTTACTGACCTGTTTTTGCTGGATTAGATGCTTTGGGCACTTTGCCACTGCTATTCAGTGCCAAAGTGCAAGTGCTCCCTATGATAAATTGATGTATGGATTAGTGACTCCATGTTTTGCCTATTTGATTCACTGTCAGACCCTAGTACAGTGCACTGGTTGTGCCCAGGGCTTGTGACTCAAATGCTGCTGGTGGGCTTGCAGCACTGGTTGTGCCACCCAAAGGAGCAGCTTGTAAAGTGTGTCTCAGGCCTGCCATTGCAGAGCCTGTGTGCAGTCTGATACTGCCATGTCGACTTGGTAAGTGCACCCACTTACCAGTCCCCAAACCTTCCCTTTTCTGCATGTTAGTCACCCCTAAGGTAGGCCTGCGGGCAGGGTGCATTGTATGTAAGAGGTATGCCCTGGTGTGTGTGGCATGTCCTGATAGTGAATTACAGCCAATTTCGATTTTCACTATTGCAAGGCTACTAGGCCTGGGCGTTAAATTCCGCTCCGCTCGCGGAATTTGCGGAATGTATGCAATTCTGCGTTCCGTGGAGAAAGCGAAATTGCCAAAAATTCCGCGATCCGCGGCGTAGCTGAATTATTTTCTTGTTCGCGCTTTAAAAATGCATTCTAGCGCGCGCGATAGCGACTTACCGGGATCCCTGCGTTCGCCGACGCATTTTCCTATCCGTTCGCATGCGCCACGAGATTTTGGTAGCCGGCCGCGTGATCCCGCGAGAGTGTGCGATCGCGAACACGTCATTCGCTGCGCCATCGGACACCTCGAGAGTGTGCGATCGCGAACACGTCATTCGCCGCGCCATCGTGCACAGCAAGAGAGATTGCAATCGCGAACACGTCATTCAGACGCGCCATCGGACATCCGGCGGAATGTTGGTGAGGCTCGCGATCCCGAACACGCAAAATTTTCAATTTGGAGAAGAATAATATCTCGAGCAGCATAAAACCTTCTATAAAATGATGATTTGGATGAAAAAAACTCCTCAGATTGACATTTGGCTGTCCTTTTTTGTCAATTTTTTTTGGGGGGGGAGCCAGTAGGGCCAGAGCTAGTCATGGGTGGGTACATGATGAAACAACTGTTCCTTTGCTGTGTGTTGTATTAATTTATTTCAAACATCATTTTGGGCATGGATGGCATTTGATTGAATTGCAAAATGTGTATTTTTGGGTGTATTTCATTTTTTTGGTGTGTGTTAAATAAATGCCTTTGTTGTGTGTGGTGTGTTGCAGATCTTGTTTAGCCCTGTGGATTTTCGTTTTTGCATTTTATTGCATTACAGGCAAAGCAGTGTGGTTTAGCATGCATCCTTTGCCTGGCTATTATAGGCCTGTTTTCAGTACATTGTTTTCCAGGCCTCCTGCTTGTTGCTTGTGATTTGTGAGTGTCCATGTGGCTGGTGGCCATTTCTGGTGGGAGTTATAAGTATGCTGCTTTTGCCATATAGGCCTGCATGTGTTTCTTTTGTGTCCTAGGCTTCTTGTTGTTGTGGGCCTGGCCATGAGGCTGGTGGCCATTTTGAAGCCCGGTAGTGTGCTTTTATCCATAGGCCTGCAAGCTTGTGGCCTAGTCTGCCAACAGGCCTTTCATCCAGTAGGCTCAGAGGTAGTCAGGGGTGCATGAAACAACTGTTTCTGTGTGTTCTGTTGAATTTAAACATCATTTAGGGCATGGATGGCATTGGATTGAATTGCAAAATGTGTATTTTTGGGTGTATTTCAGTTTTTGGGTGTGTGTTAAATAAATGTCTTTGTTGTGTATGGTGTGTTGTGTACCTTGCAGACCTTGTTTAGCCCTGTGGATTTTTGTTTTTGCATTTTATTGCATTACAGGCAAAGCAGTGTGGTTTAGCATGCATCCTTTGCCTGGCTATTATAGGCCTGTTTTCAGTACATTGTTTTCCAGGCCACCTGCTTGTTGCTTGTGATTTGTGAGTGTCCATGTGGCTGGTGGCCATTTCTGGTAGGAGTTATAAAGTGTGTTGCTTTTGCCATATAGGCCTGCATGTGTTTCCTTTGTGGCCTTGGCTTCTTGTTGTTGTGGGCCTGGCCATGAGGCTGGTGGCCATTTTGAAGCCAGGCAGTGTGCTTTTTGCCATAGGCCTGCATTGTCTGTCTTCAGTTTCTTGTAGTTGTGGGCCTGACCATGAGGCTGGCGGCCATTTTGAAGCCAGGCAGTGTGCTTTTTGCCATAGGCCTGCATTGTCTGTCTTCAGTTTCTTGTTGTTGTGGGCCTGGCCATGTGGCTGGTGGCCATTTCTGGTAGGAGTTATAAAGTGTGCTGCTTTTGCCATTTAGGCCTGCATGGTTTTACTCTTGGCTTACTGCTTCCATCCATCCCCTTTGCCAGCTGCAGATCCCTGAATGCTGTGATGAGCAAATAATTTAATGCCAAACAGGGTCCACTTCCATTACATTTGTATTTCTGTTGTTGTTCCTCTTCTTTCCTATCCTTCCTGAGAGTGTACATAGTCTACCATGAAAGCCCTTGTTGACAAAGTCTCACAAATGGCTACACTAAGTTATACATTTTATGTGTTTGTTTGTACTAGTAGTAATTGAACCACAACAACAAATGCAACATTTCACTGATGTTCTTCTCCTGGCTTCTTTGTTTTTAGGTGCACAAAAAGACAGAGGAGGAGGTGTCATCATCACCTGTTGTACTGCCAGACAGAAGTCCTGCTGCGCACCACGTCACGTTCACCTGTGACCACAGACATCTCTGCAACTTGTGCACCTGCATCCTGCTGACATCTGAAGAAGATGGCCCCAAAGAAAGGTACCAGGTCCTCCAGTACCAAGAAAGTTGCCAGTGAGACGAAGGAACAGAAGAAGGAAGTGGCACTTTCCAAGACTGGTGTGCCGCCCGAGTTGTTTTTTGGGAAAAAAAACTTACGCCTGCAGCAGCGGTGTCCGGCGGTGCCCAAGCTGGGAGCAGTACCTCCGCATCAGCGGGTCCAGCACACCAACCTAGGCCATGAGTGTGGCAGAGGTAGCCAGTCTACTAACGAGCAGTGATGTTGAAATGTCATTATCGCAAAGTAGTACCCAATCAATGCACTCGCAGGCGGAAACTCATCAGATAAGTGGGCAACAACAGCTGCAACAACAGCCGCAACAACAGCCGCAACAACAGCCACAACAACAGCCGCAACCACAGCCGCAACAACAGCCGGAACCACAGCCGGAACCACAGCCGCAACCACAGCCACAACCACAGCCGCAACCACAGCCGGAACCACAGCCGCAACCACAGCCGGAACCACAGCCGGAACCACAGCCGGAACCACAGCCAGAACCACAGCCGCAACAACAGCCGCAACAACAGCCACAACAACAGCCCACAATACTAGTTGTTCCTCCTGAATTAGGGGCAGTTCAGGAAATCGAGCTTTTTGCAGACGAAGAGGAGCAAGCCACTGTTTCAGAAGATCCATTGTCTTCCAGACCCCCAGCAAGGAAAAGGAGGGTTAGTCTATCGAATTCTTCTTCAAGCCCCGCTTCTGATGATCGAGATGCCACTTGGAAGCCACCAGCTCAGTCTGAGAGTGATGCACGCCACAAGACAAGGCTAGTGAAAAGGAAGGTTCCAGAAAGCCTTAGAGTTATGGAGGTAGATGTAGAAGAGGGGGGTGATGATGACGATCCAGTCATCATGAACATCACTCCCGGCCCAGAGGAGACGGAGACCAACATTATTAGACTATCCAAAATCGCTGCGAGGGATGTAGCACGGATACCACCAACACAGGTAACAACACCAACACGACCTCCAGCTTCCATATTTGCATTTGCAAAGGCCCGGCAAGGACCTACATCCAGCTCAACCACCATCTCAGTAGGTAGTGGTACTGTAACTGCACAGAGTCAAATTCCAGGCACACCCTCCAGTTCATCTGGTATTGAAAGTGGCACCTCCAGCAGCGCCAGAAAGTTCTTCTCCCCAGTTTGGGACTTCTTTTCGGTTAGCAGTAAGGAGGAGAACATTGCTATATGCTCAATTTGTCGACAAGCTGTTAGGCGGGGTAAGCTTGGTACAAACTATGGTACCGGAGGCCAAACAAGTCATCTAAAAAAACACCACATCATCCAGTGGGAGGCTCACCTACTTCGCTTACAAAAAAGTAAAACTGCACCCATTGCTGTTGGTGGGGATGAAGAAGTAGAAGAAGATATGATCGCGGCGGAAGGTCAACAAGAAGGAGACATTTCTAGCCCTGTCCCCAGCACTGTAGTGGTACCGCCCACATCCTCAGCAACATCTCAGTGGCACCGTAGTAAAAGTAAGAAGAGTCAGACTCAGAGTCAGACTGAGACACCAAGGCAACCGAGTACTGCAATGAAAAGCAGTGCGTCGTTGAGCCTAACTGGGTTCAAGAAGACAGCTGCACCACAAAGGAAAATAATCCAGCCTACCATTGACAGCATGCTTAGGTCGAAGGGGCAGTACCAACGCAACCACCCAACGGCACGGTTGTACAATGCGAAGCTGGCGAAAATGTTAGCGCTGGACCTTCTCCCTTTTTCATTTGTGGAAGGGGTGGGTTTCCTTGAATTTGTGTCAGCCATCTGCCCTAAATGGAAGGTTCCCAGCCGGTCCTATTTCGCCAGAGTTACTGTTCCAGCACTACATCACGATGTGCTGGAATTGGTTGGACAACCTTTGCAGCAGAGTGCTGTTCACAATATCCACCTGACAACAGACATGTGGACCAGTTGCCAAGCCACTGACTACATGTACATCACTGCACACTGGGTCTCTTTTGTGGGGGTTAGAGAAAAGCTATCTGAAGTAGGTGCTGTTGACACAGCTAAGATTTTTAATGCTACTCGGAAACATGCAACTGTAGCCATGTTCGCCATGGAGAAATCTCATACTGCTGCAAACATTTTGGAAGAGTTTAACAGCAAGGTCTTTGAATGGCTGCGCCCAAGACGGCTTAAGATTGGTTTTGTTGCCACGGATAATGGCAGTAATGTACTTAAGGCCATGGAGGTTGGTGCCTATTTCAGGGTCCCGTGTTTGGCGCACTGCATGAACATTATAGTTCAAGACTTTCTGAAAAAAGAAGCCATAGTCAGCAACTTACTGACCACCTGCCGCAGAATATGCACTCATTTCAGCCATTCTTTTAAAGCCCGGAAGCAGCTGAGGATCATTCAACGTGACTATAGAATGCCAGTCAAAGCACTCATCCAGGACGTGGCAACACGTTGGAACTCAACGTATTACATGCTTGACCGTCTGAGCAGTACAGACCAATCAATGAATATGTCATGCAAAGGGCGGATGCTACTGTGAAAGGCATGACCCTTCAGATGGACCAATGGTGCCTAGTTAAATGCCTGACAGAGATGCTTCTTCCTTTCGAGGTCTTCACACGTGAAGTCAGCAAGTAGGACTGTACTATGGGCCAAGCTATCCCATTGTTGCACATGCTAGAGCAACAGCTGAAGGAGGTGTCTGAAGCGTACATAGGTGTGGAGGAAAAAAAAGAAGCATATGAGTTGGTGGAGAGCTTATCCTGTCGCTTAACTGAAAATGCCAGGGTGCAAACTAAGATTTTGTCACAAGAACATTACGTTTGTACCACAATTCTGGATCCACGGTACAAATCGACACTGAACAGTAAGACATTACTTCCTTTTTCAGAAGTGGATGTTGCCCGGTACAAAACTTGGATAGCTGAGGCAGCCAGTAAATTGGAAAATGAACGGCTGGTAATTAAAGGCCCGCTACTCAAACCCACAACAAGTACTGCAGCAGGTCATCCGGCGTCAAGTTCAGCTTCAGAGCCTGAGGGCAGTGCGTTTGGCTCACAGCAGTCACCAACACCAACACTATCGACAACAGCAAGAACCGGATCATCAGCCCCAGTAAAAACGGCACAGGATTGGTATTTACAGCAAGGACTTGCTAGGTCCAGTGCTGATGCAAAGACAAAAGCGGCCGAACAAAGTGTAGCACCCCTGAACATTGAGTGGATGGTCCAGGCCTATCTGGATGACCCAACAGAGGTCTACATTGATCAAAACCCATTGCGGTATTGGTATGGCAAAAGGGGCCAATGGCCAGTGCTCAGCAGGCTGGCGATAAACTATCTGGCTTGCACTGTCGCAAGTGTCTCTTCTGAACGTGTTTTCAGTGCTGCTGGTTCCATTGTAACAGTGAAAAGGACCAGTCTCTCGCCCAAAAACGTGGAGAGGTTAACCATGATCAAAATGAATCAGCAATTTATACCACGGAATTACACAATACATGAATCAACGCAGGAAGATGAGGATAGCGGCTCAGGTGACGGAAGTAGCGTGTTAGATGATGATTACCTACTTCTCGTTGAACCCCCAGAGTTTGAGGACGAGCTATACTTCCCTGACAACTAGGCTTCCACTTCTTACTGTCTTCCTCCCTTATTTACTTTTATTTGTGTGTCTGTCTTTCTGGTTGGGAAACTTCGAATCACAACAAATCCATCACCACCGTCTTCTAGTCTTTTATTGCCATATATGAGTTTCAGCTGTCTGCATTTCAGTCCACTCCTCCGAGTCCTGCTCCTCCATCCTCCTGAATCACCCTAAATCTATTGCCCTCAAGCCAGATGATGATTGGATGTAGCATAATAGAAGGAAAAAGAAAATGTTGCCTCGTTGAATCCCTCTAAAAGAAGTGGAACATGATGATGACTACTATAGCTATCCTCCTTTCCGAGCCAAGAGAGACTGCCCATTAACTGAAGATGAGAAGGAACAGGTAATGAATGATGCCATGCATTGGACGCTGACTGAGTGATTTGTGTTGTTGTTGTTTGTTGTGCATGAAGTTAATTCATTGTGTACTATTATCTAATCTACACACTAAAAGTAACTCAAGGCAATGTTTGTTTCCCTTCTTGTTTTTAAATAACAAATTTGTACTTCTACTGCAGGCCGATCCATTGCATTTTGAATATGGAAAGGGGACTTAATCTGTACACTGCACACTGAGTTGGACAACACCATGATGATGGCCACAGTGACATAATATCTTCGCAGTCACTCAGTAGGATCCAAGATGATTGATGGAATAAGTCAGGGCATTTCATGAGTGGCATAAAAGGTAAACAAGTCAACAACAACCACTGCAGACCTACATGTCTGTGTAGTGGTGTAGTCAAGTGTGGTGGTATGCCTGACAGCGGTGCATTGATTTAGTCACTTAATTTGTAAAATGCTATGTTGCTGTATATGTGCTTTGTCTGCCTCTGTCAAAAAATGTACGCTAAATGGAGGATGGGTCACGGGTGTGGGCCTGCTCTGTCCTGTTGTTGTTGGAGGTTAATGCTGGAAACAGACTAGAGTAGACATGATGTATCCATGCCGCCTCTGAAAGTGTTCTTGTTGCACTCCACCGTAATTTATGCATTTTTTTCTACTTGATTTTTCAATATCCCTTTTGTTTTTCCATCTACAATTACAGGCCGGCCCTTACCCTGTGCTATACTGGGAAAAACAACTCACACTTACCTTACCAATGAATCTACATTTGCCAGGCAGGCAGTGGCGTCACCCAAGATTGATGGCAGGAGCGTCCATGGAAGGGAGGACCAAGAGGAATGCCGAGATGCAACTCCCCATTTTGACCAGAATAACATACAGTAACAGTATCAACTTTCATCATCTTTTAAATAATTTGATTCATTTTTTGTCTTCAATCATTACTACTGTGTGTTGTTGTTATTATTATGTTTGCTCTCTGCTTATAATTTAATTCATCCCTACAGCTATTTTTGAATTTTCTTTGCTATCTTTAATAGTAAGCCCGGGCCGGTACAACAGAACAGAAACTGTATGTAATTCGGGTCTCTTGGAGGGCAGACAGGCAAGGAAAATTGCATAATATACTGCTGCCCTGTACTGTCTAATTGTCTAGTAGTAGTTAGTAAGTACTACTTATCATTAACCATCAAGTTATCATCATCATGCATGCATTTCCTTTTTCTCCCTTAACAGATTTATGGATATGGTCGTCTGCCAAGATTGTGTTTTGTTGTTGTCCATGTGTACTGTTTTTCTTTGTCAAACCTTTCCCCAAACCCCCCTTCCCAACCATTCATCAAACCCTAACCCTCTCCCCCCGGGCTGTGTGACTTATTGAGGTGTGACTAAATTAAATGTACACCAATAATTTATCACACACTTGCTGGGGCGGATGTGGCAAAAGCAACACTAATTCAATTTCAAGGCAGGGCGAGGATCTTCTTCTGCTTGCCCACCCATGAGCAGTATATTTGCGAGGTAATTTTTTTACAAAAGGAACCTAATCCATCAGCATTAATTGCCGGCATCGATTGGATTTGTTGTCATCCTCCTACACAGCACTAACGGTTACGCTTGTGTCGAGTGTACTGTAGGCCTAGTCGAGTGACTCGACACAACTAGAGTTTGTAACTCTATGTACTAGGCTATCCCCGCCACCATTATGTTTTATTGTATTTTGGCATATTATTGTTTGGCTGTAAGTTCTGTACTGTACTTCGTTCTACTACTCCTCCCACAGTCTCTCTCAGGCGACTGACTGTCTCATTTTCTTTTTTTGCAAATGCTACTGCCAGTGTCTACTACTACTACCACCACAACCATGGCATGTTGGAAAAGAAAACCATCATCACCATGCAGCCATCACTGTGCCTAAGTTAAACATCAAGCACAGGTAAGAGAAGAAGTTTGGGGGAGGCATAATTAATAATGGAAATGTTTTCATTAATTCAATTTCACACACCCCTTTGAGTACAGTTACAGAATGCATAGACTAGGAGGAGAGACTGACAGTACTAGTAGGACAAGTCACTCAGTGAGGGGTACCGCATCTATCTGTTTGTGTCTTACAAAGTCAGCCAATTATTTAAATCAAACACTGGCTGTGGCCCTGCACCAGCAAGGATCAGTGTGACGTAAAACAGTAACCCCACCCACAAAACATTAACAGCATTGTATGTAAAGTATAAATATATAATGTAATCCCCTAACAAAAATAAACTATGTAAAAAATCCCACAACAACACCTGACCCACCCCTCTCCCTAACCCCAACCAATGTCCATTGTCCGGAACAAAAAAGTCCAACAAATTAAATGTCCAATTGTCCAAATAAAGTGAAAACCCCAATGCCCGATTCCCACCCACCAAAATAAGCAATAAAAAAGGGGCAATCAACAGGGTCTGTTCATCGGCGGGCTCGCCTCTCCAGGACACGAATACCCTCCTCTAGGCAGGCCATGCGGCGCTTCAATGCGCGGCTATTGCATCCACAGGGGGGGGCAGCAGTGCTATTAAATGAAGTGCGGCGGCGGGCGCCTGCCAGACGGTGGTGCCGTAACACTGGAGGGGGGTGGCTGGGGCCTGGGGCATTGGAGGAGGCTGCAGCTGCTGCCGCCTCCTCCTCCTCCGTCAGAACCACCAGCCGCCGGAATTCCGTTTGTATGGCCTCCAGCTTCCGGCGCCGGGCCTTGGCTGCCAACTCCTTCCTGTCTGGTTTCCCTTTGGAAGGAGTAGCTATATCAAGAAGAAAAAACAAGACTATTGTAAAATATACTCTTAGCAAAGCAGTAAGACAAATGAATTCTACACATAGTGGCACAGTAGCACTAGCAAGCACAGTACATAACATTTGTGGTATGTATCTATCCTCCCACTTCCTCGGCCTCTAACATTTGTGGGAGTTTCAGGCATTCAACCACCCATGCATCTGATTCCTATCAGCCACCTATGCATGCATGCATCCCTTGTATCCTTCTCTGCCAGTCATAAATATTAAATCTCGCCCGTCCTTCCTCCATCCACCCTTCTTTCCCTTTTCGTTCAACGCATCCATCAAGGTCATCTGATCTGACTTTTAGTCTTCTCCATAAAACATTCACAGCTGAGTTGAAGTCAGATAGAAGAGGCCATTGGTTACTCAACAGTACACTCCCGCCGCTAATGCTATTGCTAATGCTAAGTAAAGGGTGTCTTCTTCAACCGTTCACAACAACTTCTTACTTAATAAGTCTCAACAATACAGTATACAGTACACCCTTGCAGCGAGTGTAATGTCAATAAGTAAGGATTCGGAATATAACTTACCACCGCCCACCACTGCTGCTGGCTCACTCCCTGCAGCTCCTCCTGCAACTGCCGCATCTCCTCCTGCACCCTCAGCGGCCGTGTCACCTTCGCCGCTGGCCCCGGTACTGGTGGTCGGTAGTACACCTAGAAAAAACATTACACATTTTTTAGATGCCATATACACCTCCCCCTATTTTTCACTAGCAAGATTGAAAAAAAAGTTAATACATACATATACAACATACATCACTAGTACAAATCAGGTAGTAGAGTAGACACTAGTAGTGTTATATGGTCCCTAGGGTCATTCTAGTCTTTGCTAAGTTAGCCCGAGCCATGCAACCATTTTAGCTTTGTGTCTTTTAATTTTGCGCACGTTACCTCGCAGCTTGTTGTGTAAGACGCCTTTGAGCCCACATGAGCTCATACTGCTACTGTCTGAGCACTGCGTACAAGGTCGAAAAACAAGCCACTTTGTTATGGAGTTCTGGTGTTAGTCCATATTGCTTATCCATAAAAATGCTACACTTTTTGGCACGACTGAGAAATGCTTGCAATATACTAACGCGCACCATTTTTCTCATAACAGACGGATGATGCCCTTCTACAAACCAGAGCTTTGCGGAGCTTATGATGTAAGCAGTACTAGGTTCTTCTAAGGTGAGGGGTCCCCAGAATTCGCTCAGAGATCTTCATTTATAATTTTATATAAACTATATTCCTACCAAGGGTAGGGTGGTTCTGCCACCACTGTTCAGTTATCATGATTTCGCCTTTTGTCTTCTATGGACTTGTAGTTGTAAGTGTAACTAAGTGTAACAATGTTTATTGTTTTAATCTTATGCATCTTGCTGTTGGTGCTGCATTATAGAACAACGTACAGAGCTTGTCAGTTGAAAATAAACCTTTTGAACTTACATAGACTCAGTGGTATTTGGTGTGGACTTACACGAGTGAGTGAGCGAAAGGGTGTGCATTGCTTCTGCGACTGAGAGGTCGGGAGTGTTATGTTCTGGGTTGTCCTCTCATTGGGTATCTTGGGGGGGTTCGGAGAGCTAATGAGACACTATAACTAGTCGGTCAGGGTATTGTGGTGGGTTCTGATTGAGGTGTGAGGAAGGTCCAACCTCCCATCACCAACGTCCTATTTTCTAGTGCAAAGTTCTGTATGTGCAGAATCCCTATAACAGTAGTAGTATGTCCTATCCTATCAAAAATAGTAAAATCTGGTTGGGCATTTTGTTGGTGGGAATTGTCAAAAAGCCTCAAGATTAAGAAGACTAGAAGTAGTAGAAGAGGACAACCCAAAGGACTGGACTCAATGGCTAGAGCTATTGGTGAATCTGAGTTTTATTTAAAACCTTTTAAATAAAGAGTGGCCAACTGGGCAAGCTTAGCTACAGACAGACTAATAGTAGTAGTACAGAGAGTCATAGCAGAGGCAGTTAGAGGCAGGGATAACAAGAATTTAGAAACAGATAGTCTAGATTGAAGAAGAATTTGTAAAAAATAGAATTAGGAAACCGAAATAATAGTTCGGAAAAAATAAGGTGCAGGAAAAGTTAGGGAAATATAATTATTAATATTAACCACTGGAGGACTTACTGGGGCCAGCAGCAGAGCCCTCGGTAGAGGAGTGGTTCTTACCCTGGGAGGCATGTTGTTCTGGTTCCGCCGACTCAGACCCCGTGTTCTTGCCCCTGGGTGCTGATCATGTAAGATTTAATAAAGAAAGAGACAAAAATTAATGTTTGGTGTGAAACAAATAAAATATTTTAAAATACTCTCCAAAAACATTTTTGTGAACAACAATTGCAATAAAATTGACCTATCTAATCTGATCGACTAGTAGTATTGCGAGATTCACGGACCATCTAGTAAGCCTAAGTACCACCTGACCTAGCCCACCTATTCCAGACGGGCCAATTGTTCACTAAGTCTGCATTTCCATTTATTAAAGTCCTCAAAAATGCATAGATGGAGGACACAAGCATACATTTTTGCATACACCAAATTGTTGGTTGGTTGCTGCTGATGTCCTGCTAGTGATGATAAGCCTATTAACACTCACTAAACAAACTACAAAAGGTTCTACTAAGGATGGGGTAAGCAGCACTAAGCAGCAAGTGACGTGACAGAGGATGCGTCACACAGACCACTTAAAAATTACCAACTAATACTAATAAGTAACTAAACCTATCAATCCACCACTATCTCTTCTTAGTGGCAGGAGGACAAAGGAAGGACTAGAGTCTCTCTAGCCTTACCTAACTTAAGTTCTCTAAAGTAAACTCTTACATAATCAGGCCAAGCGAGCACAAAGTTGCAAACAAGTAAGATTAGTAGCGCCGAGCACCTGTGTCATAACAATCACAGAAGATTTTTAAACGTAATTTCCCTGCAATGTAAGCATCAGCATTCTTGCTGGTCGGAAAAAAAATATATTCGCAATATATAACACAGAGCAGAAGAACACAAAGTAGTAATATTAAATAGCTACTCACCAAGCCCCGGGACCACCACTTCTAGCAGGTCCAGCAGGTCCTGCTCCCGGTCCAGAATATCAGACCACCGGTGCGTCAGCTGGTTATTGGTGCACCGGACACCAGAGCAGCGAAACATTGCCCGACGCACCTTGCCCCACCGCTGCCGATGCTCCCGGAGCCCGTACCCGGACCCAGGCCTGCCGCCTGCTGCCAGGGTTAAGGGGAGGTGGTGCTGCACAAAAAAAAACAGTGCGGCCACCTCCGCCTCACCAAATAAGGCCCGTGCCTGCACCCCTTTTTGGCGCCGCCTTCCGCAAGGAAGGCGGTCGCGGCTCTGGCTACGTCTACGAGCCCTGTGGCCCTTTGCCATGGTTCTGGGTAGGCGGGGGGGGGGGGGAGAAAAGAAAAGGTAGATTTAAAAAGTAAGTAAAAGAAATGAAAAAATCAGGTAATAGAAAAAGAGTGAAAAAGTAGTGAAAAACAGACAAAAAGTAGAAAATAACTCAAAATATAGAATCAGGAAAATAGAGAGATAGATAATAAATAAAAAAGATCCAAAAAAAGTTTCCAGAAACAAAGGATTGAAAAGATAGAGGGAGGATTGAAAAGCAGGCCCAGAACCATAGCAATAGAGTGAAAAACAAGATGGCCGCGCCCATTGCGACCGCATGGGCAAGTTTGCGCGATATTTCCCCCCCCCGAGCACGCAAAAAGCCTCGCGAACACGTAATACGCGTTCCCGAACAGGAAATACTTATCGCGAACGGGCGGGAGCATGCAATACGCGACCCGGAACAGGAAATAACCATCGCGAGAGGGCGGGAGCATGCAATACGCGACCCGGAACAGGAATTAACCATCGCAAGCAGGCGGGACAAGTGAAAAAATGGCCGCGCCCATTAGCGACCGCATGGGCAAGTTAGCGAAATATTTCCCCGCGACCACGCAAAAACACATCGCGAACGGGCGGGACAAGCAAGTCCGCGTCTTCGCGGAGTTTCTGCGTGCCCGCAGAGATTTTTTACAATTTCGCAGAGATTTGCGTAACGCGACTACGCAAATTCCGCCCACCCCTAAAGGCTACCTCTCCCCATAGGTCAGAATGGGCAGTTTGATTATAACACCTTATAATCCTAACTGACCCAGGGAACATGGTAGAAAAACGAATTTAGTATGCCTGAACTCAGAATGATAAAATACATCTTTTAGTGAAGTTGGTTTTAACATTCTGTGTTTGAAAATACCACTTTTAGAAAGTAGGTATTTTCTTGCCTAACCATCCAGCCTGCCTCTGCTAGCTTGTGTATTGTATGTCTGGGTTTGTGAGTGACAGGGGCTGGGGGACTCCAGGAGACAGGGTGAGTCAGCCCAGGGCTGAATAGACCTATCTACATGTAGAGTGGTGGGAGGAGTAGCACCTGGGCCTGAATTGGGCTGTGCCTGCCTTCCACAATGCTGGCTCCACCTCCTGTGGTGCTTCTGATGTCCCTGGCCCACACTGACAAAGTAAGAGGATGTGCACTGGCAGAATGCACCCAGAACTGGTTTGGACTAGGTACAGGACCCTCTGCCATCAGAGGACAAAGGATTTATGGGTATAAATACTGGGGCCCTGACCTCAAGACTTTAGATCACTTCTGGAACAAACAAGACGAACCTTTGCTGAGGAGAGGAACCAGAGAAGCTGAAGGAGGAGACTATCCCTGTGCTGTGTGCTGTTTGAGGGATTGTCCTGCAGTGGTTGCCTGATTGCCAAAGAGAGGAGAAAGGAACTTTGTGCTACTTTCATCATCTTGCAGAACATCTCCAAGGGCTTGAAGATTGAGCTTGCCTCCTGCTGAAGTCTCAGGGACACAAGACTTCACCAACCAGCTCCCCTGAATTCCCTTGCTGGGAATTTGAAGTGCCTGCTGTTGTGTTGGGCCTTCTGAGAGACTGCGTGTCGCTGGGAGCTGGAAGCGCGACTCAAGAAGAAGAAGCGTGTCGCCGCCGCAGCAGTTGTCGTCACATCGCCGAGAAAGCGTGCCGCCGCTGTCGCCATCGCATCACCGAAGTGCCTCACATCACCGGAGAAGAGTGTCGGCGTCGCAGCAGACGCCGTCGCATCACCGGAGAAGCATGTCGCAGGGCCTGTCACGGCTCAGAAGATTCACTGAGTCGCCGCACGGCCATCGGGCGTGCACACATCGCCCCTTCGTTGTCGCATCAAGAGGAAGATGCCATTTTGTTTCATTGCACCGGGTCGTCATCGCATCGCGACGCTGCGGGTCGCATCGCCACAGAAGTGCAGTAAGAAACCGACGCATCACCTCCCCAAGCGGTGAAGAACCGACGCATCACCTCCTCTCCGGTAAGGAACCGACGCATCACCGTCCCCTACGCAGCAGTAGGGAACCGACGCATCATCTCCCCCGGAGCAAGGAACTGACGCATCACCGTTCTTGCGTGTAAGGAACCGACGCATCACCTTCCCTCTAACTCTTTTGTTTGTATCGCGTTACGCATCCAAAGGTACATTGAACATTGAGTGTCGCATTAACCATCTTTAGTGAACTGAACTATTTTCTACCATTGACAGTCATATTTTTCATAGTGTATTGTGGATTTTTGTCGTTTTGGGTCTTGTGTTAAGTCTATATAAAAATACTTATTTTTATAATACAACCTGTGTGGTGTCCATCTGTAGTGTTGTCACTGTGTTACTGTATGTGTTCACAAATGCTTTACACACTGCCTCTGAGATAAGCCTGCCTGCTCGTGCCAAGCTACCAAGGGGGTGAGCAGGGGTTATTTTAGTAGTGTATCCCCCTTGCCCTGACTAGAAGCAAGGGTTCCTATTTGGACAAAGGTACACACCTCTGCCAACTAGAGACCCCCAGTTCTAACACTTATTAAAATGGAATGGGAGATGGTGTCAAATTCCATTCATATATCTAATAAGATCAGGGAACAGACACCATCAGCTTCTCTAATCGGTCTGATGTCATTAGTCACCTTCACCAGCATTTTTTCTGTGCCAAACCCTTTCCAGAAACCTGACTGCCCAGGATGGAATAGGTTATTATATTTAATGTAGTTTGACAGATGTCTTTGCACCAATGTTTCAGTCAGTTTAGTATAGGTGGGTAGCAGAGAAACAGGCTAGTAATTTGAGAGAGCTTTGGGGTTCAATGACTGTTTTTTTTACAATGATGACAGGAGAGAGAGGAGTTGCATGGATGGTTGAGTGCAGAGACAAAACAGGCTGCTATCCTTTTCAATTTTTTGATCGGGCCACATCAGTGAGTGATGAGGAGGAAATGGCTAGGAAAACCTGTCCAACCTTGGATTCCATCACTGTTGTAAAAGAAGCCCAGCTCTTTGAAGGAGCATCCTTGGGTAGCATGGAATCTTCTGCTATATTAGCCAATAGATTGTCCAGCAGTGTAATCATTTTTGTGTGGAACAAATTTGATAAGCCATTACAAAGCTCTTGTAAAGGAGGCATGGAACTCGTCTGAACTGCTGGTTGTGCTAGGCTCTTATAAAGTTTATAAACTTCTCTAGTGGGATTAGGGGAATTCAGTATTTTATAACGGAAGAAGCATTCTTTCATTGTTTTGACCGTCCTGTAGTAGTCAAATAATTTAGCTTTGCAGGAGGCTTTATCCACCATGCCATGTCCATGTCTGCATTTTCTGATTGGCCAATTTTTAAATGACTGATGATAAAATTCCTTGGAATCTAATAATTCCTATACAGATTGGAGAGGAACCACAGAACAAGCGCTCTACTTTAAACTTATGATAATGAAACCTTTTCAGCTGAATGGTGGTCGATTGTCTCTGGCCTGGTTAGTGAAAAAAGGAACCTTCCCGGGAGGGGAAAGAAAATCACCTGCCTAAGGATAAATAAGAGCGCCAAGCGTCACAGGTGGGCTGAGGAAAGAATCTAAACCCGGGGAGCAAAATCAGATGTGTCAGAAAGAAACAGAGAATAATAAATGATAAAATGAAGAAAATGATAAAGAAAAATATATGTTCCATTTATTCAACATATAAGAAAATCAACTAACATAAATAATTTTTTATATACTAGTTTCAATTATGTATACATAGGTTTTCAGACAATTCAAATAGTGTCAAAAAAGTAATATATAGTATTCCTGAAGTCCCAGCAGGAACAAATGCAAATAAAATTCCCCCGACACAGAAATTCACGGCAAGGACAGGAAATCAAACCAATAACATCCTACCATATGTACAATCACTCATATCCCAATCTCATTCATACTACAATCTTACCAGTGCATACATACAATAAAAAGAATTGCCTAAATGTGAGGACAGATACCAATACAACACAAATATACAGTGGTATGTTGATAATTAATATCTTGTCAAACAGTAGTATATAACAATGCATTAATAGCAATGGATGATAGTTGAAGTGACATATACTTTGTGTATCCGGCTGTTCTTGTATTTGTACCACCGTATGGTTTCTGTCCAGCGCAGTGCCGACGCGCGTTTCGGTGTGGGCTAGGGTCTAGCCGTCACCTTCTTCAGGGCACAAATAAAAAAGCAATCCAAACGATAGGCCGTGCAGTTCGGGGAAGGAGAACAGAATATGTATATATCACATATTGGAAGGGGTCCACAGCTTCATTAAGGCGCAGTACACAGGACTGGACCAACCGTCTGTAAAGGAACTGGAGGTAGAGCGCAGATAAAGAAGCGGTCAAAGCTCGATTGGCTAGAGTTAGTTAGTCCAGCAGCAAGATCAAAGGTTCGTCAATGTGGGCCGAGGTATTGAGATCCAAAGGAGGCCCTAAGTCAAAGGGGGCAGCGATCGAAGGTAGATACGGCAATCAGGGCTTTGGATGATGTGGTTCCGCGTCCACCAGACCCAGTCTGGGGCGGAACCCCCCTACCCGTCTCCTCTGGTTGATCGGATATCAGAATCTGCAGAGAAGATCGTCGGATAACGAGGAATTAAGGAAGGATGCAGAGATTCCGAACTAGGCTTCTCATAGATGCGTTCCGCAGGAATGACAGGATGAAACCTTCAAGTGGTCTTTGATATTGTGGGTAGGTTGATTTTAAAGGCTATAATGAGGTGTACTAGTTTCAGATCATTGGATAAATGCAATTTACATGCTTTGTTCCTCCAATAGTGAGATGGTACATTTGGTTTGACCAGGGAGAGTGCATCTAGTTTTGGGTAAATACAAATGTGAGGCAAGGGTGACTGTTGGCACCAATATGTTTAATCTTTTTATTAATTATCTGCTTCCTGCTTCTCGGGGGCTTCTGAAGCTACCCCTTTCCTCATTGGACTATTTCTACCCTGCTTTCTTGATGAAGAAAACTCTATTCTCATTGCTTGTGCAATAATGCTCTCTTATTCACCTAAATAAAAAATGTAATTGTTTTGTAAGTCATATATTCTCACGAGAATGTTTCTCTACAAAAACATCATCCTTGAAACTGTGCCCTGATTTGAGTATCAGGGTCTTAGGATCAATAAATAAGGCAATAATAGGAGACAGCAGGTTAAAACCAAAGATTTGCACTTCTTGTTAATTTACAACTTTACACTTGGGGTGTTCATTTTTCTGCCTCACTCGTTACATTTCAGCCAAAGATTGAAATAAGCAAAGAGTACAGAGCTAAACCTTGCTGCTGAGCTGCCCTACAGCAAAAGAAAAGGGCAGGAATGCGTCGTATCTATTAGATATGGCACATTCCTGTCCTTTTCCCCTGCGCCTGTGCACAGTGGGCTGCCGTGTGCAAGCCATGGATGTTGCTGGGAATGCCCCAGCAACACCCATGGAAGTCCCCTTCCAAGCAGTTTTCTGCGTGAAAAGGGCACATATTTATTAGCTCATGAAAAGCCACGTAAAGTGGCTTTACGTGGCCTTATAAATATGCCAGTGGCACATTGCGCCACCGGAACATCAAAAAAGTGATGTTCCAGCGGCACTATAGTGCCGGTAGGGCCTCATAAATGAGGCACTAAAAGTTTAGGCAAAGAGAGATGGTGTTCCTTTAAAACAATATAAAACTACTGTGGTTTCTGTGTAGCAAACAAAATTATTTGGTTTAGAGAAGTTGAATAAGCATGTCCAAATAATGTGAGAAGTTAGATTTCAAAAAGATGCTTGATTCTATTCTGGTTCACAATTAATGGAGCAATAAGAGCCCTCATGATAGAGAGGAGTAGATAGATTGGGACAAACTCCACTTTTTATGATCTATCTGTAACAAGTTCTGATTGGGAATTCTCCATCTGAACTAATCCATTTGTAGATCGGCCATGGTGCCACCATCCCATCCATCCACATGTCGTTGTGATTATATACATGCTGAAGGTGAGCAGCACTTTCTTTTTTTGTACCCTGCATATTCTGACAACAGTGGCTCAAAATCACTTTCATGAGTGTGACGGGAGGAATAGGGATACAAGAAAAACCAAAAACGCTTGAATTAATCTCAGCTACTTGTAATTTCATGAACTGCATCTCGGTTCATCATTTTTTGTCTACCAGTCAAGCTCAAGCAGGAACCAGCAATATGCCACCAGTCTAGTTTGAAATGCCAGTGTAGAGTCCCTTTAAGCAGGAAAACAAAAAACTCCAGATTGGTTCGGCATAGTTAAATTAGTCCTTGTCAGTGAGGTGCTGACAGGTTCAAAGCAAACCCAATTGTATGATGATACAAAGAACTGAGTTGGTGTCATGTCAGACTTGGAGATATGCAATATTTAGAGAACAAAAAGCTGAGTGCATAAACCCACCCATCCATGTGTGTGTCCGGAGATGTTATTACATTTCTGGAAGGGCAGAAGGGGTATCTTTTAAACAAATGTAGCTGCTTGTCCTAGATCTGATTAGTGCACATGGAGATTAATACCAACCAATTTACTGAGAGGCTGGTGAACTAGATGTTGGAAGGTCCAGAAAACGATCGGCAGATGCTCCAATATAGCACAGTTGACTATATGTAATAATTTTTACTGTAATATTGTTAACCAGATTGATGTAATAACCAAATCACTATCTGGTTTGAGGAAATCAAGATGTGTGGCTCCTAGGTTACAGGAAGGACAAGTTGTCTTGCAAAATATATTGCATACCCCTGCACCTTCTATCATTCAAATCATTTTTTAATGGAATATTGCATACAATATGGCGTCAAGAACATACTCGCATTCAGGGGGAGAACTGGGTTTCTGGTGGGAATAAGTGATGTGGATGCATATTGAGTAAAATCCCATGGCCTGCATCATGCATTGATGTGGTCATGTAGGTTGCACATGGCTGTGTGCCTGTTTCTATGCAATTGCACTGCATAATGCACATACATTAAATTTAACTTTCTCTGAGTAAGTATATGAGTTGCGGACAGCACACTTCCAAAACAGAGAGCCACAAAAACTGTTCACCGTTTCAGATCTGTGTTATCCGCAGTCTGTGCACTTATTCTGAGAAATTCTGAGTTAAATCGTTGAATCACATTCACCTGTTTTGTAACATTTATATAGCACTTCCTATCCGTATTTAGGTAGCTGAAGTGCTTCCCATATGGACAGCATGTTACACTGTATAAGGTGTCTGTGTGGCACAGTGTTCTCTTTGCTGTGGATCCTACATGTGAAGTATTTCCACATCCCATTTAATGACCATCATGGTGTGTTTTTATGTTATGGGACACAGCACTTGGCAGTGTGAAGGATGAAGAAGTGTGAGAGAGAGGCATGCAGTTTATGTTTTTCAGTAACCTGGCAGCTTTGAACAGATGTGCTGTTTGATTTGTAGTATTTTATGTGATTGTAATCCAATAAGCTGGTTACTGCACTAGATTGTTCATTTTGAGATTTTATTTTAAAGTTTATGGTCCTGATCAGGCATAGGTTGGAGTGAGAGATGATGGGGATATGTGAGATGACGTTGTTACTATCATACCATGATTATCATTGTGAAATTTCAAGAAGCGGTCATAGTATGTAGCTAGTTGGAACTTGCAGTGCTGGACTACAATAGAGTTCTCCATTGGCTAGTGGCATGTAGGAGATTTCTTCAGTCATTCCATGACTGTTCAGATGATGATTGGTGGTTTATTGCTGTTGTACTGGATAATGGACGTGACCTGTCTCATGTGAGCGTAAGGAGAGACAAGCTCTAGAAACAGGTTATTATGCAGCCCTTTTGAACTACAATCACCTTCCCAGCCTCTGAGTTTTATAGTATTATTATTAGTGAGGGTAAGATAGGTTATATGTGATTTGACATTGCTATACATTACCCAGGCAAGACATAGGTCAGCCCTTCAAAGCTTAGCCCGACATAGAAAGTTGTGTGCTGGTTGGGCTGTTCCATATCTGTGAACAATAAGCTGTAGATGGTACTTGAAGGGGCTATTATTATTCCAGGTTCCGTCACAGAGTTATGAAATGTTGTAGCACCACTGGGCCCATTTACTATTCTTATCCCTTTATCTCCTAATGCTGCACTTCGGGGTCATCTACTTGGTCCTCCGATGGATCTTACATCGTGCTGAAAGGAGTCGGACATGGGGATCCAATCCAGTTATCCAATGAGGACCAGCAATTGGGTAACTGACCTACAAACTTGTAATTAAATTCATATATATAACTCTCAAAACTAAGCCATACAAATATACCATTATCACAGCTAGACCATATCTCCTGAAGAAATTCAGTCATATTAGGATCATGCAAACCAATAATTCAGTTAAGGCTATGCAGAATAATAACATTAGTATCTGCAGTCCAGAGATCCCTCAATTTGTATTGCCATCCCTCATTAATACTCATTTGGAATGCACAATCAGTCATTGGAGACAAATCATGGAGAGACGGAAACAGGATTTAGTTAAGGTTAGATTTTTATCAGTAAATTAAGAAGAGTAAATACACCAATATCAAGTATTTGAGATTTAAGAGTGCAGAAAAATCAAATTAATCTCTTGATTGTCATTAATTACCAAAGCTCTGAAAAGGTTTAGGAAAGGACATGAATCATGTCAACTCAAAGGTACTCTCTCATGTGGGAAAGAGTCCGAGAATGGCACTCACAGCGTATGCGCCCACCAAAGGAAGCCAATAGAGTTCCAAAGAAGAAGCGAATGGTGCCTCTCAGTCCGCGAGAAACAGCAGCAGCTGTGTAGTTTGTGTGGAATGTTCTTCCGTCTCATCAATGTATAATATAATCCTCAAGGTCCGGGGTGACACCTCCTGGATTACCTCATCTGGTCAGACCACTCAGTCCATTGGCCAGTTCGTATAGGGTTATTGTCTTGCAGCATTAAAAAGATACATATTATAGCAAAAAGGCGGTAATCATTACGTAAGCTGTCGAACCATCCAGTGTATATAAAATTCAACAATGGTCCTTTTGCAAAAGCACATGAGTGAGTGCAAGAGGACAGTTTCTCACAGCAGATGCTCCCAAAGTATCGAAATTGTTGCGAACAGTCCTAGTATGCGAATGGGAACTCTCTCAATGAGACATAGTTTCTCTTCACTTTGCAAGTTTACGAAGCCTTTCCATGACAACCGAATCAAGCAAAGTAAGGCAAATGCAGGCCTAAATTTAATTTGGTTAATGAAATACAGAATATAAAATAATGGACATATACATTTCATTTAGAATCTTTTAAGACCTTATATGTTTCTTTTAACTTATTTGCAATCACGAAGCATTTTAGTTACTCATTGTATATAGCACATGTAACTATGACATATTACTGCATTTTCAAAGTACCAACATGTAAAATTATTTCAAAACATAAATTATTATTATTGTTTCTAGCAATTCATATTAGTACATGTATGAAGATTATTCCCTGAAAGTCTCTGAGCATTTGAATTTAGTAAGAGCATGCAGCACCTTTTCTCTTTTCTCTCTTGGTGCACAATTTCACATATGCCAAATATGGAGTTTTAGAATTAAACCTTTCAATATCACACGCAAATCTCAAAACATGTTAGATTTCATTAAATTCTTCACACACATCATTATTTTAATAAGAATAGTTAGAAATCTTATAACTCCTTAGTATCTCACAGTTATCTTTTGATTGATACACATAGAATTAGCAACTGAAACTGTTTGAACTATAAAACTATTACTTAATGTATATGTTTCCATCTATCCTACATTTTATCTGCATGCTTTTACGATGCAGTAACTAAGTCTTTTCATCATTTATTTCTCATGATTCCTCAATAGTTAGCACAGTTGGTGCGCATTTTTCATTTCTCTCTTGAATGTGTCATAATCGGTTTTATGTGTCAGTTAAGGGATTCAGCCGATTATCTGCTTCATCAGGAATGATGTATTTTTTATTGGAAATAGCCAAGTGTTGTAGAGTTAACGTGTTGGGCCTCATGAACTATTATATTATTTATTTTCTCCTATCCCTAAATAACCTAAGCTGCCATATCAAATCTCTTAGGTCCTAGGATGGATCTTGTTCTGTGCTGAAAGAGACTGGAATACTTAGAGGATGAACAATTCTCATCTGAGCGCCAGGAATAAGATAATTGTTCACATTCAATATTGGGTGTAAACTCCCAAGTAATCCCACCTCTCTTTTTAATTAAACCACCAAATCAAATTGAGCTTAGCCACAAACAAATAATGAAACAGAATCAGCAGAGTAATTTATCTTAAATTGTATTTCTAGTATGATACAAATAATTAGCATACGACCTAGATTTAAAATAGATAGATTTAAGGGAGATTTTTATTCTAAGGAAAGTGAATTAGTAGGGAAATCAGTTGTGTCTCATACCAACCCTATTAGGAAAGTTCCAAATGACCAGTTCCAGTTTATGGACAGAATTGTCTGCCTCTGTCTACACTGCAGAGTCAATACCACAGCTGCTCTGACGCAAACCCTTTCAGACAAAAATGTTCCACTGCGCTAGCATACCAGCCGGAAGCAAATTGCAGTATTTCGTCACCGTTCGTGTTGTTTCTGGAAGTCCAAATTGTCAGTCTCTGTACCGCAAGATGGGTAGAGGGGGAGACACCTCTTAGTTCAAAATTTATACAATTATACTCCATCGATTCCAGGTTTACACCCCTTGACATCACCAAATTTGTCGGACCACTCTGTCCCATTGCTTGCTCACGATAAGTTGAGATTATGTAGTAGGTAAAAGTATACAGATCCAGAAAAATGAAGTAATCCATTACTCGCCATTTCCTTAGAGCCACTGAAGTTTAGCCATTTGATTATTTGTTGCACTTAGAAAGTGGACAATTCCATGCTTTGTCTTTCCATTCTCAAGCTTTTGCTCGATGAAGTAACTCTTTTGTTGCAAGTCTAGTCAAGCAAGCTACAAACATCAAAGAAGGAGATTGAGTGTTAGAACACAAGTGGTAACTTTACGAAAGCTTCCCATAGGCTTCAGACTATTCAGTTCATAAGTTCATACTAGGAAAAGGAAGCAACGTTTGAGGCCTTCATGAAATACTGCAAATGCACGATGAAATTGTGCTAAAATATGAATCTTGCATTCAACAGAATAGTGCATTAAATCCCCACTTAAGCATATAACTATCACTTCATCATGAATTGCAATTAGTTCATGTAAGTATAGGGTACCCATAAAAAGTTTTAAAATTTAGTATATCTCTTTAGCAATTTGTATGTTATTACAGCTTACAAGATTTAAAAGCACATCAAAAATAAGCTTTACTAAAGTTCAATCATAACATAACCTCATGTAGCAACTACTTTTCTTGTCAATGTCAGTGCTCACGTTTATACATTCGATTATTGCTATCTGTTGTCTAACACATGATGCATTTTATTCTCACATAGTTTTCTGTGTTATTGCTTATTTATCACGCTTATCTAAGCATAAGAACACATGCCACTATAATGTCAGATTTCACATCTACTTATTGACTGTTATGTGTTATGAGAAAACAACTCAAACATTCTGCAGGCTTTTACGATGCAGTATCTAAATCAGAATTTCAATGCATGTAGTTTTCAAATGTGAAGCTGTAGGAAAGTAGGATCTGCTTCTTATGGTTACCCCCACTTTTTGCTTGATGTTACACAGTTTTTGACTAGTCTGAGTGGGATCCTGCTAATCAGGACCCCAGTCTATCTGCTTTCTCCGTAAAATGTCATGTACACTCCAGATTGGATACTGGGGTACCATTGTCAGTCCCTAGTATATGTTACACATGTACCCAGGGCATAGGTACCCCAGAGGCCTCCCATGGGCTGAAGCATGTATTATGCCACCCATGAGAGGCCACGCAAAATGGAACTACAGACCTGCCAATGCAGCCTGTGTAAGATGGTGCATGCACCACTTACTTTAGATATAGGTTTACTATATCTATAGGTCACTGCACTTAAAACATATGTCACCCCTCTAGCAGGCCTTAACAATACTGAAGGCAGGGTGCTGGCTTTTACATGAGAGGGTGCCCCTGCATGAGCAGAGCCCCTCTGCAGCCTTTGGAGACCATTCTCCCGGGTTGTCAGTGACGCAGCCAGACATATACGTAGAGGTGCATTATATGCTCGCGTAAAATGCTATCTCGAAAACGGCTGCAACAAACCATGTTGTGTTTGGTATCAAACACCTTGGAATCATACCTCCACACCGGTAATCGGTGTGGGAGGTATGGTTCCACCCTTCAGAAGAAAGTTTCATGGGGTCTCTGGTCTTCCCGATTCCAGCCTTCTCGACCCTTGGCTCCTGCTCTGGCTCGAAACTGGACAAAGGACAGGGGAGTATCCTCCTCACTGTCCTGACCCTCCCCTGGGAGGGTCCCCTGAATCTGTCCAACCCTCTCCCGGGAGTACAAAACCTGGCTGTAAGACCCTAGATTCGAAGTGGACAAGATTATGAACAAGAAAACACTGACCTTCGACCATCTGGACACTCTGAACTTTGCTGGACTTCGACTGGGCCCCACTTCGTCTCCCTCTCTGTCCAAAGCATTGTCTGTGCCCGTGCACCATACAAGCTCTGTGCAGGACCTGTGGAGCATCAAGGACAACTGAAGTATCTCCCTTGGGGTGAAGGAGTCACTCCCCTGCATTCGCAGGCACCATAATGCAACTGACTGGTCTGCTGATCCTGAGCTCCTGCAGACTCCGAAGGCTTTAGCAACACAGGAGGTGGGTTCCTCCATTCCTTGAGCTTGCGTGGCCCTCTAGCCAAGTTTGAGGCCAGAATCCCTCGTGGGGACCGCATAACCCGAACCCCTGTGTACTGCACACTTTTGCAAGTGCATATGCTTGTTGGTGTTCCCCAACTAAGTGCATTAGGCTATCGATAGCCCTAAACTCTGCGCACATTTTGTACAAAGGACTTTGGCCTCCTTACACTCTGTGTCCTGCAAGCTGGTACTTCGTGAAACTGCTAGAGGTCCCCTTGGGACCCCTGTCCCTTTGGCCTGTAGGTCCATCTGAGGGACAACACTGCTTTTCTTGGGCTCCCCTGGTTTCTCCAGGCCCACCCTGACTCCCCTTACTGTTGTGAGTCCTCTGGTCCTTGCTGGGCCAGACCTTAACCTTTTTGACTTTCTTCATGGGTTGCCACTGCCAAGGCTTGTTGGTGCTCCCGCTGGACACCGACCCCTCAGCACTCGACATCCTTTGTGGGACAGATCGTATCCGGCTCCTGGCCATCCTCGACATCTCCTGGTCCCTGCAGCAGTAGAGTCAAGGTCTCCCTCTTCACACATGAAGCACCGGACATCGGTGGGCATTCATCTACCGAGCCCCTGGTCACTCCTGATTGACCCAGACTCTGTCCCCTCTGCTTTCAGGTTCCTTTCATCATGATTCCACCTGTGGCTTCCACCATACACTTTTCTTCTTTCCAGCAGTGGCATTTCTTTGAAGACTCCCATTGAGAACAATGGCAGTTTCTGACGCCACGTCAGCCCTATGCACCCGGCTTCTCTGGGATAGGTAACTCTGGTACTTCGGTATCCACGGGTGGCGTGCCTCTCCAAACTTCTATGTTCCAAAGGGTTTCCTCGTAATCCACTGGGAAGGGTCCTTAAACTTTAAAATTGCAACCGAGACTCACCCTTTGAATTGTATGTAGCACACGGTCGTGTTCTCACACTGCACCCGTCCTCCGTGGGGTAACTCCTTACTCACCTAGGGTGGTTCCTTGGGGTCCCAGCGATTCTACAACCTCTAGACACTGTCTTGATTCGAGTCATGGTTCTTAAACCACCATTTAAGTATATGGTTTGGTCTCCCCCTGGAGCCCACTATGTATTAGTGCTACTTACGATTGTTTCTGTGTGTACAGTATTGTGTGCTTTGTGTTTATCTGCGTGTAGCA
This sequence comes from Calotriton arnoldi, assembly GCA_963921515.1. NCBI lineage: Eukaryota > Metazoa > Chordata > Amphibia > Caudata > Salamandridae > Calotriton > Calotriton arnoldi. Next base: position 2,941,566 of record CAWUFW010000914.1, on the reverse strand, counting down.
GATACTGTGAGGTATTTAAGGTGTGTTATAATAATAAATACATATTTTTATAACTACTGTGTGGTTCTCCTTTCATTTAACCAATATAATAATATTGCATTCTGGTAAAACAAGCTGCTTAACATTCCTTCAAGACTAAGCCTGAAGGCTGCTCTCCACAGCTACCACTTGGATAGCTTTCAAAGGTTATCTTTGACCTCTTAAATCACCATAAGGGTTGTTTGGACTGGTACAGGGTGCCCACTTTAATTAGTGGACAGCATATACCAGGCCAACTTCTCACACTGGTGTGCAGCGGTTGGGATTCAAGCCTGTATTGTTTTACCAGATATATTTTTGTATTGATTAACTGAAAACCACTAAGTACTAGGTACATATAATACTAGCTTAGAATAAGTAAGTTCTACTGAACTTAGGGTTGGGTAAGTCAAGGGTCTAGCACACCCTTTCTCCAACCTCAGAGAGTTTAGTTCCCAATAGGTTAGGTAGGTGCAACACCTCACCACACTTAGTATGTCTTCTAAAGCAGAAGCCAGTGGCTCTCTGCCCTCTAGATACAGTGAGCTTTCATTCCAAGAATTGAAAGCCCTGTGTGCCCCTAGAAAGCTGAAGACAGGGTGAAATGCCAACACTCAACGCCTCATAGAGGCCTTACTTCTTGATGACCTTAGGAAGACCCCTGGGTCAGATGAACAGGAGAAAGTGGGTGTGGCAGGGAATGAGGACAGGTCAGGAGGTGACACCTTTTATGACCTATACTCAAACCCTGGCCAGGAGGAACAAGATGGTTCCCACGTGGACAACTCAGAACTTCAGGGAGATGCTGAAGAAGGCCCCCTCTTCACCCCTCCTGGAAGAGTGCAGACTTTACCAAGGAGATCTAGATCTCCCTCTGCAGAATCTCATCACTCAGGACAGTCTGTAGGGACCTCTGTATCTAGCAAGAGGGACCACTCTTATGACAGGGAGTACCAATTTCTGGAACTTGAGAAAGCTAAGCTGAGGCTCAGGCAACAGCAATTGGCCCTGGACAAAGAGTCCCTAGAAGTCCAGAGAGTTAGAAAAAAGTTGGGACTAGAGTCACATGGTGGCAGCAACACTGTCCCTAGAGTTAAGGAACATTCTTTTGACAATAGGAACCTCAGCAGGATTGGCCCTCCCTACCATGTTGGGGAAGACATCCATAAATGGATAACTGCTTTAGAGAGGGCCTGTAAAGTTCAGAGGGTCCCTCAAGAGCAGTGGGCAGCTATCTTGTGGCTCTCCTTTGCTGACAAAGGTAGAGATAAGCTCCTCACTGTTAGAGAAGAGGATGCTGACAACTATTCAGTCCTGAAGAGTGCTCTCATTGATGGGTTTGGCTTAACCACTGAACAGTACAGGATTAAGTTCAGAGACACCCAGAAGACACAGACTCAGGACTGGACAGACTTTGTGGATAGTGCCATTAAGGCTTTGGAAGGCTGGTTGCTTGGCAGCAAAGTGAATGATTTCGAGGGATTGTACAATTTTATTATGACGGAGCAGATCCTTAATAATTGCCAAAATCAGTTGTTGCATCAATAGCTGGTTGACTCTGATCTGACTTCTCCCCAAGAATTGGGAAAGAAGGCAGATAGGTGGGTCAGAACCAGGGTGAAGCAGAGAAGCCAGAACCATGGTGGTGACCAAAAGAAGCAAGATGCTAAAACCTCAGATAAGGGTGGGGTCAAGGGTAAAGATGACAAGTCTTCATCAGGGCCCCAAAAACCTGCATCTGGGGGGGGGAGTCACAATCCAACAAAGGGAAAGGCAAAAAGAAACCTTGGTGTTACTTATGTAAAGAAAAGACCCATTGGACAAAAGATGCCAATTGCCCAAATGCCAAGGATTCAACTCCAACCACCACTGCCCCTAAGGTGACAGCTCCCCCTAGTACAGTCTCAAGTGGTGGTACACAGAACAAGGGATTAGTAGGGTTAACCTTGGGCTCTGAGATGCTTTCTGGCTTCGTCAGAACTCCAGCTCAGGCTGTACTTGTCTGTGATGGTGGCATGGATATTGCCACCTTATTTGTCAGTCCCAGTAACTTGGGCAAATACAGGCAGCAGCCTTTGATTAATGGTAAGGAGGCCATGGCATACAGGGATACAGGTGCAAGTGTCACTATGGTGACAAAAGATCCTGTGGGCCCTGACCAGATCATACTTGGTGAGATGTACCAAGTGACCAATGCTAACAATGTCAGGATTGATCATTCCTTGGCAGTTGTTAATTTCAGCTGGGGAGGGGTAACTGGCCCTAAGAAAGTTGTGGTTAGCTCAGACCTTCCAGTAGAATGCTTGTTGGGCAATGATTTGGAGACTTCAGCTTGGGCTGAAGTGGAACTTAGGACCCATGCAGCAATGCTGGGCATCTCTGCAGATGTGTTTGCTATGACCAGGTCACAGGCCAAGCTGACTTCTACTGAACAGGCCCTGGATCCTGAAAGGATGGACCAGGTGCCTTCCAAGAGAAGGAGTAGGAGGGGTAAGGCTGTGTCTTCCCCCCAGGCTCAGAGAGAGGATCAGTCTCTTGAGGGAGATGATCTCAGTCCCTGTGAAGGAACTGTCTCAGATTAACTTGAACCTGCTCAGGTTGAGTTCTTGGGGACCGGGGGCCCTTACAGGGCAGAACTAAGTCAGGGGCAGCAAACCTGCCCCTCTCTTGAACCCCTCAGACAGCAAGCTGCTGCTGCTGGGAGTGTCAGTGGATCCCACAGGATCCATTGGGATGAGGGACTCCTTTACTCAGAGGGTAGCTACCCCAAGCCTGGTGCCACCAGGAGGTTGGTCATACCTCTGAAGTTTAGGGGCTTCCTACTCACCTTGGCACATGACATTCCCTTGGCAGGACACCTAGGCCAAAGTAAGACTTGGACAGGCTTGTCCCTCACTTTCACTGGCCTAACATGTGTGAGGACACTAAGGAGTTTTGTCACTCCTGCACCACCTGCCAAGGCAGTGGTAAGTCAGGTGGTACCACAAATGCCCCCCTCACACCACTACCTGTGGTAGGGGGTTCCCTTTGAGAGGGTTGGGATTGACATAATTGGTCACATGAACCCTCCTACTGCATCTGGGCACAGTTACATACTAGTGGTTGTGGACTATGCCACTAGGTATCCAGAAGCAATACCCCTTAGGACCACCACAGCACCTGTGGTGGCCAGGGCCCTCCTGGGAATTTTTTCCAGAGTGGGTTTCCCTAAGGAGGTCTTAACTGACAGAGGTACAAACTTCATGTCCAGTTATATCACTGCAATGTGGAAGGAGTGTGGAGTGAACTACAAGTTCACCACACCCTATCACCCACAGTGCAATGGGTTGGTTGAAAGGTTCAATAAAACCCTAAAGGGCATGATCATGGGCCTCCCAGAAAAGCTTAGGCGAAAATGGGATGTCCTGTTGCCCTGCATTCTCTTTGCCTACAGAGAGGTCCCACAGAAGGGGGTTGGCTATAGCCCTTTTGAACTTCTGTTTGGGCATCCAGTTAGGGGTCTCCTGTGTTTAGTGAAGGAGGGATGGGAGTTACCTCTCGAACCCCGTAAGCTAGACATTGTGGACTATGTACTTGGTCTCCACTCCAGGATGGCTGAATACATGAAGAAGGCCAGCAAAAACCTTGAGGCAAGTCAAAAATTACAAAAAGCTTGACATGACCAAAAGGCTGTACTGACTGTTTATCAGCTAGGACAGAAAGTATAGGTGTTGGAGCCTGTTGCCCCAGCAGCTCTCCAAGACAAGTGGAGTGGACCCCATACCATTCTTGAGCAGAAGGGAGAGGTCACCTACTTGATGGACCTTGGAACTCCTAGGAGCCCCCATAGGGTGCTCCATGTAAACAGGCTCAAACCCTATGTGGACAGGGCAGACATGGGTTTGATCATCGCTGCTGATGAGGGACAGGAGGAGGAGAGTGATCCACTCCCTGACCTCCTCTCACAGAACCCTGATGATGGCTCAGTTGATGGTGTAGCTTTGGCAAGCAGCCTCACTGAGCAACAGCAGATTGATTGCAGGAAGGTCCTCAATCAATACAGGCATATGTTTTCTTTGACTCCTAGTCAGACCACCTGGTGTACCCATGAAGTGGAACCAGGTGAGAGTCTACCTGTTAAAAATAAGATTTACAGGCAGCCTGACCATGTCAGAGATTGCATCAGGACTGAGGTCCAAAAGATGCTGGAATTGGGAGCGATTGAACCCTCAGACAGCCCTCGGGCTAGTCCAGTGGTCCTGGTACCCAAACCTCATACCCAGGGTGGTAAGAGAGAAATGAGGTTTTGTATGGACTACAGGGGGCTCAATGCAGTCACTAGGACTGATGTTCACCCTACTCCTAGGGCAGATGAACTCATTGACACTTTGGCCTCAGCCAAGTTCTTGAGCACATTTGACCTCACTGCTGGATATTGGCAAATCAGACTAGCTGAGGATGCCAAACCCAAAACAGCATTTTCAACCTCTAGTGGGCATTATCAATTTATTGTGATGCCCTTTGGTTTGGGAAATGCACCTGCCACATTCCAAAGGCTGGTGAATAAAGTCCTTACAGGCCTGGACGCCTATAGTGCAGCATATCTGGATGGTATAGCTGTCGTTAGTTCCGCCTGGGAGGATCACCTGGTCCACCTGAAGAATGCTTTGGAGGCTCTGAAGAAAGCAGGTCCCACTATCAAGGCCACCAAGTGCCAGATAGGGCAGAGTAAGGCTGTGTACCTGGGCCACCTTGTAGGTGGAGGCCAGGTTCAACCATTGCAGAGCAACATCCAGACCATCATGGACTGCATTGCTCCCACTACCCAGACTCAGGTCAGAGCTTTCTTGGGCCTGACTGGGTACTACTGAAAATTTGTAAAAGGGTATGGGTCTATAGTGACTCCCTTGATTGATCTTACTTCAAAAAGAATGCCCAAGAAAGTTCAGTGGACAGTTAGCTGTCAGAAGGCATTTGATGATCTCAAGCAGGCCATGTGCACTGCTCCTATTCTGCAGAGTCCTGACTATTCCAAACAATTCATTGTCCAAACAGATGCATCTGAATTGGGGGTAGGGGCTGTGTTGTCACAACTTAATGCAGAGGGTCTGGATCAACCAGTAGCTTTTATTAACAGAAGGTTGACCACCAGAGAGAAACGTTGGTCAGCCATAGAGAGGGAAGCCTTTGCTGTGGTCTGGGCTCTGAAGAAGCTGAGGTCATACTTGTTTGGCACTCACTTCATTGTTCAGACAGACCATAAACCACTCTTATGGCTAAAACAGATGAAGGGTGAAAACCCCAAACTTTTGAGGTGGTCCATTTCCCTACAGGGGATGGACTATACAGTGGAACATAGACCTGGGAGTAACCATGCCAATGCAGATGGACTCTCCAGATATTTCCACTTAGAACATGAAGACTCAACTGGGCAAGGTTAGTCTCATCTCCTTACGTTGGGGGGGGTTGTGTAGGAAAGTAGGATCTGCTTCTTATGGTTACCCCCACTTTTTGCTTGATGTTACACTGTTTTTGACTAGTCTGACTGGGATCCTGCTAATCAGGACCCCAGTCTATCTGCTTTCTCCGTAAAATGTCAAGTACACTCCAGATTGGATACTGGGGTACCCTTGTCAGTCCCTAGTATGTGTTACACATGTACCCAGGGCATAGGTACCCCAGAAGCCTCCCATGGGCTGAAGCATGTATTATGCCACCCATGAGAGGCCATGCAAAATGGAACTACAGGCCTGCCAATGCAGCCTGTGTAAGATGCATGCACCACTTACTTTAGATATAGGTTTACTATATCTATAGGTCACTACACTTAAAACCTATAAGTCACCCCCCTAGCAGGCCTTAACAGTCCTGAAGGCAGCTTACTGGGTTTTATCTGAGAGGGTGCCCCTGCATGAGCAGAGCCCCTCTGCAGCCTTCGGAGACCATTCTCCCGGGTTGTCGGTGACGCAGCCAGACATATAGGTAGAGGTGCATTATATGCTCGCGTAAAATGCTATCTCAAAAACGGCTGCAACAAACCATGTCGTGTTTGGTATCAAACACCTTAGAATCATACCTCCACACCGGTAACTGGTGTGGGAGGTGTGGGAGGTATGATTCCACCCTTCAGACGCAAGCTTCGTGGGGTCCCTGGTCTTCCCGGTACCAGCCTTCTCGACCCTGACAGCACAAAATGGTTGCTGCCGACCAGAAACATATTTCTGCCCTCCTGCTGCTGAGCCAAGCTCGAGCAGAGGGAGGCAGCACACTAGGCATCCTGTCACAGGGAGGTGTGACCACCTCCCAGACAGGATTTAGTATATTGGGACTGGGTGGGTGCACTTCCAAAGTGCCTGAAAGTCTGCATCTGGGGCACACTTGGTGTCCCTGTGCATAGTCTGGTTCAAACCAGTCCTGGGAGCCATTGGCTCCTGCTCTGGCACGAAACTGGACAAAGAACAGGGGAGTATCCTCCCCACTGTCCTGACCCTCCCCTGGGAGGGTCCGCTGAATCTGTCCAACCCTCTCCTGTGGGTACAAGAGGGCTTACCTGGCTGTAGGACCTTAGATTCCACGTGGACAAGATTCTGATCAAGAAACCACTGACCTTGGACCATCTGGACACTCTAGACTTCGCTGGACTTCGACTGGGCCCGACTTCGTCTCCCTCTCTGTCCAAAGCATCGTCTGTGCCCATGCACCATACAGGCTCCATGCAGGGCCTGTGGAGCATCAATAACAACTGAAGTATCTCCCTTGGGGTGAAGGAGTCACTTCCCTGCATTCGCAGGCTCTGTAATGCAACTGACCCTTCTGCTGATCCTGAGCTCCTGCAGACTCCGAAGGCTCCAGCAACACAGGAGGTAGGTTCCTATGTTCATTGGGGTTGTGCGGCCCTCTCACCAAGTTTGAGGCCAGTATCCCTTGTGGGGACTGCATAACCTGAACCCCTGTGCACCGCATACTTTTTCAAGTGTATATGCTTGTTGGCGCTCCCCAACTAAATGCATTGGGCTATCGATAGTCCATACCTCTGTGCACATTTCATACAAAGGACTTTGGCCTCTTCATACTCTGTGCCCTGCAAGCTGGTATTTCGTGAAACTGCTAGAGGTCCCCTCGTGACTCCTGTGCCTTCTGCCTGTAGGTCCATCTGAGGTACAACACTGCTTTTCTTGGGCTCCCCTGGTTGCTCCAGGCCTGACCTGACTCCCCTTGCTGTGGTGAATCCTCTGGTCCTTGCTGGGCCAGACCGTAACCTTCTTTGTCTTTCTTCGTGGGTTGCCGCTGCCAAGGCTTGTTGGTGCTCCCGCCGGACACTGACCCCTCAGCACTCGACATCCTTTGTGGGACAGCTCATATCTGGCTCCTGGCTGTCCTCGACATCTCCTGGTCCCTGCAGCTGTAGAGTCAAGGTCTCCATCTTCACACCTGAAGCACCCCACATCAGTGGCCATTCATCTACTGAGCCCCTGGTCACTCCTGAGTGACCCAGATGCTGTCCCCTCTGCTTTCAGGTTCCTTCCATCATGAATCCACCTGTGGGTTCCACCGGACACTTTTCTTCTTTCCAGCAGTGGCATTTCTTTGAAGACTCCCATTGAGAACGACAGCAGTTTCCGACGCCACTTCAGCCCTATGCACCCGGCTTCCCTGGAATAGGTAACTCTGGTACTGCAGTATCCGCGGGTGGGGTGGCTCTCCAACCTTCTATGTTCCAAAGGGTTTCCTCGTAATCCACTGGGAAGGGTCCTTAAACTTTAAAATTGCAACCGCGACTCTCCCATTGAATTGTACATAGCACGCGGTCGTGTTCTCACACTGCACCCGTCCTCCTTGGGGTCCCAGTGATTCTACAACCTCTAGACACTGTCTTGATTCGAGTTGTGGTTCTTATACCACTATTTTAGTATATGGTTTGGTCTCCCCCTGGAGCCCACTGTGTATTAGTGTTACTTACTATTGTTTCTGTGTTACAGTATTGTGTGCTTTGTGTTTATCTGCATGTAGCAGATACTGTGAGGTATTTAAGGTGTGTTATAATAATAAATACATATTTGTATAACTACTGTGTGGTTCTCCTTTCATTTAACCAATATAATAAGATTGTATTCTGGTAAAACAAGCTGCTTAACATTCCTTCAAGACTAAGCCTGAAGGCTGCTCTTCACAGCTACCACTTGGATAGCTTTAAAAGGTTATATTTGACCTCTTAAATCACCATAAGGGTTGTTTGGACTGGTACAGGGTGCCCACTTTAATTAGTGGACAGCATATACCAGGCCAACTTCTCACAGAAGCCTAATACACAGTTTGTTGTTTTCATGTAAGATTGTGTCACAAAACATTTCCATGTAAATGTGTCTTAAATAGATGAAAGGTAACATCTCTGCTCTATCACATGTTTTCACTTCTATCCTTAAGTGTAAATGCTTTGAATCTTGACTAGTAGTAAGTTGCAGAGCTTGGCAGCTTGTATGTACTTTAGACAGTGCAATCACATAAAAACAGGCACACAGCTCTGCCCAGCATGAGTTTACAGGTTCATGATTTGGCACCTAATGTGTTAAACATGGAGTGCCCATAAAGTATAGGTTATTGAGGCACAATTATACTCTTATCAAGGGGGAGGAATAATTCTGGAATGCTTGAATTGCAGTACTTTGAGCATTGGTGAAGCATTTTATAGGGCGGAATGAACATATCTTGCAAAGTAAAGGGAATTGTTATACGTCTGTCCTCACTTTGTTAAGACAGCTTATAAATATAGACAAGCTTGCCTATGCAATTGCAAAGAATGCTTGTAACACCTCTTCAGCATGGAAGAACATCAGTATACAACTGCATCAGGAACACCAATGTTTGATAATGCAGCTGCTATAAAATTAATATGTGCTGTATCTCCGTTATTAATAATTAGAACCAGGTCTTTTAAGGCTTTTCAGATATTTAGCATTCTGTAATGCAAATGGATCTTAGATTTTGTCAAAGTGCAATGTGCAATGGTGGAGAAGTGTGGCTCAATGGTTAGAGCGGCAGACCCTGATGCAGAGATCTGGCCCGGGACCAGGGTTCAATTCCCGCCTCGGCCGGTCTTGGGCTCAATTTCCTCGGACCTGATCATTCTCGCCTCGGTGCCTATTCTAATCATGGGTCCCACTCTGCAACTCTGGGCAATAGCTTGCTTAATCTCCACAATGGCCCCAACAGCGCTGGGATGCCTGGCTTCACCCTGGGGGTGCCCAGGAGTGGACATTTCACAGGAAAAGCCAGGAAGGGTTCCACAGCGGTATGCGTACAGCGCCTGGACACCCCTTTGGGGGTATGGGTGCGCTTTACAAGTACAAATTTCATTCATTTCATTCAATGTGAACAAATTCTCTATTATCCTGGTCGGAGGCTTTCTGACCGACATCTAAGGTTTAAACTCCGACCGCCGTGTTACAAAGACTGTGGTCGGAGTTTAAACCGACTGGGTTCCAACGGGCTCTTTAGCTTGTCTGACAGTGATTTACTTGAACCAATAATGTAACGTCATGTTACCTCAAATACCCAAGCAGCTGGAATTTATGGTCAGCTGTGGAATGTGAGGACATCATAAAAATGAGGAACTGGAACATTTCTTAACTAGTTGTATCAGTGTGTCAATGTGTGATAAGGAGGGGAGAGGTTTAACCTAGATTCTTTAGTGTATAAATTGACAGGAGTAGTGCTGCGATTATTGCAAAATAGAAATGTGCAGATCTTTCTTGCTCCAATAGAAAAAAGAGCCTAGCTATTCTAAGAAGAATCCCATAAAATACTGGATCATGAAGAGGAAAGCATGATCTTTAAGGGTTTGCTCCAGCATGACAATTGGGTCATGACATCCTCGAAGCGGCTCAACTGAGTGACTAAGCTCACTTAAGCTGTAAGAGTGAACTAATTAATCATTTAGAATTCCAGCTGTTTGATTATTTGAGGTAACATGACACTATACCTTTGGTTCATGCAAATCACAATCACTCTGGCACTCCACTGCCTTTTGGTTAGGTTCACCCTATAGAATTCCTCAAATCCTAATAGACCCTCTTTGTGAATGTGCTGAAGTTACCACAAATCATAAACATAGAGGTATTAATGCATGCTCTTTTAATTAACAAGGCCACACACACTAAATTTCTACAGATAGATTTGCTGTCTGTCTATATCTGCTGAGTCACAAAAAGGCACATTGTGGGGAGGTGGTGGGAGACCAACTTCTACCAAACAGGCAGGTCCAGGTGTCGTGTTGAATTTCCCCAAATTGTATCATTGGATGGGGAGTGAACAAATCAATAATAACGTCGTCATGACAGGGTCAGGACTTTCGGGAATGCCAATATATCAGAGCCATAAGTTGTTGACTGAAATAGGGAATTGATGAAAGGGTGTTTAGTGGACCATGGTCTAATGGGGGGTGTGGTCGACAGACATGGGATATTTGTCAGTGGGGAGTACTTTTGACTTGATGGGGGATTGGCCACTGTTATCCTTCAAATTTATTATCAGACATCTTACTCAGTAGATCTAATTTATTTGGGTTTATATGACAATCTACGTATAAATAGTCCTACCTTTGCACTACGGATATAATATCCGGATGCCTCATGCTGTGTAGAATTAAACATATTCACCTTATTTTCATTTTAGGTTTTGACCCCAAATAATTCCAAGGGTTCAGTTGCAAATCTATTTTTACTGTCAAAATTCAGCAGCGCGAGGTATATACATATGTAGATATGATACATAAAACATGTTCTTTACGTCTTTGTTTCTGCTCTTGTGAAAAAAAGTCCTTCTTTTCAGTCGAGTATATTGCTATAAAGTTCACTGTTGGCAATATCTGTGCCATATTTATTTTGGGAAGTATTTTTCAAACGGACTCTGATTTTTCAATCATGAGATAAAAGATAAAAGAGAAACAAAGACAGGAACTTGGCACAGCCAGTTCGCTGCATTGGTGTCTTTCGAACACTATTATTTGAAATTATGCCTCGCACATATGTGATGAAAGGCTGAAATGCGACTGAATTGTATAACCCACTCTGTTAATCTGGGGCACTTGTTATTCCAGAGAAAGCTAGCCCTTTCGACAGCCAACAGCAGGAATGTGCAGTACACATTACAAATCACAGGCTGAGTTGGATTTCACCTCAAACAGCAGCAGTGTTTCATCAAAAAACAGTTCTGCAAAACATTTCTACTTATTGCACCTGACGCATTAAATATTCACGAGTTTTATAGGACAGACATTGGAACATAGGTCCAGCTACTTCGAATAGAGCATGTTCTGCGTTATTATATTATCTATAACCTTTCTAGACTGAATACACACATTATCTCATAATAACAGTGAATCTTTTCTATCCCCTAGAGGATTCGTTTGTGATTGACTGAGTGGGTAAAGCATTTTGTGGCAATCTTAGTATGTCCAGATAAAAAGCCCGAATATTACTTTGCATAACATCGCCATAATAGTTTTAAAGCAGGAACAAATTATAAATGCTGATAAGCACAAGAAATCATCAAGCCCCTAATGTTTCTCGACCACCAGCTGCCTACAACTAAACACCAACAAAACAGAAGTACTCATCATGGGCCCAAACCCCAATGCCTGGAGCGACACCTGGTGGCGCTCCGCCCTCGGAAACACCAACCCCCACGGACCACGCACGCAACCTGGAAATCATCCTGGACTCCGAGCTCAAAATGGACCGCCAGATCAACTCCGTCTCGTGTTCCTGCTTCCACACCCTCCGCCTCCTTTGTAAGACCTTCAATTGGATCCCCCTCGAACACAGAAAGACCGTCACTCACGCCCTGGTCACCAGCAGACTCGACTACGGCAACGCACTCTACGCCGGAATAAACAAAAACCTCACCCGCAAGCTACAGAACATCCAGAACGCCGCCGCAAGTCTGGTCCTTAATCTGCCAAAACACTGCCACATCTCCCAGCACCTGCGCACACTCCACTGGCTCCCCGTCGAGGCGAGAATCACCTTCAAGATACTCACCCACGCACACAAGGCCCTCCACGGCACCGGACCGGCATACCTGAACAGCCGACTCAAATTCCACACACCCCAAACGACCCTACGATAAGTCCAGCTCTCCTACGCTGTGGTCCCCCGCACCAGAAAGACCAGATCGGGAGGCCGCTCCTTCTCCTTCCTCGCGGCCAAAGCATGGAACGCCCTTCCGCTCCACCTCAGACAGACAACATCGCTCCCCATCTTCGCAAGAAACCTCAAAACCTTGCTCTTCGACAGACCCCCTCCTTGATGGAATGGAACCTGCACCACCCCCCCTACCCCTAGCGCCTTGAGACCCTTACGGGTGAGTAGTCGCACTTTAACAAACCCCTGATTGATTGATTGACCTGTTCAAAAATAGCCTTCTACAAAATAAATGACTTTTTCACGATCCAACATTTGATAGAAGTTAAAAGGAAAATCCTCAGCACACGAAAGTAATGTCACAATAATTATCACAAGTGCGAGGTGTGAGCACAAATTCAACACAGGAAAGTAAATTCTTGTTCTTTTCTTTTATTCCTTGGATCTTCAAACAGCCCAAACAGCCGACACGTGTTTCGTCGCTTACAAGGGAAATCATCCCGCGACTTTATCAAGGCTATGTTCTCTGTATGTTTCTCCTTTTATTGTGGTGATAATTCCAACCCACAGTGGGGTTCTGTTTCTTGCGACGTCCACTTATAGTAATGTATATATCCAAAATGGACCAAGTGTGTCAGATAGTCTCTGATTCGTGATGCCTAGTGATCGTTCCGAGGACAGAACCCCACTGTGGGTTGGAATTATCACCACAATAAAAGGAGAAACACACAGAGAACATAGCCTTGATAAAGTCGCGGGACGATTTCCCTTGTAAGCGACGAAACACGTGTCGGCTGTTTGGGCTGTTTGAAGATCCAAGGAATAAAAGAAAAGAACAAGAATTTACTTTCCTGTGTTGAATTTGTGCTCACACCTCGCACTTGTGATAATTATTGTGACATTACTTTCGTGTGCTGAGGATTTTCCATTTCATGTTTAAGTGGTTTAGACCATTGGTTTTGGGGAGATCAGTGGTTCTCCTCACCTTACAGCACCGAGATCAAGATAGACATTTCAATACCAATATTAGTGCTATTCTCCTGAGAGGCGCCCTTTTCCTAAAGAATAATACCACTGTCCAGTAGCACTTGATAGAAGTTCAAGCATTGTGCTTACCTTTTATAAGTTCTTTCAAATGCATCCTTCATACAGACTATACCAAGACTAGTGTATAGATTGGCATGTCATAGTTATGGAGGGATCTAACTGAGAGTTACTACCATCAACACTATCTTCTAAATCTGGTTGTTTGTTGCTATAACAGTGGGAAACAAAAGGTGCCTTGCAATGTTGCTGCATCATAAAGGAATTCCGGGCTGCTTTGACAGGGTTCTCAGAGAGAACCAAGGCCAGACTAGCTACTTAGCATTTCAGAGAGCTGGAAGGGTAGTAGCCAGTTTCACTGCTGTGGAGGCCGGTTTTGTTGCTCGGGATCTGCCGGTCATGCTCCTACTTGCGGCACTTCTAAATAAACAATGCAAAACAAATCGTTTTAAAGCATGCTGAAAGCGTACTTTAAAATACTTTTTTTTGCATTGCTTATTTATAATGAAACACAGTGTAACCAGTCCAGCCCAGCAGGCAACCATTTAATGTGTCCCTGGGTCTCTGATCCGATACAGAGCAAATTGCACAGTTTGAGCAGGAAAGAGGAGGGAGGCCATAGAATGCAGTGGGGATGGCTGGCAAGGGACTAAGGGCCTGCTTTATATCTTGGCGGTGTGGCTACTTCATCACAACAGCAACAGAGTATCCAAACTGTTAAGACTGTGGTCCACCCACCCAATTAAAATGTGGGCAGACCTTTATTTTAATGACGGCGGAGATTTTTCCATCTCTGCAATGATTAAACACGTCCAACGGCCCAACGAAGTAAAGGCCATCGGAGGTTGACCTCTAATTCACCCTTCTAAATTCGATGCACTGAATTAGAGGCCAGATTTCACTTGCTGTGTCCACCAGGAAAACCCTGGCAGTAAGGGGCAGTGAAAACTATAAAATGCTCTCCTCACCATGGGAGGGGATTCCCATAGCGAGATAAGCATTGCCATTTATATTTTCAAAAAGAAAATCCCAAAACAGTTTGCCACATGGCTCTGTCATACTTGTTGGAGGGTGCGTCAAACTGTAAAAAGCATTGACAAGAACCACCGTGACGGCAGTTCCTGGCAAAGCTTTAAGACATGACTGCTGCCTTGGCGGTTATTTCATAATTTGTCCGGCAGAGGTGATATGCAGGTGCAGTCAAGGTGATGTTGCTATGTGCGCCATAGGTGTCTAAGGGTATGTCCTGATATGGGTCCCTTGCTCGCTGTGCCACTGGATTCAAGCTTTCCTGGTTGGTGAGGGGTGACTCCCAGAAAACGGTCCCAGGATGCTTGTTTGTGGTCCAGGGAGGACCTTGCCTGGCAGTTTGAGTGGACTGTTTTCATGGGGAGCAGGGTCAAGACTGATTTGCATATGGCTGAGCCCAAACTGGGGTGACATTGCAAACAAATAACGATGGATTAAACCCAGATATGTGACTGGGGGTGAGTGTTTGAAAGTTTTCAACACTCCGTTCATCATTTTATTTTGGGATGTTACAATGGAGTAAATACTCTATCGTCCTGACTGCCAATCCTCCATCAACCAAATTGTAAATTGGCCCCTAAGGGTCTGATTTAGAGTTTGGCAGTCATGTTACTCCATCCCAAACTTGACAGAGTACCCTGTACACCAAACTCTCGCTCTGCCTGCTCTATTTAGAGTTGTGCAGATCATCATCTTTTTTTGGGCAGTGCCACCGTTACCTCCGTTGACTTAAATCTTATTCCCACACCCAGTAAAAATCTCCCTTTGTGTGTGGGTCATTAGTTAATTGTTTTTTTTTAAGAAGCTTCTACTTTGGGAGCTTGTTTTTAAAAACAAAAATTTTGGCGGACGGTCGTCTGCTTTCCATTTATGACCTAATCTATCTATAGCAAAACTCAACCCATGATCATTCCTGTCTTTAAGTCAACCTTACCTAACACAGTTACACTCACTCTCTCCTAAATCCAGAAACCGATTGAGAATATGCAACCATCCTTCTTCAGATCATCCTGCTGCTTGCACCGAAAGCCAGCCACTGAAGCAAGACCCCAAGAAAAAGGCCCAGTGGGAGTGACCTTCTACTGGCTGAGGGACCTGGGGAAAGGGAAGGTAGTATCATGTCCATTAACCTCCTTGCAGCCAGATTGGGAACACCAGAACCGCCACAGACAATTTAGCCACACCATCACAGCCACCCCACAAGCAACCAGTTGCCCCTCTCCATTCACACTCATGGTGGTCCTCCTCCGAAAGTACTTTACCGCCTAGAAATTCTGGGGAGAGGAAAAGAGGAGATTAGGCACAGACAGGATGATACAAAAAATAACTGGGATAGTTAGAAGGGCATTCTTTAGGAGTGAATGGGTGTGTTGCAGGTGGAGTGGATAGGAAAAGTTGGGGCAGGGGTAGGCAATAGTTCTTTTTTAGTGTTTAAGGAGGGGTTGAGTATGTTGTAGGTGGGGCAGGAGGGGTGAGTTTAGGAAGGGGTAGGAATAATATATATTTTAGGGTTTAGGGAGTAGGCATGTCTATGGTGTGGGAGATGATCTGGGGAAGGGGTACGGTTTATTTGTGTGTTTTTTAGGGTTTAGGGAGGGGTGGGTCTTGTGTGGCTGGTGTGGGTAGCTAGGAAATGTTTTTATAACTATTATTGTGTTATATATAACAATCTTTTCCATTACTACTTACCAAAGTGGTCTTCTAGCTGACTAGCTTATAAGCTGCCTTGCCTGGTCACCCGAATGCAGCACATCCTTCACCCTCATGCAATCAGTGTCGAAAATCTGACCCTGTAAACCCATGCCTCCTTCATGACATTGCCTCAGCCCTTTCTATTAGCAATACCTGTGTACTGCTCTCCCTTTTCCAGTTACTGCTCAGGAGAACTACCCACAGAAAAGATAACATACTACACTGCACACCTGGATGCAAACCACTCCCTGCTCCATACCTGAACAAGAATGTCAATCACCTCCCCCAAAACGTGTGAGCAGTGATTGATGCAAAGGTTTTATCAAAATGACTAAATGTTGGCAGCCCTATCAAGCCCAAACAGGTAAAACATCACAGGAAACAAGTTATTATTCTGAGTGAAACATGTAAATCAGCAAAGGAATTATGCAACATGATGAAATTAAAAGACAGAGTGAGGGGAAAATCATAGATAGAGGCCAGCATAAATCATTAGCGCGAAGAGAGTAATTTACAGAATCATGTGCTAAAGATTATAAATATTGAAGGAAAGTCATCCTTTTTGCCCTGATTGCCCCCATGTTTTGACGATGCTGGTGGTTACTGACTCTGAAAGTGTTACAGGCTCTGCCAACCAGGCCCAGGGCCATTGCTCTGTCCTTTAAAGGTATATGGTAATTGGTATAAATCTAAATGGCCAAGACCATCTACCTGTAAGTCCCTAGAATATGGTAGAGAATGTAGATTCAGAGACTCCAGTGGACCTAATGCACTTAAGTGTACATTGCTGTGGGGTTTCATGCCATTGTAAAGCCAGGATTGCCTTGCAGGCTGGTTTAGAAATAAAACTGTGTCCAAATGTGACTTTAAAATAAATATTACTTCCAAAGTCAGAAACTATTTTTTTTTAATTACATATACGTAACCACTAAGGCTTGCCCTAGGAGCCCCAAGGGTAGGGTGCATTGTTATAAAAAGCAGGACGGTATCAAATATGTTTTATATGCCCTTGTAGGAAAAAACTGCCTACGTCGTTTTACCCTATTGTAGTGCTAATAGCCCCATGGGCTAATTTGGGAAGGCTTTATTGAACGTAATAATGTCTACATTTTGATTGGAGCTCGCTAACAATGTCATTCACAGTATCAAAATAAATGTTACAAAAAATCCAACAACTTGCCAAGGTTGGATTTATTATAACTATTACAGAAAATAAGTTTTAAAATGAACTATCCTAATGTTTCCAAAAGCAGCCCCATAGCAGCCTCCTCTGATTGCTCAGCTTTTTACAGCCTGAGCCAAGCTGCTACCTGAGTAGGTGTGAAGAGGCCTGGTGCTGCAACAATATGCCATTTGTTGGGGGGAGATTTACTTCTTGGAGAAGCCAGGAAGAGGAAGGGGGCTGGGGAGATAAGCTGGACTTTAAAGGCAGGAGAACAGATGTCACAGGGCCCAGACCAGCCCCCACTTCATTGATCCCCAGCCAGATGTTAGCCCCCCTAATTAGATTAGGAGAAGGGCTGGAAAGAGAGTGTAGTCAGATGTTTTCCACACCTCTGGTTTGGCTTACACAGACACACACTCCAAGGAGAGAATTTCTCCATTTTAATTTATGGGAGAACAGTGCATTCTGGGTCACTAATATGCCACACATCTCAGGAAGTGGTCTGAGCAGAGGGAGGTAACTTTACCCCTATTGGTTGGTGTGTCCCACCCCTCTTGCCAGGCCAAAATTAAGAATAAATATGGGAGAGCTGCAAGGGTTCCTTAGATCACTACCTGGAACTCAGAAGAAGAAAGACTGCAATATTGGGCCCTTGGACTGCCCCACACAGGGCTTGCACTCGGAAGGACTTCACCTGCTGCACTCTCAAGGCTCCACAAAGAAAGGACTGTGCCTGATTCAAAGGAAAGGAGTGAACTCTCTGAGCAGCAACAGGTACAAAAGTGCTGAAAGAAGCCACTTGCAGCAGACAAAGAGAGGACTGCCACAGCTGTCTCGCCACAACTGGGTTTTCCTGGACTGCACAGGTACATTGTGGGAGATTGAGTCCTAGCCAAGAGGCAATCCAGAGTCTCTGAATCCTTGGCTGGTGCTGCTGGACACTTCTCTCCCCAAAGGAAAGAACGAGGTACAAGATCTTAAAGTTTGGAAAATTTCTACAAAGTTTTGCTAAAAAGCTCCAGGAGAACACCGGCTTGACATCAAGAGTCAAACTGCCGTCATCAACTCGAGAATTGGCCTGACTGAGCTGGTTTGTCCCACTGAAAGCTCTGTAGCTCCTAGACATCAACTCTGAGGACAAAGACTTCCACAGGCTCACGAGGCATTGTGCTTTAGCAGGCTTCCATTGTTGAATCAAACTCCGGATCCAAATAATTAGACTTCAAGAGAAAAGCTCCAAGAAAAAGACTTAGGGGCATATTTATCAAGGGTTTGAATCGTGTTTGCACCATGCAACATGGTGCATGAATGACACAAACCCTAAAATGCAATTTATCAAGCAACACAAGGCCACTTTCCGTGATCCTGAGTGGTTAGATATACCAGGAGTGACGCAACGCAGCACAAATTGCTGTGTTGCGTTACTCACAGGGAGGCATTCCATGGGCATTGCATGGGCGTTCCCATGCAACTCCCATGGATTTTGAGGCATTCCCAGATTTACCATCACTGGCAGACCTGGGAATGCCCTAAAATGCTACGGAGGAGAAATATCTTTATTTCTCCTTGATACTTCCTCTTTCTATGTGTGCTACATTGTGCAGCACACATAGAAAGAGAATATGCCTCAGGGGATTGCTTTTGTGCAGGAAGGTGCCCCTTCTTGCACAAAAACAATCCTGCATGCAACACGCACCCATGCACCATGGTGCAAGGATGTCTGCGTTGGCACTTGGCAGCCCATTGTGCACCAGTGATGGGGAAAAGGCTAGAATGCACCATATTGAATTCGATACAGCACATTCCTGCCCTTTCCCTGTAACACAGTGCAGCAAGGTGACTTACTGTGCTGCGCTGTGTTACTTTTCATAAATAGGCCCCTACATCCGAAGGTAAACTTTTGACTGGGACCTAGCCCCCAGCCTTTTCAACTCATGCTTCATTGTGGCTGGTCTAAAAGTTTGACTTTGTCTCGGTCCAGTGTGACCAGATGGCCATGAGTGGCGCTTTAAGCTTTTTGGCACTAAAATGCAAATTTTTTTATTTATTCTTTCAAAATTCATATCTCCGGTTCCCTACGTAGGATTTTTGTTATTTTTATGTCATTATAAAAACAATACAATGAACTGTCCCACCGGACCTGTATTACTTCCTATGGGGCCATGGTTGACTCCCAAAGCTCTCCATATGATAAATAAATCTATAAGACTAAGGGGTCGATTCCGATCTCGGTCGGAAGGCCTCTAAATCAGATTCGGCTTTACCGGATCCGAGTCGGAGGCTTTGTTTCCGACCGAGTCGTACAGAGGACCGGACGCCCAAGTACGATGCGAATGAACGCGTAATCGCCGACTGAATCGTTTCTGGGTCCGAACCGCTCCGTACGACTCGTTCGCACACGATTTGTACCGCGCAATGGAGTCGATTTCCGACCGAGCCAGTACGATGCACGATCCGGACAGCCGGATCGAGTCGGAGTCTCCGGGACGAAAACGCTCTGGGAAGCGGACTTCGGGGGTCCGTGCCGGACCCCCCTTCACCCGTAGCCTTACGAGTCAGACACAGGGGGGGCCCAAGGGTCCCCCCTATACATGCATGTACGGTGCGGATGGCACCAACGCGTACCCACTGCAGGGGGTGCCCTTTTGTGAGACGTACCCATTCAGCCAATGGGAGCCCATGTACGCGTCGTACGACCGGCTCCCATTGACTTCAATGGGAGTCCGACCGAACCGAGTCCGGCAGCATGCGGCCGCATCGTACTCGCCCGGTCGGACTGCAGGAGTTCGGCTCAGTCGGAAAACACTCCGGATCCGGCTCGGACGGAGAGCTTTCCGACCCAGATCGGAATCGGCCCCTAAATCGCTGTTTCCTTGTATCGATTTCATTTTATTTCTTTTATGATTGTTGTTGATATCGCTTATCTGAATTTTTAATTTCTTTATCTATTATACTTTGCTCAGTAGAAAGAAAATAGAAAGTGAATACAAACAATATGTACAGTGCTGTACAATTATTTACAATTCTGACAATATAGTGCAATCAATGGCATCAGTTCATTTCCTTTCATATACAAGAGAACTTCTTCTCAATATTTATGACACAAGGAACTGTTTCCATATATGTAAATTTTTAGAAAAACACTTATTTATAACAGTATTGCACCCCACACAAACTACACCACTCATTCCTCATGCTCACACACATTCATTTCCTCATTTTGGGCACTTATGCTTGTTCCAACCACTGAGTTTAATCACTGTCTGAGACAACGGGGAAGTCGATGTTTTCTCTGCCGTTGCTATGTTGTGGGTCTGAATCTTGTATAGTCCGGTCTACGATCATTTCGGTGGAGAGTATGTAGAAACTCCACCTTCTTCAGGATCACCTGGTATGATACCTCATGAAATGGTGGATTAAAATGGGATTTCTTTTATAGCCTCGTTTTTTAAATAGTATAAGAAACTCCCTACTGTTTTTGCCCAACTCGTTAGCTGATAATACTTGAATCTTGATACCGTCCCTTCCGACAATTCCTGTATACAATGCCAAGAAATTAACTCTGTGTCATCTAAGAATTTGCCCCATCTAAGGATGCCACACTCCTTTAGAGGGGTTGCTAAAGAGTCTTGAAGACAGACAGGCGTACCCGGTGAATTCCAAATGGGTGCATTATGACTGAAGTAGGGTATTTGTAAAGACCGTCTTATCTGATACCAAACCTTGCATGCACTCAAAGGGACCTTTAGCCTAACTTTTTTGAAAAACTTGGGGTGACCGAATTTAAAAAGAAAAAAAACCGTTGAAATCTGAGGGACCAGTTGTAAGGGCTCAAAAAAGTGGTGACATCTCAGAGGTATCTCTCAACATTTGTCTAAAAATCTTTAAATGAAAAGCCCGGTAATACTGAAAAAGATCCGGGCTGGCTATACCGCCTAATGCCTTTTTCGCTCTAAGTTTTCTCCAAGCGATTCTAGGCTTTTTGTTTCCCCAAATAAAACTATTTAAATCTCCCTGGACCTTCTTAATCCAATCTTTTCTAAATTCTAATGGTATGGAAATTAAATAAAAAGGTAAATTTGGGAAAAATGGACATCTTTATCAGATTAGATCTACCTAAGAACGATAAAGGAAGCGCACTCCAGGCCTGTAGTTGTTTCCGTACATTGGATGCTAAAATATCAAAATTCACTTTTGCGATGTTATCTAAATTTTGCACAATTTGGATGCCTAGATATCTCATGTTGTGTTTAATTAGGTCAGAGGGGAAATGTGTGTTCCACTGCATTATCTCCGTTTTTGCTGATTTATGGCATAATTCGAAACCTTCCCAAAAGCCTCAAGCGTTTCCCAAATTGCTGAGAGTGACGGAGCTAGGTGACCTGTAAAGATCATCTGATCATCCGCATACAATCCGATCTTTTTCTCCCAACCATTACACACAAAAGAGGAGATATTCTTACATGATCATAATTTTATTGCCAGGGGCTCTATATATAAGTTGAAAAGAAGCGGATAGGGGGCATCCCTGTCTTGTCCCCCCTGCCTATATGTAGAGCTTTAGACAGATTACCATTAATTAGCACTCTAGCTGACGGGTTCTTATACAGAGCTCTAACAGCTGCCAGAAAAGTTTCTCCCAGGTTAAATCTTTGAATCACTTCATACAGAAAAGGCCGCTAACCCTGTTGAAAGCCTTCGCTGCGTCTAGGGTCATAACCGTCAGTGGGCTATCATACTCCTTGGCCAAATCAATTGCACCGATTAGCTCATGAGTCAATTCATGCAGCTGTCTCCCTTTTATAAATCCTTTCTGATCGGAATGGATCAGGGTCCCCACTATCTTATCTAATCGTTTAGTTAGTATCTGGGAGTAGATCTTATAATCGCTGTTAAGCAATGAGATGGGTCTATATGACTCACAAACCCTCTGGTTTTTGTTTGGTTTAAGAAGGATAGTAATGGTGGTTGAGTCCCACGAAGATGGAAGATCATGATCAGAGACAAAGATGGAATTACAAAGTTGCAACAGAATAGGCGCTAGCTCTTCTTTTAATATTATGTATATCTCATTTGGAAGGGCGTCCGGACCTGCAGCTTTCCCCTTCTTTAAGCTGTTTATAGCTTTAACAACTTCTTCCATGCAGATAGGGCTATTCAATTTTCCCCTTTCTACCTCCTGAAGATGTGGAAGGGCTAAATCTTGAAAGAAAACCTCAATTTGTTCCCTACTCGGAGTTGTATCTTCCAAGTATAAATCTTTGAAAAAGTGTACAAAGGCATTTTCAATTTCACTGGCTTCCGTGATTATTTTTCCTGAGTTTTGACATTTTAGATCTTTTATGAAATTCCTAGATTGATTGGCTTTAATCTTCCAAGCTAACAGTTTTCCACACCCCTCCCCATATTCATAATGAGATAGCCTACTGGCCTCCCATTTCCGCCTTATTATAGCCTCCAGAAAATCAGCCAGCTTGGCTTTTGCTGCTTGTAATTTTTGCCCAATTTGGTCCTTGCTTACCAAAGTATTAGCCTGTGCCAAATCACCTTGTAAGGTTTTTATAGAGGTTTCAAGAATATTAATTTCCTCCCTGAAAGACGGAAAAGGGAATTCATTTTGGGGATCAAAGATAGTTTCCCGTCCCCTTACGCCAAAGGAGGTATCGGAGTGGTACTGGATGATGATTCAGGTATCTGAGGAGGAGCAAGCCCCGCCGGTGGCGATCTGGAGGAGGGAACTGCCGGCTTTAGACCTTGATCGGATATGGCAAGTATCTATGTCTTACTTATGGCTGTATGCAAAGTCTGCTCCACTCAGGAAGAATCATCTTTTTACAGTCCACAAGGCCTACTGGACGCCCAAGAGACTATCGAAATTGGGGACTCAGGTGGAGAAGAGGTGCCCCAAGTGCGATGAGGTCAACGCAAATGAAGTCCATATGTTTTGGCAGTGTCCCTCGATTCAGATCTTTTGGCAGAAAGTAGGTACAACACTTTCTGGTATATTGGGGCAAGAAGTTCAGGTGAGCTTGGCTTTGGTTATTTTTGGGGTGATGTTTGAGGGGGAGGGGAATAGGGCATTTACAAAAGCACATAAAGCTCTTGTATTTATGCTAATTCTTCTTGCACGTAGAGAGCTTTGTATAAAGTGGATCTTGCCCAACCCCCCACTAGAAATGGAGTAGGTGACATCAATACAGAGAATAGGGACATTGGACCGAGCCACAGCGAATCTTAAGAGAATGAGGCTTTGGGACATTTGGGATAACTGGGTAAAGACAGCACGCCACTGATTGGTATCTCTTTTTCCGCTTTTCTTTTCTTTTCCCTTCTTTTCTTCTTTTTCTTCATTATGTTATGAGTTTGTTATTTACACTGGTCCAATGATTAACACCAAGATAAACAGGTAGCTCAAATGGGAGGAAGGAGTTTCTTCCACGATTGGTATCATGGTTTAAGCTTAGCACCTGTTTAAAGGAGTCTGTTCCAGGCTGGCAGCACGTCTAAGTCTTGGTATGTTCTTTTTACATCCCTTCCATTGGGGAGAGGCCAAGATCTCCTAGTCAGATGCAGCTGCTTGGATCACTTGACACCTAATAGAAAATAGCAAATGAGGACAAAAAACAAAAAAGACAAAAAAAAAGAAACTCCCTAGTGGCCAGCTTTATCAAATCAACTAGTTTAAATCAAACTATACCCAGTGTTGTTTCTCGACAGAGGGAAGTTTACACCAATGTAGTGTACAGATTAAAAGAATCTAAAATTGTTATGAAAAAAATCAATGGATGCATCTGATATATGTGGATGAGATGAAGTTCACCTTATAGCCCACAACGATTCAGAAACGTTTTATTTCAAGAACCTCTTGTACAGTATTGTAAATTATTGTACAGCACTGTATATATTGTTTGTATTCACTTTCTATTTTCTTTCTACTGAGCAAAGTATAATATATAAAACAATTATAAATTCAGATAAGAGATATCGACAACAATCATAAAAGAAATAAAATGAAATTGATACAAGGAAACAATGATTTAATCTTAGTGATTTATTTATCATATGGCCAGCTTTGTGAGCCAGCCACGGCCCCATAGGAAGAAATACGGTTCGGTGGGACAGCTCATTGTATTATTGTTGTTTTTTCCCCCTTATCCCAGACCTTACAAAGTGTTTTTTAGGGGATGTCTTTTGTTTAGATATAAAGTCATTATAAAAATAAAAATATTCTCTATTTTTATAAATTGGTGTTTGATTGTTATAGTGTTGTGTCTTTTACTTATTTACTGTTTTGGTGATATTAAATCTCCTAAATTAGGTCTGACTGCTTGTTTCCTAAGCTACCAAGGGTTGAGCAAGGATTAATTTATTGAGTCTTGACCAGACCCACACTGAACCTAACTTTAGCCTACTATTAAGCATCATAATTTGTTTTCTCTACTATGATCCCATTGCATGGGTGAAGGGATGGTGTGGGCAACTTTGTAATTATTTTACACTCCACCTGTACCAGTGTAGCAGTTTTTACACCAAATCTGCCCCACCAAATGTGAGATCTGTTGCTGGTGAAAATAGATTACAGTACATTAGATCTCACAACTTGAGGAAAAGGGTTAGGGAGGCAATCAATGGATGGGTAGTGGGAATAAGCTAAACATTGAGTGAACAGCATACACAGCACCCAACAACTCATTGAGCAAAGCACATTTGTCTTGAAAGGAAGATGACAGATAAGTTAATCTATATAAAAATGGTGCAACTGCAATCTAGCATTTTCCGTCTTGGGAACATAGCTGAACCGCAGAGCAGAAGCGCAAGGAGATTTCTTGCAGAAGAGAAAACCTTTGGAAAGAGAAAATTAAGTGACAATATTTGAGAGTTAAGTTACACATGGTGTGTGAGGAGTATGTCTATGTGAAATGTGCTCTTGTGTAATTAGGCGCAATTTCTGCAAAATTAGACAAATTTACATGTAACTACACTAAATCCAAATCCGTCATTTCATGCTATGTATCAGCACACAATGTGTCCTCAGATTCATTTTTGAGGAAAAATAGTACAAACAAACAAAAGAACTTCGAACAATAGCAGCTTGTGTTTGTTGTTCCCATGTATTTGTGGTAAATCTTTACCACGAATGATGCTAATTAATTGAAGTGGGATAATGGGGTCATTTCAGGAATTTTGTGTCACAAGTTTATTGTGAAATTCCTGCATTATGTGAATTACACAAATGCAGTTTCAATTTCAGCCAGAACTAGTGAGGAGTCGGAGTTAGCAGCATAAACCTGCGTACTATTACCTAAGGGCCAAACTAGATCAGCCCCAGACAACTTACTGCATGTACCCTAAATGATTGATCACCCAAACAATAACAAGGTTTAGCTGTGACCATTGTGTCCACAACATTAATCACTTAAGATTTGCCACATGATCCACTAACCAACATCATTCTAAATACAACATCTCATTCAAGAGCTACAGCTCTGTGAGTCTTTTCACACAAAAGTACATGGGGATGGGTCCACCTCCTGGATGTTGTTGAGAAGACTTGCTGATTTTATTTCTTTCAAAATGAAGCAGACCTGTAAAACACGAAATAAAAAGAAATTGAGTCTTAGATTCAATGTAATTAAAGATCAGCAGAGATAATAGATGCTGGTTCGCAGTTAAGGTCAGTCAAGTAACAATACCCCTAGTGACAAGCGTTCATGCAGAATGATCACTCCAACAACAAAAATGCAAAGTTTAATTAAGCCTCTCCCTTCCATCACATAAATCATCATTTGGCATTCATTCATTATTTTAAGAAACCTGTTGCGAGTATTATATCAATCTATTTGTCTCTTTTCCAATTAAAGTGCCAAACATAAACAGTGCAGTCATTTAAGCCTCCATTGAGAGCAGGGCATGACAGATTATGCATGGGAGGCATATTGTTCTTTCAGGAAATGGAGACATCCATTGCAGGCTTAGAGGCTGTTGCTGACTGCAAAGTATACAGTTAAAATGAAATGAAATGAAGGTTTTGTAAAGCGCGTGTTTGCTGAGACGTCTTAGCGCTAGCTGTCATTGATCTATACCAGAGGGGGATGGTAATGACTATGGTTTTGAAGCAAAAAGCCATGTTTTTAACGATTTTCAAAACAATTGTCTGTTGGTTTGATTTCTAAGACTTATGGGCAGTGTGTTCCATAGTTTAGGAACCAGATGGAAGAACCTCTGCCACCCCATTTTACGGTCCTCGCCCTGGGAACAATGAGAAGAGAGGCTGATGATGACCTGAGCTTGCGTTGTGGGACGTGCCGTCTGATATGCTTACTGAGATAGGCAGGCCTAGCCCCAGTAGTGTTTTGTGCACAATACACATTGACTTGAATTGGATCCTTGCCTGAACTGGGAGCCAAAGCAGGTCTTGAATACTTTGGGATACAGGACTGAATTTGGGAATCTTAAGCAGTAGCCGTGCAGCTGCATTTTGTAGTGTTCGCAACTTGTGTATAGTTTCTTGTTTGCCCCTAAGTACAGGGCGTTGTAATAATCAATTTTTGATAGCACTAGCCCAACGATGACTGTTTTCCTGAGATCCATAGGAATGAAAGGTAAAAATCTTCGTAGAATCTTCAGCATAAAGGAGCACGATGAAGTGATGCAGTTGACCTGATCAGATAATGATAGGTGGTCATCTAAAGTAACGCCAAGGTTTTTTACCTTTTTTACTGGCAATGGGCAAGGCCCGGCTGCTTCTGGCCACCAGGAGGAGTTCCAGAAAGAGATATCCTTACCAAACAATACCAATTTGGTTTTGTCGGTATTCAACTTTAAGTAGTTATCACGCATGAACCTGATAATGTGAACCATACAATCGTTAAATTTGGTTGCCAAATCCTCAGGCTTTGAAGATAGAGACGCCACTATTTGAGTGTCGTCAGCATAACAAATGGCAGTAAAACTGTGAGAGCGTATGAGTTTGGCCAATGGGGTGACATAAACATTGAACAAAGTTGGAGATAGTGAAGATCCCTGGGGCACCCAGCATGGCAGGGTGTAAGGGTGAGATTTATGTTCTCCCATCACTATAGTTTGTTCTCTGTCAGTTAGGTAGGATCTAAGTATATTGGAGGCTTCGCCTGTGATCCCTATTTCGGACAGGCGATGGATGAGTATTTGGTGATTAACCGTGTCAAACGCGGCTGAGAGGTCAAGCAAAATCAGTATAGCTTTTCCTCCACCGTCTAATTGGACATGAATCTCCTCAGTAGCAGCAATCAGAGCAGACTCTATGCTGTGTAGGGGTTGAAATCCATGTTGCACAGGGTCTAGTTTGTCATTAGACTCTAGAAAAAGGAGCAGTTCTTTGTTAAGAGCTTTTTCGAGAATTTTAGATGGGAATGGCAGACAGGAGATGGGCCAGTAATTGTTAACCTCCATTGGATCATGGGAAGGTTTTATTCAAAATAGGCCTAACCAGGGATTTTTTCCAGATGACCTTAAGGTTATATGTTTTGTCACTTCGCTCAGTCAGTCCTTCTTGATTGTCTGTGCATTGTACACTAGTCTATTTAAGTTTATTTACATTTTTTGGCACACTACATGTATAAATTAGGAATTGTTTTTTTGTTTATTTGCCTTTTTCCTCTTTTTACAGCATATTTTTCTGTTGTGTTTATAGTTTATTAATTATTAGTCCTGAATGCAGAGTTCATCTTAATTTTAAGGTACTTTTTCTGGAGGATGATCACTCCCAGCTCTTGAGATATCAGAGAAATCACCCTCATCCACTGTTGTGACCTCTAGAGCATGATAACTTTTGGGCATGAAATGTCAATTCATTTTGATCATCGTCATTTTCTCCATGTTTCAATGAAGAGAGACCATCCATCTGACTGTTTGAATTGCAGTAGCTACACTGAAAAAATTCTTAGAGCAGTGATTCTTAACTTGTGGTCTGGGGGCCCCCAGGAGGTCCGCGAAGCCTACTCAGGGGGTCTGTGACTGCTTAGAAAATTAAAGAATTTTAACAGATTAAAAAAGTGTGTATAAATAAAGAAGCAAAATGTAAAATTGAAAATGTTTAAACGTTCAGTAAATGGGAAGGATTTTGAAATTGGAGGCTAAAAATAAGTTGGTATCCTCCTATTGATTTGTGGGAGCACTGCAAGTGAATTAAACAGAATGTAGTATTGACGATGGGTAACCTCAAATGAAATTAGAAAAGCTCTAACATTCCCATTAAAATAATTTTTCTTTTTTATACTTGCATTTCAATTAATTGAAATATCATTTGTGTATTTCTTGATGAAAATTTGATTCCATATTGTTGTGCATTTTTTTGTAGTTCAAATGATCAAAATGCCTTTCCTAAGGCTAGTGTACCCGGATTCCAATAATGACTCAGAGGGGGTCCCCGGATTCCAGTATTGACTCAATGGGGATCCCTAATTTCCAGCAATGATCAATAGGGGTTCCACAGAAATCAAGAGGTTAAGAACCACTTGCTTAGAAAATTCACTGGCTGTAAACTGCCATGCCTTTTCTTTTCCTCCTTGAAGGAAAGCCTGCATGTACTTATGCACATATAGTTAATAATTTGATAACTGGTCCACTTTGCTGTTGTGAGACAGATGCATTGCACAGTGCTCACCTTCATTCTGTCACCAACAAATTCCTGCACTTGATGCTGCAGCTGTGGCACAGTGACAGTTGATTTATTGCCAGACTGCTGAGTTTTGGTCACTGTTTCTTTTTCCCAGGCCAGTAGATCAAAGGCTCCTGATCCAAGTAGAGATTTGTTTTGTCTTCCAAATAGTTCTGTACCATCTTCCTTATTGACAAGATATGTCAATAAGGAAGATGGTACAAAACTACTTGGTATTTGTTGCTGGTTCTATGTCTGCATCTGTGTCCTTGATTTAAGTCCTGGAACTGCTATAAACCAACCAATTGCAGAGGTTAGGGGAAATAATTATTTTGTTGATTTATTAGCATGGATACATTGGAATGATGATTGTTTTACCACTTGTTGGAGCTGTTGCTGCAGTTGTGAAATGCTCCTGGACTTGGACAGCTGCTGTCCACTCCAGAGATTGGTGATAACAGCACCTCAGTTCTTCTTTGCCCTCAAAGTTGCAATCTTTCAACTTCCAGTTTAATCACTAACATGATACTCAGTGGCCCCGATGTTGGCACTCCACGCCCATGCCAAAAGAAAGCCCGCCCCGTGCCTAGACTGTACCAAGTGCCATGAACTCTGGTTCTGCCCCTACCACATCTACTCTACTGGGCTCTTCCGTGCTCTCAACCCTAGCACCCGCCCAACACACTGATGCCACACCGCACTACATAGCACAGAATGAGCATTCAAATTTGTCTCCAGCTGCTACACATGTACTCTTCCATGCCTTACACCCACCACTCCCAGACCAACGGCACCCCACTCACTCACACACACACAAACCAGCCACCTACTCACCCTCACACAGACCAAACCCCACCCAAACAACATGATACATTCGCTCGCTCATGAAATCACACCACAGATATATGGAACCTACTGTACAAGCGTGCTCTGCACCTGCTCTTCCTCACGGAAACATGGCTAAACCACATCCTCAGCACCAGGCATCACTACAACCATCCCTGCCAGCTACAGGTTTGCCAGGCAAGATCGTCAGCACAAGTTTGTGGTGAAGTTGCCATCATATTCAAAGATACCATCAATTGCACCACCTACACGGACACCCTCACCTGCTACATGGAACACCTCAACATACGCATCATAGCCACCTTCTCCTTCAGGGCCCTACATCAATTTCGCCAGCGACATCACAGACTTTGTTGCCCCTCTCATCATCAATGCCAGCACTTTCATCTTCCTTGGAGATCTTAACTTTTATTGAGAAAACCACACCAACCCATTCTAGAAAACCTAAGAATCCTTGGCCTCACCCAGTACGTTACCAAACCTACCCATACTGCTGGACTCTTATTGGAGCTGATTTTATCCTCAATCAGCAACATCAGAGTCGACAAGCCTGCAAATATGACCTGGACAGACCACGCCCTCGTCAGTTTTAGCATACCCATCCACGCACTACCACAGGATGCATTGCACAGTGCTCTCCTTTATTCTGTCACCATCCAATGCCTGCACTTGATGCTGCAGCTGTGGCACAGTGATAGTTGAAAAATAAGTCTGGCTCAAAACCTTCCAATTCCCAAATGCAAATATTATGACCAGTTTTACATATTTTAAATTTTCCAGATTATGGGTTTAATCAGATAGGAGCTCTTTGCTGGACATAGCATTGCTAGGAGGGGTGGTTATGTTTGTTTTTGTGACTATCCTACCTCATCTGATCTCCGTGGAGGCGGTAGGTTGCTTGGGCACTTTATGTTGACTGTTGCAACCCACTTTTCTTGATGCCAAGCTAAGTATACTGTAGGTAATAAGGGCTCATAAGGCACAGGAGCGATTTTTTTGAATTGCTATGCTTGTCTGCTGTGCATGATGCCTGTTTGATGTGTGGAGTTACTGGGACCAGCATGTTGCGAGGCCCACGAGGCAGAGGCAATTTGAATCGTCAAGCTCACCTGCTGTGTAGGATATGCCCAGGTGAAGACCAGGCCAAGAGCAGGCCCGTCTGCGCCCCTCCATGCCCAACTGTGGCCACCCCTCTTTCGACCGGCCTTTACATCGTGGTATCCTCAGGAGAGCGAAGCTAGGGCCAGATAAGGACACCTTCCATGTCTAAGTGAAAAGCTGCAGGACCCTCTGGTCCTCTGCCTGGTAGCAGTACCCTTGATAAAATTAATGTTTGTGCTGTTGATGTGCTCAATGAAGAGATTGAGCTAGTGGATAGGAGATTCTCAAGTGAGGGTCTTGCCCCATGTGGTTTGACGATCAATGGTAACATCTCCTGTTCTGTTCTGTTTCCTTCCTCGCCGGTACCAGCAGCAGCCCAAGTGTTCCTGTATGTGCCAGCAATTAGAGCCCTCTCGTTGCAGAGCTGATAGTTAAGCATAAAACGAAGGTGCAGAAAGCCACCAATACAAGTGTTAATACAGCAAGAGGGGACCGCTGTTGCTGTTGGATCAATCGATTTTGCTTTGTGATATACTGGGCACATTAGTGAACAATCTTGTTAAACCACTTGCAGATTGACAGGCTCGCTTCGAACTATCCCTACATAAACTGAAGGATGCTAGAGTATATGCACAAGAGGACAGTTTTCTGCTCAGCCTGAAAGCTTCAGCGAGCTGAAGCCAATGCAGGTTAGTGAACATATAGAGCCGGCCAAATACATCTCCTTTGGTCAACCTGCTAACGCTACAATCAGTATCTCCCACATGGTTGTTAGTGCTAAGTCATCTGAGGAAAGAGGTCGCCTGTACAATGCACTCTCCACGCATGAGCCACGCTGAAGCTTTTGCATGCAATAATCTCCCACCCGCTCTGCCCCTAAGTTTTAACTTTAATCAAATGTCCCATCGCTAGGTGCAGGGTTTTCTGAGATTTCTTCCTGGTTTAGGTATAAAGACACTCACAGGCGCAGGCGTGGATTAGGCGCCGGCGAGGATGTACGCCTGCCAGCGGAGCTCTGACGCGGCTCGGGAGGGTTGTTGACTTCCTGTCGGTTTCCAAGCCGCATATTGCCTGCAATTGAAGTGCGTGGTGTCATGGAGACCTGAGACTCCAGGAACGACCTTCACAGCACAGGAAGACGCCGGTAATTGTTGTTGCGGCAGGCGAGTTTCATCTCACGAACTCGCACCCGCCTTTTTGTCTAACAGCCGCTCCGTTTTTTTCCAGTCACACGGAGCGGCATTTATTTTGTTGTGCGCCTCATCATGCATGTGTTGACACTGCTCGTCCCTAATGAGCCTTATATTTTTCATAATGAAGTACAGTGCGACCACATTATGACAGATTTTATTATTCCTGTCTGACTTCCTGCTCTAGTTTTCACCTGTATTTTATACCATGAAATATTTGGTGGCCTGGCTATAATTCTTTCAATATTATGTAGCTTTGGGCATGTTTTTTCCCATTTAGCTTCATGGTTATTTTTCCTCATACAGCAGTTTTTAAATAACTTTTACTCTGACCACACCTTACTCCATTGAAGATCCTAACTGAGGTTACTTTTGCTTTTTATGGGGAGAACGAAGTCTGTACGTCGTACACCCATTACTTCTTCTCCATCATTACCTCTAGAGGATTATAATCCGTTTAATATCCTTCTAACTTATGGAGGAGCTATACCACAATCATCAAATATTCCAATTTCAGTGCCAAACATGCATCTAAATCAAAGGGTTCCTCTTCACTTGTATCTGGCAAACGTATCAAAAAAGACACTCCTTCGCCAGTTACCTCTCCTCCAACTACCTCCAAGGATTTGACCTTATGTGGAGGAAACTAATAAACGTCTTCATAAGATAGAGGATAAATGGTCGTGCATGGAGACTAAAGTAGCACAAATATAACAACGTGTAGTCTCTTTTCAAGCTGTGGCGATCAATGTTCCCCCTACGCAATTGGAAACTGCTCACCTCACAAATCAAGTGGAAAATCTTGAACATCGTAACAGACATAGCAATCTATATTTTTATGGTTTGGCAGAAGGTATGGAAGGTCCAGATGCTATCTCATTTTTCAAGTTTTGTCTTCCAAAGATTCTTGATCTCCCAGACACTCCAGTTCTGAATATTCAGATGGCCATCGCCTGGGTCGTGAACCTCGTGCCATGACTTCGCCTACCAAACTAAGAGGAGTTATCATCTACTTTCTGGAATATACTGACCTATTGAAAGATATTCAAACAGCCAAACTTAAAGGTCGAGTTTCTTGGCAGGGATCCACTCTTTTCTTCTCCCCGGATTATGCTAAAGAAACAGCAGATAGGAGGAAGACGTTTTTGGACATGAGACCTGCTCTTTGCAATATCAATGCCAGTTTTGGCCTCTTCCATCCATGTTTGTTTAAAGTGACCTATAAAAACAAGACTACTACTTTTGAAGATCCTGCGTTGTTACAACAGTTTTTGGATATTTGCATGGAAGGAGAAATGGATATTACCAGGCTTTCAAGTGTCTGATTATGTTGTAATATGTTATTGATGTTTGATACCTTTTGGTTTGTTATAACTACATTTTGTGATTGTGGTCATTAACTGTTACTCATTTGTCCTGTCTTTTCTTTTATTAGGTGCAGTTTTCGTGTTTGATCAATGTACTTTTCAAATCGTTTAGCTGGTGTGCCCCTCCATCCCGATCCGCCTTGGGTTTTCTGGTTGGTTGTATCGTGTTCCTTATGTGGCGTCACCACCCCCATTTCGTCCATGTCTTTTTCGGTATGTCATTTTATTCCTTACTTGCATGGTCCTTGTTTTTTCGTTCTCTGTTTCCTTTTGACTATTTTTCCTTCCATTTTTCTTTTCCTTTTCTGACAATCTATATTTATCACTATATCATTTTTGTTTCTTTCATATATTTTACACACTTTTCTCCTTATGTTTATTTTTATATTGTCTTTTCATTCTTTCTCAACTCTTAACCATGTGTTCCTTTTAATATGCCACTCAATTTTGTTGGTTTATTGTGAATGATTTTTCGATAGTTCTCTTTGTATTTATGATTTTAATATGTTTTAACTACTGCTGTTCTTTATCTCAAAGATATATTCTTGTTTCTATATCATAGATGATTTTAGGACTTATTTCTTGGAATGTTAAGGGTTTGGGGTCTCCTATAAAACGACACAGAGTTTTAACACGTCTTTCTTATTTAAAATGTGATATAGCCTTACTGCACGAAATTCACATTCTGGACAAAGAAATACCTAAACTTAAACGGCAATGGGTTGGGCATGTTTTTGCTTCTTTCGGCACTGGAAAACGTAATGGTGTTGCTATGCTATGTCATAAACGTTTGGATGTACAAGTGATCACACAAGATACTGATACATTGGGCAGATGGGTTTCTATTTCTTTGCTAATCAATATGACAATTTTTAACCTTTATGCAGCCACTTCCCCAGATAACACTTTTTGGCCTGACATCTTGTCTACATTGATGTCGTACAAAGATGATTATTTAGTAGTTGGTGGGGATTTTAACATGGTTTTTGATTCAATCGTTGACCGAAATTCTAAATCTAAATTCATTCCTTCCTGCATGCACTCTCAATTCCCATCTGCTATTCAGCAAAGATTTTTAGTGGATGCTTGGAGATTGTGCAGTCCTTCACTTATAGAACACACATTTTTCTCCCCTGTATATCTATCCTAGTCTCTGCAGGATTATCTGTTTCTTTCTGAATCGCTTATACAACACATTACGAATTAAAGTATAGGTTCCACATTAATCTTGGATCATGCTCTAGTTATTTTGGACTTAGAACTTTTTTTCACCTACTCGAGGTGCTAGAAGATGGAGATTGAATAATTCACTTTTATTGGACCCCAACTTCACTCAAAGCTTTGAGTCTTTTGCCAATACCTTTTTTCTTGAAAATGAGAATCCAACAATTTCTCTTCAGATTATATGGGATACTTTTAAAGCTGCCTCTAGAGATTTAATTATCTCTTTTGTGTCTCGTAATAAGAAAGCATTGATCAATCAATTGAAATCAATTACAGCTCGTATTAAACAACTAGAAAAATCTTATCTTCACAACCATTCTAAAACCTGTTTAGAGGAGCTTATTAAATTTAAATTCATCTCAATTCATTGTTACTTAAATTGTCTGCCAAATATTATGGTGGTCAGAGCACAGCTGGAAAACTCGAGCAAATTATCTCAAAGTTAAAAATAGAGCGCACTAAGGGGCCGATTACGATGGCGGACGGACTACAGTCCGTCCGCCATCGTGGTGGTGACCGGGACCGTCCGCAATACATGCGGCGGTTCTGCACACCACATTAGGATGCGACCGCCACCATGGCGGTCGCATCTTGCATTTTTAACCTTGCGGCGGGCAGCACCGCCGCAATGTTGAAAATGCATGTTGTGCATTACAGTGCACTGCGTAGCAGGCACCACACGGTGCCTGCCACTTAGTGCACTGAAATGTAGGGGGGTACCATGGGTACCCCCCAATGCACATGCACCCCCCCCCACTGGGGGCCTGCAATGGGCCCACAAACAGGATCTCCACCAGCATTTTCATGACGGTGTCGCCGTCATGGAAAGGCTGGCTCACAGCTTGCATCATAATATGGTGGACTGTGCATGCTAGGCACCGCCACCATTTTATGCATGCAGACCGCTCCGCCAGGCAATCGGTCCGATTGCCTGTGGCAGTTCGGTGGCGGACGGTCTTTCTGTCCGCCACGGTCGCAGTCTGGATCCCCCCGCCATCGTAATGTGGCGGGGGGAAATTCGCGGTCCGATCGCGGAAGGACCGCCACCGCATGGCTGGCGGTGGTGGTCCTTCTGCCATTGTAATGACCCCCTAAGATTGAATCTATCCTCACTCCCACTAATAGTACAGTTTATAAAAATGAAGAAATTTTAAAGGAATTTACCCAATTTTTCTGAATTTCTATACTCCGGAGTCTCCCATGTGCAAAAAGAATATATTCTTGAATATTTATCTTCTATTTCTCCTCCTCCTCACTTTAACATAATTTTTTCAACACTAGATGACGATCTTTAAATTCATGATATTTCAAATGCTATTCGCACTATTAAACAGGGTGAAGCACCAGGTCCTGACGGTTTTACTATAGAATTTTATTCTCATTTCTCTAAACTCCTTCTTCCCAAACTACATCAACTTTTTCTCTTTTTATCTCTTCTCACAATTCTAGTTGTTCATTTCAAGATGCTTTAATATGTCTTCTTCCCAAAGACAATAAAGGTCATACTTTATGTAAAAACTACAGGCCCATTTCTTTAATTAATGTAGACTATAAAATATTTGCCAATGTTTTTGCTCTTCGTTTAGAGCCCTTATTACCTCATTTGATTGGTCATGAGCAATGTGGTTTTATAAAAGGTAGACATATTTCTGATAATACCCGATTATTTTTTAATGTACTTAGCAAATCTAATTCTTATAAGCATTCTTTAGCTGCTATCTCTTTAGACGCAGAAAAGGAGTTTGATCGATTTAGCTGGCCTTTTATCTTTTCTACTTTATCTTGGTTTGGTTTTGTCCCTACTTTTAATAACTATGTCTTTTGTTGTATTCCTCTCCCACATCTGCTATTTTAGTTAACTGTCTTCTCTCTCATCTTTGACCCTCTATCGAGGGGTTCAAAAAGGCTGTCCCCTCTTTCCTCTTCTGTTTCTTCTTGCTTTTGAACCCTTTTTGATTAAGATTCGCCTAATTGCCCAAATTAAATGTTTTCACTATGGTGATAATCAGTTAAAACTTTCTGTTTATTCTGATGACATATTACTATTTATGTCACATCCACAAACTTTTTTACCAGCCTTTTTATCAAAGGTGAATCTTTTTGCATCAGTTTCAGGTTATAAATTAAACCTGGACAAATGTGAAATTCTTCCATTGAACATATTATGCTTTCATGCTGATTTTATCTCTTCTCAATTTCATTGTAGTTTGGATAAAATCAAATATCCTGGTTTATGGTTTACTTCCTCTATTAAGGAGACTGTTTCTTCTTAACTTTAGGGACTTACATACGACATTGAGGTCTCTTACGTCCCGATGGAATCCTCTATTTTTATCTTGGTGGGTTCGCCTAGACACTATAAAATGATGCTGGTAGCCATCATTTCATTCTTTATATCTCTAATATCCCTATAAATTTTCCGAACTCTCAATATAAATTACTTTCCTCTATTTTATCTAAATTCCTATGGAAAAATAAAAAAGCTCGTATGTCTTTTCATAAACTTAAAGGACCAAAACACTTAGGGGGGAGTACATTTTCCAAATTTTCATTCCTATCATACAACTTTTTTCCTCAAACAAGCTTCTTTATTATCACAAGAGGACAATGTATTCAACCTACCCTTGTGGACAAATATTGAAAAATTCTTTATTCAACCATTTTTTTTTAAAGAATTTATAACTTTTACACATAGACCCCTATCTTTATCTCTTTCTATCTTTAATAACACATGTAAAATTCAACAAACTTTTTTATTTCTTATCAAGACCCTAAAGAACAATTTTTGCAATCTTCAATCTGGTACAATAAATACCTTAAGATTAATAACAAATGTATTTTCTGGAAGGCTTGGCATGCTAAAGGTCTTCGCTGGATTTATCAATTTTTTTCACAATAATAAATGTATCTCTTTTAAATCTGCTCAAGCACATTTCTCCATACCTAACTCCTTTGAATCTCATTATACATCTTTAATTTCACTGATTCAATAGGCCTATGATCAACTTTTTTCTGCTCCTATTTCTGCACCTTCTAGTCATACTATACTCTCACTTTTAACTAGCTCTACTTCTGCTTCTAAATTATATAAAAAGATAACCTCTCCTTCGAATACTAAAACTAAAACAGAGGAAGAGCTTTCTTGGGAATCCGATTTCCAGACTTCTTTATGGAATACAATTTGGACTAAAATAAGGAAAACCTCCAGATCAGCTAATACTATTCAATCATTGTTTTTCATTCATAATAGGCTCTTTGTACACTCCTTTTTCCTTACATAAAATAAACTCTACTCTTTCCTCTTCCTGTTGGACATGCAATGCTATTTCAGCAGATTTGAAACATATGCTATTTGAATGTTCTCATACCTACAACTTTTGGTTGCAGGTTTGGCAACAAATTAATAATCTTTTTCACACACAAACCCCTTTTTATTTTATTAATGTATTCCTTGGCAGTGTCTCTGAAGATTGGGCTTTTCAATCCAATAACTTTCACATAATTAATTTACTCCTTGCAGTCACTTTTCAAATGATTACTAAAGCATTGAAGGATTGTACTAAGGTATATATCCAAGCTGGTGGTATGGTGTTTGTTACAATCACAGACTATACAGAGCATTTGTTACTCCAGTGTCCCTCGCTATCAAGCGTGATCTCTTCTGGTAACCCATCACTTATTTTTTAGATATGACTGCAAGCAAAACAGGTTTTCATACTCCCCGTATTGAAGAAATGCCTAAACCCCCATGAATTACTTTTTGTATTGATTTTATGGTACTTAGCAATTAATTTTCTATTTCTCTTGCTCTCATATATGTTAACTATTAGTATACAGTGGTTAGATATGAGTCAAAAATACATGATTGTCATTCTTTTCCTATTAACTATATTCTTTATCTAATGATTTAATAATCCCTATATATGGATTTTATCTTGTATGTATTACATTGTATTCTTCTATTATAAATAAAATCCTTTCTTAAACTAAAAAGACACTCACTGGCATAACAAACTTCTTGACCTCATTCTAGCGATTTTCAGCTACATCTTGTTAGGTGGATTTTGTGAATTGCTTCTGAGCCAAAATTATTTGTGGGGACACCATTGTAATCAGTTTTAACACTCCACACCTGGTTAGCTTTTCACTCTTCCAAGTTTGCAATTTATTTGGCATAAAAAGTGACATCCAGATACTCCCCCTTGGTTACTATTGCAAACCTATTTTTACACGTGCATGTACCCCCGCCCGAATATTAAGTGCCCTGCAGCCTTTACAATGAAAGCAATATCCCTCTTCATAACCGCTTCTCACCCCTGCAAGGTGCAGAGGGCATCGACTGACAATCCCAGCAGCTTCCCTTAAGTAGCATTTCTGCCACAGCAGGAACTATGTGTAAGATTACTCAGGATACTACCCCATGCCCAGGTACCTTAAGATTAGTGAGTTGTAACTTAGCGGA
Organism: Calotriton arnoldi; assembly: GCA_963921515.1. Taxonomy (NCBI): domain Eukaryota; kingdom Metazoa; phylum Chordata; class Amphibia; order Caudata; family Salamandridae; genus Calotriton; species Calotriton arnoldi. The sequence continues at coordinate 2,902,671 of CAWUFW010000914.1, read as the reverse complement.
CTGCAAGTAATGTTTATTTGTTGTTACTCCACTGTAGCCCAACCCTCCAGATCAAGGAGAACCACACGGGGTTCATCCATTTGGTTGAGAATATCTTTAAATATTAAGGTTATTTCTATAGATACCGCCAGCAGTATGATTCAGGCATTAATTGGTAAATGTCAAAATACATTTAACATTTGTATATTACATTTTTACAACAATGACTTTTCTTATTCTAACATCGGCAACTTTAAGAGATTGTTTGAGATTATAGACAGAGTTATTAATCAGTATAGGCATTCGTTGAATGGTATTCATGTTTTATTATGTTGAGATTTCAACACTGCCCTGAACATCAACAGCTTTGAGTTAGATTACCAGTCTCACTGTATCTTCTCAACTGTCATCTCCCGTTCCAGTCTTAGAGGTTTTGAGCTTGTGAGCTATATTATAGAGAGGCATCTGGTTAACATCCATGAATCTAATCCTAAGCAAAGCAGTCAAATGCACACCACATGTAATCCAACTTTTGATGAATGCTCCAAGGCAAAGTTTAGGGTGCTACCCTGATGCGTGCACGCACCAGGGTAGCACTCTAAACTTTGCCTGGGAGCATTCATCAAAAGTTGGATTACATGTGGTGTGCTTTTGACCGCTTTGCTTTGGATTAGTTTCATTCATCTGTCCCTCAGGTCAGGTTGCAACCCATTGATTAAAAAGATTTTTAAAAAATCAACTACGGATGGACGTTTCGTCTAACCCTGGGCGTAGTTCGCATAGTCGCGCTACGCATAGCTACGCAAAGTGTACTTTGTACTATGCGCACTACGCGTAGCTACGCGAACTGCGTAGTGCGGTAGGGAAATGTTGTTCGCAATGATTGCACAGTGCCGGATGCTTGTCTGCACTGTGCAATCATTGCGTAACGGCATCATGCACAGTGCAAGCGAAGTCGCTTTCTGCCGCTCGAGTAGATTTGTACCGAGCGGCAGCTTTCAACACGGACTGCTAGTTTCTCATGGCGAGCGGTCGCGAGCATACGCGACCACTCGCAATGAGAAACCTGACCTCCCCGCGCTGAGAATCTCGCCGGAGGTTTATTTTCCACGCCGCGATCGGCAACTTGATGTTGCCGATCGCGAACGAGGAAAAAGTCTCGGCCGGATAAGTTGATTTTGCGCTCGCCGCGGTCGCCAACTTGACTTTGAGGACCGCGAGCGAGCAAAAATGCCCGCTATGCGTTTTTGCACTGTGCTACGTGCGATTCGCGTAGTGCGTAGTTGCGCAAACTATGCACACTCCGCGAGCGTAGCGTAGTTTTCCGCCCAGGCCTAGTTTCGTCAAAGAACACAGTGCTATAACAGTGGGAGCACGCCATGTTAATAATGATTAAAGGACTGGTGAAATACACATTTACTCATGATGTACAATATTGTATCAGTGGATTCTTTTTATGTTATTTAGATTGGCTCACATTGTGGCAATAAGGAATGTATTGATTTGTATTGTAGTGGTTATTTTGCAGTATCGAGGTTGCGTATTTCTTTCTTTTATTTTTCATTTTTGCACGTTGGTTGTGAGTACGTAGTTAGGGCCAATTACATTGCACGTTTAAAAGGAGATAAGTTTTGCCTGTTTGGGGAGGTTTAGTTTGGAGCTGCCCAGTCTGGTCAGCCAAATCATTTGGAACACTATAATTATGTAACGGGAGGAACACAGGTTAGAACTAAAATATTGATTTACAGATTAAGTCACTTGTTTAGCATGTTTACATGGTACCACGCACACATAGGTTTAATTTCTGCATGTAGAGTTAGTAAACAGTATTAATTTACTGCCCAATGCATTATAAATATTTTTTTTCACATCTTGGCTTTTGTTTTTTTTTACACGGTGGTCACTTGCATGCTGGTATCATATTTTTGCAAAGCAAGAGGAATAGTAGCGAATGCACACCTTCCTTTAAATTGTTTTAAATTGATGCTGAAACTGCCAAAGAGGTGCGTGCAGTCAGCGCTGTGTACCGTCCCATTTTCACAGCATATCATAGATACTGTCAAAGGGTGCCTCATTTAGGCCCCCAGCTGCTGCACTGCTATACGGAGAAGAAATGCTCCAAGTAAACCATTTTTTTCAAAGTAAACCATGTAATCCGATGTAAACCAATTCATGATTCAAAATGTAGTCGTTCCTTTGTCTATCTATAGGATCACTCCGGAGACAGCGAGTATTAGACCAGAATCTTTTATTCATGCATTTTCATATGCCTTCTGTTGCCCATCCAGGCTTGTACATTGGCACGTGCAGTCTTCCAAAATTACGTAGCAAACACTTGTGTAAAACCCAATGCATTTCGAACCAAATAAGTTCTTCATCAGGGGTCACTGAAAAAGTTAGAAACAACAATTGAAACCGATCACTCGAGAACCAAAACTTAAAAAATACATAAGAGCACTTATCACCCTTACAAACCTCAATTATACCCTCCCCCAACCACCCCCTTGAAATTCAAAAACTTCCCTCGTTCAGTGAAAAATACACCCAACCCACATCGCATCAACTAAATGCAAAAAGAAACAATGAAACATGTAAAAATAAAACATGTGAAAATAACCATGGGCATGAAACATAAGGATTCACTGAAATGCTAAAAAATACATCAAAAAAGACACCCCTACACCTCCCCGTTGCGTGCATAAACGGTCAAAGTGTGTTGATTTACCTCAAACAAGCCGTAACCGGCATGATCAACCTCCGCGTGCCTCACAAACTGAATTAGAAACTCTTCACCCTTTTCCCTCCCGCGCAAAACCATACTTATAATACTAATCTCCCACGTGTGTCCAATTGATGGGTTAATTAAACAAAACCAGTAACCAAATGTGGTTGGTGCTTACATGTTATGTGAAACCTAATTACTCCTCCAAATCCCATAATGCATTTCCCTCATTTACTAAATAAATGCACCCGACATTAAACGCTACTATAAGTACAAAAGACCCACTAAACATATAAAAGTAAACGTGGACATGAAGCATGAAGATTCAACATAAAATAAAAACATTGCAGTGCCAAAACAATAATAATCCGGTATGAATATATCAACTGTTAAACGTCTCTCAAGTTCTCAATTCAACATGTGCTCCAAACGAACGATGAAACTTGCCGTCCAAAGAGTCTGCCCAAAATTTTGAGATGTTCAGCTGTCTCCAAAGCGATACTCTTACGTATTCAGATCCTTAAACCAAACCTTTCAACCAATGGGGTGCAATCGCGCATGGGACGATAAAATTGCAAAGCAAGAGGAATAGTAGCGAATGCACACCTTCCTTTAAATTGTTTTAAATTGATGCTGAAACTGCCAAAGAGGTGCGTGCAAGTCAGCGCTGTGTACCGTCCCATTTTCACAGCATATCATAGATACTGTCAAAGGGTGCCTCATTTAGGCCCCCAGCTGCTGCACTGCTATACGGAGAAGAAATGCTCCAAGTAAACCATTTTTTTCAAAGTAAACCATGTAATCCGATGTAAACCAATTCATGATTCAAAATGTAGTCGTTCCTTTGTCTATCTATAGAATCACTCCGGAGACAGCGAGTATTAGACCAGAATCTTTTTATTCATGCATTTTCATATGCCTTCTGTTGCCCATCCAGGCTTGTACATTGGCACGTGCAGTCTTCCAAAATTACGTAGCAAACACTTGTGTAAAACCCAATGCATTTCGAACCAAATAAGTTCTTCATCAGGGGTCACTGAAAAAGTTAGAAACAACAATTGAAACCGATCACTCGAGAACCACAACTTAAAAAATACATAAGAGCACTTATCACCCTTACAAACCTCAATTATACCCTCCCCCAACCACCCCCTTGAAATTCAAAAACTTCCCTCGTTCAGTGAAAAATACACCCAACCCACATCGCATCAACTAAATGCAAAAAGAAACAATGAAACATGTAAAAATAAATCATGTGAAAATAACCATGGGCATGAAACATAAGGATTCACTGAAATGCTAAAAATACATCAAAAAAGACACCCCTACACCTCCCCATTGCGTGCATAAACGGTCAAAGTGTGTTGATTTACCTCAAACAAGCCGTAACCGGCATGATCAACCTCCACGTGCCTCACAAACTGAATTAGAAACTCTTCACCCTTTTCCCTCCCACGCAAAACCATACTTATAATACTAATCTCCCACGTGTGTCCAATTGATGGGTTAATTAAACAAAACCAGTAACCAAATGTGGTTGGTGCTTACATGTTATGTGAAACCTAATTACTCCTCCAAATCCCATAATGCATTTCCCTCATTTACTAAATAAATGCACCCGACATTAAACGCTACTATAAGTACAAAAGACCCACTAAACGATATAAAAGTAAACGTGGACATGAAGCATGAAGATTCAACATAAAATAAAAACATTGCAGTGCCAAAACAATAATAATCCGGTATGAATATATCAACTGTTAAACGTCTCTCAAGTTCTCAATTCAACATGTGCTCCAAACGAACGATGAAACTTGCCGTCCAAAGAGTCTGCCCAAAATTTTGAGATGTTCAGCTGTCTCCAAAGCGATACTCTTACGTATTCAGATCCTTAAACCAAACCTTTCAACCAATGGGGTGCAATCGCGCATGGGACGATAAAATTGCAAAGCAAGAGGAATAGTAGCGAATGCACACCTTCCTTTAAATTGTTTTAAATTGATGCTGAAACTGCCAAAGAGGTGCGTGCAAGTCAGCGCTGTGTACCGTCCCATTTTCACAGCATATCATAGATACTGTCAAAGGGTGCCTCATTTAGGCCCCCAGCTGCTGCACTGCTATACGGAGAAGAAATGCTCCAAGTAAACCATTTTTTTCAAAGTAAACCATGTAATCCGATGTAAACCAATTCATGATTCAAAATGTAGTCGTTCCTTTGTCTATCTATAGAATCACTCCGGAGACAGCGAGTATTAGACCAGAATCTTTTTATTCATGCATTTTCATATGCCTTCTGTTGCCCATCCAGGCTTGTACATTGGCACGTGCAGTCTTCCAAAATTACGTAGCAAACACTTGTGTAAAACCCAATGCATTTCGAACCAAATAAGTTCTTCATCAGGGGTCACTGAAAAAGTTAGAAACAACAATTGAAACCGATCACTCGAGAACCACAACTTAAAAAATACATAAGAGCACTTATCACCCTTACAAACCTCAATTATACCCTCCCCCAACCACCCCCTTGAAATTCAAAAACTTCCCTCGCTCAGTGAAAAATACACCCAACCCACATCGCATCAACTAAATGCAAAAAGAAACAATGAAACATGTAAAAATAAAACATGTGAAAATAACCATGGGCATGAAACATAAGGATTCACTGAAATGCTAAAAATACATCAAAAAAGACACCCCTACACCTCCCCATTGCGTGCATAAACGGTCAAAGTGTGTTGATTTACCTCAAACAAGCCGTAACCGGCATGATCAACCTCCACGTGCCTCACAAACTGAATTAGAAACTCTTCACCCTTTTCCCTCCCGCGCAAAACCATACTTATAATACTAATCTCCCACGTGTGTCCAATTGATGGGTTAATTAAACAAAACCAGTAACCAAATGTGGTTGGTGCTACATGTTATGTGAAACCTAATTACTCCTCCAAATCCCATAATGCATTTCCCTCATTTACTAAATAAATGCACCCGACATTAAACGCTACTATAAGTACAAAAGACCCACTAAACATATAAAAGTAAACGTGGACATGAAGCATGAAGATTCAACATAAAATAAAAACATTGCAGTGCCAAAACAATAATAATCCGGTATGAATATATCAACTGTTAAACGTCTCTCAAGTTCTCAATTCAACATGTGCTCCAAACGAACGATGAAACTTGCCGTCCAAAGAGTCTGCCCAAAATTTTGAGATGTTCAGCTGTCTCCAAAGCGATACTCTTACGTATTCAGATCCTTAAACCAAACCTTTCAACCAATGGGGTGCAATCGCGCATGGGACGATAAAATTGCAAAGCAAGAGGAATAGTAGCGAATGCACACCTTCCTTTAAATTGTTTTAAATTGATGCTGAAACTGCCAAAGAGGTGCGTGCAAGTCAGCGCTGTGTACCGTCCCATTTTCACAGCATATCATAGATACTGTCAAAGGGTGCCTCATTTAGGCCCCCAGCTGCTGCACTGCTATACGGAGAAGAAATGCTCCAAGTAAACCATTTTTTTCAAAGTAAACCATGTAATCCGATGTAAACCAATTCATGATTCAAAATGTAGTCGTTCCTTTGTCTATCTATAGAATCACTCCGGAGACAGCGAGTATTAGACCAGAATCTTTTATTCATGCATTTTCATATGCCTTCTGTTGCCCATCCAGGCTTGTACATTGGCACGTGCAGTCTTCCAAAATTACGTAGCAAACACTTGTGTAAAACCCAATGCATTTCGAACCAAATAAGTTCTTCATCAGGGGTCACTGAAAAAGTTAGAAACAACAATTGAAACCGATCACTCGAGAACCACAACTTAAAAAATACATAAGAGCACTTATCACCCTTACAAACCTCAATTATACCCTCCCCCAACCACCCCCTTGAAATTCAAAAACTTCCCTCGTTCAGTGAAAAATACACCCAACCCACATCGCATCAACTAAATGCAAAAAGAAACAATGAAACATGTAAAAATAAATCATGTGAAAATAACCATGGGCATAAAACATAAGGATTCACTGAAATGCTAAAAAATACATCAAAAAAGACACCCCTACACCTCCCCATTGCGTGCATAAACGGTCAAAGTGTGTTGATTTACCTCAAACAAGCCGTAACCGGCATGATCAACCTCCACGTGCCTCACAAACTGAATTAGAAACTCTTCACCCTTTTCCCTCCCACGCAAAACCATACTTATAATACTCATCTCCCACGTGTGTCCAATTGATGGGTTAATTAAACAAAACCAGTAACCAAATGTGGTTGGTGCTTACATGTTATGTGAAACCTAATTACTCCTCCAAATCCCATAATGCATTTCCTCATTTACTAAATAAATGCACCCGACATTAAACGCTACTATAAGTACAAAAGACCCACTAAACGATATAAAAGTAAACGTGGACATGAAGCATGAAGATTCAACATAAAATAAAAACATTGCAGTGCCAAAACAATAATAATCCGGTATGAATATATCAACTGTTAAACGTCTCTCAAGTTCTCAATTCAACATGTGCTCCAAACGAACGATGAAACTTGCCGTCCAAAGAGTCTGCCCAAAATTTTGAGATGTTCAGCTGTCTCCAAAGCGATACTCTTACGTATTCAGATCCTTAAACCAAACCTTTCAACCAATGGGGTGCAATCGCGCATGGGACGATAAAATTGCAAAGCAAGAGGAATAGTAGCGAATGCACACCTTCCTTTAAATTGTTTTAAATTGATGCTGAAACTGACAAAGAGGTGCGTGCAAGTCAGCGCTGTGTACCGTCCCATTTTCACAGCATATCATAGATACTGTCAAAGGGTGCCTCATTTAGGCCCCCAGCTGCTGCACTGCTATACGGAGAAGAAATGCTCCAAGTAAACCATTTTTTTCAAAGTAAACCATGTAATCCGATGTAAACCAATTCATGATTCAAAATGTAGTCGTTCCTTTGTCTATCTATAGAATCACTCCGGAGACAGCGAGTATTAGACCAGAATCTTTTATTCATGCATTTTCATATGCCTTCTGTTGCCCATCCAGGCTTGTACATTGGCACGTGCAGTCTTCCAAAATTACGTAGCAAACACTTGTGTAAAACCCAATGCATTTCGAACCAAATAAGTTCTTCATCAGGGGTCACTGAAAAAGTTAGAAACAACAATTGAAACCGATCACTCGAGAACCACAACTTAAAAAATACATAAGAGCACTTATCACCCTTACAAACCTCAATTATACCCTCCCCCAACCACCCCCTTGAAATTCAAAAACTTCCCTCGCTCAGTGAAAAATACACCCAACCCACATCGCATCAACTAAATGCAAAAAGAAACAATGAAACATGTAAAAATAAAACATGTGAAAATAACCATGGGCATGAAACATAAGGATTCACTGAAATGCTAAAAATACATCAAAAAAGACACCCCTACACCTCCCCATTGCGTGCATAAACGGTCAAAGTGTGTTGATTTACCTCAAACAAGCCGTAACCGGCATGATCAACCTCCACGTGCCTCACAAACTGAATTAGAAACTCTTCACCCTTTTCCCTCCCGCGCAAAACCATACTTATAATACTAATCTCCCACGTGTGTCCAATTGATGGGTTAATTAAACAAAACCAGTAACCAAATGTGGTTGGTGCTTACATGTTATGTGAAACCTAATTACTCCTCCAAATCCCATAATGCATTTCCTCATTTACTAAGTAAATGCACCCGACATTAAACGCTACTATAAGTACAAAAGACCCACTAAACATATAAAAGTAAACGTGGACATGAAGCATGAAGATTCAACATAAAATAAAAACATTGCAGTGCCAAAACAATAATAATCCGGTATGAATATATCAACTGTTAAACGTCTCTCAAGTTCTCAATTCAACATGTGCTCCAAACGAACGATGAAACTTGCCGTCCAAAGAGACTGCCCAAAATTTTGAGATGTTCAGCTGTCTCCAAAGCGATACTCTTACGTATTCAGATCCTTAAACCAAACCTTTCAACCAATGGGGTGCAATCGCGCATGGGACGATAAAATTGCAAAGCAAGAGGAATAGTAGCGAATGCACACCTTCCTTTAAATTGTTTTAAATTGATGCTGAAACTGCCAAAGAGGTGCGTGCAAGTCAGCGCTGTGTACCGTCCCATTTTCACAGCATATCATAGATACTGTCAAAGGGTGCCTCATTTAGGCCCCCAGCTGCTGCACTGCTATACGGAGAAGAAATGCTCCAAGTAAACCATTTTTTTCAAAGTAAACCATGTAATCCGATGTAAACCAATTCATGATTCAAAATGTAGTCGTTCCTTTGTCTATCTATAGAATCACTCCGGAGACAGCGAGTATTAGACCAGAATCTTTTTATTCATGCATTTTCATATGCCTTCTGTTGCCCATCCAGGCTTGTACATTGGCACGTGCAGTCTTCCAAAATTACGTAGCAAACACTTGTGTAAAACCCAATGCATTTCGAACCAAATAAGTTCTTCATCAGGGGTCACTGAAAAAGTTAGAAACAACAATTGAAACGGATCACTCGAGAACCACAACTTAAAAAATACATAAGAGCACTTATCACCCTTACAAACCTCAATTATACCCTCCCCCAACCACCCCCTTGAAATTCAAAAACTTCCCTCGCTCAGTGAAAAATACACCCAACCCACATCGCATCAACTAAATGCAAAAAGAAACAATGAAACATGTAAAAATAAAACATGTGAAAATAACCATGGGCATGAAACATAAGGATTCACTGAAATGCTAAAAAATACATCAAAAAAGACACCCCTACACCTCCCCGTTGCGTGCATAAACGGTCAAAGTGTGTTGATTTACCTCAAACAAGCCGTAACCGGCATGATCAACCTCCACGTGCCTCACAAACTGAATTAGAAACTCTTCACCCTTTTCCCTCCCGCGCAAAACCATACTTATAATACTAATCTTCCACGTGTGTCCAATTGATGGGTTAATTAAACAAAACCAGTAACCAAATGTGGTTGGTGCTTACATGTTATGTGAAACCTAATTACTCCTCCAAATCCCATAATGCATTTCCTCATTTACTAAATAAATGCACCCGACATTAAACGCTACTATAAGTACAAAAGACCCACTAAACATATAAAAGTAAACGTGGACATGAAGCATGAAGATTCAACATAAAATAAAAACATTGCAGTGCCAAAACAATAATAATCCGGTATGAATATATCAACTGTTAAACGTCTCTCAAGTTCTCAATTCAACATGTGCTCCAAACGAACGATGAAACTTGCCGTCCAAAGAGTCTGCCCAAAATTTTGAGATGTTCAGCTGTCTCCAAAGCGATACTCTTACGTATTCAGATCCTTAAACCAAACCTTTCAACCAATGGGGTGCAATCGCGCATGGGACGATAAAATTGCAAAGCAAGAGGAATAGTAGCGAATGCACACCTTCCTTTAAATTGTTTTAAATTGATGCTGAAACTGCCAAAGAGGTGCGTGCAAGTCAGCGCTGTGTACCGTCCCATTTTCACAGCATATCATAGATACTGTCAAAGGGTGCCTCATTTAGGCCCCCAGCTGCTGCACTGCTATACGGAGAAGAAATGCTCCAAGTAAACCATTTTTTTCAAAGTAAACCATGTAATCCGATGTAAACCAATTCATGATTCAAAATGTAGTCGTTCCTTTGTCTATCTATAGAATCACTCCGGAGACAGCGAGTATTAGACCAGAATCTTTTTATTCATGCATTTTCATATGCCTTCTGTTGCCCATCCAGGCTTGTACATTGGCACGTGCAGTCTTCCAAAATTACGTAGCAAACACTTGTGTAAAACCCAATGCATTTCGAACCAAATAAGTTCTTCATCAGGGGTCACTGAAAAAGTTAGAAACAACAATTGAAACCGATCACTCGAGAACCACAACTTAAAAAATACATAAGAGCACTTATCACCCTTACAAACCTCAATTATACCCTCCCCCAACCACCCCCTTGAAATTCAAAAACTTCCCTCGTTCAGTGAAAAATACACCCAACCCACATCGCATCAACTAAATGCAAAAAGAAACAATGAAACATGTAAAAATAAAACATGTGAAAATAACCATGGGCATGAAACATAAGGATTCACTGAAATGCTAAAAATACATCAAAAAGACACCCCTACACCTCCCCATTGCGTGCATAAACGGTCAAAGTGTGTTGATTTACCTCAAACAAGCCGTAACCGGCATGATCAACCTCCACGTGCCTCACAAACTGAATTAGAAACTCTTCACCCTTTTCCCTCCCACGCAAAACCATACTTATAATACTAATCTCCCACGTGTGTCCAATTGATGGGTTAATTAAACAAAACCAGTAACCAAATGTGGTTGGTGCTTACATGTTATGTGAAACCTAATTACTCCTCCAAATCCCATAATGCATTTCCCTCATTTACTAAATAAATGCACCCGACATTAAACGCTACTATAAGTACAAAAGACCCACTAAACATATAAAAGTAAACGTGGACATGAAGCATGAAGATTCAACATAAAATAAAAACATTGCAGTGCCAAAACAATAATAATCCGGTATGAATATATCAACTGTTAAACGTCTCTCAAGTTCTCAATTCAACATGTGCTCCAAACGAACGATGAAACTTGCCGTCCAAAGAGTCTGCCCAAAATTTTGAGATGTTCAGCTGTCTCCAAAGCGATACTCTTACGTATTCAGATCCTTAAACCAAACCTTTCAACCAATGGGGTGCAATCGCGCATGGGACGATAAAATTGCAAAGCAAGAGGAATAGTAGCGAATGCACACCTTCCTTTAAATTGTTTTAAATTGATGCTGAAACTGCCAAAGAGGTGCGTGCAAGTCAGCGCTGTGTACCGTCCCATTTTCACAGCATATCATAGATACTGTCAAAGGGTGCCTCATTTAGGCCCCCAGCTGCTGCACTGCTATACGGAGAAGAAATGCTCCAAGTAAACCATTTTTTTCAAAGTAAACCATGTAATCCGATGTAAACCAATTCATGATTCAAAATGTAGTCGTTCCTTTGTCTATCTATAGAATCACTCCGGAGACAGCGAGTATTAGACCAGAATCTTTTATTCATGCATTTTCATATGCCTTCTGTTGCCCATCCAGGCTTGTACATTGGCACGTGCAGTCTTCCAAAATTACGTAGCAAACACTTGTGTAAAACCCAATGCATTTCGAACCAAATAAGTTCTTCATCAGGGGTCACTGAAAAAGTTAGAAACAACAATTGAAACCGATCACTCGAGAACCACAACTTAAAAAATACATAAGAGCACTTATCACCCTTACAAACCTCAATTATACCCTCCCCCAACCACCCCCTTGAAATTCAAAAACTTCCCTCGTTCAGTGAAAAATACACCCAACCCACATCGCATCAACTAAATGCAAAAAGAAACAATGAAACATGTAAAAATAAAACATGTGAAAATAACCATGGGCATGAAACATAAGGATTCACTGAAATGCTAAAAATACATCAAAAAAGACACCCCTACACCTCCCCATTGCGTGCATAAACGGTCAAAGTGTGTTGATTTACCTCAAACAAGCCGTAACCGGCATGATCAACCTCCACGTGCCTCACAAACTGAATTAGAAACTCTTCACCCTTTTCCCTCCCGCGCAAAACCATACTTATAATACTAATCTCCCACGTGTGTCCAATTGATGGGTTAATTAAACAAAACCAGTAACCAAATGTGGTTGGTGCTTACATGTTATGTGAAACCTAATTACTCCTCCAAATCCCATAATGCATTTCCCTCATTTACTAAATAAATGCACCCGACATTAAACGCTACTATAAGTACAAAAGACCCACTAAACATATAAAAGTAAACGTGGACATGAAGCATGAAGATTCAACATAAAATAAAAACATTGCAGTGCCAAAACAATAATAATCCGGTATGAATATATCAACTGTTAAACGTCTCTCAAGTTCTCAATTCAACATGTGCTCCAAACGAACGATGAAACTTGCCGTCCAAAGAGTCTGCCCAAAATTTTGAGATGTTCAGCTGTCTCCAAAGCGATACTCTTACGTATTCAGATCCTTAAACCAAACCTTTCAACCAATGGGGTGCAATCGCGCATGGGACGATAAAATTGCAAAGCAAGAGGAATAGTAGCGAATGCACACCTTCCTTTAAATTGTTTTAAATTGATGCTGAAACTGCCAAAGAGGTGCGTGCAAGTCAGCGCTGTGTACCGTCCCATTTTCACAGCATATCATAGATACTGTCAAAGGGTGCCTCATTTAGGCCCCCAGCTGCTGCACTGCTATACGGAGAAGAAATGCTCCAAGTAAACCATTTTTTTCAAAGTAAACCATGTAATCCGATGTAAACCAATTCATGATTCAAAATGTAGTCGTTCCTTTGTCTATCTATAGAATCACTCCGGAGACAGCGAGTATTAGACCAGAATCTTTTATTCATGCATTTTCATATGCCTTCTGTTGCCCATCCAGGCTTGTACATTGGCACGTGCAGTCTTCCAAAATTACGTAGCAAACACTTGTGTAAAACCCAATGCATTTCGAACCAAATAAGTTCTTCATCAGGGGTCACTGAAAAAGTTAGAAACAACAATTGAAACCGATCACTCGAGAACCACAACTTAAAAAATACATAAGAGCACTTATCACCCTTACAAACCTCAATTATACCCTCCCCCAACCACCCCCTTGAAATTCAAAAACTTCCCTCGTTCAGTGAAAAATACACCCAACCCACATCGCATCAACTAAATGCAAAAAGAAACAATGAAACATGTAAAAATAAAACATGTGAAAATAACCATGGGCATGAAACATAAGGATTCACTGAAATGCTAAAAATACATCAAAAAAGACACCCCTACACCTCCCCATTGCGTGCATAAACGGTCAAAGTGTGTTGATTTACCTCAAACAAGCCGTAACCGGCATGATCAACCTCCACGTGCCTCACAAACTGAATTAGAAACTCTTCACCCTTTTCCCTCCCACGCAAAACCATACTTATAATACTCATCTCCCACGTGTGTCCAATTGATGGGTTAATTAAACAAAACCAGTAACCAAATGTGGTTGGTGCTTACATGTTATGTGAAACCTAATTACTCCTCCAAATCCCATAATGCATTTCCCTCATTTACTAAATAAATGCACCCGACATTAAACGCTACTATAAGTACAAAAGACCCACTAAACATATAAAAGTAAACGTGGATATGAAGCATGAAGATTCAACATAAAATAAAAAACATTGCAGTGCCAAAACAATAATAATCCGGTATGAATATATCAACTGTTAAACGTCTCTCAAGTTCTCAATTCAACATGTGCTCCAAACGAACGATGAAACTTGCCGTCCAAAGAGTCTGCCCAAAATTTTGAGATGTTCAGCTGTCTCCAAAGCGATACTCTTACGTATTCAGATCCTTAAACCAAACCTTTCAACCAATGGGGTGCAATCGCGCATGGGACGATAAAATTGCAAAGCAAGAGGAATAGTAGCGAATGCACACCTTCCTTTAAATTGTTTTAAATTGATGCTGAAACTGACAAAGAGGTGCGTGCAAGTCAGCGCTGTGTACCGTCCCATTTTCACAGCATATCATAGATACTGTCAAAGGGTGCCTCATTTAGGCCCCCAGCTGCTGCACTGCTATACGGAGAAGAAATGCTCCAAGTAAAGCATTTTTTTCAAAGTAAACCATGTAATCCGATGTAAACCAATTCATGATTCAAAATGTAGTCGTTCCTTTGTCTATCTATAGAATCACTCCGGAGACAGCGAGTATTAGACCAGAATCTTTTTATTCATGCATTTTCATATGCCTTCTGTTGCCCATCCAGGCTTGTACATTGGCACGTGCAGTCTTCCAAAATTACGTAGCAAAGACTTGTGTAAAACCCAATGCATTTCGAACCAAATAAGTTCTTCATCAGGGGTCACTGAAAAAGTTAGAAACAACAATTGAAACCGATCACTCGAGAACCACAACTTAAAAAATACATAAGAGCACTTATCACCCTTACAAACCTCAATTATACCCTCCCCCAACCACCCCCTTGAAATTCAAAAACTTCCCTCGCTCAGTGAAAAATACACCCAACCCACATCGCATCAACTAAATGCAAAAAGAAACAATGAAACATGTAAAAATAAAACATGTGAAAATAACCATGGGCATGAAACATAAGGATTCACTGAAATGCTAAAAATACATCAAAAAGACACCCCTACACCTCCCCATTGCGTGCATAAACGGTCAAAGTGTGTTGATTTACCTCAAACAAGCCGTAACCGGCATGATCAACCTCCACGTGCCTCACAAACTGAATTAGAAACTCTTCACCCTTTTCCCTCCCACGCAAAACCATACTTATAATACTAATCTCCCACGTGTGTCCAATTGATGGGTTAATTAAACAAAACCAGTAACCAAATGTGGTTGGTGCTTACATGTTATGTGAAACCTAATTACTCCTCCAAATCCCATAATGCATTTCCCTCATTTACTAAGTAAATGCACCCGACATTAAACGCTACTATAAGTACAAAAGACCCACTAAACATATAAAAGTAAACGTGGACATGAAGCATGAAGTTTCAACATAAAATAAAAAACATTGCAGTGCCAAAACAATAATAATCCGGTATGAATATATCAACTGTTAAACGTCTCTCAAGATCTCAATTCAACATGTGCTCCAAACGAACGATGAAACTTGCCTTCCAAAGAGACTGCCCAAAATTTTGAGATGTTCAGCTGTCTCCAAAGCGGTACTCTTACGTATTCAGATCCTTAAACCAAACCTTTCAACCAATGGGGTGCAATCGCGCTTGGGACGATAAAATTGCAAAGCAAGAGGAATAGTAGCGAATGCACACCTTCCTTTAAATTGTTTTAAATTGATGCTGAAACTGCCAAAGAGGTGCGTGCAGTCAGCGCTGTGTACCGTCCCATTTTCACAGCATATCATAGATACTGTCAAAGGGTGCCTCATTTAGGCCCCCAGCTGCTGCACTGCTATACGGAGAAGAAATGCTCCAAGTAAACCATTTTTTTCAAAGTAAACCATGTAATCCGATGTAAACCAATTCATGATTCAAAATGTAGTCGTTCCTTTGTCTATCTATAGGATCACTCCGGAGACAGCGAGTATTAGACCAGAATCTTTTTATTCATGCATTTTCATATGCCTTCTGTTGCCCATCCAGGCTTGTACATTGGCACGTGCAGTCTTCCAAAATTACGTAGCAAACACTTGTGTAAAACCCAATGCATTTCGAACCAAATAAGTTCTTCATCAGGGGTCACTGAAAAAGTTAGAAACAACAATTGAAACCGATCACTCGAGAACCACAACTTAAAAAATACATAAGAGCACTTATCACCCTTACAAACCTCAATTATACCCTCCCCCAACCACCCCTTGAAATTCAAAAACTTCCCTCGTTCAGTGAAAAATACACCCAACCCACATCGCATCAACTAAATGCAAAAAGAAACAATGAAACATGTAAAAATAAAACATGTGAAAATAACCATGGGCATGAAACATAAGGATTCACTGAAATGCTAAAAATACATCAAAAAGACACCCCTACACCTCCCCATTGCGTGCATAAACGGTCAAAGTGTGTTGATTTACCTCAAACAAGCCGTAACCGGCATGATCAACCTCCACGTGCCTCACAAACTGAATTAGAAACTCTTCACCCTTTTCCCTCCCACGCAAAACCATACTTATAATACTAATCTCCCACGTGTGTCCAATTGATGGGTTAATTAAACAAAACCAGTAACCAAATGTGGTTGGTGCTTACATGTTATGTGAAACCTAATTACTCCTCCAAATCCCATAATGCATTTCCCTCATTTACTAAGTAAATGCACCCGACATTAAACGCTACTATAAGTACAAAAGACCCACTAAACATATAAAAGTAAACGTGGACATGAAGCATGAAGATTCAACATAAAATAAAAACATTGCAGTGCCAAAACAATAATAATCCGGTATGAATATATCAACTGTTAAACGTCTCTCAAGTTCTCAATTCAACATGTGCTCCAAACGAACGATGAAACTTGCCGTCCAAAGAGTCTGCCCAAAATTTTGAGATGTTCAGCTGTCTCCAAAGCGATACTCTTACGTATTCAGATCCTTAAACCAAACCTTTCAACCAATGGGGTGCAATCGCGCATGGGACGATAAAATTGCAAAGCAAGAGGAATAGTAGCGAATGCACACCTTCCTTTAAATTGTTTTAAATTGATGCTGAAACTGCCAAAGAGGTGCGTGCAAGTCAGCGCTGTGTACCGTCCCATTTTCACAGCATATCATAGATACTGTCAAAGGGTGCCTCATTTAGGCCCCCAGCTGCTGCACTGCTATACGGAGAAGAAATGCTCCAAGTAAACCATTTTTTTCAAAGTAAACCATGTAATCCGATGTAAACCAATTCATGATTCAAAATGTAGTCGTTCCTTTGTCTATCTATAGAATCACTCCGGAGACAGCGAGTATTAGACCAGAATCTTTTTATTCATGCATTTTCATATGCCTTCTGTTGCCCATCCAGGCTTGTACATTGGCACGTGCAGTCTTCCAAAATTACGTAGCAAACACTTGTGTAAAACCCAATGCATTTCGAACCAAATAAGTTCTTCATCAGGGGTCACTGAAAAAGTTAGAAACAACAATTGAAACCGATCACTCGAGAACCACAACTTAAAAAATACATAAGAGCACTTATCACCCTTACAAACCTCAATTATACCCTCCCCCAACCACCCCCTTGAAATTCAAAAACTTCCCTCGTTCAGTGAAAAATACACCCAACCCACATCGCATCAACTAAATGCAAAAAGAAACAATGAAACATGTAAAAATAAAACATGTGAAAATAACCATGGGCATGAAACATAAGGATTCACTGAAATGCTAAAAATACATCAAAAAGACACCCCTACACCTCCCCATTGCGTGCATAAACGGTCAAAGTGTGTTGATTTACCTCAAACAAGCCGTAACCGGCATGATCAACCTCCACGTGCCTCACAAACTGAATTAGAAACTCTTCACCCTTTTCCCTCCCGCGCAAAACCATACTTATAATACTAATCTCCCACGTGTGTCCAATTGATGGGTTAATTAAACAAAACCAGTAACCAAATGTGGTTGGTGCTTACATGTTATGTGAAACCTAATTACTCCTCCAAATCCCATAATGCATTTCCCTCATTTACTAAATAAATGCACCCGACATTAAACGCTACTATAAGTACAAAAGACCCACTAAACATATAAAAGTAAACGTGGACATGAAGCATGAAGATTCAACATAAAATAAAAACATTGCAGTGCCAAAACAATAATAATCCGGTATGAATATATCAACTGTTAAACGTCTCTCAAGTTCTCAATTCAACATGTGCTCCAAACGAACGATGAAACTTGCCGTCCAAAGAGTCTGCCCAAAATTTTGAGATGTTCAGCTGTCTCCAAAGCGATACTCTTACGTATTCAGATCCTTAAACCAAACCTTTCAACCAATGGGGTGCAATCGCGCATGGGACGATAAAATTGCAAAGCAAGAGGAATAGTAGCGAATGCACACCTTCCTTTAAATTGTTTTAAATTGATGCTGAAACTGCCAAAGAGGTGCGTGCAAGTCAGCGCTGTGTACCGTCCCATTTTCACAGCATATCATAGATACTGTCAAAGGGTGCCTCATTTAGGCCCCCAGCTGCTGCACTGCTATACGGAGAAGAAATGCTCCAAGTAAACCATTTTTTTCAAAGTAAACCATGTAATCCGATGTAAACCAATTCATGATTCAAAATGTAGTCGTTCCTTTGTCTATCTATAGAATCACTCCGGAGACAGCGAGTATTAGACCAGAATCTTTTTATTCATGCATTTTCATATGCCTTCTGTTGCCCATCCAGGCTTGTACATTGGCACGTGCAGTCTTCCAAAATTACGTAGCAAACACTTGTGTAAAACCCAATGCATTTCGAACCAAATAAGTTCTTCATCAGGGGTCACTGAAAAAGTTAGAAACAACAATTGAAACCGATCACTCGAGAACCACAACTTAAAAAATACATAAGAGCACTTATCACCCTTACAAACCTCAATTATACCCTCCCCCAACCACCCCTTGAAATTCAAAAACTTCCCTCGTTCAGTGAAAAATACACCCAACCCACATCGCATCAACTAAATGCAAAAAGAAACAATGAAACATGTAAAAATAAAACATGTGAAAATAACCATGGGCATGAAACATAAGGATTCACTGAAATGCTAAAAATACATCAAAAAGACACCCCTACACCTCCCCGTTGCGTGCATAAACGGTCAAAGTGTGTTGATTTACCTCAAACAAGCCGTAACCGGCATGATCAACCTCCACGTGCCTCACAAACTGAATTAGAAACTCTTCACCCTTTTCCCTCCCGCGCAAAACCATACTTATAATACTCATCTCCCACGTGTGTCCAATTGATGGGTTAATTAAACAAAACCAGTAACCAAATGTGGTTGGTGCTTACATGTTATGTGAAACCTAATTACTCCTCCAAATCCCATAATGCATTTCCCTCATTTACTAAATAAATGCACCCGACATTAAACGCTACTATAAGTACAAAAGACCCACTAAACATATAAAAGTAAACGTGGACATGAAGCATGAAGATTCAACATAAAATAAAAACATTGCAGTGCCAAAACAATAATAATCCGGTATGAATATATCAACTGTTAAACGTCTCTCAAGTTCTCAATTCAACATGTGCTCCAAACGAACGATGAAACTTGCCGTCCAAAGAGTCTGCCCAAAATTTTGAGATGTTCAGCTGTCTCCAAAGCGATACTCTTACGTATTCAGATCCTTAAACCAAACCTTTCAACCAATGGGGTGCAATCGCGCATGGGACGATAAAATTGCAAAGCAAGAGGAATAGTAGCGAATGCACACCTTCCTTTAAATTGTTTTAAATTGATGCTGAAACTGCCAAAGAGGTGCGTGCAAGTCAGCGCTGTGTACCGTCCCATTTTCACAGCATATCATAGATACTGTCAAAGGGTGCCTCATTTAGGCCCCCAGCTGCTGCACTGCTATACGGAGAAGAAATGCTCCAAGTAAACCATTTTTTCAAAGTAAACCATGTAATCCGATGTAAACCAATTCATGATTCAAAATGTAGTCGTTCCTTTGTCTATCTATAGAATCACTCCGGAGACAGCGAGTATTAGACCAGAATCTTTTTATTCATGCATTTTCATATGCCTTCTGTTGCCCATCCAGGCTTGTACATTGGCACGTGCAGTCTTCCAAAATTACGTAGCAAACACTTGTGTAAAACCCAATGCATTTCGAACCAAATAAGTTCTTCATCAGGGGTCACTGAAAAAGTTAGAAACAACAATTGAAACCGATCACTCGAGAACCAAAACTTAAAAATACATAAGAGCACTTATCACCCTTACAAACCTCAATTATACCCTCCCCCAACCACCCCCTTGAAATTCAAAAACTTCCCTCGTTCAGTGAAAAATACACCCAACCCACATCGCATCAACTAAATGCAAAAAGAAACAATGAAACATGTAAAAATAAAACATGTGAAAATAACCAAGGGCATGAAACATAAGGATTCACTGAAATGCTAAAAAATACATCAAAAAAGACACCCCATACACCTCCCCATTGCGTGCATAAACGGTCAAAGTGTGTTGATTTACCTCAAACAAGCCGTAACCGGCATGATCAACCTCCGCGTGCCTCACAAACTGAATTAGAAACTCTTCACCCTTTTCCCTCCCGCGCAAAACCATACTTATAATACTAATCTCCCACGTGTGTCCAATTGATGGGTTAATTAAACAAAACCAGTAACCAAATGTGGTTGGTGCTTACATGTTATGTGAAACCTAATTACTCCTCCAAATCCCATAATGCATTTCCTCATTTACTAAGTAAATGCACCCGACATTAAACGCTACTATAAGTACAAAAGACCCACTAAACATATAAAAGTAAACGTGGACATGAAGCATGAAGATTCAACATAAAATAAAAACATTGCAGTGCCAAAACAATAATAATCCGGTATGAATATATCAACTGTTAAACGTCTCTCAAGTTCTCAATTCAACATGTGCTCCAAACGAACGATGAAACTTGCCGTCCAAAGAGACTGCCCAAAATTTTGAGATGTTCAGCTGTCTCCAAAGCGATACTCTTACGTATTCAGATCCTTAAACCAAACCTTTCAACCAATGGGGTGCAATCGCGCATGGGACGATAAAATTGCAAAGCAAGAGGAATAGTAGCGAATGCACACCTTCCTTTAAATTGTTTTAAATTGATGCTGAAACTGCCAAAGAGGTGCGTGCAAGTCAGCGCTGTGTACCGTCCCATTTTCACAGCATATCATAGATACTGTCAAAGGGTGCCTCATTTAGGCCCCCAGCTGCTGCACTGCTATACGGAGAAGAAATGCTCCAAGTAAACCATTTTTTCAAAGTAAACCATGTAATCCGATGTAAACCAATTCATGATTCAAAATGTAGTCGTTCCTTTGTCTATCTATAGAATCACTCCGGAGACAGCGAGTATTAGACCAGAATCTTTTTATTCATGCATTTTCATATGCCTTCTGTTGCCCATCCAGGCTTGTACATTGGCACGTGCAGTCTTCCAAAATTACGTAGCAAACACTTGTGTAAAACCCAATGCATTTCGAACCAAATAAGTTCTTCATCAGGGGTCACTGAAAAAGTTAGAAACAACAATTGAAACCGATCACTCGAGAACCAAAACTTAAAAAATACATAAGAGCACTTATCACCCTTACAAACCTCAATTATACCCTCCCCCAACCACCCCTTGAAATTCAAAAACTTCCCTCGTTCAGTGAAAAATACACCCAACCCACATCGCATCAACTAAATGCAAAAAGAAACAATGAAACATGTAAAAATAAAACATGTGAAAATAACCATGGGCATGAAACATAAGGATTCACTGAAATGCTAAAAATACATCAAAAAGACACCCCATACACCTCCCCATTGCGTGCATAAACGGTCAAAGTGTGTTGATTTACCTCAAACAAGCCATAACCGGCATGATCAACCTCCGCGTGCCTCACAAACTGAATTAGAAACTCTTCACCCTTTTCCCTCCCGCGCGAAATGCATTGGGTTTTACACAAGTGTTTGCTACATAATTGTGGAAGACTGCACGTGCCAATGTACAAGCCTGGATGGGCAACAGAAGGCATATGAAAATGCATGAATAAAAAGATTCTGGTCTAATACTCGCTGTCTCCGGAGTGATTCTATAGATAGACAAAGGAACGACTACATTTTGAATCATGAATTGGTTTACATCGGATTACATGGTTTACTTTGAAAAAAATGGTTTACTTGGAGCATTTCTTCTCCGTATAGCAGTGCAGCAGCTGGGGGCCTAAATGAGGCACCCTTTGACAGTATCTATGATATGCTGTGAAAATGGGACGATACACAGCGCTGACTTGCACGCACCTCTTTGGCAGTTTCAGCATCAATTTAAAACAATTTAAAGGAAGGTGTGCATTCGCTACTATTCCTCTTGTTTGCAATTTTATCGTCCCATGCGCCATTGCACCCCATTGGTTGAAAGGTTTGGTTTAAGGATCTGAATACGTAAGAGTATCGCTTTGGAGACAGCTGAACATCTCAAAATTTTGGGCAGACTCTTTGGACGGCAAGTTTCATCGTTCGTTTGGAGCACATGTTGAATTGAGAACTTGAGAGACGTTTAACAGTTGATATATTCATACCGGATTATTATTGTTTTGGCACTGCAATGTTTTTTATTTTATGTTGAATCTTCATGCTTCATGTCCACGTTTACTTTTATATGTTTAGTGGGTCTTTTGTACTTATAGTAGCGTTTAATGTCGGGTGCATTTATTTAGTAAATGAGGGAAATGCATTGTGGGATTTGGAGGAGTAATTAGGTTTCACATAACATGTAAGCACCAACCACATTTGGTTACTGGTTTTGTTTAATTAACCCATCAATTGGACACACGTGGGAGATTAGTATTATAAGTATGGTTTTGCGCGGGAGGGAAAAGGGTGAAGAGTTTCTAATTCAGTTTATGAGGCACGCGGAGGTTGATCATGCCGGTTACGGCTTGTTTGAGGTAAATCAACACACTTTGACCGTTTATGCACGCAACGGGGAGGTGTAGGGGTGTCTTTTTTGATGTATTTTTTAGCATTTCAGTGAATCCTTATGTTTCATGCCCATGGTTATTTTCACATGTTTTATTTTTACATGTTTCATTGTTTCTTTTTGCATTTAGTTGATGCGATGTGGGTTGGGTGTATTTTTCACTGAACGAGGGAAGTTTTTGAATTTCAAGGGGGTGGTTGGGGGAGGGTATAATTGATATTTGTAAGGGTGATAAGTGCTCTTATGTATTTTTTAAGTTTTGGTTCTCGAGTGATCGGTTTCAATTGTTGTTTCTAACTTTTTCAGTGACCCCTGATGAAGAACTTATTTGGTTCAAAATGCATTGGGTTTTACACAAGTGTTTGCTACATAATTTTGGAAGACTGCACGTGCCAATGTACAAGCCTGGATGGGCAACAGAAGGCATATGAAAATGCATGAATAAAAAGATTCTGGTCTAATACTCGCTGTCTCCGGAGTGATTCTATAGATAGACAAAGGAACGACTAGATTTTGAATCATGAATTGGTTTACATCGGATTACATGGTTTACTTTGGAAAAAATGGTTTACTTGGAGCATTTCTTCTCCGTATAGCAGTGCAGCAGCTGGGGGCCTAAATCAGGCACCCTTTGACAGTATCAATGATATGCTGTGAAAATGGGACGGTACACAGCGCTGACTAGCACGCACCTCTTTGGCAGTTTCAGCATCAATTTAAAACAATTTAAAGGAAGGTGTGCATTCGCTACTATTCCTCTTGCTTTGCAATTTTATCGTCCCATGCGCGATTGCACCCCATTGGTTGAAAGGTTTGGTTTAAGGATCTGAATACGTAAGAGTATCGCTTTGGAGACAGCTGAACATCTCAAAATTTTGGGCAGACTCTTTGGACGGCAAGTTTCATCGTTCGTTTGGAGCACATGTTGAATTGAGAACTTGAGAGACGTTTAACAGTTGATATATTCATACCGGATTATTATTGTTTTGGCACTTCAATGTTTTTTATTTTATGTTGAATCTTCATGCTTCATGTCCACGTTTATTTTTATATGTTTAGCGGGTCTTTTGTAGTTATAGTAGCGTTTAATGTCGGGTGCATTTATTTAGTAAATGAGGGAAATGCATTATGGGATTTGGAGGAGTAATTAGGTTTCACATAACATGTAAGCACCAACCACATTTGGTTACTGGTTTTGTTTAATTAACCCATCAATTGGACACACGTGGGAGATTAGTATTATAAGTATGGTTTTGCGCGGGAGGGAAAAGGGTGAAGAGTTTCAAATTCAGTTTGTGAGGCACGCGGAGGTTGATCATGCCGGTTACGGCTTGTTTGAGGTAAATCAACACACTTTGACCGTTTATGGACGCAACGGGGAGGTGTAGGGGTGTCTTTTTTGATGTATTTTTAGCATTTCAGTGAATCCTTATGTTTCATGCCCATGGTTATTTTCACATGTTTTATTTTTACATGTTTCATTGTTTCTTTTTGCATTTAGTTGATGCGATGTGGGTTGGGTGTATTTTTCACTGAACGAGGGAAGTTTTTGAATTTCAAGGGGGTGGTTGGGGGAGGGTATAATTGAGGTTTGTAAGGGTGATAAGTGCTCTTATGTATTTTTTAAGTTTTGGTTCTCGAGTGATCGGTTTCAATTGTTGTTTCTAACTTTTTCAGTGACCCCTGATGAAGAAATTATTTGGTTCGAAATGCATTGGGTTTTACACAAGTGTTTGCTACGTAATTTTGGAAGACTGCACGTGCCAATGTACAAGCCTGGATGGGCAACAGAAGGCATATGAAAATGCATGAATAAAAAGATTCTGGTCAAATACTCGCTGTCTCCGGAGTGATTCTATAGATAGACAAAGGAACAACTACATTTTGAATCATGAATTGGTTTACATCGGATTACATGGTTTACTTTGAAAAAAATGGTTTACTTGGAGCATTTCTTCTCCGTATAGCAGTGCAGCAGCTGGGGGCCTAAATGAGGCACCCTTTGACAGTAGGTATCATATTTTTGGCATGATCCTTGGGTTAAGGAATTTTCAAGTAGAGTCAAAGTGTGTGGTTTATTTTATTTGTTTATGTTACTAACATGTTTCAAAAATTAAGTTTGATAAAATGCACGAGCCGAAAAATTTGAAACTCTCTCTTTATACTATAGTGACCCCTGAGGAAGGGTGTGATCCCGAAATGCATTGGGTCAATAGTGCTGCAACTACTTGAAGTTTGAAATAATTTTGACGTGCTGCTGCAACAGGCCTGGATTGACAATTTGCAAGCATATGTATATTGATGTAAACATTTGGGAAGATTGAAATAAAATGAGGGGCAAGAAGAATCAATGAACATAATTGGATTAACATAGCTTATGATATTTATACATATTTTTCTGATGGTGTGCACCTTGGGACTGTTGCACATGTGGGCATCAGCTTATTCCAGATAACATCCATGAATGGCACCAATCCAACAATCATTTTTTGGTAGAGGATGTGTAAGTATCATTGACTACATTTTCTTGTCCAGATCCCTTGTTAGGTAGGTCTTGAACAACTAAACATTTAATTTGTTCATTGACGATCATTATCCACTTACTTTGCCTTTTGATTTTCCTGGATTACAGTCTGTAATTTGGCCAGGGGCTTCTACTCCTATGACCACTAAAAACTGCAATCAGTGGCTGTATGGAAATTGCCTTACCCTCAATTTTTCTTTATCTGAATTAATTAGGAGCAATTCGTAGCGCTTTAAATGCTGTCTCACTGAAGAGTCGGACAATATATCCATTGTTGGTCTTTCACCAAAATATGTACACAGGTGAGAACAATGCTTTTGCTATCAGTTTTTGGCTCTGATACACTGACCCCAAAGTGGTTTGACACAGCCTATTCTCAAGCCAACCACAATTTGAGATACGCTTTGGGTGCACAGCTTCGGAACATGGAGGAAGTTAGTGGGTACAGGGTGAATTATAAACATATCCTGCAGGTAAGGAAGAAGGAAATTCAGGACAGTAATCTTATGGCTATAACGGAAGCCAACAATCTTAAAGAGACAAAACTCTTCTCTTTGACAGTCAACCAAATTAGAAATTGCAGCTCTAGCAAGACCCTCTTAGCTCACATATCATAGCTGATCACCAGGTATCCCATTTCCCAAGCATTTATTGCTCTAGTAGTTGTGTCAGTTCCTCTACAGAACAATTTGTTGGGGATGTTTCTAATGCTAGCCTAATGTTTGATGTGGAAGAAGTTACTGCAGCTCTCACAGAAAGTCCTGCAAATAAAGCATCAGGGCCCAATGGAGTCTCAATTGATATGTTCAAGTGTAGCTACCATTTATGGGCTCCGCGGCTCACAATTGTTTTTACTCACTTGCAGGTTCTTTCCTTGGCTTTATCTTGATCCTCCTCACTGATAGTATCAATTTTTTCAAAAAGGTGATCGTACCAGCCCATGTTTTGGAGAGTGATATACAATCGGGTAAGATCTTGGGTTAACGATAATAACATTCTAAGCTTCTGTCTGTATGGGTTTAGGGAAGGTCTGGGGTCGGTGCAACAGTGTTTGAACCGCCATCTCCTTATTTGTAAATAGGTAGTAGCAAGGCACTTGCTACAGTATCTAGTGCATTTGATTGCATGAACAGGTCCAAGGTAATGGTCTCTGTTACTGGAAAAGGGGTTGGATGCCACCTTGGTTAATTCTTTGCACTTCTTTCATTTGAATTTATCTGCTAGTATAAGATTTAGTCAGAATGGGGAGTATACAGAGTTCTTTTGTTTCCATAGAGAGGTTTGTCATGGCTGTATATTAATGCTGATTTTATGAGTTCATTATGTAAATAATTTGACTCAACATTTGATATCATGCTGAAAGGATGTACAGCAGATTGACAAGCAGCAGGTCGCTCTGTTACCTTATACAGACAATGCTGTGCTGTTAGCTCATACACATAGCAGTCTGTTGCACTTAGCATCATCTTTTTCCTCCTTCATGACGACCTTAGACATGGACATCAATTACTCCAAGTCTCATGTCTTGGTCTGTGGCACAACAAGTCATAAGTTGAGCTCAATCTACATTAATTCTAATACCTTGTCAGCCGTAAACAGTTTCCCATATTTGGGGTTTTGCTTTGACTCCTGTGGTTCCTGGTCTACTTATTTAGCCACCAGGTGTCACAAATTGTCTCAGTTGATTGGTGCACTTTTAAACCTAACTCCCATGGTGGGTGGCAAACTGATTGCAAAGTTTCTTGATACCTGGCCTCACTTGGTGGGTGGCAAACTGATTGCAATGTTTCTTGATACCTGGCCTCACTTATACCTAAACAGGCTGTGTCTTGTCCTCACATAAAGGGCTGTATACCCCCCTACAGTGAGTGTGGAGATAGGGCAGGAAGGGAGGACTTCTATGCACTTCAAAGACCTGTCTTTGAAGTCGCCCCCACTTTAAAGGCCTAACTGGGTATAAGTACTGGATCTCTGACACCATGACTTCAGTACACTTCTGGACCTGTGAATGCTCTGCCAGGTAGAAGGAATGCTGTGCTGCTGAAGGACTGCCACTCTACTGGGCTACTGTGTGCTGGACTCTTGCGTGGGCTGTGCTGATCTGCTGCCTGCTGTTACCCTGTCTTGGTGAGAAGGACTGGATCTGCATCAATTGATCCCAGAGGGACTCTACGAGCTAGCTGGTTGGCCTCCTGATCTAAATTCTCATGAACATACAAGACCTCCGACTTTCCTGCTTCTGCACTTGGACTCTTCCATCTGTGAGTCAGTCCTGCTAAGTAGTGCCACCCCAGTACTGGACCTCTAGAAGTGGGCCTAAGGTGCTTGCTTCAACAAAACACATGCATCCTCTGTCGAACCGGCGCAATGATGCAATTTGCATACATCTAAACCAGTGCAACATCCCTCTTACATGGATCGGATTGACGCATTGCTCCTGTTGCGGGGATCAGGACCGGGTGTTGCTCCTTTGCTTGGACCAGAACCGGAGCATTGCCTCTACTGCGTGGATCAGCCCAGATGCATCATCTTTGGAATCAACTCTGCACAAGGTCTCTGCAACTCCGTCTATGTCATCCTTGATGACGATGCCAAATCTCCAAATCACAGGTCTTCACTCATCGGAGTCGACACTTTTTATTTTTTTTTGTACATGTTAAGCGCAACATTCATCCCATGGGATATCACGGCGCTAAGAGAAGCTCAAGCCCATTTTTAAAGATATTTAATAACAAAAGGCATCAGCAGTTAAGTCCTAAACAGCTATGTTTTCAGCTTCTTCCTAAATTTCATATGGTCATCAGTGAGGCGGAGGTCAAAAAGAAATTCATTCCAATGTACGGCCGCCAAGTATGAGAAGGAGCGACGCCCCGCTCTGACCTTCTTTATGTGTCTAGTTTTAGCCAGAGCACAATTGCAAGACCTTGATTCTCCTGAGGGAACATAAAATTCTACTTTGTCCTGCAAGATTCTGGTGCCAAGCTTGTATAAAGCTCTATGCGCATAGCACAATAGTTTGAACTTGGCCCTTTGGCGCATAGGCAGCCAATGAAGCTCCTCCAAACACTCTGATGCTGAGCTGTACTGCCACTGCTGCGCGGATCAGGACCTGAGTATCGCCACCACTACGTGGATCAGCACCAATGCATTGCTTCGGCTGCACCCCGCATCTTTGACATCACCACAGCCAGGATCATGGTGCTTTTGTTCAGCGGGCCTCACTGGGTCCCTGTGTCTGCCCAGCGCTCCATCATGGTCAGCTTGAATTTATGACTCTGTCCCGGTCCAACGTGACCAGATATCCCAAGCAAGCGATTATTGCTTCTAAGTGCTATTTTACAGTTTATTCTTTAAAAAGTCATATCTCAAGCTCCAGTTATTGGATTGTTGTTGTTTTGGTCTTGTTTTATTTATTAAACTGGGTTCTATTTTTCTAAGCTCGTGTGGAATCTTTTTGTGTGGTGTTTTCATTGTTTTGCTGTTTGAAGGATTGCACAAATACTTTACAAATGTCCTCTAAGTTAAGCCTGACTGTTCTGTGCTAAGCTACCAGAGAGTGAGCACAGGATAATTTAGGGTTTGTCTCCTTCTTACCCCGACTAGGATTGTGATTGCTGCTTTACTTTGCACAACCCATTCAACCTACAACCCAATTTCTAACATTGGTGATCATTGGTGAGGATAGGCATTGTGTTTGTGCAGTGCATTACTGTAACTTTGTGTACACTACCCATTTACATCTTAGGCCAAATCAAATTTTAAATTCTCCCTAATTGGCATTTTTGATTAACTCCAAAACCATGTCTTGGTGCCCGGTGGAGCTGTTTTATCAGCTATAGAGGAGATTAGGCTCTGGTTCACCCCCTCGGCCATCACCTACCCAGCCGGACATTGCACATGGTTCCCCTCATCTCTCCGCTGTGTCTCCTTACCTCCCCCGCCCTTCGACGAATCCACCACCTGAAGTTCTTTCCTCCTTGCCGGTCTTCCTGACCCGATCTGCATTCCCTACCCCTTTTTACCTTCCCCCCTCTTACTTCTTTGCCCCTTGGACCTGTGTCTTGGTTATTCTATGCGCTAGTAACTCATGTTATTGTGTAACACTGTTTGTTTTCCCTGTGTTATACTTGGCTCCTGTAATTGTTGTAATTTTGTAACTTGTAACTCGCTGATCCTCATGTAAAGCGCTCTGATACCTCTGGGTCTAGCCAGCGCTATATAAAACTCTGCAAACAAATACATAAATAAATGTCTCTGGCTGCTGGTTCTACAACTGGAACCATGGAATTTGAGATTCCTAACCTGGAAATCTATACGGTGGCCCGGCTTAAGGACTTTTGCAAGGAGATTGGGTTTCTTGCCAAGAATGCTATCAAGATGGTGGAATTACAAAAGGCGCTAAGGGCCTGGGGAGAAACCCACTCAGAGGAAGATTACGGATTGGGAGAGCCTGATGAACCACCTGCAGTGGCTGAGGGTGAAACGCCTGAATTGGAGCTCCCTGTCAGGGCAGGGAGCAGTGTCTTTTCCCATGGCTTATCCCCATAGGAACTGACATAGAGGAGGGAGGAGAGGGAATTCAAACTGCAGCTGGCCAAATTGAGAATGGAGGAAAGAATGTTGCCATGGAGGAGATGAAGGCTGAAACAGCTGCGGAAGAAAAAAAGTTGTTGTTGGCTCATGAGAGATGCCTACAAGGGATGGATATCAAGACCAGACAGGTGGATTCCAGCAGTGATGGTGGTAGCATACCTGCAGTAATTGAAGGAGAGAAAGGGTTCACCTAACCAAGGATTTGGAGCCCAGTTATGTGGTGGGAGAAGACATTGATAAATGGTTTTATGCTTATGTAGTTGCATTGAAGGTGCACAGGGTTCCTGAGGAGCACTGGGGTGGTGGTCTGTAGAAACACATGCCTACTCTGGGGAGGGACACATTTCTTACACTAAAGGTTGAGGACCAAACCAAGTATACCTCAATGAAGGACAATTTAATTGACAAATTTGGGCTGATTCCCGAGAAGTATCGCTAAAGATTCAGGGACAGCCAGAAGCTCCACAACCAATCCTGAGTATATTTTATGGACTACTCCAACAAAGCACCGAATGGTTAGGTGTAGGATAAATGATTATGTTGGGTTAATCATGACAGAGCACATGCTTAGTATTTGCTTAAGAGTGTTGTTTTGCACCTAGTTGGCAGTAAGCTGACTGACCCCATGAAGTAGACCTCTGGGCTAGCACCAGAGTGGCCTAGAAGGTATCAGGGGGACTCCAAAAAAGGTGGTCAGGATTCCAACCAGAAGAAATGTATTGAGTGCTACAAGTATGGGTACTCCAAGGGAGACTCCAAATGTCCCAAGAGGACACAGCCCCCCATTGGTGGGCAGACACCTCGGTTGGCAAGTGTAGTGCTTGGGGAGGAGGTAGTCCCAGTTAGCTTTGGGGGACAGACAGAGGTGACCCTAGTTTCCTTAGGGGAAAAAGTGATGATGACTAAAGCACAATGTCTGCTAATACGTCCAAGTAAAGGCAGTCGGTCACCATTAACGGGCTATGGGTGGAGGCTCTGCGAGACACAGGAGCCACCATGATTATTGTCAGGTGTCAGCTGATGTTTGCAAAGCAGGTCCTACCGAGCACATTCCATGAAGTCATATGTGCAGACAATTGTGAAAGTCATCTAAAGGTGGCTCTGGATCCCTATGAGTGGGGCGTCTCAGGTTCTCTGAAAGTTGCTGTAAGCCCTGCCATGCCTGTTGATTGTTTGCTAGGCAATGACCTGGAGCATACTGCCTGGAGTAAGGTATAGCTCAGGTCACACTTGGAGATGATGAGATTGCCTGAGTGGGTCTATATATGACCACATAGTCCATACCTGCCCGCAAAGGGAGTCAACTGCGTCTGGAGCCCGGAAAAATGGCCAAGACAGTTTCCAAGGAGAGGGGAATGGGGTATGGGCAACAAACCCCTGAGGTTCTCCCAGTGGAGGTTGACGGGTCACTGAGTAGGAGGTCCCTGAGCTAGCCAGGGAGGACATTACCGCCCTAGGTGACCTACCTGAGCTTTCTAGCTGGCATGTTGAGGGTGGGCCCAACAGGTAGGAGTTCTGCACAGCACATCAGGAGTTTCCCACTCTTGAGGTGACAGGCCTCATTCATGCAGTAGGTGAAGCCTCTGGGGACCACCAAATCTTCTGGGAGAATGATCTCCTCTATAGCTGTCACAGCATTTGTGCTTATGCTGCCCCCTCCCCCCCAGTGTTAGAGGACTTTCCTACTGGGTTTGGCTCCCAATATCCCCCTGGAAGGACATTTAAGGAATGACAAGACCTTTGCCCAGGCTTGTCTCCCACTTTTATTGGCCCAGAATGAAGACAGATTCAGATGCATTCTCCAGGTTCTGTCCAATTTGCCAGGCCAGTGGGAAATCAGGGAAAAAGCACAAAGCTCCCCTGAGCATTCTCTTTGTCTACATGGAGATGCCACAGAAAGGAGTAAGGTTCAGCCTCTTTGAACTCCACTATGGCCACCCTGTTAGGGGATTTATGAGCCTTGTCAAGGAGGGGTGGGAGCAAGCTCCCAAGAAACCCCCAAGGATGTGGTCAGTACATGCAAGCTCTCCACAACCAGATGCTTCACTTTTGAAAAAATGAAAAAGCAATTTAGGGGCCAGTCAAAAAGTCATGAAGCTCTGGTATGACCAGAAGGCCTCTCTGGTGGCGTTTCAGCCAGGCCAGAAAGTATGGGTCATGGAACCAGTAGAGCACAGGGCTGTCCAGGACCACTGGACCAGCCCATACAAAATCAAGGAGTATAAGGGTGAGTCCACCTACTTGGTGGCTCTCCAGACCCTCAAGAACCCCTCAAGGGTGCTCCATGTGAACAGACTCAAACCTCACTTCGAGAGGTCCGAAGTGAGCATGCTCCTCGTGACAGATGAGGGGGTGAAAGAGGAGAGCGAACCTCTCCCTAACCTCCTCTCTGCACAGGAACATGATGGGTCAGTGGAGGGTGTCAACCTCTCTTCCACCCTGACCCCAGTACAGCAGAGTGACTGTTACCAGTTGCTGGGACAGTTTGCCTCATTCTTCTCACTCACCCTTGGGCTCACACATCTGTGCGTCCATGATATTGATACTTGAAATATCCACCTGGCAGGACATTTAGGGCAAAACAAGACCTTCCCCAGGGTTGTCTCCCACTTTTATTGGCCCAGAATCAAGACATCCTCAGATGCATTCTGCAGATCCTGTCCCACCTGTCAGGTCAGTGGGAAATCATAGAAAAAGCACAAAGTTCCTCTGACCTCTTTACCAGTCATTGGCACTCCCTTTGAAAGGGTAGGAATCGACATCATTAGACCCTTGGACCCCAATACAGCGTTAGGCAACAGGTTTGTCCTGGTCGACCATGCCACCCGCTAACTAGAGGCCATCCCTCTGAGGTCAGTGGCTGTACCTGTGGTGACTAAGAGCTCTGATAGGAAACTTTACCTGTGTTGGGTACCCCAAGGAGGTAGTGTCTGACAAAGGTACGAACTTCATGTCTGCGTACATGAAGTCCATGTGGGATGAGTCTGGTGTAACTTACAACTTCACCATCCCCTATCACCACCAACCACTGCTCTTGTGGAGAGAATCAACAAGAACTTGAAGGCCATTATTATGGGCCACCCTGAGCCCATGAGATGTATGTGGAATGTCCTCTTGCCATGCCTTCTCTTTGCCTACAGGGAGGTGCCACAGAAAGGAGTAGGGTTCAGCCCCTTTGAACTCCTCTATGGCCACCCTGTTAGGGGACCTCTGAGCCTTGTCAAGGAGGGGTAGGAGCAAGCTCCTAAGAAAGCCATCAGGATGTGGTCAGCTACATGCTGGTCGTGACATCCAGATGCATCACTTCTGGAAAAAGGCAAAAAGCAATTTAGAAGTCAGTCAATAAGTCATGAAGCTCTGGTATGACCAGAAGGCCACTCTGGTGGAATTTCAGCCTGGACAGAAAGTGTGGGCCATGGAAACAGGTAGAGCCCTGGGCCCTCATGGACCGCTGGACTGACCCATACGAAATCAAGGAGTGTAAGGGTGAGTTCACCTACTTTGTGGATATCCAGACCCCTAGGAGTACCCAAAGAACAGAACAGGAGAGTGACTATTGCCAGTTGCTGGGACAGTTTGCCTCACTGTTTTTACTCACCCCTGGACTCACACATCTGTATGTCCATGATATTGATACTGGAGACAGTCTACCTGTGAAGAACATAATTTACAGGTTGTCAGACACAGTGAGGGGAAACATCAAGGAGGAAGGCTCCATGATGTTGGCATTAGGGGTGATTGAGCCCTTTAGTAGTCCTTGTTCCAGCCTTGTGGTGCTGGTACCAAATGTGGCCCCATATCAGAACTCTTGTTCTGCATAGACAACAGAGTACTCAATTCTGTCACAAGACTGACACACACCCCAACCTCCCAGCTGATGAGCTCATTGACGGGCTGGGTGCTGCCAAATTCCTCAACCTTTAATTTGACATAGGGTATTGGCAGATCGCTCTTACATCACCGTCTACAGTTACAGCTGGAGGAACACCTGCATCACATCCATGAGGTGTTTCAGGCCCTGCAACAGGCAGGCCTGACCATCAAGGCCAGTAAGTGCCAGATTGGGCAGGGTCCTGTGGTATACCTGTGTCACTTGTTAGGTGGGGGCAAGGTACAGCCCCTCCAGCCCAAGATTGAATCTATCATAGCCTGGCAACCACCTAAAACCCAGACAGATTTGAGAGGCTTCCTAGGCCTCACAGGCTACTACAGAAGAATTGCTAAGGGTTGTGGCACCATTCATGTCCTTTTAACTGAGTTGACTTTGAAAAAGCAGCTCAGATTGATGACCTGGACAGAGGCTTGTCAGAAAGCTTTTGATACCCTAAAGGAAGCCTAACATACAGGACCAGTACTCAAGGCACCTGATTTATCCAAGCAATTCATCATGCAAATGTAAACCTCAGAGCATGACATACGGGCTGTCTTAGCATAGTTAAACAAGGAGGGCCCGGACCAACCGGTAGCCTTCATTAGTAGGAGGTTACTTTCACAGAAACAGAGGTAGAGTGCCATTGAAAGGTAAACTTTTGTTGCGATCTGGGCACTGAAGAAGTTGAGACCATACCTGTTCGGGACTCGCTTCCTGGTTCAGACAGACCACAGGCCTTCAGATTGCTCATGCAGATATGGGCCGAAAATCCCAAACTGTTAAGGTGGTCCATATCCCTATAGGGAATAGACTTTATGGTGGAACATCGTCAGGGGTCAGACCATGCCAATGCTGATGTACTCTCCAGGTTGAACTGCCTTAGTAAAGAGAACTCCCAAGGGGTTGGATAGCTCTCCCCACTTTCAGCTGGGGGGACAGGTGTTAGACCTGACAACCTTAGGGTGATCTTCCCCCAGCTTTTTGCCTTCCTCTGTCATTGTTTCTGACCTTGTCTAGGCTGGCTTTAGAATTCAGTGCAATTTACCACTGTTAACCAGTGCTAAAATGCTTGTGCTCTCTCCCCTAAACATGTTCGTTTTGGCCCATCTCCATAGACACATTTAATTTACTTATAAGTCCCTAGTAAAGTGTACTACATGTGCCCAGGACCTTTAAATAAAATGCTACTAGTGGGCCACCCGTTTAAGTAGCCCTCTAACCATGAGTCAGGCCTGATGCTGCACAGCCAGTGCATGCAGTTTAAATTGTCATTTTGGTCTGTCAAGATAAAATTCTTGCTGGGTTGAAACCTTCCCATTTTATACATATAAAACACCACTAAGGTAGGCCCTAACAACCCAGAGGGCAGGGTGTAATGTGTTTAAAAGGCAGGACAAGTACTTTTAAGTTTTATATGTTCTAGTAGTGAAGCATTCTTAAATTCATTTTTCACGACTGCAAGGTCTATCTCTCCCATAACTTAACATTGTGATTACCTTATTACATGTTTTAATTGTAATTCCCAATTGTGAAGGGGTGGACGTTTCAAGTTTGGTGTCTCTGGACCAGTATTTATAATCACAACTCATGGTGAAGTCTGATTTTAAATTGCAGTTCTGAAAATGCCACTTTTAGAAAGTTTGTAAATCGGTAACCTATTACCGCCTCACAAAATACTGTTTGCGAGTTGGTATTAGGAAGATACGTTTCCCTTCCTAATAGTCAGTTGCAGAGCTATGTAAAACATTCATATTTGACCAACTCTATGAAGGAGGTAGTAGCCCATTTGAATAAGGGGTCCCAAAAGGAACCCTTCCCTTTGTGTATGTGGGCGCCAACATTTTTTAAGAGCAGGAAGTGGTCCCACGGACCATTGCCTACTCTTAAAAAATGAAAAGGAAACATTTCATTTTTCTTTTTTAAAAGCATGCCATTTTCCTTTAACCCCTTGACCGCGATCGGAATTCCGCCCAGGTGCTGGACATTCCGATCTCGGGTTTGGTCGTGACGAGCTCAGCTCGTCATGCGCACACGCCCACCGCGCAGCATGACGAGCTGAGCTCGTCATGAGCATAGAAGGGGTTAAGGAAAATGGGCTGCATTTCAATAACAAAATTGCTTTATTTGAAAAGCAATCACAGACATGGTGGTCTGCTGACCCCAGCAGGCTACCATCCCTCTGATTACAGGCCATTCCAAGTGGGTCGCAAATTGTGACTTACCTCATGAATATTGATTAGGTAGGTCGTTTGCGACCCCATTGGGAATCGCTAAAATGTCTGATACACATTAGTACATCGGTTTTTGTGAGTCCATAATTGCAAGTCATAAAAAATCGCAATTAGAGACTCACAAAATGAAGTGGTCGTACATCTGGCCGTAGGTGCCCTCTGCCTATCTCTGATCAGTCTTGGGTGGGTGAAAGCTGGGCTGTGTGTATTACCCCTAGACAGCACACACACAATGGGAGCTTGGGTGTGACTTGATGGGTCATCCTGGGAGGATGGGAGGGAGGAGCGGAACCTAGCCTCACTTACACCTGAAAAGAATCTGTCCTGTCCCCATACAACGGGCTGCATACCCCCCTGTAGTGAGTCTGGAGTTAGGGCAGGAAGGGAGGACCTGTGTGCACTTCAAAGACTTGTCTTTGAAGTCTCCCCCACTTCAAAGACCCTACTGCGTGTAAGTACTGGATCT
Source organism: Calotriton arnoldi (assembly GCA_963921515.1). NCBI lineage: Eukaryota > Metazoa > Chordata > Amphibia > Caudata > Salamandridae > Calotriton > Calotriton arnoldi. The sequence continues at coordinate 2,865,994 of CAWUFW010000914.1, read as the reverse complement.
GTTACACCATGACTTCAGTACACTTATGGACCTGTGACTATTCTGCCAGGAAGAAGGACTGCTTTGCTGCTGAAGGACTGCCACTCAGCTGGACCACTGCTTGCTGGACTCTTGAATTGCTGTGCTGCCTTACTGTCTGCTGTTTCCCTGCCTTGGTGAGAAGGACTAGACCTGCATCACTTGAACCCAGAGTGATTCCAAGGGCTAGTTGTCTGACCTCCTAATCTGAAGTCTCTGAAGTGAGGCTTGGACAAGATGGGCAAATGGTCTTTAATTTCCTCAAAGGAGAAGACTTAAAAGATGACGAGTCTGATGTAAGAGCAGTCACAACATCCTTTAGCAAGCTCAAAGAAGATGGTGCAGCAAGTCACCACACTGCACACCTTGGCATTGTTTTGGCTGACCTTAGAACTTTGCACACTTTACCACCACCGACCAGTGCTAAATTGCTTGTGCTCTCTCCTTACAATATGTTAAATTCGCTCATACCCAATTGGCATTTGTAATTTTCTTGTAAGTCCTTAGTAAAGTGGCACTACCTGTATCCAGGGCCTGTAAAATAAATGCTAAGAGCGGGCCTGCACCTAAAAGAACAGATGATGGACGCAATGCTGAATTAATCAAACATTCACCCCCAGTCACGGGTCTGGGTTAAATCCATTGTTTTTTTACATGCCAAGCCATTCCACTTTAGACCCAGCCATATGCAAATCAGTCTTAGGACACAATCAGGATAGGCCATGGACAGCCCAGAGGGAAGTTGTAATGTATTTAGAAAGTAGGACATGTACATTTAAGTTTTACCAGCAAGCAAAAGGTATAACCCTTTATTTCTCTTTTTTGGTGTTGCTTTAATTTAGCTTCCCCACAAGAAAATCACTGAGCACATAAAATATTCTCACACACCCTAAAATCCTAAAAATTCAAATGTATTGTTGGACCTGACCCTCTCTGCAAGGTCAACCCCAAACCTTCTGCATTCACCCGCCACCTTTTTGCTGAATTCGTTTTTGCTGGTCTTAGGACTCTGTGCACTTTACCACTGCTAATCAGTGCTAAAGTGTTTATGCTCTCTCTGTAAAACATGGCAACATTGGCTTATACCCAATCGGCATATTTAATTTCTTTCTACGTCCATAGTAAAGTGGTACTAGATATACCCAGGGCCTGTAAATTAAATGCTACTAGTGGGCCTGCAGCACTGATTTTGCCCCCCACTTAAGTAGCCCTTTAAGCATATCTCAGGCCTGCCATTGCAGCCTGTGTGTATACAGTTTAAACTGCCATTTCAACCTGTTAAATTAAAGCTTTTGCCAGCCCCATACCTTCCCCTTTAATACATATGTCACCCGAGGATATGCCCTGGACAGCCCAGAGGGCAGGGTGCTGTGTATTTCAAAGGTTGGGCATGTTCTGGTAGTGAAAAACTCTTAAATTCATTGTTCACTATTGCAAGGCCTACCTCTCCAACAGAATAACATTGGATTTACCTTATTACATTATAAAAGTGTAATTTTCAAATGGGAACAGGTAGCAAATTCATGTTTGGTGTTCAGCATGCCGTCCATCATTTTTTTGCACAGCATTTTTCACCCTAAGTGGGAAGGGTATGCCCAGGCGTAGGTCCTGTGCTCACTGTGTCACTGTATGCAAGCTAGCCTGGCTGATAAGTGGTGATACCCCAAAATCGGTCCCAGGATCCTTGTTTCCAGTCCATCGAAGACCTGGCTTGGCAGTTTGTGCTTGACTGTTCCCATAAGGAGAAGGCCTGGGCGGTAAATTTCGTTCCGCTCGCGGAATTTGCGGAATTTGAGTAATTTCACGTTCAAAAATTCCGCGATCCGCGGCTTCGCGGAATTTTTTGCTTGTTCGCGCTTTCAAAGTGCGTGTTCGCGAGATATTTCCCCCCGAGCACGCAAACAGCATTCGCGAACAGGAAAAAAGCATCGCGAACGGGCAGAACAAGCAATTACACGTGTTTGCGGAACTTTTGCGTGCTCACAGAGATTTTTTACCGTTTCGCGGAGCTTTGCATAGCGCGACTACGCAAATTCCGCCCACCCCTAGGGAGCAGGGTCAAGACTGATTTGCATATGGCTGGGTCCAAACTGGGGTGTGTGGTGAGCATAAAACAATTGATTAAACCCAGATCTGTGACTGGGGGTGAATGTTTGCATTGTTAAGCATTCCATCCATCATCTGTTCTTTTTACTTTCAGAAAGCTGGCATTTTCTTGTCTTAGCCATTTGGTGCATGCAGCCTCTCTCTGGGTCACATAACCAAGTGTAGTTGACAGCTGGGCTTTGTGTATATTTCTCCTAGACAGCCACACACAATGGGGAGCTGAGATGTGACTGGCTGGACCATCACTGGTAGAATTGGAGGGAGGAGATAGGCCCAGCCCTACTTACTCTTGAATAGGCTGTGTCCTGTCTCCACACAAAGGGCTGCATACCTCCTGTAGTAAGTCTGGAGCCAGGGTCACAAAGGCAAGGCACCTGTGCACTTCAAAGGCATGCCTCTAGAAGCATCTACCCACTTCAAAGGCACAACTGGGTATAAATACTGAACATCAGACACCAACTCCTCAGTACACGTCTGGACCTGCAGATAATCTGCCAGGAAGAAGGAGGGACTGACACTCTGCTGAAATGATGCTCTGAAGAACTGTTGTCCTGCTGTGCTGACCTGCTGCCTGCTGCCCTCTTGCCTGGATGAGAAGGACTGGACCTGCATCTCTTGAACCCAGACCCTCGAGTGACTCCAAGGGCTAGTTGTCTGGTGTCCTGATTTGAAGCCTTAGGGACACAACAGGCTTCCAACAACCTTGCACCTAAACTCTGCTATCTGTAAGTATACCCTGTCAAGTGGTGCCACCCCAGTCCTGAACCTTTGGAACATTCAAAATGGTCTTAAGGTACTCTGCCAGCCTCTGTAGATCCAGCGGAACCAACGTATCTCCTCTGCTGAACAAACCCCAGCAGAACCGCTGAATCTCGGCTGATGTGTGGATTGAACTAGTCGTCAAGACCCGCATTTCTTTTGTAGCCCCATCAGAACCACCACTGCACAATGCATCCTTGGTGCAGGCCCACACATCCCTCATCGACGGCAGCCTCAATGACGACGCCAGACTCCATATCACAGCACGACACATCACCCTCAGTGCGTACCGCATCCTCAACACTGGACTTCGCATTGCAAGCCCCGTTAGCGGGATTCTCGTCGAAGACACCGGCCGTCGCATCGCAGTCTTGCCACATCTCAGGACCTGATGCATCACTTCGTATGTGTGATGCATCTTTTACACAGATGTTTGTAACAATCCGTAAACTAGGATTTTAGGTACTTTGTTCAGCGGGCCTAACTGGGTCCCTGTCATCAGACCGCGCTCCGTCACAGTTGGTCTGAACTTGTGACTTTGTGCCGGTCTGTCGCAACCAGATATCCACAGTTGATGCTTTATGCTTTTTGGTGCTATTTTCACTAAAATGTTTAAAATTGCATATCTCCGGTTCTACTAGTTGGTCCTGTTTTATTTATTAAAGCAAGATCTATTTCTCTAACCTGGTGAGGGATCCTTTGTGCATGGTGTTTTCGCCTTATGGCTGTTTGAAGTGTTGCACAAATACTTTAAGCCTGACTTTTCTGTGCCAAGCTACCAGAGGGTTGAGCACAGGTTAATTTAGGGTTAGCTTGTGTCTCACCCTGACAAGGATTGCGATTGCTGCTTGACCAAGCTCATACCCCAGTCATCTGACAACCCGATTTCTTACACAGGAGGTCTAAATATTGGTGAGAGACACAGACAAATCTAAATCCCCATCAAAGGGAGACGTGAACTTTCTCACCCATGATGTGAGTCCATTGTTAAAATAGATGCAAGTTTTATATGCGATTTTACTAATGATGTGGACATAGCTTTCTTGATTAAACTTGGGAGGGGACAAAACCTTTTCAACACACAAAAGGAAGAGGGACAAAAAGGGGAAATATGTTAAAGATATTAGGATGGCTTGACCTTGTAATGATGATACAGTTACTGTGCACATCATCATATATAAAAACGTGTATCCACAGGGTACAGTAACTCCTCAAAATTTGGAAAACAGTGCCACCTGATTATGGTTACTATTCACACTTTTCCTGACCACTCAAACAGGGGGAAATCAGAAACCTTAAGCTGGTGTGAACAGGTGACTAATGTGAACAGTTGGGCTAGAAGTGTGAAAGTACCCCTATTGGGAACATCCGACTGTCCACTCTAATTGAACTCCCGGGCCCAGTGCCTCGATGCATTTGACAATATACATTACACCATTTATATGCAAGTGGGACTCTGCTTAATGTTGGGCTCGGCGGTGCAAGTAGTAGATGTTTCCAAATAGAAGATTTGAGAAGTTGATTTATTCTTTCATAGTAAGTTAGAAACTATTTCCTGAAAATCGATTTAGTTCGTTCCATAACATAGGAGTCTCACATATGTAGGATTCTTATTAGAAAGTGAGAAAGCTGGTGATAAAACCTCCAGCCCACTAGATGATTCAATAGTCTGCTCAACTGATTTAGGAATTAACACACCAGCTAGAAAGCACCCAGCTCACCAACAAGAAATGATACACCTTGTCCATTCAATTATTCCTCTCTGAGTGTCAGACAACATGGGTAAAAATATTTACAACTGTAATACTATTGAACTAGGGCCCTGTCATGTCCATTAATAAAAAACAGATAGGGAAAGGGCAGGAATGCACTGTACTTAACGTTGTACAGTGCACTCCTGGCTTTTCCTCCGCTGGCGCACAATGTTCTGCTTAGTGCTAATGCTGGCACCCTTGCACCCAGGGGACAAGGATACCTACGTTGTAAGCAGGATTGTTTTTCTGAAGGAAGGGTCACCTTCCTTCACAAAAACTATCCTGAGAGGCATTTTCCTCTTTCTTTGTGTGCTGTAGAATGCAGCACACATAGAAAGAGGAAGTAACAAGGAGAAATAAATATATTACTCTTTGTTTCGCCTCACCTGAGGAGGTGTATGTGTTGTCGCTTTCCCAGGTTTACAATAATGGTGAATCTGGGAATGCACCAAAATATATGGGTGGATGCATGGGAACACCCATGCTCCACCCATGGAATGCCTTCCCAGGGCAGAGTAACACAAAGCAGCAATTTGTGCTGCGTTCATTACTCTAGATATATCAGGCAAGGTGGCTTTGCCTGGCTTGATAAATCTAACTCAAGAGTTGAGTCACTCTTGCACCATGTTGCGTTGTGAAAGAGCGATGCAGCTCCTTGATAAATATGCCCCTAAGAGGGAAAGATCCTGCAGTGCCATCAAACAAAACATACAGACATTGCACTACTATACAAGAATTATGTTTCCCCTAACATACTGAAGAGAGACTAGATGGGCCTAGTTTTGGGGAGCAGTAAGTCTTGTCAAGAAACAAACACACTCTTGCAGTCCTCACACACCTTCAAATTTAGGGGAGTAGCTATATTGTTAAAACATCTTCCTCTGAAAGTTGTGAAAACATGGAAATAATGATATTTTCAATACGTATTTACTAAAAATATAAAATAATGGACAAAATAATGATTATTGGCTCTATACAACTAACTTTGCTCACATCTCTATCTTTACAATACTGAATCGCCTTATGGTTGAATGTGGTCACACCAGCATAATAATAAGAGGAGATTGGAGTCATCCTAGAAAGAACGGAACCTCCTGACAGAGGGAATTGTTCAGGCAGAGCAGTATTTCATGATATCCTTAACCATGTCCTTGCAGCTAACTGACCTGTCTCATAAAGACTACACCTTAATCTCTTGTGAACATGGCTCTAGCTCCAGAATAGACTATTTTCTGCTATCTGGAGCTACAATCGCCAAATCCAGCTCAGGCCAGATACTGGCAAGCGGAATCTTCGACCATGCTCTAGTTCCTCTGGTTTTATGCATGGGTAGGGTATCCCTACTTAACAATCTGTCACATGAATAGCTCAAAATACAAACTCCCAGAGCAGAAGAAACAGCACTGATCTCATGCAAAGATACAAGGAAAATTAGAGTTTTCTTGCCTCTTCACAAATGCTCTTGGCGGCCTTTACGGCTACCTGGTGCAGAAATCTAATGAGAGACAGTGATGGAATCTGAAAATTCAATTAGACACTTCACCCATTAAAAGACCCAGCAGGAGACTTATCGCACCAATTAGAAGCGGAATATGCACTGTATAAACTAGGCCTGGGTCAAATGTTACTTATGTCGGAGTAATCAGAGTGATTTTGGTAATTTTACGTTAGTCTTTAATGCAATAGTTCTGATAATTCATTGTGCCATTTCAAAAATGTATGAGTAATTTGGCACACAATCCTACTGCAGCAGCACAGGAACAACAAACTTAAGAGGGTGAGCAGCTGCTGCTATTTGTGTTTTGTTGCATTAAGCACTATTTTCTTAGCATAAAAGGTATCCTCTGGTCAATTTTGGACGCAAAGGTGCATTTTGTACTAAGAAAATAGCGCTAAATGCTTGATTGCGCTCCTTGCATTATTCTGCAAAATCTTGCATGATTTTGCAGTAATTTTGCATCCAAGTGCAACAGCAAATTATACAAGTTATGCCAATTCCTAGTATAAATTCAAATGCCTACATTATTAGCATGGGGTAAAGGTGGTATGGCTGTTGGCAGCCCAATTAAAGCAGAGAGAGTCCTGGGTGGTGGTCCAAGTACTCATGGATGAGGGAAGGAGATTGCACACATACCCACAAACCATATTTGCAGGCTTCCTGTAAAAATGATATCAGTCAGAGGAAATGCATGCAATAGATGTGAAATAAACACTTTTCACATGCTTGCCCATCTTAAAGTTGTCAAACGGAGGGCAAAATATCAGCTCTTATACAATAAATTCACACCGACTTTTGAAAATGGGTGACCTTCCAGTTATCCTACTTGTGCACAGTACAAGCTATTAAAATGGACAGGTAAAAGCTTTATGACTATAGCCCACACACTTTTCATTGGGAAGTTACCCACAGTTGAAGACTTCAGATCTAAATATGGGATAGATGTATCTCAATCCTGAAGGTTCTAACAGCTGCGACACTGCCTATCATGTAGCTTAGGGATGTCACCACTACATTTAGCCACATCTCCGATACACACCTACATCAAGCAATAGAGTTCACATAAGGAAATAGTATCAGGTCTCTATCATACCATAGTGCAGGCACTTTTTGTATTCCCACAGTACAGGCTACACAAGAAAGACAGAGAACACATTTTTTGATAGAATATATGGATATTGAATGAATCTAGTCATTTGATGCTTATGACTGGTATATGAGGGAGCCAACTCAATATCACATTCTACAAAATATTACACAGATGGCATTGGACACCAGCTTGTTTAGTTAGATGCAGTACCACACATGACACCAGCTGTTGGCAATGTAACCAGGTTAAGGTCTCTCTATTTCACATATTTTGGGGCTGTCTCTTAGTTGCCAATTATTGGACGACAGTTTGGAGCACACTTTACATCAACAGTTACCTAGCTTTTCACCCATCCATGAAACTAGCCTTCATATATGTCTTCTACTCAGCAGTGGCCCCATGCAGGTAAGAGCGGTGGGGCTGGGTTGGGGGGGGATTTGACAGACGACCAAGAGGGAAAATTAAATAAATAATTAATTTTCCCTCATCATCGTCTGTCGAAATTCCCCCCACCCGGACCCACCGCCCCACCACTCTTACCTGCACAGGCCGCTGCTGCTTCTATTACATTCTGGAAATCCATTCTTTGAGGCGCAGATTGATGGCCACTTCAATTAGCAATAGCAAAGGTCTCTATACTATGCTACTGGAAATCTAAAACAATGGCCTCGCATGAGGAATGATTGGCAGAGCTTTTTAGGCTGGCCACCTACGAGAAGTTAAATTAAAAGTCACAAGATGTTATGGAAATAAAAAAATCTGGGCCTTCTGCTGGAATGTAGATGGAACTGTGATACTCAATATGCTGACCGGCTGGAAGTTTCAATTTAAAGGGCCCGATTCTGATGCGGGTTGGAAAAGCTACCCGACCGAATCGGTTGAGAAATGGTTTCCGACCCACTCGGATCGGGAAAGTCCAACCGGCAGAGTAGGATGCATCCGGATGTTTCCAGATACGATTTGGTTGAACTCCCATTGACTTCAATGGGAACATTTGTTCCTAACCGCATCAGAATTGGGCCCTCGGTCGGGAAGACACGTTCCCGATCCGATTTGGAAGGAGCAAATGCCGTTAGGAGGCCTTCCTAACCGCATCAGAATCAGGCATCGGTCGGGAAGCTTTTCCAACCCGCATCAGAATCGGGCCCTAAGTGTTTATTTTCATTAATACTGTGTTGTTACACTACAATCCATTTCTTGATCTTTTCAGAATACATAAGGCCTGATTTTCTGATTTAACAGACTACAGTATGTTATATTTAGAGGTTACCGCTGGATCTGCAGTCATCTCTGTGCACTGAAGGAACTGCAATCAGGGAGGATCCTTGCAATATACAAAAGGTTTGGTGAACGGCCGCCGTTGGCTCAAATGGCCATTCACCAAAACCTTAACATTTTTGTTGTTTTACAGAAACAAATAGCCAAAGCTGGAGTTTGTTTCTGAAACACAAAAGAAAGTAATGGCCGCCACACCCTGGGAGCTTTCTCTGACGGTTTACGGGTCATTATTGGTCATTATTATTTTCTGCACCTCACCACCAGGATTTTCATTGTGGTAACAGGCATGGATTTTTTTTTGACTAAACCGCCCTCTCTATATAGGGAGGCCGGTGTAATGTCACTCACTGGTGCAGTGGCGGCTGGTATGGATCGGGTGTGGCAGGGGGTGTAAAAAACAAATAAACATTAACTTACCTTATCGCTGCATCTCTCCTCTGTTGAATTTCGCATCGGGCCGGAAACAGGAAGCACCCAGGCTCTCCTAAGCCAATCACAATGCTGCAATGCGTGGTTTGGCACTCAGCCAGGGAATGGGAGCTGGAGCATGTTCTCCACCCAGGCTGCAATACAGCATGGGTGGAGAACATGAAAACTGAGCATGACTGTTTGGCCGGCCCGAGACGGCCGGCCAAACATCCACTTCAGTCGCCCCACTGCTTTTCTCATACACTTTTAAAAGCAGTGGGGCGACGCATCTCCGCCTTAGCAGAGGAGCCCCCACTGTACTGGTTGCCCCTACTGTGTCGGCCCACTGCAGGAAGTTTTCTAGTGACGAGCAAAACCTAAGGACCTTCCATATCTAAATGCAGCAGAACAACAGAGGGTTTGGCGGACATGGCATTCTGTCACGTTTGTAATGGGGTAACCTGACTGCCAAACTCTAAATCAGACTCATTTGTTTACTTGGCTTGATAGCTTTATGCTACTCCGAGAAAATATGACTAATGTATATTTGTGTTTATTTCTATTGAAAAACTAGACGTTTAGACAAGCTGCATGATATTTGTTTACCACTGCGAGATTTGCTTATAAAATGTATTCGTCCACTATGCCCATTATTTTCTGTCTTGAATTAGTTAGAATTTAAAGCTGTTTTCATTGTTGTAAATATTTATTACTCTAATACAACTCCATATCTTTCACTTTATTTTGCAAAAATACGTTCCAAGAAATGCTTTTTGCGTTTGTCTTGCACTGCAAAAACATTTTAATGAGCAGAAGCGCCTCAGTTGGTTTGAAAGATAATAAGGCATGGTCAGTCTGAAAATGTTTTAGTCCTACGGTTTCTGGTACCTAACTGAAATCTGAATCTTGTTGTTGAGGCATACTCTTAGCAGAAAATGTCTGCTGCAAATAATTGTACGTTGACTTATGCTGACGTTGTTAGATGAGCCTGGCAGATGATTGGTAGCAGTAAAATTAGCAGTGGTTAAGGTCAGTTCAAGCATTTTAATGCAACATGTTTGTTTTACGTAACTGAATCCCTCTAAGTGGGAGTGCCACGACCAAACATGAGTGACAGGTTCACAGTTTCAAAGGTACTCAAACTGCACCTTTGCGATGAGCTGAAACATAGGTGGGGGAGCTTGTATCACCATTCATAATAGATATGGCATAGACATTTTAGTTGGATTGTTTCTTTTGAGAAGTCTCCAGGTCTGGTTGGCACTCCCCTATAATGATGCAGGTGAGCTGCAATTAAAGAAATGGAATTTTACCCTGACGAATTCATAACACTTGAGACCAACCCAAAGATTCCATTCAACACCTTTGGACTGTCATTTCGAATAATGAATGGTAGTCAGATGCTCCCTATTTTAACAAGGTACATACATAGATTTGATGTCTATTGACTATAAAGCAAACAATTTGCCATTTATCGTACAGGTTAACATATTGTATATATCTCCTTTTACATTTTTGCTATGAAGATGAAGCTCACTGAGAGTAGACGATATATCTGCATAATACGTTTATCTGGCTGAGTTATTTCCATTTGTTGAGGCTAACAGTTGACTGTAAAGACATGACATATCTGCATAAACATCTCTGTACGATCCACAACTAATATGCAAAAGGTTTTTGTTTTTTGTGAATGTAAAGCTGCAATAGTGATTCACAAAATATGGTTTTACAGTGCGGAATCAACTTATTCACACAGACATTTTGCATGCAAAAAAATCTTCTCCCCAATGCAGAAGTGGGCCTTGGAATGCTTGGAAAAAATAACGAACATACTTGATTGAAATATTAACAGCTTTCTCCAGGGCCAATTCGTACCCTGGAAACAAAGACTTACTCCTGACTAGAGTTGGAGTAAGTCAATTTCTCGTGCGGAAATGGGAAGGCAAAATCCCCAAAATTCGTGATCTCAATGAGAAGGGGCTTCTTAATGGGGAAACATTTACCTTTGAAGAAAAAAATCTAAGTTTAAAAGTGCACTTAGGCTAGTTCAAGATATTTTATGTAGAGGTACAGTATTTACATTCAAGCACATACAAGGCACTTCACGTCAATGGGATTCAAAAAATATTTCCGGGAGTATTCCTAGGAAAGTGTGGCTATTGAAGCATCCAGAAAGCCTCCCTGAACCCTTTAGCGAATTTCCCAAAAATGTAAAATTTACTTAAATTGTAGGATGATACCGTCACTTTTTGGACGCACCAGCTTTTTTTTTCACGCCATATTTACAAAGTGTCGCATCTAGGGAGATGCAACACGTTCGAAAGACCTGCGTTGAAATGGATCTGCGCCAAAACCTGCATTAAAAGAAAAGGGCAGGAATGCACTGTATCTATGAGATACGACGCATTCCAGTCCTTTTCTCCTGCGTCGGTGCACAATGTGCTGCCATGCGCCAACACAGGCACCCTTGCACCATGGTTCAAAGGGGCCTGCGTTGCGAGGCTGATTGATTTTGTACAGGAAGGGACACCTTCATGCACAACGTCAATCAATTCAGGCAATGTCCTCTTTCTATGTGTGCTGCACAATGCAGCACACATAGAAAAAAGACAAAATGAGGAGAAATTAAAAGATTTCTTCTCGTTGCGCCTCCCTAATGCCACCCCTGGGATGGTGTCAGAATCTGACGCATTCTCAGGTTTATGCTTCAGATCACATGGGTGCTGTGTGGGAACACCCACAGCAACACCCATGGAATGCCCCTTCAAGCCATGTTCTGCGTGAAAGGGACTCATATGTATAAGGCCATGAAAAGCCACGTAAAGTGGCATTATGTGAACTTGTAAATATGCCACAGCACATTGTGCCACAAGAACATCAAAAACGTTATGTTGAGATAGAGCAAAAGTGCTGCATAAATGAGTCCCTCAGTGTCCATCCCCGCCAACAGTGCCATTAGTATGAGTTCCATGCTTAATACATGCAACACAACATATGGCTACAAAAGCTCCCTAGTTACACAAGTGAATGCATGCAAACCTCCATGGTTGGCGTTGAGCTTTTTAAGAGAACACATTTGAGAATTGTGGTACAAAAAGCAGTATAATTATGATGGGATATCGTGCACACCTTAGTTAATACTGTGACCTATCTAAATAGTGTGTGCATCTGTGGGTGTGTATGTTGTCTGTACTACACAAACTAACCAGACAATAGGGCCAAAGCACCAGATTCTTTGGACCCCGCTAGCACAGCTTAATGAATATATCAATGATGTGCGACACTCTATAGAATGATCAAAACAAAAACACTTTTTGTATTCTGTTGTGTATATTTCAATCCAAACAAAAATCAGTATTCTACAATACTCCGACAGGTGCTTGCCTCAGGGAAAGTGTAGGATAGTGGTGGGGGCAAAATTTCTATTCCTACTCCGAGATGTGCTTGCCTCAAGGAAAAGGCTGGATGGTGTTGGGGTCAAAATTACTATTCCTACTCCGACAGTTCCTTGCATCAGGAAAAGGAACTGTATAGTGGTGGGGACAAAATTACTATTGCAACTCCAACAGTTCCTTGCATCAGGGATAGTGTAGGATAGTGGTGGGGGCAAAAATACTATTCCAACTCCATGGTGGGCTTGCCTCAGGGAAAGTGCTGGATGGTGTTGGGGACAAAATAACTATTCCTACTCCAACAGGTGCTTGCCTCAGTGAAAGTGTAGGATAGTGGTGGGGGCAAAATTACTATTCCTACTCCGAAATGTGCTTGCCTCAGGGAAAGTGCTGGATGGTGTTGGGGGCAAAATTACTATTCCTACTCCGACAGGTGCTTGCCTCAGGTAAAGTGTAGGATAGCGGTGTTGGCAAAATTACTATTCCTAATCCGACCTGTGCTAGGCTCAGCGAAAGTGTTGGATGGTATTTCAAGTATATAAAAAATTTAAGAAATAGTTAATCATTTTATACACTTTTTTTGATGTCAACAGATAACTGCAACAGCACCAAACAAGAGCTGAAAAGGACACAGAACATATTGTGTAAAAAAAGCAATCTACCAAACACCAACAGGAAATAAATAAAATGTAAATAAAGCTCAATATTATAGTAAAGAAACAACACTAGTAGTTGAATTCAAAGTTCAATACACTTGGCAAAATAGAAATTAAATTCGATTTCATTTTTAAAACAATTTTCATCTACTTTAATTTCCAGAATTGACATCCATAAAATTATTTGTGCTTTTACAACTCGAGGCAGAAACCAACAAACATTCCAAGGTAATTTTAACACGAAATAAATTTGTCAATAAAGTTTATAAGCAGAAAAAAATATGTACAATTTCATTCAAACAGAACACTCTTCTCAAACAAACATCTATTCAACCAAAAACCTAAATTTTGAAGGTAAATAAATATCCAAATCTTCTCATAAGTAAAGTAGAAAAATCATCACGATTTAAAATTATATCAGAAAAAACTGACCATTCCAAAAAAAAAAAAACTTACAACTGTTCAACCATAACAAATAACTAATCTATTCTATTGCAGGTGAAATATTTCCAAATATAATAAACTCCAGAATAAACGCATTATGTTTTTGACTCTTTCAGACCCAACTAAAAATCAAAATCATCATTAAAACCAAAAGCATCAGGAAACACCTTGTAAAAAGGTAAGATTAAACAAAGAATAAACAATATAACAACTTAACCTTTTTCTCTCCAAAGAAAGTTTTTTTTAAATACATAACAACAATAAAACACATTTTTTATTTTACTCTTTCAGACCCCACTAAATATCAAATTCATCATCAAAACCAAAAGCATCAAGAAACAGCTTTTTATTAGAGTGATAGGATGGTAAGACCCCATCTCTCTCACCGGTTTACCTTTCTTAGGGAATATAACAATATTAGCTGATCCCCAAGACCCAGGAGCTCCTCGCCCAGCCTGAGCTTCCAAAAACACATCCTTCTTTAGCTCCTGTATGGAGGGGGCAAAGATTTTGTAGAATTCACCTGGGAAGGCGTTCGTTCCTACCGCCTTTCCGTTTGCCAGTGAACTAATAGCCCCCTGAGCTTCATCTGCTGTTATAGGTGCATCTAACGCCTCCCTCTCCTCTGTTGACAATCTATCACAAGAAATCCCCGCTAAATAGTTCTGTATTGCTTCCTCCTCATTAGTAATGTCATCCATATAAAGCTTCTGATAAAACTGTTGAAAGGCGGCACGTATTTCTGGAGGCTGAGTAACTAACCCTAACCTGGGATCATCTATTTCAAGTATCCCCCCATGCGTTATCCGCTGTCTAGTCCGGACCGCCAAAAGGTGACCCACTCTCTCATTACATTCATACATTTTGGATCACCAAGCACAGTATTTCCCCACAGCCTTGTTAGCCGAGAGATCCATAATTGTAGATTTGACTAAAGCCACCTTAATTTGTACCTGCTCTACCTCTCCCTTATTTGTAAGTGCCTGTACTAATTGGGTTTCTGCTTCACTCAATTTCCGATATTGTTCCTGGAGATATCTTTCTCTTTGCCTGCGAAGCCCACCCATACCTCAGTGTTTCCCTCTTATCTCAGCTTTGAGTGCATCCCATATTGTCCCCAGCTGCGCGCTTCCCTATTCTTCCCTATAAATCTCGGAATCCACTCCCTCATGTGTTGGATATAATCTTCCTCATACAGAAGCGCTCTATTGAAGGTCCAATGAGATATGGAAGGTTTTAATGTATGAAGTGAGATTTCAAATACGAGCGGATTGTGATCAGACACCACCCGGGGAATTTAACTATGCTGGACCTCGTTAACACCTCCTGGGACACAAAAAAATAATCCAACCTAGCATGAGTTTGGTGGGGGCTGAAAAAAATGTATATCCCACATCTTGGAGGTTCTAATGTAGCCCATGCATCAAAAAGTCCATGCGTATTACATAAATTAATTAATGCCTTGAAAACTTTAGGCTTACGACCATGATATGACCGCTCACCTAATTTCATATTCTCATTATTTAAATTTACATTAAAATCCCACATATGATCAAAGGCAGCGGCCAGCCAACCAACTCCACATTCAGCCAGTCAAATAAGGCAGGCTCATCAAACACTGATCCGTAGACAGAACATAATGTAAAAGTGTAATTATCGGTACAGCATTGAGTAACAACCCATCTGCCAAATTGGTCTGATTTTGAACGTGGGAACCTAAAACCTTTTTTGCGAGCCAAAACCGCAACCCCTCTTGTGCGTGTTCCCTGGGTTGTGGCAGAAATCAATTGATATCCTGCTAACTCAGCTATCCTTTGTCTGCCGGCTTCGATATGAGTCTCTTGGAGACAGACTATGTCTGCCTTTAAATAATGCAAATCCTCGTTATTCCTACATTTCTTCAAGGGATTATTCAGGCCACATATGTTAACTGAGGAAATCCTCAACTTACCTAGTACCATTTATACTGCAAAGCAGGTCCGATCTGTTCCTGTTCCTGCTTCCTACTGATACTAACTCATCAAATGTAACTGGCTGGATCAGCACTGCCCCTAAACCCACCCCATCCCCCCTCCACCCCAGTCCCCCCCTTGACCCACCCCCCCTATCCTCTTTCCCTAGGCAAAAAAGGTCCATGGACCCTAGTGATGCCTCCTGCATAAAGCTGCTCCCCGCCACCACTCATCCTGCTCCACCCCAAAAGAAACAGCCCTGAAAAACCCCCCAAGTGATTACAGAAAATAGAGAACAAACAAAATTTAGCCAGATTCATCACAGTTAACCTTTGATCATCCCCCAGTTACCCCTCAGGTCCGTTCATGCTCCTAGTCTCAGAGATTTCCAGCAAAAAGTCTTGAGCCTGTATCTCCGAAGAGAATACTCTAGTAGTTCCCTTGTATATGATGTTAAGTCGTGCCGGGCTGAGTAAATAGGCCTCGCATCCTATCTTTTGAAATGGCGAAATTAGCTGGCGGAGCCTCCACCTTCTTTCAACCGTAATATGGCAGAAATCTGGCCTGACAAAGAAGGTTTGGCCTTCAGCCGAGCGTCGCGATTCTGGTCGGGCCTTGTCAAACACTGCTTGCCGGAGGAGGAAATTCCCCCCAAAAATTAGTATAGCTCTGGGTTTCTCATTCACCTCATTCTGCCCCTGCTTTTTCTTAAGCATGAGTGGAAAGCGATGTACGCGCTGCACCTCAGTATCCCAGTCCCACTGTGCGAGTTCGGGAAAACCACCCTTCAGCAAGCGCAACACAAATCCTCTAATATCCCCTCCCTCTGCATTTTCTGGGATACCAAGAAGACTTAAATTGTTGCGCCATTGGCGATTTTCAAAGTCTTCTAGCTTCCACATCACGTCCATCATCCTCGCTTCATTTGATGTGGCTTGTCGAGCTGAGTTCTCTGTTCCAGCCTCTAATGCTACCACCCGTTCTTCAAGAGCCGTAGTTCTCTCTGCAATCTCAGCACATGATTTATTCACTTTCCTAATGGCACCTTGAAGCTTCTTTGTTGCAAGATGGGCCCGCTTATGCTCCTGTCTAGCTTCCCCCTGCATCTGTTTTAGGGTTGAATATATCAAACTCATCGAGGGATTAGATTCTGCCTCAATCATAGGGTGATCAGGCTGATTCTTGAGGCCTTCTGCAAGGTCCACATCATCGTATCCACCATCTTCTGTTAGAAACTGAGTAGTCGAATAGTCCCATTTTAGCTGGCTAGAGCGGCTATGATATGATCCTGATTGCCCAGCTCCGCGCATTTTCCCACTTTGGATTCTCCTTCTTCTTTTTGCTAGAGAAGGCAAGTGTTTTTGAGTGCTTGGATTGGAAAAAGAGCTATCTGAATCCGTACCTGAGTTATCCAATTCTGAAATTTCCCCTTCACTGGTATTGGATAGCGCAGAGTTTCATTTAAGGAAAATAATTTTTCGCCACATTCTGGGGTCCCCCCAACCTTGCCCCGAATAACAATGGATTTGGGATCTTATGTTGAGCTGCCATCCATAACCTTCTCCACGCTATAGTGATTGTCTACCATTATGGCTTCAAGTCCCCCTGCACCACCCTGTACAGGATCACAGACCCCCATAGCGGCCAAACTGGTACTCACACTGTCCACTGGAGGGTCGATGTTCTCCTCTGCCAGCACTGTCAGTATCCCTCCATCCGAGGTAGAAGTTTCCTCTTTCTCCGCTTAATTCCCTTTTTCCTTCAATTTCCCTTGACCGGCAAACATCAAAGGAATCACCCGTTGTTGTCTGGCAGGGTCCGCCTCTTCCCCGAGACGCTGCTCCTTGCTTTTGGATTTCTCTGCCTCCTTACTTCCTGCTAAGGGAGTAGTGTCTCCCACTTTCCTCCCAATCGGAGTTTTCCGCGAAGCCGGCGGGCCCCTGAGACTCCCTGCAGCACCACCTCCTATCGGGCCACTCTCCGCACGGTCCCGCGGAAGCTTTGGCTGCCTTGGAGGCATCCTGCAAAGGGGAGACAAAATCCGGCGTCCCCCGCCGTACCAGCCGAGAAGCGCCTTCAACGCGGCTTGAGCCAACAAGTAAGTGAATCGGGTTGCTGCTCCTGGCAGCGTCCTTCCTTGTAGCCGCCTTCCACGCTCCACCATTAGAGGGGTGATCATCTAGATAGCAAGGGGTGTTGTAGGGATTCTGTACATACACAGAGCTATGCACAGGATAATAGGACCTCGGAGTATAGTGGTGAGCCAACCATACACCTTAGTATCTACAATCCCAACCCGACTAGCATTAGCGTCTCATTAGCAGTGCAGCTACCAATGATTAGACAACCCAGAACACGGTCTCTCTTTCTCAGGACTCGCGGGAGAAAGGACACCCTTTCGTAACTCACTCATACCTGTCCACAACGTGCGTAATAAGAGACACTGTATAGTTTAAATGTTTATTTGAACTATCGTGCTCTAAGATACAGTACACGTGCCAGTACTATCAGCATAATGCATAAGAATAAAATAATAAGCATAGTTACAATTCCATAGAATACAAACGGGGACAGCATTTTATAAAGACAGTGGATATAGGGCTAAATGACCTGTCCACCCTCCCCGTGCTAATAACTAGTTTATTATAAAAACAGAAGACCTCTGGGCTTTGGCTGGCGGACCCTCATACCTCAATATCTAGATGCAAGGTTTACATCATCAGAGTGTGTCCAACATTGAAAATCACAATATTAAAAGCACACAAATTTCTCCAGTGCAGCTGCAGTCAGTGTTATGTCTAAGTGCGAGGGGCTGACCAGATCAGCAAGAATAAGGGACATTGTTTTTTGACCTTGTACATGATGTGCAGATGCAACCCAAAGGGAACAGGAGGAAAGGTGAAAGGCAAACAATTCTAACATAACAAAGGCTGGAAAACAAAGGCACAAAGTAACGTGCGCAAAGAGGCATCATGGCAGCCAGGCCTAAGCTAACTTAGCGATGCAGTCCATGAGTACACAAACCACACTACAGGGGTTTTCAAGTTTAAGCCATGGAGCGAAAGATGAGTGGCTTCCAGCAGCATTCACACAGCCGCCATCTTGCCTCCAGAACACCACCACCACAATATTTTGGCTAAACGATTGACGACTATTATTAAGAAATTGGTTTCTCCAACCCAGCATGGATTTGTACCGGGACGCAGTACAATAGATCATATTCAGTGGGTTATTGCTCTATTTTATGAGGCAGGAATTACGGGGGACCCTATCGGGCTTATCCTGCTTGATGCGGAGAAGGCCTTTGATAGGGTCTCCTGGTCGTTTTTGTGGGCAACTTTAAAGAGCAGAGGGTTGGGGGAAGGCTTTATCACCGCTATTGAAATAATGTATAAAGACCCTGTGGCAAGAATATCAATAATGGGAGAGATGTCGGACCCTGTGTTGATCAGCAGGGGGACCCGTCAGGGATGCCCCTGCTCCCCCTTATTGTTTGCACTATATATTGATCAGCTAGTCAGAAAGATCGAATGTAACAACTGGATTTCAGGAGTGCAGAGCAATGGGGGGAGTACTAAGATATTGGCATATGCCGACGATCTCGCGATTATTACCTCGAATCCCATGAATGCACTTAGGGAAATTGAAAAAGAAGCTGATATTTTTGGGAAGCTTTCCGGTTACCGCCTGAATTCAAACAAGACTCAAGTTTTGGTTGGCAAAGGACTCCAGATGAATGATTCTCGAGTGGTACGGAGTGCAGTATATTTGGGAGTTGAAGTTACGGCAGATGTTTCGAAGATTACAGAAAGTAATCTGAATCCTTTACCCTCCAAATTTAAAATTGAATGCAATCGACTAGAGAACCTTAAACTTACGATGGTGGGGAGATGTAATGCTATCAAAATGCTCTTTTTACCAAAGATTCTATATTTTTTTAGGGCTATTCCTTTGAGCGTCTGCAGCTCGTGGATTGTCGCTATGAATCATTTATTTTCCAGGTTCATTTGGGTTAACTGCCGCCCTCGGAGAGCGCCTAAATTTTTAACATTGCCAAGAGAGAGAGGTGGGTGGGCAGTACCCAATCTTCAGTTTTATCATTGGGCCTCAGTTTTACATAAAGCGGGGATATTACTTAATGAAAAGGAGGAGACAATGTTGATAGGGTCTTCAGTATCGATTTTTGAGCTGATACTGGGTGATGAGGCTAGGGGGTGTCTTTTACGTCACATAGAATTTAATTACTATAAAAGGGTAAAGTTTAAAACCCTAATCTGTGCATTTAAGGTTTCGACTTCGGTCCGGAAAGAACTAGGCCTCGGACGTATTAATGCCTATACCCCAATATTTAAGAACAGCTCTCTCCCAAATATTTTTAATGATGGGCATATGAGGTACTGGTATGATAAGGGAGTTAGGATAGTGGGCGATGTCACAAACGGGACTGAGGTACTTCTATTTGAGTTTATTAGAGACAGATTTGAGCTGGAAAATCGGCAGTTTTTTAAATATCTCCAGATAAGAGATTTTCTAGTTAAGAAAACGGGGGGCACCTGTGGTTTTTCTAGGGTGAATTTGATTGAGGGGCTACTTAAAGGCTCAATCACACTAGGGGGGATATATAAAATTCTGAATGAGCTGACATCCGATGATTTGATTAAACACTTAGAGCGATGGCAGGGACTCTTACAGGCGGGATCAGGGGAAATTGAAGACTCATTACACCTGGCCCAGACATCATTCATTGCGGCTAATCTTCAACTTCAGTGTTTTAAAACATGGTTTAATCTCTACATCACACCAGCTAAGATTGCTAAATGGGGCAGGGTGGCAGGATCAACATGCCCTCGGTGCGGCTATCAAGCTGTGGATAGTGTTCACATGTTCGCTGACTGCCCCGTGTTAGATACTGTGAAGCACTTTGGCAACCATGCTGGGCAGGGAAATTGTTCTATCATCTCAATTGATTGTACTGGGGGTGGGATGTCCTAAATCTTCAAATCAGAGTCAGTCCTTCCTATTCATTGCCATGACGTTTTTTTTTTGTTTAAATTTCTTTTATTGATTTTTAACATAGAGAAAAGAACGAACGAGCCAGCACGCTCTATGGTCTTTGGGATGCAACCCGGCAATCGGATTACTATGTTCGGCCAGTCAAAGAGAAGATAGAAAAGAAGAAACCCCTCCCCTCCCTCCCTACCCTCCTCCTCCCCAAGGAAGAACACACCTCTATCAGAAGGGCCTATTAAGAACAATCTAGGAAAAATCTGCACGGGATACGCTAGGCAGTCGAGGTGCTTGGAGCAGACAGTCTAGGGGGGTCCGGCAGTCTCAGTAGTCGCAAGTATTTGGGGCAGGTGAGTTCCGTGAACTCTGAGGTCAATAACTTGAGGAAGGGGGCCCACAGATCGTGAAAAAAAGCCCCCGGATGGGTCAGAGAGAGAGAGCTCTTTTCCATTCCCAAAATGGCCCACAACCTATGAAGCCACCCCAGGCGTGTAGGAACTGTCTTGGTACCCCAATGAGTCAGAACGTTTTGGACCGCCGCCCCTGGGCGAGGGCCATCTGTTTACCCCTCTGGGATTTAAGGGGAAAAGTGATGGCATTAGGGAGGCCCAGAAGAACATAGGCCGGAAATCTGGGGATCTGGGTGTCAAAGTGGGAGTCTACGTCGTCAAGGATCTACTGCCAATATGTCCCCAGGGAGGGACACTCCCACAGTAAATGGGTAAGGGTGCCCAATGAACCACATGCTCGCCAGCACTGCGGGCTGCGGGAACGGTTACCTCTAT
Source organism: Calotriton arnoldi (assembly GCA_963921515.1). Taxonomy (NCBI): domain Eukaryota; kingdom Metazoa; phylum Chordata; class Amphibia; order Caudata; family Salamandridae; genus Calotriton; species Calotriton arnoldi. Next base: position 2,844,847 of record CAWUFW010000914.1, on the reverse strand, counting down.
GAAGCCACACAGGAGTTAGGTACCAATAAGTGGCCACTTTAGTGGCAGTCTCAATGGAAGCGACGTTACGCGCTGTGCGTCGGGCCCTATAATAAATGTCCATCCATTGTTTCTGTGTCAGGGCCCTACCCAACTCCCCCTCCCATCAAAGTTGGCCAGGAGTCCATGACGGTTTTTAGACTCTGTTTGGCCACTCATTGGTTTGATTCCGTTCCACCATCTGGCCAACAGTGGCTAGAAAGATTTCTGGCGGTATATAGGCTGGAGAGAGCTGTTTACTCTAGAAGAGGCTGCAGGGCGAAAGCTAAAGGGTTAGCAATTTGGGCTCCCCTCACGAATTGGCCCCATGTGAATAACGAATAGAAATGTTGATTGGGAGGTATTTTGGAGTAGGATTAAAATCGCTTTTATACAATGTATTGGGTCACGGCTAAGGTGTATACTTTTTTCCTGTTTTGTAATCTATGTTAAATGAATGTGGATGCTACTAGGGCTGGATCAGCAGAAGGGAGGGTGGGGGGAGGTGCTGTGCGGGAACTGTTAAGACTATGGGGTCGATTCCGATCTCAGCCGGTAGGGCACTGAATCGGATTCAGCTTAACCGGATCCGATTCGGAGCCCTATTTCCCGACCGATTCGTACGTGCGTCCGGACGAGCGAGTACGATGCGTGCGCTCGCGAAATCTCCGACCGACTCGTTCGCAGGACCCGACCGCTCCGACCGACTCGCACGGGGACGACTCGCACCGCGCAATGGAGACGTTCCCCGGCCGGGTAATTACGATGCGCACCTCGACTGCTCCAACCGACTCGCGCAGTCCGGCTCCAAGGAGCTGTCGGAGCCGCACTTTGGGGGTCCGTGTCGGACACCCCTGTAAGCGTAGCCGCGCGAGTCGCACACAGGGGGGACCCATGGGTCCCCCCTACACGTGCATGTACGGCGCGACCTGCATCGACGCGAACCCGCTGTAGGGGGCGCCTTGTTCGCGTCGTGCCCATTGAGTCAATGGGAGCCCGTGTACGCGTCGTGACGACTGGCTCCCATTGACTTCAATGGGAGTCCGACCGAATCGAGTCCGATAGCATACGAACGCATCGTACTCGTTCGGTCGGGCTGCTAGGGTCCGATTCGGTCGGAAATCTCTCCGGGTCCGGCTCGGTCGGGGAGATTTCCGGCCTGAATCGGAATCGGCCCCTATATGTTTGGTTTTTTCTTGCTTTGTTGTACGAAAGAAAATTCGAATAAAGACCTATTAGAAGAAAAAAAAACAGCTTTTTAAAAGGTAAGATTCAACAAAGAAAACACAATATTACAACTTAACCATTTTTCTTTCCAAAGAAAGCTTTTTTGAAAAAACCTAACTGCAAAAATACAAATGCAACATGGTTAAACAATGTTATCTAACTTCAAACACCATTAACTTTAAATAGTATAAAAATATGCAGAAATTGTAGTCTAACTTTTTCTTCAAAACAAGTAAACACCATCACTTAAAAATAAACTAACCCATTTTTTCTGTTTCAATCCATAACAGAAAATATCTTCAAATCAGGAAGCCAAATATGTCACCTCCAGCCGGGGCAACCGTCTTCTCAAACACAGTGGGTATCTTTATTGTAAGAGAGACTAACTGAGCCCAGGTGTCAATTGAGGTGTGTGCAATACTACTCATCCCATTGCACAGGCAGAGCGGTTACTCTTGGTGACTCTGTTTTAAGAACCACAGAACATAACAGCTCTGCCTCTGCAATGGAGATTGAAGTTAGAGAAACAATTAATGAAATTAAAGATATTGCATCCACCTCCAATGAACCCTGAGGCGCAGTTTTGAGGGAGGTAGCCCAACACATTCCACCACATGTTGCTAGTAGTATGCCCACATTTCCCAACCTGAGAAGAATTGTTCAACGTAAAAAACAGGCAAGTAACCCACAAAGAGTAAGACCTCAAACCTTTTCTGACATTAACATTCCTCCTGAACTATCTATAACACTTACTAATGAACCAATTCTTTTGCATGACAACAAAAACCCTCAAAAAAGAATACTAATCTTTAGCACACCCCATAACCTTGTTAGGTTGGAGAGCAGTGATATTTGGATGATGGATGGGACGTTTAAATCCACACCCCATCCATTCACCCAAATATACCCTATTCACGCATATATTAATAATACAGTTGTTCCCTTAGTGTACAGTTTACTCCCTGATAAACAATCCTCAACATACACTGAATTATTGTCAGTGATAAAAGCTAAAACAGCAAACAAAAGTCCTAGAAAAGTATTAATTGACTTTGAATTACCTATGATTAATACTATTTCCAAAATATACACAGAAACCCAAATTCAAGGACGTTTTTTTTCACTTTTCTCAGGCTTATTGGCGAAAAATTCAAAAAACATCCTTAGCTGAGGGTTATGTATGAGATAGCAAACTACAATTTCAATTAAAAAAACTAACAGCCCTTTGCTTCGTTCCTCCCGACAGTTTAGACAAATACTACACTTCAATTACAGAATCGGAATACTTTACATCAAACGAAGACAAACTGGCACCCCTTCTAAATTACTTTGAAGACACATGGATTGGCCATCTAAGCAGGTCGGGTCGCAGGAGGAAACCACGTTTCCATGTGAAGTGGTGGAACTGCTACTCGACCTGCTTAGAGGGAGGAGCAAAAACAAACAATGCCATAGAGGGATGGCATAACTCCTTCAATAAATCTATTGGCAAACCTCATCCTAATTACTATCATTTCTTGGAAATTTTGAGGAAGGAGCAAAGTTTCCAAGAAATGAGAATGTCACAATCATTAACAGGTAGTCTGAACTCACGAATATCAAAAAGAACAAAGGAAATGTCTGAGAGACTATTGGGTGCAGTTCAACAATTTACGTTGATGGTGGCTTCAGACTACCTTGATAATCTTGCACACATCCTCCATTTCTAACCTACACTATCTCCTTACTTGCCTGTTTTGCCCTAAAAAAACCCCTTATTCAATTGGCTTTTTTTTATAATAAATCTAAAAATTATTTTTGAAGTCGGGTCTCCTTACCTTCAGATGTCTTCTTTTTTCAACTCTTGGACTTATGTTGTATCCAAATTTTCACCAAGAGTCCTTTGTTGTTCTTTAATCCATGGCACATAAACCACTTTCCTTTTTAAAGTCCATGACCTGAATAAAAGTTTAAAAATGTGCACAGTAGTTAAATAAATAATATCTGTGCATACCTATAAAAATCGCACCCAAAAAAATCCTGAAAAAGTCAATTTTTTGGGCAACAAACGCAAAAAAACGAAGCTATCCATTCTTTTTCTAAAATAATTCCAAGTCCATTCCACGTTCCAAAATCCATTGCCGAAATCCCATCTCGACTAAATTTAAATCGATCTTCCATAATCCAAAAACCAATATGAAATGGATGTAAAAATATCTGATCTTTTTTTTTTTTTAAATGATCTTTTTTTAAATCATATTTAAAATACATCTAACCGCGACGACGCCCAATCCTTTTTTTTTAAAAACGTCGCAAAAACGAATAAAAGATACCTTTCAAAACACTTTTGTTTATTAAAGTGGATAATCTATATATTTTTATAAACTTTATTAAACAAAATGTGGTACGAAAGAATGAGACCCGACATGGGCCTACTACTGCAACCTGTTATGGAGTGAATGTGTTGGTTAACACACAATAAAAGTACCAAAAACACATTTACTACATCTATCTACCTCCCTCCTCTCTCCTTACAATAAACATTACCACTATTCTATGTTTCTTAATAAATAAAAATTGTCTTACCTTGACGGAGCTCACCCTTGCATCTGATCCATACCGCGACGATCCTAGTAATGACGAAAATTACGTTTAAGCGGCAATGTCATCTCTTTCTGTAAAAATGAAAAATTGACATTTTCTCCCATTGACTTCAATGGAAAAGCATGGGAAAACTTTGAAAATAATGTTAAAAAATGTTATTGTATATAAATAAATCTATGTTTATTTTTGAAAAATATTATAAATAATAAAATATTTTTTCCATATTTTTGTGTATTTAATTTAGAAAGCATAACAATTTTATAAATGTTATTAACATATTTTTATTACTATAAATAATAATTTACCTGTCTTGTATTTTTTCTACATTAAAAATTGTATTAAATTATTATATACAGTTTACATTATCTTTAATCTTTTTTACACAATTATTACTTTTCTCTTAAATTTTTAGTTAGAGCTTTAATAAAGTCAATGGGGTTAAAATTTGGAAGATATTTTTTTTATGGGTGAATTATGACGCCAAGGGATTTTGCCATCTGTGTTATACACTTTCCCAGCGTGAAAATTAGATACAAGTTTTCACAATCTTTATTGCGAACACATACTTTGAAGAAAGTTGTCAGTCTAGTTTAACATAGTGGACACTTTCGATGTGAGTAGTGTGACTATTTTGGTCTTGATGAGTTTTGCATTAAAGCAGCAGATTTTTCTAGTGTAATTTTATTGAGATTATTTTGCATGTTTTTGATAGCAGACAACGAGTTTAAAGAAAGCCAGTCATGAGGATTTAGCTCCTTACAGTGTCATCCCATGTTTAAATACACCTTTCAAACATTGAGATAAAAATGTTTTGCTCATAGGCGCCACCTGCATGCGGCAAACATTGAGTCCTTCTTCAATGTTGACTGTTCATAAAGGAATGAAAAGTATGCGTCACGATTCGTGACTTGCCATGAGCGTTAGAAAACTCCAAGAGAGGAAGGTGAGATAAACAGCATTGAGTACCTGGGTGGTCCAGGATTATCGTGGGCTAGTGTCGGAGGTTGACCTTGGGATCTCGGTTATATTTCTACAGACTCTCTAACAAGCAGCATGGAAAACCACCACACTTGCTCTAGCATGAGACAGACATGCAGCCTGTTTAGTCCCGGTACCTTACCGGCAGCCGATATGTTAGAGCTTTCAATAACCATAAATTTAACATACTTCCAAGTTTTCATGTGGACAGGCATTCATTACGATTGCTATTTTGATTGTTCATTAGATATTCAAGCAGGGTGATTTCCCAGGAGTCAGTAAGTGAACAGCAGCATATATTTTGGTTTTAGCAATTCTTGTGTATGTTGTTGTTGGGCTAGATTCCACAGTATGCTGGATTAAGACTATGGGGATGTGATTCATTAGAAACTAAACATTCACTGTGCTTTTTGTAAAACTAAGCATGTTCTGTTTTAGTCAGACTTTCGCAGCCTATTGTATTTAAAACTATGGTTGGGTGAGCACATATTATCACTTTAATTTTTAGCTCAAGTAGACACATTTTTCTATCAGTTCGATGTGCATCTCACAAATACACACTCAAGCTCTTGGCTAATTTGGGTTCTTTGTTTCTTTGATTAACTTTTCACTTCATCTTTGGCTCGTTCATCTTTTTCACACATTTTGGCAAACATAAAAAAACAGTTTTTTGCGTTACAAAACAACCATTTGCCGTTTTGAGAATGTTTATGTTTGTTTTCATTTATTCATTTCTCCTAGTTGCAATTGTCCAGACCCTGAAGAAGGGAGTGCATCCCGAAATGCATTGGGCTATTGGATTTTGTCATCAGTGACGTTGAAAAATTTGGAGATCATAACTATGTAGTGCTTGTTGGATTATGATAGCATATTGTTATTCTTCAAAATAAATGTATATGTTAATCTAGGAGTGATGTGTGTATAAGATTATTGTAGAAAACTGCTTTTTTTGTTTGGATTGAAATATACATAACAGAATACAAAAAGTGTTTTTGTTTAGATCATTCTTGAGAGTGTTTCACATCATTGATATCTTCATTAAGCTGTGATCGCGGGATCCAAAGAATCTAGTCTTTTGGCCCTATTGTCAAAAAAAGCAGTATACCATCACTGTGTGCAAGTGAGTGGTGACATGCATGTTGATATGGGTCCACAGGCGATTCCAATGTTTTGTCATGCAAGTAATGTAATCCAGCACTCACCACTGTGTGAAGTCATGGACATATGCATGCGTCAGTGCAAGGCATGTAGGACCTCATTGAACCAACATTGGATCCAACTACTGACCAAAGAAGTGAAAGCCCAAAGGGTAGCACACACATCCAGTCTAAGAGCAGAACACATAGGGAAAAGGCACATATACCAGGTATCCGTCACTGATTAGGATCCAGTCAACTTGCAGTCAGCAACTGAAGAACAGCAATGTACCATCCCCTGTCCAGCATTTCACATGACACACAACAATGGAAGCGATACGTGTCACTAACTATGGTCAACTATATAGCAAGCACATCATCTAATCATAACAGAAGCAACATGGAAGAAAATCACAGCATACATAACATCACAACACGGCATGTATATGTAAGCATGAGCAACAGTATTGACAGTTCTCCTTCTTCTCACTTACATCTGATCAAGGATATTGCTTACAGACGTGGGTGATGACCCCATTTGGACACCCTAAGACAAACCCTCAAAATACCTACAACCATGCAGATTGCCTAACACGCAACATAATAGAGAGAAACATTGGCATGCTCAAGGGCAGGTTTAAGTGTTTGGACTTATCCAGGGTAGGCGCAGGAGGAGAACTCTGCTCCGCCCGAGGAGTGTGTCGGAGATTTGCCTACTCTTCATTCTCCGCGGAACGCGGAGTAGGCAAATCTCTGCACACTCCGCAGCGGAGCGGAGTTGACCAGCCCCCGCCTCCACCCCCTATTAAAAATTAATTAGAAATTAATTAAAACAAAAACAAAAAACACTCACCTGTACTGCGAAGTCCCCAGGGTGCCCTCCTCCTCTTCCTCGCTGTCTCTGGTGATCATTACGAAAACTGCGCATGCGCGCGCGCCCGCGCATGCGTATTTTTGCAAGAATATAACCAGAGTATACCTGGACTTCAACAGATGATGCAAGAAGACAAATCTTATTTGTCCTTGAATTTTGCTCTTTCCACGTGTGCTGCATTGTGCAGCACACATAGCAAGAGGAAAATGCCATAACACAATAGGATTGAGCTGTAAGGTAAATCTCCCAACACAAAAACAAACTTCCCTACAATGTAGACACCCTTACACCATGGTGCAAGCTTGCCAGCATTGGTGCATAGCAAAATATTGTATGCTAGCACAGAATAAATGGACCAAACAGCACCATAAATTGGTAAATTGGGCCATTGTTGTAGTCATCTCTTTTCTCACTACAGCGCAATACTAAGACTAGTAGCGCTGCTGTGCGTCAGAAATATTTGATTGTGACTCAAACTATTGTTCCAGGCACCATTTATAATGTCTTATGACAAAGAAATTTTGGATGGGAAGGCCTGGGACTTCACATTAACAGTATATGAGGGCAAGTGATGGATGTAGCTTTGCCCAGGGGTGAAAGCTGTGTAGGAATTAACCACACACCTACTTTGCTTTGCCTACAGCATGTATGAAGTCAATAATAGCAGTGCTGCAGAGCTGATTGCCATGCATTTTCCTTCCTGTGTGTGTGGACGAATGTACATGACTAAGGCTGCTTTATATGTACGTACACACCAACTATATTGGTACCAAATAAGCATTTTCAGCCACTTCATAGTTTTCTATCATTTGCATGTTCGTGTGTAACCATGAGCTGCCAAAACACAGTATGACAGCGTCCAGGATAGCCTCAGAAAGAATTTCTATCATCATTACATGTGAGTAAGTTCACATGGCCAAAAATATGTTTATGCACATCCTGGAAATGTCATATGTTAGGGTGATGTGCCATAGTACTAAATAATCAGTCATGATAGCAAAAAAGGAGTGTAGTACAACTAGTACCCCAAGATATCAGAGACTGCATGCCTCCATTGTGGCATATCATCATCTCATCTGTGGTACTTAGTTGCCCACATGCAACATGTATATTGGTGATCTCAGCCTACATCAGGGTTGCCTGCACATCCCTCTGAGTCCTGCAAGGGAGTAACGTGATTTTGGTAAGCAAGTGAGCTAATGTGATATCAATCAGATGCTTATTGGGCAGTACCCCAAAAAAGTGCTGAGAAAATGGGATGGGATGGATGGACTGCAATTGCCCTCGTCTGTGACCAATTCAGAAGTATGCAATGGTGATGTATCCACACATTGCACAAGGACATTGTGTCTCAGGTCTGGACATGTGTCACTACACCCTTTGCACATAACTGGGTTCCCCTTGTGGGTACCTTCTTGCACACTGCATGACATTCCCCATGGAGTACCTAAATGGGCGTTGTGTGTTGATGTTTGGGCCCACAATTTCAGCCATCCAATTTAGGGATGGAGATTAGCAGGGCTCTGTACGTATTTTGACAGACACTTCAATATCCTGTACCCACAAGGACAGGTCCATGCTGTTCATGTGATGAAACAGGATGTAATGAAAAAGCTACATGTGTACATTTGTTGTGTGGTTGGCCCACAGTTATCTAATATTTGTCACTACTTCAGACTTCTGCATCTACGATGTTCTCATGCATTTGACAGCAGAGAGTGCCATCTATGATCAGAATGTCTGAGAACTGTGTACTGTGTCCTTCTCCTCCAACAGGCAACATGACTGCAGAGGAGAAACAGTAATTCCACATCCGTAGACATAGTACCAGCACATCTGTCACACCGCGAAGGGGTTCATGAGGATGGGACGCAGATTTGACTAGGAGAATGTCTCCAGAACCTGGGTCTCACCTGCTCATGGCCACCAGCTACAAAGAACACCAGGGCCGACAAGGACAGGGAAATGCAGGAGGGCAGCAGCCTCAAGTAGGACATTCATCTACACCTACGCCTGCAGCAGGCCAACCTCCACAACACAGTGCTGGACAATCTACAGATAAGGGAGGTGACTTCCCAGTACGTGGCCTTTTTTCAAATTGAAGTTGGCAGGTCTGGAGCTGCAGATGGCCATGCTCATTAAAATGGTTGCCATGCTGTAGCAGTCTGTGGTCCGCATCCTGCAACAGCTGTAGGCCTCCAAATGGACAAATCAGGTTTTGCTTAGTATGATATTGTTGTTTTATGATGGTAATAATGTTCTAATACGTAAGGTCAGATTAGTTAGGGTTAGAATAGGATAGGCATAGATTTTGCTACTAATTATGTTTTTTTTATAGTAGTTTTACAGTGTGGGTAGTTTTTTTGGGTGGGTGGGCTCTGGTTCATAGGTTTGTATTATATATATGTGTCTTCAAAAAGAAAATACCCCAAAAATATATTTTTATGTAGATTTCAGTGTTTAGTTAGTTGAGTTATAGGTTAAGTATATGTTTGTCCAATGTTCATAAATGTGGTTAGAGGGGGCGGGGCGGATGGTTAATTGGTCTTCTGCGATACATGTGTAGCATAGATTTAGTTAAGGTTAGTTTAGGTAGATTAGTGATAATTTAGAATAGGCTAGTTTAGGTAAGATATGTTAGTTGCAGGGATTTTATTTTAGGACTAGTAAGGTTTCGATATTACATTTAAGGTTTATTTGTTCTCTTTTATAGAAATTAAAATACATATTTTCTCTGTTACATTCTTGTTTACTGTTGTGCAGCATGACAACTGACGCATGTGTTTGAGGAGTTGGGCCCATGCTATGTCATTTGCAATGTGTGTATGTGTACATGTGTGAGTGGCTATGGCACATTAGGTATGGATCATTGTCAAATTTCTGTCTGATTACTTGACACTTCCTCACTTCTGATAGTACACATTAGGCCATCATCTGGTGGCAAATGTACAAACTGCACACTTCATTTATCACCTTGCTATTCTAAGTGCATGTGTTGAAAGAGGTATTATAGGATAATTGTTGGTGACTGTTGCATAATTACAATCACGTATTGGCTCAAACATTGATGGCAACCACATACACACTCAACATTGCCCCATTCCGTGGTGAGAAACCTGGGATTTGCTGCTTGATCACCATGGTAGTATCTAGCAAATGGACAATTTATACTATTGTTCCTCACAATTACTGTTTAGAAAAAATGTTGCAGAGCATGAATGAGACCTGGGGTCAAAAGTTACTACTTTGCATGCATCATGGGTTCTGATATGGCAGCTTACTCTCACTGTGGCGATGTTGTAATATGACCATGGTGAGATAATCTCTGCAGATGGTTGTAGTTGTACATAATGGTGACACATGCACATATAAGTCCTTTCAGGACACATGGAAAAACATTCCATGCACTAGTACAGGTGATCATCTTTATTTACACGTCTCACAAGGAGCAATAGGTAAGTGGCAGTACTTGAAACATTAACCCAAATTCATAGTGAGACTTTGGATGTGCAGGCATGTTCCGGGGGGAGATACGTGAAGATACATGTGTAGGCAAGTAGAATTCTAGTGAGGAGGTGAACCACAGTACCACTATGGAATTTCAGCCACCTCAACAGCAAAAGGTTTCACAGCACATGTGACACAGGGTCCAATCTTACACTGACATTGTGTCTCATTCAAATCATCTCCCTCTGATGTGCCTGTTTGCAGCTCTGTTGGGCTGTTCTAGGTGCCGTAGATGGATGAGGAACACACACATCCGGGCTGAGGATGTGGAAGCCATGTCTGCAGCAGCATATCCCTGTGCCAACAGGTAAGGCAGCACTGCATGTAGGAGGGTAAGCAAGTATTTCAGGACAACTACTACATCCCAGTGGTAGGCAGCCATTGTGGCAATGTAGGTATCCTGCTTCCACTCCATTGACTTTAGGATCTCACAAATCTCCCCAAGCAGTTTGGCAACCTCACTTGTGCCACTTTGACAGGGCATTTGTTCATTCCTTTGCCTCATGACACCAGCAATTGTAGCCAGGGATTGATCAAGGCCATGGAGCAGAGGGTAGTTACCTCATGTATCCTCCAGGTTGTCATCACTGGTGTTGAGGCACCTATGGATGGCCCGTAGGCTGCCTGCCATGGTCTTCTTCCCCACATGCACCTCATTGAAAAGCTCACACTGGAGTCCTACAGCACTCTGTTGGAAAACAAGTTTTGTGTCCTCAGAGTCCAGTGGTGGTTGTGTGCTGACAGATGCTGTGGATGCACTTATGTGTGGCTCATCTGAAGACCCCACTACAGGGTGACCCTCCAAGCAACCAGAGAAGGTGTCCGTATGGAGTCCAGGATTTGGTGGATGGTATCCTGATCAAGGGCAGAGAGGCTCTCATCCATGTGAACAAAAATCCTGGGCACACGTTATGAGGATAACTTATTAGTAGAAATGTCTCGTATAATCTCTGATTCTTAATGGTCAACACCAGAGTGATTTTATAGAAGTATTTATTTGAGCAACCACTTCAAGAAAAACAACCAGCTGGTTGTTTTTCTTGAAGTGGTTGCTCAAATAAATACTTCTATAAAATCACTCTGGTGTTGACCATTAAGAATCAGAGATTATACGAGACATTTCTACTAATAAGTTATCCTCATAACGTGTGCCCAGGATTTTTGTTCACATTCCTGGTGTGAGTTTCACGACTTACACAATTACGGGGGTTACAGGGTATCTCCTCCGACCAGGTGGCACCGTCCTCACTCGCAGTACGACACACACACCGCATATCAGCTTGAGCGCCAAGCTTCCTCTCTAAAAACCCTACTTCTACTATTAGGCTCTCATCCATGTCAGGAAATTCCAGTGGATCAGGCACCTGGACAGATGGTGCAGGTGGATCCTCTGCAAAGAGATAAATATATGTTACTGCTGATTGCAGAGTGATTTTGGGTTGAGTTGCCTCTACTACTTCACGGGGGGACTTTTACATTTGATTGCTGTGGGCCAATGCAGCCTTCCTTCTTGAGGTGCAAACCTACTCCATTACGTACAGGGCAGGTATGCACTATGTATTTATGACATGTCCCACAACTGTTCTTAACATCCTGTGCTATAGCACAATGCCTTGCCATGCACCAAAGCAGACACCCTTGCACCATGGAACAAGGGTGCCTGCGTTGGGACGTGGCAGCCAATTGGGCGCCAGTGCAAGGGAAAGCACATGGATGGAACATATTGCTGTATATATGACCACTCCCTGTGCTTTGAATGTTACGCAGTGCAGGAAGCCAAAAGGCTTGCAGTGCTGTGCTGCATCACTTTCTTTTAAATGCGGTCCATAGTATTAAGATACTTGTAGATCTGGTTATTCATGTTGTACATTCAACAACATGAGGCAGTTTACCAAGTGGGACGTGGAATGATGCTAGACTTTGCACATGGCAGGTGGGGACATGACAAAGCTTGATGGGCCTGTGCAATGTATGATTGGCCAGTGTCAGTTACCTTATGTGGTGTTACATGGAACAAGACCCAAAACCCAAACCATTAACCTGCACACATCTCACTGGAGCACAGGGACATAGCTGGCTGCACTCAACAACATGACCTTTTTTGCCTATATTGCCCCTTGTTGTGACTTACCAGATGGCTCTTGTTGGTTCTCTTGGGCTGCACTGTCATGTCCCTTGATTCCAGCCACCAACTCCTCTGGGTTGAGAGCTGCCACCCACTCCTCCAGGGCATCCAACACCTCCTGTTCTGCTGGGCTTCCTCCTCCGGTCTGCAATGTTGCCTTGAGATTTGACGCTAATTTAGCTTTTGTTCTGCACTTATAATCGTGCCAGTGCTTCTTGCAGTCAGTAACTGTCCTCTTTGCTTGAACAACACAGTTTTTCTGCACTATAGACTGCCATATGGCCTCTTTCTTCTATAGTGGCAACTTGAAGCTCACAAAGAGCTGATGTTGATGATTTGTGACCACTATGACCAGTATCTCCCTTTACTCCTCACAGAAGTTTGACTTCCTCTTTACCTGGTTGTTTGCGTGGGCATCTGGTCTGGTATTGGGGTTGTTAGGTTAGTTCTCCTGAGTACTGCAGTGTGCTCCCTGCTCCATTGCTGACTCTAGTATGGTCTCCCAAATTGATTTTTGGTGAAATGCATCACTTTTCAATGTATTTTTCCCGCTTGACGCAGTGTAAACTGTCACGTGGGTGTTCCGACTCGCGTTACGTGATGCAAGTCAGCCTTCCGTCACTTTTCTGACTGTTGCGTCACCATGACTTGCAGCTATTTCGCGGCACCTACGTAATTTTTTTGACACAGGCTCTCGCTTTGCGCCATGGTCCGCCAAATTGTAAATATGGCGCAACTCCGGCCTTTGGCGATGTTGTACGCCACCGCATTACATTTTGATGCATTGCAGCAGTGATGCGCCTCGTCGTGTAAATAAGGCCCAATGTCTGACTTGTGTGTAATTCTTTAGGCCACATAATGTCTGTTGTTGCTAATTCAACTTATTTCCCTTTTCCGCACCACAGAAGCTACAATAATATAACACTTTTACTGAAGCACTTTCTATGTTGACATCTGCATGCAATCTATAGGTCACCGGTTCAAATGTTTATTGGTAATAGAGCAGGGAATTGTGTTTTGTTTGAAGCACAACAGAATGATAACCGGTTGTGTTTCTCTTTAAATAAATGCCCTGTTGTAACCCAATGTCCTACTGATTCTTTGTGAAAGTATTCGAAAAATATGTATTCTCTTATAGCCTTGGAGTCTTGGTGATATGCAATGCAGGAAGCAGAATTTTTTTTTCTAATGCAAATGTATAATAATGGAATTGGTAACGTCCCAGCAGGATAGTTCGTCTGTATTGAAATCCCATTTGGAGAACAGACGGTGCTGAATGCAGACCTAAAAGTCACAATCTACATTTTCAGACGTTCTATGGTTCAGGATCTGCAGGCGGAAATGAAATATGAAATATGGAAGAGAACGTATTATCTGCCATGAGGGGCTAAACATCCGCGGGGTTGCTGCCAGAGTTCTCACAGAAACAGCAGGGAACATTTTAAGTTGGTTGCTTAGCAGATAATAAGGGTGGCAGGCATCCAAAAAGTACAAGGAGAAAAATACACTGTTTGCATCTGTGGCTCTGAATGTCCAACCTAAAATGAGTATAGGAAAAATCAGTCTGACGTTGATGAAGATCCTCTCCTCTCTGTCTGAGACTCAACCATTGTAATGGGAACATTTTGCATTCTGAAGCTGAGAGCCTGATTCTTATAAGCAAGAACCTCACCATTTCAAGCCATTGCTTGCACTGTAGAACTAGGAACTTCACCTGTTTCCTTACCCCTGGGCCCACCTTGCCATAGATGGGACCTGATAATTAGAAGGAAAGATTCGTCTTCCAAATATCAAGTTCATCGTGGATACCAAATGCTGCCACCTATACCACGGTGCAAAACTCAAAATTAAGATTGATAGTGTTGAAGAGAGTTTTGAGTTTCAAGTGCTGGGACCTGAACTTCGCACCCAAGAAACACAACATCACAAGCCAGCGCCAAATGATAACGTTCTAGCAGTAATTCAAACAGTAGTTTTGCATTCACAAGAGATGAGATACAGGAAAAGAGGCAGGCGTTATATTTTTAGATTAAGGTGAAGGCACAGCCACTGCTTTGTAGAAATTATTATGACTAAAGTTTGATATGAGGAGTGTTACGGGTACTGTCTTAGTGAAATCAGTTCTCTTGTTGGCTCTCTTGTCATTTGAACACCTCAGTTTAACCATATGGGCCTACGTATGTTTGAAAAAGTGATTCTGTCCTCAAACCTCCCTGAATTGCCAAGGACACTTTTAGACATTGGCTTTAATGAGTTGTGGACAGATGCAGATGTAACCTAAACAACATGCCATCTTTCGCTATGCCTCATCTATCTTTGAGATTTCGTTCAGGTTCACTTCTGCTCCAGAGTTTCAAATCCAAATGACCAACAGAAATTTCCACTAATTGTTTTTGTTCCCAGGAATGCATATTTTTGAAATACACTTTCGTTTCCTTTGACTGCCAACAATTTAACTGAAACATTTCTTCATTAAATTGAATGCTAGGCACTTATTGTGTGTAAGTAAATATGTATCCACCTCCGTACAGTCTATTTCATAAATAGAGCAGGGTTATGAAGGAAGAATATTGTTCTCATTTAAGAGTGTATATCTCATTTAGTCCCTAAATCCCTTTTCATTGTGATGAAGCTCTATATACATGTATTATAGCCATGCAATATTTCATGGGGTTTTGACTAAGAATGGACTTGTATTTAATTATTCCAATGTGTTATATTAATCTACCTTTATCCACTTTTATTGCTATTCTTATAGATTTACTGTACTGTGTTTTTTTTTTTTTCTTCGATGTACAGTAACACAGAATGTAGTTAATGGCCATTTCAATTTCTGAAATGCAGTTATTGAGGATGATGATGACTCCTTATCTTAGGGTGCTTGATTTCCAATTTGTTTTGGATAGTAAAAGGAACTTCACAGTTGTGAAAACGTCCAGCATGAAAACTACAATTATGTAAATATAGCAAATGAAGGTACTTCTAAAATAGTAGGTACCAATGTAGGTGCCAAAATGATTTTCACCTATTAAAAATTAAAAAACGAAATGTGGTTCGTAATGTGTCTTTGAGTTGTTGAAAGTTCCCAGGGACAATCCCTAAAGTTGGTTGGGCAGAGAATGGAATTGGAAGTCCCCTAAGTATATTCTGGATCCCTAGGTGCTGGACATATAGGGCCTGATCCACAAATGGCCTCTGCACTGGTGGGAGGCCCTGCAGTCGTGAGGAAGTTCCGCACTCCGGGTGAATCTCTGTAATGAGATTTCACATTGCGGAGATTCCGCCCCCGCCCTGAGTTCGGAGACTTCCCCATGACTGCGAGGCCTCCACCACGAGTGCAGGCACCATTTGAGAATCACGCCATTAAAATAGAAAAGGCTATGCACAGGATAATAGGACCTCGGAATATAGTGGTGAGCCAAACATAAACCTTAGCACCTAAAACCCCAACCCAACTAGCCTTAGCGTCCCATTAGCAACAATGTACCAATGATTAGACAACCCAGAACACGGTATCTCTCTCAGGACTCGCAGAAGCAAGAACACTCTTTCGTCACTCACTCGTACCTGTCCACAACGTGCGTAAGAAGAGACACAGTATAGGTTAAAATGTTTATTTCAACTTACGTGCTCTAAGGTACAGTACACGTGTCAGTACTATCAGCATAATGCATAAGAATAATATAATCAGCATAGTTACAACTCCATAGAATACAAATGGGGAAAGCATTTCATAAAGCAGTGGATATAGGGCTGAATGACCTTACCACCCTCCCGTGCTAGTAGCTATTGTATTATAAAAATAGAAGACCTCTGGGCATTGTCTAGCTGAACCCCCATACCTCAGTCTCTAGATGCAAAGACTACATCAGCAGACAATCACAGCTCTTCTCCCTGGAAAGGTTTTTCTCCAAGTCCCTCTTAAGCGGGAAAACCGCAATATTAAAAGCACACCAATTTCTCCATGGCAGCTGTACATAGTGTTATGTCTAGGTGCGAGGGACTGGCCATATCAGCAAGAACTAGGGACGTTGTTTTTCGACCTTGTAACTGTTGTTCAGACTTAGCCCAAAGGGAACAGGAGAAAAGGTGAGAGACAGAAAATGCAGACAGTTGTAAAATAACTTGGCAGAAGCAGAGGGCGACAGAATAACGGCTAAGAGTAACGTGCGCAAAAGTCATCATGGCAGCCAGGCTTATGCCAACGTATCCAGGCAGGCCAGGAGGCCACAAACCCCAAGACACCCTCCCCTGGACGGTCCATCGGCCAAGACTAAGGACGAAGACAGAGTTCAAAACACCGGAGCAGAACAGAGGCGTCCACAGTGGAAGTAGTCCCAACGAAGGACAACGGACGGGAAAAGGGAGTAAAAAAGACATTCAGCGAGGCAGTGCACGGACAGTGAATGCCATATCAATCCAAAAACGTGGAAGTGCAGAAAAACGCTATACCGTCCAAGAGGACATCATTGGAATCGTCAGAAAACATAGACGCCATCCAGTCCAACAGATCAAAGCTGCAGGAATGCTCCTCAGAGGACGGAGCATCCAAAAGCAATGCGGGACAGCTTGCGTGATACTCAATATAGCTTTGTTGTAGGAGATTCTGAGCAGCCGCCCAAACATCCCATTGCGCTAAAATCCCCAGTGCAGCCGCACGCGTCATGCAGCCTGCAACGGAACAGTCCCGTTCATGGGCCTCTAAGGGACCCATCAACCGAACAAAATCCGGAACAGACAACGACGTATTGGAGAGGCAATAATCCATGGTCCAGGTGAAAGGACAGCGGATGCAAGACATCACAGGTTGCACGCAAGTGAAACACGCAAAGCGAAAAGAAAGGGTATAGGACACACTCAGTGTCGCCAACGGCAGAACTCCGAAGCCAGACAGAAGGCGCTCACGGAGCAGCTGGAGGCGTCCGGGGTCGAGAAGGGCCCATTGGGGAGCAGCCATTGCGGAGGAAGCAGACCAACAGCAGTACACCAGCCGCCAAGGCCAGGAGTAATGGAAAGCCACCAAAGACGCTGGAAAAAATCGAATGAATAAATGCCGGTATCACACCAAAAATAGTTTGGAAAGTGGACACAAGGCCGGACCCCACCACCTTAAAAAGTGCACCAGACCTACAGTGTTAGATGCGTTAAAAATACGGTGAATCAATTCACCGAAATGTTGTGGGAGGTTAGTGTTCAAAGGGCCTGTATTTCACTGTGGGTACTCGCCACCTGGAGAATGAACGTCTCCCGGGCGGATGTGAGCATAATCTCCTCGTTCAATAATAGCGCCTTTATTCTGCTCAGTTTATTGAAATTCCGCCTTCATAGTAGGAATGGAAGGCCAAATAGAATTATCTATGATGTCGTGAGGGGGAGGAAAAAGCACATTCTTGCAGCAGACAACCCTGTGCGAAACTGTAACAATATAGGGTATGCCGGCCTGCATGCCACAGCAGTTTTCGTTATTCAAAAGCAAATAGCTACCATTTGTAAGCAAAGTAAAGGTAGGAGAAATAGCAGGAGCAGGAATGCCCTTTAACACACAAGCAAGATTCGGAGCAGAAACATTACAAGCTCCGTGCAATCTAATATGTTTACAAACAAGGGAATGACCCACAGTTGAATCGCATGACTCCCCCGTGAGAAAAACTTCCTTGCCGTCTCTAAGGCATTTATACATGAAAGGGAGGGACCAAAGTTCATGCAGGAAGGCACTACCCAAAGGCTGGAAACGGCCCACAGGATAATGGTTCATGCATGAACTAAATTCAAACAAGGAAAAAGGCAAAGCGATAACCCCATGAACTAGCCACACAGCAGAATCCAATTCCGCCACAGAGAATGGTAAGGGCTCCACTTTCTCGATATGTAACAGAGTGTAAGCTGCATCTTTCATGGACATGAACTGCTGTTTGTCAGTTAAATTAAAAGGCAGAAATAAGGCAGTGGTGTTCAAAAAATGCCAACTTAAGTGTTTGCAAAGTCCACGCAAACTGCATAACTAAACGTAACTGATTTTGACCATGGTACAACACAGAAACATCATCTTGTACAATATCAACAACAGAGGACACAATATTCTCTAACGTGTAAATGCGGGAAGACAGGGTATTAATACTATTGTCAACAACAGCAAGCACCTTTTCCATATTTGCTTGGTCTATCTCCCGTAGACGGGAGGCAGCTTCCATTTGCGACAGCTTCCAGGAGTTCATTATAAGCTTCATAAATGAATCTCTTCGGTCGTGGACCACGAGGTCCCAATATAAAGTCGGACAGATCAATGTTGCCTGATAGGAGGGATAAATGTTGTTTAACAGATTCTAGGGAAGAATGCTGCAACCACTGTTTACATAATTTACCTACAGAATATGTTGTGACAGTACGGGAGTCTGAAAACCGAGGATCTGGCCTATCCTGTTTGTAGCCAGGGACTGAGTCGTGAAAACGCAGTTGGCACGCATTAGATGATATGGGCCAGGCCAACCAGGGTGACTGAACAAGCGTAGAAACATTAAACGAATTGTTCTGCAACCAAGCCTGCAAAGTCGCAAGGGACATATTAAGGTGCACGATAGTGTTTGTAGTGGAAGACAGGGACGGAAATGAAGGTGCGTTTAACTGTTTGGTGGTAGCCAAACCCCAACACGTAGTCTGATAGATGGAAGTATTCAGAAATACAATTTGGGCCGGGATAAGGCAAGTACGGTGCAAGGCCTCGGTGCCTTGCACCTGCCATGGTTTTGAGCCCCAGATGGATTTCAAATCCACAGTGTCCTTCCAGTACTCATAACCACCCACAGCTAAGGCGCTCAAAAAGGAACCCGAATATAGCAATTTGGTGTGGGTCAACATGACTTTCTGAGTGGATGGGGCGTTTAACTTAAAATAATAGGACCCAGGGTTCGATCTATTAAAATCTGTAAAATACGTAAATTTATTTCTAAAGAGTCTGGGAGCTACCCGGTAAAGGGTTTGGACAATGTTCCCATTGGGTGTAGGCAAAAGGACTACGTAGTTTACTTGGTTTATGGACAAAATGGTTGCCCCAATGCTGGTAGCAATACAAATCAGCATAATTTGCAGAATTCATGTACAATTCTTCAGCATTAAAGGAAGCATAATATTTTAAATCAGCAAACAATGCTTCAACTGCATGCACATCCCAATCGTCAGAATGAATATTACTTTTTACTACATCACCCATTGAAACTCGAAGGACATTAGGTACATTAATAATTTCTGTTGGTCCATGAATTTGAAAGTTTACTGCATCCCATACGATGCCATCAGCAACTGGAAAAGCTGAAATGTTCACAAATGTGTGGTCACGCTTGATGATGTGAGATGAGGAATGTGGAGCCAAAGTTCCAGCAACACTGTTCACAGCAGAGCGCTCCGGTAGATAGTGACCATTGATGAGTAGAAAAAACACTGTGACAAAGCCAATGGACATGAACAAAAAAATGAGGAACAGCACCAACCAGATGTATGTCCAGGGGGGAATCAAAAAATTGTCTCTGAACCAGGATACAAAAATACTGAACTTGGACGGGACAATTGAGGAGGCGGAATCCGAGTCAAAGGAATAACGTGTTGGGCTCAATGGCGTTGTTGGTAGGTGTGCCACCGATATGGTATCGGGATAGGTATACTCATTCTCGTCGATGCAGGGGGAGACAGGGGGTTCGAGTATACTGTCAGGCAAATCAACCATCTCAATTGTAACATCAGTGACCGTTCGGGCAGTACGGCCACGAACACAAGTCCGGTAAATGGCAGGACAAGAGACCACTGGTGTAACACTATTCAGGATCGGCCAGATGTTGTAGCTTGACATTTTCCACTGAGATGTATCTGTTCTCCTTGCGACCAGGAAGCGGTGGTAAGACGACTGTACGTGTTCCCTTCAAGCCCAGGACTGCAACCGGTGCACAATAAGAGGGGCCGAATTCTTTCTTGTTCTCCACCTTCTCTCGAACCAGATCTCCAATCTTCAGAAGTCAGCCGGCAACCGGAATCTGCAGAGCAGGGTCTGTGGCTGAAGGTAAATGTGCGATTGCAAGTTTGTCTCGGGCTTCTTGTAAGTCCTGTAACATAGTAGAATGGTTATCTACATCAAACTTGGCGGTTTGCGCCGCCATGTCTAGACCATCAAGGTCAGGCACAAACATTCGTATGCCAAAGAGCATTTCGTATGGGGTCCGCCCACCCAGAGGTCTTCTAGGGAGATTATTAAGTGCACGTTGTACAGTATACAAGTGGGCCAGCCAGTTCCTGCCAGTACCTAAGACTCTAGCTGTCAAGGATTGCTTTAAGTCACGGTTCATTCGTTCAACGATCGAGTTGCCCTCAGGCCGATACGGAGACGAAAATTTCACCCGCACCCCCAGTGAACCCATTGCGTCCTTGTAAGCCTTAGAGGCAAACGCTGGACCTTGGTCAGAATGGAAGGTGCCACAAGCGAAAATTCCCACAAAGACACGCAAATCCCTAATGACATTTCGAGCGTCAGCACTCCGTTGTGGCCAGACCCAGATGAAACGTGTGCACGAGTCCACTGCCACTAAGATATATTTATAGGCAGTGTCTGGAAAAAATGGACCGCAGTGATCCAGGTAAACACACCCAAAGGGTCTGTTAGAAATGCAGAGCGGGGTCTGTGGTGGTCGTGTAACCGTGGAAGGCTTAATCTGCTGACAAACGTCACAAGAAAGCACATATGTACGGGTGTCTTTATATAAACCACGCCACCAGTAACGCTGTTGCAAGATGGAAATGGTCGCAGACACTCCAGCATGAGCCGAAGCCATGCCTTCGTGTGCTGCCGTTATCAAGGAAGGTCTGCGGTCCGCGTTGGGGATCAGCCGAACACCAACGTCGGGTATTGTTACATAAGGAGCCTGTTCGGGACCTAACTGGTAAGAATATTTGGAAGGAAAACCCCTAGGGTATTTAGCACCTTCCTTTGTTGCAGCAAGAGCCGCCAAAATATCAGTATCAATTTTAGACATGGATCTAGTAACTGCTGCTACTGAACACGTGACTACTGCTGATCTGGCAGCTTCGTCTGCCAGACCGTTACCAACAGCGTGTGCGCCCACCCGCTGATGGCCTAGGGTGTGAACCACCTGTGTGAGTGGCAGATGTTGTCTCAATTCTGCCACTCCGAACCCAAAGCATTTTATGCTTGATTGTGCTACCTTTAGCGTCTCTATAGTCGTTTTGCGACCAAAAGAACAGATTGTCATTGTAAGATTGAACACAGTAATAAGAATCGCATACAATAAGAGTGGTCACATCCGGATTAACGAACTCAAGCGCAAGCACCTATGCACGCAGCTCGGCCAATTGTGCAGTACTGTCCCCGAGTGCCTGAGTGTGCACCACAGTGGATTTGAACTTTCCGTTCACGAAGGTACCTGCAACAATAGCACATGCGGCAGAATAAGCATGCTTGGACCCCGTGGCCGGTTGTGCCGAACCATCGGTGTAGATCACACATTCGTAATCCTCAAGCGGCAGCAGAGATAGAGGAGGTGGATGAACGAATTAATACTGTAAAAACTCCTGCGTCTGTAGAGAAGAATCGAAAATAAAAGTGACATCCGGAGGCGTCAAAGAGGTTGCCCATTGAATCCAACGGGGGTGCAACGCCTTAGAGTTCGGGACACTCGCCTTTGTCACTGCCTCTAGGGCAGGATATGGTGTTACCACCAGAATGCGTTTTCCCTGTGCCAGTGCGCGTTCCTTTAGAATCGCCATCTGCACTGCAGTCAGAACTTTCTCCACAGATGAAAAGCGCATTTCTGCGGAAGTGTAAAGATGTGACTTGTACGCGATCGGAACTGTGTCACCTTCGTTAAAGATTAAGTACGTGAAACCCACCGCCCCCGGAATTATTCTGATCACCAGATTTGTGTGGTTATCACGCGTCAAAAGGTATTTAGACTCAAGAAGGTCTGTCTGCAAAGACTGCAGAATGGAGGAATGCTCCGGAAGCCAACAAGACTTCAAAAAGTTTGGTTGTATCAAGGCATACAATGGCTTGATACGCTGGGCGTATTAGGGAATATAAGTACGCCCGAAGTTCAGGAAACCCAGCAAAGACTGAAGTTTTTTCAGAGTAGTAGGAGGGCACAAAAGTGCACATTTTTCTAAGAAGTGGGGGGCTAAGCCCTTACCTTCATTGTTGAGCTCGTAGCCCAAAAACAAAACTGTTAATTCAGCAATGTGTGATTTGGCAAAGTTAAACTTGTAACCTAAAACCGAAACTCGAGAATAATGCGGTCCACTCTGGAAAGATGCGGGTATAACTCGTCGTCTGTCAGGTAAATATCATCGACATACGAACATGCATCTGGGTCTATGCCGTCTAACAAAGAGACAACACGGGCAGCGAACACACCTGGACTGTTTTTGTAGCCCATAGGGAGTCGCCTTAATTTGAATTGTTTACCACCGGAGGTAAAAGCGCTCCATTGGCTACACTCCGTGGCTAAGTTGTGCGTGTAAAATCCATTGGATAGGTCAAGTGTCGTTTTATATTTTTTACGAACAAGACTGTCTACAAGCGCAGAACTGTGGGTATTTTGCACCGCAAAGGTCCGACAATGAGAGTTCAAATGCCGGTAATTCAATACTAGGCGGTACGATCCATCGGGTTTAGAAACCGCGAAAAGGGGATTATTCATGGGTGATACGCATGTTTCTATTACTCCCTGATATTCTAACTGAGTCAGAATTTCAGAAACGGGGCCTTTGGCGTCACGTTTAATGGGATATTGGGGTTGTGGCTGCGGTAGGGACTGTAAAGGTATCTCATGAGGGGGAGAGTCTTCATCCCAACCGACGTGGTTGCGGTATAACGCAGGAGCCAGGGACACAGCCCACTCAGCTGCAAGAGCCTCCGCTTTGTCCTTTGGGACATGTCGAGAAAAGCTCGGAAGGATTACCTCCTCCCCTTTACGCGCAGCAAGTACGAATGGAGGTGGCCAATCCGCCTCCGCTAACAAAATGTCGTACGAAGAGGTCAGATTTTCCCAAAAAATCCCTTTAATTACACGCTGTATATCACCTTCAATTTGAATGACGATATTAAATAGTCTGTCAGGGGGTGCCACTCTGGTGTCTGCTGTCTCAACAGTAATGAATGCTTCAGTTGCTGTCACCTCCATATGAGGACATAGCGCCTCCCGCACTATGGTAACTTCTGCGGCGCTGTCTAGGAGGGTCACTGCCCACGTCCAATTCAGGAGTCTCGTTCTCACCGTCTGTGGCATATTTCGCTGTTACAGCGGCAACTTTCTTCTTCTGAAATTGTGGGCGAGAACGTTGAAAGTCTTCTGCTTTTCCTCTGACTTGTTGTCGAGGTTGGTCTCGTCCCTGGGGAGCCTCTCGACCCCTTCCTCTATCCTGGCGATCTCCTCCACTGGCTTGTGAAGTTGTCTGTGCCTGTGAAGAACGAGGAGAACGCGTATCAGGGATCTGAAACCTATCCGGAGATTTAATTCTCTCCCTATCGCGCAAATCATATGTGCGTTCAGAAGAGACAGAAACCGGGGATGCGCCTCGCGACCCCGGCTTCTTCTGTTGCTTACCCTGTTTTTTCAACCTCCAGCTCTTTTTAGTAAAAACTGGTTTCTCATCTTTTTCAGATTGAGTTTTAGGTTGTTGTTGTTGTTGTTGCGATTGTGTTTGCTGTTTTGCAAAAGGCTTATTGCCCAGGCTATTTCGGCCAATAGTTTTATAAGCCTGGGTTATAATTTTCGGTAATTCGGCGGCTTGTCCAATTCTGGGACCAAAGCCAAAGCATTAGCTACTTGAAAGTTCACTGCATCGCCCTTGACATTCGCAAGGATCAGCTCAGCTACTACTTCGAACACTCCCACCAGTCTCATCCCTAATTCCACAGCCGCTTCAGGGCCATGTTCATCCTGCACTCGTTTAATTACAGAGGGGAGAACCGTCATGGAAGGAGTGCCGAAACACTTCGAATAAACTGCTGGGAATACCCTACCCCAGTTGTTGCATGCTGTCAACTCGAGGATTAAGTCTTTTGGCAAACTAATTGTAAGAATTCTATGTTTATCCACCGGTGTTGTGTTTGGAAAAACTGCCTCCAGCTGGTCAAATTTCTCGGCAAGCCAATAAGGAAAATCATCCTTATTTTGTGGGCGCTTGCCCATCACCGAATTCACCATGACAGGACTTATGGTCACTGCGCCTGCACCAGCTGGAGGGCCTGCAACTCCAGGTGGGGCTCCCTGGATGTTGCCTGTAACATATTGCACTAAGGCTCGATGCACTCGCACTAAAGCCGAATACATGTTGCGCAGGTCCGCGACTGGTATCGTCATATATTGCGGATGTGGGGTGTACCCGGCCAAAACAGGCCAAGTGGCCCCATCAATAGACAAGGGGCATAAACGAACCGTGGTAACCGGTTGGGGGAGGGCGCCATCAAACCAAACACGGTGCTGCCAAGCCGTGAGCGGTACTTCAATATTCCTATACGGTCTATAGTGATTAGGAACTGCGGTGGCTGTATATTCATGGAACAAATTGTCTGTCCCATCCACCGCCGGAAATGTGACCCAAGAGTAGGACACCTCAAAGTGGAAAGCCGGATCGGCTTGTACCACAAAGATCAGCTCGACACCCGCGTCAGGCACTCCATACACTGTTAAGTGAGTCCGGAGCACTGCACGGCTATGTGCCGCAATTTGAACAGCCATTGTAGGCTAGAAGTAGTCGACAATCTAAAATGAGGCAGCACAAATAGGGTTTTAGCTAAGAAACCTTTCAACAACCTCAAGCTTGAAAGAACCTATAAAAACGTCAATATAGGAGGTATCACCGTCACACACGCTTCCGGAAGCGTCTGTGAGGGGAGTTGTGGACAAGTACAAGCACTACTCATGCGTCTCGCAGATAAGCAGCCCACTCGTTGGTCGCGCCATGTCATAGGGATTCTGCACATACAGAGCTATGCACAGGATAATAGGACCTCGGAATATAGTGGTGAGCCAAACCTAAACCTTAGCACCTAAAACCCCAACCCAACTAGCCCTAGCGTCCCATTAGCAACAATGTACCAATGATTAGACAACCCAGAACATGGTATCTCTCTCTCAGGACTCGCAGAAGCAAGAACACTCTTTTGTCACTCACTCGTACCTGTCCACAACGTGCGTAAGAAGAGACACAGTATAGGTTAAAATGTTTATTTCAACTTACGTGCTCTAAGATACAGTACACGTGTCAGTACTATCAGCATAATGCATAAGAATAATATAATCAGCATAGTTACAACTCCATAGAATACAAACGGGGAAAGCATTTCATAAAGCAGTGGATATAGGGCTGAATGACCTTACCACCCTCCCCGTGCTAGTAGCTATTGTATTATAAAAATAGAAGACCTCTGGGCATTGTCTAGCGAACCCCCATACCTCAGTCTCTAGATGCAAAGACTACATCAGCAGACAATCACAGCTCTTCTCCCTGGAAAGGTTTTTCTCCAAGTCCCTCTTAAGCGGGAAAACCGCAATATTAAAAGCACACCAATTTCTCCATGGCAGCTGTACATAGTGTTATGTCTAGGTGCGAGGGACTGGCCATATCAGCAAGAACTAGGGACGTTGTTTTTCGACCTTGTAACTGTTGTTCAGACTGAGCCCAAAGGGAACAGGAGAAAAGGTGAGAGACAGAAAATGCAGACAGTTGTAAAATAACTTGGCAGAAGCAGAGGGCGACAGAATAACGGCTAAGAGTAACGTGCGCAAAAGTCATCATGGCAGCCAGGCCTATGCCAAAGTATCCAGGCTGGCCAGGAGGTCACAAACCACAAGTCTTGTGACAAGATTTGTAAGATGGCAGCTACAATGTTGCTGCCTTATTCCTCTAAGCTTGAAATGCACTCAAATACATAGTTGATTTGTTCCGGGCTACTTTCCCTCTGCATTCATTTCTGCTCCTGGCTGCAGCCGTAAGCGGAGGGCATAGACTTTTTATTACACCAGTTGTAAATGCGCAGATGCCGCAATTTAAGGAGCCATTTGTAAACGATGCCTTAGATTCATCCTTAGCCTCTGATTTGAGATGAGTATGACGTAAGCAAACAATATTTGCATTTTTTTATATTTATGTTTATATTGTGTGAATATAACTAGGAACTGTCGGGTGTACAAAGAAAAGTAGGGTTGTTTATAATATTGGGCTTGGGGAGGTTTTAACTTGTTGGGATGCAGTATTCCTCGAAGAGGTATGACTCCAATTCATTCTTGAATTGGGGCAGAATCATGGCAATTGAGCTGTAGATGTAACTGTTATTTTAGATGCATCAAGAGCATAGAAAGAGAAGGCTTGTCTATTTTTCATAGCATTTTGTTTCTAGTTTGTCTTCGTTAGACCTTCTGATGATGCTTAGACCCTCAGAGATGGGTAGCTTTCTAGCCAAAAAGACAAGGTGGGGGGAGAATGGGGGGGACTCAAATGGTATTGAAGGTGATGGAGAAATTCCGAACTAGAAAATACAACCATTGTGTTTTGATTGAGTGACTGATTTCAACATTTCTAAATTGCTCTGTTACCCTAAGGTATCCTGGCGCTGGTAAAACGCTCAGACCTCAGGCCAAACACAGAAAAGTTTTGAGAGATTTCGGAAAGAAGACAAGGCTAGGAATAAGATGCTCACTCAGGGAAAGAATGTCCTAAGGTAGTGCCAGTGGAAGAGAAGGAGCACCTTTCAAGTCATGAAGAATGTAGCTCGGCTTGTTTGAAGAGGATTTCTGCTGAATGTGTTTAGGTCCGGAGCCATATCTATCCCTGTGATTCTAATTATAGAGCTTAAAAAAACAAACACTTTTTTAATGAAAGCCAGTGAAGTACGATAGGCTGAGTTGTGATGGAATCATACTTTCTTACTCATGTAAGAGATGAGCAGCCATATTCTAAACCAGTTGAAGTTTGGCAATTAGACATTTGATGACTCGCTGCTTCAGGTCACTTGATGGTCTAACCTTGATGATGTGGCAGCTTGATTAACAATTCTTTTGCCACTAGAAGCGAAAAAAAAGAAGAATGTTTTTGTGGGTTTTAAGAAACAGAAACAGGTCTAAGCACCCATGGGCACTTGAGGAGTAAAGAAAAGCTCTGAGTCAAATATGACTCTAAACTCTCTAGATGATTTTAACCAAATAGGAAGGTTTTGATTAATCATTGGAAATCAGATATCAAGACTGAGCAGAGGCCACCCATGACCATCAACTCAATTGAACTGGATTTAACTTTAGAGTGGTGTTTGTCATCCATGCCACAACAAAATTGAAAAGCTGAAGACTATTTGGCTGAATTTTTGTCGAAGTGAATCAAAATATAAGCACCATCAGCATACACATATGCCTGTAAATTCTAGGATTTATCAAAAGCAGCTAAAGATGCAACATATTTATTAAGAGGAGTTGGTGCACTAAAACACAAGAAAGTACTCAACAGGTTTAGCAAGACACCTGGGATAACCAAAATAAACAGAAGACAGTGATTCATTGGAATGCAAAAGACTAATACTTATAAGAACAATCAATGTTAATGTTGAAAATTGGGTCTCTAGTTGGCAGAGGTATGCACCCTGTCCACGTAGGGACCACAATCCTAGTCTTTACTAGATACACACTAAAAGATAACCTGTGCTCACCCTCTACTAGCTTGGCACAGAGCAGTCAGGCTTCTCTAAAGAGGCAATGTGTGAAGTATTTGTGCAATACAAACACACACAGTAACACAATGTAAACAATAAAAAATACTCCATACAGTTTTGGAAAAATAGAGAATATTTATTTGAGTATGATAATACCAAAATAACAAAAATCCAAGAAGTAGAACCAGAGTTATGACTTTTTAAAGTGCTTTGAAGTCAATAGCGCTAAAAGGTTACTTGAGGTCGTGCTAGATCGTGTTAAATCCAAAGTTCAGACCCACCATGATGGAGGGCAGGCTGGCTGCAGGACCCAACAAGTCCCGCTGACAGAGTACCTTGGATGAAGTAAAGCGTCGTCTTCGAGAGTATGATGTGTCAGTTCTGATTCATGCAGTCGGGTCGTTATGTCGAAGTCGAGCCTCACAGTCAGATCAGTGCTGCACCATTGTCGAACCTTACAGACAGGACATTGAATCGGCGCTGCCTCTTTATTGAGCTGCACAGGGATGTCTTCTGGTCGACACTCTGTTGGTATTGAAGGGCACTGTGTCAATTCTGATCAGCGCAGCGGAGATGAAAAATCGGTTTTGTAGCAAAACAACTGAAGAACCCACTTCTGAGGACCAGGATGGGATGGGGCACCTCAGGCAAGGGTAGAACTCACAGATGGCTGAATACAGCAGCCCCAGAAGAGTTGCAAGAAGTCTTTTATCACCATGAGACTTCAGAAAACAGGAGGCAAGCCAGCAAGCACTTGTAGTCATTCTGGGTTCAAGCGAGGTGGGTCCAGCCCTTGTCCTCAGCAGGGCAGAGATCAGCAGGCAGCAGGGGCAGCTCAGTACAGCAGAGAAGCAGTTCCTTAGAACAGTCAGTCAAGCAGAGTGTCAATCCTTGTAGCACAGCTGTTCTTACTATGGTCGAAGCTATTGTCTAGTAGTGTACTACTTTGGTAGGGGTCAGAGCCCCAGCACTTATACCCAAATGCATCTTTGAAGTGGAGTGATTTCAAAACAGCTCCTTGAAGTGCACAGGTCTCCTTTTATCCCAGCCATGTCTGCCAGGCTATCTGTGGGGGGTAATCTGCCCTTTGTGTGGGACACAGTACACTGCCAAGTCAGAAATAAGTTTTAATCTCCCACTCCCCCTTCCTGCCCAGGATGCAGATGAATGTAGATGAGTCCTTTGTCACACTAACCCTTTCTGAGTTTGTGGCTGTCTAGAAGGAATGCACAAATTCTAGCTGTCACAAAGCCCAGATGTGTATTGGAGACAGGATGCAAGACACACAGAGCAGTAAGAGCAGAATAATGTCAACTTTCTAAAAGTGGCGTCCCTAAAATAGTAATGTTAAGTCCAACTTTACCATTAAAAATGATTTATCATTACTGTTCCAAAGATATGAAACATGATGCAGCTACTCATTTATAATCAGGAATTACAGCTGAAAAGAGTTTTAAGGAATTCCCAATGCAAGTCTATGAGAGGACTAGGCCTCACAGTAGTGAAAAATTAATTTAGCTGTTTGTCACTACCAGGACATGTAAAACGTAAAAGTGCATGCCCTACCTTTTACGTACACAGCACCCTGCCCTTAGGGCTAACTAGGGCCTACCTTAGGGGTGACCTATGTGTAATACAAGGGAAGTTTAAGGTTTGTCAAGTGGTTTTAAATGCCAAGTTGAAGTGGCAGTAAAGTGCACACACAGGTCCTGGAAGGGAAGGCCTGAGTCAGATTTGAAAGGCTACTTGTGTGGGTGGGACAATCAGCACAGCAGACCCCCTTGCAGCATTTAGATAACAGGCCCTGGGTGTATGGTATACCGATATACAAGGGCTTTTTAGGTAAACTAAATGTGCCAATCAGGTATATACTAATCTCACCATGTTTTAGGGGGAAGCACATGCACTTTAGCACTGGTTAGCAGTGGTAAAGTGCTCAGAGTCCTAAGGCCAACAAAATGAATACAGCAAAAAGTGGAGGTAAGCAGGCAAAAAGTTGGGAGAAGACCACACTAAGGATGACAGGACTAACAGTTAAGAAATTATGAAGCAGGGTTTCCTGTATCTCAGTCTTCCGGTGTAATCATTAAATAACCCCCGCCACTGGTCGTATAGACCTTTGATGGTCGACGGAGTGAAATGAGGAGCAATTATCTACATAAACAATACATTGTTAAAGATGTATTATTGAGCCAATAAAGAGAGTTAGTGTGAGTTAAATGGTTTTATTTTCAAATAGTTTTCATCAATCTATCTATTAGACATTAATCTTTAGATTTCAGCATTAAAAGTTAATATAATCCATCAACCGATATTTTTTTTTAAAAAATGTATTATTATTTTTTTTTTCCTCATTCGCCTCCAACCCCAGACAACTAGAAGGTTAGGAAGTCGCCACGGTTACTCAATTTTTGAGACGTAGGCCCTCGAGGTGTACACCCTGCATCTATCGCCCGCCTACCAGTAGCAAACATACCCCCTTCATGTTGCTGACCTCTCGTTGTCAAGGAGAGGGTGGTCGCGCTCTCTGCTGATTACTCGTAACGGATGACTGTTGCTTAAGGCCCACCCAAAATCGGAACTGGGAACCAGAAGGGCAAGGCCCAGCACAGTCTGAGAGCTTCCCATGAGGCTTAATCATAGGATCAAAGAGTATTTAACTGATCTCATTAAGGAGAAGAAAAAAATAAGTGCTTAACCAGGAGACCAATTTATCAAACAATCCCATATGGCTTTCTTTCTGCTACTTTTCAGTCTGGCCAAGTCAATCCTGGAGGTTTTATACAAAGAGGACAACCAGTCTGAGTATGTGGGAGATGTAACCTCAACCCATCTCTTACATATTTCTCGTCTAGCCAACAAGATAGAATAGAACAGTAAGCCCCTGCTCAAGCCTATGATTTCACCTGATATACCAAAAATGATAAGACCAAGAGAAACATGTACTGGGCGACCCAAAATATCTGTTAGGGTATTCCCTACTCTCTCCCAGAATTCATGGATGGCTGGACAGTCCCAGAACATGTGTATATCATAGGCGTTCAACATACTGCATTTTTTGCAACTGACAGGGGGACCCTTAGCCATTTTAGAGAGTCTAGCCGGGGATAGATAAGCCCTGTGTGTAGTAAAATAGTGGTTTCTCCTAAGCCAGGCTGGCTTTACGACTGTAAATAAGGTGTTAAAAGAAGTTTGCCATAGGTCTACCCAATCTATGTCTGGTATAGATGCTCCCCACAATTCTTCGGCTAGCCTAAAATCCCCATCAATGGCTTCCTCGATGGACCAATAAAAGAAATTTACTTCTCTCTTCCCTGCCGGCCTCTGTACCAGTTGCTCTTCTAGCACGTTCCCTATGCCTATAGGTTTTTTAAGACTCTGGGACCAGCTCTTTAATTGTAGATATTTAAATCTAGACATGCCCTCATCCAATTTATCATTTAATAATGCCCAAGGCAAGAGTGAACCCTCAACAGCCAAGTCTCCCCACACCAAGAACCCAGCTGTTTTAAGAGGGGCTGCCAATTTGTCCTTCAAACAGCCCGGGGCCCCCGGAGAGTCCCACAGTGGAGCCAGATTTGAAAAGTAGCCTAAGCCTGTGCATTGTTTAATTCTGACCCATGTACGAGCCGTGCTCAGTAAGACTTTCAGCCTTAATTTCTTGAAAAATTTCTAGTCTCCATATTTAAAAAGAAAGCCCTCCTAGATAGCCCCACTTGATCTAACATAGCCAAAAACATTACCCCCCTCTCCGATGAATCTGGGGATTTCAACAACATTCTTGAATGTTTCAGCTGGAAAGCCCAGGCGTAGTACTGTAAATCTGGAAATGTGAGGCCCCCTTTTTCCCTCCTACGCCTTAGCTTTTTCCAGGATATCCTCGTGGCTTTATAGGCCCACACAAATGAATTAATGGATTGCTGAAGTTTATCAATTGCCTGTTTCTCAAAATATAAAGGAATGGTGTTAAAAAGAAAAGTGACTTTTGGGAGGATTACCATCTTGATTAAATTAATTCTGCCCGACATAGTCAAAGGAAGATGGGCCCAGGACTTCATGAGTTTCTGACATTCTCTTGAAACTTTCAAAAGATTGGTCTCAGCAATCTTGTCTATATTCTGGACAATCTTCACTCCCAGATATCTCATCTCACTCTTAATTTGATGTCGACACCCCGGCAGATTCCATGACATAATCTCAGTTTTTCCTGCATTAACCTTGTATCCCGAGACTAGACCAAAATCCTGTGCTAAGCGGATGACGTGGGGAAAAGACACCTCCAGATCTGATGAAAGAATTAATACATCATCAGCATACAGGGCTACCTTCCTCTCCCATGCTCCACATTTAAATGGTGTAATATCCATCTCCTCTCTGAGACATTGAGCAAAAGGCTCTATGTACATATCAAATAGGAGGGGGGAGAGGGGGCAACCCTGTCTGGTTCCTCTTTTAATCCTGAAGGGTTTGGTCAAATTTCCGTTAACCAAAAGCCTCGCCGAATGGTCACTATATATAAGATTAATAGCTCGACTAAATTTTGGCCCAAAATTAAACTTCTCCAGCACAGACGCTACGTAGTTCCAGTTGACCCTATCAAATGCCTTGGTGGCATCCAGTGTCATTGCTGCCAAAGGGAGTGAGAAGTTTGAGGCGAAATCAATGGCACCCATGAAACCATGGGTGAGATCGAAAAGATTCCTACCTCTCAAAAAAACCTTTTGATCTACATGCAATAAGCCACCCAACCGATATTTTATTGTAAAATAGAACAGAATGTTCGACAAGATCACAGTCAAAATAGTAATAATACAAGCATGTTCCATAAAGGAAACTCCCTATTTGATTAAGAGAAGAAAGGTGTCAATTCAGAAACTCATATAGAGTTCTGATGAGAGAAAGATCAGAGCATATTAGACTTTCAGACATTAGTCCTAGGAAGGTATTTTCTTGTGGTCCAAAACTTCTTCCCATGAATCATTATTTCTGTCGTTTTCATCTCCTCTCAATGAGAACCTCACTGTGAGTTGTCTAATACAAAACAAGTGTCTATTCACTAGCTAACAGTAGGCTTCAGAAGTTGCAACTTCTGCAACATCAGCAAAGAGAAGAAACACATCTTGGACAAACAAGTATTCAATGTGAAAAACAGGCCTTACATTATTGTCCATTTAACAAGGCAGCATGCTATCTTATTTTGGCACTTTATTTACATGCAGGTCTATAATTCTTAAGTACGGTTACCTACTACCATTTTTTTCATTTTAGCATGTTTTATCTTAAATGTAAACTTCTGCACATTATTAATATGTGTTTTCAATAGCAGATAAAATTTACTGCAGCAACTTACCCCCTCTGATCGTTGATAAACCATCACAATTTCTAGCACAAATAAATGTTTAGTGTGCACTCTCATTTTCAGTTGAGAATTTCTTTTTAAGGGTTTCATCTTTCTTCAACCTTTTATAGTCTCTATTCTTTCTCTCCTCCATTTCTAATTCATTTCTGATTTTTCTTTTCCTTTCTTTATTCCTCTTTTTGCTAAATAGCATATAAATCCTCTATAAAAACATATCATCTTATCAAGTAAATACCAATTATTAGTATAGGCCTTAATATGACTCTGAAAAGTCCTCCTCCTACTGTTGTAAACCAGTTGCCAATGGCTGAATCTCCTTTGCTTAAGCTCCCTAATACACAGTGGTATCTAAGGGTACTACTGCAGGTTTCAGATCAGAAATGTTCTTAGTACATTTTTTTTATCATTCTACTCTCATCTGGAATATAAGAGCAACAATGTTGAGCTTTCAGCATCTTGCAGACTCTGCCTTTCTTTGCTAACAAAATGTCTCAAACTAATTGATCTTGCAAAACCATTGATCTAATAGCCATTAATTCTGTGTTAACTTCTAGCAAAGCAATAGATGCACTTGTAGCTGATTTATCCACTACTGTCTAATTTTATCATCATTTAAGACTACTCCTACAGGTGGTATTATTGCTCTAAAAATATGTCCCACTAATTGTGTCCCATCATTTGTACTGCATGGATGTCTATGCGGTGGAGTCAATGTTAAAGCGTCTACACTATTTACATTAGACATCTTAGGAATTAGCAAAGCTAGATAACATACACCCTCCCAATCAGCTAGCACCTGGAAATAAGCATCTTGTCTACACACAAAATAAACTCCCGGAATAACTGCCTCATCCCCTGTTAATATTTGGATGGGTCCTCCTAAAACTTCAAAAGTGTGTTCACAGTTACTAACCCCAATATGTCTTTTCCTAACCTGGTTTAGCTTTTTGTAAACACATAATTTCCCTTATTGTCTTCTATGTAATTTTCATTTAGGATAAACCATTTTCTCTCAATATTCATATTCTTATTTTTTCCAAACATTTCTTAAACATCTTCTGCTTTATTATTACTACAGAAAATTTGATCTCTCCTCTCCTCTAAAGTTAACATGGAATTATTTTTTAATGGTCTCATTAAGGTTAGGTCATTTTTGTATGCCTTAACAGTGTCTATGACTGTGGGTGATCTAAAGAAATACCAGGCAATTCCCATACCCTTTGCTTGTCGATGAGGATTCACTCTTTTCTGAAGGTGGACTTTAGAAATTATCATGTCATAATTGGAAAAATAATATTCAAAACGTTCCTGTCTATAAAATAACCTAAGCAAAAAGCTACATATAATTGTATATGACAATGGAATATGGAGGTGTATCACTTGTTCTGCAGTTGAGGAAGATAGATGTGTGCAAAAGTAACAGTCCTTTGCATCTAAAGTTTGTGTATATTCCTGAACTAATCTAGAGTAAAGATTGCTTGAAAACTCTTCTCTAGAATAATATACAAACTAAGCCTTTAATTTCATCTCATCTACTGTGTGTGCAGTCGTTGTAGGTGCAGATGTAGACCTAGGTGTTTCTTCTTCTGGTGCAAACTTCATGCAAACTAAATGAGTTTAACAGCTAATATAATAACTATTAGTGTGACAACAACTACTATGCTACACTTAGCTTTGGTAAGGATACACATGTTTGCCTACAGTCAGACTGTAAGTAGAATAATAGCAGCTGGCAGATAAATACTCTGCACAAGGGGGGAGGGAGCACACTGCCTCTCATTCCAGCACAGTTCACCCCATTGCATTCTTGTAAATGCAGTGCGTTTACTTGTAAGTTGCTGTAGTTTTTCACCAACGTTGGTGCAGGTAGTGCTGTTATCTCTAGACACATGGTTCTAGGTTTAGCCTTTCATCAGTCAGGAGCAGAAGTAGTTTAAAGCGTAGAAAAGTCATCTGGGGTTGCTGAAATGTTGCCCAAGTGTTCACAGGACACAGTTTCACTCCACAGGCACACAGGTGCAACCCAGGAAAGCTCATCAGCACGTTGGCTCCAGGGAGCCTTTTAAACACAAGGGGGGAGGGAGCACACTACATTTCATCCCAGCACAGTTCACCCCATTGCATTCTGGTAAATGCAATAAGCTTACTTCAAAGTTGCTGTATTTTTTCACCAACATTGGTGCAGGGAGTGCTGTTATCTCTAGACACATGGTTCTAGGTTTAGCCTTTCATCAGTCAGGAGCAGAAGTAGTTGAAAGCGTAGAAAAGTCATCTGGGGTTGCTGAAATGTTGCCCAAGTCTTCACAGGACACAGTATCACTCCACAGGCACACAGGTGCAACCCAGGAAAGCTCATCAGCTCGTTGGCTCCAGGGAGCCTTTTAAACACAAGGGGGGAGGGAGCACATTACATTTCATCCCAGCCCAGTTCACCCCATTGCATTCTGGTAAATGCAATAAGCTTACTTCAAAGTTGCTGTATTTTTTCACCAACATTGGTGCAGGTAGTGCTGTTATCTCTAGACACATGGTTCTAGGTTTAGCCTTTCATCAGTCAGGAGCAGAAGTAGTTGAAAGCGTAGAAAAGTCATCTGGGGTTGCTGAAATGTTGCCCAAGTCTTCACAGGACACAGTATCACTCCACAGGCACACAGGTGCAACCCAGGAAAGCTCATCAGCTCGTTGGCACCAGGGAGCCTTTTAAACACAAGGGGGGAGGGAGCACACTACATTTCATCCCAGCACAGCTCACCCCATTGCATTCTGGTAAATGCAATAAGCTTACTTCAAAGTTGCTGTATTTTTTTACCAACATTGGTGCAGGTAGTGCTGTTATCTCTAGACACATGGTTCTAGGTTTAGCCTTTCATCAGTCAGGAGCAGAAGTAGTTGAAAGCAGAGAAAAGTCATCTGGGGTTGCTGAAATGTTGTCCAAGTCTTCACAGGACACAGTATCACTCCACAGGCACACAGGTGCAACCCAGGAAAGCTCAGTAGCTCGTTGGCTCAAGGGAGCCTTTTAAACACAAGGGGGGAGGGAGCACACTACATCTCATCCCAGCACAGTTCACCCCATTGCATTCTGGTAAATGCAATAAGCTTACTTCAAAGTTGCTGTAGTTTTTCACCTAGTTGATGCAGGTAGAGCTGCTATCTCTAGACACATGTTTATGGGTTTAGCCCTTCATCAGTAGAGAGCTGAAGTAGTAGAGAACAGAGAAAAGTCATCTGGGGTTGCGTAAATGCTGCCCAAGTCTTCACAGTTCACAGTACCACTACACAGGCACACAGGTGCATTCCATCTTTGGTGAAAAACTATAGCAACTTTCAAGTTGACTCTTCTCTGACCTCTACTACTGCTGCTCACTACTGATGCAGAACAGGCTTATTGTATTATTACTATTTTGAGTGTGATCTTGACAAATACTCTGTTCTCTTTTATTATCAAATATTGGTTGATGGATTATATTACCTTTTAATGCTGAAATCTAAAGATTAATGTCTAATAAATAAATAGATGAAAACTTAAAAGTTTTGAAAATAAAACCATTTAACTCACTCTAACTCTCTTTATTGACTCAATAATAAATCTTTAACGATGTACTGTTTATGTAGACGATTGCTCCTCATTTCTCTTTGGTGATGATCAAAGGTCTATACTACCAGTGGCGAGGGATATTTAATGATTACATCTTTGGATTGAGATACAGTAAACCCCGCTCCATCCAGTGGTAGCAAGAGGACAGTTAGTGTCACAAGAGAGAGGAGCTGGAATAAGTTGCCCTAACTTCGAATAGCCCATGTCCTTTAAACCCAAAGCCCAAACTTGAAGACTAAAGGAGTTGCAGTTTTGAAGACGGTCACAGTGGTGGAGGTGTATCAATAGGGTTATTCGCCACCTATGTCTTTTAGTGATTATGTTCTTATGATTGAGACTAAGTTTTTTGTGTTTTGTGCAATAGCACTTTTTGCTTAGATGTTGAGCAGTTGAGGTTGTTATCGGACTCAAAGTAGTCTAAGATCCCAGGATAAACAGTTGAAATTGCGGTGTTATTTTAAATGTCTGCTACAGTTTTGCGGAGTAGATTCCTGATGTACCATTGACTGCACAATTGAGATAGGGATTTTAATGATTTGTTGTTATTGTACTAATATTGATTGGTATTAGTGGAACCTATTGCGCAAAGGGGAAGATACATCAGTCAGGGTGATTTCCCGCTGGTCGTGATTTCATTTGTGTAGGGGTGTGTGTGTAAGGAAGTCGGAGGGTGTTAAAGCCTTATTTCCGATCCTTTCCTGTATGAATGAACTACTTTGAATTACTTTAGTGGATCAGATAAAAGTTATTTGTTTATTATGCTTGTTTAGAATTGTAGAATTTTTGTATGGAAAAATTGTAAAGGAGGGTGAACTGCTGCAAGGAGTGCGCAGTTATGTCATAAAGTGCCGCACTGGGAAAGGGCAGTTGTTGTGGAGTGCCACACTGCGATTGTTTGATGAGTCATCAAATATTAAACTGGAATAGGGTTGTGAAAGAAAGGTTGTGACAGGATTTGAGGAAGGGATTGGTGTATACGGAATTAAAAACAGAACGAAAACATTGACATTTTGAATTTTATCACTGTTCATTTATTGTTGAATTATTGCAAAGATTAAATGTTTTAAAGCTCTTACAGACTTGATGAGGGGAGATGAGAGAGTACCTGTTTGGGAGGGTGAGGAGGCACCACCAGAAGGTAGGCCAGCACATTATATGACGACAAAATGTAGGGCTTCATGCATGTTAGTGGCTCTGCCAATGTTGCAAGATCACTGAAAAGGAAGGAACATTAATGTTTCCACAATATGGTACTTTTGACTTAAAAACAATTGAACATTTATGAGAAAAGGTGTATGAAATGAAGCCGCAACCTAAACCTTAACAATATGAAGTGTTAAATGCTTGGAAGAGAGCGGCTCATGCTAAAGGGAAAGATGAGTCTCAGAATAGAGCAAAGAGAGCAGTGCAAAAGTATGCAGATGCTTAATGGGATGAAGGGCAGCAAAGGTGGAGGAAGTGTGTAGTCAAGGGAGCTAGAATGTATCTAGCTATAACTACATAAAAACTAAAAAGAATTGGAAATAAAAAAATGATGACGAGGAAGTTGCAAAGAAAACAGATTGATACTATTGTAGAGGGCGACATTTTAGATGCTTTGTTTTCCTCACATCCACCTACCTATGTGGCTCCTCCGATGAATACAGATGGTGTTACAACCGCTAGTGCTACGGTGGTTACAGCCCTGTTGATCCAAGTAAAATTCAGAGTGAGAGGCCTCCAGCACTTCCAATTGTTCCTACACCATTTGAGGCAACCCCTCCTGTAATTGCTTCGAGTGTTTCTGCTTTATTTGGGAATGTTCCTGCCCCAGTATCACAAGTTGTGACAGCACAGACATTGACAGGGCTGATTGCTACTGCACCAATAAATATTTTTCCAAACACGTTTGATCAAGGAGCTGTAGGAGGAGTAGCTCTGACAGGGTTTATCCTGACATAGCAGAATTCACAGATGTTGCCTGAACACCACCCAGTGGTGTAAAGAAACTTGAGGGGCCCTCTTGCAAGGTACATAGAGGGGCCCCCCTCCCGACTCAATCAGGAGTTTTCAGGTCAGGGCACTGTGCTGAGGGAGCCCCTGGAACTTGGGCCCCCACACCACGGGGGCTGTGGGGGTCTATGTTATGCCACTGACACCACCACAGAATGTTCAATCATTGAGAGAAGAGAGGAGAATTGTCTTTACAGCACCAATTTTGCATGGAGAAACAGGATCATTTGATTAAGGGATGCCCCTCCATGGTTTGAATGGAATTCAAAGAATAAGAGAGTGGGAGAATTAGAG
This sequence comes from Calotriton arnoldi, assembly GCA_963921515.1. Classification (NCBI taxonomy): domain Eukaryota; kingdom Metazoa; phylum Chordata; class Amphibia; order Caudata; family Salamandridae; genus Calotriton; species Calotriton arnoldi. The sequence goes on along the minus strand of CAWUFW010000914.1, from coordinate 2,805,456 downwards.
ATACCACCTAGTAGTCAGGAAAAGGCAAGACCCTTAGATGTGCGAAAATTAAAGGTTGAATTAGAGGAAATTATCAGAGAATGCTTAGACATTTAACACCTGAATCAATATCAGGAGAATTAATGGATATATTTAAGCAAAGAAATTACAAGATTAACTGAAATAGCAAGATCATTTGATGTGGCTCTTTCTGAAAGTGGGCTCTTACAGAAACGATATAGGGCACAACTAGATGATGAAGCTATTGTGACAATGAGGTCATCAGGAATTAGTTTACACATTGTAGAATTATTAAAATGCATGCGTAAATGGGGTGATTTTGACAGATAAGAGAGTAAGTGGATAAAGAAACTGGGAAAGAAAAAGAAACAGAATGACACCACCAAAATAAATGGTAAGCCATCACAAACTCCCCCAGATAAAAATGATGCTTTAGCTTTCACTAAGAGGGAAATTTCCCGGTGGAGTGTATGTTTCTATACCAAGGAGTAGCGGTGATCTCGCGACATTTACAAATAATTTTACAAAATCGAGAGAGAATCCTGCACAGTGGTATATACAAGTTAACAGGTTTTGTGGACAGACTTGAATACTTTCTTTAAAATTGTGATGCCAAGTGGTCTGTGGGCTGAATGCAAGATAGCTGATTAATGGTCATGTTCTGAACCTCCATCGGATACACGTACTTGTGTGTCTTCACCTGTGGTAATGACTAAATCCGATGAGGTGATTACCTTTTTCAAAGGAAAAGTTCCAGCAAGAGACATTGATTGACTAAAGATTAAGGGAACCATACAGGAAACTACAGAATCAGTGTATGACTATTATGAACGATTGTTGCAGGTATGTAAGCAACACAGTGGGCAAGAAAATCCCAAATTGGGAGATATGAGGAGTTTTGTGTCACAGTTCATTCGTGGGTTGCGACCACAGATCAGTATGCACATACACCAGAATGGGATTTGTTGGCAGACAAACCTATACATAAGCTCCTGAGGTGTGTAAAATACTTTACTGATAAGCAGGAAGTGAAGGAAAAGAGACTTAAGGAGAAGTTTATGCTTGCATAGACAAAGCTGGTTTAAAAGGGGTTCAAGAAACAATCTCATGATTGAAACGTTGTTGGAATATAAGGTGTTGGTTTTCAAGTTGGAGGTCAAACTGCGCATGGTGAATTCAGTGTTTCACAGGGTAGAGGTCACAGTGTTTCAGTTGATCCAAATTTGTGAATAGATATTGCAACGTTGAACAAAAGAACTCTTTGTCATCATTGTAACAGGCTCGGGCATTGGAATAGAGAGTGTAGATGGAGTCCAAATTGAGTGAGTGGTGAGGGTCAAATACAGGGAGAAAATCAAGCACAGATGCAAAATGTTCCAGTTCAAGAACCTGCCCAAAGAGTGCAGATGCAAGTGCGATCACAAAGTCCCATGATGCAAGTCCCACAAGCTCTGATGATGCAACAGAATATGGTAAATATCAGATTCAATATGAATCAGGTGCAGAGAGAAAATTTAAATCCATTTCAAATTAGAACCCATTTCAACAATTTCCCATGTTGGAAAACAAGAGTTTAGATTCTGACAATTCCCAATGACGTGCCTGAGTGAGGAGGTATATTGAGTACTTAGCGCAGTCTTAGAGGTAGACCAGAGTGGACCATTTGTAGAAGGAGAGATTAATGGCCACCAAAAGCCATTACATATTGACATAGGAGCTACCCGCTTCACTGTTAGTACAGCGGAAGTCGCAGACCGACCTCTCTCGGGAAAGAAGATCCAACTAGACGGGGTCACAAATAAGCAAATTACAAATCCTGTTTCAAAGAATGTGCCTTTAAAATTAGGTTCATTTGAGGAAGACCATCAGTTTGTGATATGTGATTCAAGTCTTGGAAATCTATTAGGAAGGGGCCTATTGTGCAAGTTAAATTGCCCCATTTATTGCACACAAGCTGGTGTTGAATTTCAAATGCATGATGAGGATGTTGAATTTAAAATGCCCAGACAAGAAACAGCTGTAGGGTTTTGTCCTGTAAGAACAGTGGAGGATTTTACCTCCCGATTTGAGAGAGACAGTGAAAACAGAAATATGCGATTTTTCAGGGAAAAACATCAAACTAATCAAATGTGTAGAACCAGACCAAATGACAACAAAACCAAATGCAGCATTCACAAGAACAACTCCATACAATCTAACACCAGAGACAGTGGCTGGAATAACACCAGTAACTGAAATTGTCAAAAGTCCTTGCAATTCGCCCATTATGGGTTTACAGAAACCCAATGGGAAATACTGGATTGTACAGGACCTTCGTAAGATTAACAAAATAGTTGCCCCATGTTGTCCCGAATCCTGCAACAATATTATTTCAGATCCCTTGCACTGGCGAGTGGTTTACCATTGTGGATCTTTGTCAGGCCTTCTTTTCTATTCCATTGCACAAGGAAAACCAGTTTCTATTCTCATTTGTATTCAGAAATAGAGTTTTGGTATGGTGCCGAGTTCCACAAGGGTATACAGAAAGTCTGTAATCAGATCTTGAAAAAGAATCTTGAGGCTCCGAAGATGCCTTATTATTCAGTTCTTGTCCAATATATTGATGACCTTCTTGGGGCATCAAGTACCAAAAGCTTGTGAACAGGACACAATTGCCCTTTCAAACCATTTAGCTGAGAATTGGCAAAAGGTGTCCCAGCAAATTGCAATACTATCAAAAAGAAGTCCTTTATTTGGCACATATAATTGAGAAAGGAATGAGAAAGGTGTCAGAGATGATTCTAAAAATTAATCCACCTAGAGCCCAGAGAGAGGTCAGAATGTTCCTGGGGATGGTTGGCTACTGCAGACTGTAGATACCCAGCTTTTCCCAGTGGCCAAGCCTTTACTAAGGCTGACGCACAAAGATGTGCCTGATCCACATCCATGGGACAAAAATTGCTTGAAAGCTCAATAGCTTTCCTAGAGCTGCGAGAAAGTCTCTGTTGTGCCCTGGCACTAAGAATGCTTGATTGCAGTAAGATGTTCACATTGTTGTACAAGGTGTCAGTTCAGAAACCCATAAAGGGTTCTGATGAGTGAAAGATCAATGTTTAAGCATTAAGCCTTTGCAATACAGCTTGAAAGTATTCTCAGCTTAAAATAACAGTAGATAATTCAAGGAATAATCTAAGAAAGCAGCCTCACATGAAGAAAGGCATCAGAGACTCAAAAGGCGAGTCTCCTGTAAGAGAAACAGGGAAGGAATTCTTAAAATCTGCCTCTCTGGGTCTGAGGTCTATTCTTTGTGCTCTACACTACTCTAGGAACATGTACTATTATAAATACACAAATTCTATGTTGTAACATTATTTTCTTTCATCTTCTTCATCCACCAATACAATATCAGCAGTTTCCTAGGAACAGGTTCCCTCCCCATGCTCTAACCACAGTATAATAGACTTTCGGACAAAAGTCCTTGGAAGGTTACAAAGCTGTTTTCCTGTGGTTCAAAACATTTTCCAGGAATCATTCTTCTTGTCATTTTTATCTCCTCTCAATGAGAACCTCAAGATCAGTTGTCTAATAAAAGACAAGTGTCAATCCACTAGCTAACAGTAGGGTTTGGAAGTTGCAACAGCTGCAACAAAGAGAAGAAAAACCTCTTGCACAAATGACTATTCAATGTGAAAAACAGGCCTTTCTGTGTTAATGCAAAATTTTCCGTTTAACATGGCAACAATAGTTAGGCTAACTTAGTTCGACACCTTATTTCCATGCAGGCCTATAATACTTAAGTACGGTCACCTACTACAAAATGTTTAATTTTAGCATGTTTTATCTTAACCCTTTCGCTGCTAGGCCTTCCCCACCCTGTGCTAAGCCTTTTTTTGGCTATTTGGTGTAGTTTGTGCTTAGGCCTCTGTAACCTTTTGTCCACATAAGGTATTCCCGCCAAATTTGCGTCCTTTTCTTCCAACATCATGGGGATTGTAAAGGTACCCATAGTTTGTGGATTCCCCTGGAGGGGAGCCAGAAATTTGCCGAAATACACCTACATTTCTTTTTTGGGCGGGAAAAATTGGGAAAAAGTGCTGCAGAAGAAAACATCTGTTTTTTCCCCTGCAAATTATATCAACAAAGGGTTTGTGGTGCTGAAATCACAATCTTCCCAGATTTCAGGAACAGGCAGACTTTTTCAGAAAATCAACATTTTTTACACAGTTTTAGCATTTTACTGGGACATAGCCTGTTTTTGCTACTTTTGTGCTTTCAACCTCCTTCCATTTAGTGGTAGAAATGGGTGTGAAAGCAATAACGGATCCTGGAAAGCTATACAATTCTGAGAAGTAGACTACATTTTGAATTCAGCAAGGGATCATTTGTGTAGATCCCTGAAGGCTTTTTTATAGAAACTAACAGTTGAAAAGAAGAAAAATTTAAAATGAGTTAAAAAAACAGCCATTTGTGCCAACGTTTTCACCTGTAACTTCTTCTAATTTTTGAGAGAAACATATATTTACATCTGCTGGACCCTTCTGGTTGTAGGGATATATAGGACTTGTAGGTTCATCAAGAACCCGAGAAACCCAGAGCCAATAACTGAGCTGCGTCTTGCAAATGGTTTTTCATTGTGTATCGGGTATAAAGCAATTAATTTGGTAAAATATAAAGAGTGAAAAATAGGTATCAAGGACACCTATGCCTTTCCGAAATGGAAACAAAATATAGAGTTTAGAAGCAGTAGCTATTTGCACATCTCCGAAATTGTCGGTACCCATACTAGCATGTGAATTACAGGACATTTTTCAAAGTGACTTCTTTTTTACACACTGTCTTACATTTGGAAGGGAGAAATGCATAGAAAGTCAATAGGTAGTAACAGTTGCTCTGCAATTCTGTGTTCCCCTAATCTCCCAATAAAAATGGTACCTCACTTGTGTGGGTAGACCTAGTGCCCGTGACAGGAAATGGCCCAAAACGCAACATGGACCTCACATTTTTACAGTGAAAATTGACCCTTTTTTTGCAAAGTACCTAGCTGTGGATTTTGAACCCTAGCTCAGCCGGCACCAATGGAAACCTAGCAAATCTCTACATTTTTTAAAACTAGACACCCAGAGGAATCCAGGATAGGGTGAACTGAGCGGCTCTCATCAGATTCTGTTACTCAGAATCCCTTGCAAGCCTCAAACTTTGTAAAAAAAAACATTTTCCTCACATTTCTGTGATGGAAAGTTCTGGAATCTGCGTGGATCCACAAAATTCCACCCACCCCGCATTCCCCCCAAGTCTTCTGATAAAAATGGTACCTTACTTGTGTGCATAGGCCTAGTACCCGCGACAGAAAACAGGCCAAAACGCAACGTAGAGACACACCACATTTTTACAGTGAAAACAGACCCTTTTTGTTCAGAGTGCCTAGCTGTGGATTTTGAACCCTAGCTCTGCCGGCACTGAGGGAAACCTAGCAAACCTATAAATGTTTGTAAACTAGACACCCAGGGGAATCCAGGAGGGGGTGACTTGTGTGGCTCTCGCCAGGTTCTGTTACCCAGAATCCCTTGCAAACCTCAAACTTTGTAAACAAAACAATTTTCTTCAAATTTCTGTGATGGAAAGTTCTGGAATCAGTGTGGATCCACAAACTTCCACCCACCCCAAATTCCCCAAAGCCCTAGTGCCTGTGACAGGAAACGGGCCAAAACGCAACATGGACACACCACATTTTTACTGTGAAAACTGACGCTTTTTTTGCAAAGTGCATAGCTGTAGATTTTGAACGCTAGTTCTGCCGGCACTCAGGGAAACCTAGCAAACCTATACATTTTTTTAAACTAGACACCCAGGGGAATCCAGGATGGGGTGACTTGTGTGGCTCTCACCAGGTTCTGTTACCCAGAGTCCCTTGCAAACCTCAAACTTTGTCAAAAAAACAGATTTTCCTCATATTTCTGTGATGGAAAGTTCTGGTATCTGCATGGATCCACAAAATTGCACCCACCCCTCATTTGCCAAAGTCTCCCGATAAAAGTGGTACCTCACTTGTGTGGGTAGGCCTAGTGCCGGATACAGGAAACGGGCCAAAACGCAACGTGACACACCACATTTTTACAGTAAAAACTGAACCCTAGATCTGCTGGCACCAAGGGAAACCTAGCAAACCTATACATTTTTGAAAACTAAACACCCAGGGGAATCCAGGATGGGGTGACTTTTGTGGCTCTCACCAGGTTCTGTTACCCATAATCCCTTGCAAACCTCAAACTTTGTAAAAAGAAAAAACACACATTTTCCCCACAGTTCTGTAATGGAAAGTTCTGGAATCTGTGAGGTGCGACAAACTTCCACCCTCCCTGGATTCTCCAAAGTCTCTTTATAAAAATGGTACCTCACTTGTATGGGTGGGCCAAGTGCCAGCATCAGGGAAGGGCCCAAAACATATATCGAGGAAACATCAAAATGATCTATCACAAAGAAAGCTGGTTTTGCAATGGGGGCACCTGTGTTTTTTGTCCCGGGCTCGACGGCCATCTGGGGAAATCTACCAAACCCACACATTTCTGAAAACTAGACCCCCGGGGAGTTCAGGGAGGTATGGCTTGCATGGATCCCCAAATGTTTTCCTACCCAGAATCCCCTGCAAACCTCAAATTTAGCTAATAAAATCACATTTTCCTCACATTTCTGGCTGGAATCACAGCCCCGGCACAAATGTCCTACCACTCAGCCTTCCCCTCACTCTTGTGAGCAAAATGATATCCCACTTGTGTGGGTGGGCCAAGGGCCTGCGACTGGGAAGGGACAAAAACATAGGGATTGAGGGTATAGCACAGCGAACACTAAGCACTATATTTTTTTTAAATACGTTTTTAGGCGATTCTGCATTGGACACCCACACAAGTGAGGTATCATTTTTATCAGGAGACCAAGGGGAATGCTGGGTGGTAGAAATGTAAGGAAAAGTAAATTTTTTTAGCTAAATTTGAGGTTTGCGAGAATGCGGGGTGGTAGGAAATTTGTGTCAGCACGGTGAGCCTACCACTTTCCCACCCAGAAATGTGAGAAAAATGTGATTTTTTAGCTAAATTTGAGGTTTGCATGGGGTTCTGGGTAGGAAAACGCTGGGGAATCCACGTAAGTCAGAGATCAAAAATGCAGGTGAAGCCCTCGCAAAACAAGGTCTTTTTGTAATCGAGAATTTTGAAGTCTCCACAGTACATTTTGGGCCGTTTCCTGACACTGGCACTAGTCCTACCCACACAAGTGAGGTACTATTTTTATAGGGAGACTTAGGGAAATGCTGGGTTGTTGGAAGTTTGTTGCTCCCCTTAGATTCCAGAACTTTCCATCACAGAAATGTGCGGAAAATGTTTGCAAGGGATTCTGGGTAAAAGAGCCTGGTGAAAGGCACATAAGTCACCCCATCCTGGATTCCTCTTTGTGTCTAGTTTTCAAAAATGTACAGGTTTGCTAGCCTTGTGCATAAAAGTGTGATTAGTTGTAAGATATCCAATGTCCAGGATGCTCAGCGTGGTCAAATGGAATGACCATTCCAGAGTGTCAAATGCTCTTTCAGCATCAAGAGGACTGCCTTGGCCACCAGCTCTGTATTATTTTATTTAGGAGTTTTATATAGCGCTAGCCAGACCCGAGGGTATCGGAGCGCTTTACAACAAAGGTGATGGGAAAATCAATACAGAACGTAACAATGGTATACATATTGATTCGCTGCGAGTCGAGATTTATTACTCTGAAAAGTGTATGTAAATTAGAGGAGGTAGACCTGCCAGGTACGAAACTCACATAATCAAAGAGGGCCAGGCCTGTCACACCCCAGGCTTCCTGCACGCTTACAGTCCCCCTACCGCCCCACATCTAGGAATAGCAAGAGACATAGATGAGGTTGTTTTAAAACATTTCTTTGTGTCCCTTTAAACTTAGCTGGCCATTTGTTTCATGTAATTCCTGGCCGGCGTAAGAAACATCTTGGGACTGGAGTTAATATGCTGCAGGTATGCCAAGGAGGAGCCTGCAGTCCATATAAGATCAGCCGTGACGAACAACGCTCTGCTTGATTTACGATTCCTTTCAGGGCTTGGAGGACCACGCCCTTCCTGCTTTGTCAAGCAGGAATCCCTTGCGACGCGAGACTTTATTCAGCTCCCGCTTCCTGCTGAGAGTCTGTCGAGCCCCCTCATCCACTTCTTTCCGACGCGCTGCCCTTTTCCTTCCCATTCCTTCTCTTCGCTGGCGAGAAACCCTTGCCTCTCTCCCAAGGTATTACCTGTGAAGTTACGAGTGCGAACGCTCGTCCGGTTCCCCTGGGGCCGTGTTGCTCGAATACCCGCATTGGAGAGAGGCCCTTGCCTCTCGCATGAGTTGTCTCCTCAAGAGTTACAAGCGTGAATGCTCGCATGAATCTCCTGGGGCTTTGCTTCTTTCCAGCACAAGAGAGAGGCCGTTGCCTCACAGCTGGAGATTGTGTTCAGCGAGCGTGTTTGTGCAACAGAGTGTTCTTCTCCACACCGATCACGCCAAGACATTGGAGTTGGTGCATTTCTCCACAGCAGCGATGGACTTTGTCTTGTTTATGTGGTGAGATTTAGCCAGTACAGACTTCCTGCGGCCTCAGTTTACTTTATTTCTTTGTTTACCACAAAAAACAGAGCTTTACATTTATTTGGTGTGATGAGGCCAAGCAATGTTAAATGACATTGCAGACTTTGCAGAATAGTCCTAGCTGGGCTGTGCTATATTGTTCTTATTTGTTTATGGAGCTGCCTTTTTTTCAATTTAGTTTTCATCTTCTAAATTTAAAGCAGAAACTCTTGGTGAGTGGAATATATTGTTTTTTGTGGCACAAAGAAATGCATAGCTTTTATTATTGCTAATTAGTGTGTGATAGAGAAGCATAGGGTTTTTTCTTACTCTTCTCTTTTTTTTTTACTAGCTCTCTCACTACATTAAGGTACATAGTGAACAGATACACCGTTGGCTTGACTCACACAGGGTCTCTGGAATCCTTCCGTGTGCGGAAACACGTCCAGATTTTACCTCTCCTACATCTGTAGTGGTCTTTCTCCGATTTCTGCTTCCTTCTGGCTCCCCTTGAGGAATTGTTTGTTCTGGGTGCATTTTAGAGACCACACAGACATTCCTTTTGGGAGACAGGAGGGTCATCTTCGCTCCTGTGGATCCTATGAGAACAACATTGGTATTTATTAACGCTGTGGTGGTATTGCATGACAAGGCCTCTATTCAGTGATGCCAACTGACCAGCAAATATTTTGGTGGGGATTTTATTATCCAGAGAAAGAAAGTGGCCAGTATGTCTGGCATTTGACTGTATCTTTCCCTGGTTTGGGGGATTTTAATAGTGGCTGTGTTTGTGGAAGCTTGTCCTTCCTCAACACCTCCTTATAATACTCGAGCTAACTTTACATGCTTTTTAGAATTCAGCTGTCAGGCATACTGACATAATTTCAATGGCCAGAATGATTTCCTCTATAGGGAAGCTAACAGAGGCCCTGACCATAATGGTTCTAGAGCCATACCTTGGTGATTTTATCTTGATACTGTTCAATTTGAGTTGGTGTTATGATTACTCATGACGTATTCAGCTGTGTATAGTATGTGGTATATTTAGTTAGTATATCTTTGCTGTCTGCTGTTTCTCTCCATCTGCTGTAGCACATTTGTGCAGTTTCTGTCTCTTTTTTTAGCAACTAGACCAGTGTCCATCCAGGTAATTATCCCTCGCCATATTCTCATTCTTCACCATATTCGCTGAGGAAGTGAACCTCCTTATCAGCCACACCACAACGTTTGCCTAATAACTTGTTGACTACTTTGAGGTATTTCTTATCAGATGTCACATTAACTGAGCTTTCCAAGTGCTATAAAGTATGTTCAATGCACTCAATATCAGATTTAATATCCTCAGACATAGAGGCCTTCCATGCCACCTAAAAGCTGGATTGTTAGGGCATGGAGCCTGTGTTCAGCTGGAAGAACTCCACAATGGCAGATCAGACTTCACTTCGGTATACCAAGACTAAGAGAACCTGTCTTGGAAAACTCCAGATTTGGTGTCTATAATAAGAGTCAGGAAGGTTGAATTAAAGTTGTATCGGAGAATGATCTGACACCATACGAGTGAGATAAGAGGGCTTTGTTACCCAAATGATGACCTCACTTGAGATCGTCCAGAAGTCTAAATGCGACATTGAGTCATGCGAGGAAGAGTAAAATCAATACCCGCGCTCAGTGCCAAGACCATACTGCCATATATCTGTTAGGTGAGGTCCAGCATTTCCATAACCTCTTTCAGGGTCCCATTCGCCTGTGAGAATTGTGTCACTCATTGTGAGAGCTATCAGGTTCTGGGTTCAAAGTCATGTTTAGATACCCTCCACATACTTTTTTTTATTTTCTAGCCTCCTGACTACATTTAAAATGGTGTCAACAAAGGTGTGAAGTTACGAGTGCGAACGCTCGTCCGGTTCCCCTGGGGCCGTGTTGCTCGAATACCCGCATTGGAGAGAGGCCCTTGCCTCTCGCATGAGTTGTCTCCTCAAGAGTTACAAGCGTGAATGCTCGCATGAATCTCCTGGGGCTTTGCTTCTTTCCAGCACAAGAGAGAGGCCGTTGCCTCACAGCTGGAGATTGTGTTCAGCGAGCGTGTTTGTGCAACAGAGTGTTCTTCTCCACACCGATCACGCCAAGACATTGGAGTTGGTGCATTTCTCCACAGCAGCGATGGACTTTGTCTTGTTTATGTGGTGAGATTTAGCCAGTACAGACTTCCTGCGGCCTCAGTTTACTTTATTTCTTTGTTTACCACAAAAACAGAGCTTTACATTTATTTGGTGTGATGAGGCCAAGCAATGTTAAATGACATTGCAGACTTTGCAGAATAGTCCTAGCTGGGCTGTGCTATATTGTTCTTATTTGTTTATGGAGCTGCCTTTTTTCAATTTAGTTTTCATCTTCTAAATTTAAAGCAGAAACTCTTGGTGAGTGGAATATATTGTTTTTTGTGGCACAAAGAAATGCATAGCTTTTATTATTGCTAATTAGTGTGTGATAGAGAAGCATAGGGTTTTTTCTTACTCTTCTCTTTTTTTTTACTAGCTCTCTCACTGCATTAAGGTACATAGTGAACAGATACACCGTTGGCTTGACTCACACAGGGTCTCTGGAATCCTTCCGTGTGCGGAAACACGTCCAGATTTTACCTCTCCTACATCTGTAGTGGTCTTTCTCCGATTTCTGCTTCCTTCTGGCTCCCCTTGAGGAATTGTTTGTTCTGGGTGCATTTTAGAGACCACACAGACATTCCTTTTTGGGAGACAGGAGGGTCATCTTCGCTCCTGTGGATCCTATGAGAACAACATTGGTATTTATTAACGCTGTGGTGGTATTGCATGACAAGGCCTCTATTCAGTGATGCCAACTGACCAGCAAATATTTTGGTGGGGATTTTATTATCCAGAGAAAAGAAAGTGGCCAGTATGTCTGGCATTTGACTGTATCTTTCCCTGGTTTGGGGGATTTTAATAGTCGCTGTGTTTGTGGAAGCTTGTCCTTCCTCAACACCTCCTTATAATACTCGAGCTAACTTTACATGCTTTTTAGAATTCAGCTGTCAGGCATACTGACATAATTTCAATGGCCAGAATGATTTCCTCTATAGGGAAGCTAACAGAGGCCCTGACCATAATGGTTCTAGAGCCATAACTTGGTGATTTTATCTTGATACTGTTCAATTTGAGTTGGTGTTATGATTACTCATGACGTATTCAGCTGTGTATAGTATGTGGTATATTTAGTTAGTATATCTTTGCTGTCTGCTGTTTCTCTCCATCTGCTGTAGCACATTTGTGCAGTTTCTGTCTCTTTTTTTAGCAACTAGACCAGTGTCCATCCAGGTAATTATCCCTCGCCATATTCTCATTCTTCACCATATTCGCTGAGGAAGTGAACCTCCTTATCTGCCACACCACAACGTTTGCCTAATAACTTGTTGACTACTTTGAGGTATTTCTTATCAGATGTCACATTAACTGAGCTTTCCAAGTGCTATAAAGTATGTTCAATGCACTCAATATCAGATTTAATATCCTCAGACATAGAGGCCTTCCATGCCACCTAAAAGCTGGATTGTTAGGGCATGGAGCCTGTGTTCAGCTGGAAGAACTCCACAATGGCAGATCAGACTTCACTTCGGTATACCAAGACTAAGAGAACCTGTCTTGGAAAACTCCAGATTTGGTGTCTATAATAAGAGTCATGAAGGTTGAATTAAAGTTGTATCGGAGAATGATCTGACACCATACGAGTGAGATAAGAGGGCTTTGTTACCCAAATGATGACCTCACTTGAGATCGTCCAGAAGTCTAAATGCGACATTGAGTCATGCGAGGAAGAGTAAAATCAATACCCGCGCTCAGTGCCAAGACCATACTGCCATATATCTGTTAGGTGAGGTCCAGCATTTCCATAACCTCTTTCAGGGTCCCATTCGCCTGTGAGAATTGTGTCACTCATTGTGAGAGCTATCAGGTTCTGGGTTCAAAGTCATGTTTAGATACCCTCCACATACTTTTTTTTATTTTCTAGCCTCCTGACTACATTTAAAATGGTGTCAACAAAGGTGTGTTTCACTGTTTGGCTAATGTGTGATAATGATTGTATATTTTCTGCATAGGACAGAACCTGTTATAATAAAGTATCTCCCATCTAGGATTTCAAACTTTTTATAAAACCTGAAATCTACAGACTTACGGATTAGGATGCAGACCCCCTAGGAGCATGAGTTAGAAGAGGAAAAGTACTTATGATGGCCCCATCCATTTGCAAAGCCAGTGAGGTGCCACTGGTCTATGTGGGTTTCTTTCAACATAGCCAACTGCACTTTATGTCTGTCAGGTTAGGATAGTAATCTTCTAGCCTTCTGCAGATTGTTGAGTCCCTTGATATTCCATAAAATAAATGTGAGTCTCCGATTTAAATCAAAAGTAGGTGTCAACATATTTGGCATAAACTTAGGGTATTTTGACGCTGGGAAGTGGAGTTAGGATTATGTATGCATGAGGGAGTCGCAAATGTGTAAAAAAATTGTAAGGATTGCTGAATAGATCACTCTGCTCCTCCAGCCACACGGATTAACCCAACTATCAGTTAATATTTAGCCATCCTAATAACTACAAAACCTGTTTCCAACATATCAAAATCCAAGGCACACATTTGGGTGTAGGAAGCCTGCGGTTCTCCTGAATTCAATGCAAAAGATAAAAAGGAAGATGTGCATAGTTTTCTTTTTGCTCTGTTGCAGAAAATGCATGTATGCCAAGGAACTGCATTTCAAAACTTGACATTGATGAGTTCCATGTCAAGTGAACCATAGAACAGGCAATATCAGAGCCTCACAAACCCCTCCAAATCTCAGCAGCAAAGAGTCATTGAAGTGATTATCACTCAGTGAGAAAATCACCTCAGGCCTGGATTAATGTTTGCCACTTGTTCTGTGTGCTGATCAAGCCCCCTGTGTGCATTCGGCTAGTTGTTCTCCACAGTACAGTATAGACAAAAAAACAGTTTATACTTTATAAGAGAGATGTTAAGCAATAATTTTAAAATCTCAGATTGGATGAAAAGATGTTTATATATATATATATATATATATATTCCTTAGACAAACGTAAAGCACTCTATGTACTTCTCATTCAACATTGACTATAAGTAGAGTCTAACACAGGAGCTACATGAACTCCACCAGAATGTCTATGGTTTTATGAAACTGTCTGCCTTAAAAGATGATAATTCAAAATGCTAAGTATTGAAGAGAAATAAGGAATAGGTTTACGTAGTGTATGAGAGATGTCGAACACTTAATTAGAAATATTGGACAGGACTGTGAGATGCTTGAAATATATTTATTATACAAATGTAGAGCAGGCTATTTGCTTCACTTACGACATTGATCATAAGTATAGTCTTACACAGGAGCCACATGAATTACAACAAATATTTATATCTATATGAAACTGTCTGCTGAAGAAAGTGATGTCGAAATGCTAAACATCTGGTTTACGTTTTGTTATATTACTGAAGGTTATATAGAAATTTGTCAAACAGTGATTTGGATGATGAATATAGCAGTTTGTATTTGATTTAGAGGATGGTAAACAAGAAAACTATGGTAGCAATAGTAATGAGAGTAAATAATAGATAAACATATTGCGAAGATTGAAGGAGATGCTCTCTAATGTAACACAATTTATGTAGCAAATGTGAGTAAAATATAGTTTGCCCTTTTCCTGTTTCTTTTTGTATATTGTATGAGTTTGTAAGCTATGTGGTTTTTAATTCTTTGTTGATTGTGTTCCAGCCCTGTAGAGGTGGTTGCTTCTCTCAAACACATGTCGACTAGTCACGGTTGATTTCATCACTGAAAGTGAAGTATGTATCTCTACATTAGAAAGAAGATAGATAGAGTGATCTGATATACAACTAAATCATTTGTATATCTAAAACCTCAAACTTAGGACTGTAGATAAGTTGGAATAGAATGTACTTTGAACTTTTAAAAAATAAGGAACAATGCCAAATGGAATCATAAACAATATTTTTATGTGCGAAGACATTTATTTACGATACGGATTATAGAGTTTTGTAACTTTTGTAACTTCTGCGCTCACAATCTCTCTCTCTCTCTCTCTCTCCCTCTCCCTCTCCCTCTCCCTCTCTCTCTCTCTCTCTCTCTCCATATATATATGTTATAACTAGGTAAGGTAATAATATCTTACTTTGCATTAAAACAAAACTTATGTTACCTTGCCTTATGTTATGTTATAGTTAGGTGAAAATGTCAGTTAAAACATACCAACTTAAACTAACAAAACCACTGAAAGTCACCAGTTATAGTTATCTCAAGTAATTGTAATTTGCTCCCTAAAGTAACTGTGACTCGTGACCCCACCATACATAGTGTTGTCATGAAATATTTCATTCAGATGTTGCAGTCATGTTATTAATGATGTCATAAAACATGTCATGAGCAATGTAATATGGGAGGTAATTTCCAATGCATGGTTAAGGAGAGAGATATAGTTACTTTAGGGTTCAAATTACAGGTATGAATAAGCCCTGCGACCAACCCCTTATGGGCATTGAAACCTAAGCTGTGCTGGGACTTAAGCTGTCACAGCCCCACCGGCCCCCCGCATGCAGCCATCTTGGGTCGAGAAGGAGCCAGCGTTGCTCCCTACTGGTGGATGCAGGTTTTTTTCTCTTCTCCCGTCGGGCAGGAGAAATCACACAGGAGCATTTTTGCTACTCCTGCCAGGTGGAGCACCCATTTTTTCCCTACCCATGCTCATGTGGGCAGGGAAAAGGAGAAGTGGGGTTGGCTCCCTGGGACACAACAAGGGAGGAAGCCCTGGGAGCTGGGGTCCCTGGAGCTTTTGGTGGCTAAGGCGGGCCCTCACCCCCTCCCTGTAATCAAATAGCAGCATCAGGGATGGGGTTCCTTGGGCCTCTTTGAGGCTGAAGGAGGGGGGCAGTAAGCCATTGCCCTTTTCAAGAATTTTGGCACTGGAGGATAGGGTGAGGTGCCATGGGGAGAGGGGCAACACACCCTGCTCCCTTTTAATTGTGTATTTGCCCCAGAAAATTCAGTACCACCGGGCCTCAGAAAGTCTCTGAGAGGGTGCCCGCACATCCCCTTCCCTATAACCTATTTGTGTCATCCCCCTTGGCCCTGGCCCACCCCATGGGGTTAATTTATTTCAAGCATAGCAGCCCACATTTTTTTAAATATTAATTCATCCACAGATGTGTGGACCCACTGGGAATTCCCTGTAAAACAAAGAAAAAGGAGAATCTCCCCACCAGGCCGGGGGAGCAGGTTATCCCTATCCTGCCCCCTTATACTATCTTTTTTTGACTTTTGTCCAGGAGTCAGAACTGAGTCCTGAGTCCTAAGATGGCTGCCAGCACATTGTTGTTGATGTGGTAGCAGCAAATCAGATCTCATCTTGAGATTTGTCGGCTTTGCGGATCCTCAGCAGCATGAAATATACAATTTGTTTGATGATTAATTTCTTATTAAGTACTGAATAGATTTACAAAAAGTCACAAAAGAATGTTTTCTGGACCAAGATCTAGCTTTCTGTCAAATTTAGTGTAAATCCTTTCTGCATTTTTGGTTGTCGCTGTGTCTAATATTCCTGTGGAAAAAAGGGATGGGGACAACATGTTAGAGGACCCCTGTTTTCTCGACCCCCCCCTTCCACTTGATGGAGCGCTTTTCAATTAGGAGAGGAGGTGAAGAATGTGATCCTAACTATAGCTACCCATATATGTATATATGTATATGTATATATGTATATAGGCCAAGAGGATTACAAAACACTAATCAGAGACCTCTATAACCACTTGAAAAGGAATGAGAGAGAAAATAAATATCCCAGCAAAAAACGGTGGGAAACAGAGATAGATCCTCCCTTAAGGAAAACCTAGAAATCTATACCTGATCACATAATGTTAGGGAGACCCTGAACAAGATTTCATCACACTGGTAGCAATCCCAGTGAAGCTCTGGTAACAAGCACAGGTTGAATAGATTTACAAAAAGTCACAAAAGAATGTTTTCTGGACCAAGATCTAGCTTTCTGTCAAATTTAGTGTAAATCCTTTCTGCATTTTTGGTTGTCGCTGTGTCTAATATTCCTGTGGAAAAAAGGGATGGGGACAACATGTTAGAGGACCCCTGTTTTCTCGACCCCCCCCCCTTCCACTTGATGGAGCGCTTTTCAATTAGGAGAGGAGGTGAAGAATGTGATCCTAACTATAGCTACCCATATATGTATATATGTATATGTATATATGTATATAGGCCAAGAGGATTACAAAACACTAATCAGAAACCTCTATAACCACTTGAAAAGGAATGAGAGAGAAAATAAATATCCCAGCAAAAAACGGTGGGAAACAGAGATAGATCCTCCTTAAGGAAAACCTAGAAATCTATACCTGATCACATAATGTTAGGGAGACCCTGAACAAGATTTCATCACACTGGTAGCAATCCCAGTGAAGCTCTGGTAACAAGCACAGGTTTGACAGATGCTGAAAGGGATGTGATGGTAAGGGCACATTATTAAACCAACTTCGGTTCTAGCCTTATCTCCAGATGTACTGGTCTGTGTTGTGCTGAGCACCATTGACCAGATGTTGCAAACAGCTATTCTGAGGTTCCCAGCATATGTTATATTAGGTCTAGTGAATAAGTAACCATACCTCCGCTTCTCACAACAGGGTAGACAGATGTCCCTCACACTTTATGTGGCAAGGCAATCAATAACAGCACTGTGGGAAAGGCAGGGAACACCTGGCCGGAATGACATGATCCCTATCTTGTGGGGTTTTTGCAGATGGAGAAGGGGGCTTCTGTACTGGTCTTTGGATGCAGACAATCATATGTGTTCTTTACATGAAACAAATACAAACAAATTAAACCATAAAATGAAATTATGTCCAAAAGTCATCACATAATATTAGGATCTACTATACGAAATATTAGCATGACTTTTAAATGTATTGAGGGATCCTTTGTGGTTTTAGGGCATCACATAAACACTGCTAACACATAACAAATCCTAGGCTGTTGATAGCACTATTCCTCTAGAACCAAGAGGTAATAATACGCCCACATCCATCAGAAATCTAGATGTCTGAGTGACATCGGTTTCTGCAGACTTTTACAAACTTAACTCTATTAGATTATTAACAATGGTTATTCAAGATGTGGCCCGTTGGAAAGCCTCTTCACTTTCTATTATGGGGCTTATGTCACCAACATGTGTATGTTACTAAATTCTCCTTTTTGTTTCAATCACTTCCTTGTTTCATGCTTAAAGTATTTTTAAAGCAATTAGACTCTCCTCTCCAGTTGTTAGTTTTATTTAGGTAAGAAAAGATCATTGCATTGCTTGGTTGAAACTATGCGTTAAACTGGAATTTGGAGGAAGGACATTGCTATGTTTTAAACATTACTATTTAGTACCAATCAAACCAGCTCGGACACAAGCTATTTTCCCAATTTAAAGAGTCAACTTTGATTAATTTTCATACAGATGATGGAGGAAATGTAGGACTCTGTTTTTTGTCTAAAGTTCATCTGCCAAAATTTTATTGTAAATTTAAATCCATGTATTTATAGGTTATGTGTCAAAATCATGATATATGCAATGAAAGCTATGATCCATTGGAGATACCGACATGATTTCTCTTTGGGGAAACACACAAATACTGCCGCATCTCTCACACTGTCCTGTAGAATTGGAAAAGAAGTGGGCTACAGAAATATTTCAATTATAATAACAGGAGTTATGAAATTTTTTAAGGATTTGGAAGATGAATTCCATCATGATTTTCGTGTCAATTTTTTTTTAATGGGTTTAGCGACCCATATTGAATCTCAACCAGGAAGGAGCAAGCAAGGGATGTCCCCATCTAATCTGAAGTTAGTATGGGATTTATTAATGGGTTGATCAGTTACCAACACCTGAAAGGAAGTAGTAACAGAAGTAGTAACAGATTCGCATGGGTCACCTTCTCCTTTGAGAATCATGTCAGTAGCTTCATGGTAACAGGAAGTGGTCCATGGACAACTACCTGTTCCCCGGATGTTCTCCCAAATGGAAAACCTTTTTTCAAAACAGCGGTGGTTCTTTTATGGAACATGTGTTACTTTAAAAAAAAAGTTTCCTCTTCGGCAATGGAACCACAGGAATTGGGGTCTGCTGTCCCTTGCTGGCCACCATCGCACTGTTTGTAGCTAATCATAAGGAGTTGCAAACAGCAACATGCCTAATCAATATTCAGTAAGAAGGAATTTCTGTGATCATTTGTTACTGTAAATTTTACGCTGCTGTTTATTGGTACATAGGTTGCATTGCAATATTGAAGACAGGTCGCACAAAGTCAGTGCGCACTTTTTGACCATGTTTTGTGAACTGTGCTTTAGTACATCTTGCCTTAAGATCAATTTTAACATTTTTTTTAATTTTTTTAAATGTAAAATTTTACATTTTGATTTTAAATTTTGGATAGAATACAAGAAAAAATGCAATTATGAAGCAATGAGCCATACTCTGAGTGCTAAATGACTCTTTAATTAAGAAATACATAATTAATGAAAAAGAGTATTAAAGACGAATGTGCTACACATTTTCTAGGCAGAGGGAGATTGTGTGATTTGCCCAGAAACACAGAATATTGAGCCAAGGCCAGGATTTGAACCAGTTATCCGGTTCCAAAGTCAGAAGCTCTTGCAATAATGCCCCATCTCCTCCAACTTGTGCGGGGTTTCCATCACTACATGTTTACACCATCAATGCAGATTTTAGAGGAATGCAGTAATTCTGCATTCTAGCAAGGAATTATCATGACGTTTGTGTCAGCAAAAGGTTAATGCAAACCAAATGCACATAAATACTGGGTGGTAATGATGTTAGTTGAAGTAGTTCCTCATTTCCAGCATGACATTCTAAATCGATGATAGTACTGTGCGCCCTCCAGTGAGGAGTCTTATTGTGCCTGGACTCCACATGGCAGCGCAGAACTCCGTAAGAAGCTGTTTCTACTTTAATAATAAAGACTTGATTGAAAAGGTTCGCCAGAGGAGCAGAGCCAGACCTTTATTTCACAACATCTGTCTGCATAGAAAAACAAAAATATCTAACGTTTTGAGTGAAAGGCTCTCCCATAATGATCTCAAATATGAATCCATCAGACACTTCTCTACAGAATTTCCGACCTGAGAGGTGCCCGAAGAGTTATTACACTATTTAGCTGAACAAAAATTCCCTTTCCTAAACCATTTGTCGAGCTGTGACACATAAATTCAACTGTGCGCCTCACTCATTTGGTGCTGTAGTGGTAAAGCGAAGCCTACGCGCGAGATCAATCATATTGTATTTTGTTTTACGAATATTAATGTGATTGATGTGAACACAATTTATTTGTACCGGAGCATAGAAAATGGATATCCATATTGTGTGAAAGCTGTAATGAGACTTGGCGTTCTCTTGCGTCCCAGTCAGGACGTTTATTCTATTGTACCACACTGAACATTTCACTCTGCTCCGCGGTTGGCATTTTAATGTGTTGCGAAGATTTAAAGTTTGATGCTGGCTGGTTTCAGCAATACAAATGATCTGAAAAATGAGAAATTTTTGAGGCCTAAAGCCACTGTCTAATTAATAGAAGGTGAATTCATTTCCTGATCCAGCTATCAAAAGCACGCTATGATGAAACCACAAAATAACTGTATTTTAAATCATGAAGCTCTTTTTTTTTTAAAGCACATCCGCTTGTAATTTGTTTGAAAACAATAATAGACTTTTGCCGCACATATGGAATAGCTGTCAGCTCATTGCTATGTGTCCTATGTCATATATGACACCTTCAGACAGTTCTAGCTTTCTGTCCAATAGCACTTTGCATGCTGGAAGTTTTAAGTCCTTACCTTTTTTGGAAACATTGTAACTACAAGTCCGAGAACATAAGTTACCTCAGTGGAGTGAGTGCAGCATCTCATGCAGTCTGCTGTGTTTATGACGAGTCAAGGATGCATACGTCAGCAGGAGGTTACTGGCAGCACCTTCCATCTGCTGTCGGTATCATGAGCATGAAAGTCAAGATGAGATCAATCCACGCCCTGCAAGTCGTTGCACTGGATTCATCGGGCCTGATTCATATGATTTAGCTGTGAATTTCTCTTGTAGTCTTTTTGGATTCATCCTGAATTCCAGGAGTAAGCTAAGGGTAAGCCAGGAGTACTTCTGGCTTACTACTGACAGTCGGAAATAATCAAGGAGTGCTGCGAGAGTAAGTCACCTACTGTTTGAATGCGGCCCATTAAGGACAGCACGGTATGATGTAGCATTAGCCTCACTGCTACAATCACATTTACAGTCACATCAGCGCTAGAACACTGCTATGTCATGGCATCTGCCCTTCTGGTTGATGTCACTCCTGCCCTTTGTGGCAGTACTAATTCACTCCTTGTATAAAGCCCTTATCCTTGGCAATAATATATGATGTCTATAACTCAAGCTTCTGAAGGGAGATTTCTGTGGAACACTCGACATATAAACCGCTTTGATGATAACAAAATGCATCAGCAATGCTAAAATGGTACAGTGTCCAGTTTTGTGTCGAAGAGAGGTCAAACATTCATTGCATAACATGGGCACCAGCTGAGTGATACCATTTCCACCAATGGAAAATCAATCTCAGTGAATAATCCTCAAACCCCATTCAAAATATCGTTCAGCAGAATTGAAGTAAAGCTGTCTCTTGACACTGGGTAATGATCAGGCAGGTAAACATTTTAGGAAGAAGAGAATGTTTCATCGGTAGGTAGGTAACAGGCTGCTTAGAGTAACAACCCATAAAATCATTCACAATTGCAATAAAATACTACTACATTAATTATCACAATAATTCTGCAATTACTTTGTCACCTTAAGAACAAGAATGTTGGCATTTGATGTTCTACTCTGGAACACTTCGGTGTACAGCTGAGGAGGATTCTGAGAAGAGACTGTTAATGCAAGAACTGTGGCTGAGTCACGATAAGAAAGTGTGGGGCATATTCTCAAGGACTTATCGCCGAGTTAGCGGCACTTTATTGCAGCCAAAGTGGTGATAAATTCATCGCACCATTCACAAGCTGGTGCTAACAGCCGATATCACCAGTTTTCCTGCGATAGCAGCCGCAAAAAACATCGCCACGGATGACACCGGCAACTAATGCTAATGAGACGCAGAGTAGGCGTTCCCGTGCAAAAACCTGCGAAAACACCACTCCGCAACATTCTCAACGACCAGCGAGATCGGCGATAAGAATCAAAAATATGCGATAAGTCGCGTTAGCAGCATGGATTTAACACCTGCTCCTACCTGGTGCTAAGTCGGATGACAACCTGCACCATAAAAGGGAGCCCAGCCCACAGCCACACCAGAAGAACAACAGATGCCATGGAGCTACTGATCATGCAGCTCGGAGCCCCAAGAGGGCCACAACACCCACCACCGCCAGGACCCCCCTCCTGGACTACCACAGAGGCAGCGCAAACAAAGACACCGGACCTTCCGAAAACGCACCAGCCTCGGAGACTTAACGCCAGAGGAAGTCATTGCCCACTACAGGCTCAAAAGGACAACCATCCTCCGCATCCTGACCCTCATTTCCCACAGGCTGACGGTACCAACACAGCGGAGAACCAACATCCCTCCGCAGACAAAGCTGCTGGCCGTGCTGCACCTGTTGGCCTCTGGGACCTTCCAACCAACAACTGCCATAGTCGGAGGAGTCTCACAGCCAGCCCTGTCAAAGTTCCTCACACCTGTCTTGGATGCCATCATCAGCTTGGTACCACAGCAACTTTACTTCCCACACACTGCGCAGGAACAGCTGGAGTTTAAGCAAGGCTTCTACGCCATAGCTGGCTTCCCGCACATGTTGGGGGCAATCGACTGCACACATGTACTCCTCGTGCCCCCTACCGCCACTGCACACAATTACCGCAACAGGAAACACACGCATTCCATCAATGTGCAGCAATAGTGGACCACCGGGGACTCTTCACCAATGTTGTCACCAACTACCCAGGCAGTGTGCATGATTCCTTCATCTTCCGACAGTCCATCATCAACCAGCGCTTTCAGGATGGCACCTATGGAAATGCACTGCTCGTCGGTAAGTAACAACTGAACACACCACACACCTCAACTCCACCAACATACAACTCACAACTCTGGGAATGCACACGTCACAAAATCACATACAACATGACAACCAACTTCCCCACATTCCAGACACGACAACACAACTTACTGTGGCAACCTGGGCTAGCCATGTACACAAGCCATCAACGGCATGGCACCTCAGCCACACAATAGCAGAATGTGGGGAGAGGTGGGAACCCGGCATGTGCGAAGGAGGCAAGTGACCCATGAATATGAAGGTACACAATGCCAAGTGTGGCGTGGATGTGCTGGACAGACTGCAGTATGCAGACCACAGATATTTCCATGTCGACATACACTGCTGGTGTCTGCAGTGTACTGGACAGTGGACGCAACCAGGTTACCGCAGCCAGTGGGTGAGACCTGGGCCATGTAGCTGTGTCGTACCCCGCTGTAGGCATTGCTGGAGTGGGCTGGCATACGACAGTCCAGCGTAGGGATGTGGATGATCACCCTGGGGCTCTGGGCTTGGTTAAGTGTTGGGCTTGCCAATGAAGTACCTAATGCATGTGTCTCTGTTGTAGTGTCGGCGCCACCCGTCCCGCAATGGACAAAGTTGCAATGTAACATGCCCCCGGAATGCGGGCTTGGCCGAAGGTATAAATGTATGAGCGCAAGCCCGCTCGGGGTCCGGTATCATACATGCCAACTGTTGTGTGTGTATCGCTATTGCCGCAGCATAAGCTAAAGGTCTTGCCTCGACCGCATCGCTAGTTCAGCCAGCCATGAACTCTACATCTGTGTCCGCCCTATCCTTACCATAGGCTTACACACACGTGGCCGCCCACCTTCAACGCACAACATCACAGTGTCGTTGTCAGGCTTGTGGACATGCGCAGACAGGCATGACAATGGTGTGACGTAGGAGTGCAAGTGATGCAACCGCGCAGCGCACACAAGTAATTAGGCTCGGAGGGGAGGGAGGAGCAGCAGTGAGGCTACGTAATACACATTGATGGCGCTCATTTGCTACAAGCAGTACATGTCACACAGGAATCACTATGACACACATATCACACGCCAATCAACTAGTGAGCCTGCCAACACATCATGCAGAACCAACTATTGACTCATGTCTCTCTGCACTGTCACAGGTGATCAAGGATATGCACTCTGCCCTTGGATGATGACACCCCTCCGAGCCACGAACACACAGGCCCAGAGGCAGTACAATGCGGCCCACAAACGCACCAGGGGCATCATGGAATGCACATTTGGCGTGTTGAAGTCACGTTTCAGGTGCCTGGACATCACAGGTGGGAGGCTCCTGTACAGCCCAGACATCGTGTGCAAGATGATCGTTACATGTTGGGTGTTGCACAACATATGTGTACGCACCAATGCCCCATGGTTACGAGTGCCAGATGCACCAGACGATGATGAGGAAGATGAGGCAGGTGGACCACACCCCACTGCAGCTGCCGCAGGAATAGCCCATAGGAACACCATCACTGACAATTTCTTCACATGAGGATGTCACATTGTGGCAGTCCTTAGCAATGATGAGACAGTACAAAATGACCACAGGCACAGCATGTGTAAATAAATTCTTTTCCACACACATTCCCTGAGTTTCTGTATGTGTGCTGCAGTGTGGCACGGGGATCAGGGACATGGTCCAGAGTCATTGTGGGTGTGCAGTGTGCTCTACTTGATTGTGCATGTGTCCCATTGTGCCCATCTCCCCCCGTCCCCCCAGTCCCTGGTCGGTACTCACCCTGTTAATGTTGTGTCAGGTCATGTTGAGCAGTGTCCCGATCCCCGACTCCTGGCACCGTATCCCGACTGATGACTGTGGCCACCATTTTCTCAATGTCATCCAGCTCCTGGTGTGCCCCTGGTCCCCCACCTCCAATCTGCGTTGCTGCTTTCATGTTAGCATCGGGTTTCTTCTTGGTTTTGCCCTCCACATCATTCCAGCGCCTCTTGACCTTTTCCATTGTCCTCCTCGACACTCCGACTGAATTCACGTTGTTCACGATGTGCTGCCATATTTCCGTTTGTGTGGCCGATGACACAGTGGAGGTGACGAACAGTTGTTGGTAGTGTTCTGTCACCTCTGTGACGATGATCCGGTTTTCCTGCGGACTGAACCCTGTCTTCCTCTTCCTCTTCTCCTTGTCCTTCCCCGGCTCCGGGGTTCCTGGCTGTTCGTCTGTGGGGCTTGTGGGGTTCGCGTTGTCCTCTGCACTGGGTCCGGGTGCATCCATGGTGCTACGCAGTTACATTTTTTTATCTTTTTTTTCCTCTGCTTTCATAGTGCATTTTCCCGCATGTTGCGTGGGAATCGCAGGCCTGTCGCTGTTTTTTGTTTCACGATTTGGGACATCGCAACTTTTTTTGCGTTCGTGTTTCGCATTTTTTTGGCGTCGCGTTAAGTTTAACGCGGGCATTTGTCGCGTTATCGTGTGACTATCGCATGGTGCCTCCGGGTTGGAAATACTGCGTTAACACAGTGTTATTTTCCCGCGATAGACTGCGATGTGAGAAGTTGCGTTAAGCGAATTTGGCGATAGTTAACACACGTTCTTGAGAATATCCCCCTGTGTTGTCTCTGAATCATTGGGCGGGCCCTGTTTCTTTTCTTGCTGATTCAGCCTGACACCTGCATACCTCTTCATAAATGCACAGGTTAACCACCTATTAGAAGCCTGCAGGGTGCATTGCGTTATTTTGCTCAGGTGTCAGTGAGTTGAGTGTGGTGGATGATGTTTTGTTCAGAAATGACAAATGTGTGTCAGTAACGTTATCATGAAAACCAGCAATTGAGGACAAATGGTCAAAAAATTCTTTGGGTAAGCACTGCGGGTGGCCTGGCATAGGTAGGAAGGCAGATCGCTTTGTAAGGAACTGCAAAATGTGTGTCAATTGTGTTAAAATTTTAAGTACGTCTCTCCGCCACTGCATCCACTACCGTGGCCTATTTCCATTGGAAAAACTAGCCTTCGACATAGCGGGTCCTTTTAAAAAAATGACAAGTTACATGCAATATGCTATTGTGTTAGTTTTTTTTATTTTTTATTAATTTTTATTGGGAGTAAAAATAAAATACAAAGATTGCAGGCAGCATAAGAAAGAAATATAACATAGTAACAGCACATGTCTTAAAGATAATACGGTAAAAAAATCTGATATTTCTACTGTGTAATGCTGAGAAATACAATCTTATGCTATAAGAAAGTAAAGACGAGAATAGAGTACCAATCTAACAATTGTCATTTTTATATTTTAAGATGGAGAAAAAGAAAGAAAGAGGGGAAAGGAAAGGAATAAGAAAAGAGAAGAGAAAGAAGAGGAAAAGGCGAGTAGGAATTAGGGTAAAGATGAGTGTGAAGATAAAAAGGTAGTGAAAGGTAACCAGAATAAATCAGACTTGATTTTTTGAAATAGCGTTGAAGATGAAACAGTAGATTCTGTGCCCATCGCAAATGAAATTCCACCATAATAACATACATATTTTAGAGATATCTCTCTAAAAAGTAAGGATAACCTTAAATGCAATAGCAATGAAAAGATCAAATAACCTCGACTTTGAGAAAGTATCCTGGAAATCAACAGACATGGATCCAAGAAAAAAAATTGAATTGATAATGATATACAACAATGAAATATCATAGAACATTTAGACCAAACTGATTTCCAGAAGTTAAAAACATTAGGGCAATGATATATTAAGTGGATTACTGAGCCATTAAAGGAAAGACATGACCAACAAAGAGGTGAAGTGGAAGGATCGATTTTATGAATAAAAACAGGTGTACGAACCACTCTATTGTATAAGAAAAATAGGGGTGGAGTGATATTGGCAGCTTTGGAGGTAGTAAAGATTTTTTGCCATAATTTATCCCATTGCTGTGTTGAGAGGGACATCGAGAGGTCTTGTTCCAATGCTGTTTCAATTGAGGATTTTAGTCTACCGGGGATAGGAGCATATAAAAGTTTATATATGGTAGAGGCTTTAGGATTAGAATCAGAAGAGATATTATATATGGGGGTCAAGGGAGAGAATGGAGTGGAGTTAACAGGAAAGTTTTTGGCTAATATAAACTCTTGAAGTACCTGTGATAGTTGGGAATATTGGGGTAAGCAAGAAGAGGGTAAGTCATATCGTTCCTGCAGTGTAGTGAAGGTTATAACAGAATTTTGAGATACTAGTTGATGAACATATAGGACATCCTTTTCTTTCCAATACTTAAAGTAGAATGATTTATGGCAAAATTTAATGAATTTATTGTACCAGATAGAGGAGGCAAGAAAAGCTTGATAAAAGTTAGAGCCAGAAGTAAACAGTGAATGTAAAAGATGCTGGGAATATTTTAAGATAGGATGTTTGGAAATAAAAGTACAATTAGACATATTACTAATATCAGCAAAAGAAAATTTAGTAGTGAGCGCTCAAAATTAATCCAGCTGGGTATTGGGGTTTCTTGATATTGTGTTGTATCCTGTCTTTATGGTTGTTCTCTACCACAAGCTCAGCCAGTGGAATGTTGCTGTGACGATGCGTTGTGGAATCTTGGTGGGGAGAAGTCACAGTTGAGAGAGGGGCTGAGCAGCATGCTGGCTGCTCCTGGTGGGGTCTGTACCGGACTTAACTGCATGTCCTGTAATCTACTTCAATAAATCTACTGAACATCTTCTACACGTCTGGACTTCGTTACTACAATCTATTGGTGACGATCTGGTAACTGACCCTTGTGCTACTTGCTCTACAAAGAGGATATTCTCACAGAGGTCACAAATGTTTGAAAAGAAACAAGAAACAGAAACTTAAGAGAAGACTAACTCCAACAGCACGGCTCGTATCTCCACCAGTTGTCCATACATCGGACAAGCCCCATTCAAACGTGCTGTCCTCCAGTGCTGCGCCTTCAGTGAGGGTAAGCCTGATGTATTGTGTTCACCTGCCACATATCGATGTCTGCACTGTCTGGGGAAGAAGTGTGCAATTGTATGTGTGCCCCAGCCAAGGTGTCACTGCTATCTGGATGTCTGTTCCACTCAAAGTGTTCTGGCACAGGTCTACAAAATCTACGCTTTCAATAGATGCCTGCACACAGTCATGTGTTTCTGACAAACTTCACCTGGAGAGTTTCCTAAGTCCTGCCACTACATTTTCCTTGTTCAACAAGGTTGCTCTGATTTTATGGGCGCTGCGCACATTGTGTCTTTCACGAACGTTTTATTGCCACTACAAACTGCAAAGTGTGTTTTTCACAACTCCGTCAAACACAACTGGGCCAATCCTCCTTTTGCATCTGATCTCTGCGTTAGAAGAAACAAGCATTCTTTTGACATGACTTGGACGCATTTCGTGGGACGTGAGAGGTGAGACATGTTTTGTCTTTTATGGTTTAGTGTCCTATGAGGGTTTGGGCCTACAGTGCCAGTTGATCCGTTTTCTGTTTTTAAAAAACGAGGCGCGTGTTATGTACAGCGCACGTGCCATTACCTACACTTATGGATCTTCAGTATTGTTCTCCATTCTTGGATTCTTCGCAACCTACGGCTGTGGAAAGAAGCGTTGGTGCACAAGCGTGCCGTGAGCCTTCCGGCACGACGTCGACAGTGTGTGGCCATCTTTTGTTTGACTGTCACTGCTGTTTCAATTTACTTTGCCAACCATGCTGCGTCAACTTTGGGGCAAAGAGATTTCCTTCATCGGAGGGGTGTGTCACTCCTGTTTTGTACCAGTGGTGAGGGGTTGTTTTATTTTGGTTGTCAGTGTCAGAGCTGCCGTTCTCCAAGGACTTTTTTTCAGATGTGTCCTCGGTGTGCGCGGCATACGTTCTCGGTGACAGGCGCAGCATGGACTTCGACTGCCTGTGTATCGATGTCTGTTACCATTCTACGAACCACTTGGCTACATTCAAATAAAGTTTATTGTATGTTGATTTTCTTCAGCAGCGTCGCGTGATGTGATGAACTCCTCTCTCAACGTGGTTTTTCCGGTTCTACCATTCAAATAGGTGCCTCTACAGTTTCAACGTCATGGTCGCTTTGCTCTGCATGGATTTTTACTGCTCTTGCCACAATTGGAGGATTGTTTCGTATTACGAGCATCTTTTTGGGTCCTGTTTCTGCTGCTGCGAGGTTCAGTCCTTCTGCAAGTCTCCTGGGGGTGTTTCATCTCTATGTGGTTCTGGTTGCGTCATTTGAATGCCTGTCCACCATCATCACAGTGACAGGCCCACCAGTGACATTTTAGTACGTTAAGCTTACAGTGCATATTTATTTGCTTTATCTCTACTTGCAGTCATCCAAAGGAAAAATGTGTTTTGTATTTTGAATGACATGTTGTATGCACATTTCTAAACTGATTTCTTTTGTTGGGTTGTTTGGGTTTTAGTCCCATTGTTACACTTCACATTTCAATCCCTTGTTCTCGCACTTGGGTTGTTTGGGTTTTAGTCTCATTATTACATTTCATATTTCTATCCCTTGTTCTCATACTTGGGTAGTTTGGGTTTTAGTCCCATTATTACACTTCACGTTTCAATCCCTGTTCTCGTACTTGGGTTGTTTGGGTTTTAGTCCCATTATTACATTTCATGTTTCAATCCCTTGTTGTCGTACTTGGGTTGTTTGGGTTTTAGTCCCATTATTACACTGCACGTTATGTGTTTCCTACTTTTCGTTGTTCTACAAGGGCTATCTGTTCTTGGGTTGTGTCCCATTCACATTTAGTTTTAACTCCTGTTCCTCGTGGTACAGGTTGCTTATGGGTCTTAGTCCTCCCATTTTCCCATTTGGTTATACTTCTACCCTTTGGTGTCTACGTTAAACTTACTACAGTGCACAGTTGCATACTTTGATACATCTTTACCTTTACATAGGGTATTTTGCTTGGGTCTATCCCACTTTTCTCAAAGTTATGCCTTATCGGTTACATTGTCACATACTTTGGTTACGTCTTTACCCTTACGTAGGGTGTTCCTCGTTGTTGTTTTTTGATATGCAATGTAATGTTATGTTTACAACTTATTATATTTTCAATTTCATAACAGGGAAGTATGAGTAATCTTATTGTATTTCTCTTCTTCTCTGTTTTCTTCTTTCCTTCTTCTGTGGCTTGCCTTCTCACTTTCGTGCCTGGCCAGTAGGTGTGTGGGCGGGAGTCATTGGTTTATAGTTGTATTTTTCTTTTCTGTCCTGTTGCTTTTTATAGAAGGAAGGATGGGTTATGGTGTATTACTCACCTTTCTCTTGTCGTTTTCCTTGCTTCTCTTCACGCTGTCCTTCCTGTTCTCTCCTTAATTCCTTCTTCTATTTTTTTATACTGCCTTTTTGTTCTGCTTTCCTCTTTTCAATTATCTATGTTGGTAGTCTTTTCTGTTTACTATATGGAAGAAAAGAGGATATGTTGTATCCTGTCTTTATGGTTGTTCTCTACCACAAGCTCAGCCAGTGGAATGTTGCTGTGACGATGCGTTGTGGAATCTTGGTGGGGAGAAGTCACAGTTGAGAGAGGGGCTGAGCAGCATGCTGGCTGCTCCTGGTGGAGTCTGTACCGGACTTAACTGCATGTCCTGTAATCTAATTCAATAAATCTACTGAACATCTTCTACACATCTGGACCTCATTACTACATATTGTTTGTCTAAACCATAAGTTTGTCTAATTAGAAAAGCTGTATGATATAACTTAAAATTAGGAAATCGTACACCCCCCTCATTTTTCGGTTTAATTAATTTGGATAAGGCAATAAGAGCGAAGTTTATTATTCCAGAGAAATTTGGTACAGAGAGAGTTAATTTGGTTAAAATAGTAATTAGGAATTTTAAAAGGTAACATAGAAAGCAAAAAAAGAATAAGAGGTACAATCATCATTTTAACCATGTCCAATCTACCCCACCAGGATAAGTGGAGAGTTTTGAATCTCAAGTTTTAGTGCATTAAAATTGTGAACAAGAGTTTGAGGGATGTTAGGTGAAAACTAAGCACCTAGATATTTAATCTTAGACAGACACCACATAAAATTAGTATCAGAGAACATAATTTGGTAACATAAGGAGTTTAATTTATAGCCAGATGTTTTAGAATATAAATCAATCTCCTGCAAAAAAAGAGATAGGGAAGTTTAAGGATTCAAGAGGTAAACAGAATTTCGCCTGCATAAGCAGATAATTTTATTTCATAGGAGTTATGTTGGAAACCTGTTATCAAACGGTTACGATGAATACGTTCAAGAAAAGGTTCAACACAGAGAAGAAATAAAAGAGGGGAAAGGGTGCAACCTTGTCTTGTTCCTCTGTGCAAGTTAAAGTAAGGGGATAGAAATCCATTGATGGAGACACAGGCACGTGGTTCTGAATATAATAGTTTGATAAACTAAATAAATTTAGGGCCAAAACAGGACCAATGAAGAGTTTTGAACATAAATTGCCAATTTATACGGTCAAATGTTTTTTCAGCATCAAGAGATATTGCAGCGAGAGGATCAGGATACCCCCTCTCTAATGTGAGAATATTAGAAAACATCCTTGCATTATCTGAGGTAAGCCTCTCCTTAATAAAACCACATTGGTCAGGTTTAACAAGAAGAGGTATAATATCGTCCAATCTAGAGGCAAGGATTTTTGCAAACATTTTGCAATCATAGTTAATTAAAGAGATTGGGCGATAATATTGACACAAAGAGTGATGTTTACCTGGTTTGGGAATAATTACAATGAGTGCATCTAAAAAGGAGCCCTCAGGTTTGGAATTCAATAGACAAGAGGTGAAAAGCTCTAGCAAATTTGGTGCAAAAAGTGATGAAAAAGAAGAAATGAGTTCAATGGAGAAACCATGAGGACCAGGGGCCTTAGCTCTCTTCAGAGATTTGATGGCATCAAAAATCTCCTGACGGGTTATATCTTTTTCAAGGAGAGCCATAGCCTCCAGCATGGAAGGAGGAGAAGGAAGATCGCTGAGGAATGATTAGATATGGTGTTCAGAGGAATGTGTATCCTCCATGTATAATGAATTATAGTAGGATTGAAAAGCCTTAACAATGTCTGAATCAGAGTTTAGTAAGTTATTAGTAAGGCCATTACGAATAGGTCCAATAGTTTTCTTTTTTGATTTAACTTTTAAATAATTAGCCAACATTTTACCAGCTTTATTTTGACACCCATGAAATTTAGATTTCATTTTAAGTAGGATATTACAAGCATCAATGGTAGCTGTTTGTTCAGAGTGAATTTAGATTTAATAAGGTCCCGAAAGTGGGAGGGAGATTTGGAAGTAAAGTAAGCATGTTTGAGGGTCTTAATGTGTTTGAGGGTGGAAAGATATTGGGAGCTCAACAACTTCCTCTTTTTAGCAGTATAAGCAATGGTAAAGGCTCTAAAAGAGGCTTTGAAAGCATCCCAGTTGTTGTGTGTGGAAGT
Source organism: Calotriton arnoldi (assembly GCA_963921515.1). Taxonomy (NCBI): domain Eukaryota; kingdom Metazoa; phylum Chordata; class Amphibia; order Caudata; family Salamandridae; genus Calotriton; species Calotriton arnoldi. Next base: position 2,773,276 of record CAWUFW010000914.1, on the reverse strand, counting down.
ATCACAAGGGTTGTTGAATTGAAAAAAATTGTTTATAAAGGTAGTAGCTTCTAAAGTGAAGTTTTGATCAGATAGTGAAGAGTTGTTGATTCTCCATTGAGCATGCTTGGGAGTAGCGAGGGATAAATCAAAAGAGGATAGAACAGGGGCATGATCAGAAATAAAAATGGAGCGAATCTCAGAGGAATGAATGGAGGGTAGTAAAGATTTAGAGACCAAAATATAATCAATTCGAGACATGGTGTGATGTACATTTGAATAAAATGTAAATTCGTATGTATCAGGATTACTAGTTTTCCATACATCATAGAGTGGACAAGAGGTCATGGTGGCTTGAAATGCTTTATGCGATTTATCTGGTTTGAATTTACATTTAGATTTCCTGTCAGTAAAAGGGTCTAGCCAATCGTTAAAATCGCCAGCAACAATAATATTGGAATTGGTAATGAAAAATCATTTTAATTTGATATTATGCCAAAAATCCGGATCAGACTTAACCGGCCATTAAATATTGAAAAAGGTGGCCTGTTTATTATGGATAATAGCATTAAGTAATTCCCATCATTCACTCGTATCACATTCAGTTGATAGAATTTGAATTTTTAAGGATTTGTGAACTAGAATGGCAACACCACACTTTCGGTTAACAGCAGGAGAAAAAACAACCTGACCCACCCACTGACGTTTAAGCTTAAGTGATTCAGCATCATTACGATGAGTTTCCTGTAAAAGAGCAATCTGACAATTAAGTTTCGATATATGGGAAAGTATCTTTTGACATTTAACAGGATGACCCAGACCAGGACGTTCCAAGAAACCACATTAAACATGTTGATGAACATAGACAGAGATACAGGAACAATGATGATTAACTACAAAAACAACAATGGAAACAGAAAGACACCATTTGCCAAAAACTAAATCACAAGACGGCTCTACCAGAAAAATAAATAAGAAAAACAAATAGAGACTCATGTATTCATAGAAACAGGGAAAAGAAGAGAAAAAAGGAAGAAAAGAAAGGAAAGGAGAAGACATCAGAACAGGAAGTAAGAGAAGAGTAAAGGAAATAAGGAAACAAAGGGACAGATCAAGGACATAAAGCCAGATCTGAATTAAAGATGAAAGGAAATAAGAACCAGGCATGTTATCACCCAGAAGCAAGAACAACAACGGAGAGAAAAAATCAACCCAAAAAAAAAATAGAGAAGATTCAGGCCATATAAACCATGCTGGTGAATATAATTAAAGAGTACAACAAAAAGATAAAACGAGAAGTCATGCAATATGATCAATTTAACAATTTAAGGATATTGCACATTTATGCCCATAAGTCACTTATTGATAGTTTGCAGAAACATTTATAGTTTAGTCGGATTTTCAAACGAGCGAGAGACACCTTCATAAGTAATTTTGCAGAGACAAGGATGTAATATGCCATATCGGATGTTCAAAGATCTCAGTTGAGGAGGAAGAGCTAGGAACTCTTTACGTCTAGCATTGGTTGCATTGGAAATATCCTGAGAAATGTAAATGTTGTGACCAGACCATACAAGGCGAAGTTTTTCTCTGGCAGATTTTAAGACAAGCATCAGATCGGTGAATTCCAAAAAGAGCATTATAATACCACGAGGTCTGGTACATTGAGGTTGAGGACGACCTAAGCGATGTGCCCATTGAATATTAAGAGCAGCAGAAGACTGTAAGTTGAGGAGGTCAGATAGAAATTTCTTCAAGAAGGAAAGAAGATCTGGGCCTTCAATATTCTCTGGTAGACCATAAAGGCAAAGATTGTTCCTTCTATTGTGGTTTTCAAGATCTTCTGTGTGAAGCTTCAGCTTTTGAACTTCTTGTTCCAGCATGGGTATTTTAGAAGCCATGTCCTGAAGGTGGCCCACGTGCTGTTCCATTTCGAGCATTTTACTTTCCATAGTGATACAATGGTCTTCAATTTGTTGCAGTTTTTCATTGGTAGCATTCATGAAAGGTTTAAGGCCACGAAGTTCATCTAGGATTGTATCTAAGATCGGATTAGGTGACGACTGGATCGAAGATGGAGGATCGTTTTTAACTATTTTAGGTTTAGTGCCAGAGGAAGATGCTTTAGCAAGACTAAGGGAGTCGCTGGCAATTTTGATGATGCGCACCGATCGATAAGGGGAGTTTTTAAAGGTAGACAGGCTGCCCATATAATAGATAATTGGTGGGAGAAAAACTCAATATATTCGTGTGAGAGTGTACACACTGTGGTGAGGAGAAGGACGATTAATTACATATGACAGGCACACAGCTACATAGCAAGATGTGGAGCAGAGAATTTATAGTAGTTCCCACTGGCTTGCAAAACATGCAAGGAACAGGGAAAAACAGAACTCCTGAAGAATTGCTCCACAGATTATAGAACCACGTTCATATCCTTCCAGATTCAATCTCATAAAAAAGTAGTTGCATAAAATCCTCAATGCCACTAAGTTCAACAATTCTGTATCAAAATATATGATAGAGGCAATCGGCCAAAACATACTATAAATAAAGCACTGCAGATCATTTGTAGAAGTCCTTGAAAGAGAAGGGCATATCATATGGCATGCAGAAAATTGAGAAGAGTTCAGGCCATCCAATGCTGAAATATAGTTGTTTAGAGATGCAAAGATGAAAATTTGAGGAAGGAAGGCAGGCTCACCCAAAGCGTTGTGGAAACGAAGAGCAGTGGTATGGGCAGCGCGCCAATAAAATGGCAGCTGTTCGCCTGTGAGAAAGAACGTCGTCTGGTTTGAAATAGGAAAAGGATGAGATTTTAAAAGCTCCCGCTAGCCCACAAGCGCGTTGCAACAATGCAGAGCATGAGGCCAGCTTAGAGAGCACTAGGGGTGGTCTCGAGGTGACCAAAAATCAGATCATTATTGTGAAGAAATGGAGCTTATTGGTCAAACCATGTCCCCGTATTTATGTTCTTCTACCTCTCTTATCATAAGGTCACTAACTCAGCTCTTCCCTCTGTACACATTTGTTGTTTCCTTGTTTCACTTTCTATTTGCTGTCTCCAGGGAATCTCTCATTCTTTCATATGCATAAAAATAATCTATTTACCTGTTGAAGAGTCGCAATGACTCTAAGACTCTCACTCTTGGCTGCGTGTGATTCGAGCGGTGCGCCGGTAAAATGACAGCTGCTCGCATGTGAAGGAAAATGTCGTCGGTGCTGTGATAAAAGAATGGTGAATCCTTAAAAGCTCCCGCCAGCCCACAAGCACTTAGTAACAGTGCGGTGCATGAAAACCAGCTGAGGGAGCGTTAAGCATGGTCTCGAGTGGCCGAAAATCAATTCAGTAGCTCCGTGAGGAGATCGAGCTTATCAGTCCACCGCCATCTTGCCTCGGCGTATAAGCCACGCCCCCTATTGTGTTAGTTGACTAATTCACAAGTTTGCCAGAAGTTATCAGCAATTAAGAACATAAGGGCATGACAGCCCTTAATAATTGTATGAGAACACAGTTTGGGTGTGCCAGCATGGATAGGGAGGCAGATTGCCTTGTAAGGAATTACAAAATGTGTGCCAATTCTAATGAAACATCTTACAAACATCTCTCTACTATTACAGCCAATACCCAGGCTCCCGTCTTAACGGCAAAACCTTGCCTTTGACATAGTAGGTCCTTTTAAAAACATGCCGCGTCGCATGCAATATGCCATTGTGTTAGATGAGTACTTCACAAAGAGGCCAGAAGTAATTTAGTGGAGAGTGTTACCAATAAAGAAGTCTTAGATTTCTTGAGAGAATTTTTTAGCCTGGAGGAATTCCTAGAAAACATTTTCAGTAATACCATTTTCATCCAAAGAGATGATTAACATTCTCAAGACATATAGTATGACCCATATTAAAACAACCATTTATGACCCCCAATGTCATGGTCTTGTGTAGAGGTTAAATCACTGCCCCAAAGATAGTGTCAGCTTAGCTTTCTCAAACAAGATACTGGTCATTCAATTAATCAGAGAGAGGGTGTAGACTTACTGTTTCCAGTCCCTTCAGATTGCTCAAAGGTAGTTCACCATCTTCTGAAGTGTGCCCATGGTTGCTTTTGAAAAGAATTCCCCAACAAAACAAAAATTAGAAAGACATTGGATTATGATCAGCAAATGAAAAAGATTTGTTAGACCTGTCAGCCTTAGCGTGGTCTTCCCACAATGTTTTGCATTCCTCCTCCATTTTTTCTAATCTCAATTTTGCTCACATTAGGAATCCAGTGCTTAAGTGCATGTGGTCACTCCTCAAAACATGGTTATATTGGATTATCCCCAATTGGCATATTTAAATTACTTATAAGTCCCTAGTAAACTGTTACTACCTGTACCCAGGGCCGCTAAATTAAATGCTAATAGTGGACCTGCAGCACTGATTGTGGCACCCACTTAAGTAGCCCTTGAAAAATGTCTCTGGCCTACCATTGTCAAGCATGTGTATGCAGTTGTACACTGCCATTTCGACCTGGCAAAATCAAACATTTTGCCAGGTCCAAACTGTTACACCTGGCATCCTTGGCATGGTTTCCCCTGTCTTTTTGCCTCTACCTCCTGTATTTTTGATGCTATGCTGGACTTCGTTTTTGCTGGTAAATGTACTCTGGGCACTTTATCACTGCTGACCATTGCTAAAGTGCAATTGCTCCATATGTAAATTGGAATTCTGATGATTGGCATATGTGATTTATTGATGAATCCCTGGTAAAGTCTACTATATGTGTGCCCAGGGCCTGCAAATCAGATGCTACTTGTTGGCCTACAGCACTGGTTGTGCCACCCACATGAGTAGCCCTATAAACATGCCTCTGACCTGCCACTACAGTGTCTGCACACACAGTTTTAAACTACCATGTCTACCTGGCAAGTGCACCCATTTGCCAGGCCCTAACCTTCCGCTTTATTACATGTAAGGCACCGCTAATGTAGGCCCAAGACAGCCGCATGGGCAGGGTGCAGTGTATGTGAAAGGTAGGACATGTACATGTGTGTTTTACATGTCCTGATAGTGAAATACTGCTAATTTCATTTTTCACTATTGCAAGGACTATCACTCCCATAGGTTATCATTGGAGCTGCCTTGTAACATCTTACAAGTGTAACTTTCAACTGGGAAGAGATAGAGATTTGGAGTTTAGGTTCCTCAAACTCAGGAATTAAAGACACATCTTTTTGTGAAGGTGTTTTTTTTTAATTGTGTGTTTGAAAACGCCACTTTTAGAAAGTGGGCATTTTCTTGCTTTACCATCCTGTCCCTCTGCCTGCCTGTGGAATCCATGTCTGGTTTAGACTGACAGTTGGGCTGTTCGTGCATTCACTGTAGACACTCACACTAAGGTGAGGTGTGCCCTGTATATTCTGATGGCCCATCACTAGGCTGATGGGCCTTTCTGAGCTAGAATGGTGGGAGGCGTTGTCACATACACCTGAATAGGGCTGTGCCTGACCTCTCATGATGCAGTCTCCACCCCACTGGAAGTCTGCTCGGTCAAGGGGGCAACAGTGGTGCCATAGCCCTTGACAAATCTCCCATAATAACCGGTGAGTCCTAAAAAGGTGCTTACCTCTATCTGGGTATTGGGGGGCTGCCAAGCCAGAATGGTGTCAATCTTCGGTTGTAAGGGTGCCACCTGGCTGCTTCCTACCTGGTGTCCCAAGTACACCACAGATCCCTGCCCTATCTGGCACTTACTGGCCTTGATAGTGAGGCCTGCCTGCTTCAGAGCCTTCAACACTTACCAGAGGTGATGCAAGTGATCCTCCCAACTGGAGCTGAACACCTCATTGTCATCCAGGTAGGTGGCACTGAAATTCTTCAGCCCAGCCAAGATCTGGGTGACCAACGCGTGAAAGGTGGCAGGTGTGTTCTTCATCCCGAAAGGCATAACTCGGTTCTGGAAGTGACCTTCTGGCATTGAGAATGCTGACCTCTCTTTGGCCCCATCAGTCAAGGCAATCTGCCAGTACCCAGATGTTAAGTCAAATGTACTGAGGAACTTGACAGTTCCCAGCTGATCTATGATCTCATCAGTCATGGGGATGGGGTGTGCATCAGTCTTGGTGATGGCATTGAGCCCACAGTGGTGCACACAAAACCGCAGATCAGGCATGGCACCAGGCACAGCAGCCTTTGGGACCAAGAACACTGGACTGGCCCAATGATTGCTGGAGAGCTCTATCACCCCTAACGCTAGCATCTTGAAAACTTCTTCCTTGATGCTGGCTGTGACTTTGTCTGTCAACCTGTAGATTTTGTGGTTCACAGGTGGGCTATCCTCAGTATCTACAACATGATACACCAATGGGTGACTCCTGGGGTCAAGTAGAACAGAGAGGGAAACTGTTCCAGCAACTGGTGACAGTGTAGGGGAGAGGTTCACACCCTCCATGGACTCATCCTGCTCCAGGAGGTCAAGAAGAGGGTCACTCTCCTCTTCCATCGCATCATCTTTAGCCAAAAGTATGGTAAACTTGGACCTCTCAAAGTGTGGTTTGAGGCTGTTCACATGTAGGACCCTTTAATGGTTCCTTGGAGTCTGCAAGTCCACCAGGTAGGTGACATCACTCTTGTGCTCTTGTACCTCAAACGGCCAGGACAATTGTCCTGTAGAGTGTTGTGCTCAACTGGGGCCATGATCCGCACTTTCTGGCCAGGCTGAAACTCAACCAGAGTGGTATTCTGGTCACAACAACGTTTCATGTCCTCCGGGCTTGCTTCTAGGTTCGCCTGAGCAAGTTTCCTGTAGAGCGCAGTCTGGTTTTTGAAGGTCAGCATGTAACTGAATAGATCCTGGAAGGCTTCCTGAAAGCTTTCTCCCAGCCTTCCTTCACCAGAATAAGAGGTCCCCTTACAGGGTACCGGTACAGCAGCTCAAAATGGCTAAAGCCAACCCCTTTTGTGGTACCTCCCTGTAAGCAAAGAGAAGCCATGGCAAGAGGACATCTCACTTTTGCCTCATGGAGTCTGCCACACCCCCAATTATGCCCTTCAGGGTACGGTTGAACCATTACCTTGAGGGTGGTGAGGAGTGGTGAATTTGTAGTTCACTCCGCACTCCTCCCACATGACCTTCATGTATTGGAACATGAAGTTGGTACACCAGTCAGATATCACCTCCTTGGGGAAACACATGCGGGAAAAAATCCCCATCAGTGCCCGGCCCACCTCGGGCACCGCCACAGTCATCAGAACGATAGCCTCTGGGTACCGGGTTGCATGGTCCGCCAAGACCAGGATGTACCTGTTGCTCATGGCAGTCTTGGGGTCCAGAGGCCCTACAATGTTGATGCCCACCGGCTCAAAAGGGGAGCTCATGACAGGGAAAAGTTGGAGTGGAGCCTTACATCTCCCTCCACTCTTGCCATTTGCCTGGCAAGTTTGGCAAGACCTGCAATGTGCGTCAAAGTGTCTTCGCATTTGGGGCCAAACGAAGTGGGTGACAAGCCTTCCACAGGTCTTGTCCTGCCCCAAATGTCCTGCCAAGGGAACAGCATGAGAAAGACCCAGTAGGAAGGATCTGAAGCGCTGGGGTACCACCAGAGCATGGGCTGCCCCAGGCTCAGCAGCCTTAGGCTCACTATATAGGAGGCAATTCTCCCAGTAGATCCAATGCGATCCAGACTCCTTGCCAGCTGCCTGGTCTGCAGCCATCCACTGCAGACCCTCAATAGAAGGGCACTCCTGCTGCTCTTTGCAGAATTCCTACCTGGTGGGACCCCTTTCTTGCTGCCAATGGGTCAGCTCATGAAAGTCTCCTAGTTCAGCCACTTGCTCCCCTGTAGGTTCCTGGGCGCCCCCCTCAAGGTCATTCTCCTCCTATACCATGGTTCTGGGGCGGGTTTCCCATGCCCCCTGCCCCTACTATTTCTGGCGACATCAGGTCCACTCTTTCAGGCTCCAGGTTCTTCTGATCAGCCTTACTGGCTTCCATGGACCGAGTGGTCATGCATGCCCACTCCGGCAGATGCACCATCTCCAAGTGTGACCTTCCTTCCACCTCACTTCAAGATGAATCCTCCAGGTCGTTACCTAGCAGACAATCAACAGCCATGGGTAGACTTACAGCTACCCTCAAGGAACCTGAGACCCCCCCCCTATTCAAAGGGTACCTACTCCACCTTTTACTGGTGCTCAGAGTTGTCCACAGCAACTTCTTGGTGAAACACATTAGGGACTTCCTGCTCTTCAGACACCAGGTCACACCTGATAGTCACGCTGGCTACTGTGCCTCTCAGAGCCTCCACCCTCTGTCCATTGATGGTCACCCACTGCCTGCACATCTTAGTGTTCTCAAGCACAAGGGCCCTCTGGACCATCTCACTGTCTCCTAATGAGACAAAGGTAATCTCAGCTGGCTCCCAACTTTCTCCTGTAACCAACTCCTCTCATGCACTACACTGGGCAACCCCCATGACTGCCCACCAGTTGGTGGTGGTGCCCGCTTGGGTCACTTGGGATCCCCCTTCATGTGACCCTCCGGATCACATGAATAACACCTGTGGGGTCCCCTCTCTGCAGGCTTCCCTCCAGAGATCCAAGGTTTCATATAACCTGGGGAATGGGAATGCTTATCCTGGGAACTAGATTGAGGCCCTTTTGAGAACTCCCTCTGTTTACCGTCCCCAATCTTCTGCTGGGCACCTTACCCATCCATGGCAGAGTCTCCCTCATACCTCTGGTGAACCCTGGTACTCATCTAGCAGTCCACCTCATGAGCAAGCTTTCTTGGGTCAATCAGTTTGCTGTCAATCAGATGCTGGCACAGATGTGGAAAACAATGATTATACAAGTGCTCCCGTGCAATTAAATTATCCAGCCCCTCATAATCTGTTACCTGACTGCCCTTCACACATCCATCCAGTGCTCTGCAAAAATAATCTACACATTCAAGCCAAGTTTGGGAATCAGACTTCTTGTATGTCCTTAACTTTACCTTGTACTGCTCTAGGGTGAGACCATACCTAGTGATCAGGGCATCCTTCATGGCAGAGTAGGTGAGATTCTGTGCTGGACCTAGGGCTGTCAAAGTGTCCCTCCACTCTACCTCAAAGAGCTTCCAAAGACCCTCCCCCCAGTGTATTTCAGGGGCCTGGTACATGTGGAGAGCTGACTCATAACTCAAAAAATAACTGTGAATGTCGTCGCCTTTTCTGTAATCCTTTACTATATACTTGGAAATGTACACCCTCCCCTCAGATTGCACTGAACGTACACTGTCACCATTTGCGCTGGACTCTGCCTGCTTGGCCTTGATGTCCAGCTCCTTCATACTCATCTCATGAGCCAAAAGCAATTTCCTTTCCTCCAGAGCAAGGGACTTCTCCTTCTCCTTTTCTTGTTGCTTTTGCTCCATTTCAAACTTTTTGCTTTCCATTTTCAACTTTTTGCTTTCCATTCCTCACTTGAGCTTCTCAAGCCCCAGCTCATGCTCTCTGGCATGTGGCCTGTCCTCTAGCTCCTCTGGGGACAAATCTTTCAATGGCACACTGCTGCCAGTCCTGTAGGGTGCTCCCCCCACAGGCCGATCCAAAATCCTCTTGCTGGCTCTGTACCTCTACATCCTCATTCTCAGCCTTCCCAGCTTCTTTTGCTGCCCACCAGCCCCTCCGCACCGATTGCAGTTCCTATTTCCTAGCAGAATGTTTAATAGGGTAGTTAAGATCCTTGCAGATCTGTTTACGTTGAGGCATTGTATAGGATCTCAGCCTCTCTATCTCAAACACAACCTTTGCAACTTCAACTGCTAGCTCATCAGACTGAGACATGATTTATAGACCAAAACTCAAGGGTTGCCAAAAACAGAAACAAATCAAAAAGCAGTATGTGGTTGCGCAATGGTCTGCACTATGAAGGACATCAATTACTGTATAAAAAGTACAAACACAAGTACTATCTAAGCCCGGGCGGTAAACTTCTCTCTGCTCACAGAGTTTGTGGAATTCGGGCACTCCGCGCTCTGTGGAGGAACACGAAATTCCTGAATTCCGACATTCGGGCGCAAATCGGAGGTTTTTTTCCATTTGCGCACTCGAGTTTTCTTTTGGCGCACAACTCCGAGCGCCAAGAATCTCGAGAAGCTTGCGAGCGCATCAAGACTTCTCACAATGCTAGCGATACATGAGGACACAAGAATTTTGTTTGTTAGGCATGGGGAAATTAAGTGATTTGCCCAGAATCACAGGATGTTCAGCGTCATTGCCGAGACTCGAACCCAGTTCCCCAGATTCGAGGTCGACCGCCCTAGCCGTTAGGCCAACTCCTCTCCCCATGTGGCTGGTGGCCATTTTGCATAGGCATCCAGTGTGCTTTTGCCACAGGCCTGCATGTCTTCTCTGTTTGTGACCATGCCTCCTTGCTGGTTGTTGTTGTTGTCTGACCATGTGGCTGGCTGCCATTTTGTGTAGCCAGCCAGTGTGCTTGCCCCATAGGTTTGCATGTCTTCTCTGTTTGCGGCCATGGCTCCTTGCTGGTTGTTGTTGTTCTGATCATGTGGCTGGCAGCCATTTTGCATAGCCTGCCAGTATGCTTTTGTCATACTGCCATATCTTCCCTTTCTTCCCCATGTCTCCTTGCTTGCTGTTTGACCATGTGGCTGGTGGCCATTTTGCGTAGGCATCCAGTGCGCTTTTGCCATAGGCTTGCATGTATTGCTCTTCTATCATTATGTCATGGCCATGCCTCCTTGCTTGCTGGTTCACCAAGTGGTCATACGGTGCCCATTTTGTGTAGGTAGCCAGTGTGCTTTTGCCATAGGCCTGCATGTCTTATTCTCTTTGTTCCCAATGCCTTTTTGCTCTGTGATGTTGTTGTTGTTGACAACCATGTGGCAATGGAAGACAGCCATTTTGTGTGTCCAGCCAGTGTGGCCCTTTGCCATATGCTTGCCTTGATGGTTGAGCAATGAGATAGCAGTTTAATAAATTAGAATGAATAATATGCTTGAGGATAATGTCACTTATTTGCAATTTTTTAATTGAATTCTTTTCATTTTTTTTCTCCATTTTTTTAATTTTTTTTAATTTTAAATATTTGTAATGTTATTTTTTAATATTTTTTTAATGTATTTATTTTATTTTTAGATTTTTTTAACCATTTTCATAACATCTGTCATCAATGAATCAACCCCATGTCATAGGTGTACAACATCAATCATTGTGTAAAAATTATTCTATTGTCATTTGTCAGCTCCACCTCCCTGAGTGCCACATCCCACGTGATGCATTGCCCATAAAGCAAACAGTTACAGCTGTATTGTTTTGTTGTTGTTGTTGTTGCTCTTTCTAATCCTTCCTGAGTGCACACTATGAAAGTTTATGTTGGTGTAGTTCTCCATTTTATGAATGAACACTGTACACTATGATTAATTATTTATAATAACTTAAGTAACCACACTGAATGATATTGTTTGTTTGTACTACTACTTGAACTGCAACAATGCCACATTTCACTGATGTTTTTCTTGCTTGTTTGCTTTTAGGTTCACAAGAGAAGAGACATCACTCCCAGTACTGCCAGACAGAAGGCCTGTGCACGACATGACTGACTACTCAACATGGCCATCTCTTCAGCTTGTTGTGAAGCTAAGTGCCACTGCCAACTGCCAGCTTCCAGATGGCCCCAAAGAAAGGTCCGGCCACGAAAGTGGCTAGTGGGGAGCAGAAAAAGCAGATTTCCACCACTGGCGTGCCGACTGCAACTTTTTTCAGAAAAGTTGTGCCTGCTGTACCGTCCTCCGGCCAGCAAGCTGAGAGCAGCACTCCTGCATCAACAGTACCACCCTCCCAACCTAAGCCCAGGACCATGTCTGTCAGTAAGGCAGCCAGAGCAATCATGTCGACACCGATGAGTAGTGATGTTGAATTGGATTTGTCCATTTCGCAAAGTAGTACACAATTGTTTCAGGAAACACAGCAAAGTGGGCAGCAGCCACAGCCAGCAATGGATTTGTCTAGATGTTGGAGCAGAACAGGAGGTTGAGCTTCCTTCAGAGCAAGAAGTTGAACCTCCTCTTTTAGAATCATTGGCTCCCACATCTCCAGCAAGCAAATGGAAGGGTACTACAGCACCATCTTCTTCAAGCACCACTTCTGATGATGAGGATAGGGACATGAAGTGGATCCCGACAGAAGCCAGGAGAGAACAGGAGAGGCAAGGGAAAAGAAAAGTTCCAGAAAGACTTAGACTTATGGAAGGGATGAAGAGGAGGATCACGATGACGAGGTAGTCATGGTGGAAGGTGACACAGAGGAATCTGACATTGCTATTCAACCAGCTCCAAGGGATGTGGCACAGGTTGCACTGCCACCAGCTCCCAAATTTGCAAAGCCCCAGCTGAGACCTGCACCAACTACTGCCTCAGGAGATGCAGAGAGGCAATCGACGACATGCCCACCTACCTCCATTTCATCTTCAGGCATTGGCAGTGGCCCGTTAAAAAAGTACTCCTCCCCAGTTTGGGACTTTTTTACAGTTAGCAAAGAGGGGAAGCACATTGCAGTATGCACCATTTGACACACAAATGTTCGTTGAGGTAAGCCAGGCACAAATTATGGTACTGGAGGCCAGACGACCCATATGAATAATGAATAAACACCACACAATCAAGTGGGAGGAATACCTTAAAAAAATTGGTGAACGTGGTCGTTGTGGTGGGGAAAACTAGGGAACATCAGCTACAAGTCCAATCACTGGGGAAGGTGATGATGATGATGAGGAAAAGCAGCACTGTCCCCAGCAGTGTGCCAGCAGATTCACCCACCTAAGCGACTTCACAAAGGCACAAGAAGACTCAGAGTGAGATGATGAAGACACCGCAGCATACAGTGACTGCCCCACCACCATGACGTACATTGAGTTGACCACTAGCATCTACTTCTCAAAAGACGCCTATGTCAGTGCCCCAAGAAAAGAAGAAAATCCTGGCTACTGTTATGGGCATTTTTAGGCAGGAGGGGCCCTACGAGTGAAACCACCCAACCGCACATTTGTACAATGGGAAACTGGCAAAAATGTTAGCGCTGGACCTCCTCCCTTTTTCTTTTGTGGAAGGAGTCGGAATCTTAGAATTTGTGGCAGCCATCTGCATCACGATGTGCTGCAGTTGGTTGGACAAGCTTTGCTGCAAATTGTTGTTCTCACCATCCACCTGATAACAGACATGTGGACCAGTTGTCAGGCGACTAATTACATGTGCATCACTGCACACTGGATCTCTTTTGCAGGGTAAAGCAAAAGATGTCTTCAGGTCTTGGCCCTGAAGAAAGTTTTAAGAGCATTCAGCGGCATGCAACAGTGGCCATGTTCGCAATGGAGAAATCACATACAGCTGTAAACATCTTGGAGGAATTTAACAGCAAGATATATGAATGGCTGTGACCCAGAGGTCTTAGAATTGGATTTGTTGCCATGGACAATGGCAGTAACATAGTCAAGGCCATGTCAGACAGAGGCTATTTCAGCGTCCTGAGTTTGGCCCATTGCATCAACCTGTTGGTGCAAGACTTCCTCAAAAAGGAAGACATAGTCAGCAACATACTGACCACCTGCAGAAGAATCTGCACCCATTTCAGCTATTCTTTTAAAGCTCGGAAGAAGCTGCAGATTATTCAGTGTAATAATAGAGCATCAGTTAAAGCCCTGATACAGGAGGTGCCAACATGTTGGAACTCCACATTTTACATGCTGCTGCGTCTGTTTGAGCAGTACAAACAGATCCATGACTGTCATTCAAAGAGGAGCGGATGCAGTTGGGAAAGCTATGCCCATGGATGAGGACAAATGGGGCCTAGTCAAATGCCTGACACTGATGCTACTCCCTTTTGAGGTTTTTACAAGGGAAGTTAGCAAGGAGGACAGTACGATGGGCCAATCTATCCCGTTGTTGCATCCCCTACAAGACCAGGTAAAGAAGGTATCTGAAAGGTTGGCCCCTGCAGGTGTGAATGAAAACACAGAAGAGCATGCTTTGGTTGAGAGCTTAGTCCTGCACTTGGCTTCTAATATAAGGCTGCAGCATGACATCATTGAGTCCAAAGAGTACATATGTGCCATATTACTTGATCCTTGGTATTAAAAAATTCTGCCCACTTTCATTTCTTTTTTAGAAGGGGATGCTTTAAAATACAAAAGGTGCATTGTAGAGCAAGCCAGAGTCTTGGAACAAGAATGGCTGGAACTTTGAGTCCCACCCCGCAGTTCTGGGGTGCCGCCTTCAACTTCCAGAGAGGGCAGTCTTGCCTCACAGCAGCCAACAACACCATCAACCAGAACACCGGTAACAACAGCAAAAGAAGGACCAGACCTAACCTCTGCATTGTATTGGTTTCAATTGGCAGGGCTCAAGTCCACTGCAGAGGCGATGGTTAAACTGGTAGAGCAAGTGCCAGCACCAATTGCCATCCACAGGATGTTCCAAAAGAGGTCTATATGGATCAAAATCCATTGATCTGGCAGGTATAGGAAGATGCGTCAATTGCCAGATCTCAGAAGGCTGGCAAAAAAGTATCTGGCTTGTCCTGTCACCAGAGCGTCTGCTGGACGTGTGTTCAGTGCAGCTGGTGCGGTTTGTCACAGTGAGAAGGACCAGTCTCTCGCCTCCAATTTTGGAGAGATTGACTATGATCAAAATGAACCAACATTTTATACCACACAACTACACCATTCCTGAAACAGCAGCAACGGAGGAGGAAGAAGGTGATTGGTCAAAATTGAATCAAATGTGTTAGTTGACCAACTACCTGGTGAACCACCTGAGTTTGAGTACAAACTCTACTTCCCAGCATAAGTATGCCAGTGCCCCCATAGAACATTTACAATGTTATTGTTGAACTTAGTTCTTTCTTTGCAAAAAAAAAAAAAAATTAACTAGAAGAACATTATTATTTTTGTGTCAGATTTATGCTGCCCCACCTTTTTTATTATTCACATAAATATTGCCGGATTGCAGTTGGACCAGTGTGCATTGAAGAAGCCTCCACTATTCCTTCATGACATTGGGGACAATGCCTACCCCCCTCGCATTCCTATTGGCTAATGCCTATTCCTTTTTGCATCATTAAGCACTAGAAGGGCTGCCCTATAAAATTATTTATTAACCCACAAGACTGCCTGCTAAAACCAAATTCCAATGTGTTGCCTGCATCAGATGATTGAATACCTATCTACTACCTGTGCTTGGATTGGATGAGGTAACTTCAACTATTGCAACAGTGAGTGAATGATTGTGTGAGTGATGATTTAAGTTGATTGATGATTCATGTGGTGGCAGTCACTGAGGGAGGGTATGTGTTGAACTGTAATATGGGAAATTTCTTGAGATGGTTATTAATTTGCATTGTTTGGGGCTTGAGTGATGAACGCTCTTTTTTTTCCCCTGTAGGTGATGAACAGCCCTTTCATACTTAGCCAGATTTAATTAATTGCAAGGGTGCAAACTACTGCAATTCTGTTTCATTCTCTACATGTTCTTCAACAGCAGTGCACTGCACTCCACCTCTATCTTGCTTGGGTCATCGTGATTCATGATGATGATGATGATGACTGATCTGGGACGGCGTTATTCGGAGTCAGGAGTGGTGGAGTATCATGGAAGAACTCAGGGCAGGACTGGGAGCTGCAGGACTACCTCATCAATAGTTAGAAGCAAGAAGTTATCGAGTATACTATCGAGTTGAGTTCAAAGGTAAACCAAGAGTCTGAGGCCTAGGACTCAGCTGTGTGGAATAGAGAGAGGTGCGCTTGTGAAATGCTTCTCTGTGTGTGTGTGTTGGACTTGTGGCAAAATTGATACTCTGAGTCCCCCTTTTGTTTTTTAGGTCGAGCCTGGGCAGCGCATGCGCTGCTCTACGAGGCATTCTGTATTGAGGTAGAGACTTGAAGCTCTGTCCATGTCCCGCCCATCTTTTCAATTGGCTCCTGTTACTGGCCTTGCGAAATGGTTGCTTTTCATTCCTGAATAGGCTTGTTAGTCCCTCCATGGTACTGCCTTGCCTGCATTTGTAACCTCCCATAACAGCTAGACCTTTTACTTGTCTTGTTACACAGTCTGCTTTATCCTGGCTGTGAGCTCAATGATTTGCCCCTATTTCAACCCACTACGTTGCAGCACGCTGCCCGCTTTAATTTTAATTATTGATGGCGGCCCACTTTAACTATAGCAGCCGCGTTTCTTTCTTTCTTTATTTTAGCAGCGCGGTCCACTTTAAGTATAGTGGCCATGCTTATTTATTTATTATTATTTTTTGTTTACTAGCGCCCATGTTTTCTTGCCGGTGTGTGTGTGCGTGTTGCCTTTAGCCCCTCCCTTCCTTCCTCATGCCGTTCATTTGCATTGTGTTTATGCGTCCATCACAGTTTTGGTGCTACTTCCCAGCACCTTTATTTATTTATTAACAGCCGGTGTTCGTGTTGCTTTAGCCCCACACTTTCCTACTCCTTCAGTGGCGTCCATTTGCATTTATTAACCGCGCAAACATTAACTTCTTACTTTTGAACAGCGTGCATATTTTTTACACAATATATTTACTTTTATTGAAGCAGTAAAAAAATGGTGGCCACGCGGGTATGGGCAGCTTGCCTAACTCTTTATGCTCGGTCATGTTTTAGTAAACTCAGGTCACGCTATAACTTTTTAATATGTCCCGTCCTCCCCACCCCTCCCTCGCTGCACAGTCACCCGTGAAGCGAGCGCTGTGTTAATTAAAGAAATCTGCGAAGCCATTATTCCCCCTACCTCCCCCATCTATGCCCTTAATGTGCGTTGTTCATTTAGGCCCCATGCGGTCTCTCTTCGGGTTGCTGTCAAGCACTGTGTGCTTCCGTGGACCATCTTCAAAACCTGGATGCAAGATCTGATCTTATTAGGGCCACACAGCAGGCATGTTTGCAGATTTTTACCATTACGGTGCATGCTTAAGGACCAAGTGAAGACACAATTTTAAGAGCTAACAGTATCTGCCCCCACCCTGCACTCCGTGTGACAACGTTTAGTCTGCTGTGACTGTTGTGTTCCAGCAAAACGATCTTCCAAATTTATAGTTCTAACATCCTTTGTTTCTTTCCTACTTAATTAGCCTTGCATGCAATACATTACATTTTATTTCTCAATGTCAGAGAAGCCTCTGAAATTACAAATGCTATTGTTTTCACTCATGTTTATTATTCCAGTCAGCCAGCAACGCTTTGCTGTCACACCATCTCCTGGGTACATTTCCACTAATTCAGATATCTCAATGTTTTGAATTGCTTGCTCCAGTATATATAAAGCGCATCAATGCCTAGAGATTGGTATTAAGCGCTATATAACCGCAATTACATTACAAAAGAATCTCCATTCTGGTATTCCTCATCGCTTCTATTATGGTTGAAGAGGTAATGTTAAGTTTCCAGTTTGCTCAGATCCTCCTTGGTGTTTAATGATGCCCCTACCATGCCAGTGGCAGCTCAGGCATACCCTCTTTGTGCTGCTAGCATTGCGCTCGCGCTACAGAATATGTCACTTCAGTAGACCTACATCAAATGGCATTTTACGAGTAATTTCCATTGAGATGGCAGGTTTTTAAATGCTGCATCTCTAGCCTTCCTATGAACAATATTGTGTTCTTTAGTTTCAGTTTTGTGACAGTGCTCTCTTTTCTTCCTTTGGTAGCTTGGTGTCCCCTTCTAAAATATTCTTATTTTTGGGATGTTGATGGTGTCAGCGATTATGTGGCCCCCCATGACATATTGTCTGGAGCGTCCTCCTCCTGAGTCCAGCCAACAGCTTGGAGGCAGAAACATAACAGGCACTTTAGAAGCATGCCTCCACCCTTCTTGCATTCCATGTCTTGCCTGGCCCATATTTGTGCTTTACAGCTCAACAGAGACTCGATTCAACTCAACTCAATGTGTGGGCTCATCCAAGTCAGGATTTTTCTTCACGTTGTAATACATGTAGTCACGCAACATCGCTCAATACAACGCCAATCCATACAACCACACAACGCAACATAATTACAATCCACATAATACCACTCAACACCACATAATTCTACTCCACCTAATTACACACTACTCAATGCCACATAAATACACCCCAAAAAACCCACATAACAATCCACATAAAACACTCCACACCATACCACATAATTCCACTCAACATAATTTCACTCTATAGCACACTATTCCATGCCACATATTCAACTCCACACAAATCCATTCCACACCACAGAATTAAAATAAAAACACATTATTCCTCCAAACAACACAATTTCACTACACACCACATATATCCTATTTTCAACACATAATTCAACATCATACCATAAAAGTCAACAAAACACCAAATAATTAAACTCCACTACATAACACTATACAACACAAAATACCATTCATCATAATTACACTCCATTACACACAATCTCACTCCACATAACTCCAATGCACTCCAAACCGCATAATTACTATCCAAATACAACTGCACACCATACCACATAATTCCACTACACAAATCCACTCTACACCACACAATTCCATGCCACACAAAACTAACAATTCCAATCCAACCCACATAATTCCACGACACAGCACATATATCCACTCAAATCCATAACATATAGATAAGAAACATTTAAATTTACAATGCCAATAGCTCTATCTCTCTCTCTTTTTTTAACACCCAAACACACAGATCTAGAACTTAGCTCCCATCTATTTCTTCTTTTTCGTCACCAAACAGGTAAAGCTATCCTCACAGTTCCACACCACACAATTCAGCTCCACACATTTGCAATCCATACCACATAATTCAACACCAAACCACATAATACAACACAATTACACAACACATCACATACATCTAATCCACACCGCATGATTCCATATCGTGCCACAAAATTCAAAAGCACACCATATTATTAAACTCCACTACATATCACTCCACAACACAAAATGCCATTCCACATAATTACACTCCATAACATAGTCCCACTCCACATAATTCCAGTACACTAATTACCACATATTTACTGTCCATATAATTCCACAGCACACCATTCCACATAATTCCACTACACAAATCAAATCCACGCAATGCCATGCCACACAATTACACAATTAACTAATCCAATCCAACACACATAAATCCACTACACACCACATACATGCATTCCATAATACATACGTAAAAGACGTTGGCATTAACAATGACAATAGCTCTAATTCAAACAAATTTGAAACTTATTGCATTTTCAATGCTTGTTTGGTGCTGCATCTGATTCTTCTTGATACACTCCTCATGAAGCTTCCCTTCTTTCTGTCCTTCTCCTTGACTCTAAATACAGTTTCTCTTTTCAATCCGCAGGCCTTCTTCTAGTCTTCTTTACGAACAGAAGGTGAAAGCTAGCTGAACCGGACCAGTGCAGACAGGCCCCAAAGAGTGGACATTCCAGAGGAGAATGCAGAAGCACCACACAATTTTGCAATACAGTATCATTTTCTTTTAACATAGTAACTAAGAGAAGTGGGTTGGTGGGTTCACTCCCTAACCTAGAAGACAGAACATTCAGATATATGGTAAATTGGGTCTCGGTGCAGAAGGACTGTTTGCAATGCATGCATTTGTACTGTGTCATACTCATTTCTTTGTTTCCTTCTAATAACAGATTGATGGCGAATGATGTGCTGCTGCTTATTGCCCAGATGAATGTTGGCCTTGTATTGTAGTGTTTGTCTTTGTCAAGCCTTTCCCAAAATCCCATTACCCATCCATTCATCAAACCCCTAACCCTCTTCCCCCGAACTGGTTGATTTATTTAGGTGTGGCTTAAATTACACCATCAATGGATCACATACTTGGTGGGGTGGATGTGGTGAAAGCAACACTGACTTACTGTAGAATCTTCTAAGCAGTAGCCCACACAGCCCATTACCAACCCACGCATTAAAAATGATCCATATTTTTTTAGATATAGAATGAAGAACATAAGTCGTCAACATCATCATCATTCAGGCCTTGTGTTGCCTAACCGTAAACACCTAACCTAAGCTTGTCGACTCCAGACTTTGAGTCCATTTTAGATTACTTGAGGATTAGCACAAATAATACTGCTAGCTCCACATTAGCCAAAACTTACTAGCATTACTATTTTTTCCATTTTTCATAATGTGGCATTCTCATTATGTCATCACGTAGTGCTCAGGTAGTGTCAATTCTTTGTAAATCTTTGATATATATATAACACACTTACTCAGTCTTTCTACTTCCATTTAGTTGCCTACAATGGATAATTAGTCAATCATTCAGATCAATCCTACAGTTGGAGCTCACCTGGGTGGAACTGGAAGTGGGACCTCACTTGTGAAGTTGTGATATCTCCCCTGTTATTGCTGCATGTATATTCTGGTAAGACAACTAGTATGGATGTAATTTAACTTAGTAAGAAATAAATTAACTGCTATTGTTTTTTATCTAGATAGTTCAGAACTTCGACACAATATAGGTCATCATGGCAGCATTCCCCATAATGATCAAGCTAGTTAGAGAAGTATAAGCCTAGACTCTATAACTAAGTCCTACTCTATCTCTTAAGTTATAAGTAAATAAACAGGGTGCATAAAACTACTTGAAGGCAGCAGTGCATAGTAAAATTAAAATAAACTTCTTCAGGCATAAATTTAGATTGTAAAAAATAGTTTCCCCCTTTGTTTATTTACTAAACAACTCACCCTCTGCACCCAAACAACATGCCCACCCCCTCCCAAACCAAACTGACCCAAGCCCCAAAACTCAAAATGGTCAAGAAAGTCTCTCCAGTCCCACTCCCAACTCCCTTCCTACCCTCTCCATTCAGCACCAACAAACAACAAATCCCTCCCACCAACACAAAAAATTTAAAAGAGGGGATTATGGATGTCAGTCGGAAGCTGGTCTATGCTCTGCTCCATTGAGGTGAGCCGGCACTCGATGGTATCCAGCTGCTGCAGGTTACAGCACAGCAATGCCCGGTTGCCATTCTGGTGGGGGGTGGCAGCAGTTGACTGGTGCCAGCGATGGGATGGCCGAGAAGCTGAAGGCTGAGGGGGACCGGCTACACTGGGGCCCTGCAGCTATGTGTTTATTTCTTCCTCCTCCTCTTCCAGGACCACCAGCCACCAGTATTCCTGCTGGACATGCTCCAGCCTCTGCCACCACAAACAGG
Source organism: Calotriton arnoldi (assembly GCA_963921515.1). Classification (NCBI taxonomy): domain Eukaryota; kingdom Metazoa; phylum Chordata; class Amphibia; order Caudata; family Salamandridae; genus Calotriton; species Calotriton arnoldi. Next base: position 2,752,082 of record CAWUFW010000914.1, on the reverse strand, counting down.
CTGCTCTCTCCTGCCTGCCTGGTGGTCTGGCTGGACCAGCAGGAACAGCTATATCGAGAAAAACAAAAAAGACAAATTGTAAGTAATGCTCTGTGCATACAGTTGTTTTAAATAACTGGATGGCACAGTAGCAGTACAATGCTGGGCCCCTAGGGCCATTGGAATTCATTTCATGTGATTATGATTAGGAGAATGACAAGGCCAATTTTATGCTTTCTTTTACCCACACATGTTGCCAAACATAAAAAAACACTGACTGTGTGGCAGAAATGTTACAGGCAGAGAATAACATCACAGGATTAAAAAAACAGTGATTTGATTATTTGTTTTTTCTAAAGGCTTTTCAAGTAACTATAAACAAAGTCAGACACTTTGAGTTGAAAAATAAATGACATCTCATTGAGTACGGCATTTATTGTGCTTCCCTCTAGGCTTTAATACAAAACTTGAGCAAACGCCATGTTATTGTGGCAACCATGGAAACCAATCGATGTTACATTTTATATTCTTTTGTAACTACTACCGAAAATACAGTATGCAATTATTGATCCCTTATTTTAAAGCCCTGGGTATTGATGATTTCAGAGAAGCCTATAGTGTTATTCTTAAACTTGATGGGGAAAATTTAATTTTTCGTGTAAGTACATTTTTGAAAATGGCTGTCCGCTCACGTGCCTCTATGGACATTATTTAAGCAAAACTCGAGTGTATTTTTATTACTGTTCTCCCCTTTTGGATTAGTATTTAAATTTGGATTGCGGTTGATGTAGAACGTATTTTAATGATTGATATCTGTTATAAAGCATGCACTTTACTTATCAAGCTGCTATATTATTATGTAATATTCTATTTTTACAGTGTCGTCTCTTTTTCTAACAGTGTATATGACATCATTGTATTTTATTGTATTAAATTAGGTATTTATTGTTGTTTTAAATTTGAATATATTAATGTATGCTGGTATTTTGCTCTGTACTTTTATGGATATTTCGTATATCCGAATAAAGGAGATTGAAATGAAATGAAATGAGTACGGCATTATGCACTATATGGAGTACAAGTTGTGTGTGGTGCTAAAATAATGAAGCCATGCTCATTGCTAGCCAGCACCTCTGCTAGTTTACTACTGTCTGCAGCTGTAGTTGACAATTATCTATTTTTATTTCCAATGGCCCTGCTCTTCGCCAAATGCATTTCCCTTTCTACTCTGCCTCCAAATAGGATGATGAATAATAAATAAGATACTAAGTCAGTCACACACCTCATGTATGAATTGCAGATATTAATATATTATCCTGTCTGCCGTAAGTATCTAATGACTCTAATGGACTGCACTACAGGTGAAGGAATGGATTATATAGATTTTATTAGGCACATTCATCACTGTGTATCCCATATGCCAAACTTGATATCAAATCACGCACTTACTCCCACTTTACTCTGTGGCCTCGCCTGCCACCACGTATTTCCAACAAATTAATTTGCTGGGCTGTAACCAAGGAAAGCAAACTTGATTTTCTCTGCTGCAGTGGGTAAGGTAGAGGGATTAGACAGGTAGGGTAGAGCTTTTTTTTTATATATAGGGGCCACTACACTAATCATCGATTCATCGTCTTTGGCTTATTCAGTCACGGTTCAATTCAAAAGGGAAAAATCTGAACAAGTGTAAATAAATCTGTTATGGGAAACCATGATATATGTTCTGGAATCACTTCACATGGGTATCGCATGATTAAATGTGGCACATGCCAAGAATGGCCCACCCACCCTTTCACTCATATACCATTTCCTTTCTTTTAAGTTACCTTCCGTTTTTTCATGTCTCCCTCAAGCCATCAAAGCTCATTATGTGAGATTTTTCTGCATTGCAGATAGAAGAGGCCGTAATAATAACTCAACCCCCACTGTGGCTGGTAAAGCTGGGGGTGTTCACCTCATAGTCATTTTTGATTACGACGAGCGATGCCATGGCAATAGCTAGTCTGCATTGTAATTGCAAGAAAGAAGTGACTTACCAGTGCCCGTCCCTGCTGCCGCTTCTCTCCCTCCAACTGACCCATCGCTGTCTCCTCCTGCAGTGGCACTGGAGCCGGCATCACCGATGTTCTGTGTGGCTAGAATAAAACATTACACATAATTTAGATCCCAGATACACAACCCCAAATAAAACAGGAATGCAGCACTACAGCTCAGTTAGCACATCTGTATCTTCGAAATATCACTCTGGTCATTTGATTGGTTGGGTCACAAAGGTAGACAAGCCAGGTGTGCAATAATGGTCAATGAAAAACATATGGTGTTGGGTGGTAAATGCAATGCGAGTGGGACCTCATACTTTTTTTTCCAGCCCTGCTGCACTGTCATTGGAAACTGCTGGTGTACTGTAGCTATAAATGAACGGGTCTGCAGCAAACTACATGGGGGGGTGTTCCATGATGACCATGGGCACTGTCTCATGAACTGAACTGTGTGAGAGCTAGGCATAAGCAGGAAAAGGAAAGCTTTCTGAACAAACATACATGGTGATTTTGATTTAAAATACTAGCTTACTTGGGCCTGCTATCTGAATCTTCACAAATCACAATAGATAGCACCAACATTCCAATAGAAAAATAAATACCCCAAGATTCTACGGTTCTACCCTAAGATTTCCACAACAATCATAAAAGGATTTACTGGGATCAGCAGAGCCCTTGGCAGCAGCGATGGTGGTCGGTGCCGGCTGACCAGCTTGACCGGACCCTCCGAATCGTCCCTCTTCTTGCCCTTGGGTGCTGATGAAAGAAATAAGAAGATAAAGAAAAGTAGATTACTGATTCTGTTAATAATCTCCACAAAATGTTTTATGAAAAGCAAACGCAGTCGCTAAAACAGATCACCTATAGTACTACTAATTCCTACTCATGTCTATCGACTGTCGTTAAATCCATATTCCAAATCTCCTTAACAAAAACTACATTTGGAAATAATGTATTGCAGTGAATGATCTTTGATTTTATTCTATTCCCATTTCTCAACACCCTTGGTGAGCCAACTCAGTCTCCCTTTTTTGCAATGCAATGCATAGATGCATACATTTTTTTTAACACATATTTTATTATTTTAAGTTTATTAGTTTGTAAGCATGAAAAACATACAATTATGGCATCACAACGGCGTGGTATATAACCAGAAGGCAAATTATTATCGTACCATCAACAAGATAATAATAGGGATTTACTGATCAGCAATTGACATGACAAAAGAATCCAACAAACCCTCCTCCCTCCCAAACTAGCTGACTAGAAAATACCACCCACCACCCACCCTAGACTCGGTGCTACTATACCTGATCAACCACGTATCCACCGAGAGATCAAGCAGTGTAACCATAAGGTAAAATCTTGTGTTCACACATTTATATACAAAAAGAGGGGTCGCGATGGGGTCTGTCGTTAAACCATTAAATACAAAAGCCTAACATTGTTCACGTTGGGCACATGCAGAAGTTCAACCCAGCAAAGGTTCAGCAGCCACAAACTGTTCCATCAACATATCCCACTCCATAGCTATTGGGTTCTTCCTAAGGCCTCTGTTCTCTTCCCTACGTAATGCCATACTTTCGGCTCTCCCCCAGCGCACTACTTCGATATGCCATGTTATTACTGACGGAGGCTGCGGGGACTTCCATCTCATAGTGATAGATCGTTTTGCTAGAATAAGTAATAAGTTGGCAAATCGTGTTGTGTTCCCAGCGCTTTGCGTTTTTTACAAAGCCCCAACATACCAAACTCCACTCCATTGTGCCCTACTTCTGGTGTTAGTTCAACAAGGAGTTTATATACCACCTCCCAAAGTGGGGCCAGTTTTGCGCAAGACCAGAGCATATGAAGCAGCCCCGCCGGTTGGGTATGACATCTGGGACATGAATCTATAATATCCGGGAACATTTTGCTCAGCCTCTGTGGGGTCTGGTAAGCTCTATGCACCAACATAAATTGTATTAACTTAAACTTAGGGTTGCGTGACACTTTCTTCGGATACTCTAGTGTGTTCTCCCAGCCCTTGTCCGTTAATTCATGGCCTAGATCAGCGGACCATTTATCACGAAGCTCCTGGAGCGGGACTGCTGCATGCGTTCGGATGCTCCTATAGAGCCATCTAGTCAGGTGTCCCCCATTCCCCATAAGATATGTCATGTGTACTAGTGCATGCGTTTGGGGCTCAGTACCATCTGGCGCCCAGGTGCTTCTGATGTATCTACATATCCTAGCGTGTAATATGTAAAGCGAGTTGGGGACTCCTTGCTCCCTCACAAATGCATTATGATCCAGAAGCATGTTGCCGGAGAACAACATACCCACAGTGGTTACCCCCTCCTCAGACCATTGAGACATTTGCCTCGCTGATATTATACCAGTCGGTGTGGGGAGCCCCATCAGGGGGATATTAGGGGCGTATGGAGTGAGCTTTTTAGTGTATTGAAGGGCCTTCTTCCAATACGCCATGGCCACCTTTAATAAAGGGGGGGCAGACGGGGAGGTCTACACTTGGGGAGTAATAGCGAATGCAGTGCTCCCTTTTCCCATGCTGTCTGTGTCATACCTATTTCCTGCAAGTGGCGGCCGGCAGTCCAATAGGACAGCCACTGCAGCTGACTGGCGTAGCAGTAGGCCTGGAAGTCCGGGACTCCCAAACCCCCCTGGGCAGTGCCAAGCTGCAGCTTAGCAAGTCCTACCCTCCGCCGGCCCTTACCCCAAATCAATTCAGTAAGTAATGTGTTAAGTGATTTAAATATGTGAGTCGGGACTAGTACTGGAATATTAGTGAAGAAATATAGCAACCTGGGCAGCATGACCATCTTGGATATGGTTACTCTCCCTGCCACAGAGATGGGCAGCGAAATCCAGAAGGAAATTTGCGATTTAAGTGATTTTATTGCACGGTTCAGGTTACCGTCCAGCAAGTCCTGGGGCTGCCTATAGATTTGGATACACACATATTTAAATGTAACCGGCGCTGTAGAAAATGACAAAGGACCGAATCCAACCGGGTCGGCAGAGACGGAGTCATGAAAGAAATAAGCAGTTGATTTGGATTCATTGATAGCAAGGCCAGACAACATTTGAAACTGTTCGAATATCGCAGGGAGCAGGTCATGTGATCTGCGTAAATCATCGAGGTACAGAATAATGTCATCAGCATAGGCTGAGATGACATGAGGGTCAATCCCCAATCTGATACCTCTGTCTTTCGCAGCCTTTCGCGCCTTTATGGCAAGCGGTTCCAGCGCCAGGACAAAAATCAGGGGTGATAAAGGGCAGCCCTGCCGTGTGCCTCTGGCCACTGCATACGGCCGAGATATATGTGCCCCGGTCCTGGCCCGAGCAGTCGGGTTCGTATACAGGAGCTGTACCCACTGAATATAGCCCTGGGGGATGCCGAAAAGGGAGAGAGCTTGGAGCATATATGCCCAATGAAGTGTATCAAAGGCCTGCTTCAGGTACAAGGAAATGCAACCAGCCATTGCATTTCCAGAGGGTGTCGAGGAAATTATGTGGTATAAGCGCCTGATGTTGAGGGAGGTACTCCTGCCCGGTACAAATCCGCACTGATCTATATGTATTAAGCATGGCAGGTAGGGTTGTAACCTACGGACCAAAACCTTACTAAGGATTTTATAATCCGTATTCAGTAAAGAAAGGGGGCGATAACCTGCCATATCTTTCAGGTCTCTGCCTGGTTTCTGTAGGGATGTCACCAGAGCTTAACTCATTGTCAGAGGTAGTGCTCCAGTTTCCAGGGCTGTGTGATATAACTGTTCAAGGTGAGGGGCTAGTTGGGTCGAGAAGGTCTCATAGAATTCCACAGCTAGGCCATCCAGACCTGGGGTTTTATTGCGGGGTAGGTCTTTTATTGAAGCACGTATTTCAGCCTTTGAGATTGGGGCAGCTAAGTCATCTATTTGCACCATGGTGAGCTGTGGGAACTCCAGACCTTCTAGGAAACTATCTAGGTCCTCCATCGATAGCGCCACCGGGGCCCCATATAGTAATTCGTAATATTTTTGAAACGCCAAATTAATGTCAAATTGCGTGGTCGCTGTACGCCCTTCTGCCATGGTGATCTTGACTATAGGGATAGTGCTAGGAGCATCACGTATTATTCTAGCTAGCAATGTACCAGCCCTGTCCGCCTCAGCCTGCTGACGTTGCGTGTATGTGCGATAGTCTATTGTCCGTAACTGTTCAAGCAACTCTGCGTGTCTGATATGCGCTTCCTGCAAAGCCTCTTTATGTGTGTCATCTAATGCTGCAGCAGATTCCAGAGCGCCTAACCTTTCTTCTAATTCACCGCGGCTCGTGCCCCTACCTTAGTGCCAAAAGCCACCCCACGGATAACCGTCTTAAACGCCTCCCACTCCACTTGTCGCGTACTGGCAGTGTTGGCGTTTTCTGTGAAGTATTGCGTTATCGCCGTAGAAAGAGTGTCACGGTATACAGGGTCTTCTAGTGAGATTGGTTGTAAGCACCACGTTGGGACTGGTGTGGGAATCCTGCCCCATTCTATTATCATTTCTAGAGGATTGTGGTCTGAGAGGGTCTTCCCAAGGTATGTTGCAGAGGAGACACTACCTAGCAGCGAAACAGAGCAAAACACCCTGTCTAGAAGTGTGTGTAACAAATGTGTAGGGGAGTAGTATGAATATTCTCTACTTAGTGGATTATGTACCCGCCATTCATCTCCAAGTGTCCATCCCTTCCAGCTCGATAATGCCTCAGCTTGCCTCCGACCAACTGCGCCCGCTAGAGGTGGGTGAGAACGATCAAGCTCTACACTCAGAGTGGCATTAAAATCTCCCCCGATAACCCAGGGAAGACCCGCCCAGCCTTAGAGAACGATCTGTGTTGGGGGAATATATACTGCCCAAAATAAGTGGCTCTCCGTCCAATGTACCATGGAGGAGTACAAATCTACCATGTGTATCTATTCTCTGCTCTAAGACTGTGAACGGGGTTCCGCCTCTAACCCAAATGGCAAAGGCCGAATAAGATGTACCAAACAGCTGTCCCTGCCATTTTTTCCAGAGTTTTAGTGCCTCCGAGTGTGTCAAGTGTGTTTCCTGCAAGAAAACAATTTGTGCTTTCCTTCTGTTGAGTTGCTCATAAAGTCTGTGCCTCTTGTGGACAGACCCCATCCCCCTAACATTCCAGGTTAATATCTTGTATTTCCCAGATGTGACCATATTCCGAGGCGCATTGTTGTACCCTGTCTGCCCCAGCACTAGCTCGGTGGCAAGTGGCCCAAAGACAGGAAACGAGTCTAAGCGAAATAATACCCACCCTCAATACTAGGTTCCCCTTTAGAACAACAGAGGTCCAAACCATGGTTTATAAGAAAACCATTAAAACTTCCATAGCAAACAAAAATGCAGTTGCACTGGGGGGGAAGGTAACCAACACCAAATTTAGATCTAGGGGCGGTTCAGTCTGGGGCGGTCCCTCATCTGTCCCGGCCCTAGCCCTATGTTACTTACATATACAAAGCCACGAGAACATACAGATTAGCAAGTGAATAGAACCACCCAAGTAGCACATCACCCCGTACACATAGAGGTCCCAAAGTGAGAAAGTCTTCCTCCTCAGCCCATATAGTCGTTCACCATTTGCGGGGTGATAGAGGGGAAGAGAGTCATACTGTTCTCGGAGTCAGAGTGTATTGTATTATCTTCGGAGGAGTCCTGTGAGTCCGCCGTCGAGTGCGTATCAAGCACGTCCAGTGCCCCCACTGCCTGAAGTGCAGATCTCTTACCTTCCAAGATTTGTTCCGGCGATGGACTCACAGTGGCTTCAGTGCGGGGCACTGTGTTTCGGTCCTGGTTACCGCCCACTGCCCCCTGGTGCGCAGGGGACTTCGAATTGGCAGTGTGGCATGAGTGTTGGGTGGAGCCCGATGACAGAGTCACCTCAACCCATTCTTGTGCCTCAGCCGGGCTGTCGAAGAAGTGAGATTTCTGATCATGGATCACTTTCAGCCTGGCCGGAAAAAGAAGCGCGCATTTAAGGTTGTGGTTTCGAAGCTGTAGCTTGACTTCTTGAAACGATGCTCTGCGCTTTTGCACCGCCAGAGTAAAATCAGGATACAGAGACACAGTTTGATTTTTGTATTGAATTAAGCCTTTGTCACAGGCCGCCCGAAGCAATGTGTCCCGATCCTTGAAATTGAAGATTCGTGCTATGAGCGGTCTTGGCCGAGCGCCAGGGGGCGGCGGCCGCGCCGGGATTTGGTGCACCCTCTCCACACTGTAAAGGTCTGAAAGGCCTTCTGGGGCAACCACGTCCCACAGCCACTGTTCTATGAATTGGGTAGGGTTAGACCCCTCGCTTCGATCCGGCAGCCCCACGATACGAATATTGTTGCGGCGGGCCCTCCCTTTGGCATCATCCACCCTATCATGGAGCTATGTTAACTGTCGCTGTAAACGTTCTATGTGATCCGAGTGTGTTTTGTGCTGAGGGAGTATTTCGTCCAGGTGCAGTTTATTAGTACGGACCGTGTCCGCCAGCTTACTATGGTCGGCTTTTAGTAGTGTAAGGTTCGTGGTCAACGTGCTAACTTGCCTTTCTATCGCCTTCCTGGAGTCTCGCACCTCCTGCAAGATCAAGTCCAGCTTATCCGTTTGTCCTGCCACATTAGTCGGGGGTACATAATCCTGATCAAAGGAGCTAGTCGCACTCTCCAGCTCAGTATGATCGGATTTATCAGCAGCCGGAGACTCTTGTGTTTTTCCCCTAGTGCGCCCCATCGTGCGTCTTCGGCGACACCAGGTGTAGGGCCAGGTGTAGCTGTAGGTACGACCTCCACTCAAGCTATTCGGTATTACCTAGTTGAACACTGGAAAGGTATTGCTGGGATAACGTCAGTGCTGGCTACATTTGTGATTGTGCGCTAATCAACAGATATACAGCACTATAGCCAGCCACAGGGAGGGTGGGCATGTAAATCAAGGTTCTGGGCATCGCAGCAGAGCAGAGCGGGGGGAGGACCGGCAGGGCCCAGGCTGATGCAGTACTCACTGTACACCTCTTCGTTGTTTCTGCAGCGGGACAGGCAGGTAACATCACCGTAGTGCATCCAGCGGCGATCTCGAGAGGGTGATGCGCCTCCCAGCACGACGCCAAGTCAGGGCATGAGTCGAGCAGCTCCATATAATGGTTGTGGCCAGCTATGCAGGTGCCGTGCAGGCCCGAACACCACCCTTAGCCATAAGATTGGTCCTGTTCTGACCATTGGGCCCTCAGCAGCAGTGGGTGAGCAACAGGAGTTCCTTCGAGCCTCGAGGGGGGGAGGCTAGCACAGTGTCAGGCAGCCCAGTAGGCACTCCTAGAGGGGCGGCAGGCAGTGCACTAGTGTATATAGGAGCAGGCCACCACCACTGCAGCAAGCAGCTGCCACGCTGTACTGGAGTCGTGCCAGTGAAGTGGATCTGCACACCACTCCTCTCAATATTGCCCCCAAGTACAGACTCAGTCCCCCGCACTCCGTGGACTCCGCTTTGCTCGGGACGATGGGTCGGGCACTCCCAGGGCCTAGATGTACAACCCCGCCACCGGGGCCCGCTCCACAGCGACTCACGTCCGCAGCACCCACAACAGCAGAATGTGCTCACTGGGGCGTCGGATCAGCATACCGCACCCGCAGAGTGCGGGCTAGATCAGCCAGCCTCTTCCTGTATCGGCGTGAGCAGGCCAATGGCGGCCGCACTCCTCCCGTGTTGGTTCAGGACACCAGGCGCCCCATCGCAGGGCAGACACCAACGTGTCCGTTCACCAGCTGGTTGCTCTCACGGGGGCAGCACGGAGAAACAGTCACACCCCGCAGGATGCAGGCACCCCGTCACTCTCCGATGGAGCTCGGGCAGAGCGGGCGATCCGCCTCCCCACCACCGCAGTGCCGGAAATGGCGTCCGAGGTCCTCCAGCTGAGATTCGGGCTCGGGGGGGGGGGTCACGCCCCTCCCGATATTAGGCACCGGGCACCGGCGTCTCCAGGATCAATCCCTGGCCGGCACTCCGCTCCATAGGGCGCCGATGCCAGTAGAGGGGAGCGGCCCCGTGCGGCCCAGGCCCATGGTGCAGAGACAGACAGCCCCGCCAAGGTCTCTTCGCCGATAGTCCGCCGCTTGGACAAATCTCAGGCTCATCGATCCCCAGAACCAGCACAGCGGGCCTCCGGAGCAGTGTCAGGCAGTTATGGGTAGTTGGCGTCCCAGCAATAACAAGGATTGTAGCAGGATGCAGGGCTCAGGCCGGAGCTCGTCTAAGGCGCACCCGCCATGTTCGGCGGTTAACCACGCCCCCTGCATAGATGCATACTTCACATCATCACTGTGAATTCAATTAAATAACCTGGAATTGCCAAGTTACATAAACAAAGTCACAGAGAGAACACGCTACTCAGTGATTCTCTAAAGTGACAGAAAAAACAGTCTGCAGTGGCTTCTTAATTAATCAGCCAAAGCGAGCACCTGATGAATGCGATTAGGTAGCGGCACCTGCCTAACAGAAACTAGAAACTGGATCACACAATATTATACCAGCGTAAACTTTACTAAACATAACTTACCTATGAGTGTGAGCAGCATAGTATTTGAAATTTCTTTTCTTAGCATTGTAGAACACAAACACAACAAATAATGAATACTCACCAAGCCCCAGAATCTTGATGTCTAGCAGGTCGAGCAGGCCCTGTTCCCGGGTGGAGAATGTCAGCCCAGCGGTGCTTCAGCTGCTGGGCAGTGCGCCGAACCTCGCTGGTGCACCACACGCACCAGCGCACCATCCCCCAGGGCCGCTGATGCTCCCGCAGGGAGTAGCCTTCCGGGCCTGCCACCTGCTGCCAGCATAGAGGGGAGGTGGCGCTTCACAAAAAAACTAGTGCTGCCACCTCCTCCTCTCCGAAGATTACCCGGGGCTGCACACCTGGGCGGCAGCACAGTCCGCATGGAAGCCTTCCCTCTGCCATGGTGCTGGTTGGGGAAATAATTATCTAATAAGGGAAAGGAAGGTAAAGTAAAGAAGAAAGAATTAAGGAAAGAAGGGGAAATAAACTAAGTAAAAAAAATCACAAAAACATGAAAAAATTGACACAAAAACGTCAAATACAGAAACACAAAGACACACACTATTGTAAAAAATAAAAATTAGCGGTAGAAAAGTAATAAAGGTGGAGGATCACGAAGATTAAGAAGAGATTAAAATTTGGGCCCAGCACCATAACAGAGAGCAGAAAAACAAGATGGCGGCACCCATTATGACCGCGTGGTGCTGTTTGCGCATGATTTAGAATGCAAGCACACTTCAGTAGCACCTAGTGCTGTTCCCGCATGATTTTGGAGCACGCAGACGCACTTCGCGTTCCCAACGTGAACGGGTGCGCCAGCAAACTCAGCCCGAAAGCAGAACTCTGTGTAGCGCGCAGAGTCTTTTTATGAATCTACGGAATTCCGCGTAGTAGGACTCCGCAAACTCCACCCACCCCCTAGTCCTATCCTCACCACTGATCACCAATGTTAGAAATGGGGGGTCTCTAGTTGGCAGTGGTATGCACCCTGTCCAGGTAGGGACCCTTCCTTCAAGTCAGGGTAAGGGAGTTACACACCCAAGATGACCTCTGCTCACCCACTTGGTAACTTGGCACAAGCAGTCACGCCTATCTCATGGGCAATGTGTAAAGTATTTGTACATAAAACACACAGTAACACAGTGAAAACACTACAAATGGACACCAAACCAGTTTAGAAAAATAACCAATCTTTAGCTAAACCAAACTAGGCCCAAACAATAGAAATCCACATACATAAGCAAAGATAGCACTTTTTAAAGGTTTAAGCAAGTTTGTCCATAGAACTCTATTGATGTGTCGATTTTAGCACAAAGTACCTTTGATACGGCAAAATCTGAGATGAAAAACATTTGCAGAGGAGGGGAATAGGCGAAAAACAAAAGCGATGCGTCAATTTTTGAGTCCCGGGGAATGAAGGTGTCAGGTCTGCTGTACGCAGGAGAAATGTTGTGTCGATTCCTTACTGTGAGGAGAAGCGATGTGTCGAATTCCGAGCACGAAGCCACGGTTCCTTATGGCATCGCTGGAGACTTGGCGCATAGGTGCGATGCATGGAAAATCCAGGTGCGCTGGGTCGATGCGGCAGCAAAACAGGTGCTGCGTTGATTTTAACAGCCACGGACAGGTGATTTGTCGATTCCTTCAGCCGCACATCAGGGCCTGCTTCAGAGCGGGGGTCTCGGACATGGGAGACACTGTGCTGAGGACTCAGGCTGCGGTGATTTCTCAGCCACATGACAAGAGCTGGGTTGATTCTTCGGCTGCAAGCGGGGATGCATTGGTTTGTCAACCGCACGGCCAGCTTGTGGCAGGAAAAATAGGCACTGAAAGGCGATGCATGGATTTTTAGTCTTTGAAGCAGAAAAACCACCTCCAAGGGTCCAGAACTGAAATTGGCACCACTTGGCAGGTCAGAACTCCCAGCAGATGAGTTCAGGGGAGCTGCAGAAGAAGTCTTTGATGGCCTTGGGACTTCCAACAGGAGGCAAGCACACACAATCCTGTGAAGAAACTTGATAAGCAGGATAAGAAAGTATTGTTCAGTCTTTCCTCTGCCCAAGACAGAAGCAGCAAGCAGCAGGCCAGCACATCACAGCAACAAGCAGAGTAGCTGTTATCTTCCTACAGCTTTTCCAGCTCGTCTTCTGGGCAGAATCTCCTCTTGATCCAGAATGTTCTAAAAAAGTGGAATTACAAGTCCAATGCTTATACCTCTTTCCACCTTTGAAGTAGGCATACTTTCAAAGTATAGTCTTTGTAGTGCACATATTTGAGATATGTTTGCAGGGCTACTCAAGTGGGTGGTACAATCAGTGCTGCATGCCCACTTGCAGCATTTGTTTTACAGGCCCTGGGCGCATTCAGTGCACCTTAATATGGCCTGCCAGTAAATCAAATATGCCAATCATGGATAACCAATCACCATCCTATTTTACACAGGGAGCACTTGCACTTTAGCACTGACCATTAGTGGTAAAGTTTCCAAAGTTAAAAAAGCAGCAAAAACCAAGTCCAGCATACAGTCAAAAATACAGGAGGCAGAAGCAAAAAGATTGGGACAACCACGCCAAGGATGCTAGGTCTAACAAGAAGCCAAAGTTAATTGCCCATCTTAAGAATGTCATGGAATCCCTTGTTCTCTTTAAAAGCACCCTGTGATTCCCTGGTTACTGATAGTAATATGCCTCCTCTTCCCTCAAGTGGTGTAGGCAAGAAAATATTAATATGGGAATTTAGAGCTGACACAATAGACAATATCTCAGTGGAAGTGTGCTCATGCAGTCTAACTCTGGCCAGCATGCCGTCTTGAGGCATCATCTCTAATAACCCCTCATAGGTCAGGCATATCATTTTTAGTGAGTACGGTCTCTTATGCTTCTTCATTCATGACCATTTGCTGACTGTCACGAGGAAGTTTTGGCGGTGCAATAGTTACATGTCATGTCCTGCTTTGTTACGTTTTGGTGCTGTTTGGTAAGCACATGCCTCATTGTTGGCAGCTGCCTTCTTATACAATGGTTATAGACTTGGAAGAATGTATTGATCTACAGCTAGTTAGTAGAGATAGAGACGCTTTTCTTGACTGGTTATGAGCTTGGTAAAATTGTTTCAGTTTATGTAGCCTCCAATTTTTTCTAATTCAGAATGTGAAGAAGACATCATTATGCCCCAAATAATTAATATTGTCACTATCCGAAGTCTTATTGCCCCCAACTGGAAGCTGATCTTTGTTAGATGCTGAGCTCACTGTACTTTCTAGCATTCCTTTTTGTGCACTGTCACAACATCCTGTACTTTAATTAAATCATCATGTGCCCCCCACCCTGCGTGCCTCTTCATTTTGCAGGATTCCTTTTACTACTACACATTTCAGTGTCTTTCCTGAGACTTGCACCATATCATTTTGCCATAGGCTGTGTTCATTGGAGGTTATACTGGTGCCCTTGGGGAGCAGATTATTTACGTCCTGCTCCAAAATCATTTCTTGATCATGACATTTTACCTTACTCGATAGGCTAGCTAGGTTAAGTGTTAGCTGTCTTATTTCACTGGTAGTGTTATCTGGCCTTAGGAGTGAGAAATAAAATTTCAGAAGGTCAGAAATAATGATAACTAATTTAGGGCCTAGCTTAAAAGTTGCTTGCTATTTATTCAAAATGTTTGCTATTCTTCTCAACTCCACTGTCTGCATGTCTGCCCTCTGTGCCTACATCAGAGGAGTCAATGAGATGATATTTAGAGCTTTTAAGAAGGCATTCATGGCATCAAAGTTTATATAGATCAGTGCAGATTTATCAATAATCTGAGTTGCTTTGTAACAGCAAAACAATTGGTGGCTATGCCAGCACAATTGCACATCTGTATAACAAGAGTTAGGGGTGAGTAGATTGTAAACAGTTATACATTGAGAGGTGCTACTGTGGTACCATCACCCGGCCACCTGGGGTGTATATCAGTCTTGGGCATAACCCTTGGCAGAATTTGTGCACTCAAAAAAGTACCGAAGCGCACACAAGAAGTATTTAGTCCAATGAATTATTCTTTCTTCAAGGATGATTTTATTCTTTTGCGGGTTCAGTAATTTGAACAGTGATAGGGCAAATGGCAGACGACATGTGTTTGAAATGATGGATCTCCCTGGAGGAAAGTCACCTGGCTTGTGGATTTTGGGCAAAATATATAGACATAGAGCAGTGGGGGTCGGATTGTACAAATAGTGAAACTCCAAATCGGTGATCAGACATAAGTCCCTCCAGTGTTTTAAACTGCACTCAATTGCTTTATTGATGTCATAAAGAGGGTTCAAGGTCAATTTTTGGTATGCCGATGTGTCTGCTAGTTGGCAGTCTATCTCATTAATATAATCCTTTTTGTTCATGATGACTATATTGCCGCCCTTATCTGCTTCGTTGATAATTATATTAGAGTTGACAGTGAGGGATTGGAGTGCAGGCCTTTCTCCTCGAGTAATGTTGTGTCTGATGTGCTTATGGCCTGTGAAGTAGTCATACTCTAATCTATATCATTCTTTGGTCATTTCTTGAAGGAATATGTTAATAACATTGCCCTGAGTCAAACAAGGTGTAAATCTGGATCTCTGCTTAAGACCACTATCTGTATCCAGATTTGGATTGATGTCTAGATCCTGTAGGATTTATGTCAAGGTGGGAGTATCACCAGAATCCTGTTCTAGAGACAAGAGTAACTGTACACCACATATGTCTTTAATGTTCATTTTGCATTCTGTAGCTGTAATAGTAGATGGCACATTGGGCAATGCCCTAGTATGGAAAAATGTATGTAATTTGAGTTTCTGTATGAATTTGAATAGGTTAATGTGTTGGGAAACAATGTAGGTCAAAAGCTCATAACCTATGTTCCCTCCAAGGTTCGTGCCTGCGCGTGCGCGCACAGCCTTCACCAAGTGCTCAGAATTAATCTGAAAACGTGCAGATCGCTCCAGGTATTAGAAAGGAGAGAACCTGCTGATTGTTAGAAGATCGTCTTTTAGAAAGATGATCAGTGTGAAAGGCAGTGTCTCTCCTGACACTGACGAAAATAAAGCGACCCCGCTGGGAAGGGGATGGAGGTGTCGGACCCGTGTGGTGGTAGAAAGCTGCACAATAGCCATCCAGTGCAGAGCACACAAGGGGGCTACAGAGGAACCGAGCAAGACTGATTTACTATTAGCCTGGGGGTGTTAGCTGCACAGAGGGTCCTTTCGCAATGTCTGCCTCTACAACACAAAATGTCCAGTATTAAGGAGACATTACAAGTGAGAGACGGTGAATTGGCAGTGTTTATTCACAGGGCTGTTGTCAAGCAGGAGCTGCAGTTAGGGTCGCCACCTTTCAAGGGGAAAAATACAAGACATTTTTAAGAGTCTGCAAGGGCATGATATAGGACTGTAAACAAAATCGAATGTACTCATTAGTAACATGACTTTTCTGCCTTTTTACCTTAATTATTTGTAAGGCATTGTTAACTCCGCTCTGGAACACCTTTGAAAATGTTTTCTATTTATATTTCCTGTTTGAAGTTGTACAGATAAGGGCTAACAATACTGGCTTTAAGTGATTGTGCTTATTTTTGTACCATTGGGACATTACAATACCAGTGGTACAAAACCAACCAGGGACTACCCTTACTGCAGTCCATCATGCATCCTGCACAAAGAAGGTACATCACCTGTAAATTATATGGTACAGTGTTTGGGAAGCCTATCCAAACTCTGTACTTAAGCACTTAGATGCCACTGAAGAATATAAACAGCTTCACTAAATGGGACAGACTGAGCAAAGTGTTAATGTAGCCCCTGGCGAGGACCACTGGAATTATGCGGCATGAGGCAGCCAAATTATGCGGCACGGTTGACTAAATTATGAGGCCCGAAAAGGCAAATTTTGCAGCTTACTGCTGCACATTTAGTGATAGTATTACCTCATTATTTTGTCTCTTTTACATTTGTTAACACTGTTTGGACATAAGTTGCGCCTCATTAGTAGCGGTTTAACACTCGCATTTAGCAATAAGCAACAGAAAATTCCCTAGATGACAGAGGGTTTTGTCTCCCCTTATGACATTGGGACTATATACGAGAGCAAGGGGAAGGAGGGGGGTTAATCTGGTTTTTTGCTGTTTTTTTATCTTTTAGTTTCTGGTTTTAGGGTTATGTGGACAACTGCTTGCCTCACATAACCAACAATGCTCAGTTGTTACTATTATTGCTATCATCCTGAGATCCTGCTTACTTATTTGTGTTCAATTACAGCCTGCAAAACAGGTTTCTTGTTTGAGTATTTCCAGCATGCCGAACCCAAAGCGAATAACAAGTGATTCATCTGTATTGAATTTGAAATTCCTGTTTATTTTTTCATGTTTGCAGAGCTTCAGCAGTGAAAAGTGATGTTCTGTATTAAACTGAGGCTCCTACATTATACTGATTATGTAACTTTACCCCAAATCAATAACGTTTATTGGACAAAAAAGCAACAGAAAGGTGACCATTCGACCTGTGCAATGGGCCTTCCACTGCAAGTAACACATGCTGTTGCATTTTTAGTATCTTTTGAACTGTTTGAGCTAGAAACTCAAGGCCTCATTTATGAAAATTGTTGCATCGCTGCGGTAAAACAGCGATGCAACACTTTTCACTGCGCCCTCCATGCAACACCATGGATGCGCCATAGTTACTGTACGGTGCTCCATGTCGCAAGGAATGACAGACGCGCCAGTAATCCTGACATATCTGTCGACGCAAAACTCACTCATTGCTGGAGTGTCGTAAGCATGATGCAACTCCAGCAATGCATGGGGGAGGCCTATACACATTGCACTGTGTCACCCTCACACCTGCTATGAGGCAGGTGTAAGGTTTTGATGCAGTGGCACCCTAGAAGTGGCTCAGTGAAATCTGATAGATTTCACTGCACCACTTCTACGAGGCTTTCTTGTTGGGAAACGCCCACCCTGCATACATTATACCTGACGCAGGTATAATGTAGCGCATGGGTTTACAAAGTGATGCATCTGCCTAGATGCGTCACTTTGTAAATATGGCGCAACGCGGTGCATTGTTTACGGCGCCGCTGCGTCACAAAAATTGACACAACGGCGGCGCAAAAGTGTTGCAAGGGTTCTCATAAATAAGTCACTCATTTTTTATGTTAAAATTTGCAGATTATGCAGCAGATGATGGATTGTGACAAATGCGGAAAATCTATAATTATGCACAATCACGTAATTCCAGTGGCCCTGCCCTTGACTTAGAAGTCCGTGAACAGCACCCAATACAGAGAGTAGGCTATGCAGGTTGCCCTCTTAGCAGCTGATGAGATTCTAACCTAAAACAGGTGACAACCTAAATTAGTCACTGGCAGCACTCTCCTGTCTTACGTTACTCACTGCCTCCCATCCCAACCACTCCTCTGAATGCAGTCCATCTTTGTAGCCATTAAAATCGTACTCGTTCTTTTTTTTTTAACTGTATATCTTTACATTGTAAACTTTTAGGAAAGCAAACAGTAATTTATTTCAAATATATAATTTTATTTCCTGAATGAGGGACTACATGCAAGATGGCCAAAGGAATTTTATTACCAAAACATTAGAAAGCATGAGAATAGCATGGGAGCAAGGAGGTTTGAACTTTCTGAGATTTTTGTGGCAGTTATAGAAGCAGACAATTATTTGTGCTTCAAGCAGCATTGGTTTGAGGTTCAGAGTAAAGCCATTTTTGTTTCCGTTACCAAGGGTGGTTCCTCTCCGGGTCGGACTGGGAAAGAAAATATTTTTACAAATTGAGGCTTTTAAGGGCACGCTCTATAAGTGTTTTGCAAGTTATGGAGGACTGTAGGGATATGAGCTTGCTGCAGGCAATGGTTTTTAATATCGGGGAAATCAATAGTAAAAACCGGCCCACCACACCATAAAACAGGCCCAAAAACAGCCAACAGATTGGCTTAAACACTGGCCTGTCAGGCCAGCCCATTGGGCGCTTCCTGACTGCCTTATCGGCCAGTCCAACCCTAGTTGCTCTTGTAAATGCAGGTAGGTCGATGTCCATTTTATTGCAAAATGAAAGATCAGCCTTTGCTTGTGTAGCCATACATTATTAAGTCCAAAGCTCTAAGCAGGATGTGCAACCGAATTGGTAATGTAATTAATAGCTGTGTGCCAGCTGTATGCCTTTTTGTAATGTTGATTGCGTATTATACAGCGATAGAAATATACATGTAATGGTCATTTGTTTGGACATTACACCCAATCTGAAAGCTGCTGAGTGTCTGTTTAACAATAAATAATAAACTAAGGCCCAGATTCTCAAAGGTTTGGTGTCGGGTTAGCGTTACTTTTTCAACGCTAACCTGACACTAAGCCCGTTATGAGATTTACAAACCAAAGCAAATAAATATTTGCATTGGTTTGTATGGAAAATTAACGCAAAGCAGTGCGAAATGCTGCTTTGCATTGCTATGCGTTAATGGGGTGTTACATGGGTGGTACATGGGCATTCCCATGCAACCACCCATGCTATTTGACACTAAACCCAATTCACTAACAT
Organism: Calotriton arnoldi; assembly: GCA_963921515.1. NCBI lineage: Eukaryota > Metazoa > Chordata > Amphibia > Caudata > Salamandridae > Calotriton > Calotriton arnoldi. The sequence goes on along the minus strand of CAWUFW010000914.1, from coordinate 2,732,915 downwards.
TAGTGGAAAGGGTTAAGCGCCACAAATTAACATCACTGAAAAGCAGGTGTTAAACAGATAAATGTTTACATTTCTCCTTGCTTTTCCGACTTTGCAGCTCACATACAAGTAGGAAAAGCTTTTCAACATGTCTAGGCATAATATTTTGTACAGGAAGGGGACCCTTCCTGTACAAAACCTATGCTAGACTCAGACACGCACCCTAGCGCTATGGCGCTAAGGTGTGTGCCTGGCACAAGCCTGCTTAAATCAGCGCCGGCGCTAGGGAGAGGGGAGGGGAGTGCCATTTCTCTGTGAATATGGCACTCTCCTGCTCTCTCCCTGTCATGCAACACAGACAGCGCAGCCTCTTAGGGGGCTGCGCTGCATTCCGTGACCGCTTTGAGAATCTGGCCCTAAGAAGGAGTTGTAAGACATCAGATGCTCAGTGTGCCCAGCCTGTAGCACATGTGTTGAGAAACAAACACAGTGCTACATATCAGTGGGTCTGGAATGTGTTTGTTTTTAATCTTAGCAAGACGTTAATTTATAGACTTTTCCAAGCTAAAAGTACAGTATCAAGCTTCACTGTGTAATGTAATGTTAGAACCATACCTCCTGAAACCCTTTGACCACAACCATTTTTGATGACCTAAAACTTATTTGTTAATTGGTATCTTAAGTAATATAACTTTTTATGATGTAACTACGGTAAAAGAGTTCTTAATGTTACTTCTGCTACTCCTGACATTTTTGCAAGGTCCTGTATTAAACAGTGTGAGTTAATAGCCAGTGAGGTTCTTGAAACAACAATAACCTGAGTACACTACAACCACCCATAGTAAACAGATCAAAGTGTTAGACTATATATATATATGTTGAAAAGAAAACCACAGTTTTGTGATTTTAGGAATCTTTAGAATTAATTGGGGTGTGTTGGAAGGTTTTTATTTTCAACAATCTTTATGTAACCATGTTAGACCAAAGGCAGGACTCGAGGCCAAGAAGTGTTCGATCAGCTACAGTGACAGATAAGGTGGTTATTGTCTGTAAACTATGCCTATTTGGTCATGAACATTTTATAAAATCATAAAGATGCATGAATGAAAACTGTGCTGGGACTATGCCCTGTTGCTCATTCTATTAACTTAGTTCAAAGGCCTCCCGTATTTGCATATTAGAGGAACGAGTTTGGCAAAGTAGAACTACGGCGATACAGATTAGTTTTAATTATACATGTATTAGCAACCTTTAGGCTGATTCTAAGTACTATCAAATTTGGTAAAATGGGAACAGAAGAAAACATCAAAATAGTGATTACCCAAGAGCATATCATTTAGCAAAGTGGGGAAGCCTATATTGTGTGGTGTTGTATGCCCACACCACTGTGCTGCTAAACGTTTGAAGGCTCCTGTGAAGGTTTTCTTTTACAGCATTTAGTACCCAAATTAAACCGGTAAGTAGACATAATATCGAAATTTTAATATCGACATACATTAATAATGAGTTTAGTATATCGATAGTATCTAATATCGATGTAATGTATATCGATGTTAAAAATATCGATTTTAAGTGTTGTAAAAAATATCGAAGTTTGTAATGTCGATTGTAAAAATATTGTTATGTTAAAATATCGTTATTGTACTTTATTTTAATATATTGAATGTTTGTTTTGTGTATAATAATAGTTAGTTAATGTTATAAAAAATAAAATGTGTATAATATTTTTTAGTAGCGGGATGTTAGGTTAATAGGGGATAAGGGTGGGGAGTGTTTTAAAATAATTGATAATTTTTTTATAAATTCGAAATTTTAATTAAAAAAAAGAAAATATTGTTTTAGGAGCGGGATATTGGGTTTATAGGGGATAAGGGTGGGGAGTGTTTTAAAATAATTGATTTAAATTTTTAATAAATTCGAAATGTAAATTTATAATTTAGAAAACATTTTTTTAATTTAGAAATTATTTTTTAGGAGTGCGATGTTGGGGTAATAGGGGATAAGTGTGGGGAGTGTTTTAAAGTAATTGATTTTAAAATTTGATAAATTCGAAATTTTAAATTTTAAATTTAAATTTTTTTTTTAAGAGCGGGCTGTTGGGTTTATAGGGGATAAGGGTGGGGTGTGTTTTAAAATAAAAGAATTTAATTTTAAAAAATTTAGACAAATAAAGATTTAAATTTGAAATATTTGATTTATGCGTGGGAAGTTGGGTTTATAGGGGATAAGGGTGGGGTGTGTCTTAAAATAATTGAATTAAATATTTAATAAATTAGAAATTTAAAATTATAATTTAGAAATTTTTATTTTTGAATTTAGAAATTAGTGTTTTATGATTTGGAAGTTGGATTTATAGGGCATAAGGTTGGGGAGTGTTTTACAAATATTGTTTAAATATTTATGAAATTAAATATTTAAAAAGAAATTATAAATAATTAATAAATATTATCAATCAATCAATCAATCAGGGGTTTGTAAAGTGCGCTACTCACCCGTGAGGGTCTCAAGGCGCTGGGGGGGGGGGAGCAGCTCCGTATCAGTCGAAGAGCCAGGTCTTGAGGTCCTTCCTGAATGTGTGCAGGGTCGGGGAGCGTCTGATGTTCACCGGGAGCTCGTTCCAGGTCTTGGCTGCAATGTAGGAGAAGGCTCTCCCGCCGGTTTTGTTTCTGCGGATGTGGGGGACCTCTGCCAGGGCAAGGTCGGCGGAGCGGAGGTTCCTCTTGGGTACGTGGAAGGATACTCTGTCGTTGAGGTATTTGGGTCCGATGTTGTTGAGGGATTTGTAGGCGTGGGTGAGGAGTCCGAAGGTGATCCTCTTCTCGACGGGGAGCCAGTGGAGGCCTCGTAGGTGTTGGGTCATGTGCTCATGACGCGGTGTCCCGAGGACGAGTCTGGCTGCGGCGTTCTGGAGTTTGTGTAGAAGAGTTCTGTTGATTCCGGCGTAGAGTGCGTTGCAGTAGTACAGTCTGCTGGTTATGAGTGCGTGGGTGACGGTCTTTCTGCAGTCGGGGGGATCCATTTGAAGGTCTAATGGAGGATGCGAAGGCAGTTGAAGCTGGTGGAAGTGACGGCGTTGATCTGGCGTTTCATGGAGAGGGAGGAGTCAAGGATGATGCCAAGGTTCCGAGCGTGGTCTGTCGGGTTGGGTGGGTTCCCGAGGGCAGAGGGCCACCAGGTGTTGTCCCAGGCGGAGGTGCAGGGTCCGAGGATGAGGACCTCGGTCTTCTCTGAGTTGAGCTTCAAGGAGCTGTCTCTCATCCAGTCTGCCATGTTCTTCATTCCTTCCTGGAAGCAAAGTCTGGTGTCTTTGGGATTCCTCATGAGTGAGAGGATGAGCTGGGTGTCATCAGCGTAGGATACGATGCTGAGCCCATGCTGTCTAACGATGGCGGCGAGGGGGGCCATGTAGATGTTGAAGAGCGTCGGGCTGAGCGATGATCCTTGGGGTACTCCGCAGTTGATGTCAGTGGGTTCGGAGAGGAAGGGAGGGAGACTGATCCTCTGGGTTCTGCCTGAGAGGAAGGATTGGGTCCAGTTGAGGGCGGCTCCTTGTATCCCAGCATCGTGGAGTCTGGCTGCGAGCGTGCGATGTGAGACGGTGTCGAAGGCTGCGGAGAGGTCTAGAAGGATGAGGGCCGCGGTGTGTCCCTGGTCTAGTAGCATGCGGATGTCGTCAGTGGCGGCAAGGAGGGCTGTCTCGGTGCTGTGGTTGCTGTGGAAACCAGACTGGGAGGTGTCTAGAATTGAGTTCTCTTCGATGAAGGCGGTCAGCTGGGCGTTCACGAGTCTCTCAGTGACTTTGGCTGCGAAGGGGAGGAGAGAGATAGGCCGGTAGTTTTTCAGGTCCGTTGGGTCGGCCGTAGGTTTCTTGAGGAGGGGTTTCACCTCCGCCCGCTTCCAGTCGTCTGGGCAGATGCCGGATCTGAGGGAGGTGTTGATCGTCCGTCCTAGTTCGGGTGCAATGGCAGTGGCGGCCCTGTGGAAGATGTGCAGTGGGCAGGGGTCCGTTGTGGCTCCTGAGTGAGTTTATAGTATGTTTATAGTGTATATTTTTAATTAAAGAATTTATAAAAATGAATGGTTTATGATTAATACCTACATATTAAAAGGAACAATTATGTAATTTTATAATTTAAATTTAATAATTATTATATTTTTATGAAAATATGTTATACATTTATATAAATATGTATATAAATTGTTATTTCAAAACGTATATATTTATTAATTAATTAAAAAATATAACTTTTAATAATTAAGTATTATGTATAGTATGTAGATAAAATATTATTTATATGTGAATTATAATATTTAGTAATAAATAATATTATTTAAAGGAATATTTTAAATATAATTATATCAATTTTATATGTTTAAAAATATTTTAAAAATTACAATATATAGTGTAAAATTTATTAAATGAAATAATACATAAAATTTTTTTAATGTAGAGTATCGGTAGTGATATTACATTATTTATATTGAGAAAAGTAAATTAGATATGTTTAGTGTATGGCAACTGCTTTGACTTTATAGTAATTTCAGTGTGAATACTAAATTAATTAAGTTTAGTGTCCAGCACCTACCCTGAATTAATGCTAACTGGAGTGGGAATAGTAAATTAATTAAGTTTAGTGTCCAGCACCTACCCTGACTTAATGTTAACTGGAGTGGGAATAGTAAATTAATTAAGTTTAGTGTCCAGCAGCTACTCTTATGTAATATTAACTGTAGTGGGAATAGTAAATAATTAGGTTAAGGGGCCGATTCCGATTCAGGCCGGAAAACGTACCGACCGACTCGGTTCGGGAATCCATTCCGACCGACACGCACCGGTGCTGCCCAATCCGCCTAGTACGATGAAATGCATGCGATTTACGACCGACTCGCACAGAACACAAGCCGAACGACCGAACCGCACGGAAAACAGCTATCCGGCCGGAAAACTACGCGAATCGAACCGACCGACACGCACCAGGAATGAACCCAAACGAAACGTACCCGCGAACTCCAACCTGCGCAGTACGATGCAATGCGTGGAAAACCAGACCGAGTCGCACGGAGCTCAAGCCGTACGACCGACACGAATACAAAACAGCGAGCCGAAGCAACCCAATACTCCGCGACCGACGCGTACGCCGCACATGAAACACAGCAGAAACACAGCGTGAACGACTCGGAGAAGCTCGCACAAGACCAACTGCAGCGTCCTACTCGGTCAGACGAATGTCTCCTACATGCACAAAAAGTACAAAGGAAAAAACACAAAAAAAAGGGCCAAACAAGCAATTACAAAGCCAATAAATACTGGGGGGGGGAAACATGGAACAAAGACACACCCACAACTCCACCCATATAAAGGCCACAAATCCCTACCATGATCCTTTGCAAATTCAAATGACCTGCCAGCACAGAACACCAACAGACAGCAACCACAGACACACTCACAGCTCATCCATCACACAAGCCACACACCAACAGCACCTCAACAAATAGCACCCTCACATACACCCAGCAAAACCTACACTCACACACCCTCACCTGCACACCCACACACACATCAATCACCACCACCACCCATCACCATGCCCCTAAAGAAGAATCCAAAGTTCCTAGACAGTGAATTGGAAGTCCTGGTAGATGAGATCATCAGGGTAGAGCCACAGCTGTTTGGTACATTGGTCCAACAGACCCCCATGTCGCAGAAAATCAAGATGTGGGAGAGGATCGTCGACAGGGTGAACGCACAATCACCATGTCTGCGCACAAAGGAAGACATCCAGAACAGGTGGTATGATGTGCGCAGGAGGGTCAAGGATCTACTAAAGAAGGATTACGCCTTGAGCCAACACACCGGCAGTGGCCCTCCTGCCAAACCAGTATACCTCAGGCCCTGGGAGGAGAAGGTGCGGGCCATCCTACCACCAGTGAACGTATATGGACTATCAAACATCCCAGAGCCTGGTGAGTACACAACCAATATACCCAATATCCTGTGACAATACACACACATCACTGTCAAGGGGATAGTCAAACCATGCACCCTTAGCAAATCCACAGCAACCAAAACATAATCATCCCAAGATGTGTATGTCAGTCAGATGAACACAATACATGCCATTTCATAGTGATATGTAACTGTGTCATGACATGTACAAACCCAACAACAAATAGAGCTAGGCAGTGGCACAAATTTAACCAACAAACACAGTCAGATATGTAGCCACCACTAGAACACCACCTCACAGGGAAGCTCACTGAAAGGAAGGAATCCTGTGTATGCTGGTCAAGTCAGTGTAGCCAATAGCATGATGCGAGTTGTAGTCACAGATATTGCTCACCCTCACAATTGGCCCATCAACACCACTCTGAACCATGCTCACATCACAGGGAGTGGAAAACAACTGACAAGATGGCTGACACTGGGTACTGCTGTGGGGAGCACAAGGCCCTGCTGGGAACTGTGCACCAACCAACAGCAGGACACCACTGACTGACATCCTGAAAGCAAATTTGCACTCCCTGCAATAGAAGCACGTTCCATGGTGGGATATCTGGCTGGGTGGGAAGGAGGACTGACACCTCTGACCATATTCACAAGCAGCTTTTCACACACACCCCCTTAACACAAACTCCACACAACTCACCTGGGAGAATGCAATGACTCACACTCTAATTAAATATCCCACAAAGAACCACAGCCCTGGGTTATGCTGTGTGAAGCACAGGGACACACATGGGACTTGTAGCCAAACAAACACCAGGACAACACTGTCAGCCATCCAGTCAGCACAGGCACACTACCCCACAGGGAAGCAGAGTCAAAAGGAAGGAAGTATGGGCATGCTGGGAAGGGGGGTGTAGGCAATAGCATGATGGGAGTGGTAGTCACAGCTCAACATCCCCCACCCACATGGCCCAGCAAGCTCACACTGCAGCATGCACACCTCACAGGGAGTGAAAAGCCACTTCAAAGATGGCTGACAATGGTGCTCTGTTGTGGGGATCCCAAGGCCCTGCTGGGAACTGGGCACCAACAAACAAAAGGACACCACTGTCAGCCATCTTGCCATTGCTGTCACACTCACACACAGTGAAGTCCACTCAAAAGGAAGGAAGTATGGGCATGCTGGGAAGGGGGGTGTAGGCAATAGCATGATGGGAGTGGTAGTCACAGATATTGCTCACCCTCACAATTGGCCCATCAACACCACTCTGAACCATGCTCACATCACACGGAGTGGAAAACAACTGACAAGATGGCTGACACTGGCTACTGCTGTGGGGAGCACAAGGCCCTGCTGGGAACTGGGCACCAACCAACAGCAGGACACCACTGACCGACATCCTGAAAGCCAACTTGCACTCCCTGCAATAGAAGCACGTTCCATGGTGGGATATCTGGCTGGGTGGGAAGGAGGACTGACACCTCTGACCATATTCACAAGCAGCTTTTCACACACACCCCCTTAACACAAACTCCACACAACTCACCTGGGAGAATGCAATGCCTCACACTCTAATTAAATATCCCACAAAGAACCACAACCCTGGGTTATGCTGTGTGAAGCACAGGGACACACATGGGACTTGTAGCCAAATAAATGCCAGGACAACACTGTCAGCCATCCTTTCTGCACAGGCACACTACCCCACAGGGAAGCAGAGTCAAAAGGAAGGAAGTATGGGCGTGCTGAGAAGGGGGGTGTAGGCAATAGCATGATGGGAGTGGTAGTCACAGATATTGCTCACCCTCACAATTGGCCCATCAACACCACTCTGAACAATGCTCACATCACAGGGAGTGGAAAACAACTGACAATATGGCTGACACTGGGTACTGCTGTGGGGAGCACAAGGCCCTGCTGGGAACTGGGCACCAACCAACAGCAGGACACCACTGACTGACATCCTGAAAGCCAACTTGCACTCCCTGCAATAGAAGCACATTCCATGGTGGGATATCTGGCTGCGTGGGAAGGAGGACTGACACCTCTGACCATATTCACAAGCAGCTTTTCACACACACCCCCTTAACACAAACTCCACACAACTCACCAGGGAGAATGCAATGCCTCACACTCTAATTAAATATCCCACAAAGAACCACAACCCTGGGTCATGCTGTGTGAAGCACAGGGACACACATGGGACTTGTAGCCAAACAAACGCCAGGACAACACTGTCAGCCATCCTTTCAGCACAGGCACACTACCCCACAGGGAAGCAGAGTCAAAAGGAAGGAAGTATGGGCATGCTGGGAAAGGGGGTGTAGGCAATAGCATGATGGGAGTTGTAGTCACAGATATTGCTCACCCTCACAATTGGCCCATCAACACCACTCTGAACCATGCTCACATCACAGGGAGTGGAAAACAACTGACAAGATGGCTGACACTGGGTACTGCTGTGGGGAGCACAAGGCCCTGCTGGGAACTGGGCACCAACCAACAGCAGGACACCACTGACTGACATCCTGAAAGCCAACTTGCACTCCCTGCAATAGAAGCACGTTCCATGGTGGGATATCTGGCTGGGTGGGAAGGAGGACTGACACCTCTGACCATATTCACAAGCAGCTTTTCACACACACCCCCTTAACACAAACTCCACACAACTCACCAGGGAGAATGCAATGCCTCACACTCTAATTAAATATCCCACAAAGAACCACAACCCTGGGTCATGCTGTGTGAAGCACAGGGACACACATGGGACTTGTAGCCAAACAAACGCCAGGACAACACTGTCAGCCATCCTTTCAGCACAGGCACTCTACCCCACAGGGAAGCATAGTCAAAAGGTAGGAAGTATGGGCATGCTGGGAAGGGGGGCGTAGGCAATAGCATGATGGGAGTGGTAGTCACAGCTCAACATCCCCCACCTGCATGGCCCAGCAAGCTCACACTGAAGCATGCACACCTCACAGGGAGTGAAAAGCCACTTCAAATATGTCTGACAATGGTGCTCTGTTGTGGGGAGCACAAGGCCCTGCTGGGAACTGGGCACCAACAAACAGCAGGACACCACTGACTGACATCCTGAGAGTCAACTTGAACCCACTGCAAGGGTGGCATGCTTCATGGTGGGATAACTGGGCCGGGGGGAGGAGGAGGGCCGGATGTCCACCAAATACAACCAATGCTGTCCATGCACACACCTCAACATTCACATTGAAATGCTTCAAGCTTGCAGGACAATGTGCCATACCAATATCAACCCCTGACTGTGACAACTTAGGACAATGCAATGTACAGGCCCGCATCCAGAGGTACAGTCACAACTGTCAGGTGTGTGAACCATTGATGCCTGCAGAAACATAACATACATTGTGTGTGTCTCCCAAAACAGGTGATGATGGGGACACAGCAGCAGACAATGAGGAGTCCCTGTCCCAGGCTCCGGGGGACACTGAGCTCACTGGTGTGGAACAGCCTCTGCCCTCCTCGGATGGCGAAGACCTACCTGGCACCTCCGGTGTGAGTCATCATGCAGCACCAGCAGGACCACCATCTGCACCCCCTGCACCCACCCCTCCAACAACTGCCAACACACAGACCACCCCCGCCGACACGGACTTCACTGCAGTGGAGTCCACTACCACCCCGTCTGACTTGGGCACTGCAGTGGGGAACCTGTCCACTCCATCTGCATGGCCCACTGCAGTCGTGCCGGCACCCACACCATCTGACTCATGCCCCCCAGTTGTGCTGGCACACACCATGTCAGACACCTCCACTGCAGTTGTCAGTGACTCTCCAGCACCCACCACCCCTTCCCTGCCTCCTTCTGGTGAGCCCTGATCCTGTCCCTGCAGTGCCTGGCCTGCCCCCCGTATGCCCCTCCGAGGGGAATGTCCCTGGTGTAGCAGTGCAGGCATGCAAAGGGTGACATCTGGCACTGTCACCCTGTTTGGACTCTGAGTATGGACTGGCCATTGGCCTTTGTTATATTTCTGGACTTTCACTTCTTCACACACAAATGCTGAATAAAGCTACTTTCTGTTCTCTAGTGGTTTTGCTTCTGATGTACATGATGTTGATGATGCTAACCGTGCCCTTGCTGCAGTGATGGTGATTTTTGAGCTCAGGAAAATGAAGTGTTACTGTGCAGGACCCCATGTGGTCCAGGGGGAATGTGTCCTATCCTGTTGTGTATCCATGTCATCCTTTGCAGCAATATGAGGGTGTCATGTTTTCAATATTTGGCAATGGGATTTCCTACTTACATGTGCAATATCACATCTGTGGCTTACACCCCTGCACATCTGTTGTGCTTGCCATTGTTCAATTTGTCTACTTCCCTGACCGTGTGGCCATCTCCACTGGACATGCAAGTTTGGGCATCAATGGGGAAGGACTCATCTGTGTTATCAGTGCAACTTGCTATACATGTGTGTTGGATCTGTGCTGATGATTTCGGTGACACTCCCATGACCAGGCTGATATGACGGGAGCCTTCATTTTGTGCTAATTGTTGACTGTGTGACCAAGTGTTCTGCTGACATGATAGAGCCCTACTGAGACAACGTATGGCACAGCTTTCCTTACACAGGAGTGGAGTCCCCTCATGGCAGTGTGTAATTCTGTGACATTGCCTGAGCACAAGGTGTGTGTTGTGTGAGCATGTCTGTGAGTGTTCACTTCCATTTTGCTAGACAGGCTGGGATCCCTAGTGATGTTCCTGTTTGTGATGCTTGCTGAGTTGACCTATGTTCCCCCAAAGTCTTCTCCCTGGGTTCTCTGTGATGTGGGTGCATGGCACATTGCTGGTCATCAGGGTGTCACCCATAGGTGTATTTGCTGTCAGGGCTGAGTTTGTGGGCAAACGCAGATGGGACACAGTCAGGATTCCCCTTGGCACTTGTTGGTTACACCTGTCATGTAATTTCCAGTTTGTGTTAGCTTTCAGTGATTGTGACACGTTGTGTGTGTGACTGCTGCCACTCCTCAGGGTCAGAGCTGCAATGTTGGAAGTTGTCTATGTGTGTTCTTTGTGGGTGACCTTGGCTTCTTCATTGGTGTGTGACTGTGGCCGGGATCCCATTTGTTGGTGTGGTATTGACGTCATGTCCATGTACGGCGTACTGTGCAGTGTGTCAGACATTCAGGAGTCTTGTTGACTGGCCATGTGTGATGGGTTTCTGCACCTTAGTTCCCACCACCACCCCTAGGATTGTCATGGGTACATGTGCAATGTCACCAGTGCATGTGAGCTTCACTGCTGCACATTGGTGGAGGTCGAGGTGTGTGGTGTTGAGTATGTGCAGATGAGAGTTGTTGCACGGCTAGACCCCTGCCTCCATGTTGGCCTTGGCTGACAGGCCGTGCTGATTGATTTGTGCTTGTGTAGGTGTGATGGTAGTTTGTTGCTCAGGACACATGACTGTGGTTCACAGTGTGAACGACATCTAGCTTTGTCATCACAGTGGGATTATCATGCAGCCCAGGGTCACCACATTGTGGGGACCCTGGGGGTAGTGCTGTGGTGAGTCTGTGTCTTGCTGTGTTAGTTGCTGTTCCTACAAGCTTGTGTGACATGTGTAATTTGTGCTCCCTCTCATCTAACAATGCCTGATTGCCCACATAGGGGATTCGGAGCCATGAGTTACTTTTGTGTGGCACTGTATGCGCATCTGTGTAATTGGTATTCAGGCCTCATCATGTGTTGTGTGGTTGCCTGGGGACACTGGCACCCCCCTCACCTGTTGTGTTTGATATGCAGTGTGGGGCTGCCTGTTTGTGTTTGTGCATCTGCACCACTGCATTGGCATATCTTTAGTGTGCCATTGGCTGTATGTTGTTAGGTGGGTTTCACCTGCTGTCCCTGGGACTCCTAGGTCATCAGTCAGCACAATGATCATGGTTTGTGTGTCCCATTGCTGCCATGGTATGGTATCTGTTCACCTCACATCTACAGTCTCCACAGGATATCTACATTTGTGTGCCCATTGGTGCAGATATGTGGTTCTGCATTATAATGGTCACTTCTGTCATTGTGTTATTGATGAATGTTGACAGTGTCAGCCCCCATGGGTGATGTTTGTATGCACATGGCCAAAGGTATGTCTTATTTACACTGCACTGTTTGCCTCACCCAATATATGTTGCTATGGGACACAAGCACTACTTTGCCACTGATGTGTTTGTTGTTCTGTGACCAGGAATCATCCATGCTGTTTGGCAGTTGCAGCTTTTTCCATGGCCACACTTACCTTTTGGTCACTGTGAATATGGGGGGTTAGACCCCATTGCCACAATGTTCAAAATGTGCTTCAGCTATGGACCCCACACTTACCTTTTGGTCACTGTGATGATGGGGGTTTAGACCCCATTGCCACAATGTCCAAAATGTGCTTCAGCTATGGACCCCACACTTACATTTTGGTCACTGTGATGATGGGGGTTTAGACCCCATTGCCACAATGTCCAAAATGTGCTTCAGCTATGGACCCCACACTTACATTTTGGTCACTGTGATGATGGGGGTTTGGACCCCATTGCCACATTGTTCAAAATGTGCTTCAGCTATGGACCCCACACTTAAATTTTGGTCACTGTGATGATGGGGGTTTGGACCCCATTGCCACATTGTTCAAAATGTGCTTCAGCTATGGACCCCACACTTACATTTTGGTCACTGTGATGATGGGGGTTGGACCCCATTGCCACAGTGGTCATGGTCTGCTTGCATTGTGGAGGCCACACACATTTATGTGTGACACATGTGATAGGGGGTCACATTGTATGTTCAATTTCATGTTCAGTGTTGTAGGCATTTGACACAGTCTACACACGCTTGTCATGGTGTTGGGGGGATGTCTTTTTCTTACATTCCTTATGTTGGAGTATGCTGGTTGTGTCATGCATTACCCATCCTATGAGTAGGGGTGGTGTTGGTGATAGGCATCCAGCCCCCCATGGGTAGGGGTGGTAGTAGTGACAGGTATCCAGCCCCCATGAGTAGGGGTGGTAGTAGTGACAGGTATCCAGCCCCCCATGAGTAGGGGTGGTGGTAGTGGTAGGCATCCAGCCCCCCATGAGTAGGGGTGGTAGTAGTGACAGGTATCCAGCCCCCCATGGGTAGGGGTGGTGGTAGTGGTAGGCATCCAGCCCCCCATGGGTAGGGGTGGTAGTAGTGACAGGTATCCAGCCCCCCATGATTATGGGTGGTAGTAGTGACAGGTATCCAGCCCCCCATGAGTAGGGGTGGTAGTAGTAGGCATCCAGCTCCCCATGAGTAGGGGTGGTAGTAGTGACAGGTATCCAGCCCCCCATGGGTAGGGGTGGTGGTAGTAGTAGGCATCCAGCCCCCCATGGGTAGGGGTGGTAGTAGTGACAGGTATCCAGCCCCCCATGGGTAGGGGTGGTGGTAGTGGTAGGCATCCAGCCCCCCATGGTTAGGGGTGGTGGTAGTGGTAGGCATCCATCCCCCTATGAGTGGGGATGGTAGTAGTGACAAGCATCCAGCCACCCTGAGTAGGGGTGGTGTTAGTGGTTGGCATCCAGGCCCCTATGGGTGTATATGGCATTGCTGATAGCCATCCTGCCCCTATGGTTCTGCTGTTGCTGGTGTAAGTCATTTCTGCATCCCTATGTGTGTGTGTTATATGTCGGGTACGTGTCGTTTGTTTGTGTGGTGGGTGTTTGACTTACCTTCTGCGCCGTACGCGTCCGTACCAGTTCCGGTAATAGATGTAGAGTATTGGTAGGACCTGCGCGATGGGATAAATGGTTGGTTCGTCTCGTTCGGCTTTCTCGTTGCTTTGACTTGTACTCATGGCTGGCGTGTTCATCTCGTAGCCGTGGATCGTCTTGTGGCACGAATCGGAGCTTATGTGCGCCTCTCCCGGATGCTCTGATGTGCCGTGCGTAGCGATGGGTTCGGCGCGTACGGAGTGCGCATCGTACTAGTCCGGCCGGACGGTGCTGTATTTTGGCTTCCGTGCAACTCGATTCTGCGTTTACGGATCCAGCTCGGGCGGGGAACAGGAGCTGGATTGGGTGAGTACGGCTGGGTCGGGATCTGGGCAGTTATGCGCATCGTACTTGCTCATTCGGACGTATGTACGAATCGGTCGGGAAACACGCATTCGGCTTGGTTTTTATCCGGACGAATAGTGTTAGGTGCGCCTCCGCCCGAGATCAGAATCGACCCCTTAGTGTCCAGCACCTACCCTGACTTAATGCTAACTGGAGTGGGAATAGTAAATTAATTAAGTTTAGTGTCCAGCACCTACTCTTATTTAATGCTAATTGGAGTGGAAATAGTCAATTAATTAAGTTTAGTGTACAGCACCTACCCTGACTTAATGCTAACTGGAGTGGGAATAGTAAATTAATTAAGTTTACTGTCCAGCATCTACCCTGACTTAATGCTAACTGGTTTTGGAATAGTAAATTAAATACATTTTAATTTCAAGCACCTACCTTGATTTAATGCTAATTGGAGTGGGAATAGTCAATTAATTAAGTTTAGTGGCCAGCACCTATCATGAATTAATGCTAACTGGAGTGGGAATAGTAAATTAATTAAGTTTACTGTCCAGCACCTACCCTGACTTAATGCTAACTGGAGTGGGAATAGTAAATTAATTAAGTTTACTGTCCAGCATCAACTGTGACTTAATGCTAACTGGTTTGGGAATAGTAAATTAATTAAGTTTAGTATCCAGCACCTACCTTTATTTAATGCTATTTGGAGTGGGAATAGTCAATTAATTAAGTTTAGTGTCCAGCACCTACCCTGACTTAATGCTAACTGGAGTGGGAATAGTAAATTAATTAAGTTTACTGTCCAGCACCTACCCTGACTTAATGCTAACTGGAGTGGGAATAGTAAATTAATTAAGTTTAGTGTCCAGCACCTACCCTGACTTAATGCTAACTGGAGCGGGAATAGTAAATTAATTAAATTTAGTGACCAGCACCTACACTCATTTAATATTAACTGGAGTGGGAATAGTAAATTAATTAAGTTTAGTGTCCAGCACCTATCATGACTTAATGCTAACTGGAGTGGGAATAGTAAATTAATTAAGTTTAGTGTCTAGCACCTACCCTGACGTAATGCTAACTGGAGTGGAAATAGTAAATTAATTAAGTTTAGTGTCCAGCACCTACCCTGACTTAATGCTAACTGCAGTGGGAATAGTAAATTAATTAAGTTTAGTGTCCAGCACCTACCCTGACTTAATGCTAACTGGAGTGGGAATAGTAAATTAATTAAGTTTAGTGTCCAGCACCTACTCTGAATTAATACTAACTGGAGTGGGAATAGTAAATTAATTAAGTTAAGTGTTCAGCATCTACCCTGAATTTATATTAACTGTACTGTGAATAGTACTTAATATATAGGTATTAATTTTGTAAGGTTAAAAAATTAATATAGTTGGTAGTTGTAATGTATTTTAATTATAACATAGTTAAAAATGATAATCAATAACATTATATATATAGTTAATTAAAACATATTATTTAATATAGTATATTTTTTAAAACATAATTTTTAACAATAGATACCACTTTAATGAAATGATACACAAAAAATAGACATTTTGTTTTTTATTGATGTTTATTTATTGTAAATTGTTTTTTAATCAACACAAAATATTTCTTTTATTTAGTGCATGTAATATATATCAAGACATATAGATAAAAAATTATATTTATTTACAGACACAAAGGGGCCCATTAGGATGTCGGGCGGAAGCACTACCGCCGTGCTGTCGGAGACAAAAACCACCAGTTACCGTCCGCCCGCCACGGCCCACACGCCCGCACAATTAGGATGTGTAAAAGCAGCCAAACACCGCCCGTAAGCCCGCGACGCCGTCCGCCATCAAAGTGCGCCCGTTCACGTAGCGGCGCCAGCCAATGGAGGCACACTGTCCGACGAAATCACGTACCGCCCGGCGTACAAATTACGATGCCGCAAACAAACAGCTCCCCCGGCTAAGAGACACCGTACGAGACACCAAGGCGGAAATTCGACCGCACGAGTACGGACACCAAAAAGGCGGCCCACCCCGACATGAATCCTGCACTCCAGGCCATCCCCATGCTGTACCTGATGCAGCACCTAGGAGTCAACGCGCCGCGGCGACGCAGGTAGGCAGACACACAACAAGGGCACGCAAACACCGCACACAGTGCAAGGGAGGAAAAACTGAACATGGCCCCCCCAGACAGCCCTGTGTGGACAGGACACATCCACCACTGCACCCACAAATGTCACACCGTGCTGAATGACACAACTCGCAACTACCGGGCACACACTACCCGGGACCAGGAACTGACGTCCCCGTCACGGCAACGCAGCGCAGCGACGATGACGCAGCTACACATGCGCACAACGCAGAGGCCAAATACAGTGCCATGCATGGGCCGCACACAAATAACACAGGCACACAACTACACACACCACACACCAGCCCCACCCTGAACGCACATGTCACGTGGCATACCTGCAACAGTCATGTCCCCAACCGGCAACTCACAGGTGCCAACATGACGCCACACAAGTGTACCGAACAGGGCAGTGACGTCACGCCAAAATAGGACACACCCTTGTGTGCATAACATGGCGAAGCACACAGCGGCTGCGACATCATGCCGCAGAATATGTACCGCGTCCGCAAAAGGCACGCCATTACCATACAAAAATAATAATACCATCCGGCACCCAATACCAATACATGCAATACGTAACATGAAAAAACGCGGGTGCCTGACAACAGGTGTTACCAATTACAACACACACACACAAGGCCGAACGTATAGCGGGAACGCAGTGTGCCGCCCACATACGGGAAAGCAGATAGCACTGAATGGCCTTCCATTCCCACTCTGAAACCACATTTCGACTAAACAAGCCGGAGAATACAGCCATTGCCGAGGAAACAGTCCAATGTGCAGATAGCGCACAACATGAAAGAACTTCTGACCACAAAAAAGAAATAAGAGCACTCCTCCATGTGGTTCCCATGCAAGTAATCTGGAAGGAGTCAGACACCACTGACCTTGACCATTCATAGAAGCATGTGGGATGAGGACCTGTGTCCTCCGCACAAGCTACTATAACCCAAACCCTGCCTCCGTACGACTATTCCAGATTTCCCAGCATCGTCGGAGGGTGCACCCTGCTGACTGCACAGCCGGCTGGAGCACGCCATCACATCGCCCTGTAGCAAAATGGCAGTCGCACCACAGCTACCCAACTACGCCGGACAGATGAGGCTGTACAACCAGAGCCTGCTACAGATATTGGGCTGTGAAAATCTGGCCTTGCTGAACGTAAGTTACCGAGTAACTTACCGCATCTCAATGTTCAGCTGCGTCATCCCCGTCTTCTACTGTCGGAGGTGTCCCTTCCACTGTCCTGTGGATTTATGTCTCTCCAACCCGGCATGTCCAAAGGCGGACCTGGTACAACTGTTCAACCCCCTGGACGTCCACGACAGGATCTGTTCAGTCTATGGGGGCATGGCGTATGTGGCTGCAATCGGACCCACACTGCAATGGGACCACTGTGCCTACACACGACGTATTCTGGAGCACAGTTTCATCGAATGTCATCCAACATGTCCCATCAGGCTCCTACAAGGGACAACATACGATGAACACATTGACAGCCACCATCCGCTTCATTGGATGGCATCCATGTTTACCACCAATGCCATGGAAGCCCTGCTGGAAGGTATCGCATACCTGACAACCTGTCAATTCGTCGGGCCCCGACGCAACACCCCCAATTGAACAATGATGTCCTACACCGTACCCATGCTTGGCTTTCGCACGGACTGGGCAGTCAGCTGTACAACAACTATACCATACAACCTGCAACTAACACCACACCATCAACTACACTTCCATGATATCGGACATTTCGGGGACATGCACTCTGTTCCCCACCAGATCCAGTAACTCTGCATGAACAGGGGGAGGCAGAGGTATGGGATTTGTGTATGGCAACCACATGGACAAAACTGCACGTACAACTATGCCATTAAATGTATCCTGCGCCCATGAACATATGCACCGGTCAGTGGACAGTAATCGGTCTGCTGTAGTATGTGAGAGCTGCCACCTCACCTTCCTCTGTACTTCCGTGCCAGGACTTTTGCATGGACAACAAATGCATCCCCCAACAACAGGACCCCAGTGACTGTGACATGTCCAGTAGCCACCACATTGCAACAACAAGTGAGACGCTGTTGCATGCACGTAGGCACATGCCCTGATGTCACCTCATACGCAGGTGTGTCGGAGTAACTATTGCAGCAAACCTGTAACATGGAACTGAGATGTACTGTGCCCATGATGTCAAGCGGTCTGGTAGGCAAAATGAATACTGTCTGTGTCAAAGTCAGCAGCTCCTCAGTAATTAGCAAATGTACATTAGCACAGCAACGGCTAAGCAGTTGTAACTCTGAAGCCCACATCCCATAGTCAACAACTAATCACATGTACCCCTACACCCTATGCTATGTGTAGTCATGCTGAGTATATCCTCCACATGCATTTCGCTGCCAGTAGTGTCCACTATACTGCATCACGGAGGACATAAGTCCTAATACATGGCTTGAAGTAAATATGTGTCTCTGCTGAATCATTTTACAAACACAAGTACGAATGAGAGAGGATGAGAGTGTGTGAAGTACACGACAGTCGTGAGATGACCATGTAGTCCACTGTCACTGGATGTCAACGCAAATGAGTAGCCGCAACAGTGGCCACAGTGCAATACCACAGCTCCTGGAGCAGGACATGTCAGACTCTGAAGGTGCCCGATAGATCATCACATCAACACTGACGGCCTGGTCAATACAAAGCACAGTCCTACACATGTCTACAATTTCCCACACAGTCTGACCACACACTCAGCAACAAAAAGTAGGAGCCACGCAAAAGCATGCCACAGCAATGCCTGTCAAAACACACACACAACATCAGTTTGGGTAGGCAGCACTGCACAATGAGTAAGAACTGCAGTAAATCTGACATGCACAATTGAACTAGGCACAAACTTGACAGTGACACACCCTGCTCAAACACAACGTCTGAACCATAACAAGTAGGAGTCATCCTGAACTGCAAGGACACACCCACACACTGCATTCCGTGCAACATACAACACACACATCTCATCATATACACAGACCTCAACACGGTTACAAACATCCACCATGGGCCTGGGAAACTTATGTGTGTAGTCGACATGGCCACAACACACACACACACCAACGCCACCACAAACTCATCTACCCCAGGGACAGTGCCCAGTTCGATGTGCCGAGTAGTGACACGTAGTGCCGCGGATGCAATGTGTGTTAGTGTGCCTTTCCATGGCCAGCCAACACTGCCATGGCAGTCACAATATCCATCACAGCCACCACTGTGTCAGAAGGAGATGTGTGAGTGTGCCTACCAATCTAACAGGATGCCAGTACGACTCGGTGCTGTGTGTGTGCTACGGGACAGTTGCAGGTCCGGCCCAGAGAGAGTAGCACAACTGTGGAAGACACACATGTGTCATGTGAAGCGGGAGTTACGCTTGGCCCAGGTGGGTGGGTGTGACGGGTAGGTGCGCACATGCAATGTTGAAACACACTGTGTCGGGAGGATTCGGGAGGACTAGATTACCGCTGTCTTGGGCATTTGTAAAGACCACCTGTCTGGGGATGAATGTGAACACGTGTGTGCACAACAGGCGGCCACACGAAAGATGCTGCATCAGGTGTAGAAGTCAGCCCACCCTCTGGGGACATGCTGGATACTGCTGTGCGTCCGCCAGGCCCTTGCCAAGGCACGCACATCCCCTGTTGACCAGGTGTACCCCCAACATCGTCCACCTGCACGGGCTATCCAGGGCACGGGATGGCAGTGGAGCATGGTGGGTGAGAGGTCATGGCGCGCTCCTCCTGGGCACATCACGCAGGCAACACATCCTCATTGTGCAGCATGGCACAAGTCAAATATAAGTAGTGGGGGGACGCACACATCGCGCCCGGGAGTGACGTCACGGAAGGTGGCTCGCACCATCGCACTCATTGCCTATTTCCCCACACACGTTACATGCCATTGCAACAGAGAAGCCAGCGCGTGCACAAGCAGCTCCAAGCTCGCCCCAGAGAGGTCAAAGAGTGAATGTGTGGGTCCATTAGCTCCAGTTGGACGCGTCCTGGGCCGCTAGGGCAGCTACAGCCTCTGTGTGTTGCAGGTGGTGTATCCGGACTGCGGAGCCTGTCATGCATTGTCAATGTTGTCCAGGTCTCGAGTCGGGGTACCACGCAGGTGGACGGCGTCCCGCCACTGATTATACCACGAGACAGACAACTCGTTCAGATGGACCCACACATACACTCTTTGGCCTCTCTGGTGCGAGCTCAGAGCTGCCTGTGCACGCGCTGGCTTCTCAGATGCAAACGCATATTGGGGTGAGCGAGGGGAGGCCATAAGTCTGACGGTGCAAGCCACCTTCCAACATGTCACATCCGGTCGGGACGTCAGCGTCCCCCACTCCTCCGATTTAGGACTCGTGCACTGCTGCCGTCAGATGTGCCACTCCCCAGGGGGTGGGGAAAGGGTCAGGAATGTCAGACTGAGATTGGCGCAGTTGAAGGCACACCTTCACTGGGGGTGACAACCATTGGACGGTCTGGTGTAGTCCACCCACGCGTACATGTGGGCCCTCCATCATCCATGTCTCCTGCGGCTAAGTGATGTCATGGGCAATGACGTAAGTGAGGAGAGCTGACTGCCCCACGCACAGATGGCGCATCAGCTCAACAGACCCAGCACTGGGGCAGCAGGGGTCACATGTGCAGGGGCAGCTGTGCCTGGTGTGAAGGACACCCTATCCTTCATCCCTGTGCCGACACGTGTTGCACCAGTGGAAGTGGATGGGAGGGCGGTCATTCGCCTCCGCGTGGCTGAAGAAGACCCAGAGTCCACGTCCCCTGTGTCATACAACATGGATGCATCACCTCAGTCCTCAGATAACGCCGAAATTGCACACTGGGCCTGTGGTTCATCCAGCACACGTCTAGCCCCTCCGAGGCGCAGGTCACAACTGTCTCACTCAGCAGCTGTGCAGCTGCTACATCCGAAGCCACCCCACTGTTGAGAGTCCCCTGTCCCTCAGCACCCAGGGGAGATGCCACATGAGAGAGAGCGAGGTGGTCCCACTCATCTGGCATCAATGACACAGACATGTGCAAGGGAAGCAGCACAGAACATACCCAAATCCACATGTTGCACGATACCTGTGCAATAGTATACAGCCACCACAATCAACACCCAATGGCTGGCGTACAGTAAAGGAATCCACGAATTAGTGCCACGAATGTAGTGCACATCGCACTACATACGGCCTGTGTCACCCTGCGACCATAGCCCCAACTCGCGTTGTGCACAACCACTATCCTGATGGTGGCAAGGATGTCCACTATGTAATTAGGCCAAACACATACCTGCATGGAGCAGAATGGGAAACTACTCACACAGACTGCAACCTGACAGCCCACAATGGCCATGAGCCCATGCCATCCGCCTGTCGTTCACACGAGCACAACTGTTGTTGCACGGTGTGCCGGATGTGCAAGTACCAGAGACACTTTTCCGGAGGGTCCTGAACAGGAGACACATGTAACCCACTGGGCAGTCTGTGTTGTCACCTACTGGCATTGTGCAGTCAATGTGCAGCCCAGGCCTGCTGGGACTGAGAAGGGCAGTATGGCCCCAGCCTCCCATACTCACGAGCAACAAGTGCTCTGAGATCTGCATTGCCAATTGGCTGTGTCACTGGATGTCTGACATGAAGTTGCCATGTACCACCACTCGGGAGGGACAGACATGGCAAAGCGCCCGGGAGCTCACATACCCCTGCCACCTGCAGTAAGCATGGTGAGCAGTGCATGTTGGAACCCCACAGGCTCTGACTCCTGGTGCTGCGGATCAACGACATGTGTGTCCCCCACATGCACTCCCACACACACTGTGGTTGTCTCACACACACAACATTTGCAAGGGATAGCCATGTGCAGTGTGCGTGGAGCTCGGAATCCAGGATCTCCAGCTCCTCGCTGGTGAGTGGACCTGGACATATCTTCAGCGTCATCGACGTTAAGGTGGACAGGTGGCAGCAGCAGGTGTTGTTGAGGGATGCCAGGCTGCAGTCCCTGGTAGCTGTGGTAATGCCGGTCTCACTCCCACAGTCATATAGCCCCCTGGGGCAGTTTCAGTGGGTCCAAGCCGCTGCAATTGGTGTACCGTGTATGCCTGCTTAAATTGCAGACGATGGCCTCCTTCCAGCTGGCCCGTGACACTTTCCTCCATTGCGGGACACGCAGGGTGCAACCGCGAGGGCCATTGGAGTTGGCCGTAAGGGCCTGGCCCATGGCGGGTACAGTCCGCTGATGCCATGTGCACTACACAGTATGATGTGCGCAATGCATCTGCAGGTGTGGTCATGACTTGTGTGTGGGGGCAGGTCCACACTGGACAGGGCCACAACATGATGTGCACATGGGCAGGGATGGCCAGTGCTCAGCCTCCACATGTCTGTTGGCACATCATCATGTACACATTGGCATGGGAGCATGGGACATGCATATGCACACACATGCCATCTTTCACTATGCACATCTCCCACTTGGCACGTGCTACGTTACGTGTCACTTGTGATGTGTATTTGCAATCACACAGCTGTGTTGTCATGGAGCTGTCAATGTGTACACCTGTCAATGTGTTTTGGAGGTGTGATCCGTACAGTGCTGTACATAGGGTGAAGTAGGGACATCAATGACTGTCTCATATCCCCTCGTGCAACAGGACCCACTTGTTTTTGCCGCTCAGCCTGTGTCCATTGCGTTGTTGGTGTGTGCCATACTCACCCAGTCGCGGAAGCTGTGTTAGGCACAGCAGCTAGTTATATTGCCGTGGTGTTGCCGCTTCCCAAATATGCAGTCTGATATCATCGTCATGCCTTACAAGTTGTTAAGGCCTAAATCCCCATGTGCATGCTGATAGCAATGGTTTGTGTCACTGCTCATTGCTATTGGTAAGGGGACCTGTGTAAGTGTATTGTGGCAGTGCTGTCCCTACTTGTCAGCTGTTCTGTGATTCAATTGCTTGGTCAGTCATTTTTGTTTTGTGTTTGTGGAAATGCCATGTGGCGTGTTGCTTTGACATATGTCCACTTCCATCTTTCCTAGGAGGAGACCAAACATACATCGCCCCTACCAATTGCTGTCAGAAATGGAGGACGTGGAGGTAATCCGGAAATTCCGACTGGACCGACCCACCCTGCATCGCCTATGTGCCTTGTTGGAACTCCACCTCCGTCCTCGCAGGGTGTATCCGACTGCATTTACCCCCACGGCTAAGGTGATGGCTGCACTACATTTCTTCGCCACTGGGTCATTCCAACACACAGTGGGCAGTGGAAGTGGGATGTCCCAGCCCATGTTCAGCATGGTGCTACGTGATGTACTGTCAGCTATGATGCTGTACAGGAACAGGTACATACGATTCCCCAGGGCTCGTGAATTGGCGGCAGTGAAGGGTGATTTCTATGCCCTTGGACGGATCCCCCACGTTGTTGGTGCAATAGATTGCACCCATATTGGCCTTGTAGCACCACAGGCCCTGGAGCACATTTATCGGGATAGGAAGCACACCCACTCCCTGAATGTGCAAGTGGTGTGCCTTGCGGACATGGTCATTACACACGTGTGTGCGAAGTTTCCAGGATCGGCCCATGACTCGCACATCATGCGCAACAGCATCCTACCACGTCTGATGACCAATCTGCAACCGGACCGTGCTTGGATTGTTGGTGAGTATGTGTACTCGTGAAGCGTGGCTGTTGTGCGATGCTGTCTTGGGGACAGTTGGAATTGCAACTAATCTCGGTATTCCTCACACCCAGGGGACTCTGCTTATCCGAATGGGCCTTGGCTGCTCAGCCCATTACGTAATCCTCGGACACCAGCTGATGTCCGCTACAATGAGGCACATGGCAGGGCCAGTCGTGTGGTGGAGCGGACTTTTGGCCTCCTGAAGTCCAGATTCAGATGCCTGGACCGCACCGGGGGTGCACTGGCGTACTCCCCACAGAAGGTGTGCCAGATAGTTGTGGCATGCTGCATGCTGCACAATCTGGATATTCGCAAGCAGATCCCGCTAATAGTGGATGACGGTGATCAGCCCGGGCCCCCGCCTGCAGACCAGGACGGGTCCAGTGAAGAGGACAGTGGAGAGGAGGAAGCTGTGAATGTGCGTCAGCAGCTCATCGCCAGCTACTTCACTTGAAGATGAGTGACCATGTACGACGGCTGATGTAGCTGTAGTTGTGCAGGTGTATGTGTGCATTGTGACGGAGGCCTTTTCTTCACTGAGTGCTGTGTGGCAATGGTCCATCTCCAGGGTAGTATGCCACTGACAGTGGCTGTGGCATTGTGCCCCGTTGCTCTGTGAGATGTGTGTACATTGCATGTAGTTGGTGACAAGTACTGTGTGATGGGTGTGTGACACACTAATTGAATGGACTCTTGTTCTGATTTTCACCCCTAGGTCCCTACAACATCTCCTGGCCTATCTACATGCCACACAGCAGAGGCATTCCTGCTCAAGTTGGCGGTTGCACATCGTTGATTAAACCCAGGGCACATGAAGCAGATTGTGATCAAGGTGTATTTATTTACAGCGGTGAAATGTGATTGTGTGCAAGGTGATGACAGAAGTGGTGCATGCTGTGACAATGAGTTGACGGACATGGCTGCGTGATGGTCAAGGTGTACCCATGAAGTTCTATGTCCACAGTCCAACAGACACATGCCATTCACATGGCAGTGTGGGGTAGGATCGTAGTCAAAGTCAGTGCAGTAGGTGGTCAGGGTGGCTGGCTAACTCACTGGTGTTTGGAGCGTGCGTAGTCCTCTCTGGACACCTGTTTCCTCTTCGGACGGCCCCTTCCATGTTTGGTAGGGGGGGTTGTGTTGGTGGGCTGCTGGTGGTGGCTGTGGACTGCTCACTCGCTGTGGACGCAGGGGAACTAGATGTTGCACGACCCTGCGCCACAGCACGTGGTGGTGGCGGTGGTGTGGCTGGCCTTGCTTGGGCCCTCCCCCCCAACACCTGCTGGGCCATGAGGTCCACAAGTTTGTCCATACGGGTCGCGATTTGGCCCATATGGGCGTCCATGGACCTCAACACCACAAGGACCTCCCGCGTGTCGGCAGCCGACCTGGCCCATTGTCCTTGGGCCTCTTCATAGGCCCCAAGGACTCTTGAGATTTGCGGCAGGGCTTGGCTCCCAGGCTCAGATGGCGTTGGCCTGACCCTGCTCCTCCCACCGGTACTGCTGCCACCGACCTGCCCACTCGCCACATTGGTCACCACGGTCCTCTGTCTGGCTCCCAGGGTCGAGCATTACGGGCGTGCCACCCCTTGCGCAGGTACTGTGGCCAGGGATGGTGTGGTGGTGGTGGTGGTGGTTGTTGCGGCGGTGGTGGTGGCCGCAACGACCGTGGCAGCAGGGGTCTGTGACTGGTCAGCAGCCCTGGGTGATGTGTTGGTGGGTAGGAGGGGCCCTGGGGAGCGTTTGGGCCCTGCCACTCCAGACGGGCCTGCTAGGTGGTCCTCGTCCGAAGAGGTGTCCAGGTCTTCTACATCCGTGAGTCCGGGTCGGGGGCTTGCGGACTGGCTGTGCTGGCTGCTGTCTCCCTCTCCAGCATCCAGCTGTTCGGCACCTGTGGGGAGAATGAGATAGGTTATTGTGTTGCACCTTGCAAAGTTTGCATTGGTTGTCTGACATTCACAGTTCGTGCACTGTCGTGCACAGGTTTCCCAGTGGCGTGTGTGTGGATGTACGATGTGTGTATGCGTGAGCAAGGCAATGGAACTGTGTGTTGTGTTCATGTGGCATGGGGCGGATTAGCGATGACAATCAGTGTGTGTTGCTGTACTCCTACATTTTGTGGCTTGGGTGTATGGGGGCTCCAGACCCATCGACGCTTTTGAGGTGAAATATGGTTTTGGTGTTCAAATGGAACGCTTAAAAACGCAGATGGCAAATGGGGGTACAGCCCCCTCAACGCTTTTGAGGTGGAATATGGTTTTGGGGTTCAAATGGAACGCTTAGAAACGCAGATGGCAAAAGGGGGTACAGCCCCCTCAACGCTTTTGAGGTGGAATATGGTTTTGGGGTTCAAATGGAATGCTTAGAAACGCAGATGGCAAAAGGGGGTACAGCCCCCTCAACGCTTTTGAGGTGCAATATGGTTTTAGGGTACATACTGTGACATATGTGTGCAGAACGGGACATGTGTTTTGGCAACATGACAGTGCAGAGACAAAGGTGTGTGTATGTCTGACATCCCCAGCATGTCTGCTCACTGTTATCATTTATGGACATTACACTGCAAGCATTGTAGTGAGTTAGTGATGGTTGTGTGCCACACGACGTATTGCAGAGGGGCCAATTCCTTGGTGTGCATGCTACCCTCGGCCATGTGCAGCAATGCAGTGCTCTTGGGGTGTTGACTATATTATGTATGTTGCAAATCAGTGTGATGTGCGCTTCAGTCACTGCAGACACATTATTTGTGATGGGCAGGTATCTTTGCAGAACTACTGTGTGAGGGCCAGCTGTTCCAATGACATACCTTTCATGACACTGGGGCTGACAGATGAGATGGATGGTATGTTGGATGTGCATTGTGTGGCTGTGTGTTTCATGGGTCCAGTGGTGTTTATGTGCATTACTGGGGTTCCACACTGTTAGTTCTAGACAGGTTAGACTTACATGGGCGATGTTGTACGTTTTGTGGGGAACAGGCAGTAAGGACTACATGGACAGGACTTCGATGGTGTTGCTGATGTGTGTGATGAGTGGGACAGTGCCCGCCGTGTGGGTCAGTGTTCCAGTGGGACTTGTGCATGCAGACGTGGCTCCATGGGTGTTGCTGTATTTGTGATGGCTCATGTGGGCTATGACTCTGTAATACATGTCCGTGTGCACATTGGTCACATGATTATGACAGGGAGCAGTGCTGCGTGTTCCTCTGCTACGTGACATTTCCCAAATGTTAGTCGTAATACTGTCCTCATGCCTACAGACACCCCGCCCTGTACAGTACTCTAACTACTTGTTGGTTTGGAGGGCGCAATGCAATGGATGCCATATGGTACTGGGAGGGAGGGGTGCTCCATCTTGCTGGTCTGTGGGAGTGGGGGCGGTGTTGTGTGTTGTGGTGATGGCTTACCACCCACAGAAACCCCTCCATGTACGGTAAGATTTCTACCTGTCGGCTGAAGGTGTGCACTGCAGTAGCTGACACATGGGTGTGGGCTGTGCTCCACCTTGCTGTGCTGTAGGACTAGGGGCCTGGTGGGTGTTGTACTTCAGCTGTCCCCCCTCCGACCCACTGACTTTGTGTTCAGGCTACTTACCTGTTACTTGTCGGTTGGTGCAGCTATGGCTGACACATGAGTGTGGGTGTGGGGAGTGCTCCTTCTGGCGCATCTGGAGTACAAGGGGACCTGGTGGGAGTTGCGGTGCTGGTTGACTGTACACATGCCCCCATGGTTTTGTTAGTTAGTCTGTTGCATGTGTGAGTGATGTCTTGTGTATTGTGTACTTGACATGGGGGTGTTTGTCCCTCGGAGCTATGGCATAGTGGTAGTGCATGTGAGTTCATAGCGGTGTGCTGGTATACATTTGTTTGTACTTACCAGCCTCCACTCCCCCTGGTATTCCGGTGAGACTCTCCGGATGTAGGATGCCTCGCACCTTCTCCTCCCATGCCTTGAAGGTCTTAAATAGCGCGGGATTTCCTCCGCCAGTCCTGTCAGCCAGCTGCCGATTCTTGGCCTCCTTCTTTTTGACCACTCTTTTCATGTCGTGCCACCTCTTGGTGATTTCGGCTCTGTTGCGTGGCACGTTCCCGACTGCATTGACCTGGTCTACGATCCTGCTCCACATCCGGTTTCTGGTGGATAGTGGTGTCTGTTGGACCTGGTTCCCATAGATTTGTGGGTGCACCTTGATGATCTCGTTGACCATGACCGTCAGCTCAGTGGAAGTGAACTTGGGCATTCTCTGTGCTGCCATGGTGTGTGGTTTTGTGTTTGTGGTGCTGGTGCGGTGTGTGTGTGTGGTGTGTGATGTGCAGGGGGTTTGTGGGGCCAGTGTTTGGTGGTGGTGGTGGTGGTGGTGGTGGTGGTGGTGGTGGTGGTGGGTGCGTGTCTGTGGTGTGCTCCTGTCCTTTCTGTCTCGCTGTGTTCTGTGCTCTCGTCCTCAGTTTGTAGTGTTGCAAGGGATTGTGGTCTGTGAAGGGGCTGCATTTGTACTTACCTATGTGGGTGTGTCATGATGTGCTGTTGTTTTCAGGTGTGTTGTGGCTGGTGTTCTGGGATTTGTCGTTTATTTGTTTGTCCAGTGGGGATGTGTTTTCGGGATATGTACTGTGTTTGGGTATTTGTGCGTGGCTTGCTCTGTGGACTTGTTGGCCATGTTGTGTGTGTTTCTTTGGTACGCGGATGGTTTCTGTGCAGGGACGTGGCCGCCAGGGCTTACGCCGTGTCCATTTTCATCACTGTTGTTTACGATGGCGGGCGGTGTATTTGTGGATTTGCCGCGCTCATGTCGGGAAGATCCTAATTTCACGGCCGGTGTCTCGGTAGTCAGGGCGGGCGGTTTTGGGGTGTCGTGCGGGTTTGCGTCCGTGGCGGACGGATGGACTTCGACTCGGACATGGACGGGCGGTATTTTGTGTGTTTTTTCCGCCGCGGGCGGTGTTCGCTTCGCGACATCGTGATTGCTCGGTCGGTATTCAGAAGGTGTAGGCGGGCGGTTTTTTACCGCTATGGTAGATGGCGGATTTTATTCTGCCCGGTATCGTAATGGACACCAAAATATTTGGTACATATGTATATTTGTACATGTAATAATTATGTCAACAAATGTTTTTAACATTGGTAAATTTTTAATACAGTTATGTAAACTTTGTAATATAAAATAATGTAGTTTTACATTGGTTTAGAAACATTTGAGTAAAAAATATAATTATTAATAACAGTTGTTCATTTTAGTCTTGTATTCTGAACATTTGTTATTTAGTTACATATACTCTTCAGTTTTTAATAATATAACTGTTTTCACATTTTTTTAATACATTTTCTATTTTATACTTTGTTACATTTTTTAAACAAATAATAATACATTTTAATTAATATTATTAATATATAAAATATTAATATTATTAATTTTACATGGTTTAATTTGTATACCTTTTTATTTATAAGTTTGACATTTTTTAAACATTCAATAAAATTATTACATGTTTTTAATCAACTTTGTATATAACTTGTAAATATATGGAATTATAATAATAATTATTATATGTTTAATAATATTTATTATTATAATTTTACAATGTTTGAAAAATGTAAAATAAATTTAAACATATAACTTATAAATTGTAGTGTTTTAATTAAACATTTTAGTAATTTATTTACAATGTAATAATATGTTTTTAAACAAAATACATTTATTTATTATGTTTAAAGCAGCCATATTTGTTTGGTGCTTGTATTTTGTAACCGCTCACGTTTGTTTTGGGTTATTTCGAAGGGGACAACTTTGCAGTTGGGAGCTGCGTCGCGTGGAGGAAGGTAAGATTGATTTTCTTTATTTTAACTAAACTTTTAATTTAATTTGAAGGTAGTTAGGTTGTAGTTAGTGTGTGTAGTGTTAGGTTTTTGGAATTGTGGCGTTTTTTATGTGTAAGTTAGCTTTTAGCGATTTATGTATCGTTATTTTTTGAGTCCTAGTTTAGAAAACTTAAAATATGTTAGAATATGTGTGAATGTGGTGTGTATAATGTTTGTAACAGTGTGATATTGTATGTTATGTGTATATTTCTGTGGGTGGGAATGTTTGTGTTTTTTTACAGGTTTTGGTCGTGAGAAGTGGTGGTTACTAGAAGATTGCGTTTTTTTGATTGAGGAAGTGTGTATTAGTTTATGTAACTAATAATTATTTTACACTTCCTTAATTTTTCGGGTTGTGGACTTACGGACGGAGGGTTACTTTTTGAACAGTTGGATTTTTACATTTTTTTGGGGTACTTTTTCGTTCTATTAGGATTATGATATACCTGGATTGTTTTACAAGAGTTGGGATTTTATTTCTACAACTACGGAAACTGTAAATTATTTTAATTATTTATTGGGGGAGGGAAATGCTAAGAGAGTTAGTGTTATTGTTGTTTATATTTTCATATATTTAATTAATATGTATATATATAAATGTATTGTTTTAATAAAAATATATTAGACAAATTAATTAATTTTATGAAAATATAAAAATTATATTTATGCATTTTAATTAATTTTACAGAAAAGTATTACATATTTTAAACTGGATTTTTAATTTATAGTAGGCTTTTGGCAATTATTTCTAAGTATTCTAGGCCTTTTGTTGTTGGATATAGTCTGACTTGATGCTGTAAGTATTCAAACATTTGTTTAGTTTGTTTGGATAGTTTAGGCCTGATTTGTGTTACAGATTGCTCCATTCTTAGCTGTTGGTAGCTCTGTTGCAATGAGCAACAATAGGAGGATGTTAACTAAATGCTCAACTGTGGTCGTGACAGGCAGTTTGGGAGCCCAGTCCGACTCTAAGTGAGCACGGGAGGTGAATTGGCTGGAGAGACAGGTATGTCTCGAGGTGGCCCGTCAAAAGTTGTATGAACTTCACATCTAAGCCGTTTGGCAGAAGGGGATGAGAATGGCTTGATGAGTAAAGGGATTTGCTTAATTAAGTAGTAAATTATAAATAAAAAATTGTGGATTAAAATAAAATAACAACAGTCCACTGGTAGTCACAGGAGCCAACTGGACAAACAGATACTTCAGAAACAGAAGTACTCTATGGACTAAAGATGAGCTCAACGGCTAAGTTATAGCTTAACAATGTTCAAAGGGCAGCCTTACCAAAAAGGTTATGTAGACCGAGATTCCTGTAGGCTACAGTAGAGTGCAGGTGCAAATCATATGGGAGTCCAGAGCCAGTAAAATGGGATTGCAGGAAGAAAGTACAAAGGAGTGGCCCTGATAAGCCTGAACAAAGCTATCTAAATTTGTAAAGGGGGAGACAAAAGTGAAGTAGGTTGAACAAGAGAGAACCTCTTACCTGAGGTTGTGATTCCCATCCGAATGGTTCGTGGAAGAGTTCCTGGAGCAAAACCGGAACCTCGTGCGGAAGTACAGCAAAACTACGTGTGGATATGTGAGAAGTTGGCCTGGTATATGCTGTCCACTAATTAAAGTGGGCACCTTGCACCAGTCCAAACAACCCTTATGGTGATTTAAGAGGTCAAAGATAACCTTAGAAAGCTATCCAAGTGGTAGCTGTGGAGAGCAGCCTTCAGGTTTAGTCTTGAAAGAATGTTAAGCAGCTTGGTTTACCAGAATGCAACCCTAGAGTATTGGTTAAATGAAAGGAAAACCACACAGTAGTTATAAAAATATGTATTTATTGATATAACACTCTCTAGTACGACACAGTATCTTCTACATGAGGATACTCACAAAGCACACAATACTTCAGCACAGAAATGATAGTAAATAGCACTAATACACAGTGGGCCCCAGGGGGGGACCAAACCATGTACTAAAATAGTGGTATAAGAACCACGACTCGAATCAAAACAGTGTCTAGAGGATGTAGACTCGCTAGGACCCCAAGGAACCACCCAAGGTGAGTAAGTAGGGACCCCATGGAGGACGGGTGCGGTGTGGGAACACTATCGCGTGCTCCGTACAATTCTATGGAAAGGTCGCGGTTGAAGTTTTAGAGTTTAAGGACCCTTCCCAGTTGACTTCGAAGAAACCCCGGGAAAGTTAGGAGGTTGGAGAGTACCAGAGTTGCCTATCCCAGGGAAGCCGGGTGCATAGGTCTGAAGTGGCATCGGAAATCGCCATTGAACCCAATGGAGGACTTCGAAGAAGAGCCACTGGTGGAAGGAAGAAAAGTGTCCGTTGGAATCCAAAGGTGGATTCTTGTTGAAGAGTACCTGGAAACAGAGGTGACAGAGTCTAGGTCACTCAGGAGTGACCAGCAGCTCGGTAGACAAATGCCCACCGATGTCGTGTGCTTCAGGTGCGTTTATGAAGTTCTTTACTCTGCAGCTACGGGGACCAGGAGATGTTAAGGATGATCAGGAGCCGGACACCAGCTGTCCCATAAAGGATGTAGAGTGCTGAGGGGTCAGTGTCCGGCGCGAGCACCAGCAAGCCTTGGCAATGGCAACCCATGCAGAAGGTCAAGGATGTTTACGGTTCAGAGCAGCAAGGTCCAGGAGACTCACCAAACACAGAAGAGTCAGGGCAAGCCTGGATCAACCAGGGGAGCCCAAGAAAAGCAAATTTGACCCCCAAATGGACCCACTGGCTGGAGGCACAGGAGTAGCGAGAGGACCTTGAGGGATTTCACCAAACAGGAGCCCACGGAGCACTCAGTACGAGGAGGCCGGAGTTCTTGGTAGAAAATGGTGCCAGAGGTTGGGGATACTCAGAATCCAATGCACTTGCTCGGGAAACGCCAACAAGCATATGCACTTGCAAATGAACGCTGTGAACAGGGGTACGGGTATTGCAGCCCCCACAAGGGATTCTGGCCTCAAGCTTGGTAAGAGGGCAGCTCCAACCTCGAGGGACGTATGAACCCACCTCCTGTGTTGCTGGAGCCTTCGGAGTCTGTAGGAGCTCAGGAGCAGCAGACTGGTCAGTCGTGATGTGGTGCCTATGGATGCAGGTTAGTGACTCCTTCAGTCCAAGGGAGATATCTTTGGTTGTCCTTGATGCTCCACAGGTCCTGCACAGGGCCTGTATGGTGCACAGGCACAGATGATGCTTCAGACTGAGAGGGAGATGAAGTCAGGCCCAAACGAAGTCCAGCAAAGTCCAGAGTGTCCAGACGGTTGAAGCACAGTGGTTTCAGGTTCAGAATCTTGTCCACGTCGAATCTAGGGTCCTACAGCCAGGTAAGCCCTTTTGTACCCACAGGAGAGGGTTGGACAGATTCAGGAGACCATCCCAGGGGAGGGTCTGGACAGTGGGGAGGTTACTCACATGTCATTTGTCCAGTTTCATGCCAGAGCATGAGCCAACGGCTCCCAGGACTGGTTTGAACTGGACTATGCACAAGGACACCAAATGTGCCCCTCATGCAGACTTTTGGTCGCTGGCAAGTGCACCCACCCAGCCCTAATACACTAAATCCTGTCTGGGAGGTGGTCACACCTCCCTGTGACAGGATACCTATTGTTCTGCCTTCCCCTGCTCGAGCTTGGCTCAGCAGTAGGAGGGCAGAAATGTGTCTCTGGTCGGCAGCAATCATTTTGTGCTGCCCGAGACTAGAAGGCTGGTACCGGGAACACCAGGGACCCTACGAAGCTCGCTTCTGAGGGGTGGACTCAAACCTCCCACACTGGTTACCGGTGTGGGGTTATGATTCCACAATGTTTGACACCAAACAGGGTAGGGTTACTTTCAGCCATTTTATATGTTGTAAATGGCTGCAGCACTAACAACCCGGAAGAATGGACTCCGTAGGCTGCAGGGGTGTCCTGCTCATGCAGTGGCACCCTCTCACTTAAAACCAAGTACCCTTCCTTCAGGATTGTTAAGGCCTGCTATAGGGGTGACCTATAGGCTTTAAGTGTAGTGACCCTTAGATATAGTAAACCTATATCTTATGTAAGTGGTGCATGCACCACCTCACACAGGCTGCAATGGCAGACCTGTAGTTCCATTTTGCATGGCCTCTCATGGGTGGCATAATACATGCTTCAGCCCATGGGAGGCCTCTGGGGTACCTATGCCCTGGGTACATGGGTACCATATACTAGGGACTGACAAGGGTACCCCAGTATCCAATCTGGAGTATACCTAAGTATGGCATAACAGTTTAGGGAGAAAGCAGATAGACTGGGGTCCTGATTAGCAGGATCCCAGTCAGACTAGTCAAAAACAGTATCCCATTTAGCAAAAAGTGGGGATAACCATAAGAAGCAGATCCTACTTTCCTACAGTATAGAAATGGAAAGATTGCAGCATAGTCCTACCAGAAGCTGGTCGCCATATTTGACAGTGGTGAAATTACATGTATTGCTATCAGATGTTAAAGATATCACCACTGGTATATAAGACAAAGTGCATACTATGTTCATGGAAGCCAAAAGACAGAAGCCCAAGTTGGGGCAGTTAATCAAGACGAGCAGATAGTGAACAGATGTCATGGGAAATACATCTGTCGACAGTGTGGCACATACTGTAATGATCATAGCACCATGTAAACATGAAGTGAGAAGCATGTATGAAAATACATAGCAAAACAGTCTAAAACATTGGTTATGTGCCACAATTCACATTGCTGGCAGCCTAATGTGTCATACATAATTAGTTAGCCAGCCGACAGTAAAACACAGCCTTGTTTTGTCATAGTGCTGATGGTCCTCATACAATTGTATGAACTATATATAAGTTCTAGGGGCATATTCTCAAGGAGCTATTGCCGAGTTTTCGGCACTTTATCGCAGCCAAAGTCACGCTAAATTTATCGCCCCATTCACAAGCTGGTGCTAACAGCCCCTAAAACCAGTTTTCCTGCGAAAGCAGTCGCAAAAAACATTGCCACAGATGACCCCGGCAACTAATGCTAATGAGATGCAGAGTAGGCGTTCCCGAGCAAAAACCCGCGACAACACCACATCGCAACATTCTCAACGACCAGCCAAATCGGTGATAAGACCACAAAACAGGCAATAAGGCACGTTAGCAGCAGGAAACTAACACCTGCTCTGACCTGGTGTAAAGTCGGACGACAAGCTGCACCATCAAAGGGAGCCCAGCCCAGAGCCACACATGAAGAACAACAGATGCCATGGAGCCACTCACCATGCACCCCGGAGCCCCGAGGGGGCAACAACACCCACCGCCACCACCCCCAGTACTGCCACCCCCCAACGGACCCACCCCGCCCCCCGGACCACCACAGAGGCAGCGCTGACAAAGACAGCGGACATTCAGGAAAATCACCAGCCCTACAGACCTAACAAGAGACAATGCCAATGCCCACTACAGGCCCAAAAGGACAACCATCCTCCGCATCCTGAACATCATTGCCCACAGGCTGACGGTACCAACACAGCGGACAACCAACATCCCTCCGCAGACAAAGCTGCTGGCTGTGCTGCACCTGTTGGCCTCTGGTATCCTCCCAAACAACAACCGCCAGAGTCGGAGGAGTCTCACAGCCAGCCCCATCCAAGTTCCTCACACCTGGCCTGGATTCCCTCACCAGCTAGGGACCCCAGCACCCATACGGCCCCCACAATGCGCAGGAACAGCTGGAGACCAAGCAAGGACTATATGCCATAGCTGGATCCCCGCACGTGTCGGGGGCAATCGACTGCACACTTGTCCCACTTGTGCCCCCTGCCAACACCGCTCACAATTACCGCAACAGAAAGCACACGCATCCCATCAACGTGCAGGCAATAGTGTACCACAGGGGACTCCTCACCAATATCATAGCCAACTACCTTAGGCAGTGTGCATGATCCCTTCATCTCCCGACAGTCCAACATCAACCAGCACTTCCAGGATGGCACCCATGGGAATGCACTGCTTGTTGGCAAGTACAAAATGAACACACCACACACCTCAACCCCACAATCATGCAACTCACAACTCTGGCACTGCACATGTCACAAAATCACATACAACATGCCAAACAACATGCCCCCCCACCAGACACGACAGCACAACTTACTGTGGCAACCTTGGTTAGCCATGTACATGAGCCATCAATGGCATGGCACCTCAGCCACACAATACCGGAATGTGGGGAGAGGTGGGAGCCAGGCATGTGCGAAGGAGGCAAGTGACCCATGAATGAGAATGTACACAATGCCAAGTGTGGCGGAGATGTGCTGGACAGACTGCAGTATGAGACGGGAGGACCTGGCCTGGCAGTTTGGGCTGGACTGTTCCCATTGGGCGCAGGGTCAAGACTGATTTGCATATGGCTGGGTCCAAACTGGAATGGCATGGTGAGCAAAAAAACGATGGATCTCTGTACTGGGGTGAATGTACGACATTGTTCTGCATTCTGTCCATCAATTGTTGTTTTTGCGTATGCAGACCACAGACATAGCCATGTCTACATGCACTGCTCGTGTTTGGAGTGTAGTGGACAGTGGACGCAACCATGTCACCCCAGCCAGTGGGGAAGATCGCGGAAATGTAGCTTGTGACGTCCCCCCCTGTAAGCGTGTGCGGAGTGGGCTGGCCCGGAGGACGCCAGGCCAGCATAGGGGTGTGAATCAAAAGCACATAGCACTGGGCGTGGTTCTCTTCCGGAATGCCCAACGTGTCTACCAGGGCGGCGCATCACACCCCGCCACGAGTCCAACGCCTTGAGCGGGGTGGCCGGCGATCCTGTGCGCCTGTTGCACCCCGGGCCGCTGGTCCCCGAACCCGTCATGCCCGCCCCTGCGCAGCCAGGCCTCGCTGCTCACCTGCCGACACCGGCGTGTGTCAAAGAGGCCCACCACGTGCCGGCGCAAGCTCCAAGCCTGAAGCCTGCGACCTTGGCCGCCTCCTTAGACCATCACGGCCTCCGCGACACAGGCCTGCTTTACTCCTTTTTTGTTTACGTACTCCACCGCTGCCTCCGGCCTACACTACGGTCAAGTAGGTCACACATTTGGAACTGAGTATTGATTACACAATCGCAGAGTACATATTTATGGCATCGTTTATATCCCTATACTCCCTTCGATGTGGTGCCACCAACTCTGTCAACCAGGAATCTTCTCCACATGCCATTTCAACGCTGTGTGTTAGAGATCCAGGAGGAGATGGCTGCACAGCGGGTGCCCCGCGCTGACCGCTGCCTCCGGCACACACTGCGGTCGAGTAGGACACACAATTGGAACTGAGTTTTGATTTGTTAATTTCAGAGTTTATATCATTGTACAGGCCTCATCGCTGACTGCATCCCCTTCCGGCTCTGGTGCCACGGGAGTCATGGACACTCTCTGGTTGAACGTTGGTGGCGTCTGAGTCTATGTCCTGGGGGTTGTCTTCATCATCATGTAGCTGGTACTGACATTGTGGGAAAGAGGAGACTGTAGCATTCAACTCCTCCATATTGCATGTCTCTGCTTGCTCCTGCTCTCTGCGTCATGCCCTGGATGGACACCTTCCTCTGTCCCCCGTAACACTCCGTGACATTCTCCTTGGTCATCAACGAGTACCCGCTCAGATCCCGTGGCCCTACCTCAGTGCATCGCCAGGCACCGTCCCATGACGGTGTGCCTGTGCCGGCCGCTGAGCATCCGGGGCCACCGACTCTGTGCAGCTCAAGTCATGGACCCTTGCTGTTTGTACTTTGAACTCCTGATTGTCTGATCACTGTTGTAGTTGTTGCCATCACCATCCAACTCCTGAGGGGTGGCTTACACTACCCAACACCCATCCAGCACAGGCATCACTGGACATGTGACCCTGGCAATAAAAGGTGCCGGGCGCACGTGCCCGTAGCCAGTTCCACTGATTATCTCAGTGTGTCTGTGTGGTCATTCTGTATGCATGTGGGCCCCGGGCCATACCACATTACATTGTGCTGTGTACAGCGTCCGCAACCTTGTCACCTCAGGCAGTGGGGTGGACCTGGGACTTGTATCTGTGTCGGACCCCCCTGTGGGCGTGAGGGAGTGGACCGGCATACGGCAGTACGGCGTAGGGGTGTGGTCATTCAACATGTGGCCCTGGGCGTGGTTAAGTGTAGGCCTTGCCAAGGCGGTTACTGATGCGTGTGTCTCTGGTGTAGTGTCGGCGCCACCCGTCACGCAATATATAATGTTGCTATGTAGCATGACCCCGGAGTATGGGCTCAGCCGAGGGGTAGATGGGGGTGCGCAAGCCGACTCGGGGTCAGGGATCAGACATGCCAACTGTTGTGTGTGTCGCTATTTCCGCAGCATAGGCCAAAGGTCTACCCTCAACCGCATGGCGAGTTCAGCCAGGCATGACCTCTACATCTGTGTCCGCCCTGTCCTTACCATGGGCCTACACACACGTGTCTGTCCACCTTCAGCGCACGCCATCACTGTGTCATTGTCAGGCTTGTGGACATGCACAGATAGGCATGGCAATAGTGTGCCGTAGGGGTGCATGTGATGCAACCGCGCTGCGCACACTAGTAATTAGGCTCAGGGGGAGGGAGGAGTAGCAGTGAGGCTACGTAATACACATTGATGCCGCTCACTTGCAACATGCAGTACATGTCATGCAGGAATCACGAGGTCACACATATCACACACCAATGAGCCACTGAGGCGGCCATCACATCTTGCAGGGCCGACTATTGGCTCATGTCTCTCTGCACAGTCACAGGTGACCAAGGATATGCACTCTGCGCTTAGATGATGACACCCCTCCGCGCCACGGACACACAGGCCCAGAGGCTGTACAATGCGGCCCACAAACGCACCAGGGGCCTCGTGGCACGCACATTTGGCGTGTTGAAGTCACGTTTCAGGTAACCGGACGTCACAGGTGGGAGGCTCCTGCACAGCCCAGGCATCGTGTGCAAGATGATCGTTGCATGTTGTGTGTTGCACAACATATGTGTACGCAGCAAGGCCCCATGGATACAAGTGCCAGATGCACCGGACGATGATGAGGATGGGGCAGGTGGCCCACACCCCACTGCGGCCGCAGCAGGAGTTGCCCGTGGGAACACCATCATTGACAATTTCTTCACATGAACACGTCACATTGTGACAGTCCTTGGCAATCATGGGACAGTACAATATGGCCATAGGCACAGCATGTGCTACTGAATGCTTTCAGAATACACATTCCCTGAGTGCATGTCACTCATCTGTACAGGCACATCACTCAGACAAGTGTGAGTGCGACATGTATTGCTGTCAATTTTGTGATTTGTTCAGGGATGGTGGGTGTGTCACCTCTGTGCAAACGGGCTGTTTAGGGTGTCACGTATTCGGAATGCCAGTTCTGTGTGTCGCAGTTAGTGTGGAATCCCACTCTTCAGCGTTTCACTTGTGTCCAAATTCATTCCATTTTGGCTGCCATTTGTGTCCTACAGGTGACAACAGGGCTCCTTTTTGGGTCAGATATGTGCCACCATGATGTAGTGATGCCCCCTGTGGCTCGAGTCCCACAACATGGGCAACATGTACGTTAGCGGGAGTCACTGCCCCTACATTCGGCCACGCTTTCATGGTGTATTGCTCATGGTCATGACACATTTGTGTGCAGGAGGGGTTGCTTGCCCCTCTGCAATGTGAAGGGGCGATGCGGTTTCAATGTGTGTTCCATGCATGTTTCTGCATTGGCGCAGTTTACATGCAGACTGCATGTCAATGTACATTGTGACTGTAGGGAGATGCCTATTTGATGCGGGACAATGGTCATCTGTTCTACATCAGGGATGTGTGGTTGTGCTTGTACATTGTCATCTCACCGTTTTTTTTATCTGCTTTTATGCTGCATTTTCTTGCATGACGCATGGGGATTGCAGGCCTATGGCTGGTTATCGCTGAGTTTGGTATCGCGTTTGGCATCATCGCTACTATTTTCGCGTTCGTGTTTCGCGTTTTTTCTGTGTCACGTTGGTTTTAACACGTTCTTTTGACGCGTTATCGTGGGACTATCGCATGGGGCCGCCGTGTTGTGAATACCACGTTGACATGGAGTTGTTTTCCCGCGAAGGACTGCGATGTGGAGAGTTGCGTTAGACTGATTTTGCGGTAGTTATCACACGTTCTTGAGAATATGCCCCCTAGTGCGTTCAAATGTGGGTATTGTAGGCATGAACACGGAAGCCATAATCATTAAATCAGTTAAGAAAACATGAAGATCCTGGTCTACATTGAGACCTTCGTCCATGGCTCATAATTGGATGATCCATCGGCTTTCCAGTTGCCTAAGGGCCAGGGATTTGTAATGCAGTAAACAACACATTTGTTATTGCAGCTTATGAATCTGGTAATTTTGTGTGTTCTGCTCATTTTGGACTTAAATTCAGTAACCCTGCCTTTGTCAAAATGGCAAACATTGCAGTGACCACATTTGTGAAAACTCTTAGGGGGTGCAGCTAGCCATGTGTCTGGTGTAGTGGGTTGCAAATATCTTTAGCAGAGTGTTGGTGTCATAACGACGGTTCAAATAATTTAGAAAAAAAACTTGCACTTATTACACCTTACAGTGTTTTGATTACAGAGCTGTATAAATTTATGCTATGTTTAAAGTATTTGTGCAAAACTTCAAACAGTAAACCTGTGAAAACACCCACAAAAGCAGCCCACAGCAGAGTTAGAAAAATGGAGTCATTTTTATTAACTAAAACAGATTAAAACGACAAAAATCCACTTAGTGGAACAGAGATATTGAATTTTAAAGTTTTTGGAGAAAATAGCACTAAAAGGCATAAAGCATTAACTGTAGATGTCAGGTCATGCCAGATCGGGACAAAGACACAAGTTTAGGCCAACCGCTATGGAGCGAGGGCCGGCTTCAGGGACCCAGTTCTGCTTGCTGAACAGGATACCCTAAATCCTGGACTGCTGAGTGTTGCATGGATCTGCCTCGAAGATGAGTCATGCAGCAGATGTGATGCATCAGTTCCAAGATGTGACAAAGCAGCAGTGCAAGGTCCTATTGTGTCAACGTTGAGGATCCCATCAATGGGGGCTTGTGATGCAAAGTTCAGCATCAGGTTTGGCGCGCAATCAGAGGGATACGTTGGTTCTGAAGAGCTGCTCATCTGCAATGCGGAGTCCATCGCCGAGGCTGCCGTCGATGAGAGATGTGAGGGCCTGCGCCGACAATGTGTCACGCAGTGGTGGTTCTGAAGGCGATGCATGCTGCAGCGACAATGCGAGTCTTTGTGATGGGTCTTGTCAACGCAGCAGCAGAAATGCATTGGTCCTGCTCTGGTTTGCGCTGTTCAGCAGAGGCAATGCATCAGTTCTGCTGGATCAACAGAGGCTGGCAAAGCACTTTCAGCCCAATACCAAAGGTCCAGGACTGGGGTGGCAGAATGCTACGGGGGTAATCAGTGTGGCGTGAAGAGCATGCCAGGCATCGCAGACAGGCGGATAGTTGCTTCATACTGGCGGTCCCCCTCGAGCGGTCAATGCTGCTGTGTGAAGAGATGTGCTGGCAGCAGCTCACATACATTTTTGAGGCAAGTGGTGCAGTTCCACTGTGAACGGGCCCATTCGAGGTCACAAAGAGGCCAAAAGCTTGAATATATGAGGTCAAAAGTCACACCAAGTGTCCAGGACCTGAGAGGAACTTCTTGGGGTTCAGGAACTCACTGAAGACGGGTCCAGGGGCTGTTAAGGAGCCTGTTTAGTCCCTGAGACTCAGATCAGGAGGCCAGTAGACTAGCCCTTTGAGTCACTCTGGGGTTCTGGGTTCAAGTTAGATTGCAGGTCCAGTTCTTCCTCCCCAGGAAAAAGGGCAGCAGGTCAGTACAGCAAAGCAGTAGCTCCTTCCGAGCAGGAGTCCAGCAGAGTGACAGTCCTTTCAGCAGAATAGTAGTTCTTCTTCCAGGTAGAGTATCCATAGGTCCAGATGTGTACTGAAGAGTTGGTCTTTGGGGTCCAATATTTATACCTGGTCCTTCCTTTGAAGTGGGAGAAGCCTCTAGAGGCTTCCCTCTGAAGTCATCAGGCATCCTCTCGTCCCTGTTGTGGTTCCAGGCTAACTACAGCGTGTATGCAGCCCTTTGTGTGGAGGCAGAATAAAGCCTATTCAAGTGTAAGTATGGCGGTGCATAGCTCCACCCTCCCATCATGCCAGTGATGGCCCATCCAGGCACATCCAAGTTCTCTATTGTGTGTTGCTGTTTAGGAGGAATACACAAAGTCCAATTGTCAGCTACACCCAGTAATGTCACCCAGAGACAGGCTGTAGAAACCAAATGGCTAAGGAAAGAAAATGTAAACTTTCTGAAAGTGTCATTTTCAGAATTGCAATTTAAAATCCGACTTCACTATGTTAGGATTTTAAAATATGATGCCAGAGACACTAAACATGAACCAATTATCTCTTGCCATTTGGAAATTACTCTTATAAAATGTAATAGGGCAACTCCAATGTTATCATTTAGGGGAGATAGGCCTTATAGTAGTGAAAAACGAATTGCGAGTTTTTATTTACCAGGACATGTAAAACTTAAAAGTACATGTACCACTTTTTAAATAGCTTGCACTCTGCCCTCTGGGCTGTCCAGGGCCTACCTTAGGGGTGGCAGATATGTATAACAAGAAGGTTTTGGGCCTGGCACAAGGTTCCAGGTCTGCATACTAGTTTAAAATTGCACACACAGGCTCTACAATGGCAGGCCAGAGGCATGGTTAAAGGGCTACTTAACTGGAAGGCACAATCAATGCTGCAAGTCCACTAGTAGCATTTAATTTACAGGCCCTGGGCACATTCTGTGCAATTTACTCAGGTCTTATAAGTAGCTCAAATATGCCAATTGTGTATGGGTCAATTCTAATCTGTTTTAAGGGGAGAGCACAAATGCTTTAGCATTGGTTAGCAGTGTAAAAGTGTGCAGAGTCCTAAAGCAGGCAAAAGCAAAGTCAGCAAACAGAAGGGTTGAAGGCAAAAAGGTTAAGGGGAAAACCACACCAAGAGTACCAGGTTTGACAAACATGTTAAGGCATGTTCAACATGCATGCACACTAACATTTCACCAACTTTGCATCCTTTCCCAAAGTGTGTGTGTGTGTCTGTATATATATATATATCACTGAAAAAACCATAGGTTTCAGACACGTTATAGTTAGAAATTAGCATTTAAAAAACCTTTGAAATTCACTGAAAAAACCATAGGTTTTAGGGACAGTTATAGTTAGTTGGACATTTCACTCGTACAAAACCATAGAAATTCCCCCGTTATAGTTAGTTCAGCTAACTTTAACTCGCGTCCCCGCTATGCACTGCTGATGACGTCACATATTACATCACTCATGACATGGTCAGTGACATCACTGATGACATCACTGATGTCCACCACTCTGCAAACGTGACTGCTAGTTAAAAAAACCTTAGAAATTCACTAAAAAAAACAAAGGTTACAGGGACGTTATAGTTAGCAGGAAGATATTTTATTTCCATTTATCATTTTTTAAAGCCATTCCACTCCTTTATTTAAACGTGTTTTATGGCAAATATGTTAAGAAAAAGGGGACAGCCGACGCGTGTTTCGTCCTATGTGGCAGATTGAGCCTGGACTTTCTCAAGGCTAGTTGTGATATTCAGAAGTCATACAATCTATTGGGAGTGTATTACATTCCAGATTTCTTCATAGTAGTATAAAAGAATATTCACAATTCGAAGTAACAAAGTTATTAGTCCCAGGGTAAATCCATCTTTCAGAGTGTTGTTGTAGTCTGGAAATAAAATATCTTCCTTCACTTAACTCTAACTGGACTACTGTGTTGTGTCGCAATATAAAGGAATGAACCTAATGAAAAAACAGATTGACTGAAGGGAGGAACATATGCTTATACTCTTATTTTCACCCTTTAATATATGTTATTCTCAGTTTGATAATTTTATACCCGCATGAATGCGTTTAGCACATTTTTCTACATCAAACTCATATTATACATATTCATTATAGTATCCAAATGTAAACATTATTGTGCATAGATAAAACACTTTAAAATTTGGGAACTCTCATAAAAACCTGAACGTCTAGCAGCAATATAGTGTGCAAAATTCGCCTGAAACTGAAAGTGCTATTGTGCTTCAAGTGCAAATTGCTATAAAAGTGCTTGAGTGCTTAATAGTGCAAAACTAGATGTCACACTTAAAAAATCTTTTTGTCTTTTTGTTAAAATCTAATTTTTCTAAAATTATTTTGGGTTTTTATAAATTAGGTTAAAAATACAGGGCGGAATGCGTTTGAGCCCAAAAGAAATCCTTTTTACACATACTTGGATTGTGCTACCAGTGTTTTGTGTTGTTATCACCTCAGATGTATCTGGTTTGCAATCATATTGGGAAAAATCCTTTAGATATATGTGGAATTGATCATTTCTGCAGCGGTCGGAGCGCTCGCACAGCATCCACTTCGCACACAGAAGGAGACGGCACCACCAACAAGGTAATTCCTCAAGATATTGATTTATTAAGTATTACATGGCACCAATATATATATATTCACTGAAAAAACAAGAGGTTTCAGGGACGTTATACTTTGGTTGACATTTTACTCGCACAAAACCAGAGAAATTCTGCCATTATAGTTAGCTGAGCTAACCATAACTCGCGGTCCAACAATGCACTGCTGATGATGTCACATATTACATCACTCATGACATGGTCAGTGACATCACTCATGACATCACTGTTGACATCTCAAATGACATCACTGATGACATCACTGATGATATCATCCAGTACATGAGTATTTAAAAAAAAATTAAGAATGTTATATACATATACACACACCAAAGTGTATTGAAGAATGAGTGGGTGTATAAGTGTCTGAATGGATGATTTAG
The DNA here is from genome assembly GCA_963921515.1 of Calotriton arnoldi. NCBI lineage: Eukaryota > Metazoa > Chordata > Amphibia > Caudata > Salamandridae > Calotriton > Calotriton arnoldi. The sequence goes on along the minus strand of CAWUFW010000914.1, from coordinate 2,688,301 downwards.
TGGGTGCGTGACTGACTGTATAAGTGAGTGATTAAACGTGTCTTAGTGAATGCATGGGTGAATGACTAATCTGTGTGAATGTCTGCATCAGTCTGTCAGTTGGTGTGTAAGTGGCTAAATGGGTTGGTGAGTAGCTACATGAGTGTCTATATGGGTTAATGATTGGTTGTCTGAGTACCTGTATGGGTGCCTGACCGTGGGGGTTGGTGGGGGTGTGTGACTCCCTCCATGGATGTGTGAGTGGGTGATTCAGTGGGTGTATGGGTTCATGAGTGCATCTGCAAGGGGCTGTATGGTTGAGTGAATGTGCATATGGCTGTGTTGGTGAGTGAACGGATATCTCAGTGGTATATGTGTAAGTAACTACAAATGTGAAAGGCAGTATATGTGAGTGTTGGAGTATATAAGTGACTATATGTGAGAGTGAGTGATTGTGAGAGTGGCTGTATGGATGAGTGTGTGCTTGTTAAGGGTGGGCGGAGCAGGCGTCGTGCCTCTACGCGGAGTTCCACGGAGTTGGAAAAAAACTCAGTGGAACTCCGCTCCGCACCCTCCCCCTCCCAAAGTAATTATAATGAAAAAAAGCACTTACTTGCAGTGGCTGCCTCCTCCTCGCCATGGCCACTCTCCTTCCTCATCCTCACCGTTCGTCTTCTTTGATAACCCCTACGTTGAACGTCTTGCGCATGCAAGAGCGGCCATGGTGAGGAGGAGGCAGCCACTCCAGGTAAGTGCCTTTTTTACATTATAATTACTACTTTGGAAGGGTGGAGGGGCCGGCTAACTCTGCTCCGCCATGGAGTAGGAGTTTTGCCTAAACTCTGCGTTTGCAATGGAATGCGGAGTAGGCAAAACTCCGGAAACTCTGCTGGCGGAGCAGAGTTAGACGCCTGGGGTTAGAGCTTGTGTCAGTGATTGCAGAAGAGAGTAAGTATGTGTTACTATCTGTATGAATAAGTGAGGTGGTGTGTGTATAACTGTATAGGTGAGTAAATGCCAGTGTGATAGATTCTTTGGGTGTCTGACTACATCTTTGAGTAACACTATGCGTGCGTGGTGGTATGTGAGTATCTGTAAGGGTGTATGAGTGCATATATTAGTGGCTGTACTGATGAGTGACTGCGTGTATGAGTGACTGTATGGGTTAGTGAGTGGATGTGTGTGTAGACCTATGAATCAGTGAGCAGGTATGCACTAACTGGTATTGGTGTCTCTATGGTTTCGAGAATGGTAGTCTGTATTTTAGAGTAGGTGTATGAAAGGTTATATTAGGGTGTGAGGAGGTGCATCAGATATTAGGTGGATGATGTAATCAGTGATGTCATTTGAGATGTCATCAGTGTTGTCATCAGTGATGTGACTGACCATGTCATGAATGATGTAATATGTAACGTCATCAGCAGTGCATTGCGGGGACGCAAGTTCCGAATTTCTCTGGTTTTGTACCAGTAAAATGTCAATCTAACTATAACGTCCCTGAAACCTCTGGTTTTTTCAGTGAATTTCTAAGGGTTCTTAAATGCTAATTCCTAACTATGACGTCCCTGAAACCTATGGTTTTTTCAATGAATTTCTAAGGTTTTTTAAATTCTAATTCCTAATTATAACGTCCCTGAAACTTATGTTTTTTTCAATTAATTTCTAAGGTTTTTTAAATGCTAATTCCTAACTATAACATCCCTGAAACCTATCGTTATCAGAATACATTTACAAGTAGACACATACCTCAGTCACAAGACCATGCAGACCTTTAAACTTGACAAACTACACTTCCCATTCCAAGCAAACACCTAAAATTATAAAGCATAATCCAATGATACCTTTCCACAGACTCATACAAAATAGCCTAATGACTTATCCCTCTGCTACCATGTCTTAAACCTGACTTTTATCTCGCAGCTTCACTATTCAGCGACTACTCTGAGTGTTGGACCTAGCCAAATATAAAGCAGCAACCCTTCGCATGTCTCTGTTGTACGTCTCACCCAGTGGTCAAAGAGGGAAAAAAACAGTAGGGGAACTGTCGGTGGAGAATCAGAGGGCGGGAACAAACTGAGGATGAGATCAGTGAGCGGAGTCAGAGGTGTGTCCAGAATGCACAAAATATTCACATTTTAAGTATTTGTTTGTTATTTCACTGACCAGTTACGGTTTGTTATGTTATTTATTTCAACCAATGGATACACGTGATTATTTAAGCTATAATATGAGTTAATGACATTAAAATACATTCACAAAATGGGATATGTTTCCAATCACAGAATGTCCCAAATACTATTAAAAGTAAAAGCATAAGCCATTTGCTCCGAGCCATGGAGTTTCTGTTGGCACTTCTCCTCCCTTTTTCAGTTAAAACATGAATGGCAAAATATCCAAGTTTTCAAATGTTTTCTATATAATTATGGCTCTGCCATATTTGCCACATAATACATAATCTGCTGCATAATCTGACAATTTCAACTAATAAATTGTTTGTAGCTCAAACGGATCAAAGGTTACTAATAAATGTGAATTTTGTTGCTGCGAAGTGGGCGGCCCTTTGCAAAGGTTGACTAATCACCTTTCTCCCAGCTTCATTTGTATGTTACACTGGTACTAATAACACAAAGGGCCCGATTCCAATCTCGGTTGCAAGGGCTCCGAATCGGATTTGGTTTTGCCTAAACCGATCCGGATCCCTTGTTTCCGACCGACTCGTTCCCAATTCTGAACGACCAAGTACGATGTCTGGAAACCCTTAGCGCTGACCGAATCATTTCCGGAAGGCATACGGAGATATAGAGCCTTCCGGAGCTGAATCGTACAGCTCTATGGAGTAGGTTTTTCATGCGAGCAAGTACGATGAACGATTCAGACAGCCTTTAAGAGTCGTTGTGCCCGGATCAAAAAGGCTGCCAGAATCAGTTTTTGGGGGCCCATAGCAAACCCCCCTTCACGCGGGGCCCTCCGAATCGTGCCTGTGAGGGTACCCATGGATCCCCCTTTCAGACCATGCACAGTGTGGCAGGCACCAAGGGGTGCCCGCCACAGGGTGCACGATTTTCCCCAGTCACCCCTTTCTTCAATGTGAGCCTGTGTACGCGTTCGGTACACAGGCTCCCATTGAAGTCAATGGGAGTCTGACCGAATCGTATCCGGATGCATTCAAACGCATCGTACTTGTTCGGTCGTATTCCCCTGACACGAGTCGTATGGAAAGCATTCCGGACACAAGACGTTCGGTTTGCTTTCCAACCAAGATCGGACTATTAGCATGTGTAAAAATGTCAAAATAATAAAGTATAGCAAAATATACTGCATTACGCTGCAGATTCTTTTTGGTACATAATTTAGTCAACACTGCTGCATCATTTTGTCCTCCTTTGCTGCATAATTCCAGTGGCCCCAAAGCAGGCAGCACATATTAAAAGTGCTTGAGCATGAAGCAGAGAGACTGTGAAGTTTGCTAACTTAGGGGGTCATTATGATAGCGGGCGGATCGCCCCCGCCGGGCCAGCGGTAGTCACCGCCCGCCTTCCACACTTCAAAGACCCCCCGCCATATTAGGATGGCTGGGGGGTCCGCGGCGGACGGAAAGACCGTCCGCCGGTCGACTCGTCGACCGGCGGAAAACATGGTGGCGGTGTCTGCAAGACACCGCCATCCATATTAGCATGCAGGCGGAGATGTGCCTTCCCATGGCGGCGTTTCCGCCATGGAAAGGCATGTGGTCTTTGCCTTTGGGGGCCCGTAGTGGTCCCCCAGAAAGTTGGGGGGGTGGGGGGTGCACATGGGGGGTACCTATGGTACCCCCCTGCATTGGCATGGACAAAGTGGCAGGCACCGCGCAGTGCCTGTCACCTTGTGCATGCCATTGCACGACGTCTATTCCCAGCATTGTGGCGGGCAGTGCTGTGAGCACCGCCCGCCACAATGCTGGGAATAGGGCTTGCCACCGCCACAGTGGCGGTGGCATCCTAATTTCAGGTGCGGGACCGCCGCACCCCTTGCGAACGGTCCCGCATTCCGTTGCGTAATGATGCCCTTAGTTTGGCGTGCGTGCAAATCCTGCATTGCCGATCTCTGGTGAGTTGCAGCTACTACTGCTGAAACAAGGCCAATGGAGATAATATATGGGTGGGGCGGACTGGCCTCAAGGGCGGCGCTGGCTTTAGCACTGGTGGCTCCCTGTGCAACAATGTTTGTTGGTGCCCCCAATGAACACCTTCGGCACGGATTCCCTCACTACCACCCTTTAGCAGTGCCCTTCAAGTCTCCATAACCACACTCTCTCTCACATGCATTTAATTTGATTTACAGCGCTACTCATACCAGTGTAGGGTGTCAGAGCACTTTACATCAGACACATTACGGTGCAGAGACAAAATATCGAGTTGGAAATATCGTGACACAGAAATATCGACAGCAAGAATATTGTGGTCAAGAATATCGACTTTAAGGTAAGAAATATCGTTTTTAAAAATATCGAAGTCATAATATCGTTTGCAAAAGTATAGTTGTTTCAAATATCGGTTTTTTAATTAGTGTTATGTATTTTAGTTTGTATTTTAAATGTATGTGATCTTTTTTTTGTATAAGAATTGCTTTTGTTTTTTAATATATGTGTTACATTTTTAGTGGTTATTAATTTTATTTTAATAAAATTTTGCGTTTTTTAGTTCTGTAGCGGGTTTTGGGTTTATAGGGGAATAGGGTGGGAAGTAATTTAATTATAATAAATTAATTAGTATTTTTTATTTATTAGTATTTATTTAATTTAGATGTTATAGTGTTAATTGTGGGAATTCATTTATTAATAATTAATTATTAATTGTTTGTTAATTATTATTAATTAATTAAGTGGTAATTAATTTTGTTAATTGTGTCATTTTTTTAGGAGCGGGTGGTGGGTTTTATAGGGGTAAAGGGTGTGAATTAATTTATTTTTAATTAATTAATAATTCTTTGTTAATTAATTATAATTAATTAATTAAAATTTTAATATGGCAATTGTTAAATTAATTTTAGATGTGAGTTGCGGGGTTTAAAGTGGTAAAGGGTGGGAAGTAATTTCTTTTAAATTAATTAATAAGTTGTTAATTGATATTAAATTATTAATTTAAAATTAACTATGGAAATTGTGTAATGATTTTTAGGTGTGGGTTGTGGTGTTTATTGGGGGTAGAGGGTGAAAAGTAATTTATGTTTAATTAATTAATAATTAGTTGGTCATTAATATTAATTAATCGATTGATAATTAATTAGGTTAATTGTTTATTTTTATTTTGTGTGTGGGTTTTGGTTTTACATGGGTAATGTTTGGGGAGTAAATTAATTTTTATCTGTTTTAATTAGTTTTTTAATTAATAATATTTCTTTAATTGATAATTAATTATGTTAATTATGGAGGTACATTTGTTTTATTTAGATGTGTGTTGTGAATTGTGTGGTGTTATAGGGTAAGAAATAAAAAGATTACAATTATGTAATAATTAATGTTTTTGTTTATAAATAATTTCTATTTAAAAATAGTTATTGTTTGTAATTTTTTTTACATTATTTTAATATAATCTTTCTAGGTATTTGTTATATCTATTTAACTTTATAATATGTTTCTATGTTTTGTATTATTTTTTATATTTGATATATGTTTTATTTTTTTGTTTTTTAAAATCTTTTGTGTTGTTTTTAATTTTGAACTGATTCCAGTGGGAATAGTAATTTCTACCCCTCCACTATCCAACATTTTCCCTAATGTTGCACTCACTGGAGTGGGAATAGTATTTTTTACCCATCCGCTATCCAACACTTTCCCTACTGTTGCACTCACTGGAGTGGTAATAGTCAATTTTATTCCTCCGCTATCCAACAATTTCCCTACTGTGCACTAACTGGAGTCGAAATAGTAATTTTTACCCCTCCACTATCCAACACTTTCCCTACTGTTTGCACTGACTGGAGTGGGAATAGTAATTGTTACCCCTCCGCTATCCAACACTTTCCCTACTGTTGCACTCACTGGAGTGGGAATAGTATTTTTTTACCCCTCCGCTATCCAACACTTTCCCTAATGTTGCACTCACTGGAGTGGGAATAGTAAGTTTTACCCCTCCACTGTCCAACACTTTCCCTACTGTTGCACTCACTGGAGTGGGAATAGTCATTTTTATTCCTCCGCTATCCAACATTTTCCCTACTGTTGCACTCACTGGAGTGGGAATAGTAATTTTCACCCCTATGCTATCCAACACTTTCCCTACTGTTGCACTCACTGGAGTGGGAATAGTAATTTTTACTACTCCGCTATCCAACATTTTCCCTACTGTTGCACTTACTGGGGTGGTAATAGTAATTTTTACCCCTCCGCTATCCAACACTTTCCCCACTGTTGCGCTGACTGGAGTGCGAAAAGTAATTTTTACCCCTCCGCTATCCAACAATTTCCCTACTGTTGCACTCACTGGAGTGGGAATAGTATTTTTTACCCCTCCGCTATCCAACACTTTCCCTACTGTTGCACTCAGTGGAGTGGGAATAGTAATTTTTACCCCTCCGCTATCCAACACTTTCCCTACTGTTGCACTCACTGGAATGGACAATGTAAGTTTAAAGAGTTTTAAATAGTTTAATGTTTTAATTTATAATATAATGTTTTTTAATTAGATTTTATGTCATAGGTTTATGATATATATATATATGTATTTGTACATTTTTATATATTTATAAAATTATAAAATAAATATAAATTAATAGTTTATTAATTGTTTCAAAGTAAATACATATATATTACATTTTATATATGTATGTTTGAATTTTTTTAATTAAATGTATTTGTTATATTAGTTAAAATGTATATTAAATCTAAAAACAAATCTTAAAGTTAATTTTGTTATTTAATATATTTAATATTATTATATATATATATATATATATATATATATTAAAATCGAGTATAGTTTAATAGTCATTGATCTTGAGAAACACAAACTCAAAATTTAAAACATATTACCATGGTTGGGGGGTTCTCTTTAATAATCAGAATTCATTTCTATCCAAATAAACACTTTTTGCAACATTAGGATAATCAAAGACTGAGGGAAAAAACCATAACGCTCTAATTTATACCTTACAGTTTGCATGCAGCTCTTATATGACAGTTAATAGATCACATCAATTCTATGTTCGGATTTTAACTTATAAACTACAAGTAACAATAGGATCTCTCTGACAAAAGCAGTATCCCATTGACCCACTGACCTATTTACATTATTTGCACTTTGTGATCTGCATGGTACATGTTCTTAACAGCAGGCACATTAACCCTCTGTGCTACCTTTCTATGAGTCAAAACTTCCACTAGACAAAACTCTAATCTCTCTCTCTAAGAAGAACATTAATCACCTGAGTTATCATGACATTTTTATTGTTGCTGACGCCCCCATCCAAACTCAGCTCCAGCTATGGTCACACCAGTCGCACCGCCCTAGAGCCGGCCCTTCTCAAGGATCCTGTAACCTCATGCTCTAGGGTGTGCTGCTTCATAGGCTGCCCTAAACACTGGAGGTGAACTTCAGTATGGATTTTGGTGGACAGGCCTTCAAGGTTAACCCACACTTGCCACTGCTAGGGTCCACCTGCTGGTGCTAAGACACCAGGGCTTCTAAGGTCTTGCGGAGCCTTCTAAGGTCTAGCATGGGAATGTGCTCCCTCAGAAGAGTGGTCTGGGGGACTGGTCATGAAGGCTGAACCTGGTTACCCAATTCCAAATTCGGCAACTCTCATCATAGTGCCACATCCTCTCCCCCACTGAACACCATACTCCCCAACTAAGAGAAACTCGCACTGCCTTCAACTACAACCCAATTGTACAACGCTATAAACACCTGGATGTGCCTCAATTCAAATTACGCACTAGACAAGAGCAATATGCTGCATAAAAAAAAGTAACAACATCCTGGAAAAACAAAACCCTCATAGGGAATGCCAGACTAAGTAAAGCATGTCAAATGTAAGCAGAAATAACATGGTTTCCTTAACACTTTTACACTCACTATTCAGAAATCAGTGAATGCTTTTCTCTAAAAAGTTAATGACATGACTACAGGACCCTGAAGGGACCCATTTCAATGTCCATTGCTTACATTCTTACAAAATGTAAGAAGTATGGTTTAAAAAGACCACATCAATGAACACAGAGCTGCGGTACACATTTTATTTTTTTTAATTATATTTTTATTAAAGCTTTTGATTATATTCCAAAAATCGCATACAACAAACAACAATTCAGGCTGTAGTGTTACTCGTCTCATCATTGAGAGTGACCTATATATCTGTTATACATATTACAGTACAGTAGGCATGCTTATGACTTCCAATCAATGCATAGATAGTCATACAGTAGAAAACATCAACATATCTGGATGAGTGCGTAAAAAATCTGCTAGGGGTGCCCAGTAATCTTTAGGTTTTGAGTTTGTTGGGAGTTCCTCTTCGTATGTTTTCAGAGTATCTTTACAATATACCATATTTTTTATCCAATTCTTACTGCTAGGGCATTGTTTACTATCCCAAAACATTGATATTCTTCTCTTCACCAATAGTAACGCTATAGTACATAACTTTCGCTTTACAGAGCGCAAATATTTCACCAGGCCCAATAGACATGTTTGTATTGTACAGTCAAGAGTGGATTCTAGCACTCTGCCTAGTATTTCGGTTATTTCCTCCCAGTATTCCCTAATTTTGACGCAATTCCATGCTAAATGGATAAAGTGCGTTTTCCTCCCCACATCTTCGGCAACGTGCGTCAGCTCTAAGCCCACATTTCTGCAGTTTAAGTGGAGTGTGATATGTTTGATGTAAATATTTATAGTGTATCATTCGTAAGTTGCCGTTAGGGGTGAGCATTTCGGTCAGTGCACAGTTATGCCAGTCTTCTAACGGTGATTCCAGATGGATATTCCATCTTTCCCATGCCCTTCTAGTGTCCCCCGCTATGTTTTCTTGTAATAGTTTATATAGTTTTGATACTAGATGTACATTATTGGAGTTGGTAATAATCATTTCTAATGCCGTCAATGTCGGGGGCTCATTGGGAAAAACGGGATATAGGTTCTTTACCGCTCCTCGTAATCTATGATATGCAAATTTAAATAATAAGGTTTGATTACTGATGTAACTGAGGTCATTAGTATCAATGAACCTGCCGTCTTTATATAGATCTCCCATCGTATCTATACCAACTTATTGTAGCATAGACATTCCATCCCCCTCTTGCGACACAGATATAGGAGGATGCTGTCGCAATGGCATTGCTGGCGCATATAATGGTAGTTTATGTGCTATTTTTCCCATGCGCTGCCATGCAAAATTAGTGGTGCGTATGGTATTTATTTCATTCTTGGCTATATGTGTACGCTGGTATGTCAATATGCTACTAAGGGCCTGATTCCGATGCGGTTAGGAAAGCATTCCCACCTAGGGCCCGATTCCGATGCGGTTAGGAAGGCTTCCTAATGGCATTTGCTCCTTCCGAATCGGATCGGGAACATGTCTTCCCAACCGAGGGCCAGATTACGATGCGGTTAGGAACATAGGCTCCCATAGAAGTCAATGGGAGTCCAACCAAATCGTATCTGGAAGCATCCGGATGCATCATACTCGGTCGGTCGGACTCTCCCGATCCGAGTCGGTCGGAAACCATTTCCAAACCGATTCGATCGGGAAGATTTCCTAACCGCATCAGAATCGGGCCCTAAGTGGGATGGGGTGTGCATCTCCATCTTCTACCGCTACATGTGTCACATAGCGTACCGGGTGAAACCAATAGTGCGTGTATTGCGCATGTGCGCAGAGATAGTAGAGTAAAAAATCTGGTACCGCAAAGCCCCTTTTGAGTAGGGTAGTGTTAATGTTCTCAGTTCAATACGTGCTTGCTTGCCTGCCCATATTAGCCGTGTTATACTGGTGGTTAGTTTTTGGAAAACTGGCGCTGGGGGGGTATGGGGATATTATTAAATAAATAAAGGAATTTAGGTAGGACCACCATCTTTACGATGGCCACTCTGTCTGCCAGGGATAGTGGTAAATGAATCCATCTTTCGACTTGCTCTTCTAATTTCATTATGGCTGCTCCATAGTTTACTCTTATTACTGTCTCAGGGTCCCTATGGTACCATACTCCTAGGTATTTGACAGGGCCTTCCTGCCATTCTAGTGGGAATTCTATTAGATGCGGTTTGGTAATTTCCATTAATGGGATTATACTGGATTTACTCCAGTTAATCTGGAGGTCCGAATGTCGTCCAAATTTAATACATTCCCGTAGTAGGGGAAGTAAATTATTCCGGGGTTCGCGTACGTATAATACCATATCGTCCACATAGAGGGAGATATTTATGGGGCGTTGAAGAAATTGTAATGCTGTGGCTTTGTGTTGTTTCCGGATCTTGCACGTTAGCGGTTCCAGCGCAATGGCAAACAATAAGGGTGACAGTGGACATCCCTGTCTTGTTCCACGCTTTATCTGAATCACATCTGACATATGTTTATTTACTTTTATGGGTGCTACAGGTTTGGTATATAAGATCTTGATCCATTGCAGCAGGCTGGGGGGTAGTCCCATTTTTTGCAAAACAGTGAATAGATATATCCACTCAACAGAATCGAACGCTTTGGCAGCATCTAGTAGTACTGCCGCCGCCTCCAACTCTGGATTAAGTTGATGAGATAGGGCGAATAAAGTGCGTATGTTGTGTGCAGTGGATCTGTTGGGTATGAACCCTGATTGGTCAGGTAGGATAATATAAGGCATGAGGGGCTGTAACCTTTTAGCTATGATTTTCGCTAATATTTTTGTGTATGTGTTAATTAAGGATAATGGTCTATATGATTCGCAGATGTCCGGATCTTTGTCAGGTTTTAACCCCTTCGATGCTCATGACGGAATGGTTCCGTCATGAGCATCGGTGCTCCTGTGCTCATGACGGAACCATTCCGTCATGAGGACAGGGGCAGGAAATCCCTCTGCTGTAAACAGCAGAGGGATTTCCATTTTGTTTTGTGCCTCGGGAGGTGGGGAAGAGCTTCCCCAACCTCCCGAGGCCCTCCCCTGGTTTTCTGTGTAATGACGATCATGCGCATGGCGCGCTGTCGTCATTACATTGAAAACTAAACAAACTGAGTTTCAGTTTCAGTGTTTCAGTGTTTGTGGGGCTATCTTAGCCCCCCGAGCACCGAAACACTTGGGGGAGGTATCGTTGGAAAGGGGAGAATCTCCCCTTTCCAATGGTACCCTTCCCTAGTGGATCCCTGCTTGGGGATCACCCCAGGAGGGCGATCCCCAAGCAGGGATCCACCCACTAGCGCCAGGGAGGGGGGAGCGGCCCCTTGGGCAAGGGCCTTTGCTCACCCCATTGTTTTTTGGGCATACCAGTCTTTCTGCCCCCCCCCCGGGGCAGAAATCTCACTAGCACCAGGGATTTTTTTCTAAAAAATTTACTTAGGGTGGGGGCTGCCCAAAACGGGCATGCCAATGCCCCCACCCCCCCTCACCAAAATTACAGCCTTTCTGCCCCCCCCCGGGGAGGCAAAAATCCCTCTAGACACCAGGGATTTTTTTTCGGCAAATGAAATTAGGGTGGGGGCTGCCCAAAACGGGCATGCCAATGCCCCCACCCCCCCAAAAAAAATTAAAATATTTCTGCCCCCCGGAGGGGCAGAAAGCCCACTAGCGCCAGGGATTTCCCCCCCCCGCAATTTTACTTAGGGTGGGGGCTGCCCAAAATGGGCATGCCAATGCCCCCACCCTGCCAAAATTGCAGCCTTTCTTCCCCCCCCTGGGGGCAGATGGGGGCAGTAGCCCCCAATCTGCCCCGACGGGGGGGCAAAAAGCCCACTAGATGCCAAGGATTTCTTTTGGGCAATTGAAATTAGGGTGGGGGCTGCCCAAAACGGGCATGTCAATGCCCCCACCCCCCAAAAAATATTACAGTCTTTCTGCCCCCCCTGGTGGGCAGATGGGGGCACTAGCCCCCACCTGCCCACCCCGGGGGGGCAGAAAGCCCACTAGATGCCAGGGATTTTTTGGGGGCAATTTTACTTAGGGTGGGGGCTGCCCAAAACGGGCATGCCAATGCCCCCACTCCCCCACCAAAATTGCAGCCTTTCAGCCCCCCCTGGGGGGGGGCAAAAAGCCCACTAGATGCCAGGGATTTATTTTGGGCAATTGAAATTAGGGTGGGGGCTGCCCAAAACGGGCATGTCAATGCCCCCACCCCCTCCCAAAAAAATTACAGGCAAAGGCCCAAAACATTTTGTGATAGGCAGTTTTGATGTTGCCTCAATATGTTTTGGGCCCTTGCCTGTCGCGGGTACTTGGGCCTCCCACACGAGTGAGGCACCATTTTTATCGGGAGACCTGGGGGAACGCTGGGTGGTAGGAAATTTGTGTCAGCCCGGTGATGCCACAACTTTCCCACACAAAAATGTGTGAAAAAGGTGATTTTTTCAGCTAAATTTCAGGTTTGCAGGGGATTCTGTGTAAGAAAACGTTGGGGGATCCACGCAAGCCATACCTCCCTGGAATCCAACGGGTGTCTAGTTTTCAGAAATGTGTGGGTTTGGTAGGTTTCCCTCGGTGGCCGCCGAGCCCCGGGCCAAAAAGTCATGGGACCCCCCTTGCAAAACCAGGTTGGTTTGTGATAGGTAACTTTGATGTCGCCTCAATAGGTTTTGGGCCCTTGCCTGTCGCGGGTACTTGACCCACCCACGCAAGTAAGGTGCCATTTTTCTCGAAAGACTTTGGGGAATGCAGGGTGGGTGGAATTTTGTGAATCCACGCAGATTCCAGAACTTTCCACCACAGAAATGTGCGGAAAATGTGGTTTTTTTTTTACAATTTTTTTAGGTTTGCAAGGGATTCTGGGTAACAGAACCTGGTGAGAGCCAGTCAAGTCACCCCATCCTGGATTCCCCTGGGTGTCTAGTTTTTAAAAATGTATAGGTTTGCTAGGTTTCCCTAGGTGCCGGCAGAGCTAGGGTTCAAAAACTACACCTAGGCACTTTGCAAAAAAAGGGTCCTTTTTCGCTGTGAAAATGTGGTGTGACCACGTTGCGTTTTGTGCTGTTTCCTGTTGCGGGGACTAGGCCTACCCACACAAGTGAGGTACCCTTTTTCTCAAAAGACTTAGGGGAATGCGGGGTGGGTGGAATTTTGTGGATCCATGCAGATTCCAGAACTTTCCACCACAGAAATGTGAGGAAAATGTGTTTTTTTTGACAATTTTTTAGGTTTGCAAGGGATTCTGCGTAACAGAACCTGGTGAGAGCCAGTCAAGTCACCCCATTCTGGATTCCCCTGTGTGTCTAGTTTTCAAAAATGTATAGGTTTGCTAGGTTTCCCTAGGTGCCGGCAGAGCTAGGGTTAAAAAACTACAGCTAGGCACTTAGCAAAAAAAGGGTCATTTTTCACTGTGAAAATGTGGTGTGTCCACGTTGCGTTTTGTGCTGTTTCCAGTCGCGGGGACTAGGCCTACCCATACAAGTGAGGTACCGTTTTTCTCGAAAGACTTTGGGGAACGCGGGGTGGTTAGAATTTTGTGGATCCACGCAGATTCCAGAACTTTCCACCACAAAAATGTGAGGAAAATGTGTTTTTTTTGACAATTTTTTAGGTTTGCAAGGGATTCTGGGATTCTGGGTAACAGAACCTGGTGAGAGCCAGTCAAGTCACCCCATTCTGGATTCCCCTGTGTGTCTAGTTTTCAAAAATGTATAGGTTTGCTAGGTTTCCCTAGGTGCCGGCAGAGCTAGGGTTAAAAAACTACAGCTAGGCACTTAGCAAAAAAAGGGTAATTTTTCATTGTGAAAATGTGGTGTGTCCACATTGCGTTTTGTGCTGTTTCCTGTCATGGGCACTAGGCCTACCCACACAAGTGAGGTACCGTTGTTCTCAAAAGACTTTGGGGAACGCAGGGTTGGTGGAAATTTGTGGATCCACGCAGATTCCAGAACTTTCCACCACAAAAATGTGAGGAAAATGTGGTTTTTTTGACAATTGTTTAGGTTTGCAAGGGATTCTGGGTAACAGAACCTGGTGAGAGCCAGTCAAGTCACCCCATCCTGGATTCCCCTGGGTGTCTATTTTTTAAAAATGTATAGGATTGCTAGGTTTCCCTAGGTGCCGGCAGAGCTAGTGTTAAAAAACTACAGCTAGGCACTTTGCAAAAAAAGGGTCATTTTTCACTGTGAAAATGGGGTGTGTCCACGTTGCGTTTTGAGCCGTTTCCTGTCGCGGGCACTAGGCCTACCCACACAAGTGAGGTACCATTTTTATCGGGAGACTTAGGGGAACACAGAATTGTAGAGCAACTGTTATTACCTATTGACTTTTGATGCATTTCTGCCTTCCAAATGAAAGACAATGTGTAAAAAAGAAGTCATTTTGAAAAATGACCTATAATTCTCATGCTAGTATGGGTACTCCCAATTTCGGAAATGTGCAAATATCTACTGTTTCTAAACTCTATATTTTGTTCCCATTTCAGAAATACATAGGTGTCTTTCATACCGATTTTTCCATGTATAAATTTTCCCAGAATAATTGCTATATACTCGGTCCATAATAAAAAAACATTGCAAGACGCTGCTCAGTTATTGGCGCTGAGTTCGTCGGGTTCTTGGTGAACCTACAAGTCCTATATATTGCCACAACCAGAAAGGTCTAGCGGATGTAATGGTATATTGCTTTTAATTAGCTGTCATAATTAGAAGAAGTTACAGGTGAAAACGTTGACACAAATGGCTGTTTTTTTCAACTAATTTTCAATTTTTCCTATATTTAACTGTTTGTTTCTATAAAGAAAACTTGAAGGATCTACACAAATGACCCCTTGCTGAATTCAGAATTTTGTCTACTTCTCAGAAATGTATAGCTTTCCAGGATCCATTATTGATTTCATACCCATTTCTACCATTAACTGGAAGGAGGTTGAAAGCACAAAAAATAGCACAAATAGGCTATGTCCCAGAAAAATGCCAAAACTGTGTAAAACATTTTGGTTTTCTGACAAAAGTCTGCTCGTCACTGAAAGCTGGGAAGATGGTGATTTCAGCACCACAATCCCTTTTTTGATACCATTTGCAGGGAAAAAACCAGATGCTTTCATCTGTAGCTCTTTTTTTTGCATTTTTCCCAAAAAAAACAAAATGTAGCTGTATTTTGGCTCATTTCTGGGTACCCTCTAGGGGAATCCACAAACCCTGGGTACCTTTAGAATCCCCATGATGTTGGAAAAAAAGGACGCAAATTTGGCGTGGATACCTTATGTGGTCAAAAAGTTACAGGGGCCTAAGTGCGAACTACCCCAAATAGCCAAAAAAAGGCTTAGCACAGGGGGGGAAAAGGCCTAGCAGTGAAGGGGTTAAGAGGGCTATTATCAGTGCTTTCCACAGTGTGGGGGGAAGTATTTGCTTTTCGTGAGCGTCTCCATACATTTCCACTAAATAGGGGCTCAGTATGTCTACATATTCTTTATAAAATTCTCCGGTGAAGCCGTCTGGTCCTGGGGCCTTTCAATTGGGTAATGCTTTTATGGCGTCCTTAACATCTTCTGTCATGATTGGTTGCGCTAAGTATTCCCTTTGATTATCAGAAAGCCATGCTAATGCTATGTCATCCAAGTATTCTAGGACTTCTTGTGTCTTAGCTGTATCTCGGGATGCATATATTTCTCCGTACGTGGCCATAAAGGCTTCTAGTATGCCTATAGTGTCATAGTGCAGGGGGCCCTGTGCATCTTGAATTTTAATTACCGTGTGGGGTTGGTGGTCCTTACATATTTTTTGTGGCAGTACTCTACCTGACCTACTGCCTTCGCCATATGATCTAGCTGTTTGTTGTCTTGCTATGTATTTAAGCTCACTATCTGCGTATTCTTGATATTTAGACAACACTTCCCTAATGGTTCCGAGTATGGCAGTATCACATGTATGTACATATTCCTCCTCTAATTTCCTGAGCGTAGTTTCACATCTAGTTAGTTGATGCCGTATGTCTCTCAGTATCCCTGTGGTCGTACTTATGCAAATACCACGTGTAGTTGCTTTAAATGCTTCCCACAGTAGGCTGGCATCATCTACAGAGGTTTTATTTAGTCGGACGTGGTCTTCTATGGCTTCCCTTATTGTGGTGTTGTACAATGGATCTAGGAGTGCTTTTGCATTGAATCGCCATGTATATGGTGGCGGTATATAATAAGGGAGTTCTAGTGAAAGTAGTACTGGGTTGTGGTCCGATAATGTCTTTGGCAGGTGTTTGATATTATGCATCCAGGTGCTAGCTACTTCTGTCGTTAACCAGTAATCTATTTGTGTCAAACTGTTATGGACCGTGGATGTATGCATGCTCTCTGATTGCTGTGGATTTCGCAGGCGCCAGATGTCTACCATCTTGAATTCGGACATACCCTGTCTTACCACCTTAGCTGCACGCTTGTGAGGCTCTTTTGCTGTGCCTGATCTATCTTGCTCGTCATTAAGTGAAATATTGAGATCTCCGCCCCATAGTATTTCCATGTCTGGTAATTCTCTTAATTTTCTCCATATATTTATAAAGAATTCGGGATCATCTGTGTTTGGTCCATAAATGTTAACTAAGCCTACACGATGGCCCCGTAGGTGCCCTGTGACAATGATATATCGTCCATGCTCGTCTTTGAGAATGTGATCTATTATAAATTGTACCCCTTTTTTGATTAGTATTAAGACACCTCTAGAATAGGAAGAATAGGACGATGCGAGTACCGTTTCTGCCCATTTACTACCTATTGTGAATTTGTCAGCTTTTGCTAAGTGGGATTCTTGCAGCATGGCTATTTCAATATGGTGTCTATCCAAATACGTGAACATCTGCCTTATTTTCTTTGGGTTATTTAGTGCCCTTATATTCCAGGTTAATAATCGGATCCGTGACGACCCCTTTGTACTATCCATACCAGATTGTGCAATATACACATGATGTATGTAACATACTCCCTTGAGAGTTTGTATCGTGCTTTATATGCCCATCGTTGTCGCATCTTATGAAAGTCTTACTCTCCATTACATTTAGTACTGTATATCGATTGCATTTGCCTGACAAACCAAACATTCCACATATCCCCCCACCCACTTTAGCATCCCAATCATGCCAAAGACATACCCATTTAAACAAAAATAACAACATTTCAACTGCTTCGGGGGGCACCCACTGGAGGGCCGCTGCAGTACACATTTTGTTTTCCAATTCACCCAACAATCAGTTATTGCAGGACCTTCAGGATTGGTGCACTTCCCCACCGGGGTAAAACAATGCTGTTCAAAGAAATACAAGAAAACAAAAGTAGTGCTTCACTGGTAAACTTTGTAAAGCGACGCTAATGTGTTTGCGTGTGAATAGAATAATTCTGGCCACTTTGCGACCACTCTACCTTGCTTTATTTTGTTATTTATTTAATTTTCATATTTTGGACCATTTATTCCAGAGTCTGCACTTTGCAATAGGAAAATGTCAAAAAAGACGACATTTCCACCAAAAGTGTGTGTTTTTCTTTTTTCCCATTTCACAAGTGAGCGAAAACAAAAGGAGGAAAGAGAGGGTCAGAACCGTTTCTTGAAGTCACAGTTTTCAGTAAGTGAGGAGGAGCTAGACAAAATAGAGGAAGAAAGAGAGGGAGGGAGCAGCTGCCAGAGGCAGGTCAGACGTGGACACTGTACTTGTCTTCTCTAGGCAAGTATGAAAAGACAGAGTCCTTTTCCTTCACTGCCCGCCCCGCCCGTCCCCGAGCGGCCAAAAATGCCGAAACTTATCTGTAGGCCTCCACTATTTCTGCTGTCCTGGGACGCATGTTTAAATTTAAAAAGTAGGGGAAGAGAATATATTGATTAAAAAAAGTAGGGGCATGCCGTGCCCTGCTGATCATGCCCACTTTGACCACTGGTCTCACCATATGCCTGAAAGCATGCAGGCATGTGTCTGTGCCTTTCGCTAGTAGCATAACTAACATAAAAGAAACATAGGATTAGATGTATACCTGTGTTTTGTAGGTCTAGCATCTTCATATGTAGAACACGTGTGTAAATACATGTACAAGTACAGACATACCTCAGTCACAACTCCAAGCAATTCTTTCAACTTGACAGACTACACTTCCCATTTCAAGCAGATACCTAAATTTATATGGCATACTTGAAGTGTATCTTTCCACAGAGTCATACAAAGTAGCCTAATCACTATTTGCTTTGCCAGCATGTTTTAAACCTCACTTTTCTCTTGCAGCTTCACTATTCAGCGACTACTCAGAGTGTTGGTTTTAGCCAAATATAAACAGGCAACCTTTCACATGTCTCTGTTATAAGTCTCACCATATTCCTGAAAGCTTGCATGCATGTCTCTGTACCTTTTGCTTGTGTTATCATATATAAAAGAAACATACAACTAGATGTATACCTGTGTTTTATATGTATAACATCTTCAGATGCATAATACGTATGAGATTACATGTGTGAGTAGAGACATACCTCAGTCACAACACCACGCAGACCTTAAAACCTGAAAGATGGAACTTCCCATTTCAAAGAGACACCTAAAATTATGCGGCGTACTTCAACTGTAGTTTTCCACAAACTGATACAAACTACCATAATCACTAATACATCTACCAATGTACACATATTACGAGGCACAATCTATTTCAATGATCATTTCAGTACAATAAAACAAACTACAATACAAATCTGTACATTTCATAATATATTTCAAACATCACACTTCATCACTATAATAATTTCAAAACTTTGAAAATAATGCTTTTCAAATCTAAAAATATCACTACAAAGAGTGAAGCACTACAACATAATACATAACACACCTTACATATGTGTAACTCACCTCTGTAATAGTATTGCAGAATATGAAATATCAGAAACTCATAAAAGATTTTCTTTCTCACACAATAAATGTAATGCAGCACTTTCAAGAAGGTAAAACCAGTAATGGCAAACTTTCCCTTTCTTCCTCCAAACAAATAAATGTAAGTAACAAATCAAATTGCTTCCTACATTATTTCAAATTGTGAAACACATTTCTACTGGTTAGACATATTAACCATTTCTAAATGTTACGGTGCCGGAGTGTAGCGTCCCGATGGAGCCGCGAACCCTTACGGGAGTTCAAAAACCTATTTCCAATAATACTAGTATTATGTTTTTTAACATCACACCACTTCTAAACATAGTACTTATTTGGGAAAGCTTACTGTAGCAGCATATCACAAATATAAGTTAGCATTTCATATTATAAAACGACAGTTAAGTTTCAACCCTTCCCTCATTCTGCTTAATCCTAGTTTCCATAATAACACTTTTTGCAACATTGAACTCTACCAGAAGGTCGCAAGTTCACCATATGTTCAAGTTCAGCACACTAGCTTACTAAAGCAAATAGCAGGTATGGTTGACTTTTGCAAAATATTAGCTTATCCTATCTACCATACCTTTTAAACAATTTCTATAACCAATCAGAAAAATGCTTCTTAAGCAAAATAACATGCATCCTATTTTGAGTGCACAATGTTAATAACAGCCAATCACTTATCTGCTTTTTCAAAAACAGCATCTTCTCCACCATTTTAGATACCTCTCATTCTACCAACTGACTACCTGAGCTACAGACATCTTATCATTCTTTCCAGACATCCCTTCAAGATGCATACAGTATGGACTGTAGGACACAGCTATGTTTTCTGGTGCAAAAGGTATGCTGAACACAGAGGTATTGACAAAGACCTTGGTTTGGAAAATGTGGATATTAAATGGTTGGCACAGAGAGGACTAAAGTGGCACCAATTGATGCCTTTGGCTAAAACCGTTTCGCATCTCCAACCCCCGTCCTCATGATTGTGCACTGTGGTGGAAATTACCTAGGCACATTGACTGGGGTTGGGCTGGACATCCTAATGAAGGTTACCTTCGCACAATTGATGTTGCTTTTGCCTCAAACTGTCTTTGTTCATTCTAATGTATGTCAAAGACAAAAATTGAAGTGGTCAAATCAATTCTGTCCACAGATTGAGAAAGCTAGGAAGAATGTCAGTAAAGCTGTTTCTGCTTACCTCAGAGATCATAGGATGGGCTCCATCTATAACAACAATTTCTGTTTTGATATGCATGACATCTACAGACATGATGGAGTTCATTTCACAGATAAAGGAAACAGAGTTTTTCTCAACAACCTCAAGCTGTGCATCCGCACTTAAATGCAGCTCATAATAAAAACAATGGCTCTTTTTAGAGCCAACCTATAACCCGATGCCAAGAACGGCTCTTGAAGGGGGTCTGCGTGGCCCCCCTCCCATCAAGTTTAAAGCCCCGGGGAGGTGGTGGTCCCCGGGGGTCCTCAACGGACACCCGCCCTTAATCTATGTATCCCCTGGGGAGGTGTTGGTCCCCGGGGCAGTGTGGGGGAAGCAGGTGCCCCCACACTTCTTTTTAAAAATTGAAGCCCCGGGAAGCTCCCCCCACCCATAATAAAGGAATAAACCGTGCGGGACAGGAGTCTCCCCCATGCATTTTTAGTAAAAAGCCCTGGGAAGGTGGCGGTCCCCGGGGCTGCAGGGGGCCGCATGCCCCCCCACATACTATTAACAAAGCCCCAGGGAGGTGGCGGTCCCTGGGGCTGCGGGGGCCACCGCAGGCCCCCACATAATAATTATGTATTGCCCCCGGGACCTGGCCCACCCGGCGACTTAAAAGAAACAAAGCACTGGAGACCGCGCTTCATTTTTTAAAATATTTTTGGTGGGATTCGCGCATTCTACGCATGCACGAATCCTGCAGAAAACATTAAAAAAAATTGTTTTGGCCCTGGGGGTCCCTGTAGGACCCCCTGACAAGGCCTAGAGAGTTAGGGTGTTTCTACCCTGCCCCCTTTTCTTGTTTTTTAATGTTTTTTTACCTTTTTGCTTGTAACTCGGTTCAATTGAATAACAAGATGGCTGCCAACACGTTCTGGTTTGAAGTGTTGGCAGTCAATCAGAGTCAACCTCGTGCTCGGGAGGGTTCGCGGATCTACCACGCTCACCAGATACTAATATCTATTTAAATATCAATTTCTCAGGAACTACTGAACGGATTTACACCATTTAACGAAAAGAGTGCTTTCTGGCACAAAAGCTACCTTTTTGCCAAATTAGGTGTAATTCCATTCAGCAGTTTGGGCTGTAGCCGTGTCTAAAGTTTCCTATGGAAATTAAGATGGAGAAAACACGTTTCAGGACCCCCTTTTTTCTCTGTCCCGCTTGACTTTCAAGACAGTAGCGCCCCATTAGTTTGGAAAATTTCGCAGATTCGTCAAATGGCGCCGAGGATATTGGCAAAAGAAAAAACGCTTTTCCTATGGAAACTAGGTCCTAACTATAACTACCTACTGTCGACCGACAGTAGGCAATATAGATTTTATTTGCCAATATCTTTGGCGTCGTTTGACAAGTCTTCGCTCAATTTTAAAAACTAATACTCCACTCAGTTTAGCTGCTGTGTTGAAAAATTCGGGATGATTCATCAAGCGGGGACCGAGAAAAAGGGAAGGTCCCAAACGCTTTTTCTCCATGTTAATTTCCAGTAGGAAACTTTAGACACGACTGCAGTCTGAATTGCTGAATGAAATTACACCAAATTTTGCAAAAAAGTAGCTCTTGGTCCAGAAAGCACTCTTTTTGTTAAATGGTGTAAATCCGTTCAGTAGTTCCTGAGAAATCTAAAGATTTCTCAGATATACAACTTTGGCTGCGGTGGATTCCCTAACCCTCCCGATCTCGTGCCTTAGATCTGATTGGCCTCCATCACTTCAAACCAGGAAGTGTTGGCAGCCATCTTGTGACTCGGTAACCAAGTCACAAGCAAAAAACAAGAAAAGGGGGCACACCCTGACCCCCTAGGCCTGTTCAGGGGGTCTCACAGGTACGCCCAAGGCCCAAAAAAAGCATCAAAGACTTCCTTCAACCCTGCCACAGCCTCTGGACTCTGACAACTGTGAGTTTTGTACTGCCAAGTCCTGCCAATCCGGTCCTGGGCCCTTGGAGGTGGGTTTTCTGGTTGTTTCTGCAAGAATTCATGCTGTGCCGCCTTTGCTCCTGTCAGAATGGGCGCATCTCTTTGACGCTGGCACATCGCCCCTTCAAATACTTCACAGTGCCGACAGCACAGCTCAACGATGACGCATTGCCTTCATCAACAGGGGTTTGATGACGACGAATCCCTGAACTGTGCGACTGGGATCAGACTCATCGCCTACAATCATACACGGCAACGCATCACCTCTGACCACTTCTTACAGCTTGCTCCTCAACGTCGATGCTTCCTCTGTGAAGATCCTGTTTGCAGCAGGCTATGCGGGACTCCTGCATCCAATGCATGCACCATTGCAGTTGGCTTGACTTTTCAGATTTGAGCTCGGCCAGCGCGACCAGTTAGCCCCGGTTGGTGCTTTATGTCTCTACGCACTATGTTTACAGATATTCTTTAAAAAATCATAACTGCGATTCTACTTATTGTATTTTTGTCGCTTTGGTCTTGTTTTGTTCATAAAACTAAGCTCTATTTTTTTAACCTGGTGTGCATTGTTGTTGTGTGGTGTTTTTACTGTTTTACTGATTTGAGTGTTGCACAAATACTTTGCACATTGCCTCTTAAGTTAAGTCTGACTGCTCTGTGTCAAGCTGCCAGAGGGTAATTTAGGGTATGCATCTGACTTACCCTGTCTTTTGCCTCCTGCTTGGACAGGGTGCATACCTCTGCCAATCAGAAAACCAATTTCTAATAATTTTCTAAACATTTGTTGACCCCCTGGGTAGCCCAGGTAAAGAATAGCTGATGTAGAGCATCTACACTAATAATTGTGCTTTCAAGCTTAGACTTTTTTTTGTCTCACAAATAGCATATAACAATTATTGTAAGCAGGGAAACAACTCTCCTAATATTCAGGATATCTCTTCAGTGGGATTTTACCTTACTGCACTAATTGAACTTCATACACCCTGGTTTAGGTTAATTACCTTTTGTTAAAACATAATTACCTTTTGTTAAAACAAATTCACAGCCTGTGCATCTCTTTGAAAAGCTCTACCACCTGATATGTGTCACTCATTCTTGATAGTCTCTAAATGCTTCGCTATTCGTAGTTTCAAATTCAAATTGGTACCTCCAGCATATAAAAACTGCAGGCACATTAGAAAATATAAATATTTCATTTTTAACGAAACAAATTATTGGGATGTTTTCAAATAAGTATGACAAATGAGTGCAGTCATCAGTACATGGTCATTTGAATTAGAGATTATAAACTCTGGTATCGTAGGAGAGTGTCTCCACAGTCCCAAGGGAGTTTGGGGATCCTAAAACCTAAGATACCATTGTGGTGCTCATTTCTCAAAGTACCTCCACACACAAACACCCTGCTCCCTGTGGCTAGAAAATACCAATCATATGTTGCTGTGCTTTTGTGACAAGACCCTGGATCAGTACACTGGTATCTCAATGGTCTTGTGGCAATCTAGGCTATGGGCCCAATTTGGAGGGTGTCATAGAATAATGTATGTACATTGTCTCTTTAAGCAACAATGAGACTGATGTGAAGGAGTGCCTGTGTGTTTCTGCTGATGCTCAAGTTTTGTAAGTTTCTAAGCAAAGTCATCTTAGTGGTGAGCCCCAGTGGCCAACACACCACTGCTGAGAGGAAGTTGGCTACCCCTGCTAAATTATCTGTATTTTCTGCAAAGCCATGTTCCTTGCATAAAATGGCCTTCCAGTCCACAGTTCTTAGACATGCTTAGGGGCAGTCAATTCTTATTCCTTGGAGCATTCTAAGGGGCATATGTATCAAGCCTTATTCCCGTTCGCAAACGGGCCGATTCTCAGAATCGGCCCGTTTGCGACTGGCAAAGCCTTGGGATGTATCATCCCAAAAGGCCATCGCAAAATAGGGAATCTCAAAATTTGCGATTCCCTATTTTGCGAAAGCATTTAAGGAATCGCAAATTGCGATTCTTTAATTGCTATTCTGGAAGCACCCGAAATTTGCGATTTGCCCTTAAGGAATCGCAAATTACCACCAACTCCAAGTTGGGGGTAATTTGCGATTTCCAAGAAAAATGCACTTTTTAGCATTTTTCAAAATGCCATGTGGCGCACATACATGCCCCTAGGGCATGTATGTGTGCCACATGTGCACACATGCACATTTCAGGGGTGCAACAGGGTGTCCTTTTGACACCCCTGCACCCTTGAAATTGCATTCGCAATTAGCGAGTACCTAATGGGTACTCGCAAATTGCAAATGTCTTCCCATTCATTCCTATGGGCTTCTAGGCCCATAGGAATGAATGGGAAGGTATTCGTTAATTGCGAATCGCAATTTGCGAGTCGCAATTAAGGAATATGTAGGAATCGCAATTATTATTGCGAAACCTACATACATTTCATTTTGCGAGTCCTTAATAGCGATTCGCTAAAATTCGCTATTAAGGACTCGCAAAACGTTTTTTTGATACATATGCCCCTAAGTGTCAAATATATATATGATAGAGATTTTTCAATTGAGTTGAACAGAATTGACCCAAGACTGTTGCTTCTCTTGGAGCGATCATGGAATGTCGCCCTCTGTAGTGAAAAGGAACTCTCCTTATACGTGAATTGAATCAGGCAGGAACACGTAGGTTTTATTAGCATAAAACATCTTCTTTATTCATGTACATAAAGGAGCCCACATCTGAGAGATCCTTCTCGTTGGTTTGTCAGTTGAACTGCCAGAGTACAACGTTAGTCACCGTGGAGAAGGAACTTAAATGGCAGGGCCATGTTGAACATAAACATCTCATCTTATTACTTACACAAGCATGTGTCACGAGAAAGACAATTGACACAAATGAGAGACTGATGTCCCAACACTACATTATCTCCCTCCTTTACAACAAAACAAATATTTGACATTTCCATAAATATGAACAAAATATGAATTTATTTTAAAACAAGCAAGTGTATGATAAACAAGAATTCTTCAGTCAGAGTATATATGTAAATGAAACTAAAAAGGACCAAGTGCATGTAGAAATCTTTAAATCTTGCTTGTAAAGGAGCATTGCTAGCAACCTTTGCATAACCAGCTGCAATGCTTTGTGGAGGAGATGCATTATGGCTCAAAAGTGTATCATTCACAACAGAGTTATTTTCCATACTTACTGGTATTGCATTTGTAGAAGGAATTTCCTGAGTAACAACTGATGCAGTGGATGTTGCGTCTGAACCATTCAAATCATTCAAAGATATCCAGGGAACATCTTCCCCTTGTACCTTATCAACATTGCGTCTGTGTTTAATAATCAAATGAGCTTGTTCCTTATTAAGTTTGACCACAGATCTCTTACTCCACCACCCTTTCCCTTCTATGTTGACTGAAGCTTTAGTCATTCTTAAGACTTTAACTGGAGCAGAGAATCTTGTTTCCCCCTTTCTTACCCTGTGTGGATGATTTAATAAAAACACTAGGTCTCCAACTTGAAAATCTGTACTATTAACTCCATGTTTGGAATCGTAATATTTCTTTTGAGTTGTTTGCACTTTCAAAGCTTTTTCCCTAACAGTTTGGTTGAGATTACACCAACACCTCTTTTCTTTATCCGTAATATCCCTAATCCAGTCAGGGCAAGTTACCGTTTTGGGTGATCTTTTTCTTAACATACTAAAAGGAGATAAACCAGTAGTACTGTGGGGCATTGTACAATAAGCCCAAACCTTTTGCCTAAGAAAATTCTCTACCTCAAAATTATTAGCCACAGCTGTTTGAATACACTCTTTCATGAATCTATTTATCCTCTCCACTAAACCATTTGAAGTGGGAGAATAAAGTGCCACCTGCAAATGTTTGACATGATATTTACTTACAAATTCTTTCATGTGTTCAGAAGTAAAATGTGTGCCATTGTCTGTTACCAATTCCCTTGGTGCTCCCTCAATTTCAAAAAATGTCTTTAAAAATTCAATTACACATGTTGTTGAAGCACATGGAACAAAGTCAAAATAGACCCATTTGGAACAATAATCTATAAGAACAATCAAATACGTTTGACGTGCAGGAAGAATTTAAAATGTTCCTGCAAAATCTAATGCAACCTTAGACCAAACTTCATCTGGTATTGGAACAGTATGTAATGGCGTATTGTGAGTTGACCAATGTTTATCTGACAGTAAACAAGTGGTACATTTTGAAATCCAATTGGAGACCTGACTGTCTAATGAAGGCCACCAAAAAAATTGTTTTAGCATTTTACATGCACTGCCAACACCTAAGTCTCCAGAATGAGCTGCTTCAATCAATTTACTTCTAAGAACATCAGGTTGAATACAGACATCATTTCTCATTAATACCCCATTTGAGAGTGTCAACTCTTCTTGACTTTGACCAAACGGTTTATGGGGAGAAATCAAAGCTTTATCTTTAGGCCACCCCTTCAACATATGTTCTTGCACTTTTAATAAAAGCTCATCTTTGTTCAAGGCATCTAACCATTCAGATTTGGAAATGACGGTACTTGAAAAGCCTAATGCATCATCCAGAGTTGCCACAACACACTCAACATCATTTTTTAGATCTACCATATCAGGAACAGTTGTAGGTAATCTAGATAAACAATCGGCTCTCACATTAATGCTACCAAGAACATGTGCAATAGTAAAATTGTACACTTGAAGTCTGGATAAAAGTCTTACTAGTCTAGCTGATGCCCTCCCTGAGCCCTTGCCTTTGAGCATGTGTATAAGTGGTTTATGGTCATTGTAAAGCATGAAATTTGAGCCCCAAAGGAATGTTTTACATTTTTCTATGGCCAATGAGCATGCCAGTGCCTCCCTTTCTATGGTGCTATAGACCTTCTCAGATTTAAGTAGTAATCTTAATGCAAATCCAATTGTGTTTTCACTGCCTTGAATTATCTGCATTAGTGCTGCACCTAAACCCAACTGACTTGCATCGACCATTAAGGTGCAATTAACTTGTATGATCCTAGAGCAGGGGTCTGTACAATTACGTTTTTGATCGAATTAAAAGCCTGACTAGACTCCTCAACCCAAACATATTTTTAACCTTTCTTGAGTACACTTTGTAATGGTTGTACAACGAAAGCATAGCTTTGTATTAAGCGAGAATAATATTCAGCCATGCCAAGAAATGATTTGAGCTCTTCTTTGTCTTTAGGTGGAGGTACTTCTGAGATGGATTTGGCCAATGAACATTATGGTGTTATACCATCTTTTGAAATGTGATGTCCTAAGTAATCTAATTCTTGGACTAAAAATGGAAATTTTTCCATTTTTTATGTAATCCCAACTTTCTTGAAAGCATTCAACACTTGCTTTAAAATAAGATTGAGTTCCTCAAAAGACTTCGCAAAAATTAGTGCATCATCTTGATACGCTTGTGTGCTTCCTCTACCTGCAAGGATTGTGTCCATAAGTTTTTGAAAGCCACTCGCTGCAGACGCCAAACCAAAAGGAAGTCTTAGGAACTTATAGGACCCAAAAGGGGTTACAAAGGTTGTGAGGTCTTCGGAATCTGCAGCGAGTGGGACTTGGTGGTATGCTAAGCGTAGATCCAATAACGAAAAAAACTTTGCATCAGAGAGATTTGCTAATAAATCTTGAATTTTGGGAAGTGGGTGGCAGTCCACCAGTATGTTGTTATTGAGGGTACGCAAATCAGCAAACAAGCGTATGTCCCCTTCCCTTTTTCGTACAATAAGAATGGGACTTACCCATTCAGATGAGTCTGTGGAGATGATGATTTTGCTCCTTGAGTAATTTGTCCAGTAGCAATTTTTAATTCTGTCCTAATAGACAACGGGACTAGTTTAGCTTTGTGTGCAATGAGTTTTTGCATTTTTCTTTAATTTTGTCTTAATAACCTAATATTTTCTTTACTGAAGATTTTGTGTTTTTACCTGCAAATGAAACTGCATTTACTATACCAGCATTGCATGCTTCAAACTTATTCACATTGACATCTATGTTATTAACATTGTGTGAAAGTAACTCAATACCTATCCTTTTGCTTGAAATAATAGATCTTTCAATTGACTTTGCTAGATCAATAACTTCTGATAGGGCGGGGTCTCTACAATTTAGTAATCGTTCTTGTATCTTTTTTGAGTTATACCCAAAAACAAACTGGACTCTCAAGTTTATCTCTAAAGTGTAGCCAAAATTACAGTTTTGCTGCGGAGTGGCGAAGTGCAGATAGGTAATCCTCCACAGATTCATCTTGAGATTGATTTCTTTTAAAGAAATTGAATCATTCTAAAAGAACACTGGGTTACTCTGTGAACTTTTTTCCAATCTCGCTACGTTTTCTTTGTATTCATCCCAATTTTCTGGTTCAGGTGTTGGAATTATTTTTGGTAAATTTTCAAAAAACTTGTTGACCTTCTCTATCTAGGTTATTGAATAGAATCGCTGATTTCCTTTTTCAAGAAGGTTTTTTCTTCTTCTGGAGCAACTAAATAACTCTCAAATACTTTGAACAATTGCTGCCATGCAAAGATGGCTTTCCAGGAAGTTGGAGAAAAGGCTGCACATGTACCAAATGTTCAAGGTTGCTCGTATTTACTTTAGGTGACATAGCAATGTTAATAAATTGAATTAATAGTCTATACAGCAATACACAGAATGAAAAATAAGTTCGCTTGACTTTTGAAATAATGAAATGCAAGACAAAGCGTAAGGCAACCTCAAAGTAAACCCAAATTTAAGTAAAAAAACAAAAAATTCCAGGGATAAAAAATATGTACTCATGTAAAGGTAGTGCTGACAAATGTTACATGTTCACAAGTTCAAGAAAAGCAAGTTCCAGCTTTAAGCATGTTAAAACCAACATACTGCTTTGCAAATTCAAATGGAGTAATTTGGCTTGAAAAGATGGGGCTAGAGCGTGAAAACGTGCTCTCTGACCCTGCGCTGAATTTCTTTACCGCGCATGTGGGTTTAATGCTGATTACAATCGAGATCTGAAGTATGAGAGGCAGGTTGCAGGCAGGCTGCAGGCAATCTCTCAGTGACACTGCGGTGAACCACTCTAGTGCGCATGCATGTTGGATCGGCAATCTTTTTTCCGGATTTCAGGCAAACTCAAGTTGACCCCTGCGGTGAAGCAGTGTGCATGCGGGCTGAAACAGCACTTCTTGTGGGACGCTGCTGTCCTCTACAATGCATGTGGGATCGTGCAATGGGATGCGTAGTACGAGCGGCGTCTGCAAGCACGTTCAAGCCGAAGCATATAAGCCAAATATTTGAAAGAGAGGAAACTGAAACTGCAGGAGAAAACCTGACCGATGCCTCAAGCGAACAGGTGAGCCATATCTTCGGAGGTAAGCAAGCGATGTGGGTGGTGGGCTCCTTTCATTTCCCGTTCTTCGCCAAAATGTAGTAAAAAAGTACTCTCCTTATATGTGAAATGAATCAGGCAGGAACACGTAGTTTTTATTAGCATAACCCTGTTGCACAGCATTCTGGGGCAATCCAATATGGAGTCTTCAAGTTGGAAGTGGAAAGAGCTCTCTGTAGATCCTCAGCTCTGCCCCTAGTTCAGGCTACCGCCTGATCCTGTTCCACCACTCTTCAAGGTGATCCCCTCATGTGTTGGCTCCAGAGGTCTGCCGCTCCTCCTTTGTTCCAGTGGACCTGAGCTGTCCCAGCCCAGGTACTGTGAAAAGCTAATTATCAGGTGCAAATATCCTACCCACCCCTTCCTTTCGCAGTAACTGGGTCAGACACCGTTAAGTGATCTATTGTGTGGGGGAGGCCTTTGATCCTTCTCCTTGGGAGTAGAGCAATGAACTTGCCTCAGTAGAGCAGACGAAGGCCTGGAATCTGATTCAGAGTTGAGCCAGGGAACTGTGACAAATTGTAAAGTGCCATAATAAGTATAGTTAGGATGTTAAGACTCTCAACCTATACTGGGGGTGCATGTTTAACCCAAGATTAATATCTCTCTGGACCTTGTAGGCCAAAGTAGAGCAAAACTGTACCTTAGTAACGACTTCACTTATGTGTGATGATACAGTGTAAGCACCAAAGATCTTCAGTAAGCACTACAGACCTACAGTATAAATGCCCACTCAAATTTGAAGGTCTACCTCAGGTCAATACTAATCCCTGAAGAGTATCTTTGCAACAGGCTACCTGTCTCATAGGCACATTCCAAACATGTGCACATATGTGTATGCTCATATGTTCACGGGTAAGAAAGTCAGAAGCTTCTTACACTAGCTGTGCAGCAGCAGCCTTGTCTTAGAAGATGGACGCTGGCGGATAGCAATCTAAGTCCAGTTACTGTGAATTTACTGCATTTGAGACTCAGGTGTGAGACTCAAAGTAAAAGTCCAAAAAACAGATAGTGAATTTGGAAAATCCTGGGGTTCTAAATGTGCGAAACACAATCTACTACACTTACATGTATTTATAGTGCAAGAGCACACGACATGGAGTAACCTTATAAAAGTCTGTGCTTGCTAGCTGTGTGTCTCCTTATGCATAGTGAAAATGCGTGATGTTAATTTGTCTTTATGGTAAATCATAGAGGCTCTTTGTGAGAGTTCTTTAGACATGCAAGGGCCGCTTCTTATTACCTATTAATTTGAATTAATTATTTGTCAGATTTTGAGTTTAATTATAAGTAATTCTATTTCTACTACTGTTGTCATTTGGTTCACTTGGTCTATGTAATATCAATTGATAATATGATATTTTACATACCTTCTCCAAATCAGTCTACACAATGAAACAAAAGTATCCTCTTTTATTAAACCTTTATGAATATTTTTGAGGCTTCAAAAAACGATATTTTTGGATCATAAATTAATTCTCTATGGGGAATGCCTCATGCACTGTGGATTCGATGAGAGCTTTCTGCTTAGAGAATACATTTGAAGCTTTAGATTTTCCTTTAAATTGATGCTTTAATCTTATTATTTTCAAGGTATATTTTAACATTGAGTAACTTGGCGTTTGAGAAAAGGTCGACTGCATAACATAACTCCATAAATACAAAATATATTTCAATAACCTGGCTTCAAAAGAATTTCAAATTATCAATGCGTTACCAAGATAATGTAACCAAACTTCCACATGTGTCACAAATCCATCCAGGTCTGGTGACCACGGATGATAAACATTGTAAAAAGAATTAGCTGTGAAAGGTATAAATAATTATTTTCAAATAGGAACCTAGCCATGCATAACAACATTTTCATGTGGTTACTAATACGGATTACGGTTGTGAAGAGTCCCATAGTTTTCGCCTAATGTAGTAAAAATAACTCACGAAGTCCACGGGGTTAACACTTGCTAAGCAGGGCTTAGGCATACCCTGTGAAAATCGGCATTTTTGTCATGCACTCCATCACCAGTTCCCCGTTTCGACAATTTGCACTTACAATTGATACTGCATAGGTTCCTTTGCAATTTAATCAACAGATGCGCATGGACATGCTGTATGAGATAGTCATTTTTTCCATCATTTTTTTAAAATAAAGGAGTAGCTAGGACTGCTTTGTGGGTTTTTTTTGTTTTACTTTTGGTATGCTTTTTTCTTTTTTTGCCTTGCCCTTCATACCCTGTTTTTCTGTTTGCCTTCATCTTTTTGTTATCGGATTGTATAGAAAACTTTTACATCTCTTTTTCCATTTTATTTTTTTGATGTGTTTTTGTGGTTTTTCAGCACAGCATGGCAAAACAAAACAACTAGGCCAGGGACAGGCTTTCTACACTACTCCAGGTTTTGTAATAGTTTCTCTACTTTATGTTATGTTATGCTATGTTATACAGATCACCCTAGGGGTATCCAGGCGCTGGAGCCGTTGTGAAGGTCATCTGCAAGATCTCATTTGAAAAGCTAGGTCTTCAGCATCTTGTGGAATTCTGTGAGGAGGAGGCCCTTAGATGTAGTAGGAGGCTGTTCCATGTTTTGGGTGCAAAGGATAAGAAGGCTAGCCCTCTGTTCTGCTTCTGCGGATTTGGGGTGGCTGTATGATAGAGAGAGAGGCAGAAGGTAGGTATGTGGTGGGCTGGTGGAAGTGGAGACAGGAGTTGAGATATGCTGGTCTAATGTTGTGAAGTGTCTTGCATGCACGTGTGAGGAGTTTGAATTGGCAGCGTTTGTGTATTGGCAGCCAGTGTAGACCTCTGAGGTGTAGCGTGATGTGGGTGTGCCAAGGGAGGTCCAGGATTTTTCTGGTAGTGGAATTCTGGGTGGTTTGAAGACGGTGGAGGAGGTGGTTGGGGATTCCAGCGTAGAGTGCGTTACCGTAGTTAAGTATGCTGGTGATTACGGCTTGAGTGACGACACATCTGGAGCTGTTTGGAGTCCAACTGAAATCCATCAGGAAGCAGGAAAAACTGAATGCATTCACCTAAGCAGCCGTGTTGAGTTTGTTATCTAATATGATCCCTAAGTTGCATGCATGGCTGGTGGGTGATGGAGTAGGACCGAGCTCGGACGACCACCATGTGGGATCCCAGGGGGAGTTTTTGCTCCCAAAGATCAGTACTTCAGTCTTATCTGCTTTGAGTTTCAAGAAGTTGGTCCTCATCCTTTGTGATACATGGATCATAAATTCGGTGAAGTTGTATCTGGTCGTGGAGGATGTGCCTGACATGGAGAGGATGAGCTGGGTGTCATCGGTGTGGAGATACTCTAGGATCTGATGACGTCCATGAATGGTGTCATGTAAATGTTGAACATGCCTGAGGGATGATCCTTGTGGGACTAGGCCCTTGGGCTCCAAAGTGTAGGGGGGAGACTTGTTGTGTTCTCCTTGTGAGGAAGGAGCATATCCATTTGGGGGCAGGGCCTTAGACGCCAGTGTCGTGTAATCGTTTTATGAGGTTGGAGAGGTAGATGGTCTGAAGTTGCCAAGTTCGTTGGTGTCATCCAAAGGCTCTGTTAGGAGGGCTGTGACTGCAGCATGGTTCCACTCCTCTGGGAAAGTTGCAGATTCAATGGAGAAGTTGATAATGTGGGTGAGGAATTTGCTGGGCATGGTTCTACTTAGATTCTAGATATGGTGTGGTCAAGAGTCTGTGGGGGCCTGGAGTGGATGGTTTTCATAATCATCAAGGTGGTGTCTTTCTCAGTGAGTGTTATCCAATTGGTTAGGTGTCTGTCCGATTGATAGGTGTGCAGTTTGATCTGGATTTGGTTGCTTTTTTAAGTTGTAGATTTCTCGATTTTGCTGTTGAAGTCATTTGAAAGGTCTGTGCAAAGTTCCTGGGAGGGGGTGAAGAAGTTGGTTGGGGCATCTGGTGTGGTGAATTCCTTGATGATGGTAAATCTCCCTTTGCTGCTGTTGGAATTGACTTCAACTGTCCATGAGGGGTCTTTTCTTGGCAACTCTCAGGAGGTGGTGGTAGTGCCTAAGGGCAGCCTTGTAGGTTGATCAGGCATCGGCATCCTAGTTGGTTCTCCACTTCCTTTCCAGCTGTTTGCAGAATCTTTTGGATTCCTAGAGTTCTTCCGTGTACCAAGAGGCCTGGTTGTTGGTTGTCTGATGTTTGTGAGTTTTGATGGGTGCTAGGATGCCAACGCAGTTGGTGATTCATAGATAAGAGGCAACATGGTTTCTCAATGGATAAGTGCAAAATCAATGTCTTTTTTGCAAACATCTTTCACATGTCTTTGAAGCAGACCTCAGGCATTGGAAGAGCTAATTCATCTCAGAGAGGCATGTCAACTGAGGGTGTGAGTCAGTATATATATATAAAAAAAGTCAGCATTACCTGCTCCTTGCGCCATGTTCAACTCTACTGGTTGTATGTTGTTAGACAGCTATAGGACTTCCAACTGCACCTCAGCTTGGAGGACGATGTTCCATCTGTTAAGTCATTTAATATTTCTTAATTACAAATTGGCATAATTAATGGAATTGGTTAACAGATGCTTTTACTTCAGCAGACTTTGCCATTGTTGGTGGTGTATGAAGGCAAGTGCATTGCAGTTCACAAATTTCTTTACAACTATTGTAAGATTTGCACAGGCTCACATCTAGTGCAGTTTAAAACATGAAAAAAGAGGCAACAAAAAGGAGCCAAGGTGACTCTGTCAACATTCTCACAGCCACTCAGAGCTACAAGAATGCTGTTCATCACCATATGCAGCTCATCAAATCAAATCAAATCAAGCTTTATTCGACTATTTGTGAAATAATCAATTCAATTCAAAAGAAACTTTATTTCGGCTGTACAGCCATAAAAGCACAGTTAAAATTAAGAACAAATGTAATCAACAATATGATGCAGAATGGGATTAAAAAGTGGAACATTATTGTACTTCGCAGATCTAAAAATTGGTCTTGACCCCAAATCTGGGTCATCACCTAATAGGCAACAAACAAGTACAACATCTGGTATCAAGTGTTATATAATAAAAAATGTAAAAACAGTTTGAACGATAATAATTAAAAAAAGATTAAAACCACTTGTCCAGAATAACATTGTAAACAAATTATCTCTTTTGGAGATATGTGCAAATACAATAACTTATCTAGGGCAAGGCAAAGTTAGATTGTTACCTAACTCTTTCGACTTTATGATGCCTCTGCGTATTTTCCACATCGCAAATAAAAATCTTGAAGTGACAGTTACAAATAATGGCTGCATCTCATATTTTAAGAGCCTGAACACCTCAGTGTAATTTCTAATCCCAAGATTCCTACAGAGCTGAAGTACCCACTTAGACCTACCCTTACTATATGCAGGGCAAAAAAGGATGACATGAAGTTCTGTTTCTTCTGTGTGAGTGCACCCCGGACAATCTTGTTTTCTTGCTCCCTTCCATTTGTTGGTAAGTGCACGCAACGGGAGCGTCCCATGCCCAAATTGTAAGTACAATTTCTTTGCCATAGGTGGTTGGATACTATCCAAGGCAGGCTCTAAAATATATTGCTGCTTGACGTCCAGAAACCTGGACGTCAGGGTTGTGAAGGTCATCTGCAAGATCTCATTTGAAAAGCTAGGTCTTCAGCATGAGAAATTTGAGCTAATTTATAATTTTTAAAAGCAATAGTTAAGGATTTTTTGGGAATGGTTGGACAGGTCTCTTCTGGAGATAACCACATATTAGCCCTCCCCATTTGATGACACGTGTTCCTGATATAAATCAACCACGGTAGATTACCTTCTCCCAGGATGGACAAGACATCCTTCAATTCCTGCCTGTATGTTTCTAACTCCGGCGTGCTCCAAAGGCGCCGCCAATAATGGAGGGGGCTGGAGGCAATTAGATCAGCTATTGGATCGATGCCCAAATCCATCCTGAGTGGAGTTAGGGGGGTACTTTTAGGGAGACCGTCAGCTGCCTAA
Source organism: Calotriton arnoldi (assembly GCA_963921515.1). NCBI lineage: Eukaryota > Metazoa > Chordata > Amphibia > Caudata > Salamandridae > Calotriton > Calotriton arnoldi. Next base: position 2,652,886 of record CAWUFW010000914.1, on the reverse strand, counting down.
TAAAGGTGTTCTCAGTTTTTATCAAATTGTTAGGCGGGCAGTGACCCCAGAGCTCTGCACCATATAGCGAGGCTCCCCTTGCTTGGATTTTGTAAATTTCTGCTGGGGGGCCTAAAACTTTAAGAGTACAATTTTTAAAATCTTTTAAAATTCCCCCAGTTGACTGTATTAGTTTGAGATTTGCATTCTTTACTTGGGTCCCCCATTCCATCGTGTCATTAAGTGTAAGACCCAAGTAATCAAAGATGGTCACTAGCTCTAACGGTCTGCCATCCAATCGAGGATGTGGGCGATTTCTAGTATTGGCACCAAAGACCATATACTTAGTCTTCTGTAGATTTATCTCCAGAACTCTTCTCTTACAGAATAGGCTAAATTCTTCCAGTACCCGCTGCATACCCATAGGTGACTTGGATAAAAGCAGCGTATCGTCTGCAAACATTAGGGCTGGCATTTTACGGTTCGCTAACCTTGGGGAATCTATGTCTTTAACTGTGAGTAGGGTTTCAATTAGACCATTTAGGAAGAGGGAGAACAGGGTCGGTGCCAACACGCACCCCTGGCTCACCCCCTTCTCAACCGGGAATGGAGCTGTCAGTTCCCCGTTCCTACGTATCTTATCCTTGCATAGGTGCCTTCATGGAGGCGCTTCAAAAGATGACAAAGGTATACTGGGGCACCCATATCTAAAAGAAGGCCCCATAGCTGATCACACCGCACCATGTCAAACGCGGACTTAAGGTCCACGAAAGTTAGGTAAAGGCTGCCACCCTCCAAGATAACAGTTTTCCAGTGGATCAACTGCAACCTGAATAGCTGGTCTATAGTTGACGTTTTACACCTGAAACCAGCTTGTAATGGAGTTAAAACTGTCATCTCATCCATCCATGATTGCAGTCGACCCAAAAGGACACGGGCGAATATCTTTTGGGTGACATCAATAAGGCTTATTGGCCGATAATTTGCTGGATTTAACGGGGAGCCTTTCTTATAAATGGGAATAATTTCAGCCCCAGCCCATGTCGAAGGGAGCGCCATGCCACAAAGGATGGCATTAAACAAGATCTGTAAATAGGGGGCCCATACTACTTGCTCATTCCTAAACAGATCTCCAGGGATCCTATCCAACCCTGGGGCCTTGTTTGGTAGCAGTTTAGTTAGTGTCAAAGATACCTCTGCCAATGTGCACAGTGGTAAGAAATTCTGATTGACGATAATTTCATCAGGGTCTGGTGCCCTACCATCTTTGTCTCTAGCTAGGGTCTCTGCATATAAAACTTTAAAATGGGATCTCCATACTTCTTCCCCCAAGTTAGGTTCTATGGCCGTGTTACCTTCAGATTTTCCCGTTTTAACTAGGTTCCAAAAAGTTCTCATATCCCTAGCTTCTAATGCTTTCTTAATCGCATCCCATCTATCTGTCTCCCATTCTGCTTTCGCTTCAGCAAGAGTGTGTTTGTAATGTGCTCTAGATACTTTAATACCAGAACTGTCACCTTCCCTGATCATTAGTATCAGTGCGCGTTTAGCTGCCCTACACACCTTGGTGTACCAAGGGTTTTTAGGTTTTGAATCAAAACTGACGGGACTCCTACCATTGTAGAAAAACTCAGCCAAATTTGAGGCCAAGTCTTGATGATTCTTACCTATCGCCTGGAGGAATTCTGGAGCATCACTATTTTCAGAAGCTGCAAATGCAGTTGCTAAAAAGGGGATGATTTGGTCATACATAGTGGCCATTTTTTCTGGTGTTTGTGTAAATGTTATCCAGCGTACTCTTCTACCCCCTCAATTGCTGTTAAATTCGAGGGAGATCGTTGTAGCGTGCCTTGGCCCCCTTTAGTCTGAGGATAGTCTAGGGTTAGGACCAGTGGATTGTGGTCACTCTCACATCTAGATTGAACTGAAAAGTTCAAGATTCTATGCCATATCTCGACATCAACTAGAATGTAATCGATTGTAGAGGCCTGTCCCAATTTTTCAAATGTATATTTACCCGGGCTGTCAAAGGGAAAGCAACCATTGCATGCCCTAAGCGAGTGACTAAGTGTGAGTGTGTTCATTTGAAGGACAAGAGGGGTCCACCCTCTTATCGGGTAGGTGTTACATTCTGGGATTGACCAGACGGAGTCTTCCTCGCTAGTAATGTTGGTAGCAATGCCATTGAGGGGCTCAAAATGGCAATTAAAATCGCCTCCAATTATTACATTTGTAGACGCAGGTAAAGTAGGAAGAAATGATAAAAGGAAGTCAACAGTCTGCGAGGTTTGCCCATACCTCACAGGGCGTGAATAAATATTAATGATAGCCAGCTTAGGGAGATTTTCAATCGAAAGGAGAATACACAGAATATCAGAGGAAGGCGTGTCTATCATCTTAATGGTGCATCCTAAGTGGATGCCCACCCAGATGCATAGACCTCCTGAGGGTCTCCCCCTGGGCCCCTGGGCGGCTGGAATACAGTAGGTTACATATCCTACCCTATACAATTCTATTGTAGCCCATGTTTCCTGAAAGAGGCATACTTCATAAGAATCTATAAATTCTCCCCAATCCGGGAGCTCCATCTTAGCAATTAGACCCGCTATATTCCAGGACAAGAACTTAAGATTCTGCGCAATTTCTGCATTTCCTGTCAATGTGGGCAAGGGATCCCTCTCTAGATGCAATACTTGATGTTGAATCCCCTCCCAGCCCTGTTTACTATGGTAAGATGCCCCAGATATACTGAGGGATGCACATTGGGTACTAGTCCCTGGGATAGTCTTTTGATTTATTCCTGAGTGGTGGTCAGTGGGAACAAGTCTATCATAGCTTAACTGCTCTGATCTCTCTTGGCTTTGTGGCATGTCTGTGTGGGTGCCTATACCAAATAGATGTTTAAGGGGAGGGATTAGTCAGTCAACCAAGTCTAAGGGACTGAATCTGTTGCTAACAGGGATACTAAATGGTGAAGTAAATTCGGAACCCCAATCCCTGTTTAATACACTTCCTGCCTGAGCTCTTAATTCCCATTTTTTATACACACTTCCCATTCTCTCTAACAAGGGACCAGTGGGGTAAAAATAGCCCAGGGAGAGTGTCTGGATCCCACAACTCATCCCGAGCTGACGCCATTCAAGGATATGTTGTACCGCCCAATTATCTCTAAAATTAATCAAGACACAGTCTCCCTTGATATCTTTCTGCCTCTGCCCCACCCAGCTGACCCTACGTGCAAATAGAATTTCGCCATGTAACTGATGGGGAAGGGGTCTATTTTTATTTAGCCAATAGATGGCTTTATTTTTTAGGTCAGGGTAGGACTCCACACAACCTGTATCTAGCTCTGGTACACCTGCTAGTACAACAACGTATGGGGTGGAAGCTGGAGGCAAGTCTATGCATGGCAGGAATTAATTATTTTCCCTCCGATTGGAATGGAAAAAGTTCCCTTCATTGTTTCCTTTGAAGTTTTTGGAGGTGCGGTGCCCCAGTAGTGGACCCTGAGTAGTTATCGCCACCCTGGTTCCTTGTGCTTTTGCTATGGTGTTAGTCGTCCTTTGCTGGGGTAAAACTAGACCCTGATGGTGTTGAGGTGGAGAGATGGACTCCACAGAAGCAGGTAATTGTGCAAGAGGTACTGTTGATACTTGGCCTTCAAGGGGAAATGGCATAGTCGATGCAAGTGGGGTTTCAGAGTTTTGTGGAAATTGGGATGTTCTGGCAGGGTCCATAGAATTTGTTAGGTGAGTAGCAAGCCAAATAGCCTCAATTTTACTACCCCAGGAGGTAACCAGGGAGGACAGCTTGTTAATGCGGGTCATTGCGGCTTCAAGCTCATGTTTAATGAGCAGCTCAAGGTGAATTTTGAGCTCTTCTACCAGGTTTAAAGCCCAAATCGGCGGCTCCATGGGTACATTACTTCTATCGTAGGCTACATTACCGTTTGGTGGTTGAATAGGCGCCACCTCAGGTAGCTGGTTCCCTTGTTTCCCTCCCCTTCGATCTTTATGTTTTCGATATAATCCCTTTCTTTTTGCCCCCCCCATGGATGTTTTGCTAGGAGTTTCCATGGCTATGTTTGCTTGTGCGGGTGGTATTTCTAAAGTGGTCGGGGAGTCTAATAGTTGTGGAGGATTCGGAACTACTGTCTCCGTAAGAGCTGAAAACCTAGATAGTGTCGGTGTTAAGGAAAGGCGTCTCTCAGTGCGTTCAATCTCGCTGGCAGACGGCACCTATTGCTTGCTGTAGCCTTTTGTCAATCGCTGTGGGTTTGGGTATCAGTGAGCGAGCATGGGCTTTCTGCCTAGTATTAGGCTTTATAGGCAGAACAGTGTCCTTTCCTATAGCAATTTACATTGAGGGACTACCCTAGGTCCAAATTTCAAGTGAACAATAATAAGCAAATTAATGGAATCAACAAAGTCCACGGTGTGCTAAAATAATTTGAACTTATAATTAATAGCTTACAAGACACCGGGAAACCCACCCAAGGTCAACAGTACACTTGGTTAGCAAATATATATTCACAGAGGCGAATCAACTCACATACGACAAGACAAAGTTTCAGGGGGGTGGCCCAGCCCAGCCTCAATCAGTCTCGGACGGGCTCAGACGGGCCCGCCCTTGGCCCGGACTTCGCCCGGCACGTCCCGCGCTGCGGGGGTAGAGGCTGCGCTTTATGCGCGAAGGTGGTTGGGTGCCTCCCCCTCATCAGCAAGACCCAGTACACCTGTGTGGGCTCGCGTTGCACCCTGGATGTTGTGGTCCTCCACAGGGTGAAAGGGGCAAAATCCTGCAACAATTAGAGTGCCTCCCCAGTAGTTATCAGCGACAGTCAGCGCCCACAGCAAAGGTTATGGAGAAGTCAAGGGCAGCGTCAATAGGGTCGTGGAAGCAGCTACGGGACCCACGCTGCGGGGGAGAGGCTGCACTTTATGCGCGAAGGTGGTCGGGTGCCTCCCCCTCGTCAGCAAGACCCAGTACACCTGTGTGGGCTCGCGTTGCACCCTGGATGTTGTGGTCCTCCACGGGGTGAAAGGGGCAAAATCCTGCAACAATTAGAGTGCCTCCCCAGCAGTTATCAGCGACAGTCAGCGCCCACAGCAAAGGTTATGGAGAAGTCAAGGGCAGCATCAATAGGGTCGTGGAAGCAGCTATGGGACCCACGCTGCGGGGGGAGAGGCTGCGCTTTATGCGCGAAGGTGGTCGGGTGCCTCCCCCTCGTCAGCAAGACCCAGTACACCTGTGTGGGCTCGCGTTGCACCCTGGATGTTGTGGTCCTCCACAGGGTGAAAGGGGCAAAATACTGCAACAATTAGAGTGCCTCCCCAGCAGTTATCAGCGACAGTCAGCACCCACAGCAAAGGTTATGGAGAAGTCAAGAGCAGCGTCAATAGGGTCGTGGAAGCAGCTACGGGACCCACGCTGCGGGGGGAGAAGCTGCGCTTTATGCGCGAAGGTGGTCGGGTGCCTCCCCCTCGTCAGCAAGACCCAGTACACCTGTGTGGGCTCGCGTTGCACCCTGGATGTTGTGGTCCTCCACAGGGTGAAAGGGGCAAAATCCTGCAACAATTAGAGTGCCTCCCCAGCAGTTATCAGCGACAGTCAGCGCCCACAGCAAAGGTTATGGAGAAATCAAGGGCAGCGTCAATAGGGTCGTGGAAGCAGCTACGGGACACATGCTGTGGGGGGAGAGGCTGCGCTTTATGCGCGAAGGTAGTCGGGTGCCTCCCCCTCGTCAGCAAGACCCAGTACACCTGTGTGGGCTCGCGTTGCACCCTGGATGTTGTGGTCCTCCACAGGGTGAAAGGGGCAAAATCCTGCAACAATTATAGTGCCTCCCCAGCAGTTATCAGCGACAGTCAGCGCCCACAGCAAAGGTTATGGAGAAGTCAAGGGCAGCGTCAATAGGGTCGTGGAAGCAGCTACGGGACCCACGCTGCGGGGGAGAGGCTGCGCTTTATGCGCGAAGGTGGTCGGGTGCCTCCCCTCGTCAGCAAGACCCAGTACACCTGTGTGGGCTCGCGTTGCACCCTGGATGTTGTGGTCCTCCACAGGGTGAAAGGGGAAAAATCCTGCAACAATTAGAGTGCCTCCCCAGCAGTTATCAGCGACAGTCAGCGCCCACAGCAAAGGTTATGGAGAAGTCAAGGGCAGCGTCAATAGGGTCGTGGAAGCATAGAATTCATAGAATGTATTATTCCTGCGAGGGGATCCCCGGGGATGAATGGAAGCAGACAGCGGGCTGGTGGGAGCGCTGAGAGGAGCTCCACCCGGAGGCAGGTCACAGGACTTCCCACTCGGAGGGGTGGGCCCAGGGGTGTGGCAGCCCAAACCGACCGGGCTCTGCTCTCCGCAACAGCACGGAGGACAAACATGCACCCCGAGGAGCTACAACAAAATAACCCTAAAAGCACATTAAAAATCTGTTAAAAATAACATGTTAAAAAGAAGTGCAGCTCATTATTTCCCTGTATATGGTCATCCTGATGAGCTGTATCCTTTGAATCCCCTGCTACTTGTTGCTCATGGTGGTGGCCACTGCCAAGCGGAGTCTAACACAGTCGGAGTGGCAATATGGAAAATAATTCACTCCAATCACTAAGGGCAATGTGACTTCAGGGAAATGGATATAGAAGTGTGCTACAAAACATTGTCTCAGAAGCAGTTGAGAAACTATGTCCATATTGGTGAAATTCTAAATTTTGCAACTTTGTAGACACCTATTGTGTTATGGTATAAAAATATGAGAAGAGGGTATATAGGACAAACAATGCGTGCTGGTGTTTGGTGTTGGAGAAGCAAGGTACTGCTGCTGAAACTGTAGAAGAAAGGGAGAGTGGTAATTAATCAAACAATGGACCTCTGTTTATAAAGTGCAAATGCACACTCAAAGGATTTGCGGTGTAATAAAAAATTAATAGAAAGAACTAACAAGAATCATCAAGTTTAACAAAATAGGAACGACTGCAGAATTTTTTCTAAATGATACAGATTCTCAATTTGTTAGGAACCCACAGGAATAGTGTTCCATAGGAGCTAAGACAGAGACCACTGTGCCCCCAGTTCTAGACTTTGCAAATCACTGTTTAATACATTTTCTGATCTCAAAGATCTGTTAGTCTCATGCCTGGGTAGAAGCTTCTAAAAAATGTAAAATTGGGCCCCTAAAAAGCTTTATGGTAATCATGGAGGAAGTTATTCACAAAGGTAACTTACACCTATGAGTAATGTGTAAGTTGCCTTTTACACGTTTGAGTAATTTTACTGGTTTTGGATATTCATAAAATCCAGTGTAAAGTTACTAAAAAATGCAGCCTTACACATCTCCACCCTCTGAAAAAAGGGAGTGGAGCCAAATATACAAGCATATGTTACTACCTCCAGAAAGAAACAATAGTAAGTTCAGCACCACACGTGGCTAACAACTAATACTGCAACATCCTCCTGTAAAAAGTAATGGCGTTTCTGACTTAAAATAAAACCTCATAGGAAATATGATAATGATCTTACAAACATTTTCTGATTGAGGTTGAAATAAAGATAATTTATAATTTCAGAGATTCTCTTTAAAATGAATGTGATCAGGTTCTTCATATGTTCTTTTCCAAGCTCTCCCTGCCTGCCTGACTTTTAACCTTTCTTCTGTTAGTTAAGTTGTGAATGAGGGGTTATCCTTGTCTTTTTTACAAGTTTTCTTAGTTTTCTTATTAATTAGAGCAACCAAAAAGTCAATACATTCTACTGAACACGTTTGAAATGTATGCATTAATCCACCTATGCTGGCGGGGTATTCCTATGTTTACCAAAGTCAACTGAAACACTTGCTTTGCCAATATTGATTTTATTTCAGGTTCAGGAAAAACTGTGCTTTGCCTTACACTCATGGGCTGCAGTGTTTAACATAGAGTTAGTATTCACTGAAAAGAAAATATTATAGTGATCTTTCCACATCATGAGGGAGCCTGGTTCCTCCTTAATCAATCCTTCTGGTGCCAAAAGAAAATCAATTGTGTGCCCAACAACATATGTAGGACCTCCCACATATTTGAAAATATCTAAATTGAGCATATAATTCAGACATTGTACAGGGATTTTATTATTATGTGCTTCATCCACATGAATATTAAAGGCCCCTAGCACAACAACCTAGTCTCCTTTTAATGCTAGAAAACCTAGTAACTCCAGCAGCTCCACAAAAACACTAGCTTGTACAGAACAAAGCTGGAATACTAAGACAAAATAAATGGTCATGTTCGCAGAGACTACCCCATAGCCGACCAAAGTCTCATTTAATTCAGAAGAAATTCCTTCCTTCATCCAAATTGTAAAATATTGAATAATGTGGGGTGAAGGCTCCAGGTCTGGCCCTAAACATTTCCATAGCAAGGTCTCTGTTAAAAAGGCTATATAATAACTGTCATTGGTGAACAACTCAAACAGTTACCACTTGTGTTTAAGCAATGCACGCTTGCTTAACAAGATTGCCAAGAAGTTACCGATCTTACTAATCTCTCAACCACAATTTCCTTTTAATATTCATTCCAATTCATTTAATGACTCCTTTCTGGTATTGTGAATAAGAAATGTAATCTCTTCCAGCAAGTTTAGGGTATTTGTGTGATCCACTTACCTTAATTTTAGAAGTGTGGCTGCATCATACTGCAACTGGCAGCATTTGTTTTGCTGATCCCCCATGGTCTGGGTGCAGACGGGCACACCCAATCAACCAGAGGGATGATCTTTCTCACTTCAAAATGTCGCACAAGTCCCAAGTGAGATTTCAAGAATGAATGGAAATAGTTTCAATTAAGTGACAACAAGTGTGTGCAAATTCCACTAGCCACTCAAACTCTTGAGCCCACAAGAAAGTAAAAAAAGTTACACTCTTCGGGGCATATTTATCATTATTTCACGCAACACAGCAAGACACCTTGCTGAGTTGCGCTGCGTGAAAGGGAGGAGGCAGGAATGTGCCATATCTATCAAGATATAGCACATTCCTGCTTTCTGCCTGTGCTGATGCAAAAACTGCTGCCCAGTGCAAATGCAGGAACCCTTGCACCATGGTACAAGGGTGCCTGCATTAGAGGCAGGATTGTTTTGTGCAGGAAGGGACACATTCCTGCACAAAAACAGTCCTCTGAGGCGTTTTCCTCTTTCTATGTGTGCTGCAGTGTGCTGCAGAATGCAGCCCATGTAGAAAGAGGAAATAACAAGGAGAAATAAACATATTTCTCCTTGTTACGCATCCCCTGGAAAGGCGTAGCATTCTGACGCATGCAGAGGTCAACCAATATTGGTAAATCTGGGAATGCTTCAAAATCAATGGGTGAATGTATAGGAACACCCACGCTCCATTCATGGAATAACGTCCTAGGGCAGAGTAATGTGAGGCAGCGACGTGCAATGTCTTGCATTACTTAGCAAGCACTGCAGTGCCATGAAAGGTGACCTTATGTGGCTTGGTAAATCTCATAACAGGTTTTGCATTGCCCGGCGCCCCCTTGCATGGTGCAAGGGTGATGCAAAACCCTTGATAAATATGCCCCTTAGTGTGGCATGTACAAAGTGTTTGAGATTCAGTCACCAGTCCCAAACTGGTTACCAACCACAAAAATGGATGTTTTGTGTACATGAGAGGCCCTTGCTTTGCTATTTTAGCCAACGGAATAAATACCAAATCTGTATTTTTGCAATTCCAAATAGTTAGTTGCGTTTTTCGATTTCATATTACTGAATCACTTTGTCAAAATACAATTGATCACAGATGGTTGCTTTTCCAAATGAAATTCACCACCAACTTGAAACAGGTGATAACCAGGTGCAACGTACATAAATAGCCCAGTAATGCATCAGCATTTTTTACAATGGTTGCTTTGAATGTAATGTCGAGGAGGATGTGGATAGTGGCTGATCTGCAGAGGAGGAGGAAGCAGGGAAGGCTTCTTAAACTGAGAATTACAATTTTCCAACAGACAGAGGATGACATTTTATAGGCTTAGAAGTGTAGTTACGTTAGCTCTCATGACGGAATCCAAGCCACAGCTAGAGAGAAACACTCTCAGGGGCAATTCTTTCCCCACCCATGTTCAGCTATTAAGCACACTGCACCTCCAAGCCTCTGGGAGCTACCAAGGTGTGATTGCTGCAGCATGTGGGGTTTTCCAAAGTGCATTATCCAGGTTGTTTTGGAGCTTTCAAGGATGATATGTTAATGATAATGATAATTAATGCTCATACTACTTTTCCAAGCACTGCACAGGAGTTACAATTAGCAACATTTTAATTTTATGGATTTGTTGAATTCCCACATGTATGTGTTGGAGATATCAGTGGAACTATTGTTTCTGTATGCCCACCATCGGCCAATGAATATTTTTTTTCATAAATTGAAAGAATACTCGTCCCCTAAACATGCAAGTGGTCTGTGATGGATCCAATTTAATCACAGCTATTGTAGCAAGATTCCTGGGCAGCACACCTGATTCCTTTATGTTTAGGCAAAGTAGCATTTACGCATGCCTTCTTAAAAGAGATTTTGGAGATGGATATTTGCTTTGTACGTTTTATTATCACAATGTCAACAGTATATGAACTACATGGTTATTCGGTTAATTTGGTACATATTATGCCATTTTACGTTGTAGGTGACAGTGCTTATGCTTTGCACTCATGCTACCCACAAAAGAACAAGTTCTATGATAGAATGGACATTTGGACTGTTGAAAAGTAATTTTTGCTGTCTCTATAAGAGTGGTGATGTCTTAGAGTACACACCTGAAACAAGCTGCAAGATAATTGTAATATGTGCTATGCTGCACAACATAGCAACTCATAAAAGCTTAGCAGAAATCATGCCTGAGCCAAAGTCAGATGAAGAGAATCAACAACAACCAGCACATTAAAAACAGAATGCCTCAAGAGCAGCAGAAGGGAGAGCATGACATTCAAACATTATCATTCATTACTTTTGAGGTAAACATTACAAGAACAGTTTGTACAATGCACCATACTACAGTATTGCTGTCACTGAAAGCATAATAACCTTTATTTTAGTATTTAGATAAATATGAAATGTTTTTTTAAATTTTCCAACAAAGTATGACTGTGTCAACACACTTGGGTTCGATTACATTAAAATTAGCAATAAAGGCCAAACAAACAAACTGATTTTTACGTTTTTCCTAACACCTTCTTCTCCCTATCTCAATTGATCCTGTTTCTGTGGTTGCAACACTACCAGCTGCGGAAACATCACCACCTTGATGATGAATGCTACGCACACTCATGACCTCAGTAACAGAGAGGCTGAAGCCATGTGTGTAGTGTGAATGTTCTTTTAAACACTGACTACCTGCACAATGCCACAAGCAACAGTTTCACTACAGTCTCAATATATTGTCCTATCTCAACCTGCATGTTAAATGGCCACCTTGATAAAGTGGCAGTAGCATGGGGCTGACAGTTAACTTATCTAGTGGAACCATTGATGTGTGACATATATTGGTGATGTCTGCCCCTATGCGCAATAGTTTTCTGTTAGAACATTGCTGCATCTGTTAAGTTATCTGGTTGGTTTGTCACAAACTGTATTTGGGAGATTATCTAAGCCCTCTTTGATGGAAGAAATGTTTTTGCTAATTCCAACTATTTATGAACCCAGTTTCATAGACCATCACCTCCTCAGGGCAGAAATAATATATTTACGGGGGAGCCAGCAGCTCCGCCGCTGCCCCGGGGACTGCCACCTCCCCTGGGTGCAAACAAAATAATCAAAGGGGTCTGTTGTGGACCCCCAGCCCCAGGACAGAGGGAGATGCATGTTCAGCAGCTCCCTCTGTCCAAAAGCAATGCTGGCTCTCGCAGGAGATGTCATCAGTGGTGTCACTGACCATGTCATGAGAGATGTAATATGTGAGGTCATAAGCAGTGTATTGCAAAGGTGCGAGTTATAGTTAGCTCACTAACTATAAGTTAGCTCACTAACTATAAGGGCTGAATTTCACTGGTTTGGATGAGTGAAACCTAAGCCTAACTATAACGTCCCTGTAACCTTTGTTTTTTTCAGTGAATTTCTAAGGTTTTTTAATTCCATTTCCTAACTATAAAGTCCCTGTAACCTTTGTTTTTTTCAGTGAATATGTATATATATATATTTTTTTTTTTTCCCACAGTCTTCTCACTCGACCCCATCTTCGCCAGAGGTATCAACATTCGCTTCAGTCACACCACTCAACCCCTCTGGACGGACCACCACTGCGTCCACTTCTCCTTCTCGAAACCCACTGCACACAAGTCAATGCCACATCCCCTGCGTAGAAACTGGAGCAAGATCACAGAAGAGCACCTCGCCTCCACCCTCAGCTGCAGTCCTCCCCCCACCACGACTGACACCAACTCTGCAGCCAACGAACTCCACAAATGGATCACCGACTGTGCCAACACGCTCGCACCCCTCCAGAACTCCAACAGACAACACACCACGAAAGCCACCTGGTTCACCATGGACCTCCGAGAATCCAAGCGCTCATGCCGACGACTCGAGAAAGCTTGGAGGAACAGCAAAACCCTGGAAGCACGCACCGCCTACAGGGCCGCCACTACAGCACATCACCAACTCATCAGATCTACATAGAGGAACTTCATCCAGGACAGAATCCTCTCCAACTCCCGCAATTCCAAGGAACTATTCAGCATCATACAAGAATTCACCAGACCCCTCAGCGAAACCTCTAATGTCCCTCCCTCCCAGGACCTCTGCAATAAACTTGGCTCCTTCTTCCAACACAAGATCAGGACACTCTACGACAACTTTGATGAACATGACCAAGGCACCGACCCAACACCTTCCACCAGCAACTCCAATTAGCCGACCATCCTCGCCTGGACCCCTGTCACCACAGAAGACACTGCAAAGACCATGAGGAGCATACACTCCGGAGCACCCACTGACCCCTGCCCGCCACACATCTTCCATAGGGCTGCCTCCGCCACTCGCACGAGAACTACGTCAAACTATCAAATGCACCATGGAAACAGGCACCTTCCCCGACGACTGGAAATGCACAGAAGTCAAACCCCTTCTCAAGAAGCCCTCCGCAGACCCGACGGACCTCAAAAACTACAGGCCCATCTCCCTCATCCCCTTCACCGCCAAAGTCACTGAGAAGATCGTCAACATCCAGCTAACGAACTTCATAGAATCCAGTGACATCCTCAACACATCTCAATCCGGATTCTGCAGCAACCACAGCACCGAAACCGCCCTCCTAGCCGCCACAGATGACAACCGCACACTCCTCGACTAAGGCCAGACTGCAGCCCTCATTCTAGTAGACCTCTCAGCAGCCTTCAACACCGTCTCCCACCGCTCACTAGCCGCCAGACTCCACGACGCCGGCATACAGGGAACTGACCTAGACTGGATCCGCTCCTTCCTCGCCAGCCAAACTCAAAGAATTAGACACCCGCCCTTCCTCTCCGAACCCACAGAGATCAGATGCAGAGTACCCCAAGGATCGTCCCTCAGCCCCACGCTCTTCAACATCTACATGGCCCCCCTCAAAACCATGGTCAGAAAACACGGACTCAGCATAGTATCCTACGCCAACACCCATCTCATCCTCTCCCTCACCAAGCAACCCGACATCACCAGGCACAACATCCAGGAAGGAATGAAGGACGTCACATCCTGGATGAGCAGCAGCTGCCTGAAGCTCAACTCGGAGAAAACAGAAGTCCTCATCCTTGTATCCACCCCCTCCATCGTGGGACGACACCTGGAAGCCCCCCACCCTCGGTAACCCTCCCACACCCACGGATCACGTCCGCAACCTCTGCATCATACTCAACTCCTCCTTCACCATGAACCAACAGATCAACGCTGTATCCTCCACATGCTTCAACACCCTCTGCATACTCCGCAAGACCTTCAAATGGATCCTCCCTGAATCCAGGAAGACCGTTACCCACGCACTCATCACCTGCAGGCTGGACTACGGGAACGCCCTCTACGCCGGAATCAACAAATCTCTACTCCACAAACTCCAGACCGTCCAGAACGCCGCAGCCAGACTCGTCCTCACCATCCCACGACAAGACCACATCACCCAGCACCTACAAGACCTCCACTGACTCCCCGTTGAAAAAAAAGTCACCTTTAAGCTGCTCACAGATGCTTTCAAAGCCCTCCACAACACCGGACCCCAATACCCCAACGAAAGAATCTCCTTCTACGCCCCCAAGCAAAACCTCTGCTCCGCTGACCTAGCCGTGGCCAAAATCCCCTGCATCCACAGAGCCAGAACGGGAGGCAGATCCTTCTCCTACATCACAGCCAAGACCTGGAACGAACTCCCCCTCAGCATCAGTTGAAGCCCCACACACTTCAAGCATTCAGGAAGAGCCTCAAGACCTGGCTTTTCGGATGTCCGAAGCTGCCCGAAACTCCTCCCAGCGCCTTGAGACCCTCATGGGTGAGTGGTGCGCTCTACAAATCCCTGATTGATTGATTCATAGACTTCCCTCAAAGAAAGACAAGCCACGGCTCAACTCCTTCTGCATGTGTTTATTTCAATAAGCATCCATTACGCCTAACGCGTTTCGGAGCTCACCGCTAGAAAGAAACATTAGGATGCTATTGAAGTGAGTTCTCAAATATCTTCCTCTTCTATTTCATTAAAATATTCTGACATGCAGACTGAAACATGCACTTTCAACACCAGCAGCAGACTGCCAGTTCACTCCTTGGTGATCAGCAGCTTTACTACAGTGTTCTAATCAGCAACTAAAGTGCTAGCATTCTGAATTGATGCCAAAAGTGTGGCACATCCGAGCGCCATCTTGATGGAATCAAAGTGGAAAGCGGAAAGAATTAACAAATAAGTCTCTCAAGATAGCCACCGGAGAGAGAAGAGCCCAAATATAGCACAAATATCTCCAAAATGTAGCTCAAGTATAGCCCAATGACAGAAGTGTGCAAAACACGCACATTTATTTTTCCAGTTTTATATAGGGCAGACTTGATCCAAAGGCATTGGAGTGCTTTACATGAGCATCAGTTACATTACACAAGGACACATTCATTTTGGTTTTAGGCATGGGGAGCTTAAGTGATTTGCCCAGAATTACAGGATGTTGAGCTGGCGCCGAATCTCAAACCTAGTTCCCCAGTTGCAAAATCTGCAGCTCTGGCCGTAACGCCACATTCTCTCCCTTAATTGTAACATATAATCAAGTGGTCAACTGGATAAAAAAACAAAAAGATAGCAAATTATTTAAAAGTGCTTTGTCGCTATTTGAGAACACAGAAAATATGTCCTCATTTTAGTTATTTAGAGCACTAACTATAATTTCTATGGGAATCAGACCGTCTCATTGAGGAGGGTGCAGAGGCAACAAGTTGACCACGGTGGGCAAGCGGGAGGGGCAGTGGCAGCACAATGGACAATCGAGGGCAAGGGAAAGGGGGTAGGGGCAAAAATCAACCATGCAGTACAGGCAAGATAGGCTGTGGCAATATAAAAGACCATTGAGGGCAGAAGGAAGAGGCAGTGGCAGTACAACCATACATGCCAACAGACCCGATTCAGGCAGGAGACTCCCAATATTGTTAAGCCCAAAAGGGCTTTATTTTATCTGCCTCTTGCCTAAAATCTCCTCTTTTTGCAACGTAAGTCAATAGGGGAAAATCAATTCTCAGGTTTTTTCCCCAAACTCTCCCTCTTACCAAGTTCAAAATATTGGCAAATAAGGTACATTGAATCATTGAGGGGAGGAGGAATGGGGTAGGGACATGGACTCGGATAACAGAGGACATGAATGAGATGGACAGGAACATCAAACTGACCTTACAGGGCAGGCGTCAGGGGCTGCAGCAGCACAATACCCCACACAGGGCAAGCGGGACCGCAGAGACACACAACAGACCATAGAATGCAATAGGGAGGGGACAGGGCCATGCACATGGAAAACATAGAGCCGATTGGAAAGAGGCAAGGGCAGCAAGCAGACCATATCGGACAGACGGGAGGGACAGTTGCAGCATAACGGATCACGAAGGGCAGGAGGGAGGGGCAGGGGCACGACAATGGACCAGACCAGGCAGTAGAGAGGGGATAGGGGTCTCACAAGGAAAACGGAGGGCAGGGGGCAAGGGGGCAGGAGCAGCAAGCTGACCATGGAGGGCAGGAGGGATGGGCAAAGGAAGCACAACACAACATGGAGGGCAACAGTGAGACTATAATGGTATACACACAGACAAAAGAGGGAAGGTAGGA
Organism: Calotriton arnoldi; assembly: GCA_963921515.1. Classification (NCBI taxonomy): domain Eukaryota; kingdom Metazoa; phylum Chordata; class Amphibia; order Caudata; family Salamandridae; genus Calotriton; species Calotriton arnoldi. The sequence continues at coordinate 2,636,621 of CAWUFW010000914.1, read as the reverse complement.
GAAGGTCAGGGGCAGCAAGCTGACCACATAGGGCCAGTGGGAGGTGCTGTGGAAGCACAAAAGACCATGCATGGCAAGCGGGAGGGTTAGGGGCAGCACAATGGCCATGGTGGGCAAGAGGGAGGTGGCAGGGGCATACACAAAGGGCCATGGATGACAGATGAGAGGGGTAGGGGCCGGACACAGACAATAGAGGGCAGGGGAAGGGGATTCACAACAGATCATGCAGGGCAGGCAGGAGGAGCAGTTCCATCACAACAGAGCACGAAGGGCAGAAGGCAGTAGCAGCAAAATGGACAATGGAGTACAGGAGGGAGGGGATAGGGGCATATAATTTGGACATGCAGGATAGAGGTGGAAGGGACAGGCAGAAGCCATCTGACCTTGCTAGGTAGGTGGGAGGGGCAGTGGCAGCTCAACAGAACACTCAGAGTAGATAGCAGGGTGGCAGGTCCATGGAATATGGTGGGCAGAAAGGAGGAAGCAGGGGCATGTACATTTCATCAGAGGTCAGGGGGGAGGAGAGTAGGGGCAGCAAGCTAAGCAGAAAGGCTAAGTAGGAGGACAATAATGGGGCATAGAATTGGGAAACAGAGGGAAGGAGGAGTGACCGACGGCACCATGCAAATTGGAGGGCAGTGGCAGCACATCGGACCATGCAGGGCAGGAGGGAGGGGACTGGTGCATGGACTTAGACAACAGAGGGTAGGGAGGCGGTGGATGGGGCAGCAAGCTAACTGTTTAGGGCTGGGGCAGGAAAGGGCAGTGGCAGAACAACAGCCATGCACAGCTGTAATGAAGGAGTAGGGTCATGGACTTGGACAATGGATGGTAAGGAGAAGGTGGTAAGGAGGAGGGGGCAGGTGCAGCAAGCTTGGGTGGTGGAGCACAATGGCAGGCTAGGCCCTACATTCAACCACTGTGGTCTGTGGGTGAAATCTTAGAAACAGCAAGAAATCACAGCTGTTAATTTTGTTTTTATTTACACCAGTTTACACCAGTTGATCAACTGTTTTTCTCTTTGTGAATACAATTTATTTCCCCTCGTTGCCTTTCTATTTTGAAAAACATACAAAAAAATGCAAAATATTAGAAAAAAACTGTTCTGACAAGAACCTTTTGTTTTCTTTTTTCTAGAACTGCCTTTCATAGTTAAAAATGAGACAAAGTGTATGTATGTCTGTGTGTATATATATATATATATATATATCTAAATGAAGGTGCTCAGAATTGGCGGACTGCAGGGTGATAACACAGCTGTTCCAGCACAATGCGCCCAAACACATTTCAGGAGTCTTTTCCCTTGTTCACTGGCTAGGCATCATGGAGAACAGGTAGGCAAACAGTAACGCCGCACTCGCAGCGTATTCATCAGTCCCGCCCCAGTGGGTGTGTTCACACAGTGCATTTTGGTCTTGGAAGTTCTTAACCCATAGTGGATGCCTCCATACTACTCCTAATATCGTCTCTTACCACAGTGGGTTTGCTTGGAAACATGCCAGGTTAATACCCTGCATACTTAGCCTACTACCAACTGGACACGCTGCTCCTTCGGCACCTCATCGTCATCGGTTTAGTGGACCCACCCTGTCAGCAGAGGGGCACTTTCACGGCCAGAGCAGACCGCTAACATATCCAAATAAAGGTGCTCAGAATTGAAAGCGCCACACGCAGCATGGTTTCTTCCTTTTTATTGGTGGACTGCAGGGTGATTACACAGCTGTTCCAGCACAATGCGCCAAAATGCGTTTCAGGAGTCTTTTCCCTTGTTCACTGGCTAGGCATCAAGGAGAACAGTTGGCAAACAGTAACGCCGCACTCGTAGCGTATTTATCAGTCCCGCCCAAGTGGGCGTGTTCACACAGTGCATTTTGGTCTTGGAAGTTCTTAACCCATAGTGGATGCCTCCATATTACTCCTAATATCGTCTCTTACCACAGTGGGTTTGCTTGGAAACATGCCAGGTTAATACCCTGCATGCTTAGCGTCCTACCAACTGGACACGCTGCTCCTTCAGCACCTCATTCATCATCGGTGCAGTGGACCCGCCCTGTCAGCGGAGGGGCACTTTCGCGGCCAGAGCAGACCGCTAACATATCCAAATGAAGGTGCTCAGAATTGAAAGTGCCACACGCAGCGTGGTTTCTTCCTTTTTATTAGCGGACTGCAGGGTGATAACACAGCTGTTCCAGCACAATGCGCCCATTATCGCCAAACGCGTTTCAGGAGTCTTTTCCCTTGTTCACTGGCTAGGCATCATGGAGAACAGGTAGGCAAACAGTAACGCCGCACTCGCAGCGTATTTATCAGTCCCGCCCCAGTGGGCGTGTTCATACAGTGCATTTTGGTCTTGGAAGTTCTTAACCCACAGTGGATGCCTCCATACTACTCCTAATATCCTCTCTTACCACAGTGGGTTTGCTTGGAAACATGCCAGGTTAATACCCCGCATGCTTAGCGTCCTACCAACTGGACACGCTGCTCCTTCAGCACCTTGTTCGTCATCGGTGCAGTGGACCCGCCCTGTCAGCGGAGGGGCACTTTCGCGGCCAGAGCAGACCGCTAACATATCCAAATGAAGGTGCTCAGAATTGAAAACGCCACACGCAGCGTGGTTTCTTCCTTTTTATTAGCGGACTGCAGGGTGATAACACAGCTGTTCCAGCACAATGCGCCCATTATCGCCAAACGCGTTTCAGGAGTCTTTTCCCTTGTTCACTGGCTAGGCATCATGGAGAACAGGTAGGCAAACAGTAACGCCGCACTCACAGCGTATTTATCAGTCTCGCCCCAGTGGGCGTGTTCACACAGTGCATTTTGGTCATGGAAGTTCTTACCCCACAGTGGATGCCTCCATACTACTCCTAATATCGTCTCTTACCATAGTGGGTTTGCTTGGAAACATGCCAGGTTAATACCCCGCATGCTTAGCGTCCTCCCAACTGGACACGCTGCTCCTTCAGCACCTCGTTCGTCATCGGTGCAGTGGACCCGCCCTGTCAGCGGAGGGGCACTTTCGCGGCCAGAGCAGACCGCTAACATATCCAAATGAAGGTGCTCAGAATTGAAAGCGCCACACGCAGCGTGGTTTCTTCCTTTTTATTAGCGGACTGCAGGGTGATAACACAGCTGTTCCAGCACAATGCGCCCATTATCGCCAAACGCATTTCAGGAGTCTTTTCCCTTGTTCACTGGCTAGGCATCATGGAGAACAGGTAGGCAAACAGTAACGCCGCACTCGCAGCGTATTTATCAGTCCCGCCCCAGTGGGCGTGTTCACACAGTGCATTTTGGTCTTGGAAGTTCTTAACCCACAGTGGATGCCTCCATACTACTCCTAATATCGTCTCTTACCACAGTGGGTTTGCTTGGAAACATGCCAGGTTAATACCCCGCATACTTAGCGTCCTACCAACTGGACACGCTGCTCCTTCAGCACCTCGTTCGTCATCGGTGCAGTGGACCCGCCCTGTCAGCGGAGGGGCACTTTCACGGCCAGAGCAGACCGCTAACATATCCAAATGAAGGTGCTCAGAATTGAAAGCGCCACACGCAGCATGGTTTCTTCCTTTTTATTAGCGGACTGCAGGGTGATAACACAGCTGTTCCAGCACAATGCGCCCATTATCGCCAAACGCGTTTCAGGAGTCTTTTCCCTTGTTCACTGGCTAGGCATCATGGAGAACAGGTAGGCAAACAGTAACGCCGCACTCGCAGCGTATTTATCAGTCCCGCCCCAGTGGGCGTGTTCACACAGTGCATTTTGGTCTTGGAAGTTCTTAACCCACAGTGGATGCCTCCATTACTACTCCTAATATCGTCTCTTACCACAGTGGGTTTGCTTGGAAACATGCCAGGTTAATACCCCGCATACTTAGCGTCCTACCAACTGGACACGCTGCTCCTTCAGCACCTCGTTCGTCATCGGTGCAGTGGACCCGCCCTGTCAGCGGAGGGGCACTTTCACGGCCAGAGCAGACCGCTAACATATCCAAATGAAGGTGCTCAGAATTGAAAGCGCCACACGCAGCATGGTTTCTTCCTTTTTATTAGCGGACTGCAGGGTGATAACACAGCTGTTCCAGCACAATGCGCCCATTATCGCCAAACGCGTTTCAGGAGTCTTTTCCCTTGTTCACTGGCTAGGCATCATGGAGAACAGGTAGGCAAACAGTAACGCCGCACTCGCAGCATATTCATCATTCCCGCCCCAGTGGGTGTGTTCACACAGTGCATTTTGGTCTTGGAAGTTCTTAACCCATAGTGGATGCCTCCATACTACTCCTAATATCGTCTCTTACCACAGTGGGTTTGCTTGAAAGCATGCCAGGTTAATACCCCACATACTTAGGGTACTACCAACTGGACACGCTGCTCCTTTGGCACCTCGTTCGTCATCGGTGCAGTGGACCCGTCCTAGCAGCGGAGGGGCACTTTCGCGGCCAGAGCAGACCACTAACATATCCAAATGAAGGTGCTCAGAATTGAAAGCGCCACACGCAGCATGGTTTCTTCCTTTTTATTGGTGGACTGCAGGGTGATAACACAGCTGTTTCAGCACAATGCGCCCAAAAACGCGTTTCAGGAGTCTTTTCCCTTGTTCACTGGCTAGGCATCATGGAGAACAGGTAGACAAACAGTAACTTCGCACTCGCAGCGTATTTATCAATCCCGCCCCAGTGGGCATGTTCACACAGTGAATTTTGATCTTGGAAGTTCTTAACCCATAGTGGATGCTTCCATACTACTCCTAATATCGTCTCTTACCACAGTGATTTTGCTTGGAAACATGCCAGGTTAATACCCCGCTTACTTAGCGTCCTACCAACTGGACATGCTGCTCCTTCGGCACCTCGTTCGTCATCGGTGCAGTGGACCCGCCCTGTCAGCGGAGGGGCACTTTCTAGGCCAGAGCAGACCGCTAACATATCCAAATGGAGGTGCTCAGAATTGAAAGCGCCACACGCAGCGTGGTTTCTTCCTTTTTATTGGCGGCCTGCAGGGTGATAGCACAGCTGTTCCAGCACAATGCGCCCAAATGCATTTCAGGAGTCTTTTCCCTTGTTCACTGGCTAGGCATCATGGAGAACAGGTAGGCAAACAGTAACGCCGCACTCGCAGCGTATTCATCAGTCCCGCCCCAGTGGGTGTGTTCACACAGTGCATTTTGGTCTTGGAAGTTCTTAACCCATAGTGGATGCCTCCATCCTACTCCTAATATCGTCTCTTACCACAGTGGGTTTGCTTGGAAACATGCCAGGTTAATACCCTGCATACTTAGCCTCCTACCAACTGGACACGCTGCTCCTTCGGCACCTCGTTCGTCATCGGTGCAGTGGACCCACCCTGTCAGCAGAGGGGCACTTTCACGGCCAGAGCAGACCGCTAACATATCCAAATAAAGGTGCTCAGAATTTAAAGCGCCACACGCAGCATGGTTTCTTCCTTTTAATTGGTGGACTGTAGGGTGATTACACAGCTGTTCCAGCACAATGCGCCAAAACGCGTTTCAGGAGTCTTTTTCCTTGTTCACTGGCTAGGCATCATGGAGAACAGGTAGGCAAACAGTAACGCCGCACTCGCAGCGTATTTATCAGTCCCGCCCCAGTGGGTGTGTTCAGACAGTGCATTTTGGTCTTGGAAGTTCTTAACCCATAGTGGATGCCTCATTGCTACTCCTAATATCTTCTCTTACCACAGTGGGTTTGCTTGGAAACATGCCAGGTTAATACCCCACATACTTAGCCTCCTACCAACTGGACAGGCTGCTCCTTCGGCACCTCGTTCGTCATCGGTGCAGTGGACCCGACCCCCTGTCAGCAGAGGGGCACTTTCGCGGCCAGGGCAGACCGCTAACATATCCAAATGATGGTGCTCAGAATTGAAAGCGCCACACGCAGCATGGTTTCTTCCTTTTTATTGGCAGACTGCAGGGTGATAACACAGCTGTTCCAGCACAATGCGCCAAAATGCGTTTCAGGAGTCTTTTCCCTTGTTCACTGGCTAGGCATCATGGAGAACAGGTAGGCAAACAGTAATGCCGCACTCGTAGCGTATTTATCAGTCCCGCCCAAGTGGGCGTGTTCATACAGTGCATTTTGGTCTTGGAAGTTCTTAACCCATAGTGGATGCCTGCATACTACTCCAAATACCGTCTCTTACCACAGTGGGTTTGCTTGGAAACATGCCAGGTTAATACCCCGCACACTTAGCGTCCTACCAACTGGACACGCTGCTCCTTCGGCACCTCGTTCGTCATCGGTGCAGTGGACCTGCCCTGTCAGCGGAGGGGCACTTTCGTGGCCAGAGCAGACCGCTAACATATCCAAATGAAGGTGCTCAGAATTGAAAGCGCCACATGCAGCGTGGTTGCTTCCTTTTTATTGGCGGACTGCAGGGTGATAACACAGCTGTTCCAGCACAATGCGCCCATTATCGCCAAGTGTGTTTCAGGAGTCTTTTCCCTTCTTCACTGGCTAGGCATCATGGAGAACAGGTAGGCAAACAGTAACGCCGCACTCGCAGCGTATTTAACAGTCCTGCCCCAGTGGGCATGTTCACACAGTGCATTTTGGTCTTGGAAGTTCTTAACCCATAGTGGATGCCTCCACACTACTCCTAATATCATCTCTTACCACAGTGGGTTTGCTTGGAAACATGCCAGGTTAATACCCTGCATACTTGGCGTCCTACCAACTGGACACGCTGCTCCTTCGGCACCTCGTTCGTCATCAGTGCAGTGGACCCGCCCTGTCAGCGGAGGGGCACTTTCGCGGCCAGAGCAGACCGCTAACATATCCAAATGAAGGTGCTCAGAATTGGAAGCGCCACACCCAGCGTGGTTTCTTCCTTTTTATTGGCAGACTGCAGGGTGATAACACAGCTGTTCCAGCACAATGCGCCCATTATCCTGAAACGCGTTTCAGGAGTCTTTTCCCTTGTTCACTGGCTAGGCATCATGGAGAACAGGTAGGCAAACAGTAACGCCGCACTCGCAGCGTATTTATCAGTCCCGCCCTACTGGGCGTGTTCACACAGTGCATTTTAGTCTTGGAAGAATGCAGGGTATTAACCTGGCTTGTTTCCAAGCAAACCCACTGTGGTAAGAGACAATATTAGGAGTAGTATGGAGGCATCCACTATGGGTTAAGAACTTCCACAACCAAAATGCACTGTGTGTACATGCCCACTGGGGCGGGACTGATAAATACGCTGCGAGTGCAGCGTTACTGTTTGCCTACCTGTTCTCCATGATGCCTACTCAGTGAACAAGGGAAAAGACTCCTGAAACACGTTTGGGCGCTTTGTGCTGGAACAGCTGTGTTATCACCCTGCAGTCCGCCAATAAAAAGGAAGAAACCACGCTGTGTGTGGCGCTTTCAATTCTGAGCACCTTCATTTGGATATGTTAGCGGTCTGCCCTGGCCGCGAAAGTGCCCCTCCGCTGACAGGGCGGGTCCACTGCACTGATGACGAACAAGGTGCCGAAGGAGCAGCGTGTCCAGTTGGTAGGACGCTAAGTATGCAGGGTATTAACCTGGCATGTTTCCAAGGAAACCCACTGTGGTAAGAGATGATATTAGGAGTAGTGTGGAGGCATCCACTATGGGTTAAGAACTTCCAAGACCAAAATGCACTGTGTGAACACGCCCACTGGGGCGGGACTGATAAATACGCTGCGAGTGCGGCGTTACTGTTTGCCTACCTGTTCTCCATGATGCCTAGCCAGTGAACAAGGGAAAAAACTCCTGAAACGCGTTTGGCGATAATGGGCGCATTGTGCTGGAACAGCTGTGTTATCATTCTGCAGTCCGCCAATAAAAAGGAAGAAACCACGCTGCGTGTGGCGCTTTCAATTCTGAGCAGCTTCATTTGGAGATATATATATATATTCATATATATATATATAAATATAAAGAGGAGTGGTTGTATAAGTGTGTGACTGAGTAAGTTAGTGGCTGCATGGACCAGTGAGTGCTTGTGTGAGTGGTTCTATGGATCAATTAGTGCCTGTTTGAGCGGCTATTTGAGTGCGTGGCTCTATAGGAGACTGGTTCTGTGAGTGGCTGTATGACTGACTGAATAGTTGTGTAAGGGACTGTATGGCTGTGTGAATGGTTGTGTGAGTGCCTGCATAGGTGAGTGAGTACCTGTGTAAGTGACTGTATGGGTGAGTGACTAGCTGTGTGAGTGGCCATATGGAAGAGTGAGTGGTGTGGGAGTGGTTGTATAGCTGACTGAATAGTTGTGTTAGGGTCTGTATGGGTGAGTGAATAGTTGTGCGAGTGGCTGCATGGGTGAGTGAGTGCCTGTGTGTGTGGCTGTATGGGTGAGTGAGCGACTATGTGAGTGGCTGTATGGGGGAGTGAGTGCTTGTGTAAGTAGCTGTATCAGTGAGTGACTATGTGTGAGTGGGCATATAGGAGAGTTAGTGGTTCCGGGAGTGGCTTTGTGGGTAAGTGCATGGCTGTATGAGTGGTTCTATGGGTGACTAAATGGTTGTGTGATTAGCTGTACGGGTGAGTTAGTGCCTGTGTGAGTCCCTGCATTAGTGAGTGAGTGTGTGAGCAGCTGTATTGGAGAGTTAGTGGTTGTGTGAGGGTTGGGTTGTATGTGTGACTGAATAGTTGTGTGAGTGGCTCTATACATAAATGTGAGTAGCCTGTGTGAGTAGCTGTATAGGTGAGTGACTGGATGTATGAGTGACTGGATGTATGAGTGAGTGCTTCCATGAGTGAGTGAGAGGGTACATGAGTGGCTGTTTTGGTGGGTTAGTGTCTATGTGAGTGCATGTTCGTTTTATTGAAGAGGTGTGTGAGTGGCCATCTGGGAGAGTAAGTGGTGTGCTAGTGACTTTATGGGTGAGTGAATGGTTGTGTGAGTGGCTATATGGGTAAGTGCCTGTGTGAGTGGCTGTATGAGTGAGTCAGTGTTAATGTGAGTACTTATATGGGTGAGTGAGTGGCTATGTGAGTGTCTGTATGGAGAGTGAGTGATTGTGGGAGTGGCTGTATGGGAGAATTACTGGTTGTATAAGTGGCTATAAGGGTGAGTGAATGGTTGTGTCAATGGCTGTATGGGTAGATAACTATGTTTAAGTGGCTGTATGGGTGACTGAGTGGCTTTTTAGTTGGTGTTTGGTTAACTGATATGTTGTGTGAGTGGCTGTATTGGAGAGTGAGTGTCTATGTGAGTAGCTGAATGAGTAATTGAGTGAGTACATGTGTGAGTGCTTGCATGGGAGTGTGGATGGGTGTTTGAGTGGTTATATGGGTTAGTGAGTGGCTCTGTTGAGAGCCTGTATGGGTGAGTGACTGGTTGTGTGAGTGAATAAGTGGTTGTGTGAGTAGCTGTATGGGTAAGTGAGTGGCTGTATAAGGAGGTATATGAGAAGTGAATGGCTATGTGAGTGCTGTATGGGTGAGGGAGTGTAGTGCTAGAGGCACTCCTTGTATTGAAACCACGTGATGACCTTTTTCTACTATTATTTTAATTGACTTTTGGTGTTTTATTTTATCCTAGCTTGAATGTACGACATCATTTTTCCTGCATGTGCCTTTTTCCATGAAGATTTCTTTCATGTCTCTTTGTAGTTTTAAAGTGAGAGAGCTTTCACAGAGTAGAACAGCCTTGCCAGGAACAGAACATGTGGGATGTGCATTTGAAATCATGTGAGAGAGAGAGGTGTGGAATGTACTTTTTGGTCTTGAAGTGCAGTGTTACAAGCAGTGGTGCTCAAATGTGCATTTTGTTGTACATTGGGAGATGAAGTGTGTGATGCTATGGGTAGTGGTGCACAAATGTGCATTGTGTTGTACATTGGGAAGTATTATGAAGTTCTTACTATTGGCTTTGACATACCCTCATGCCATCTTGAATTCTGTCAGCTAGCTTGCACTTTAGTGCACACAAACAGGCTGTACTGCTGGAGACTTTCGTAAGCTTCGCTAATGTAAAGGCTGGAACAAGTTAGAGCACAGAAGGAATGTGAGAACTCTTTTGCCTTTGGAATGCTTTCATGGAGAGTGACCAACTCCAGTAAGTTTCCTTGGTGCAGAGGAGGGCCTCTCGGAACCTTCTAGTGTGCTTTGAGATTATAAAGCTGGGGTTTGTTGACTTGGAAACTGGGATTTGTTCTGTAATCTGAATGGGGATGGACGCATCTACTTTAGTACAGCAGCAGTTCCCGGTTTGCTGAGTCTCTTGACCCCAGCTGTGAATCCCCCAGTCTGGAGTGGGCCAAGATGAAGTTTGCAGCTGTTGATGTGTTTTATTTTTGAATACTGCCATTGTGATGTGTGAGTGTCTGTGTGCACATTTAAGTCTCCAGTGGTTATAATCATCTGAGGTGTTTTCTTTGCGTATTGACTTTGTGATGTATGAGTGAGTCTGTGTTCACATCCAAATCTTCAGTGGTTGAAATCGTCTGATGTATTTAGTGTATATATCTTTCTGATTTCTTGCAGCGGACGTCCATATTCCATGCATATTTCATGCATATTCCATGCATTTAACAGTTGTATTTGCCTACTTATAAGTGTGTTATTCTTGCTTGCACATATATATACATATAAAGATAAATGCATTTGAATGTTGTTCATTTGACATCTGGGAAAGACTTTTTGTTAGAGAGTGTTGTATAAATAAAACCCCATGCCTTACTCTGAGAACAGTCTTTTGATAAAAGTGAAATCCCTTTCCTGGTGGTGTTTTGTTTTTATTGCTTCGTTTTGTTTGAGCCTCTGTGTGGGAGGGCGGTATATTCTATTATTTGAGAGGGTGAAGCAATACAGTGAGTGCATGTGTAAGTGCCTGTATGTGTGAGTGGGTAGATGTATGACTAGCTCTATGGATGAGTGAGAAGGTGGATGAGTTAGACTATGGGTGAGTGAATGGGTGTGTGAGGGGCTGTGCCGGTGAGTGAGTGGGAGTAAGAGTGGCCGAATGGATGAATATGTGTGTGTTTGAGTAGCTGTATAGGTAAGTCACTGCTAGGACCAGTGACTGTATGTTTGAGTGATTGAGTGAATGGGTGAGTGACGGCTTGTGTCAGCGGCTGTGTGGGTCAGAGAGTAGCTGTTTGGACGGCTGTATAGGGGACTGACCACTACTGTGACTGGCTGTATAGGTCAGTGACTACTAGTGTTAGTGGCTGTATGAGTTAGTGAGAGAGTGTGTGAGTAGCCGTATGGGTAAGTGAGTGGTAGTGTTAGTAGTTGGATGGATGACTGAATGGGTATGTGACTGCTAAATGAGTGAATAGGTGTGTGTGTGAGTAGTTGTATGGGTGAGTGAGTGGCTATGTGAGTATCTGTAAGGATGAGTGAGTGTCTGTGAGTATATTTTTATTAGAAAATATGCAAAACAAACTAATAGAAAATTAATTAAAGAGCACTTTACATTTAAAAACAGTTTCCATGGTTATATATAAGCAAAATATCTGTGGTAGGGAAAATATTTTGAGACATCTAATGGCATTCAGCAGTTCCTGGTATGGATAAAGGAAAAGAATATAAAGATATGTTAGTATTTGATCTTTATTATTACAGAATCACACCAACATACATTACTTATACTGTAATAGTTTATTACACATAGTGAAAATATACTTTTCCATTTTTTGCTGTTCTCAGCTTTCATACCTCTTCACCATAAACAGTGGTCTGTAAGAAGCATCATCTTCAAACAGCGGGGGGAAATAATCAATGGATTGTAAAAAAAACATACACACACAGTACAACACTATAATTAAGTGAAAATATGCACTGCACTCACTACAATTCTTTTATTAACTGCTTTTTGTACAGTTACTTCAAGTAAAAAGTATTTCTAAAATCATTATAGCTGGCACAATATTACAAATCAATACAAAGTACTGTTCCATTTTAGAGATCCTTGTGAAAACTTATTACTGGTAGACCAAATGATGTTTAAGTAATGGTCATCCATATAGACAACATCCCATGATGTAGTTTTAATTTGAAAAATAGTACGTAGACGTTTGGTTGATGAAACAAAAGGGGTCATTTTTTTGTTGCAAAGGCAGTTTTTACTTTCAACTTAGTGCTGCTGTAATTGGATTATGTTGTTTCCATTTCTGACTTCAATTACACAGTGTAGTATTTAGATGTGGTATTAACTCCTGTGCGGAAGATAAAACAACTGTTGAATTTTGAAGAAGACCATAAAGACATTACCTTTGATTGACCGAAGAAAAGATAAGAGTTTGGTAATTTTAAAGAAGTCTTGGTTTGAATCTTGGGTTGATGTCATTACATTCCATCCATCCAGTTTCACTCTTTAAATAGACAGTGTAGTGTCCAGAGGTTGTATTAATTCCTTTGAGAAAGATGATAGCTGAAGTAGTAAAAGTTATTCCCAAAATTGATATTTGTACAGCTTTGATGTTGTTTTTCCAATTTGGACCTATCTCCTCTGCATCATTGTAGCATTACTATAATGTATTTTCCAATTCTTGTTAGGATTAACGTAGAGATAACATTTGGAATGCAGTATGGGAAGGTCATATTTTGGTTATCCTTCTTCAACAATTTCTGAAAAGGCACAGTTTTGGAATCTGGTAATGTTAAATAGAGCAAACGTTCAGACTTTATTTTGAGTGGCAGGTGAATAATCACAATCTTCACAGTGATGGCTCCGTGTGTAAATCATCAATATTTCCACTTCTTCTCCTAAAACTCCAAGGATGACGATAATAAATTATTGTGCATCTTGTTGACTGTTCAGAGTAAACATTACTAATCCACTACATATATCTAAAAGGTCTTGAATACCTGAAGCAGAATGTGTCACAGTTCTGTCAGTCATTAGAAGTTGGAGCAAGTAATACAGTGCAGCACACAATCTCTTAACTACTTTTTGCTCAATTTGGAGCTCCAAAGAGTTCCACCTACAAATATACACAAAAGACTCCAATATACCACATCATCCAGAGATTAATAACAAGATAAAATACATGCAAAGACCTATCAGTTTTCTTGAGCAATACAAGATTCATAGTAGCACACAAAATGACGAAAATGCAGGTATGCAAATATAAAACCAATTTCACAGATCTTTTAAAGTGCAATGCTCACTAGGGCAGTGCTCCAACAGCTTCAACTGTATAATGCATCAACCCAAGATTCTATTTATATTATGAAATTAATTTTACCCAAAAGAGACTTTATGCACAGTATTCAGAGTACATGCGGACCCCTAACAGTTACATATTTCATTGTACAGTACAAAATACATAGCAGCATAGAAGAAGTCGAAAGTGCAAGTGCGCGAGTAATATACAAATTTCAAAAATCCTTTAAGAAAGTTTACCCAAAAGGGACTCTGTGCAAAATACACGCAGGGGCCTAACTGATACAGTGTTAGTCATACAGTACAGAATTCATAGCAGCATGCAGGCTGTTGAAAGTGCAAGTGTGCAAGTATAGTACCAATTTCACAAATCCTATAAAATACCATTCTAACTAGGTCAGTGCAAATCGGATTATGCCATTAAATACTCTAACAACTTCTCAAAAATATATTTAAGAATTGTTTAAAAAAGTTTGAAACACACTAGTTCGGAAGGGTGGGGCAAGAGACAGTTTTGAGCCTCCTCAGCTGTAGCGATGTTATATTTTAGATACAGTGGTCTCAAAAAACAAAATCATAGTGGTTGTAAAAGGGGACAGACAAATAAAACATGATTTAAATCCTGCACCCAGTTTCCACATAGGTGACAAAGTCTTTCCTGCCTGGCTAATCCCTCCCACGCCCCGGTTATCATTCGTAAGGGAAGCAAATTCAACCTTAGCAGCAGGATAGTTCTGCGCACTCCATGAGGAAGATTCCACACAGCATACGGTTGAGGTTGTTTATAAATGCTACTCCCCACTATTATATTGTTACTGGAATGCCCTGAACACAATACAGTATCTATTTTATGGCTGACTTTGTAGATTGTTTTTTTATTAGAGTTTGCAAAACTTGTTTTGGTAGAGAGCCAGTACCACTATGGCCAATTTCAAATAAGTCTGCAGCTTTCTCATAATTCCTGAAGACAAAACAGGTTATCCTTTTACGGGGGTGAGTTGCAGTAGGTCGCCAAATACAAATAAATGCTTTCCTCCAAAGAGCACATTGTAGTTAGTTCTTAAATTCTGCTGCATTTTTAACTGTATGAAAGCAAGCATTAAGTTGGATACCATGCTGACCTCATCAATGATTAAAAGCTTTAGTTTATTCAATACTCTTGATACCTCAAGGCAAGCTTCACTAGTTTCTGGTATTCCAGTTTATTGTCATGTTCAACAGGTAGCATTAGTAGGTGATGTAAAGTAATACATTTAATGTTATATGCAGCTAATCCTGATGGTGCTGTTTCAACACATGATAAATTTGATTCTGTAGTCTTCTGTAGATAACCAGTGAGAACTTTAATTAGAAAGCCTTTTCCTATGCCAGTTTGACCACTGATGTATAGCAATATTGATTTGTATGAAGAACAACCACATTGCTTCCTCTCATGGAGAAGTCCATTCTCTATTTTACCTTTAACTTTGTTGTAAAATTATTTTTGCTCATTGTTCAGTTGTACTACTAAGTATTTGTATTCTACACATTCCTCTCTTGCTTGCTGCATTGCAGTCTCCACCTCATTCTTAGCTATAGCTGCTTCATTTTGAATAATTGGTTCTCCAAAAGGATCTTGACTCACTGGTGCAGAACTTTCACTGCTTTATGAACTCTCCTTGGCTAGCCCTGAAGCAATGGTTCCTTCCTCTTCAATCTCATCTTTCAATATTTGCAGGTAGGTTGGAAACACAGAACATTCAATGGTGTCTTTCACAGCGTTGAAAGAGTCTTCATAACAGTCATAGTGTCTAAGTAATTCTGATTCTGTGGACCATATCTTGAACAATGCAAAAGTGACAAGTAGAAAACCTCTAATCTCTCGGGGGGGTTTGCAACAAAGCTTTCGTTGGTTAATTAGATTTGTTTTGTCTGACCAAACTACCGTCACATCCAAGTACTCCATATCTTCCTTCATCTATGTTTTCAGTTACACTACTTCAATATGTGTAGTACTGGAGTGCTTCATAGAGACACATATTTTGAAGATGAGGACTCCTTCTTGGGTAGTATATATCCAGCATGATAGTTTTCAGAATAGCTCTACTTTCTGGATCAAATTCTGCAAAATACAGTATTTCTGGCAAAGACTTTAATATCTATTTTGACTGCTTGCAAGGCCTAAGCTTACCCGCACAATTCTTCTTGACTTGGAGAAAAAACTAGCCAAGCTCAAACTATCTGAGCATTCATAAGAACCCATTTCTCTGTGGGAAAGCATTTTCAAGCTGAAGCTGGACAATTTCCTGGTAATAAGTGCTTCTTCCAAATTTTTCTACACCCCTACAGTTTTAATATTCTGCTTCAAAACGAATGGCAAGTACACAACTCTACCTTTAAGACCTTTCTGTAAGTCTTTTGTAGGTATCTTCCCTGTCTTTGGCTCCATACTAACTATAGCTTGAAATAGATGTATAGACTGTATTAGAATTGATTCATAAACATTTATATCTTGTAGTTCTTGAGGGATTGAAACTAATTCTAACTTGTTTTGGACTGCTCTAGCTGTCATTTTATTATCTTCCAACTTATTATAACACTACTTACATATATTTTGTCATGTGCAACAATCAAACTGTTCCTCTACAAATATATGAGCTGCAAATTCTCACCACTTATCTGTGTTCTCTTCTTCAGTTTTAGACGACACAACAACATGACGAGTTTGAGTTCTGTAGTGAGTGTGTCAACAACAAATACAAACACAGTCCGGTTTCTCTGAACATACTGTGTTAAACTTTCTAATCTCTTCTTGAAAGTTATCAACATTAATACCTTTGTCCTGTTCTCCTACACCTGCAGATACAAAGTCCTCATTTTTCCTACACTCCTCCTCAGGACCAAGTAAAAGAAACTGAACATCATCACAAACTTTCTGTACCTCTGCTACTGTACCATGCAAAAGAACTCTATTCATTTATGCTAAAAAAAAAAAGCAGGAATTTCAGCATAGTAAAGCCTCCTAACTAGTTTTCACATTTCAGAGTGGTGAACAACTAACACTCTAAAGTGATAAAAGGTACTTCTGCAGACTTTCTTCAATAGACATGCTAGCGAATGTCCCTGTAAATTAGCATACTTCCTTACTTTGCATGGATCAAATCCTTGCAAAATCCTAATTTTTTGTTTCCGACTTTTGCAGAGAAACAGAGGTTAGAACGCTCTCAGTATATCAATGTATTCCTGCTGAACACTACAAACACTGCTACAGTTCCATTTATATACAGTAACCTATCTATGACTTCCCTGTCCCACTTCAGCTATAACTTCCTCTACATTTCTAGGTGTCATTGCCTCTTTTGGAATAGTAAAACCTTTTTTCATCTCATAACATTATCCAGATTGGTCAACTGCATGCACTAATGTGTTCTTTTGCAAGTAGCATTCTTCATTAAATAAAGGCTGAGTACTGGAATTATGTATCCATTTACTACTGAAAACTTTGCAAAAGTTAGTTCTATTGACAAGTCTTTTCTTTTGGCTTCTTCTTCCTACACACAGCACTATTTTATTCAGTGTCTTCATTCTGTTTAAAATGTGCTTTCTCTTCAGAGCAAATGCCTTATCAACTATACCTGCCATACTTTCCTTTTGTTTGACTGCTTCCCTTCTTCTTTTATACTTCTTCATTGTTCTACTTAGATTATGAATTACTCTACTACGGAACTTTCTGACTCTGATTTCTTTAAACTGCTCCCGTCTCCTGGTTAAACTCTCTCCATTTTTATTTGACTTTTTCCTCTCCTTATTATGTACTTTTTCTCCTTTCTTAGTCAATTTCAAACTTTTTTTTTCATTTACTTCATTTTGTTGTCCATCAAGTTCTCCACATAGAATTTTAAGAAATGTCTTTGCTCTCTTACCAGCAGCAGTTTTCTCTTTTACCACTTTTTCTGTGTTTTGCCCCATTTGTTTCTCATTTGTGAGGAGATATTATCATTATTTTTGTTTCTTTCTTCTTTGACTTTTTAATGGCATTGTAGTTGTCTGTTCTTAAGTAGAAATTGATGCTTTAAAAGAAAAAATAACAATATTTATCTTTTCATTATGTACTATGAGATTACACATTTAAATTATTCACCTACTAACATAAACAGTAATCTTGTTAAAATATAGGGGTCTAAATGTATTTGGAAGTGGCCAGACGATACCTCAGAACCTGTGAAAAACAATACAGGGGTATGTTCCTTCATACATTAGCAGTTATTACGTCTCTCACTCTGTGACTGCAAAGAGAGAGAGGCTCTATTCTTTGGAAACATATATCAGTTACATTATGGATGGTATCCTCTAGATAGTGATTGACATAGGGGTCTGCAAATGCACGAGCAAGTTCCTAAAACTCTAATGGACACTTAAACACAAATCAGCATGCTTTATAACATACCTACAGCATATCTCATAGGACAGTTATATCTACTAAAACTTGGATATAACACTTGCCAAGCAGCTTTTATTTGCTAGATGAAGCTGGCAGTGAGATTACACAGACAGGGTCTGCACGAATAGGCCTGACCCATGTTTGAAGGACTATTTGTCTGGATGAACAATGAGGTTGTGTCACTGCTTGCCTAAATATCTGAGAGAGTGTAGGAGTCCAGCAATAGGAGTCCCATGAGGTTTTTAAGTAAATGTGCTAGTATGTGACTCCTCTCTGTTTTAGTACCTCAATTACTCTACAAAAGTGTATGTAAGTGACATAACAAATACCTCAGTGCCTCCTCTGTTAGTGTATATAAGGGGATGTAGGTGTCTGTGCAACTGCCTTTGATACAAGAACATACATAAGCAATTTCTCCGTATGCGAGTGAATGTATACCTCCATCTCCTACTCTGTGACTGGCAAGAGAGAGAGAGGCTCTATGCTTTGGAAACATGTATGTCAGTTGCATTATGAATGGTATCCTATATGTAGTGCTTGCCATAGGGGTCTGCAAGTGCATTGGTAAGCTCCTAAAACTAAAAAGGACACTTCCAATCTTCGAAACAGAAAACAGCATACTTTATGGCATACCTACAGCATATCTCAGAGGAGAATTATGTGTACTAAAACATGGATATAAGCCTCACCAAACAGCTTTTACATGCTAAGTGAAGCTAGCAGTGACAGTGCACAGACAGGGTCTGAACGAGTATGCCTGACCCATCCTCAAAAGACTCTTTGCCTAGACGAATGACTAGGTTGTATTACCACTTGCCTTCATATCTGAGTGAATGTAGGAGTCCAGCTATACTAGTGGCATGAGATGTTTAAGTAAATGTGCCAGTATATGGCTCTCTGCTTGAGTACCTCAGTAGCTCTCTAAATCTGTACGTAAGTGGCCCAACAAATACCTTAGTGCCTCCGTTAGGGAATTGAGGGATATGTAGGTGTCTGTGCAAATACCTTTGATACTAATACATACATAAGCAGTTTCTGAGTATGTGAGTGAATGTATAACTCTGACTGTCACTCTGTGACTGGGAAGAGAGAGAGGCTCTATGCTTTGGAAACATGTATGTTAGTTGCATTATGAATGGTATAATCTATTTAGTGCTTGGCATAGGGGTCTGCAAGTGCATCACTAAATTCCTAAAACTCAAAAAGACACTTCTCAATCTTTCAAGCACAAAGCAGTGCAATTTATGGCATACCTACAGCATATCTCATAGGACAGTTATGTCTACTAAAACATCGATATAAGACTTGCTAAACAGCTAAGTAAAGCTGGCAGTAAGAGTGCACAGACAGGGTCTGCACAAGTAGGCCTGACCCATGTTTAAAGGACTATTTATCTGGTTGAATAACAAGGTTGCATTACTACTTGCCTACATATCTGAGTAAGTGTAGGAGTCCAACTATAGGAGTACCATGAGGTTTTTAAGTACATTTGTCAGTATGTGACTCTCTGTTTTAGTACCTCAATGGTTCTATGAAAGTGTATGTAAGTGTCCTAAAAATACCTTACTGCCTGAGTTAGGGAATGGAGGGGTATGTAGGTATGCCTGCAAATGCCTTTAATACTCCTGCATAGATGAGTACATTCGGAGTATGGCAGCGAATGTAGAAGAATCTCTGTCACTCTATGACTGGGTGACAGACAGGCTGTATGCTTTGGAAATGTGTATGTCAGTTGCATTATTGATGGTATCCTCAAGGTAGTGCTTGACATAGGGTTCTGCAAGTGCATGAGTAAGAACCTAAAACTCAAAAGTTTACTTCTCAATCTTTCAAATACAAAGCAGCGTACTTAGCGACATACCTACAACATATCTCATAGGACAGTAATGGCTAATAAAACGTGGATATAAGACTTGCCAAGCAGCTTTTTCATGCTAAGTGAAACTAGCTGTGAGAGTGTAGCGAAAGGGTCTCCATAAGTAAGCCTGATCCATTTTTAAAGGACTATTTGTTTAGATGGATGACGAGATTGCCTTACTACTTCCCTACATATCTGAGTGAGTGTAGCAGTTCAGCTATAGCAGTGCCATGACATGTTTAAGTAAGTGTGAAATTATGTGGCTGTCTGTTTTAGTACCTCAGAGGCTCTCTAAATGTGTATGTAAATGGCCTGACAAATACCACAGTACCTGTGTTAGGCAATCAAGGGGTATGTAGGTATGTCTACAAAAGCCTTTCATACTCCTGCATAGATGAGTACATTCTGAGTATGTGAGTGAATGCAGGAGCTGCTGTTTCAGGGAAAAGTGGCAGGGCAGCGCAGGCGGGGGAGATGGCGACTACAATAACAAAAAAAAGAACTTACCTGCTTTTCTGACTCCACTGCAGCACATGCAAAAAGAACAACCGATGGACAGAATGCAGAACAATGTCATACATTCACCCCAGTACAGAGATCTGGGCCGACATCCATCATTTTTTTGCTCCCCATGCCATTCCAGTTTGAACCCAGGTATATGCAAATCAGTCTAGACCCTGCGCCCAATGGGAACAGTCCAGCCCGAACTGCCAGGCCTGGTCCTCCATGGACTGAAAACAAGCATCCTAGGACCAGTTTCGGGGCTTCACCCCTCATCAGCCAGGATAGCTTGACTCCAGTGGCATTGAGAGCATGGGACCCACGTCTGGGCATACACGTTCCACTCGGGGTGACAAATGCAAAAAGAAAAACCGATGGGCAGAATGCAGAACAATGTCATACATTCACCCCAGTACAGAGGTCTGGGCCTAAATCCATTGTGTTTTTTTGCTCCCCATGCCATTCCAGTCTGAACCCAGCAATATGCAAATCAGTCTACACCCTGTGCCTAATGGGAACAGTCCAGCCTGAACTGCCAGGCCTGGTCCTCCCTGGACTAGAAACAAGCATCCTAGGACCGGTTTCAGGGCTTCACCCCTCATCAGCACGGATAGCTTGACTCCAGTGGCATTGAGAGCATGGGACCAACGTCTGGGCATACACGTTCCACTCGGGGTGACAAATGCAAAAAGAAAAACCGATGGGCAGAATGCAGAACAATGTCATACATTCACCCCAGTACAGAGATCTGGGCCTACATCCATCATTGTTTTGCTCCCCATGCCATTCCAGTTTGAACCCAGGCATATGCAAATCCGTCTAGACCCTGCACCCAATGGGAACAGTCCAGCCCAAGCTGCAGGCCTGGTCCTCCCTGGACTGGAAAAAAGCATCCTAGTACCGGTTTCGGGGCTTCACCCCTCATCAGCTAGGATAGCTTGGCTCCAGTGGCATGGAGAGCACGAGACCCACGTCTGGGCATACCCGTCCCACTCGGGGTGACAAATGCAAAAAGAACAACAGATGGACAGAATGCAGAACAATGACATACATTCACCCCAGTACAGAGATCTGGGCCTAAATCCATCATATTTTCTTTCCCCTGCAGCACAGGCTGAGGCTCCCAGACACCCCTACAGCCAATCCAAACATTGCTCTCATGTGGCTGGCAGCATGAGAGAAGCGACGGATTGGTCTGAGCACCTTGGATTTGTGCTCTCAGAGAGACTGGGAGCCAATGCCTGCTGTCTCCAACCCAGCAACGCAGCTCGGATTGGAGACATCTCAGTGCACATGTCAGTTTGGCCATCCTAAAATGTCTGGCCAAACCCACAAACGCATCTAGAAGCAGTGCTCATCACTCCTCCTAAACACGTCATCATGATGGCCCCGCCCCCTAGACTCAGCCCTATGGGGAAAACTATAATCATAATAAACCTGTGTTAATATTATTTTATTTTACAAGTTTTGCATCTACCATAACGGAGGAGCCGCCGCTGAGTGAATATAGAAGTATCTCTGTCATTTTATTAATGGGTGACAGACAGGCTGTATGCTTTGGAAACATGTATGACAGTTGCATTATCAATGACATTTTCTATGTAGTGCTTGCTATAAGAGTCTCCAAGTGCAAGAGTAAGTTCCTAAAAAAAGGATACTTCTCAATCTTTCAAGCAGAAAACAGAGTGCTTTATGGTATTCCTACAGCATATGTCAGAGGAGAGTGATGTGTACTAAAACGTGGATATAACACCTGCCAAACAGCTTTAACATGCTAAGGGAAGTTGGCAGTGACAGTGTACAGACTGGGTCTGCAAGCATAGGCCTCACCCATGTTTAAAGGACTATTTGTCTGGATGGATAATGAGGTTCTGACACTACTTGTTTAAGTAAATGTGCCAGTATATGGATGTCTGTTTTAGTACATCAATGGCTCTCTACATGCAAGTGGGCTGACAAATACCTCAGTGCCCGCGTTAGGGAATAGAGGAGTGTGTAGGGGTCCGACCAACTGCCTTTGATACTAGTGCATTCAAGTAGTTTGAGAGCGTGTACGTGTATGTATAAGTCCCTCTGTTGCTCTTTGACTGGAAAGAGAGACAGGCTCGGCGCTGTGGAAACCTATGTCAGTTGCATTAAGGATGGTATCTTCTATGTAGTGCTTGGTATAGGGGTCTGCAAGTACATGACAATTAAAAAAACTCGAAAGAACATCTATCAATGTTTTAAGCACACAGCACTGTTTTATTGCATACCTACAGTGTATCTGACAGGTGAGTTATATATACTTAAACACAGATTAAACACATGACAAATAGCTTTTACATTGCAAGTAAACTTGGCCCTGAGAATGCACACACACAGTCTGCACTACAGAGGTCTTACCAACCAAGCAAAGACATTTCGAGACATTATTGATAAATGTCAATTTACGCAAAAATAGCCCTATGGGCAATGATCAGACACACCGACACGAACTTCCCGCTCTCCGCTCGCCCCGTTCATCTCACATTAGGGACAATGAGTCTCATAGGATCCATTCTACTCAGATCCTTTTAACACCCCAATATACATCACAGGGGCCGCAAGATTACCTAAACAGAGGAAACGTTTTAAATCTATTGGGAACCATACCAGCACTAAACCATTTGTCCTCATTGGACCTGCTAGCCATCGAGTTTATCAGTCAAGGAATTCATAACCAAAAAGAAGCAACTCTTTCAACCTGGAGGACAGCAGAGATCATTTCATTGATACTAACTGCCACACCCCAGTTCGAAGCATAGGGCATCAGGCTTTCACTCCCCAAAAAGCAGTGTTACCCCTCGCCCTTAATCCACCAGCAAAAGACAAAGCCAGCTGATTCCAGCGTAAGCCGAGTTTATTCAGTTTTGCAAAATGCTAAAGGTAAACAAGCCGTGATTGGGTTAAAGCCAAAGCCACAAGAAAAAATACACCAAGAAACTGATGGAGCCCGAAGGGTAGTAAAACAAGTATGACATTTAATAAAAAAAACAGTAGCACAGAGCTTGTCACTAAGCCTTTTATCATGGAATATAGCAGGGGCGAAGCAAGATCTGCGGGATAATTCATTTCCAGATAGCTGGAAGAAATATGAAATAATAGCCCTCCAAGAAACATGGCTGATATCCCCAATACAGATTCCAGGATATATTCTTCACTTTGTAAAAGCCATAAGAACTCAGCGATACAGTAGACCAAAGGGTGGTTTGGCCGTTTACATTTCCAGGGTATTAAAAACAGCTTCAATCCAAATGCCTGCCTCCATGACAGATATGCAAGTAATAAAAATGGATTTGGGACTCAACAATATGGCAAGTACCATAATTCTTTTTAATGTGTATGCTCATCCGATGCGTGAAATAAAAAAAAACCTATTCAATAAATTAATGAAGGCAAAAGAAGAAATAAGGTTTGAGTACCCAGCTTGGGATATAATAGTAACCGGTGATTTTAACTCGGACTTAATACACACACCGGATGAGGATGATGATATAATAACAGCAAATGCAATATGGCAAGTGCAACCTCAAGATCCGCCCGTGCATAAGCGCCGTGATGTAAATGGCCAGAGACTGGTAGTAGACCAAGAACTTCCAGGCCTACGTGTGCTCAATGGAAGATCTGAGCAAGACAAACCTCCAACGTATACCTACCACGGCCCTAAGGCCCGATCTATTATAGATTATACAATTCTCACCCTGCCACTAATTGCACAAACAAAGAAATTCTTAATCAGATACACTACTGAAATTGATCATTCAGCTCAACATCTTGTGCTGGCAATTCCGTTCAGCAGACAAACAATAGTGACACCTGAACTAGGTACAGTAACATCACTCAATTTAAAACGATTAAAATGGACAAGCACTTCTCTTCCAAAAATATCCTCAAGGGCAAAGGACCTGATCATAACCCTCGGAGCGCAGGAAGGTTAATTTATAGAAGTCTGGATTATATTTGTAAAAACTCTACAGAAGGAATCTTCGCAAACCTGCCATCTCAGCACCACAGTTTGCAACTTAAAAAAGCAATTGAGTAAAACAGCATTAAATCTTAAAGCTCAACTAAGAAGAATAACCAAACGGATGAGGGGAACTACAGTGCCTGAAGCAACTTGGGATCAAATAAAAAACTGAAGAGGCAATATAAGAAACAAATCTGGGAAGACAAAAAAAGTAGAACAGATAACCTATGGTCAAAGATTTTATTCAATGTTAAAACATCAAACACAAGAGCTTTCTGGGAACTAGTGAACGGCCTCACGAGATCAAAGCCGGCAATAAATAACACCTGTGTAACTGAGCTAGCCTAGATAACATACATAACCTCAACCCTCTTTATCGCACCTGCTATAAGGGTTGAAGATGTGGAAAAATTCTACCACTCCTCTGCTAAGGCCTGTAATTCATCAATACACCCATTATCAACAAGCTTGATTATACCGGCTTTATCAGCTGTAGCAGCAAGGCAAAACCACCATTTAGAACCATTACAATCAACGGACGGGAAACCGAAAATTACAACAAGCACTGCTAACTTCAAAATGGCAATAGGCTTGCAATTACCTCAATACACTGTAGAACAAATAGCTTCAGTGATTCAGGCGGGTAGACGTGATAGGGCGCCAGGCCCAAATGGGATCCCTCAGGCAATCTATAAACAGAACCCTAATTTTTGGGCTGTCCGCTGTCTCGACTGTTTCACGAGGTAGGCAAACTAAATAGCCTACCAGAGAGTTGGAGAGGATCAATAATTAATCTGGTATACAAAGGAGGGGACCAAACCGATCCTACCAACTATCGAATGATCGCCTTACTCAACACGGAAGCTAAATACTATGCTTCCTTGAATTTATCGGACCTGCTAGACTGGTCAGAGTCTAACAACAAAATCCCTCCTAACCAGTCGGGATTCCGTAAAGGCGTAGGTACCACCACAAACCTTCTTGCCCTAGGCTTAATGGCAGATAAGAGTCTACGTCAACAAAAGAGCTTATACCTATGCTTTATAGACTTTAAAGCAGCATTTGACCGAGTAAACAGAGGTCTACTATGGCGTAAATTAGTGCAGTGTGGACTCTCGGAAACAACATTATGAGCCATACAGCTACTTTATACAAGCACCTGGATTCAAGTCAAATTTGCCGATGGCAATAAGCTCACCAGGAAGATCTACACAAACGCCGGTCTAAAACAAGGGTGTGTCTTGGCCCCACATCTATTTAATCTTTTCATGGCCGACCTTTCCCCAAAGCTTGATAAAGTGAATTCACATCCTTCACGCCTAGCCATTTTACCCATCACCCATCTATCTTAGGCAGATGATATAGTGCTACTAAGACACACACAAATAGGCCTACAAAGGGCAATCGATGAACTTGCGCAATTTGCCAAGGATAACCTGATGGAAATTAATACTTTAAAAACAAAAGCTATGATCATAGGTCGTCGGGCTCAGAAACATCTGCCACTCCAAATCAGCAATATAGACTTGGAAGTGGTTAGCACCTACAAGTATCTGGGAGTGCTCATGGATAATAGACTTACTTTTTGAAATCACAATGAGATCCAAACAAAAAAAGGAAATGGGATAATATTTGCCTTCTGCTCAATGGCAAGAAACCTGAAAGGTCCATCATTTACACCGTTGCTAGCAGTTATTAAAGCTAAACTCTTGCCAACAGTGGCATATGCAAGTGAAATTTAGCATGGGAAAGATGCTGTAACTCTGGATGCCTTGCAAACAAAAGCTTACAAGATAGTATTTTCTCTACCCCACAATGCTTCCCCGGCTCAGGTGAGGCTAGAGTTTGGGTTGCAGCAGCAGCACGTGCAAAGGCGATATATAACTATAAAAACATGGTACAAAATTTGGACCAACAGGCAAAATCCAATCAATAATGCGCTGTGGAGGGCCTTAGACGAGGATCCTGAATCCGCCTACACTAAGTACTTACGATCATCATTAAAACTTACTAATACTATAAGTCTCTGGCAATTGAATCTCCCATTTTCTTCCTTTCAGCTAACGCTAAAGAAAGCGGCTATAAAGCACTCGCTAATGGAGGATAAAACAAGTCTGATTAAGCAATCCCACGCATGGATGGTCCTGCAATCATATACCAAATTGAAACTGGCAATGTATCTAGGTCAGACGTATGCCCCGCCCTTAAAAACAAAGTTCCTGGCGTTACGTCTTGGCACAATTCCATCAAATGCAGATCAACCAAGCTGGCAATATAAAGGCCCGAAAGAATGCAGTCTTTGTGGAGCACCGAAGCAGGATTTAATTCATTTATTCTGCGTCTGCCCTAACCTAAAATCATATTGCACTTGGTTATTGAAAAAACATTTTAGTATAAGTGGTATTCGCACCTGTAGAGCAGCAATATTAAAATGCCTTGATCCAAATGATCCACAGCTTAATTGTAACTTGGTAAAATGTTTAACCCTGTATGAAAAATTAGTCAAGTCCGGTCCAAGGGGAGCTACAGAATAGCAACGTGGAGGACATATATTTTACAATGGACTTCTTCCAGTTCTTTCCTCACTTTATGTGTTTACATCAATATGCTAAATACCGCTATGGACTGAGGCGGTAACCCTATCAGGCCCCCTTGGAGACTGTGCTTTGCAAAACAGATTATTGTGTCTTGATTTTATTGCACCTTGTCACTTTTTACATTTAAATGAGCTGTGTAACCAATGTATTGTGAATCAATTGATGTTTTAAACAGAAAAGAAATCTCTTTTGTATAATTCTTTTAAATTTATTATAATTATCTAAAGTATATTGTTTTGGTTTTAACTAACTAAAACAATAAAGTATTTTGAATAACAGTCTGCACTAGTACACATGATCCATGTTTAAACACTGCATTTTTAATAATACCTAGCATTTTCAAACTACATATGTAACTCAGTATTAGGATAAAGGGCATGTGTTACCATCTAGCAACATGCAAACCTGTTCTATAATTTACCAATGCCTACTCTAAAGGGTAAATAATCCATACCTGTCAAGTTTCACAGGTTTACGCATTATGTACACCTACACAGAATGTTTCTTCCTTTCAATTCTGAGACTCATAGTCCTCTTTTAAAATTGAATAAATAGAACTTCGACTCCCAGTAAAAAATTATTTGAGAGCAGTACATCGCGTATAGATTTGTAAAGCTTTGCAGATCTTCAAATTCATTGTTAAGTATAAGTTTAACCCTTATCAGCCAGTTTTGTTTGTAGGAATTACAGCATGCAGTAAAACAACACATGTCTAATATTGAATTCCTGGACAAGAGATTGCAAACAAACTTCTCACTTAGCTACTCTGCACCTCACACAAACTGTTACATATTCATACACTTACAAAGTAGATTACTCACCTATTCATAAATATATAACAACACTAACACTACCATTTATACATAATCTCATAAAGATTAAAACTTTTCTACATATTTCATACTAATTTTTATCAACCACATACACACATATACCTTTTTGAATATTTTATTTTCATCAAAATACAATGTGCTTCATATACCTGAAAATTGAGTTCATTGGTGAAATAGTTTTTTGCTCTTATTTTATAATTACAGTACTCTCAAGAAATGTGAAAACTAAGCATAAGAATGGCATGCTACTCTCATACAAAGCCACCATTAATGGAAACATTTTCAACTTTGCTCTCTCTGATACTGCGGCAGCAAATAAAAACATGCCTTTCATATTTCAGTGTTGTAACTCCACTTCTGAATGGTTAGTTTGTATTAACCCTTTCATGAACTTTTATAAAGAAGCCCAAAATGGAAGACTAGCTGTGCATGTTCACGACCTAATCGTGATCGGCACAACTAATTCGCAAAAAAATGGGGAGTACAAAAACATTTCGCTTGGAACTTTTATGACTTTAAGAGTATAGTACACTTTATTAGCAAGCCCTCTCTAGGAAATGTAACCCTTGGTACAGAACAATGAGTCTAAAGAGCGCTCATTTCTTAAAACAGACAACTCTCTTTTTAACACCCTTCCCCCAATACATTCTTAGCACAGTCTCTATAGCATCGCACTAGAACCAGTACGTCACATTCTCACAGCACATTCAGAAGGGCCAAAACAGTTACAAAATGAGCTGGAGCTGGTGTGGTCTACAGTGGAGAGTTAAAAGTGAATTTAAGTCTGCATTACATTTGTTTTTACTGCAGCCAATCTTACACCTAGTTACTTAGGCTTTCTAAACACTCATTTTATTCACCTCCATATTCACAGCATCCAATCAAATATGTTTTTTTAAACCAGGAGCACACCTTTATTTTAACTGCCTTTCATTTTCCAAACTGCCTCATTCAGCTCCAGCCTTCTCCTGTCTGCTACTGCTGCTGCACTTCAAAATGGTTTCAGTGTGGATTGTGGGTCACAGCTATGTCTTTGGGGCTAGAGAGCCTGCTAGAAAGAGTTGTATGGAGAAGGACTTGGGTTTGCCTAATATGGTCATTACTTTGATTGGCCAGAGAGGGTTGAAGGGGAATCAGTTGCTGCCTTTGGTTAAAAACATTGTGGATTTCAACCCACTGACCTCATCATTGCGCACTGTGGTGGTAATGACCTAGGCATACTGACCGGGGTAGGACTGGAAATCCTAATGAAGGATACCTTTGCACAATTAAAGACACTTTTCCCTCACATTGGCTTGGTGTACTCCAACATATGCCAATGGCAGATTTGGAAGTGGTCTAAGCAATTCTGTTCCTAGACAGACAAAGTCCGGAAACATGTCAATAAAACAGTTTCTGCTTTCCTCAGAGACCATAACGTGGGCTCTATCTACAACAACAACCTACACTTCAACATGCATGGAATCTATAAAAGTGATGGAGTTCACTTTACAGATGAAGGCAACAGGGTGTTTCTCAGCAATCTGAAACTCTACCTCTGGTCTTATGTGGAGCTGTTATATACACACAATGAACACAAAGGCTCTTCTAAGAGCCACCCTAGTGCCCAAAATGTTGTTCACTTTCTTTATAAATATCTTTTTTCAATTTTTTCAAATATTCTCGATGATGTTGCGATGATCGCAAATGTGTCACAAATATGCAAAACAAAAGCAGACATTAAATAGCGACCGGCTCATTAAAATGTTATAACTATATAATTGATTTTAACCATCACACTAGATATAGTACTATCTAAATAACTCTATAAAAACATATGTGTCTCTGAATGTGTCTGTGGCAGCGTTTCAGTGAGATATGTGACTGAGTGTGTAAGTGTGTCAGTGGGTCTCCGATGGGTGTATAAGTGTCTGAGTCGGTCTGTGAGTGGGTGCATGGGTCTGTGAGTGGGTGCATGAGTGTCTGAGTGAGTGTGTGACTGGGTGCATGATTCTCTGAGTGGGTCTGTGAGTGGGTGCATGAGTGTCTGAGTGGGTCTATCAGTGTGCGAGTGAGTCTCTGACTAGGTCTGTAAGTGAATGCGTGAGTCTCTGACTGGGTCTGTGAGTAGGTGCATATGTCTCTTAATGGGTTTGTGAGTGAGTGCGTCAGTGTAAGAGCAGGTCTATCACTGGGTACATAAGTGTCTGTGTGGGTCTGTGAGTGGGTGCCCAACTCTCTGAGTAGGTCTGTGAGTGGGTTCATGACTCTCATAGTAGTTCTGTGACTAAGTGGATGAATTCCTGACTGAGTATGTGAGTGGGTGCATAAGTGTATTTGGTGGATCTTTGAGTGGGTACATAAGTCTGCTACTGGGTTTGTGTCTGGGTGTATTAATCTCTGAGTGCATCTGTGAGTGGGTGCATCATTGTCAGAGTGAGTCTGTGACTGTTTTCTTTTTTTATTTCTTTTTTGCTGATATTACAAATTAGTCACAACGTTACACAGGGGACCACATTGGCGGTCATGACAAATTTGCAAATATCATCTGTGGAAAAAAAAAACTGTTTCTTGACATATTATAAACATCACAGGTTCCTCAAAGACCCTTTTATGCCAAACATGGGGTCAGGGTACCTCTTCCCTGACACTTTAGACCACTTTTGATTTTAATTTTCAGTCCCGGGGACTGTTCTGATGAGGTGAAATTGCAGGCGCAACACACTGCTCACATTGCTTTCAGCCAATCATGGCATTCCTATTGTCGTGCACATTCGCTATTAATCTCAAAATCGCCCCACGATCGCAGATATCAATATTTGGTTTTCCTTACATTTCTCAGCAACTACTGAATGGATTTAAACCCAACAACAAAAAGCACACATTTCTGCCAAAGTTTGTGTAATTCTGTCCAGTGGTTCATGCTGCAGTCATGTCTAAAGCTCCTATGGGAATTAACATAGGAAACATACTTTTTTTTAGCCCCCCCCTTTTTCTCAGCCCTGCTTGATAGATTGCCCCAAAACTTTCCATGCACAGCTAGAATCACCGGCACACGTTATTTTTGAAAATTTCATGAAGATTCATCAAACTGCGCAAAAGATATAGGCAAGATTTTTTTTTATTTTACTATGGAAACATGGTCCTAACTATAACTACCTACCGCAATCCTCCACAAATTTGCTGCAAAATTTTAGAAAACAGAAACATTTTTGGCCCCAGTCAGGGACCCCACCACCAGGTCTATGGGATCAGGGTATTCGTACCCTGCCGCTTGTGTCTATTTTAGTTTTTTTGGGGACTTGGGACTGAGTCCTAAGATGGCTGCTACCAGTTCCTGGTTGAGGTGATGGCAGCCAATCAGATGTCAGGTTTACATCCGTCGGGATCTGCAGAGCCTCCGCGTCCCTAGACATACAAAGTTTTCGAGCATTAATTGCTCGAAACGTCTGAATGAATCTGCATCAAAACACAAACTTCACTCTTTCGGAACTTTATCTAGCTTTTTGCCAAATTTGGTGGAAATCCATTCAGAGGTTCAGGCTGTAGCTGTGTCTAAAGTTCCCATGGGAAAATTAATGGTGAAAATGCATTTTGAGACCCCCTTTTTTCTCCGCCACTGCTTGATGGATCACCCCAAAACTTTCTATGTAAAAGGTAGGCAAAAAAGAACACTTTTTTGGAACGTTTCATGGAGACATGTCAAACAGCGGCAAAGTTATTAGCAAACCAAAAAATGCACTTGCTATGGAAACACGATCCTAACTATAACATATATATATACATATATATATATATATATATATATATATATATATATATATATATATATATATATATATATATATATATGACCAAACAATCCAGCTTCCACAGACACATCCATGGACGAAGACACGGACACGAGGTAGTAAAGATGAGGCAAATATTTATTGCTCAGGTCCACCCTCAACCCCTGAGGTAAGAGAGACGCGTTTCGGATTACAAGAATCCTTTGTCAATCACACGCACATCTATATATATATATATTCACGGAAAAAAACTTAATGGTTAGGCTGACATTTCACTCGTACAACACCAGAGAAATTCAGCTGTTATAGTTAGCTGAGCTTACTATAACTCGCGCCACCGCAATGCACTGCTGATGACATCACATATTACATCACTCATGACATGGTCAGTGACATCACTGATGACATCTCGAATGAAAGCACTGATGACATCACTGATGACATTATTCAGTGACTGTGAGTGTTTCTAAAAATGCATTGGTGAGTGACTAATCTGTGTGAATGTCTGTATCAGTCTGTCAGTTTGTGTTTAAGTGGCTGCATGGGTTGGTTAGTAGCTACACGAGTGTCTTTATGGGTTATTGATTGGTTGTATGAGTACCTGTGTGGGTGCCTGAGTGTCTGGGTGGGTGGGGGTGTGTGACTCCCTGCATGGATGTGTGAGTGGGTGATTCACTGGGTGTATGGGTTCATGAGTGCATCTGCGAGGGGCTGTATGGGGCAGTGAGCATGCATATGGCTGTGTCGGTGAGTGAACGGATGTCTCAGTGGTATATGGGTCAGTAAGTACATATGTGAAAGGCAGTATATGTGAGTGGCGGATTATATAAGTGACTGTATATCAGAGTGAGTGATTGTGAGAGTGGGTGTAGGGATGAGTGTGTGCTTGTGTCAGTTATTGCATAAGAGAGTAAGTATGTGATATTATCTGTATGACTAAGTGAAGTGGTGTGTATAACTGTATAGGTGAGTAAATGGAGGTGTGATTGACTCTTTGGGTGACTGACTAGGTGTGTGAGTAACTCTATGGGTGACTGGCGGTGTGTGTCTGTATGGGAGTGGATATATCAGTGGCTGTATTGGTGAGTGACTGGGTATATGAGTGGCTGTATGGGTGAGTGAGTGGATGTGTGTGTAGACCTATGAATCAGTGAGTGGGTATGTACGTACTGGTATTGGTGTGTCTATGGTTTCGAGAATGGTAATCGAAATTTGGAGTGGGTGTATGAAAAATTATATTGGGGTGTGAGTAGGTGCATCAGAGATTATGTGGATGATGTTATCAGTGAGGTCATCAGTGATGTCATTTGAGATGTCATCAGTGAGGTCACTGACCATGTCATGAGTGATGTAATTTGTGACATCATCAGCAGTGCATTGCGGGGACGTGAGTTATAGTTATTTTCTCTGGTTTTGTATGAGTGAAATGTCAGCCTAACTATAACGTTCCTGTAACCAGTGTTTTTTCCGTGAATTTCTACGGTTGTTCAAATGCTACCTCCTAACTATAACAGCCCTGAAACCTGTGTTTTTTTCAGTGAATTTCTAAGGTTTTTTAAATGCTAATTCCTAACTATAACGTCCCTGTAACCTTTGGTGTTTTCTGTGAATTTCTAAGGTTTTTTAACTAGCAGTCACATTTGCAGAGTGGTGGAGAAAAGGGGCTGGCCCTCCAACCAGCTCTCAGAAATTCCACTATGTAGGAATTAGAGGAGGTACCAGGAGGGCTTCTTGGCCCCCAAGGTCCTCCAGGAGTAAATTGGACTTCATCCCCCTTCCAGTAGTGTGCCGGGAGGCGCGTTTGCAGGGTGGTGGAGAAAGGGGGTGTGACCTCCGAAGACCTCTTATCAATCCCACTGTGTGGGACTTACTGGAGGCAACAGGAGGGGTAGTTACCACCTGTTACCTCCAGTAAACCCCACACAGTGGGATTTCTGAGAGGTCGTCAGAGCCCACGCCCCCTTTCTCCACCACTCTGCAAACATGCCTCCTGGCATACTACTATTTGGGGGATGAAGTTATCTCGCCTCTTGAGGGTCCCTGGGGGCCATCTAGTCCTCCTGTTACCTCCAGTAAGCCCCACACAGCTGGATTGCTGAGAGGAAGTCAGAGGCCCCCCTCCAACAATATTTAAGCCCCGGGGAGGAGGTGTTCCCCAGGGATGTGTGTGGGGGGCTTGAGCCCCCCCCATGCATCTTTCTGAATTTAGCACCAGGGAGGTGGTGGTCATGTGGCCCCTGGCATTTAAGATAATTAGCCACAAGGGGGTGGCAGTACCCGGGGCTGCGTGGGGGGCAGGAGCCCCAAAATGCATTTTTTTAAAGAATAAAACCCCAGAGTTGGCTGTCCCCGGGGGAGCTGTGTAGCATCCCCACATTCGATCTATAATCCCCAGGGATGAGGCGGGACCCCACATTGGATTTTTTCATTGCCCCCGGGACCTGGCTCACCCAGGGCGGCAGCTTAAAGAAAATGCAGCACAGGAGACCGCGCTTCATTTTTTCGGCTGGATTTGCGGACCCCTCGCGATTCCCATCAAAGAATTAAAAGAAAAATGCCTTTTTTGGCCCCCCTGAGCAGGCCTAGGGGTTCAGGGAATTTCTACCCTGACCCCTTTACTTGTTTTTTCATGTTTTTTTACCTTTTTTCCTGTGACTCGGTTCAACCGAGTCACAAGATGGCTGCCAACACTTCCTTGTTTGAAGTGTTGGCAGCCAATCAGATCCCTGGCACGAGATCAGGAGGGTTTGTGGATCCTTCAGCTCCCCAGTTGTATATCTGAGAAATGTTTAAATTTCTCAGGAACCACTGAATGGATTTACACCATTTAACAAAAAGAATGCTTTCTGAACCAAGAGGTACCTTTTTGCCAAATTTGGTGTAATTCCATTCAGCTGTTCAGGCTGTAGCCGTGTCTAAAGTTTCCTATGGAAATTAACATGGAGAAAACGCGTTTTGGGACCCCCCTTTTTCTCTGCCCCAACTTGATGAATCACCCTGAAACTTTCAACACAACAGCTGGAGTGGGTCATTAGTTTTGAAAATTTCGCAGGTAGGTAATATATATATATATATATATTAACTGAAAAAACTATAAGTTTCAGGGACGTTATAGTTAGCTGGACATTTCACTCATACAAAACCATAGAAATTCCACTGTTATAGTTAGTTCAGTTAACTATAACTCACGCCCCCGCAATGCACTGCTCATGACGTCACATTTTACATCATTCATGACATGGTCAGTGACATCACTGATGACATCACTGATGACATCTCAAATGACATCACTGATGACATCATTGATGACATCATCCAGTGACTGTGTGTTTCTGTAAAGTTTAAATATGTTTTATATATATGGCAAGGTGTATTAAAGAATGAGTGGGTGTATAAGTGTGTGGATGGAGGATTTAGGAGGTATGTAACTAATTGTATAAGTGACTCATTAAACGTGTCTTACTGAATGCATGGGTTAGTGACTAAACTGTGTGAATGTCTGTATCAGTCTGTCTGTTGTTATGTAAGCTGCTACATGGGTTGGTCAGTAGCTACATGAGTGTCTATATGGGTTATTGATTGTTTGCTTTAGTATTTGTATGGGGGACTGAGTGTGTGTGTGGGTGGGTTGGAGGTGTGTGACTCTCTGCATAGATGTGTGAGTGGTTCATTCACTGGGTGTATGGGTTCAAGAGTGCATGTGGAAACAGCTGTATGGGTGGGTGAATCTGTGTATGGGTGTGTTGGTGAGTGAATGGATGTCTCAGTGGTACATATGTGAGTAACTACATATGTAAAAGGCAGTATATGTGAGTGAAGGTGTATATAAATAACTATATGTGAGACTGAGTGATTGTGAGAGTGGCATACATGGATGAGTCTCTAATTGTTTCAGTGATTACATAAGAGACTAACTATGCATTACTGTCTGTATGAATTAGTGAGGTGGTGTGTGTATAACTGTTTATGTGAGAAAATAGGAGTGTGATTGATTCTTTGCATGACTGACTAGGTGTGTGAGTAACTCCATGGATGACTGGCGGTGTGTGAGTGTCTGAATAGGTATATGAGTGCATATGATAGTTTTGTATTGATAAGTGACTGCATGTATAAGTGATTGTATAGGTGAATGAGTGGATGTGTATACAGACATGGGAATCAGTGAGTGAGTATGTAGTAACTGGTATTAGTGTGTGGATGCTTTCAAAAATGGTAGTGTGTATTTTACAGTGGGTGTATTAAAGGTTATATTAGGGTGTGATGAGGTGCATCAGATTATCACATGGATGATGTCATCAGTGATGTCATCAGTGATGTCATCAGTGATGTCACTGACCATGCCATGAATGATGTAATATGTGACGTCATGAGCAGTGCATTGCGGGGGCGCGAGTTATAGTTAACTGAACTAACTATAACAGTGGAATTTCTATGGTTTTGTACGAGTGAAATGTCCAGCTAACTATAACGTCCCTGAAACCTATGGTTTTTTCAGTGAATTTCAAAGGTTTTTTAAATGCTAATTTCTAACTATAATGTCTGTAAAACCTATGGTTTTTTCAGTGAATTTCTAAGGTTTTTTAAATGCTAATTTCTAACTATAACGTCTGTAAAACCTATGGTTTTTTCAGTGAATTTCAAAGGTTTTTTAAATGCTAATTTCTAACTATAATGTCTGTAAAATCTATGGGTTTTTCAGTGAATTTGATTTTTTTTTTAAATATTAAACTCATATTCTGCTATTTGTCATTAGTACTATGTTTTCTCACTTTTCCACTACAGAAAAGAAAATAAACTGTAAAACTGTTGTGTAATGTAATATATTTCACAAATTACACTGTTACTTATTAAATAATACAACATAATATAACATTTTCAAAACATATTTTTCTCCCTTTCAGTGTAGTATCATCATAAACAGCTGGGGAAAAAAAAACAATTAACTAGATTGTTAAAAAAAAACAAATGACTAACTCTTACAACCACAATAACAAATTAACACAAATAACACATCCAATACTATTTCCAATTTTAAATGTTACCTTTACTGTGTACTTTCTCTTGGCACTCAAGGCCAAATAATGTGTGGAAATCTTTTTTTGAAATCATCCAGTATCAATTCCTTAAAGCATCTTCCCATTTTCCCTCTAGGCCAAATAATGTATCTAAAATTTTTGTTTCAGAAATATCAAGTAGGAGTTGGGTAATTCATAAGGCAATCTCAGTTTAATTTCCAAGTGTGTATCGTTGCAGTGACTCCAACCATATATGCATTTTAAATATACAGTATAATGTCCACATGTGGTAGTAGCTCCAACATGGAAAAAAATAGACAGTGTTGTGAAAGTTCTTCCAGAAATAGATACTTGACTAGCAAGAAAATATTTAATTTTTGTTTCCACTTTTCTTCCATTTGGTCTACAGCGTTGTAGCATTAAAATTACATATTTTCCATATCTTTCTAGGCATAATGTAGATAACATTTCTGATTGACAACGAGCATGATTTGCTTCTTTTACTAATTTCAGAAAAGATACAGATTTGCAGTCAGGTATTGTTAAATATAGAAATCGTTCTCTGTCAACTATAGTACTAGAAGTTAATGAGCACTGTTCACATTTGTGATCCCATTTGTAACTGAGTCCAAATAAACTCTCAATCTGGATTCCTTCATCTTCTAATACTCCAAGCATAACCATCAGAAACTCTTGTGCATCTTGTTGTATATTAGGACTGAACGTTAAAGATCGAGTACATGTATCCAAGAGTTCTCGAATACCAGAAGCAGTATGGATCTTACTTCTGTCAGTTCTCAATTGTTCAAATAAAGTATAAAGTGCAGAACATAATCTTTTTTCCTGACTTTCCATAATTTCACCATACAGATCTTCTAGATAAAATATAACGTTTAGAATAACATTACCATAGCAGTTGACACCAGAAGCATTTTCAAATTGGTATCCCACAACATTATCACTTGTTTCTATTTTCTGTTTCTTTGCATCTTTTCTTTTCTCTTGAATTTTTTTCTGCTTTTCAACCACACTTGATTCATCAACATGTTTGCGTTTTGAACACACAGCATGTTTTTCATAAATAGGATATTCACCTAAAGTTGGTGCATAAAGCCTTCTTAAACGATTATATTCTCTTACACAATTTACATCAGCACTAACCTTGTTTTCATCGAAATCAATTAAATACAAACCAGACAATGTTCTAACTCGATATAATGCAACGTATGCCATTCCCTCTTTAAACACAGTTCTTCCAACATTTACTAAAGCATTATCTACACTTAAACCTTGAGATTTATGAATGGTTATTGCATATGCTAAACAGAAAGGAAACTGTTTTCTACGAACATACAAGTCTTTTACCAGCAAAAAACGTACAACACAACGCCCAATTTGTTTCACCTCTGCAATCTGATCAAATTTAATTTTCAAGAATTCAATTGCATTTCTGTTTTGATATTTTACAAATTCACCAACTTTCCCTATTGCTCCATTCACTAAACCTTGTTCTATATTCAAATTAGCCTCAAAATTACCCGACAGTTTATACATACATCTAAAAAAATTCTAAGCCAGCAGTTTTTGATACAGACTTTTCCAAAGAATCCAATTTAGTCTGTAGTTTATTTGAAAGAAGAATTGTTATTCCTTGATGTTCGATTTTATCAATAGCTTCAATGTGAACTATTTCTTGATTTTCCAATTTCAGAAGCTCTTGATTAAATGTATAACACTCTTCCAGTGTAGGCATTAAGCAAAGTATTGACTTTTTTTCTGCAATGTTCTTGTACAGTACTCCTGCTGGTGTGTTTTCAGTTGTAAACAAGTTTTTTAGTAGACGACTTTGTTAAGCTTGTTTACCATGTTTGCTTAGAACACCAATTCTTACATCTTTTAGAATATTTCCATAATCTTCATCACTTGCTTGTCGCATATTCTGAGTGAGTTCTTTATATTCAAAATTTAACCAGAGATTCACATTTCCAATACTTCCCAAAGATTTCCTAGTGTCTTCATGTAGAAGAGTTTTAAAGACTGGTTCTCCTTTTATAGGAGTTAGTTGTAGCAGATCTCCAAATACAATTAAATGTTTTCCTCCAAAGAGAACGTCGTAATCTGTTTTTAATACCTGTTGCATTCTTAAATGCATGAAAGCAAGCATTAAGTTTGAGACCATGCTCACCTCATCAATAATTAAAAGTTTCATCTTCTTCAGCACTCTTGACACTTCATAAGAAGCTTCTCCAGACAACTTCTGATATTCTAATTTATTATCATGCTCAACTGGTAACATTAGTAATCCGTGCAAAGTAATTCCTTTAACATTGTGCGCAGCTAATCCAGTTGGAGCTGTTACCACACAAGGTAAATGTGAACCACTAGTTTTTTTAAGATAACTGTTCAAAATTTTAATTAAAAAACTTTTACCCGTTCCAGCTTGACCACTAATGTACATCAGAATAGGTTTAAATGATGAACATACACATTCTTTTTTTTCATGCAACAAACCATGTTCTATCTGTTCTCTCACTTGTACATATATTTCTTTCTGTTCAATATTTACTTGTTCTTCTAACTTTTCCAATGTAATAATCTCCTCTTGTGCTTGTTGCATTGCAATTTCCACTTCATGCATAGCAATCGCTGCTTCATTTTCCACTATTGGTTGTCCAAGTGGATCTTGACTACATAGACCAGAACTTTGACTATCTTGAGAACTTTCATTTGCAACTTCAGCTGTAATAGTCTTTTCCTGTTCAACTTCATTATTCAACATTTTTAAATATGTAGGGAAAATTGAACATGCAATGCTATCTTTACATGCATTGAAAGAATCTTCGTAGCAGTTGAAATCTCCAAGTAATTCACTTTTGCTACGCCATGGTTTGAACAGTTGGAGAAGTGCAAAATAGTAAAATTCTCACTTGTCTGAAGTTTCACAACTGAGTTTCTTGTGGTTGATAAGGTTACCTTTTGTGTGTTTTACTAAACATCCATGACATCCAACTACTGCATATTTTCCTTGTTTTAAATTCTGTTTAACATTTCTTTTGAAGCTGTAATGTTGAAGTACTTCATACAGACATAGCTGTTCCAGATGTCGACTCCTTTTCGGATAGTATGTATCCAACATATTAGTTTTAAGAATTTCTGTACTGTCTGGTTCATTTGCTGCTAAGTATTCAATTTCTTCTAATGATTTCAACACTCTATTTCGTGAGCAGGCAAGACCTAAACTTACCCAAATGATCCCTCATGATTTTGAATATAAACTTGAAGAGGACAAGCGGTCTGAACATTCATACGATCCAATTTCTCTGTGGGAAAGCATTTTCAAAGTAAAGCTGTACAATTTTTTGCTAAGGCTCTTCTCTTGTGCAATTTCTTCCCACATTTGTTTCATCTCCGTTTTTTCTGATTTCGTTATATATGATGTAACGTAGCGTGCAACAGCAATTGAGTTGTCTGCAACATACAGGATGTCCATATTTGCATCCCACATTTTTAAAATAACCGGATTGTAGTCATTAATATACTTAGACAGTTCTCTTCTTTTCAAGTTGTAGGTATTCTTTGGAGATTTGCGAGTTATTGTATGCCTTACAGAAGAAAAAAAATAATTTACTCTTCCTTTAGAAATTACTGGACGTGGAAATCCAAACGGACACTTGGTATAAAATTTTCCTTTAGACTTGTATTTTCGTCGGCAGTATTTCCACAACGGTGACTTTGGAAATGTAAAACTTGCTGTCTCAAGCTTCTATCTCCTCCTTCTCTTGGAATCTCACATGTCACATACTGTTCAATGAAAGACAATACTATTTCATCTGAATCATTTCTAAATTTAGGTGCATCCTTGATCCACAATAGCATATGTATATGAGGAGCACCTCTCGCTTGGTACTCCTTTCTCCAAAAGAAATCGGTAACTTCTCCAAGAGGTGGATTCTTTTTATTGCAGATGAAAGACATCATAGCTTGAAACCTATGATTAAAATATCTGCACACATTTACAGGATCCAAAGAACACAGTTCTCCAGGTGTCTTCATTTCAACATTCTTTATATTGGAATTAGCTTCTTGTAGAAATTAAAGCAAATCTTCCCATGCATACTCTGCACAGCTAAGTGTCACAAACCATGTTGGTGTACCTAAATTCCGTAACATACACTTCAGTTCTCCATGACGACGATACCAATACTTATTTGTTCCTTGTTGACATGCCATCAAATTAATTAACTGTGCTTCTAAATTTTCTTCTGTTTATTGAACTTTCTCCACAAATTCTTTCGCTGAAAGAAGTGATTGATGAACTCCAGTTTTCAGTATGTGGTTCACTGCATAGGACAGAGAAGACAGATCACTTTCAAACAAAAGGTGAAATATATATGGTATACACTGGCGGATTCTAGGATCTTCAGAGTATAATCTTGTTGAGCGATATTCTGAAGCTGGAATCCATACAGGTCGGTCATCATATCGTCCACCTTCTCCAGTAGGAAACAGCTGTGGA
Source organism: Calotriton arnoldi (assembly GCA_963921515.1). Lineage (NCBI taxonomy): Eukaryota > Metazoa > Chordata > Amphibia > Caudata > Salamandridae > Calotriton > Calotriton arnoldi. The sequence goes on along the minus strand of CAWUFW010000914.1, from coordinate 2,596,031 downwards.
AAACGACGAGCTTCTAAGCTTTTCTCCCATACACTCATTGGAGTTCCCTTTGCTTTTTTCATTTGAAATAACTCAATACTGTTTCCTATTACTTCTTTTGAATGTAGAGGACATATTGTGTAATGTTCATAAATCTCTTCACTCCTTGACTTGTCCACTTTCTCTATTTGACCACTTGAAATTTCAGATTCATCTCCCATACTTATTACCTGTTCTTGCACATTTACACTTTTATAATAAATATTATTCTCCACAAGATATAACGTAGCCTTTTCAAGTTTTTTAACATCCACAAATTCTTGCCATATTTTCCGACTCTTTGTTGGTACTCCATTTACTAGAATCACTACTGCTTCATTTTCATCTTTGTCTCCACCAAAAATTTCAATATTTTTCTTAAAATCCAAAGGTAAGTACACTACTCTTCCTTTCAGCCCTCTTTGTAAGTCTGTTGGTGGCAGTTTACCTGTTTTAGGCTCCATGCGAATTATAGTTTGAAATGGATGAACAGATTGAATTAGAACTGACTCATATGTATTCAAATCTGCCAGTTCCTCCGGAATAGCTACTAATTCTAACTTTTGCTCTAGCGGGCATTTTGTTCTCTTCTAATTTGTTATAACAATATTTACAAATACGTTGATCACTGCCTAACTCAAAATCACCTTCCACTAACAAGTAAGTTGCAAATTCTTTCCATTTATCATTATTCTTCTTTTCAGATTTCAAATACAAATCAACATTCCTAGTTTGATTTTTATAATTACTACATCGACAACAAACACAAACATAGTTTGGAATTTCAGAGCACACTATGTTAAACTTTCCAATTTCTTCTTCAAACTGAACAATCAATCACTTTCCCATCTTCTTCAACATCTGTAATTGTCAAACTTTCACTTTCTATACACTGCTGTTCTGAACCAAAATATCGGAACTGAATATCATCACACTTTTTTTGTACATCTGATAAAGAACCGTGTAAAAGAGCTGTATTTAGTTCACCTAAACATAATGCTGGACTTTTTACATAGTACAGTTTCCTTACAAACTTCCGCAATTCTGAATGGTGTACTGCTAACATCCTTAAGTGATGAAAAACACTTTTACACACTTTTCTTGAAAGACAAGCCAGAGAATGCCCATGTTTCTCAGTATATTTTCTTACATTACAAGGATCTAGTGTTTGTAACAACCTAATCCTCTGTTTTACACTTTTCTGTGTATATTCTCGTAACAAATTTCGCATTATTTCAATAGATTCCTGTTAAATACTACAAATACTGCTACAACCCCACTTATACACAGGAGCTTGTGTGCGTTCCCCTTGCACTTCTTCAGCTATTAACTGTTCTGCACTAATAGTAACCATTTCCTTTTTTGGAACAGGACAACCATTCTGAACTTCATAGCAACGACCTCCAGTATCAACTGCAAATGATAAACTATTTTCTTGGAAGTAACTCTCTTCAATAAAAAAAGGTTCACTATTAGATGTATGTTTCCATTTTCCACTGAAGATTTTGCAAAAGTTGCTTCTGTTCACACGTCTTTTATTTTTACTTTTATCTTTCAGAATCTTCATTGTTTTATCCAACACTTTCATCCTCTTCAAAATGAAAATGAATATTTTTTGTTTTAACTTAAAGCAGTATCCACAATGCTTTCCACACGCTGTTTCTGGTTCAATTGCAGCACTTTCTTTTATATTTGCGGCATCCTTTTATTAAATTCTGAATTACTCTATTTCGAAAAACTCTTTGACGAATTTCTTGAAATTGTTTTTGTCTCACGGGTAACAAATACTCTTTCCTTATCATGTTTTTTTCTTGCAATTTGAAGTCGAAGTCTGCTTCTCCTTACTTGAAAACATTTTCTTTTTCCTTTGTGCGATGTTATTTTCATTAAATGTTCGTAATACTTTTTTTTAGAAATTGTCTAGTGTTTTTACCAGAAGAAACTCTTTTTGTAGTACTCTCATTTTGTTGTAATCCACATTTTTGACTTTTCTTTAAGTAGATTGCCTTTTTGTTTTTCCTTTTTTTTCAGTTCTTCTAGGCATTTTCAATTTTTAATCCAAACAAAATAATTTTCTGAAAATGAAAAAAAAGTTTCAATTATTTGTTGTATCTGTTCAATATGTCAAAATAATCACATACAATTATATAAGTGTGAGAAGTTGGCCTGGCATATGCTGTCCACTAATTATAGTGGGCACCTTGCACCAGTCCAAACAACCCCTTATTGGAGATAGGTTAAAGACAACCTTATTGAAAGCTATCCTAGTGGTAGCTATGGAGAGCAGCCTTCAGGCTAAGTCTTGAAGGAATGTAAAGCAGCTTGTTTTACCAGTCTATAATCTCTTGAGTGACCAAATGAAAGAGCACCACACCAGGTATATATTCAAAATATATGTATTTATTGCTAAACACACCCCTCTAGTCTCTTTATGAGGCTAGAGTTCGAAGTACACAAGTTATAAGTTATTTAAACACAGTAATAGCACAAATACACGTTTGGGCCCTAGGGGCGTACCAAACCATATACCAATAAAGTGGTATAAGAACCACGACTGAACTAGACACTAGGCCTAGAGCCTCCAGAAGTGCTTGGACCACAAGGAACCACCCAAGGTAGTGACACAGGGGGCCCACGGGGACGCGTGCAGTGTAAATACACAACCGCGATACGCCGTTAACTTCTATGGAGAAAGTCGCGATCAGGAAATTAAAGAAAAGGGACACTTAAAGGAGGACTTGGAGCAAACCCTTTGAGAACTAGGTCGTTCTAGAGTCTCTACCCCCGGGAGCACCGGAGTACTCGTGTTACCTCACCCAGGGAAGCCGGGTGCATAGGTGCCTTTCGGGGTCGGGTTTCGTCTGTCGATTTGAATGGCGATCTGCTGCAAAGTGCTGCTGGCGACCAAGTGGAAAGTGTCCGGGTGGATCCAAGAGTGGATCGGAGATCTGAAGAACCTGAAAGCAGAGGGGACAGAGTCTGGGTCACTAGCCAGTGACCAGGATGGCGATGAGCGGATGCCCACCGATGTCGAGTGCTTCAGGTGCGTTGACGGTCATGTTAACTCTTCAGCCACGAGGTCCAGGAGGCGTTGTCGGCAACCAGGAGCAGGATTCGGGCTGGTACACGATGTTTGTCGAGTGCTGAGGTATCGGCGACCGGATTGGACCCAACAAGCCTTGGCAACGGCAAGTCTTGGTGAAGATGAAGATCGTCGATGGTGCAGACCAGCAAGGTCTGAGGAACTCACCCAGCGAGGGTAAAGTGAGGGCAGGCCTGGAGCAACCAGGATGCCCAAGAAGAAGAAGATTGGCCTTCGTGAAGGGCTACTAGCCAACGGGCTAGTGACCGTGAAGGAGCCTCGAGACGTCGCACGTGGATCTGGCTCACAGGACACTCGTGGAGTGGAGGCCAGTGATCTTTGGTTCAGTTGGTGCTGGAGGCTAGGGCTACTCGAAGCCCAAAGCACGACTTCGTGGGAGACCCAGAAGAGGATGCACTTGCAAATGTGCTTGGTGTCCAGGCGTCATGGTCTCACATTACCCACGATAGCTACGGGCCTCAGCTTTGCTGGGGACTCAGGGTACCCTCGGGGAAGTCTGAGAATCCACCTCTGGTGATGCGAAGACTTCGGCGTACGACGGGAGCTTCAGAAATGCAGACCAGACAGATGCGTCTTTGGTGCCTGCCAAGCAGGGGAGTCACTCCTTGACCCCAAGGGAGATTCTTCTGTCCTCTAGTCTTGAGTAGAGCGTCGAAGGTCCAGGATTCTGTTTCAGAGTTTCATCCAGGGATAATCTAAAGTCCTAAGGACTGGGTTCCTATACTTATACCAAGTTTAGGGGTTGGACTACTCTGTGGCCCCACCTATGGGTGGGTCAGGGCAGAGGGGTGGCTACACCCCTTTCCTTTGTCCAGTTCACGCCAAAGCAGGGGCTGCAAGCCCTGATCCGGTTTGAACTGGGGTATGCACAGGGACACCAAATGTGCCCCCAGTGCAGGACTTCAAAGCACCCGAAAGTGCTCCCGCCCAGCCCCAATACACATTATCCTGTCTGGGGAGGTGGTCACACCTCCCTGGGACAGGAAACCTATTGTCCAGGCCTCCCCTGCCGGAGTTTCGTCCAGCAGGAGGAGGCCAGACTCGTGTCTGTGGCAGCAGCATCCATTTTGAGATGCCAGGGCTTTAGAAAGAAGTTACCGGGCTAGCCAGAGTTAACATGTCTTTCCCTCTAGAAGGGTGGAATGCTACCCCCGCCACCAGAATTGGCGGGGGGGTAGTATTCCAAGATGTTTGACACCAAACACGACATGTTTAGGTGCAGCCATTCCAAAGTTAGCATTTAACGCGAGGTTATAATGCGCTTAAGAGTATATGGTAAGGCTGCACTACAAACAGCATCAGAGAAGGGTCTCCGAACGCTGCAGAGGGGCCTGCTCATGCCGGGGCACCCTCTCACATAGGAACCATGCACTCTGCCTTCAGGATTGATAAGGCCTGCCATAGGAGTGACTTATAGGTTTATATGTGTGTATGTATTTAGTGATATAGGTAACCTATATCACAGTAAGGGGTGCATGCACCACCTTACCCAGGCTGCAGTAGCAGACCTGTGGTGTCAGTTTGGATGGCCTTCCAGGGGTGGCATAATACATGCTGCAGCCCCTGGTAGGCCTCTGAGGTACCTATGCCCTTGGTACATAGTATACCATATACTAGGGACTTATAAGGGCACTCCAGATTCCAATCAGTGATGTGCCTAAGGCACATGGAAACCTTTTACAGAGAAAGCAGATAGACTGGGGCCCTGAATAGCAGGATCCCAGTCCAACTAAGTCATAAACCAGCAAAACACCATAAAAAAAGTGGGGGCAACCATATAGTCAGATTCCACCTTCCTATATAACCCCCCAAACGAAAGGAGATAAGGCTAACCTTGGCCAGTTGAGCCTTCATTGACTAAGTGGCCATATAAGGAAGCACCTGCACTAGCATGGTTGCCCCCTGTCTTATGGTCCACTAAGCAATCCCTCACCCTAAGGGTATGAGAGGGTCTCCACCATGGGGAATCACTACCTGTGGTGTGCTTAGGTAAAGTACAAGGCTGGTGAGGTGTCTGAGTAGGGAAGTGAGGCCCTAGGAAGGTTGGTCTCAGCTTCCTCAGATCACTGGTCACCATGTATGCCTGTCTTTCCATGACTGAGTTGCACTTTGCTCTAAGGGTCAACCTTTGGCTGCCTACAGCTGGGGGTTGGGTCCCTTTGGATGGACTACTGGAGGGACATGGCAGGTTTGGAACCTTCTGGTCCCAGGTTTGCCCTTGCCTATCAGAGTCCTTCTGGGGGAGGTCCCTACATAAAGGTATGGGGGATCCCTCAGTGTGTAGAGGAATTTTCACCTGGCTAGGGCTACTAGACTGGGTGCCCCTAATCTGCTGATGGGGGTTCCTCTGGACAGGGGGCCCTGGGGGTCCACTGACCTCCCTGACCTCTGCAGCCCTGGGCTGGCTGAGGCAGGGTAGAGAGGGGCAGGTTACCTGCTCCAGACTGGGTACCACCTTGGAAGGGTCCTCTGCCATCAGGGGTGTGGCCAGGCCAGGCCTGACTACCTCTGGGGCAGTTCCTTCACTAGGGGTAGGGTCAGTTCCCTGAGGAGGCTGACCCTTACCTACTGTCTGGAGGGAAGAAGACTTTTCTTCAACCCTTGTGCTCTCTTTTGGGGGAGAGTGGGCCATTCTTCCAGGCTCCATCTCTCCAAAATATTGGGCTGGGGCTGTGGCCATCACAGCCCCACTAACCTTTACAGGGACGCCCAGCATCCTTAGATGGGTTTGGTGTTCAACTTCAGCCCAGGCTGAAATTTCCAGATCATTGCCCATCAGGCAATCTACAGGTAGGGTGGGGGACACTGCCAGTTTTTTTGGGCCTGTGACCCCCTCCCAGCTGAGATTGACTATGGCCATGAGGTGATCTGTTCTGACACCATCAATGTTGGTCACCTGGTATTTAAACTCAGGTAAAAGCTGGTGAGGGGGGACTAGTTTCCCTGCCACCATGGTGACACTAGCCCCTGTGTCCCTAAATGCCACAGCTTTCTGACCATTAATTATTGGCTCCAATCTGTACCTGCCCATTGCTGTGGGACCCATGGTAAAGGTGGCAAATCCTACACCACCATCAGAGTCAGAGGAGTCTGTTGAGGGGTCCCTGTCTATACTAGGGCCCACCTCTGTTCCTGTTGCAAAAGCACCTAACTTTTTGGTGCACTACCCCCAACTGGAGGATTACTACTGGTAGTACCAGGAGGGGTGGTAGTAGTTGTTGGAGGAACATTTTCTTTACTGCCAATCCTGGGGCAACTGGGATCAGATTTCCAGTGCCCAGGCTTTTTACAGACATGGCAATATGGTTTCTTTTCAGGAGAGGAAGGAGTTTGGGACCCACCCCAAGAAGAGGAATTTTGGGGCCCTGTAGTGGACTTATCCTTGGATTTATCCCCTCCTTTCTCTTGGGACTTAGTAGAATCTTTCTTCTGGTCACCACCCTGATTTTTAGTTTTTACTCTGGTTCTGACCCATTTGTCTGCCTTCTTTCCCAATTCTTGGGGAGAGGTCAGATCAGAGTCCACCAGATACTGGTGCAAAAGCTGGTTTTGACAATTATTAAGGATCTGCTCCCTCATAATCAAATTGTACCATCCTAAAAAGTCATGCACTTTGTTGCCATGTATCCAACCTTCCAGAGCCTTAGTAGCACAGTCTACAAAATCAACCCAGTCTTGAGTCTGAGCTTTTGGGTGTCTCTGAACTTCAACCTATACTGTTCAGTGGTTAGGCCAAACCCATCTATCAGAGCACTCTTCAAGACTGTGTAATTGTCAGCATCCTCTTCTCTTACAGTGAGGAGCTTGTCTCTACCTTTGTCTGCAAAGGAGAGCCACAAGATTGCTGCCCACTGCTTCTGGGGGACCTTCTGAACTTTACAGGCCCTCTCCAGTGCAGTTATCCATTTGTGGATGTCATCCCCACTCTGGTAGGGAGGGACAATCTTGTTTAGGTTTCTATGGTCATAAGACCTTTCCCTATCTTTAGGGATATTGCTGCCACCATGGGACTCTAGTCCCAACTTTTTTCTCTCTTTGAAGAGATCTAGGGACTCCCTGTCTATAGCCAGTTTCTGCTTTCTGAGTTCAAGCTGAGCTTCCTCATATTGAATCAGCCTCCTTCTTCTCTCATGAGAGGATTCCCTCCTATGAGATGAGACAGAGCTCCCTATGGAGGTGCCAGAGTGGTTAGACTCCTGAGAAGGAGATCTAGACTTTCTGGGCACACTCATAATCCTCCCTGGGGGGACAAAGAGGGTATCATTCTGATCCTCCTCTTCATCGTCCACAGAAGGGATTGGGTTATCCAGGTCAGGGTCATTGTCACCCTCCTGGCCAGTTTCAGAGGGGGCTGGGGGTATTGCTACCCCTGGCCCCACCCTCATCTTCTGCCCCACCCTCAGCTCCTACCCCTTCAGTCCCCAAGGGCTTACTAAGGTCATAAGCTACCAACAACTCTTTAAGGTGTTGGGTGGTGGGACTTTGGCCTGTCCTCAATTTCCTCAAGTTACATAAAGCTCTCAATTCCAAGAATGGGAGTGTATCAAACTTGGAGGGAAGAAGCCCAGTGGCTTCTGGCAAGGAATCTTTAGATCCTTCCTTCAAAGACATTACTAGTGTGGTGTGGTGTATGCACTACCTACTCTAGTGTGGCCTACTAAACTCTCTTGAGTTGTAGAAAGGGTGTGCTATCCCTTAACACACAACTCTAAGTTCAGTAGAACTTAATGTATTCTTAGCTTAAATTATATGTACCTTAGGTACCTTTAGTGGTTTTCAGTTGATCAATTCAATTGAGATTATCTGGTAAAACAATAGCAAGCTGGAATCCCACACGCTGCACACCAATGTGAGAAGTTGGCCTGGCATATGCTGTCCACTAATTATAGTGGGCACCTTGCACCAGTCCAAACAACCCCTTATTGGAGATAGGTTAAAGGCAACCTTATTGAAAGCTATCCTAGTGGTAGCTATGGAGAGCAGCCTTCAGGCTAAGTCTTGAAGGAATGTAAAGCAGCTTGTTTTACCAGTCTATAATCTCTTGAGTGACCAAATGAAAGAGCACCACACCAGGTATATATTCAAAATATATGTATTTATTGCTAAACACACCCCTCTAGTTTCTTTATGAGGCTAGAGTTCGAAGTACACAAGTTATAAGTTATTTAAACACAGTAATAGCACAAATACACGTTTGGGCCCTAGGGGCGTACCAAACCATATACCAATAAAGTGGTATAAGAACCACGACTGAACTAGACACTAGGCCTAGAGCCTCTAGAAGTGCTTGGACCACAAGGAACCACCCAAGGTAGTGACACAGGGGGCCCACAGGGGACGCGTGCAGTGTAAATACACAACCGCGATACGCCGTTAACTTCTATGGAGAAAGTCGCGATCAGGAAATTAAAGAAAAGGGACACTTAAAGGAGGACTTGGAGCAAACCCATTGAGAACTAGGTCGTTCTAGAGTCTCTACCCCCGGGAGCACCGGAGTACTCGTGTTACCTCACCCAGGGAAGCCGGGTGCATAGGTGCCTTTCGGGGTCGGGTTTCGTCGTCGATTTGAATGGCGATCTGCTGCAAAGTGCTGCTGGCGACCAAGTGGAAAGTGTCCTGGTGGATCCAAGAGTGGATCGGAGATCTGAAGAACCTGAAAGCAGAGGGGACAGAGTCTGGGTCACTAGCCAGTGACCAGGATGGCGATGAGCGGATGCCCACCAATGTCGAGTGCTTCAGGTGCGTTGACGGTCGTGTTGACTCTTCAGCCACGATGTCCAGGAGGTGTTTTTGGCAATCAGGAGCAGGATTCTGGCTGGTACACAATGTCTGTCGAGTGCTGAGGTGTCGGCGACCGGATTGGACCCAACAAGCCTTGGCAACGGCAAGTCTCAGTGAAGATGAAGATCATCGATGGTGCAGACCAGCAATGTCTGAGGAACTCACCCAGCAAAGGTAAGTGAGGGCAGGCCTGGAGCAACCAGACTGCCCAAGAAGAAAAAGATTGGCCTTCGTGAAGGGCTACTAGCCAACAGGCTAGCGACCGCGAATGAGCCTCAAGGCGTCACACGTGGATCTGGCTCACAGGACACTCGTGGAGTGGAGGCCAGTGATCTTCGGTGCAGTTGGTGCTGGAGGCTAGGGCTACTCGGAGCCCAAAGCACGACTTCGTGGGAGACCCAGAATTGAATTGAATTGAATTGAAATTAAATTTATAAAGCGCAGCTAATGCCCGAAGGCGTCTTGGCGCTATGGACAGACTGAGATCAGGAGAAACATTAGTACAGATAGTGATCAGATGAATTCCTTCATGTGGTCTGTGTGAAAAGCCAGGTTTTCAGACCTTTCCTGAAGTTCATCAATGAGGGTGCTGTTTTTAGGGTAGTAGGTAACGTATTCCACAGCATTGCTGCTGATCTGAAAAGGCTCCTACCTCCCAAGTAGCCTTCTTGAAGGGGATGATTGCCATGTTCCTGGCCGTTCCTGACCGTAGGGTTCTATTGGGGACATACCATTTTAGTTTATTCCTAAATTGTGTTGGTCCTTGATTGTGTAGTGATTTAAATGCCATGCAGAGAACTTTAAATTTACATCTCTGCCTGACTGGAAGCCAATGTAATTTTTTATGGCTTCTCTCGCCGAAACATTTTTGGGAATTTTTAAAATTAGCCGTGCTGCCGCGTTTTGTACTATCTGCAGCCTATTAATTAGGCCTGAATTAATGGTAAGGTAGAGACTGTTACAATAATCCAGACGAGAAAGGACCAACGCCAGAGTCACTGTTTTTAGAAGTTCTTCTGGTATATATTTCTTAATCTTGTTGATTAGTCTTATTGCACAAAAGGAGATAGATGTGACTTTACTGACTTGGTCCTTGAATTTGAGTTCCTTATCAATGATAATGCCCAAATCTTTAGTTTTTTGGAGGGTACGGGCAGCACATCCAGTACTGGGGGCCACCAGTCAGGTGTCCAGAGGGATGGTTTATTACCAAAAATGATAACCTCCGTCTTGGACGCGTTCAACTTCAAACAGTTGCTGTCCATCCAGTCACTCACATTCTTCATACAGATCTTAAAAGCCTCACCTGGGTACTTTCCTCCATTTGTTAAAGACACCACAATCTGCGTGTCATCGGCATAGGAAGCTAGGACGAATCCTGCTTCCTTTATTATCGAGGCTAGCGGTGCAACATATAAATTAAAAAGCGTGGGGCTCAGGGCGGAGCCCTGAGGAACTCCACAAGGTAAAGAGAACTGTTTGGATGTTGCTGACCCCATTGCTACATTTAATTGCCGATTTATTAGGAATGATTTTAGGAGTTTAAGTGCAGTGCCTTTTATGCCCGCTTCCTGTAGACGGTCAGCCAGAATCTCATGGCTGACCGTATCAAAGGCCGCCGAGAGGTCCAGTAGTACCAGTGCGGCTGTTCCTCCTCCGTCTAGGATTACACGGATATCCTCTGTGGCTGTGATTAAGGCCGACTCAGTGCTGTGATGCTTCCTGAAGCCGTGTTGTGTTTCATCCAGTAATGAATTAGACTCGATATGTTCGGTAATTTGCTTATTCATTGCTTTTTCAGTGCATTTAGCAGCAAAAGGGAGCCTTGCAATAGGGCGATAGTTACCAGGTTCTGAGCTATCGAGATTATCTTTTTAAAAGGGGGAGAATGGAAGTGCATTTCCATTGAGTGGGAAAAATACCGCTGGCAAATACTGACTTAATGATGAGGCCCAGATATGCTGCCAGTTGTGAGGATATCTGGTGCATTATGTTAGGTGGGCAGGGGTCGTAGGGAGAGCCTGACTTAATAGATAAAATGAGGTCGATTAATTGGTCATCAGAAGGATTCCTGAAATCGAGGAAGTTGATTAAATCTTTCTTAAGACTAGGTGTATGCTTACTCTGAGAGTTAGTGCTAGCAAATTTATCATAGATGTTAGTCACCTTCTTTTGAAAGGAGATTGCTAGTAAGTTACAGAAATCCTGGTTTGATTCCATATGATTGACCTTGTTAGGTTTAACCAGCTTATTAATAACCGAGAATAAAGTTTTATTAGTATCGCATGCCTTTTTTATGTGTTTAGTAAAGTAATCTGTCTTAGCTTTTATAATGTCTTTCTTATGTTGAGCAAGTTTAATTTTATAAGTGATTTTCTCCTCTGCCACATAATTTCTTCTCCATCTTTGTTCCTGTCTACGACATTCCTGTCTGGACAATCTCAAGTTCTCATTGTACCAAGGTTGGGACAATTTTCTTTTTATTGCTATGTTGGAGATGGGAGTTATTGTATCCAAAACCGTATTTAGCCAGTGAGAGAGAGTTTCGATGTTGTGTTCTGCCGCTGCATCCTGCTCCAGTTGGCAAGGAGTGGCGGCCATCGCCTTATCAAGTGCATCTGGCTGAATTTTATGCCAGGCTCTACTGGTAGTAAATTGTACAGTTGGTCTGTATTGTACTGATGTCATGGCCATCATTGACCAGTTGATCACCCAATGGTCGGACCAGGTCAATGGAAGGGATGGAGATAACACAAGATTCTCCCAGTTGGAAAATATACCGTCTAGCAGGTGGCCGGCTTTGTGTGTCTGACCTTTATTAACTAGAGGCAATCCGAATGAATCCATTAAATCAATAAGTTTCAATGAATTTGGATCTTCTATATTCTCCAAGTGGAAGTTAAAATCCCCCAACACCATACATTTTTCATTAGTAACTAAGGCTTCCATAACGGAGCTGATATTATCTATGAAGCTATTCCTATCTCCAGGAGGACGATATACCAAAATTCCTTTAAGGACAAGTGAGTCAAATGGTTCAATGGAGAAGGTCATGGCTTCGAAATCTACTGTATGTAGTGGTTCAAATCTGGCCTTATAGTTATCTCGATATAAAATCGCCAGGCCCCCACCCCTTTTAAGTTGTCTGTCTAATCTGAAGATGGTGTAACCAGGAGGTGTTGCTGCGACTATGTCCGGGCCCGAACTGTTGTCTGCCCACGTCTCTGTTAGAAAAGCCACATCTATGTTTAATGTCAAGGCAAGATCATGGAATTCTAGTTGATGTTTTACCAGAGATCTGGTATTTAGGAGTAAACAGTTGATTATTTTATTGCTTTTTGGGAGGGGCTGGATTAAGTCTGTAGGCATCAGTGTTGTGGTTCCTGAGAATGTCATACTTTCGGGTAGCCGGCTGACTACGTCGGTGGTTTCACAATGTCTTAAGGCCAATAGTTCTTCACGGGAATAACTGATGGTGTGGTTGAGTTCTGAAATACCAGAGCCAGGGGTTCTGGCGCTAGGCGCGGTCGAGGCGCGGACGGGCGCAGACGGGCTTGCCTTTGGCGCCGGCGGCGCGCCGCTGCGCGCGCCGCTACGCGCGCGCCATTCCCTCCCCTTATAGTGCCCGGCCTGGTAGGTAGCGGAAAACTAGACCGCTAACCTGACCAAGATGGCGGTTCTACGTGGCCCTGTCAGGAAGTGAGTCACCTCGGGAGAAGACTATTCCCCGGGATCTCCCTCCACAGCAAACAGCCCGCTAATGACTGCGGTGGACCGGGGGGATCACAGGGCGTCAAGGTGCTGTTTCACTTCTTTAGGTGGGTACTGTATGCACTAGTCAAGTTTAATTTAGCAGATGCAAAAAAACGTATACAATTTTTAAAATTTAGAGATTTCGCCGCATTTAAAACCAAACACAGAAAAGCATTAAAAATATTTAAAAGATATTTAAAAGAAGAGGATGCACTTGCAAATGTGCTCGGTGTCCAGGGGTCATGGTCTCACATTACCCACGATAGCTACGGGCCTCAGCTTTGCTGGGGACTCAGGGTAGCCTCGGGGAAGTCTGAAAATCCACCTCTGGTGATGCGAGGACTTCGGCGTCCGACGGGAGCTTCAGAAATGCAGACCGGACAGATGCATCTTTGGTGCCTGCCAAGCAGGGGAGTCACTCCTTGACCCCAAGGGAGATTCTTCTGTCCTCTAGTCTTGAGTAGAGCGTCGAAGGTCCAGGATTCTGTTTCAGAGTTTCGTCCAGGGATAATCTAAAGTCCTAAAGACTGGGTTCCTATACTTATACCAAGTTTAGGGGTTGGACTACTTCTGTGGCCCCACCTATGGGTGGGTCAGGGCAGAGGGGTGGCTACACCCCTTTCCTTTGTCCAGTTCGCGCCAAAGCAGGGGCTGCAAGCCCCTGATCCGGTTTGAACTGGGGTATGCACAGGGACACCAAATGTGCCCCCAGTGCAGGACTTCAAAGCACCCGAAAGTGCTCCTGCCCAGCCCCAATACACATTATCCTGTCTGGGGAGGTGGTCACACCTCCCTGGGACAGGAAACCTATTGTCCAGGCCTCCCCTGCCGGAGTTTCGTCCAGCAGCAGGAGGCCAGACTCGTGTCTGTGGCAGCAGCATCCATTTTGTGATGCCAGGGCTTTAGAAAGAAGTTACCGGGCTAGCCAGAGTTAACATGTCTTTCCCTCTAGAAGGGTGGAATGCTACCCCCGCCACCAGAATTGGCGGGGGTAGTATTCCAAGATGTTTGACACCAAACACGACATGTTTAGGTGCAGCCATTCCAAAGTTAGCATTTAACGCGAGGTTATAATGCGCTTAAGAGTATATGGTCAGGTTGCACTACAAACAGCATCAGAGAAGGGTCTCCGAATGCTGCAGAGGGGCCCTGCTCATGCAGGGGCACCCTCTCACATAGGAACCATGCACTCTGCCTTCAGGATTGATAAGGCCTGCCATAGGAGTGACTTATAGGTTTATATGTGTGCATGTATTTAGTGATATAGGTAACCTATATCACATTAAGGGGTGCATGCACCACCTTACCCAGGCTGCAGTAGCAGACCTGTGGTGTCAGTTTGGATGGCCTTCCAGGGTGGCATAATACATGCTGCAGCCCCTGGTAGGCCTCTGAGGTACCTATGCCCTTGGTACATAGTATACCATATACTAGGGACTTATAAGGGCACTCCAGATTCCAATCAGTGATGTGCCTAAGGCACATGGAAACCTTTTACAGAGAAAGCAGATAGACTGGGGCCCTGAATAGCAGGATCCCAGTCCAACTAAGTCATAAACCAGCAAAACACCATAAAAAAGTGGGGGCAACCATATAGTCAGATTCCACCTTCCTACAATAAGTTCCACTGGCGGCTTGCAGAGGAAATGCTGCATGGTACTGGAGCGGAATAAGGGAACAGTAGAGTGGCAGGTAGTATCATCGGACATACAGCACATATTTATTGAATTATTTAGATTCACCTTCCCATTTTATATGTGACTCCACTACCTCCTACTTTTCCCCTTGCCCCCTGCCCCACCCCCCGTCCCATGCACCCCACCGTCCCACGCCACTTCCTCTCCAACCCACTACACATAACTTTGTAGATACTATTTTGTAAAATTGTTATCTGTATACTTAGAGTGATATTCTCAACTAAATGGCACATGTAAACGTTACCCTTATTAGTTTAACACTTCTATCAGCAACTTGGCAAGCATAACACTGCACCATATTAGCAAAAATATGGTACAGGCTTACATTTCATTGTGGATGTACATAAACAAGTACAGATCAACTGTTAGACAGCAACAAAAACCACCGACATGGAGATGGAGAGGGGGGAAAGATTAAGGGACATATTCACAAGGAGCCATCGCCGAATTAACCGCACTTTATCGCAACCAAACTTGTGATAAATGTACCCCCCCATTCACAAGCCGGTTTTAACAGCCCACAGCACCAGTATACCCGCGATAGCAGCCTCCAAAAACATCGCCACAGATGACCCTCGCAAATATCGCTAATGAGATGCAGAGTATGCGTTCCCGTGACAAAAGCCGAGACAACAGCACACCTCAACATTCACAACGACCAGCCACATCCGCGATAAAAACACAAAACCGGCAATAAGGAACGTTAGCACCAGGAAATTTACACCTGCTCTGACCTGGTGTAAAGTTGGATGGCAACTAACACCACAAAAGGGAGCACAGCCCAGGGCCACATCTGAAGGGCAACAGATGCCATGGAGCAACTCATGATGCGGCCCGGACACCCAACAGGGCCACAACACCCACCGCCAACATCCCAGGACCCCATCCCACACCCGGAACACCCCCCCGGCACCACCCCCAACCCTGGACTAAGAAATTGCACACCAACACCACGAATCCCAAAACAAACATCTTGCCTTATGTCACACAAGCAGCAAAATAAACATACATGCGTGACCAGAAAATGGAGAATCAGTCATACAGCAATGCAACCACCAACACAAAACCCCAGACAAACAAAGGCAGAAACAACCCCTAGGATGAGTCCTAGCTGCTCCCACTGGACAATCCGTAGCACACAGCCCGGTAGACCAAATCCAAGAGAAGAAGGTGTGCCATGCGCCCAACAAAGGAAAGAGAGGGAGAGAGCGAGGGAGAGAGACGGAGTGAGATAGCACAAGCAGCGCAAGGCCGCACGGGCACCTGGCTCCACATGCCAACATGTGTGTGTACATCGCCATCCGTACACCATGAGCCCAAGGCCATGTCCCAATCTCAGCGCCAAAGCCACATCACATTCCCAAAACGAAAGTAGTAGTGAGACAAACATCAGGGATGGAAGCACCATTGTCCCAATGCAGAAGCCGGGAGGACACATGCACCTCTGACCTTGGTCCCGAACGCGCCTGGAACACCCTGATAGAGATACAATGGCAGATGAGGACGATTCCCACACCACGCATTCCACAAATAAACCATCCGACTTATCCACAGCCTACACATAGAAGCCCCTGCCTGTGGTACCCCCGCATTGGATGCCCTTGACACCCACGGAAACAGCAACCCATGTCCCACAACGTTGCACACACATTCAAATCATTGCTCAGAGCTGTGGCATATCCGCCACACAAGAGCCGCAGTCCAGAAGAGTGCCTGTTCATGAGACGCACCAACGCAGTGGCAGGCCATACCGGGCACATGCACAACACCCGTCACGTGGAACTGTACCGTGCACGTATGCTGCATTTACTGGGTGCACTGCCACTGGCAGTGCTGCGGATTAGTTACAGGCTCAGCTTCCGCATTGCCCACGTCACCTGCGTCCAGCCCTGGTTCCAATGCCGAACATGCACATTCGAGTGTCCCATGGATGTCTGCCTATCCAACACAACTGTTGATGAATTGGACTATGACTTGTGTCTGCGCCCCCTGTTGGATCACGAACAGGAATGTAACAGAGACAGCCGTGCATGGGATGCCTTGACATACTGCGTATGTATTGGTAGTTGTGCATGGGAGATTGCACAATTTCTCGTCTGCAGTGACCACATCGAGGCGCTCCCCTATTGGGCTGTGTTGCGGATCGGTGAGACGGCGTGGGCTGAGCACACCTGCCCGGACCACCTAATGGATTGGCCCACCCTGGTGTTCCTTGAACACGACAACGACGTACTATTGGAACACATTGCACATGAAGCTGCACAGGCATTCATGGACGAGCAACTACGTACCTGCAGCCACATCCTATTGCCACCCATAGCACATGGCCCAACAACTTGTTGCACAGTGGGGATTGCTCACATATCCCACAAAAACAGAGGATACGTCTGCCTTCGGTCGGGCTCTTGATGCATGTGCGTGGAATAACGCGTGTGCACACACACCTGTTCAATGTGACGCAGGTCCATGGTCCGAGCAACACAGCATCGTTTGGCAACGTTGCCAATTCGGACACACTGCTGGGTGAGAGCACACACATGGCGATGTAGCACGACATGTGAACCTGTCGGACCCTCACACCTGATCACTGTCGGCAGAGCAGACAATTGCCGCACCCCGGAGGCAGAGCACCATGCAGACCCCACGTACAGTGAGTCGTGCCCCCTCACACGGGGCACTGTGCAGACGCCAAACAACACATGACTCGTCCAGCAAGGCAAGGTGGGCTGTGAGCATTGCCATATGTGATGAATTTTGTCCATTTCAGCCCCAACATCATCTGCCCCTCGACATGTACCCATGCTGCGTGTAAGTGTCTTAAGCATGTCCATGCCTGTTGTGGCCATTGCCTCGTCCGTACTGACACGCACATGCCAATAAAGCCTATGCCACTCCACTGGTGTCTAACTGTGAGGTGTGTTGTAAAGATTGTCCAGTCGTGTGCCACAATGAGCCTCGTCCCAACACAGGGAAGAACTGACTGTTGCATGTGCAATGGGGGTGTATCCCTTTGGCAAGCTCCGCCTCTGTGAGCCAGAAATTGTTTTTGCATAGGTGCTGGACGACATCTGATGCAGCCCCATCACCTACGCAGTCTGATGTGTCAGGGGCACACAGCCATGCAGCCATCATCCCGCCACACACACCGGACACAGAACCCGTATGAGGGGAGTTTTGTACCACATTGCCTTCATTGCTGATGTTCTGTGATTGCTATGTGTGTGGGCTGCATTGTGGGGGAGTTGCCCCTGCAGCTCTGATTTCGTATAGCCTTCTCCCCTTGAGACGGGGTGCCTTTGTATTGTGTGCTTTTCGGGGCCTGTTTTGCTTTTGACTTGGGTGATGTGTGCTCGCGGACTGATTTTGTGGCCTGGTGGATTGTTGGTCTGCTGCGTGTATTGTAAGGCATGGGTTGTGGTTGCACGCGGACACTTCGGAGTGTGACCTGCTCCTTTGAGGATGTGATCCGCACTTGGCTCCGTCCATGTCACTTCGTGGGCCAAGTCATTTTGTTTGCGCAGCTGCTATGCTATCCGACATGCAGTGTTACTTGCATAGTCAGTGTGGGTCACGGATCTGCTGGTTTGCTGGATTCAGCATATGTGCAAGAGTAGGTTGTGATATTGGTGATAGGAGGGGGCACTCTGTGCACATTGTGGATAGTGGCCTACTTGGCGTTTGGATGTGTGCTGCAGTGTGCCAAGGCATTCAGGGGCATGTTCCAGGGTCATTGTGGGTGTACTGTGTGCTGCACAAATGAACGCTGTATCTGATTTACAAAACTACATACTTGTTTAAACATAACAAACTATACTGCTTATTTGTTACCTCTATACCTTACTCCTAAAACCATGTAATCTTTCAAACATATGCCACGTCACTTTTGTACCATTGAAACTGATTACGACCTTCTCTTTACACTACAGATCCCATGAACATGCTCATAAAGGTATAAGTGCTATTTTCATACTAGATAAAGCTCTCTTACTTCATTTTTATAAACACTACTGTTTGGTGCACAAAATGGGGGTGACACATGAGGAGAGGAAACGGCGGTGTAATCCCTAAACTTTTATTGTACCGTTCCTTTAATATACGTATATTGAGGGTTTTAAGTGGGATGAAGAAAAATGCGGGTGTCTAAAAGGGGTAGCAGTGTTCAGCACCGGTAAGACCCAGCCCACTTAAAGTCCTGCGTATATTCAGCACAGAGACACACCCTAACAATTTTCATCACTTATAATCACAGTTAGTTTACTAGTGTGAAAAATGTACAGAAAATGTACTAAGAACATTTTAATTGTTTTTTATCTCTCACACATTTATAAAATATCTCTTGTAAAGAAACGCCCTCTCCACCTTTATTTCGTATGAACGAGCAATAAATAATCCCTTTACCAGCATCTAGTCACTAACTACTAACACTGTGCACTGTACCCAATTGTAAAGCAGAAATAGTGTTTAGGTTATGTCTTAAAGTATCATCAAATGATTCAAACCATGCATACATACACAAAGCAACGTGCACGTTTACTTTGTCCATTTACTCTCTATGTAATCTCTGCACATTCTGAACGGGTTTGCAGTATATCACCTGTTTTCACTTATACTCAAATGTAGCTTACAGTAAAAAAATGACATCACAACCTATGCATATGTAATATTTCCTACATAATACAGTGCATTTCTATACCATTGAAACTGATTGCAACATTATTTATATAGTACAAATTCTACCAATATGCCAATAAACCTATAAGTGCTATTTTTATAATACAAAAAGCTGTATTAGATTATTTTTATAAACAGTACTGCTGCGGGCACAAAATGGTGGTGCAAGGTAGACAGAGTAAATGAAGGTGTAATTCCAAAGTTTTTATGTATTGTCCCTTTACTATACGTATATTAACAGCTTTAACTGGGATGAAAAAATTGGCGGCTCTCTTAAAGGGGTGGCGGAGCCTAGTACTGATAACACCCGGACCACTTAAAGGCCTGCGTATATTCAGCAGAGGAACACACCGTGACAATTACTATCACTAATAATCACATTTACTTTACCACTGTGAACAAAATCGTACAGAAAATATACAAAGAACATTTTCATTTATTTTTTCTCTCTCACATATGTAAAAAAATGACTTCTGAAGAAACGCTCCCCAACAACTTAGATTTCCTAAGAACACGCAAATGCAAAGCCTCGCAGTACCACACCAGCCTTCACTGACATTGAAATCTACCTCTCAGTGTAAAAAATGAGACCACAAACTGTGCACATAACCTTTCTTCTTTTTTTTCCATCTCTGTTAAGTTAATAATACATGAATTTTCTACTGTCACCCCTTCTCCACTATTTCCAGACTGAGCATAATTTTCAAACGTGCGACATTCAATCAATCAATCAATCAATCAGGGAATTGTAAGCGCGCTAATCACCCGTGAGGGTCTCAAGGCGCTGAGGGGGGGGGTCCGCAGATCTGTTTAGCCGAAGAGCCAGGTCTTGAGGGTCTTCCTGAAGGTGTTCAGGGAGGGGGCGCGTCTGATGTCTGCAGGTAGCTCGTTCCAGGTCTTGGCTGCAATGTGAGAGAAGGATCTTCCGCCTGCTCTGGCTCTGTGGATGCGTGGGGTTTTGGCCAGTGCGAGGTTGGAAGATCGGAGGTTTCTTTTGGGTATGTGGAAGTTGATTCTGTCGTTGAGGTATTTGGGTCCGTTGTTGTGTAGGCATTTGTAGGCGTGAGTGAGGATTTTGAAAGTGACTCTTTTCTCCACGGGGAGCCAGTGGAGACTTCGTAGGTGTTGGCTGATGTGTTCGTGTCGGGGGATGCCGAGGACGAGTCTGGCGGCGGTGTTCTGTACTGTCTGGAGTTTGCGGAGTAGGGACTTGTTGATGCCAACGTAGAGTGCGTTTCCATAGTCCAGTCTGCTGGTGATGAGTGCGTGGGTGACTGTCTTCCTTGACTCAGGGGGGATCCACTTGAAGGTCTTGCGGAGGATGCGGAGAGTGTTGAAGCAGCTGGAGGTGACGGCGTTGACCTGTCGGTTCATGGTGAGTGATGAGTCGAGTATGATGCCGAGGTTCTTGGCGTGGTCTGAGGGGGTAGGTGGGCTTCCGAGGGCGATCGGCCACCAGGTGCTGTCCCATGCAGAAGGGGTGGTACCAAGGACGAGGACTTCTGTCTTCTCGGCGTTGAGCTTCAGGCAGCTGTTGGTCATCCAGACTGCGACGTCTTGCATTCCTTTCTGGAAGTTGAGAATGGCAGTGGTGGGGTCTTTGGTGAGGGAGAGGATGAGCTGGGTGTCGTCGGCGTAGGATACGATGTTGAGGCCGTGTTGTCGGACGATGGCTGCGAGGGGGGCCATGTAAATGTTGAAGAGGGTGGGGCTCAGTGATGAACCCTGTGGGACTCCGCAGGTGATTTTCGTGGGGTCGGAGAGGAAGGGTGGGAGTCTGATCCTTTGGCTTCTTCCGGTGAGGAATGATCAGATCCAGTCCAGGGCTGTTCCTTGTATGCCTGCGTCGTGTAGTCTGGTGACTAGTGTGCGATGGGAGACGGTGTCAAAGGCCGCTGATAGGTCGAGTAGGATGAGGGCTGCGGAGTGGCCTTGGTCCAGGAGGGTGCGGATGTCATCTGTGGCGGCGAGTAGGGCGGTCTCTGTGCTGTGGTTGCTTCAGAATCCGGATTGGGACGGTCGAGGACGGCGCTTTCTTCAATGAATCGTGTCAGTTTCCTGTTGACTGTTTTCTCTGCAACTTTGGCTGTGAAGGGGAGGAGCGAGATGGGCCGATAGTTCTTGAGGTCGGTGGGGTCAGCTGTGGGCTTCTTGAGCAGGGGTCTGACTTCTGCGTGCTTCCAGTCGTCTGGGAAGGTGCCTGTTTTGAAGGTGGTGTTGATGGTGCTTTGTAGTTCGGTGCGATGGCGGCCACAGCTCTGTGGTAGATGTGAGGGGGGCAGGGGTCAGTGGGGGCCCCTGAGTGGATGCTTTTCATGATCGAGGTGGTGTCTTTGGCCGTGATCGGTGTCCAGTTGGAGATGGTGGGCTGTTTCTGGGGGGTGGGGGGCCGTCTGTGGCGCCTGGTGGATGGTCGATGAAGTTGTCATAGAGGTTTTTGATCTTGAGGTGGAAATAGGTTCCAAGCTTGTCGCAGAGGTCTTGGGATGGGGTGATGTCTGTGGCTTCGCTGCGTGGGTTGGTGAATTCTTGAATGACACTGAAAAGTTCCTTGGAGTTGGTGGAGTTGGCCAGGATTTTATTGTGGATGAAGTTCCTCTTGGTGGCTCTGATCTGGTTGTGGTAGTCCGTCATGGCGTCCTTGTAGGTGGTGTGGTTTTCGGTTGTCTTGGTGTTTCTCCAGATCTTCTCCAGGCGTCTGCATGTGCGTCTGGCTTCTTGGAGAGCGGTTGTGAACCAGGCAGCTTTCCTGGGGCGTTGTCTGTCGGGGTTGCGTAGCGGGCGAGCTCGTCTGCGCAGTTAGAGATCCAGGTGTGGAGTTCTCTGGCTGCGTCGTTTGCGCCGTTTGCGTCGGGTGCCCAGGTGTGGTTGTCTCGGGTGAGGGTGGAGTTAAGTTGCTCATCGGTAACCTTGCTCCAGTTCCTTTGTGGTGGGCGTGGGGCTGGTTTGGGTGCCTTGGGTTTGTTGATGGCGAAGTGTACGCAGTGGTGGTCGGTCCATGGCGGCTGCGTTGTGTGGCTGAAATGGACGCTGTTTCCTGCCGCGAAGATGGGGTCGAGGGTGTGTCCTGCTCTGTGGGTCGGTGTGTTGACGAGTTGTTTAAGTCCGATGCTGGCGAGGTTGTCACAAAGGATAGTGGAGTTGGGGTCGCTGGGGTTGTCGAGGTGGAAGTTCAGGTCTCAATGAGTATGTAGTTTGTTGAGGCGATGGCGTGGGGTGCGATGAAGTCGGTGATGGTGGTGGCGAAGAGTGTTCGGGGGCTGGGGGGTCTGTAGACGAGGGTTCCTCGGAGTGTGGCTTTCGGGGTGGTCTGGATCTGGAAGTGCAGGTGTTCGGCGGAGGGAAGGTTTTGCTGGAGGTGGTGAGGCGGAGGGTGCTCTTGTGGGCGATGGCGAGGCCCCCTCCTGGGTGGTTGGGGCAGTCTTTCCTCTGGATCTTGTATCCGTCTGGGATGGCGGTGCTGATGTCGGGGACGGAGGATGCGTTGGTCCAGGTCTCTGTGAAGAAGGCGATGTCGGGCGAAAGAGAGTTGAGTAGGTTCCAGATTTCCATGGCGTGTTTGTGTACGGAGCGTACGTTGAGGAGGATGCATTTTAGGGTGTCGCCGGTGCTGGCGTCGGTGGTGTTGGAGGCCGGGGTGGCGGTGAGGGTCTGGCGGCAGTGGAGGCAGGAGAACTGGCCGTGGGTCGTGTTCGGCGAGGCCTGTTGGCATTCTCTAAGTCATCCAGGGTTGAGTGCGAGGAGGGTGGTGGTGTCGTATCGATGGGCAGTGGGAGGTCCAGGGTTCCTAGCGCTGGCCGCGGTCGGGTCGTGGACGGGCGCAGACGGGCTTGCCTCTGGTGCACCTTTGGCGTGCCGGCGGCGCGCCCGCTGCGCGCATCCACTGCGCGACCGCGCAGTGGCCGCCATTAAGTAGGGGCAGTGGGAGGGAGGAGAGGCTGGGAGGCGGGAGCAGGGGAATTACGGGGGGGAATTCCGGGGGGAATTCCGGGGGGGGAGGGGCCGCAGGGGCAGCAGCGGCGAAAGGAAAAAGGAACAGGCAGGCACAAGAAAATAAAAACAGTGGTGGAATTAGAGCAAGACACAGATGGGCACAATAACAGTGGCACAACAGGGAAAAAATTAAGAAAAAAACGGCTGAGAAAGGTTACGGTGGTTGGAGGCAGTCTGGTCCCAGTTGGAGCGGGCAGCAGCCTCGAACCTCCCAAGGAGGAGGTTGGGGTCTGGAGGCAAGAGACGGTACAGCGGAGCAGTGGGGAGAGAGTGGACCTAGACCGAGGGTCGGAGGTCTTACTCCACATTCTGTTTATCTCGCCGGAATAGATATACAAATTGAAATTAACGCTACATCGAATTTTGAAAACCATACAGGGCCATATTCACAAGAATGGCGATAACATTATCGCCGATTTAGCGGCAGGAAACTGCCGCTAAAACGGCGATAATGTTATCGCTGATCTTGAGAATATGGCCCACAGTCTTTTAAATATGACAACTTACACCTTTTCTTTGTGAAAAACTCCTAAACATATATAAAGTACTTGTTTAACAACTAGTTACACATTATGCATATTTTAGAACCAATAAACCACCAGACTTTACTAACACTATGTTATTTAGAAATAAAAAATACTTTCAAAGTTAAAAATATCGTCTCAAATACTTAACCACTACTACAAAACACATAACACACCTTCTTAATTTCTAATTTACCTTCGTAGTTGGTATGCAGATTTCAAATGTCACAAACGCATGCAATTCTTTTCTTGTCACCACTTTCATCAAGAATGGAACCAGTAATGGCACAATTTCCCTGTTGCTCCACACATAAATACATGTAAAGAACAAATCAGAATAGTTCCTTATTTTTTTAGATTGCAAAACCTCTGTTTATTGGTTATTTTTGAACTTTCCATATAAACAGTTTTTTTAAGGACACATACAGGTGAAAAGTTCAGCGTATTGTATCAACACTTTCTGGAACATTCTACGACACGTGCAGGTTAAAAGTTCATCATTTTTTTAAACCTACCGATTTTTTTGTTTGCAACATTTTCTCCAACATTTAACGGCACGTGGAGGTCAAAAGTTCACCATTCTTTCAAGTTTAAACTGCACCTTCCAAATACAATTAGCAGGTGTGGTTGAGCTGAGCAAATTTCATCCTATAATATGTACTCCACGTATAAACTGCTTTTTATTAACCAATCACAAAGATGCTTTTCATCAAAACTAATATACACCCTACTTTTTAGGACACAATACATTTCATCTCCCAATCGGTTAAGGTTTTGTATGTAAAAAAAAGTAGTTCCCCATGTTTAAACATATCTCTCATTCTACGAACAGACTGCATGAGCTACAGACATTTATCCATATCTTCTAGCCATACCTTCAAAATGCTAGTGTGGATTGTAGGACATAGCTATATTTTCTGGTGCAAGAGGTATGCAGAACAGAGACGTATTGACTTAGACCTATGTTTACAAAATGTGTACATTAAATGGTTTGCACAGAGAGGATTGAAGTGGCACCAATTGCTCCCTTTGGTTAAAACCTGTTTGCATCTCCAATACCCTGATCTCATTATTGTGCACTGTGGTGGTAACGACCTAGGCACATTGACTGGGGTAGGTTTGGAAATGCTTATGAAGGACACCTTTGGACAATTGATGTTACTTTTGCCTCAAACTGTCTTTGTATATTCCAATATATGCCAAAGACAGAAGTGGAAATGGTCAAACCAATTTTGTCATAAGATTGAAAAATCTAGGAAGAATGTCAACAAAGCTGTGTCTGCATACCTCAGAGACCATAGAATGGGGTCGATCTACAACAACAACATACGTTTTGATATGGCTGATATCTACAGAAGTGATGGAGTACACTTCACAGATGAGGGAAACCGAGTTTTCCTGATTAACCTGAAGCTGTGCATCCGCACTTATATGTAGCTCCAACTAATAAACACAAGGGCTCTTTTTAGAGCCGCCTTATATTCCCAATTTCGGCTCGCAGAGTGTCACCTGTGGTTCCGCTAGCAGAGGGACACGTGCGGGCCATCGGGCAGGCTTGCAGAGGAAGAGCTGCGGCCCGTGGGCTCAGCTCGCAGAGGGAGACCTACGAGCCGTTGGCTCGCAAAAGCACAGCACCGTACCGGCTCGCAGAGGGAGAGCTGTGGTCTGACTCGCAGAGGGAGACCAACGGGCCAACAGGCCTGCTAGCAGACACACAGCTATCAGTTAACGGGCTGGCTCGCAGAGATAAAGCTGCGAGCCCTCCGAGCTGCAACCCGATGGGCTAACTCGCAGAGGGAGAGTAATGGGCCGACGGGCCTCCTAGCACAGACACAGCTACGAGCTAACGAGGTGGCTCACAGAGGTAGAGCTGCAGGCCCGACGGCTCGCAGACACAGAGCTGCGAGCCGACGGACTGGCTTCTAAAGGCATAGCCGCAGCTGATGATGTGGGGAGAGGGCGCGTAAAAGGAGTATCTCGCACAGACAGACCTGCGGGATATTTTCAGTACTGCCTCGCAGAGGTAGAACTACAGACCTGATGCCTTGTAGAGGGAGAGTTGTGAGCTGACGGACTGAATCACAAAATGGCTGCCAACACTTCCTAGTTTCAACAGTTCGCAGCCAATCAGCTGCAAGCTCGTGCTCGTAATGCTTCAGCCAATCAGATGTCAGAATTCTCAAATATCGATATCTGTAAATTTTGATATTTCTCTAAAACTACTGAACGGATTTACCCCATTTAAACAAAAGCGTGCTTTCTGGACCAAGACCTTTCTCCCTGCCAAATTTGGCGTAATTCCGTTCAACAGTTTGACCTGTAGCCTTGTCTAAAGTTTCCTATGGAAATTGCATGGAGAAAACACGTTTTGGGACCCCCCTTTTTTCTTAGCCCACACTTGATGAATCCCCCCAAACTTTTAGGATAGCAGCTGACCTGAAAAGAGGAACTGTTTGGAAAATTTCGTAAAGATTCGTCAAACGATGCCAAAGTTATAAGCAATTCAAAAATGCTTTTCCTATGGAAACGTGGTCCTAACTATAACTATCTACTGGCGACCGCCAGTAGATAATATATATATATATTGCGAGCAAGGCCGCTGTTAGCGGCCGAAATGCTTCATGGATATGGCAAAAACACAGAAATAAAGAGCATGTATAAAATTGGAGTCTGTGCCCGAATGTTTGAATGGTAACAATTTCACGATTGGATTTGATATATTTATTTTACTTAAAAAAACAAAGGTTACAGTGATGCTAAAGTTAGGAAATAGATTTTTAAAATCTGTAGAAATTCATTGAGTGTCTCAGTGGGTGTATGAGTGTCTGAGTAGATTTGCAAGTGGGTGAGAGAGTATGAGTAGGGCTGTAAGTGGGTATATGAGTGTCTCAGTGGGTCTGTGAGTGGGTGTCTGAGTATCTGATATGGTCTGTGAGTCGGTGCATGAGTCTCTGAGTAGATCGGTGATTGGTTTGAATTTAGGTTAATGTCATTGCATTTCGTCCATCCAGTTTCGGTCTTTAAATTGACAGTGTAGTGTCCAGAGGCTGTAGTTACTCCTTCGTGAAAGATGATTGCTAACGTACTAAAAGTTCTTCTCAAAATTGATATTTGTCCAGCTTTGAAGTTTGTACATTGAGTTTCCAATTTGGAACCATCTGGTCTGCATTGTTGTAGCATAACTATAACATATTTTCCAGTTGTTTGTATAAACAATGTAGACGTAACATCTGATCTGCAGTTTGGGCAGGTGTACACCTAACATTCTGAAATGATGTAAGTTGCTTTGGCACACTTTCTTTGATAGGCATGTTAGTGAGTTCCTTTTTAATTAATATGCTTCCTTACTTTCCATGGATATAATCCATGTAAAGCCAACATTTTCTGTTTTAGACTTCTGCTTGGACACTTACGTAAGAAATGTCTCACTAAATCAATTGATTGGTGTTGAATACTGCAAACACTACTACAGTTCCATTTGCATACAGGGTCCTGTCTACATCTTCCCTGTACCACTTCAGCAATCACTTCCTCTACATTTCTAACTACTATCACTTCTTTTGGAATAGGAGTACCATTCTTCAGCTCATAACATCATCTCGATTCATCAACTGCATGCACTAATGTGTTCTCTTGGAAGTAGCTTTCTTCTCACAGACCTACTTTGCACCTGATTTGATTTGTTTTATAATTTTATATAGCGCTCGAATGCCCCGAGGCGTCTTGGCGCTGCTGCCGTACTAATCAGGGAGGAGAAGATGATGCAGAAATATGATAATTCTTTATTGATTGAAAAACCAGGTCTTTATTGTTTGCCACATTCTAGAAGGGCCATAATTGCTACAAAATTTGCTGCAGCAGGTGTGGTTTACTGTACAGAATGAAAAACATATCCAAGTCTCTATAACAATTTTTTTCCTCTCAACACACTACCTAATTGTATGCACATACTTGTTCACAGCATCCAATCAAATATGTTTTTTTAAACCAGGACAACACCTTCATTTTAACTGTCCTTCATTTTGAAAACTGCCACATTCAGCTCCAGCCTTCTCCTTCACATCAAAATTGTTAGAGTGTGGATTGTGGGCCACAGCTATGTCCCCCGGACTAGAGAAGCTGCTAGAAAGAGTGGTATTGACAGTGACTTGAGGTAGGCTAATGTGGACATTCATTGGATTGGCCAGAGAGGGTTAAAGTGTGATCAATTGCTACCTTTGGTTAAAAACATTGTGTACTCCCAACCCCCTGACTTCATAATTGTGCACTGTGGTGGCAATGATCTAGGCACACTGGCTGGGGTAGGACTGGAAATCCTACTGAAGTAAACCTTCGCTGAATTGATGACACTTTTCCCTCAGACTCAATCTGTCCACAGATTGACAAAGTCAGGAAACATGTTAATAAAACTGGTTCTGCATTCCTCAGAGACCATAACATGGCTCTATCTACAACAACCTGCGATTTGACAGGCATGGAATCTATAGAAGTGATGGAGTTCACTTCAAAGACGAAGGCAAAAGGGTGTTTCTCAGCAACCTGAAAATCTGCATTCAGTCTTATATGTAGCTGTCACATACTTACATTAACACAAAGGCTCTTCTAAGAGCCACTTTAGTACCCAAAATGTTATTCATCTCCTTTATAAACAAAACATTTTTAACAATCACCATGACATCGCGATCATCACGACAACGTCATGAATATGCAAAACAAAAGCAGAATTCAATAGACACCAGCCCATTCAAAACTCATAACTATAAATATGGAATACTGTGCATAACAATAGGTTTTTTAGTATCTAAATACCCCTATAAAATCATGAATGACTCTCTCAGAGTGTCTGTGAGTGTGTGTATCAGACTTTGAGTGAGTATGACACTGGGAGCATAACTGTCTCAGAAGTTTTGTCAGATGGTATGTGAGAGTTTGACTGGGTCTAGAAGACCATGTTTATCTGAGTGAATGTGTGAGTGGATGTTTGGGTGAATAAGTCGATCTGTGAGTAGCAATTTGGGTGAGTGACTGGCTGTGAGAGTGACTGTATGCGTGACTGAGTGGGTGCATGAGTGTCCGACTGAGTATTTGAGTGCAACTGTGAGTAGATACGTGAGTGGGTTTGTGAGTATGCGAATGAGTCTCTGAGTAGGTCAGTGTAGGAAGCTGGCTCTCTATATAGTGCGCTAAAATGAAGTACACTGTGCAGAGAGTACAGTCATACACAGATTGGTATACAGAGGCAAAAGTAGATAATACTAAAGCTCTATTTGTGGTAGTGTGGGCAAGCAGTTAGGCTTATCAGAGGGTAGTGCTAAGCATTTGTTGTACTCACAGAGGCAGTAAATGAGACACACTCAGGAATAAATCAGACCAATTTGTAAAAAATAATATCGATTTTTATATATTTTTCAGACAAAGAACTTTGTTCTAAAGTAAGTACTTTTTAAGTTACGTTAAGTTTGCAAAAAAAATCACTGTTGTGAGCAATTACGCACAATGGAAGTCAATGTAAGAAAAAAGCATAGGAAATCACACAGTGGGTTGTCTAGGTTCACCTTCTGGATTCGGGTAAGTAGCACGACCAGGTCCAATGTTCCAGCAGCAGAAGTCCGGGAGAGTCCTGGATTCAGTCTTGAGCAGGGTGCTGAGGTCATTTGTAGGAGGCGCTATAAAGAAGGGGGCCACCTGAAAACAGGAGGACTTAAAGGTAAGTCCGAGGGGATCCCACTCAAGGGAGCAGGTCGCAAGGGCCTCTGGAGCATGGGAGTAAAGCTGGTTGGTCATTACCCAGGTTGGGTGGGCTGGTTGCAGAGCAGATTGGACAGCCGAGTGTTGATCCTTGCATATATATATATATATATATATTATCTACTGGCGGTCGCCAGTAGATAGTTATAGTTACAACCTATTATCCATAGGAAATCCGCGACATTCTATTTGAAATAACGTTGGCGCCGGTTGACGAATCTTCGTGAAAGTTTCCAACTTGTTGGGGCGCTCCGCTCCGCTCCTACCCTGAAAGTCTCGGGGTGATACGTGAAGCGGGGCCGAGAAAAAGGGGGTCCCAAAACGCGTTTTCCCCATTCATTTTTCCATAGGAACCTTTAGTCGCAGCTACAGCCCGAACTGCTGAACGGAATTACACCAAATTTGGCAAAGAGGTAGTCCTTGGTTCAGACTGGTGCCTTTTGCTTAAATGGTGTAAATCCGTTCAGTAGTTCCTGAGAAAATCAAAAGTAAAAGTACATATATATCTATGGGCGCGTCGGATACGCGTACCCTCAGCGCACCCTGCGCGCACCGTCCCGATCACGAGCTGCATGCTAATTGGCTGTCAGCTGGCTGTCAACATTCCGATTCAGGAAGTGTTGGCAGCCATTTTGTCCCTCGGTAGAACCGAGGGACAGAAACAAGTGCGCAAAGCGCAAAAGGGGGCAGGGTAGAAACACCCTGACCCCTAGGTCTGCTCAGGGGGTCCCACAAGGACCCCTGGGCAGAAAAAGATTTTTTTTTTTTAAATCGGCGGGATGCGCTTAGGGTGCGCGTATCCCGCCGAGAAAAAAAAGAAACAAGTGTGCAAAACGCACAAAGGGGGCAGGGTAGAAACACCCTAACCCCCTAGGCCTGCTCAGGGGGTCCCACAAGGACCCCTGGGCAAAAAAAAGCATTTAAAAAAAAAAATCGGCAGGATGCGCTCAGGGTGCGCGAATCCTGCCGAAAAAAAAACGAAGCGCGGTCTCCCGCTTCGACAGTATTGCCCCGGGTGGCCCAAGTCCCGGGGGCATGCTGGGGGGTTTATTTTATGTATGGGGGCCTCAAGGGCCCCCAAGCCCCGGGACCGCCACCCCCAGGGCTTTCTTTTAAAAATGGTGCGGGAGGGCTCTGAGCCCTCCCGCAGCCCCGGGGACCACCACCTCCCCGGGGCTTTTTTTTTAAAATTAAACAACTTGTGTGGGGGGCTCCAGCCCCCACACGCCCGGGACCGCCACCTCCCCGGGGCACTAACAAATTAAAATGGGGGTCCGTTTTGGACCCCCGAAGCCCCGGGGACCACCACCTCCCCGGGGCTGTGCTGATGTAGGGAGGGGGGCCGCGCGGCCCCCTCCTGGAGCCCTTGATGGCCCTGGGGACCACCACCCCCAGGGCCGGCTCCTGCAGTGTCCCGGGGTGCCTACCCCGGGACACTGTAGTTTGCTATGGCAGGACGGAGCCTCACGGCTCCCGTCCTGCCATAGCAAACTGCTTTGGATATTGGAAGAGAGAGCAGGAAACCTGCTCTCTCTTCCAATATCCAAAGCTGATTGCTTTTCCACATGGGGAGCAGCATGTCAGCTGCTCCCCATGTGGAACAGCAATGCCGGCTCCCAAGGGACGTGGGGAGCCGGCGGGACTGTGGGGGGATTGGGGACCCCCACAGTCCCCAACGGAGAGGGCCAGCCCCGGGGGATGGGGTCCCCGGGGCAAGTAGTGGCTCGGGAGGGGGCCACGCGGCCCCCTCCCCAAAAAAGAGCAAAAAAATTTTAAAAAGGAAAGGCCGGCCCCGGGGATGGGGTCCCCGGGGCCTTAAAATGGCCAGAGGAGGGGGCCACGCTGCCCCCTCAAAAAAAAAAAAATATAGAGGCCATGCCCCGGGGATGGGGTCCCCGGGGCCAATACAGGCCAAGGGAAGGGGGCCACGCGGCCCCTTCCCGTTTTTTTTTTAAAGGTAATTTTAAAAAGGGTAAGGCCCTGGGGGATGGGGTCCCCAGGGCCCAAAAAAGAAAAAAAGAAGGGGGCCACACAGCTCCCCTTCAGGGAGAAAAAAAAATTAAAAACGATCGGGCCCGCAGGCCCCGCCCCTTCCTTCACCACTCTGAAACGCGCCCCTGGCGCGTTTGCAGAGGGGAACGATTCCCCTTGAATACTGGGGGTCCCTGGGGCCAACTAGCCCACCAGGTACCTCCAGTATGCGCCAGGGGCTGCCTTGCAGAGAGGTGTACAGAGGCCACGCCCCTTTTACACCTCTCTGCAACGCAGCTCTGTGGCGCTTTTGGAGGTATATGGTGGGCTAGTTGGACTCCGGGGACCCTCAGGATTCAAGGGGACTTAATCCCCCAACTTAAAACGCGCCACGGGGCGCGTTTGCACAGTGGTGAAGGGAGGGGCGGGGCTTCAGGTGACATGTGTGCAAACAGGCCCCGTGGCGCGTTTTAAGATGGGGAATTAAATCCCTTCAATCCTGAGGGTCCCTGGGGGCCAACTAGCCCAACAGGTACATCCAGAAAGCGCCACAGAGCTGCGTTGCAGAGAGGTGTAAAAGGGGTGTGGCCTCTCTACACGTCTCTGCAATGCAGCCCCTGGCGCATATTGGAGGTTCCTGGTGGGCTAGTTGGCCCCTAGGGACCCTCAGGATTCAAGGGGACTTAATCCCCCAACTTAAAACGCGCAACGGGGCGCGTTTGCACAGATGTCACCTGAGGCCCCGCCCCCTCCCTTCACCATTGTGCAAATATTCCTCTAAAATCAGCCGAAATACGAATTCCGATTTACTCACCTGTTATCAGGAGAGACCTCAGTGCTGCATCTTTCAGCCCAGTACTGGTCCTGAAAAGTAATTTTAACCGTACTTACCGGTAACTTGAATTTCCTTCATAGGCTAACATTGACTGGTTTCACTTGGAAATTCTTCTAAGTGTGGAGTTTTGGAACTTTAAAATATTCCTCTAAAATCAGCCGAAATACGAATTCCGATTTACTCACCTGTTATCAGGAGAGACCTCAGTGCTGCATCTTTCAGCCAAGTACTGGTCCTGAAAAGTAGTTTTAACCGTACTTACCAGTAACTTGAATTTCCTTCCATAGGCTAACATTGACTGGTTTCACTTTGAAATTCTTCTAAGTGTGGAGTTTTGGAACTTTAAAATATTCCTCTAAAATCAGCCGAAATACGAATTCCGATTTACTCACCTGTTATCAGGAGAGACCTCAGTGCTGCATCTTTCAGCCCAGTACTTATCCTCAAAAGTAATTTTAGCCGTACTTACCAGTAACTTGAATTTCCTTGCATAGGATATCATTGCCTGCTTTTTGCTGAAAAAGTTTCTAAGTGTTGATTTTTGGAACTTTAAAATATTCCTCTAAAATCAGCCGAAATCCGAATTCTGATTTACTCACCTGTTATCAGGAGAGACCTCAGTGCTGCATCTTTCAGCCAAGTACTGATCCTCAAAATTAATTTTAACCGTACTTACCGGTAACTTGAATTTCCTTCATAGGCTAACATTGACTGGTTTCACTTGGAAATTCTTCTAAGTGTGGAGTTTTGGAACTTTATAATATTCCTCTAAAATCAACCAAAGTACGAATTCCAATTTACTCACCTGTTATCAGGAGAGAACCCAGTGCTGCATCTTTTAGCCCAGCACTGACCCTGAAAAGTAATTTTAACCGTACTTACCAGTAACTTATATTTTCTAACATAGGAATCCATTGTCTGGTTTTCAGCAGAAAACTTTCAAAGTGTCGATTTTCACAAACTACAAATATTCCTTAAAAATCGCCTGTATGACTTAAACGCATTCATTCAACTGTTTACAGGAGATGCACCAGTGCTGGATCCAGGATCCAACACTGAGTAAGAAAAAGTAACGATAACAGTTTTTACCTGCTAAGTGAATTTCCTTCCATAGGATAACATTGGTGATTCTATGAGAAAAAGTTTCTAAGTGTCAACTTTTAAAGTACAATAATATTCCTTAAAAATCACGACTGTAACCAAAACGCTTTTACTCAACTGTTTACAGGAGATGTGCCAGGACTGAATCTAGGATCCAGTCCTGTGGTTAGAAAAGTAATCCATAAAGTAACTAATTGCATTTAACTAGAAATTCACATTGAGCTGAATGTTGCATTGTGTTTGAAAATGTGTTGCACATTGCAACAACTGTAACTACTGTACTTAAAAGTCTATTGCCTATGTGCAAAGTATTTAAACTAAAGTAATTCATTCTGAGAAAGTATTTTTTGTAATGTAATGTATAATGTAATTACAATGTAATTTAAATAATAAAATATGTAAAAAAAAATTGTTTCTAAAAATGTAGTAAATCAGTATTTTAAAAATTTATATAACAATTAATACATTTAAAAATTGTCATTTACAAAACCTTTGAAATTCACTGAAAAAACCGTAGGTTTCAGACATGTTATAGTTACAAATTAGCATTTAAAAACCTTTGAAATTCACTGAAAAAACCATAGGTTTCAGGGACGTTATAGTTACAAATTAGCATTTAAAAAACCTTTGAAATTCACTGAAAAAACCATAGGTTTTAGGGACAGTTATAGTTAGTTGGACATTGCACTCGTACAAAACCCGTGAAATTTCCCCGTTATAGTTAGTCCAGCTAACTATAACTCACGCCCGCAATGCACTGCTGATGACGTCACATATTACATCACTCATGACATGGTCAGTGACATCACTGATGACATCACTGATGACATCTCAAATGACATCACTGATGACATCACTGATGACATCATCCATGTGATAATTTCATGCATCTTCTCACACCCTAATATAACCTTTGATACACCCACTCTAAAGTACAGACTGCCATTCGCAAAACCATAGACACTCCAACACCAATAACTACATACCCACTCACTGATTCTTAGGTCTACACACACACATCCACTCACTCACCCGAACAGTCACTCATATTTACGGTCACTCAGTACAGGACTATCATATGCACTCATACTCCTATATAGACACTCAAACACCGCCACTCATCCATAGAGGTACTCACACACCTAGTCAGTCATGCAAATAATTAAACACACTACCATTTACTCACCTATACAGTTATACACACACCAGCTCACTTACTCATACAAATACTAGCACATTCTTACGCTCTTATACAATCACTGATACAAGCACACACTCATCCATACAGCCACTCTCACAATCACACACTCTCGCTTATAGCTATTTATATACTCCAACACACATATATACTGCCTTTCACAAATGTAGTTACTCACACATGTACCACTGGGACATACATTCACTCACTAACACACTCTTACACACACTTACCCACCCATACAGTCTATCACAGATGCACTCTTGAAACCATCCACCCAGTGAATCACCCACTCACACATCTATGCACAGAGTCGCACACACCCCTCCCACACAAACACTCAGGCACCCATACAGATACTCACACAAGCATTCAATAACTCATATAGACACTCATGTAGCTATTCTCAAACACATGCAGCCACTTACAAAGCAACAGACAGACGGATACAGACATTCACCCAGTTTAGTCACTAACCCATGCATTCAGTAAGATACGTTAAATCACTCACTTATACAGTCAGTCACACACCTACTAAATCATCCATACAGACACTTACACACCCACTCATTCTTCAATACGTCTTTTCCTATATATATTAAAAATATTTAAACTTTACAGAAACACACAGTCACTGGATGATGTCATCAGTGATGTCATCAGTGATGTCATTTGAGATGTCATCAGTGATGTCATCAGTGATGTCACTGACCATGTCATGAGTGATGTAATATGTGACGTCATCAGCAGTGCATTGCGGGGCGTGAGTTATAGTTAGCTGGACTAACTATAACGGGGGAATTTCACGGGTTTTGTACGAGTGCAATGTCCAACTAACTATAACTGTCCCTAAAACCTATGGTTTTTTCAGTGAATTTCAAAGGTTTTTAAATGCTAATTTGTTACTATAACGTCCCTGAAACCTATGGTTTTTTCAGTGAATATATATATATATATATATATATATATATATATATCCTCTACCACTTCTGGTCTCCAACTTTTCTCAGCCAGAAAGAAGACACAGCAAACCGAAGGTCAGTTTCCAACATTTATTTATTCATGAAGGGCTATAACTCGTTTCGGCAGGATCCCCTGCCTTGCTCACACATCGAGCCACAGTTCATCACTTCATTTTTAAACTCTCTTGCTGACATCACATGTTGACAGGCACAGACAACATACTACCTGTGTGTCTGTTCTCTTTTTCTGTTTTGTCCTTAATTGCTTATTTTTTACAATATCCCTGTATAAAGGCAATTCTTAATTCTGACATGCATCTCATACAGACATATATTTATTTAAACTTCATTTTTAAATGTTTTCTTTTCCTTTGCTTACGTCAGAATGGCTCTGTCTACATTTGTACATTCTTTAACAAAAACTTTATTGTACCACAGTGCTTTAGTTGGATGTCAGAGATGACTCCTTTCGTGTGTCTT
The DNA here is from genome assembly GCA_963921515.1 of Calotriton arnoldi. NCBI lineage: Eukaryota > Metazoa > Chordata > Amphibia > Caudata > Salamandridae > Calotriton > Calotriton arnoldi. The sequence goes on along the minus strand of CAWUFW010000914.1, from coordinate 2,560,196 downwards.
GTGGGAGTCTGGCTTGGGTGTTAAATACATGCGACCCTGCTACCACCAGGACCTTGCTGTAAAGGGTAATATTACCACAGCTGAACTGTTCACTTGATGTCCTAAGTATTAGTTCTGTCCAAGTGAATTAATGTGCTGCAACATTGCTACATGATGCCACAAACCACCTACTGCTTAAATGTCACACAGTATGGTGGCACTAAAGTGCAAATGCTTAGTGCAAGTCATTTTGGAAATAAAGTGCCAGTGCACATGAATAACAAATTCCAAATTAGCAGCATATTTGAATTTTTTAACTTGTGCAAAACTTCATGCTTGAAATAAAGGGCAAGGACATATATGGGGTATTTTCCCTCTCTAATGGTTTTACTGTCTTGAGTTGTTGGCTCAAAAAATATGATTGTGCAAATGTACGCAAATTGTTTGAGAATAAAGTGCCAGTGCACATAGGTTAGAAAGTTTTTAAAATAGCAGCATGTTCTAATTTCCTAAATTTGTTCAAATCTCGCAGTTTAAATAAAGTGCAATTGCAATATGATATACTATCCTTCTCTCTTGTAGATACAGTTTCTTGAGTAGATAACTCAGTAATAACTGTGCAAAATACTTTCACAGCAGATATTCCCTTTAGAAACCGATAAAAATGTGTTAATCCTTGCACAACGCTCTCATTTCTACCGATACACTACTATACCACCAATACTCAGACTTATCTTCTTCTGTGGTATTTGCATCCCCAGTGGTACAGTCATCCAAAGATTTTATACTTGTTCTTTTAGCACAAATTGTTGTCTAAAAAATATAAAAATATAAAAACAGCCAGCCTAGAGTTCATACTACATCCTAACTTCATATTTCTTACAATGACATGCTTCTTTATAAAACTGCTTGTAATTCAGGGAGGGAAGACTTATATTGCTATGCATCTTCTATCTTCAGGTCAAATGGACATACAGTTCTTCGTCACAGTTCAACCTATTCGGGGTTTTACAGTCAAACATCAAAATGTACCTGGACTCAAGTTTTCTGAGATTCGATTCTCTATTCCCACCTCTTCTTCGTCTTGGGACTGAGTCCGCTATGTAGTACGTCAGGTCCTCCACTCTACCCCCATGAACTTCATTCATGTGCCTTGCAACAGGGTACAACTGGTCTCTGTTTTTTACAGTCCTCAAGTGCTGCAAAATTCTAATGTGAGCCATGTGGATAGTGCTTCCCACATAGGTTAAAGGGCATGTACATTGCAACACGTAGACCACATGGTCACTCTTGCAATTCAGGAAACGTGTAATCTTCCACGGTTTTTCCATAAGGGGCAGTTGCACTTCTTTCATGTTTACCCCGTGTTTGCAAGCTTTGCATTTTAAGCATTTGGTGAAGCCTGGATTGGCTTTAAGCCAGCTACCACTCTCCACTATCTCAGGGCTGCTGTTAACCAGCTCTTGTCTAATGGAGCAAGCCCTTCTATATGTAAGAATGGGTTTACGGGAGACTTTGCTACTTAGAATAGGGTCCGATTTAACCAGGTGCCAGTGCCTATTCATGCAGTCTCTCACCCTTGCATGATAGGCACTGTACCCGGTTATCATTCGGATATCTTGAGCAGAGGCCTTTTTCATTTCTTTCTTTTCTTTTTTCTCTGTTAGGATCTGTTGTTGGGACTTTTTCTCCACTTTTGCTAGTGCTTGACTTAAAACTGCTTCGCTGTACCCTCTTTCCTTGAATCTTCCTGTCAGTTCTGCTTGTGCTGAAGCTAATGAGTTCCCCTCACTGCAATTCCTTTTCATACGCAGTTGTTCCGCATATGGGATACGTAATTTTAGATTTTTCGGGTGGAAGTTTTCAGAATGCAGAATGGCGTTCCCTGCTGTAGCTTTTCTAAAAATTTGTGTATGTAAAAGTTCATTTTGAATAAAAACTTCCCGGTCCAAAAAGTGTATGCTAATGTCACTGATGGTTTTGGTGAATGCCAAATTGAGTACATTAACATTAACAGCAGTTATAAAATCATCAGCACTCTCCACCGGACCCTTCCATATAATAAAAAGATCATCAATAAATCTATACCAGGCTTTGATGTTATCCCTCCATTCTACCTCGAAGTTGGCTCTGAGCACCTGCTCCTCCCACCAGCCCATGTGAAGATTCGCATAGCTGGGGGCGAGCAGGTGCCCATCGCCATCCCTCTCAGTTGCCTGTATGTGTCGGTGCCAAAAAGGAAAAAATTATTTTCTAGACATAGTTTGGCCATCTGCAAAAGCATTTCAGAATGTTGATATATATATACACACACACATATATACATACACACACTGGGGGCGAAGCAGGTGCCCATTCCTCTGCCCCTCACCTGCCTGTAGTTCACTTTGTCAAACAGAAAGAAGTTGTTGTGTAAACAGAAGTGTACTATGGCTAATAGCATTTTTGCATGTCGATATAAGTTTACTGATCTGGCTCCCAAGAAGTGTTTGATAGTCCTCATGCCATCTGATGGGGAATACTAGTGTAGAGTGATGTTACGTCCACTGTAATTAAAACAAAAGTGTCTTCCCATGCTACATCATAAATTCTTTTTTTTAATCCCCAGTGTCCTGAATGTAAGAGGTAAATTTTTGACATGTTCTTTGAAGAAGAAATCGATGACCCAGGGTGTGTTCTCAAATAGACCCCGATGGCTGATATGATTGGCCTACCAGGAGGATCACTGATGTTTTTGTGCACTTTGGGTATAAGGTACAGTATAGGTGTTACATGAGAATCAGCTTTCAAGAACTGATATTCCTCTTGAGTAAACAATCTCATCCCCCGCAGATTGGAGAGATCAGTAGAGTAAGCCACCCACACATCAATCATGTCTGCTTTGGGTATCTTACAATAACAGTTAACTGTTGCAGTGCTTCAGTTTTATACATGGCCAAAGGACAATATTTTCCCCTTTGTCAGACTGGCAGATCACCACATCCTGTCTGTGTCTTAGTTTCTCCATGAGCTTGCGGTATTTTACTTGTTGGTTGAAGGCACCCTGACCTCCAGTTTGATGAGCCTTGCTCGACAAGTGCTTTAAATCTTGAACCACTAGCTCAGAGAAAGTATATATTGAGCCTCTTGGAAGCATGGGTAAAAATAAGGACATGGCCTGAACGGTATAGGTGCAGTCCCATAAACATCCGACCCCTGTCCATTGATCAGTTTTTCTTCAGATATTGTCTCTTCCTCTCCCAGGATTTCTCTTTCCAATTGGTCAAGTTCTAGCATCAATTTAAGATCTGAAACTTTGAGATTAGTAGTTCCTCTATGTGTGCAGCTAGCAAGTACTTTATTGGTTAATTGTTTATGCAAAAGTATTTCCTTAGTTTCAACTTGTGGATAAATCTAAATAAATCTATCCTGGTTTGGCCATAGTTGAAGCTGGTGGGTCAACAATACATAAGTCCCAAAGATAAAGTTTCTTCCTCCTCTTGAGATAACTCTTTGTCAGACAAATTGACAATGGTTTTGGTGTGCACTGAATTCATTTATTGAACTGTCTGAGCTGTTTGGGTTGTTCATATTTGAATAAACGTCCTTTCATTTTCTAATCATGATTCTTAATGACCTCCTGTTCAATGCAATCTTTCAGCTCCTGTTTAAGTGCCTCTATTTCTTCCAATAATTTGTTGAGGTCTAAGTCAGCATAATTAACAAGGATTGCCATCATTCGCCTAGATGCCTCTGAATTTTTCTCAGTCCCTTCCCTGAGCATATCTGGGTTGGGGTTCTCATATGTTGGTGCAGTCAAAATGTGCAAGCCTCTGGGAATGCAGCCCACTTCCAAATACTTCTGGAGGGACTTGCATTCTCATCATTTGGAGATCTCATTTTTGTACAGTTTTTCCAGTCTTTGCAGTTTCGTGCACACATCCAGTGCCTGGGAACTGGCGCCTTGATCGCCTCCAGCAGTCGTTGTATCCAATATAACATTCTCCTCATTGAACACCTTCTCTGCAGCCTCCTCTCTCTCCTTCAACCACTCGGCAGCCATATTGCCATGTTAAACTCGCTGGATCACAGCCAGACTGAAAGTTGAAAGTTGAAATTTATTTGCATAAGTTAACTAAAACCATTGCACTACAATAAAATAGCAATTAAAAAAGAACCATTGTTCGTGAAAGTTAAATGTTCTGATAAAGTGCAATTGGTTGGAGCCGTCATATGACTCGAGGCAGTTGTCTCACTTATTTCACTGCAACCGGTCCCATGAGGCAGTGTCACCCATCTGGTTCTTCGATTTTCCAGATCTTGTTTCCTTTCCGTTCTCCTCGTGGGTACTAGTTCTATTGCAAGGTGCTTGTGCTTTGCAGCTTTATGGGAGATTATAAAAAAAATTTGCAAGTTATGGTGCAAATAATATGTGCCATCATGTTCTCAAATTAACTTTTAACCGTTGCTCTGCTTTCGACCCCGGTGGAAAATGACACCCGTCTAGCTCATCGATTTTCTAAATCTTCCTTCATTTCTGTTCTCCTCAAACACTACGTTTACTGTCGTTGGTCCTCTTCCGTTTTTAAAGTACTTGTGAGTGTGCAATGCTATTTTATGCCAATTTAACACAGACTTCTATTTGAGTTAAATGGTTTGAGGTCTCTGGTCTCAATTGCTGCCTCCATGGCTGGATCTGCATCCTTTTCAGGGTCTTTTTTTTTTTTTTCTTTTAAAGTAATCCGGGATCAGCTTTTGACTTTGCAAGGGCAAGGTATAGGACCAATGCGGGCCTGGAGAGCGTCCCTGATGGATTGTACAAATGTACCACAATGAGCCAAGATGTGGGTTTCCGTTTGTGTGAAATATATTGCCGAGGCCTCAAGGCAAGTGCTTGCTTTTTCACTCAGGTATAGTTCCCTAAGTAGGATTCTCCTTTCGTTTACTAAGGCCGGACAACAGCCCAGAACATGTAGCCATGATTCTCGTTTGAAGTCACAGAGTCGACATGCTCCGTCAGTATTTTGGTTTGCCCAGGCCCAGCTGAAATCCATTATTGACAGTGCTAACATGCGCATGTTCATGATCTCTCTTCTAATTTTGGCGTTCAACGAGGCAAGAAGGTAAGGCTGTGGTTTGATTACCAAATATGAGGCGTTCAGCGGAGCCAAGATATGTGACTTTTTTACTGTTGCATCGTCTGGCGAGAACGAGGCTAATTGAACTTGTTTGCTGATGCGATTTTTCCAAGTAGCATATGAGATGCAAGGCAGAGCGAGTGCTGGTTTATTTATTTCAGTGAAGGCCAGGGCTTTCTTGATCTGCGTGTTCCACGGGGAGCCAGTTATTTCAAATGTGTCTCTGAGGCAACTTTTTAAAGAATCCTACGGGGATTTCAAGATTCGAAAGTAGTATTTTAGGAAGTCAGCCTCGAGGGTTAGTGTTTGTTTGACCAGTCCGAGCTCCAGCTTGAGTCTCGCCCTATAGAGATGTTTTGGGAGTTGAAATTTTTTTTTGTAGCCCACGCACTGAGCCAGCTCCAAAATTTCAGGGCAGGCGCCCGGGAACATGTGATGCCCATAAGAGAGTGCTGGGAGGATAGAAGCTTGGATGACTTTTCTAATACTCTCTGCTGACAGAGTTTTTAGCTTGTTGTTGAGTTTTTTATGCCATAGATTGTGGCCGTCAATTTCTTGGACAGTTCTTTTTTGTGAGCGGAGGGTTGAGCGGATTCAGTGAACCAAACCCCCAGTTACTTGTATTTCTGCACTGCATTGATTGTCCTGAAGCCTACGGTGCATGTGGTTTGTTTTTTGTGCTTTTGCCGTCCAAGCACAAGGATCTTGGTTTTGTCTGAATTGATGATGAGGTGGTTAATTGTACTGTACTCGTGTAGGCTGGTCAAGGCATGTTGCAAACCCACTTTAGTGTGTTCCATGATGACAATGTCATCCGCGTACTGAAGAATGTGTAGAGGTCAGTGGCCTAGTCGGGTGGGGCCAGGCAGCTGTTGGAGAGAGCTTTTCCCAGGTTCGCTGTATACTGGTTGAAGAGTAGGGGGGCAAGCACGCAACCTTGTTTCAGACCTCCGGCCGTACTGATTTCGGCTGAGAGAGATGTAGGGTCTGTTTTCACCCGTACCCAGGTTTCTGAGTAGAGGGACGTTACTGCTTTTAGGACAGAAGATGGAATGCCCCAGTTTGCTAGTTTCATCCAGAGGGTTGTTCTGTCGACTTGTCGAAGGCTGTGGTTAGATCTACGAAGCAGCAGAAGAGTGGAGGTTGATTCAGCTGGGTGGCTCGATGGCAAAGGGCAGATAAAGCCATTATGTTGTCAGTTGTAGCAGCTCCTCCGCAAAAACCTGTTTGAAAAAAGGGGAGCAATTCATTTTCTTCTGCCCAAGATTCCAATTTTTCCAGTAGGATTCAGGTGTATGCCTTTGCTTCCAGATCTAACAGAGCTATTAGGCGATAGTTGCTTAGATTTTGGAGATCTCCTTTTTTGTGGATCGCGCATAATATTGAGCCTCAGGTATCTTGCCCTATATATACGTGGTGTTGAATAGCGGGGTTAAAAGTGCTGCCCAGCCCTCTGGGGATGATTGAGAGATCCCGGCAGGGAGCCCGTTTGGGCCCGGCCCCCATTGGCCTTCATCGATTTTATTAGTTTTGCTATTACCGTAGGTGCAATCAGTGCTTGTGGATCTTCTGCTTTCAGTGTGGCAGGAGCCGTGATAACTACTGGGTTGTGTGCAAAGAACTCGTTCCTCACGTGGTTCTCCCACACTGATGCTGGGACTGCATTTGCCCTTGGAGGCCCAAGGGATTTCAGAGTGTTCACATACTGCCAGATTCGGGCTAGTGATCCTTCCTTGAGCATACTAAAGATTTTTTTCCATTCCTCCTCTTGTTGTGCTTGTTTCAAGGCCCAGGCGTTTTTTTTGTGGGCTTTCCGTGCTTCCTTTACAGCCAACAGATTCCCTGATGTTGGGTTAAGTTTGAGCAGGCGGGTTTTCTTCCTCAAGTTCTTCCACGTGAGGTTGATACTCTGTTGCGAGAGAGGTTTGTTTAGGAGACTAGGTAACTGCTGATTTCGCATTTGGCGACCCCTGTGATCCTGGAGTGATGCTGCCAGATTTCTGGTCATAAGGTCCCAGTTAGTTAGGAGAATGTCCCCTGGTTGATCCTGTAGCTGAAGTCTCTCCTTATCGAGCCATTTGGCTACCTTGAGTGAGTGATAAGGCTGCCACTTGATTCGCCTTACCAGGGTCTTTAATTCCTCTCCTGTGGAGTAGCCTAGCTCCTGGCCAGAGTCAGCTATCTGATGGTATATGTTCAGGTTTATGACCAGTGGATTATGGTCGCTTTCTGTACGGGTCACTGTGTCAAAACTCTGGAGACGATTTGTTAAACTGCTTGATATTAAGATGTAATCAATTAGGGAAATGTTTTGAACGTGGGGCGGGCTGCCCGCTCCGCCTCCTTAGGAAACTGGGCTGCTGATTTTAGGCCATATGTAGTGAGTAGGTCGTTGAATTGGTCTTGTTCATGACTCATTTGCACGGCGTTGTGGTAGTGACCCAGGTGTTTGGTGTTGAAGTCCCCTGCCAACACGATTTCATGTCTAGGATAAGATTCGATGGTTGCTTTTATGATCGAGCACAAGGACCCCATAGCGTGTGTTTTTGGAGTTTTGCGGGGGATTCAAATAGCAGTTAATGAGGAGCAGGGAAAAGGACTTCTGGCTGCATTGTAGGCCTTCAATGGATATAGCTTGGACATTCTTGTCAAATTGAGCATGTGAGGAGATCGATACTATGGCTGATTGCTTTACGAGGATCGAGGGGCCCCCCTGCCACATTCCAGGAGATGATGAAAAGTTGGTCTTTTGATGCCAGTTTGCCAGCCTGAGGGGACTGAGTTTTTAACAACAAAAAGAATTCCATTGAGCTAGGTGGCATGATGGAAGTTGCTGCCCCTGTTAGTTGAGTTCGGGGAGGCCCCCTCAGCATTCAGGGCTGCGGGTTGCCAGCTGATGGTCCGATCCTTCTTGCCAAAGTGTACTATCAGGGGGTTAGATGCCACAGATGAACTTACTAGCCAGTCGGGGGTGGAACCCCAAGCTCCCTTCAGTATCCTTCCTCTGGGTGGGGATTTTTCCATGGACGAGTGGGCTGAGTCCCAATTGGTAATTGTGGATTTGGGTACCCTTGTCCCAGCGATATGGGCAAATTTTGCCGATTGGAGTTGAGCTGTGGATAGATGGGTCAAAGATGGAATGTGTTGAAATAATCTTAGAAGGTTGCCTCTATTCAAGATATTCGCTGGCCCACTGGATTCATAGTGGGGGAAGAATATTAAGCCGGACGAGGGGTTTTCTGCCATCTGTCGCCCGTCACCTTTGGAGCAGCGATATGTAGGTTCTCCTGGTTGCTGGAATGGGAGTACTAGGCTTGCATGTACTGCCGGACCTGCTTGCTTAGGATCCCTAAGTGCGGAGGTCCTGGACGCTTGATTGTAACTGATCCTCCTGTGTTTATAGTGAGGGGGGCTATGACTGTGCTCACGTATGGCCCATTTCTCCGCCGAAGGTGTGCTGGATGGTCATTCGTTCTCAGATGCAGGGCCCTGTAAGATGGTTCTGGTGGTGTCCCGGATGATTGTGCCCTCCCTTATCAGATTATCCTGTGCCTGTTCTTTATCTCTCATGCTTTCAACCATGCTATTCTTTAGGCTTCCCCATGAAAATTCTGCTTGAATAGGCGACGCCGATGTGCCGGCGGAAGTGTAAGGCGGGGTGATGCTGGTGTGTGCACTGCTTGATGGGGCTGGTCTTTCTGCACCTAGGAGTATGGCCGATGGCCGTGAGTTGAGTGGTGGACTGGCACGAGCTAGGGTGGTAGTCTTTCTTCCGGTTGGTTGTTTGGGGAGAGGATGTAGCCTTACGGCTAGAGCGGTCAACCTCGAAGCTGGGGAACCGGGTTCGAGTCTCGGCAACGACTCTCAACATCTTGTGATTGTGGGCAAATCACTTAATCTCCCCGTGCCTAACAAAAATGAATGTGTCAATCTGTAACAAAACTGGTGCTCTTGTAAAGCGCTCTGATACCCGATTTCTCGGGTCTAGTTCGCGCTATATAAAACTCTATGAATTTTTTTTTTTTAAATGTCTCCTGTACTGGGCTGGTGCACGATTGGCTTGACTCCCATGGGTCCTAGCGTGGCTGTTGTTTCAGGGGGGGCAACGGCAAGTCACGTAAGTTGTCTTGTTCTGATTTATTCATGTTTGATGTACTTTGGGTGCTTTGTCTGTCACCTGGTTTGACAAACTGTTGCATTTTCTGGTAGCAGGCCCCTGTATCCCGTGCCACTAAGTTATTAATATTGTGGTTATGGCCTGGTTTTAGGTTCTTGTTGAAGTTTGGAAAAAGTTAGACTGGCTTTTCTTTTTGTTTGGAAGGACTTGTTCTGAAACCTAGGCCTGTTGTCCCCAGATGCTTTTTTTGTAGACGCTGTTTTTTGGAGAGTTTTTTAGTTTCTTTTTTGCTCTCCTAGAGAGAGGGGGTTCTTCAGGGGAGCGAGAATTAGGTGCTTGCTGAATGGAGCTCCCGGGTAACTGTGGTTTTATGTGAGGGCTTGAAGTTGCGTTATCATGGACGATTGCAGCCAAGCTCTCACTGCGGCAAGGAGTTATGTAGTGTACTGGGTCCCCTGATGGGGAGGGGGAACTAGTTGCAATGGCTGGGTTATCTTTTTGAGTGCTCATAGGTGAGCAGGACTTCTTTACGCGGTCTATTAAAGGCCACAGGATTTCTGGTAGTGAGGTCAGTTTGTCCATTAGTTGGATGCAGGAGCAGAATTGGCCAACTTCTGACTGATCAAGTTTGTGTTCGATCATAGTTAGCCTGTTTCCTAGGACCACTACGCTGGTTGCTATCGACTGAATCAGGTCAATCTGGAGCTCCATTTTTTGTGACTGCCAGAGTAGAGCTTTGGTTTTTATATCCTGTTTATAAAAGGAGTAATCCTCCTGGTTGGAAGTTGCTGGGCTTACCGGGCTAGCTTGACCGCTGCCACCTTCATACGACTGAAGCGGGGAGTGAAAGGGAGTGTTTGTAACTTGCATGATTAGAGGCGCTTGGGCCAGGGATGCTTCCATTTGTGCGTCTATTTGGGCTTCTAGAGTTGTTAGGAATTCTTCTGTTAAGGGCCCCTGCTCGGTATCTAACGTGCTCCATCGGCTTTGATCCTTTTGTGGAGATTGTGCCTCCGGAGTGACTAAAGGGTTTGCCTGGGTATCAGTTCCCAGTGCTGAGTGTCCTCTGTGTATTTGCGCTGTTGTTGTGATGTGGATATTTTTTGCAGCCAATCTGTGTGGGTCACAGTCTTGATGGAGTGTAAGATGGGAGTTTGATCTCCTTAGATTGCCCCTCTTGGCTAAGTGAAGCTGTCCTAGTTGGGGCTAGAGAGCATTTAGGTGTAGTTTCCTTAGCACCTTTCGCAAGGTTGAGTCTGGGGTCCTTTGGTTGTGAGATTCTTTGGAAGTAGCATTGGATTTTTCCCCATGGGGGAGGGAGCAGGAGCAGGGGGAGCAAGAGCATGACGGATGGTCCTTCCTTTGATAGGCCCTTGCTCTGAGGGCTATCAATTTCCAATTCGGGTTCCGCTCTGGGTTCCGTTGCAGGTTGAATTAGTGGCTGCGCGTAATTGATACCTGGATGTTCTAGTTGGAAACTATCCCGCCCCCTTCAGCTGCCGCCGGGCTCCCGGTCTCGTGGTCCAGCAGCTTCTTTTTGGCCGTGCTTCTAGCTGGACATCTCTTTTTGACCATGCTTTGGCCTTATTAAAGGATCGTGCTAAAGTGCAGCTGTTATCCCCTGGAGGCTGCTGGTTCCTTCCTCAGGCTCCTTTGGGTTGTTCCGGCTGGGCCGTCTAGATTGTGGGCCGTCTGAGTTTTAGTGACTAGCCACGTTATTGATTCAGTAGTCGGGTAGTCCTGGCACTGGCACTGGCGCTGGCAAAGTGAGGTGACAGTGCGAGGAGGATCAAATGTAGGTGACGAAGCGAGGGTCGGGGGAGATATTAATCATGCCCCCCCTCCCTTTTCTGAGTACAGCTGGGTGTAAGATCGGCATCTAATGCACTGTAGTCGCCTACCTCGACATCCTGAGACCTTGCGGCGCCTGGTGCAGGTCATGGGTCCCGTGTCTTTGTGACCTGGAACCACTGGTTTAAACTTTCTACTAGCGTTGCCAAGTCCCCCTCTGCCACCTTAGGTGGGGCGTCAGGCCGATGGGCCCCTTGAGCTAGAGGGCAGGTTTCCTCTCATCTACAATGGTGGTGAGGGAGGAGGTGAGGGTGGTGAGGGTGGTGAGGGAGATTAAATTGGAAAGGCAGCTGGGGCCAGCAGACTGGAGAGGAGGAGGGTGGTGGCAGGTTTCCTCTCCCCCACAATGGTGATGAGGGAGGAGGTGAGGGTGGTGAGGGAGGTGAGGGAGGTTAACCTGGAAAGGCAGCAGGGTGGTGGCAGCAGCAGCGGCAGCAGTTCCGTAATCCAGGGCGAGTGGGGCTCAACAGGCAGATGCAGGCAGCACCCGGAACTAACCGGGCCGCTCCGCGACTACCTGGGGCACGCTCTCAGCGGCTGCCATCTGACGGCGGCTGCACTCACGCTTGCGGGTAAAATCAAATGTGCTCCTTCTGGCCGCGGGCTCGTGGTAGAACACAACTGGGTTTCTGTGCCCACGGCCGTCGGTGGCGTTAATGAGGTACCGGGGTAATGGGGTAGCGCGAGCCGAAAAACAAAATTGGACAAAAGTTACGGGTCTGTTTGGGCTTTTGCTTTTGCACTTGTTTTGTCTCTGCTTTGTCAGTTTTTTCTTTTTCTTTGCCTCTTGGATCTCTTTCTCAGTTTGGGTGCTGCCTGAGGTTTAATGTCCTGTCTATCCTGTCTAGCACTGTGGGGATGTCTTTGATTGAACCTGTGCTCCCCAAACTTCCTTCATCAGGGTCATTTACCACCTCAGAACTAAATTCTGAGCTGGTCTCAGTGTGCTTGGGCTGAACCGACTTTTTGACAGCTTTTGCTTAAGCAGGTTATCCAAACGCCTGGATAATGTGAATATTTGCCCTCTTTGGTAATCCAGTTTATCAAGCATAAATTTTAAGGATTTCCGGTCCTTCATGGGTTGTTCATATTTGAATAAACATCCTTTCATTTCCTTATCATGATTCTCAATGCCCTCCTGTTCAATGCAATCTTTCAGTTCCTGTTTAAGTGCCTCTATTTCTTCCAATAATTTGTTGAGGTCTAAGTCAGCATAATTAAGCCCTTTAGTGCCGTCCGACGCACCAGTGCTCATGTGCATCGGACGGCCCCCGGCCGTCCGATCACATGGCACAGGGAATCCCTCTGGTGCAGGCACCAGAGGGATTTCCTTTCCCCCCCCAACAGCCTCAGGAGCTGGGGAAGAGCTTCCCCAGCTCCAGAGGCTGTTTCTTTGGTTTCCCGGAAATGACGATCAGCGTGCACATTGCGCTGACAGAATTTCAGTGAAACCGAAAATGAAATGAGCCAAGAGGCTCATTTCAGTTTCACTTTCTACATGCTCAGGGGGCTATCTCAGCCCCCTGACCATGTAGAAAGTCAGAAGAGGTATCGCTGGAAAGGGAAGAATCTCCCCTTTCGAATCGTATCCCTCCGTAGAGGATCCGTGCTTCGGGATCGCCCCAGGAGGGTGATCCCCAAGCAGGTATCCACCCACTAGCCACCAGGGAGGGGGGAGCGGCCCCTTGGTCAAGGGCCTTTGCTCCCCCAATTAATAATGGGCATAAACAGTCTTTCTGCCCCCTTGGGGGGCAGATGGGGGCAGCGGCCCCAATCTGCTCCCCTAGGGGGGCAGAAAGCCCACTAGATCCAGGGATTTATTTTGCAATTCTATAGGGGTGGGGGCTGCCCAAGATGGGCATGACAATGCCCCCACCACCCCCCAGTGAAATTCCAGCCTTTCTGCCCCCCGGGGGGCAGATGGGGGCAGGAGCCCCCAATATGCCACCCCAGGGTGGCAGAAAGCCCACTAGACGCCAGGGTTTTTTCCCCCTATGAATTTAGGGGTGGGGGCTGACCAAGATGGGCATGCCAATGCCCCCCCTCCCCCCCCACAAAGTTTTAGTCTTTCTGCCCCCCTGGGGGGCAGATGGGGGTAGTAACCCCCAATCTGCCCCTCCGGGGGGGCAGAAAGCACCCTAGACATCAGAGATTATTTTTTTATAGGCCCAGAGTGGGGGCTGCCCAGAATGGGCATGCAAATGCCCCCACTCTATGTCTATGCCCCCACCCCAAAAAAAATGCTACAGTCTTTCTGCTCCCCCCTGGGAGGCAGATGGGGCAATAGCCCGGAAAGCCCACTAGCCACCAGGGATTTCTTTTTCAAAGTCCAAGGTGGGGACTGTACAGAATGAGCATGCCAATGCCCCCACCCCCCAAAAAAAGATGCCACAGTATTTCTGCCCCCCCCCCAGGCAAGCCATACCTCCCTGGACTCCCCAGGGTGTCTACTTTTCAGAAATGTGTGGGTTTGGTAGGTTTCCCTAGATGGTCGCTGACCCCGAGGCCAAAAACCCAGGTGCCCCCCCCTGCAAAACTAGGTCATTTTGTGATAGTTGATTTTGATGTCTCCACAATACGTTTTGGGCCCTTGCCTCTCGCGGATACTTGACCCACCCACACGAGTGAGGTATCGTTTTTATCGGAATACTTTGGGGAATGCGGGGTGGGTGGAATTTTGTGGATCCACACAGATTCCAGAACTTTCCATAACAGAAATGTGAGAAAAATGTATTTTTTGACAAAGTTTGAGGTTTGCAAGGGATTCTGGGTAAGAGAACCTGGTGAGAGCCAGACAAGGCACCCCATCCTGGATTCCCCTGGGTGTCTAGTTTTCAAAAATGTATAGGTTTGCTAGGTTTCCCTAGGTGCCGGATGAGCTAGGGTTCAAAATCTACAGCTAGGCACTTAGCAAAAAAAGGGTCAGTTTTCACTTTAAAAATGTGGTGTGTCCACGTTGCGTTTTGGACCGTTTCATATCGCAGGCACTAGGCCTACCCACACAAGTGAGGTACCATTTTTACCGCAAGATGTGGGGAATGCGGGGATAGTGGAATTTTGTGGATCCACGCAGATCCAGAACTTTCCATCACAGAAATGTGGCGGAAAATGTGTTTTTTTTTTTACAAAGTTTGAGGTTTGCAAGGCATTCTGGGTAACAGAACCTGGAGAGAGCCAGACAAATCACCCCATCCTGGATTTCCCTGGGTGTCTAGTTTTCATAAATATATAGGTTTGCTAGGTTTCCCTAGGTGCCAGCAGAGCTAGGGTTCAAAATCTACAGCTAGGCACTTTGCAAAAAAAGGGTCAGTTTTCACTGTAAAAATGTGGTGTGTCCACGTTGTGTTTTGGGCCGTTTCCTTTCGCTGGCACTAGTCCTACCCACACAAGTAAGGAACCATTTTTATTGGAAGATGTTGTGGAATGCGGGGTGAGTAGAGTTTTGTGGATCCACGCAGATTCCAGAACTTTCCATCACCAAACTGTGAGGAAAATGTGTTTTTTTTTATAAAGTTTGAGGTTTGCAAGGGATTCTGGGTAACAGAACCTGCTGAGAGTCAGACAAGTCACCCTATCCTGGATTCCCCTGGGTGTCTAGTTTTCAAAAATGTATAGGTTTGCTAGGTTTTCCTAGGTGCCGGCAGAGGTAGGGTTCCAAATCTACAGCTAGGCACTTAGCAAAAAAAGGGTCAGTTTTCACTGAAAAAATGTGGTGTGTCCACGTTGCGTTTTGGGCCGTTTCCTGTCGCGGGCACTAGGCCTACCCACACAAGTGAGGTACTGTTTTTATCGGAAGATGTTGGGAAATGCGGGGTGGGTGGAATTTTTTGGATCCATGCAAATCCAGAACTTTCCATCACAGAAATGTGAGGAAAATGTGGTTTTTTTTACAAAGGTTGAGGTTTGCAATGGATTTTGGGTAACAGAACCTGGTGAGAGCCAGACAAGTCACCCCATCCTGGATTTCCCTGGGTGTCTAGTTTTCAAAAATGTATAGGTTTGCTAGGTTTCCGTAGGTGCCGGCAGAGCTAGGTTTCAAAATCTACAGCTAGGCACTTTGCAAAAAAAGGGTCAATTTTCACTGTAAAAATGTGGTGTGTCGACGTTGCGTTTTGGGCCGTTTCCTGCTGCGGGCACTAGGCCTACCCAGACAAGTGAGGTACCATTTTTATTGGAAAACTTTGGGGAATGCGGGGTGGGTGGAATTTTGTGGATCCAGGCAGATTCCAGAACTTTCCATCACAGAAATGTGAGGAAAATGTGTTTTTTTTACAAAGTTTGAGGTTTGCAAGGGATTCTGGGTAACAGAACTTGGTGAGAGCCAGACAAGTCACCCCATCCTAGATTCCCCTGGGTGTCTAGTTTTCAAAAATGTATAGGTTTGCTAGGTTTCCCTAGGTGCCGGCAGAGCTAGTGTTCAAAATCTACAGCTAGGCACTTTGCAAAAAAGGGTCAGTTTTCACTGTAAAAATGTGGTGTGTCCACATCGGGTTTTGGGCTGTTTCCTGTCATGGACACTAGGCCTACCCGCACAAGAGAGGTACCATTTTTATTGGAAGTATTGGGAAATGCGGGGTGGGTGGAATTTTGGGGATCCACGCAGTTTCCAGAACTTTCCATCACAGAAATGTGAGGAAATTGCATTTTTTTTTTACAAACTTTGAGGTTTGCAAGGGTTTTTGGGTACAGACCCTGGTGAAAGCCAGACAAGTCACCCCATCCTGGATTCCTCTGGGTGTCTATTTTTCAAAAATATATAGGTTTGCTAGGTTTCCCTAGGTTCCGGCAGAGCTAGGGTTCAAAATCTACAGCTAGGCACTTTGCAAAAAAAGGGTCAGTTTTCACTGTAAAAATTTGGTTTGTGCACGTTGCGTTTTGGGCTGTTTCCTGTCGCGGACACTAGGCCTATCCACACAAATGATGTACCATTTTTATTGGGAGACTTAGGGGAACACAGAATTGTAGAGCAACTGTTATTACCTATTGACTTTTGATGCATTTCTGCCTTCCAAATATAAGACATTGTGTAAAAAAGAAGTCACTTTGCAAAATGTCCTTTAATTAACATGCTAGTATGGGTACCCACAATTTTGGAGATGTGCAAAGAGCTACTGTTTCTAAACTCTATATTTTGTTCCCATTTCAGAAATTTCATAGGTGTCTTTCATACCGATTTTTCACTATTTATATTTTCCCAAATGAATTGCTATATACCCGGTAGACAATAAAAAACCATTGCAAGACGCTGCTCAGTTGTTGGTTCTGGATTCCTCGGGTTCTTGGTGAACCTACAAGTCATATATATCTCTACAACCAGAAGGGTCCAGTGGATGTAACGGTATATTGCTTTTAAAAATCTGTCATACTTAGAAGAAGTTACAGGTGAAAACGTTGGCACAAATGACATTTTTTTTCAACTCATTTTCAATTTTTCCCATTTTTACCTGTTAGTTTCTATAGGAAAATCTTGAAGGATCTACAAAAATGACCCCTTGCTGAATTCAAAATTTTGTCGTGGCTACTTTTCAGAAATGTATAGCTTCCCAGGATCCATTATTGCTTTCATACCCATTTTTACCATTAACTGGAAGGAGGTTGAAAGCACAAAAAATAGCAAAAATAGGCTATGTCACAGTAAAATGCCAAAACCGTGTAAAATATTTTCGTTTTCTGACAAAAGTATGTCAGTTCCTGAAAGCTGGGAAGATGGTGATTTTTCACCACCACAAACTCTTTGTTGATACCATTTGCAGAAAAAAAACAGACGCTTTCATCTGCAGCACTTTTTTCCCATTTTTCCCACAAAAACAAACTTGTGCTGTATTTTGGCTAATTTCTGGGTCCCCTCCAGGGGAATCAACAAACCCTGGGTACCTTTAAAATCCCCATGATGTTGGAAGAAAAGGACGCAAATTTGGCATGTATACCTTATGTGGTCAAAATGTTACAGGGGCCTAAGCGCAAACTACCCCAAATAGCCAAAAAAAGGCTTAGCACAGGGGGGGGGAAAGGCCTAGCAGCGAAGGGGTAAACAAGGATTGCCATCATTCGCCTAGATGCCTCTGAATTTTTATCAGTCCATTCCCTGAGCATATCAGGGTTGGGGTTCTCATATGTTGGTGCAATCAAAATGCGCAAGCCTCTGGGAATGCACCCCACTTTCAAATACTTCTGGAGGGACTTGCATTCCCATCATTTGGAGATCTCATTTTTGTACAGTTTTTCCAGTCTTCGCAGTTTCGTGCACACATCCAGTGTCTGGGAACTGGCGCCTTGCGCGCGTCCAGCACTCGTTGTATCTGATATAACATTCTCCTCATTGAACACCTTCTCTGCAGCCTCTTCTCTCTCCTTCAACCACTCGGCAACCATTTTGCTATGTTAGACTCGCTGGATCACAGCCAGACTGCTCAAATACTGAAGTTCCCTCTTCCAAAATGCCGGAATACACAATGCGTAATTGCAGTGTTGCTTATGTTCTCCGACACTACGGCTACCGGTTACGGCTTGGAGGGTTCCACGGCGTTTAGTATAAAACTAACCATGGGCAATGAACTCCGCTCTGCTAACGGAGGTGGCGGAGATTTGCTAACTACGCATTTCATTGAAAACACGGAATTCAAGCAAAAACTCCAACTCCGCCACGTAGCGGAGTTAGCTACTGCACTCACAACCCTTTGATAAAACAACTTTACCTTTACATGCTAAAAAGCATATAACCAATTCACAAAAGTGAGCTTTGAAAAATATCAGGCAATGAGAGAGGTGATGATTTTGGGGTCCCCCATAACCTAAGGGGAGGACCAAGCAGATGCCTTGAACACAAAGAGTATATCATGCTGAACGATTCGGTGGTGGTCCCATCCTCCTAGGACCATTCCAAGCAAAGTTATGGGCAAAAATACAATGCCATCCAAAGGCCCAGCAAAGCATTATGGGGAGAGATTCTAGAGTGCAGTGAATATTATAGTATTAGCTCTCAGCTGAGCCGGGAGAGCAGCTGCCCCTTGAGGAATGTTTTGATATTGGCTACTATAATATTCAGTGCACTCTAGAATCTCATCCCATAATGCTTTGCAGGGCCTTTGGTTGGGATTGTATTTTTGCCCATAACTCTGCTTGGCGTGGTCCTAGGAGGATGGGACCACCACCGAATCGTTCAGCATGATGTGCTCTTTGTGTTCATGGCATCTGCTTGGTTCTCTCCCTAGGTTAGGGAGGACCCCAAAATCATCACCTCTCTCACTGCTTGCTATATTTTCATTTTCAATTTTGTGGGATGACCATATGCATTTTAGCATGTAAAGATAGAGTTACTTGTTTTAGCAAAGGTATGTGAGATTTCTGTTTTATTAATTGGGATGAGATGTTACGGAGCGGAGTTTCATGGAGTTTTTGATCAATTCCGTAGTGGGAGTTTCACAGAGTTTTTGATCAATTCCGTAGTGGTACTCCGCCAACTTCAAGACGCCTTCATGATGCCTTCATTTGCTGGCGGCGATGGTGCTCCTGAACGAGGGCATGTCGGTCTTCAGTGCCAGCAAATTCAAAAACAATATGCCTCTAAGTGCCTACTTCTCTCTCATGCATAAATAGTCACCAGCACTTTGCTGGATCCAGTATCCCAAAGTTTATTGGCGTAACAACCCCGTTTTGTGTTTTGGCCGGGTAAACGGCCTTTTTCACGCAAGTAGACACCATCTTTTACACCCCTTAAATATCGTGACATGCTAAACACGAGATCCCAAATAACATGGAAAAAATACTCAATGGCGTTTGAACCGAAAATAACCATTACTATTAATCCAAAGATACTTGATTGATGCAAGGAAAGTTTTGACAATTCATAATTACAGAAGACATGATCTAATTTTACCATATATATTAAAAAGGCGCTGCCTTCGTAGTCACTGGATAAATCCATTGGGGTAAATACATGCAAAATTCATCAATCCAAATTGAACATAAATAAAAATTGCAGATGGAGTTTACCTATACAAAGAGAAGAAAATTCAATATAGTTCAAGATGGATGTGTGGGTGACACCATGCGTGACTCAGTCTCATCACATGTTGTCACTTTTAGTCTTTTGCACGTCACCAAGGTATGTTAAACTAAACGATATATTATCTACTGGCGGTCGCCAGTAGATAGTTATAGTTAGGACCTAGTTTCCATAGGAAAAGCGTTTTTTCTTTTCCCAATAACTTTGGCGCCGGATGACGAATCTTCGCAAAATTCTCAAAACTAGTGGGGCGCTCTGGTCAGCTCCTATCCTGAAAGTTTCGGGGTGATTCGTCAAGCGGGGGCCGAGAAAAAAGGGGGGTCCCAAAACGCGTTTTCCCCATGTTATTTCCCATAGGAAACTTTAGACACGGTTACAGCCAAAAAGTTCAGAAAGCGCCCTTTTTTTAAAATGGTGTCAATCCGTTCTGTAGTTCCTGAGAAATTCAAAAAATAGAGGTAAAAAAAATCAGTTTTCCATAGGAAACTTTAGACACGGTTACAGCCAAAACTGCTGAACGTAATTACACCAAATTTGGTAAAAAGGTAGTGCTTGGTTCAGAAAGCGCCCTTTTTTTTTTAAATGGTGTAAATCCGTTCAGTAGTTTTTGAGATATTAAAGGAAAAAAATCTTTATATATCTGGGCGGGACCTAACTACACAAGCACGAGCTTGGCTCTAATTGACTGCCAACACTTCAATCCATGAAGTGTTGGCAGCCATCTTGGTGCAATGCTTTTTAGGTCTCGCCTAGCGACGCAGCGCATGCGTTGCTCACTACACAAACACCACTGCACTGCCCTAAACCCTGAAACACCCCCCCAGCAATACCCCCTACACTGCCTGAACACCACTGCCCTAAACCCTGAAACACCAGCCCCAGCAAGACCCCTACACTGCCCGAACACCACTGCACTGCCCTAAACCCTGAAACACCAGCCCCAGCAAGACCCCCTACACTGCCCGAACACCACTGCACTGCCCTAAACCCTGAAGCATCACCCCCAGCAAGACCCCCTACACTGCCTGAACACCACTGCCCTAAACCCTGAAACACCACCCCCAGCAAGACCCCCTACACTGCCCGAACACCACTACACTGCCCTAAACCCTGAAACACCACCCCCAGCATGACCCCCTATACTGCCCGAACACCACTACACTGCCCTAAACCCTGAAACACCAGCCCCAGCACGACCCCCTACACTGCCCGTACACCACTGCACTGCCCCAAACCCTGAAACTTCAGCCCCAGCACAACCCCCTACACTGCCCGAACACCACTGCACTGCCCTAAACCCTGAAACACTACCCCCAGCATGACCCCCTACACTGCCCGAACACCACTGCACTGCCCTAAACCCTGAAACACCTCCCCCAGCATGACCCCCGACACTGCCCGAACACCACTGCACAGCCCTAAACCCTGAAACACTACCCACAGCAAGACCCCCTACACTGCCTGAACACCACTGCACTGCCCTAAACCCTGAAACATCACCCCAGCAAGTCCCCCTACACTGCCTGAACACCACTGCCCTAAACCCTGAAACACCACCCACAGCAAGACCCCCTACACTGCCCGAACACCACTGCACTGCCCTAAACCCTGAAACACCACCCCCAGCACGACCCCCTACACTGCCCGAACACCACTGCTCTGCCCAAAACCCTAAAACACTAGCCCCAGCATGACCCCCTACACTGCCCGAACACCACTGCACTGCCCTAAACTCTGAAACACCAGCCCCAGCACGACCCCCTACACTGACCAAACACCACTGCACTGCCCTAAACCCTGAAACACCAGCCCCAGCACGACCCTCTACACTGACCGAACACCACTGCACTGCCCTAAACCCTGAAACACCAGCCCCAGCACGACCCCCTACACTGCCCGAACACCACTGTACTGTCCTAAACCCTGAAACACCAAACCCAGCACGACCCCCTACACTGCCCGAACACCACTGCACTGCCCTAAACCCTGAAACACCAGCCCCAGCACGACCCCCTACACTGCCCGAACACCACTGCACTGCCCTAAACCCTGAAACACCACCCCCTGCATGACCCCCTACACTGCCCGAACACCACTGCACTGCCCTAAACCCTGAAACACCACCCACAGCACGACCCCTACACTGCCCAAACATCACTGAACTGCCCTAAACCCTGAAAAACCACCCCCTGCACTACCCCCTACACTGCCCCGAACACCACTGCACTGCCCTAAACCCTGAAACACCACCCCCAGCATGACCCCCTACACTGCCCGAACACCACTGCACTGCCCTAAACCCTGAAACACCACCCCCAGCACGACCCGCTACACTGCCCGAACACCACTGCACTGCCCTAAACCCTGAAACACTACCCCCAGCAAGACCCCCTACACTGCCCGAACACCACTGCACTGCCCTAAACCCTGAAGCATCATCCCCAGCAAGACCCCCTACACTGCCTGAACACCACTGCCCTAAACCCTGAAACACCACCCCCAGCAAGACCCCCTACACTGCCCAAACACCACTGCACTGCCCTAAACCCTGAAACACCACCCCCAGCACAACCCGCTACACTGCCTGAACACCACTGCTCTGCCCTAAACCCTGAAACACCAGCCCAGGAACGACCCCCTACACTGCCCGAACACCACTGCACTGCCCTAAACCCTGAAACACCAGCACCAGCACGACCCCCTAAACTGCCCGAACACCACTGCACTGCCCTAAACCCTGAAACAACAGCCCCAGCACGACCCCCTACACTGCCCGAACACCACTGCACTGCCCTAAACCCTGAAACACCAGCCCCAGCACGACCCCCTACACTGCCCCAACACCACTGCACTGCCCTAAACCCTGAAACATCAGTCCCAGCACGACCACCTACACTGCCCGAACACCACTGCACCGCCCTAAACCCTGAAACACCAGCCCCAGCACAACCCCCTACACTGCCCGAACACCACTGCACTAAACCCTTAAATACCAGCCCCAGCAAGACCCCCTACACTGCCCGAACACCACTGCACTGCCCTAAACCCTGAAACACTAGCCCCAGCAAGACCCGCTACTCTGCCCGAACACCACTGCACTGCCCTAAACCCTGAAACACCACCCCCAGCAAGACCCCCTACACATCCCGAACACCACTGCACTGCCCTAAACCCTGAAACACCACCCTCAGCACAACCCCCTACACTGCCCGAACACCACTGCTCTGCCCAAAACCCTGAAACACCAGCCCCACCACGACCCCCTACACTGCCCCAACACCACTTCACTGCCCTAAACCCTGAAATACCACCCCCTGCACGACCCCCTACACTGCCCGAACACCACTGCACTGCCCTAAACCCTGAAACACCACCCCCAGCACGACCCCCTACACTGCCCGAACACCACTGCACTGCCCTAAACCCTGAAACACCACCCCCAGCAAGACCCCCTACACTGCCCGAACACCACTGCACTGCCCTAAACCCTGAAACATCACTGTGAGAAGTTGGCCTGGCATATGCTGTCCACTAATTATAGTGGGCACCTTGCACCAGTCCAAACAACCCCTTATTGGAGATAGGTTAAAGACAACCTTTATTGAAAGCTATCCTAGTGGTAGCTATGGAGAGCAGCCTTCAGGCTAAGTCTTGAAGGAATGTAAAGCAGCTTGTTTTACCAGTCTATAATCTCTTGAGTGACCAAATGACACCAGGTATATATTCAAAATATATGTACTTATTGCTAAACACACCCCTCTAGTCTCTTTATGAGGCTAGAGTTCGAAGTACATAAGTTATAAGTTATCAAATCACAGTAATAGCACAAATACACGTTTGGGCCCTAGGGGCGTACCAAACCATATACCAATAAAGTGGTATGCGAACCACGACTGAACTAGACACTAGGCCTAGAGCCTCTAGAAGTGCTTGGACCACAAGGAACCACCCAAGGTAGTGACACAGGGGACCTACGGGAGACGCGTGCAGTGCAAATACACAACCGCGATACGCCGTTGACTTCTATGGAGAAAGTCGGGATCGGGAAATTAGAGAAAAGGGACACTTAAAAGAGGACTAGGACAAAACCCTTTGAGATCTAGGACTTTGAAGAGTCTCTACCCACGGGAGCACCAGAGTACTCGTGTTACCTCACCCAGGGAAGCCGGGTGCATAGGTGCCTTTCGGGGTCAGGTTTCGTCGTCGATTCGAATGGCGATCTGCTGCAAAGTGCTGCTGGCGGCCAAGAGAAAAGTGTCCGGGTGGATTCAAGAGTGGATCGGAGTTCTGAAGAACCTGAAAGCAGAGGGGACAGAGTCTGGGTCACTAGCCAGTGACCAGGAAGGCGATGGACAGATGCCCACCGATGTCGAGTGCTTCAGGTGCGTTGACGGTTGTCTTGACTCTTCAGCCACGAGGTTCAGGAGGCGTTGTCGGCGACCAGGAGCAGGATTCGGGCTGGAACACAATGTCTGTCGAGTGCTGAGGTGTCGGCGACCGGATTAGACCCAACAAGCCTTGGTAACGGCAAGTCTTGGTGAAGATGTAGATCGTCGATGGTGCAGACCAGCAAGGTCTGGGGAACGCACCCAGCGAGGGTAAGTGAGGGCAGGCCTGGAGCAACCAGGATGCCAAGTAAGAAAAGGATTGGCGTTCGGTAAGGGCTACTAGCCAACGGGATAGCGACCGCGAAGGAGCCTTGTGATGCCGCACGTGGATCTGGCTTACAGGACACTCGTGGAGTGGGGGCCAGTGATCTTCGGTGCAGGTGGTGCTGGAGGCTAGGGCTACTCGGAGCCCAAAGCACGACTTCTTGGAAGACCCAGAAGATGATGCACTTGCAAATGTGCTCGGTGTCCAGGGGTCACGGTCTCAAGTCACCCACGATAGCCACGGGCCTCAGCTTTGCTGGGAACTCAGGGTAGCCTCGGGAAGTCTAAGAATCCACCTCTGGTGATGCGATGACTTCGGCGTCCGACGGGAGCTTCAGAAATGCGAACCAGACAGATGCTTCTTTGGTGCCTGCCAAGCAGGGGAGTCACTCCTTGACCCCAAGGGAGATTCTTCTGTCCTCTAATCGTGAGTAGAGCGTCGAAGGTCCAGGATTCTGTTTCAGAGTTTCGTCCAGGGATAATCTAAAGTCCTAAGGACTGGGTTCCTATCTTTATACTAAAGATAGGGGTTGGACTACTCTGTGGCCCCACCTATGGGTGGGTCAGGGCAGAGGGGTGGCTACACCCCTTTCCCTTTGTCCAGTTCGCGCCAAAGCAGGGGCTGGAAGCCCCTGATCCGGATTGAACTGGGGTATGCACAGGGACACCAAATGTGCCCCCAGTGCAGGACTTCAAAGCACACAGATGGTGCTCCCGCCCAGCCCCAATACACATTATCCTGTCTGGGGAGGTGGTCACACCTCCCTGGGACAGGAAACCTATTGTCCAGGCCTCCCCTGCCGGAGTTTCGTCCAGCAGCAGGAGGCCAGACTCGTGTCTGTGGCAGCAGCATCCATTTTGTGATGCCAGGTGTAGGAAGGTGGAATCTGACTATATGGTTGCCCCCACTTTTTTTTATGGTGTTTTGCTGGTTTATGACTTAGTTGGACTGGGATCCTGCTATTCAGGGCCCCAGTCTATCTGCTTTCTCTGTAAAAAGGTTTCCATGTGCCTTAGGCACATCTCTGATTGGAATCTGGAGTGCCCTTATAAGTCCCTAGTATATGGTATACTATGTACCAAGGGCATAGGTACCTCAGAGGCCTGCCAGGGGCTGCAGCATGTATTATGCCACCCCTGGAAGGCCATCCAAACTGACACCACAGGTCTGCTACTGCAGCCTGGGTAAGGTGGTGCATGCACCCCTTACTGTGATATAGGTTACCTATATCACTAAATACATACACACATATAAACCTATAAGTCACTCCTAAGGCAGGCCTTATCAATCCTAAAGGCAGAGTGCATGGTTCCTATGTGAGAGGGTGCCCCTGCATGAGCAGGGCCCCTCTGCAGCGTTCGGAGACCATCTCTGATGCTGTTTGTAGTGCAGCCTGACCATATACTCTTAAGCGCATTATATCCTCGCAGTAAAATGCTAACTTTGGAATGGCTGCACCTAAACATGTCGTGTTTGGTGTCAAACATCTTGGAATACTAGCCCCCCGCCAATCCTGGCGGCGGGGGTAGCATTCCACCCTTCTAGAGGGAAAGACATGTTAACTCTGGCTTACCCGGTAACTTCTTTCTGAAGCCCTGGCATCACAAAATGGATGCTGCTGCCACAGACACAAGTCTGGCCTCCTGCTGCTGGACGAAACTCCGGCAGGGGAGGCCTGGACAATAGGTTTCCTGTTGCAGGGAGGTGTGACCACCTCCCCAGACAGGATAATGTGTATTGGGGCTGGGTGGGTGCACTCTTAGAGTGCTTTGAAGTCCTGCACTGGGGGAGCAAAAGGCTCCTCTGTGCATATGCCAGTTCAAACCAGCTCAGGGGCTACCTGCCCCTGCTCTGGCGCGAAACTGGACAAAGGGAAGTGGGTGTAGCCACCCCCTCCCTTGACCCTCCCATAGGTGGGGTCATAGAGTTAGTCCCTCCCTGTTTTACTGGTTAAAATGGGGAACCCTTGCCACAGCAAGATTAGATATCCCTGGACTAAACTTTGAAACTGAATCCTGGACCTTCGACGCTCTACATCACGATTAGAGGACTGAAGAATCTCCCTTGGGGTCAAGGAGTGACTCCCCTGCTTGGCAGGCACCAAAAACGATAACGATGGTCGCAAACTACGCCGCTCCCGCCGGAGTCCGAAATCCCTGCAGCCCAAGAAGTGGATTTCCTGACTTCTCCAAGGCCATCGTGAGTCCCCAGCAAAGCTGAGGCAAGTGGACCCCACGAGTGACGAGGAACCGCGACCCCTGGGTACCGTGCACTATTGTCGAGTGCAACCCTTTCACAACGTTCTACGAACCTGTGCTTGGGGCCACGTGTGGTCCCAACCTCCAGCAGGAATCCCTCCGAAGATCAGAGGCCTACACCGTCCTGAGTGACCGTGGGTCCCTGTTGAGTGATTCCGCCCGAGGTGTCTTCGCGATCCCTTGCCAGCCGGCTCGTGGGTCCCCAGAAGACTTTCTAAAGAAACCAAAGGGCTCCCCTGGTTGCTCCAGGCCTGCCCTGACTTACCCTCGCTGGGTGAGTTACCCAGACCTTGCTGGTCTGCACCATCGACGATCTTCAGCTACATCGAGATTTGCCGTTGCAAAGGCTTGTTGGGTCCAATCCGGTCGCCGACACCGCAGCACTCGACAGACATTGTGTCCAAGCCCGAATCCTGCTCCTGGTCGCCGACAACGCCTCCTGGACCTCGTGGCTGCAGAAACGAGACAACCGTCAATGCACCTGAAGCACTCGACATCGGTGGGCATCTGTCCATCGCCTTCCTGGTCACTGGCTAGTGACCCAGACTCTGTCCCCTCTGCTTTTAGGTTCACCAGAACTCCGATCCACTCTTGGATCCACCCGGACACTTTTCTCTTGGCCGCCAGCCGCACTTTGCAGCAGATCGCCATTCGAAACGACGACGAAACCCGACCCCGAAAGGCACCTATGCACCCGGCTTCCCTGGGTGAGGTAACACGAGTACTCCGGTGCTCCCGTGGGTAGAGACTCTTCAAAGTCCTAGATCTCAAAGGGTTTTGTCCTAGTCCTCTTTTAAGTGTCCCTTTCCTCTATTTTCCCGATCCCGACTTTCTCCATAGAAGTAAACGGCGTATCGCGGTTGTGTATTTACACTGCACGCGTCTCCCGTGGGTCCCCTGTGTCACTACCTTGGGTGGTTCCTTGTGGTCCAAGCACTTCTAGAGGCTCTAGGCCTAGTGTCTAGTTCAGTCGTGGTTCGCATACCACTTTATTGGTATATGGTTTGGTACGCCCCTAGGGCCCAAACGTGTATTTGTGCTATTACTGTGATTTAAGATCTTATAACCTATGTACTTCGAACTCTAGCCTCATAAAGAGACTAGAGGGGTGTGTTTAGTAATAAATACATATATTTTGAATATATACCTGGTGTGGTGCTCTTTCATTTGATCACTCAAGAGATTATAGACTGGTAAAACAAGCTGCTTTACATTCCTTCAAGACTTAGCCTGAAGGCTGCTCTCCATAGCTACCACTAGGATAGCTTTCAATAAGGTTGTCTTTAACCTACCTACCATAAGAGTCGATTTGGACTGGTGCAAGGTGCCCACTATAATTAGTGGACAGCATATGCCAGGCCAACTTCTCACATTGGTGTGCAGCGTGTGGGATTCCAGCTTGCTATTGTTTTACCAGATAATCTCAATTGAATTGATCAACTGAAAACCACTAAAGGTACCTAAGGTACATATAATTTAAGCTTAGAATATCAGTAAGTTCTACTGAACTTAGAGTTGTGTGTTAAGGGATAGCACAACCCTTTCTACAACTCAAGAGAGTTTAGTAGGCCACACTAGAGTAGGTAGTGCATACACCACACCACACTAGTAATGTCTTTAAAAGCAGGATCTAGAGATGCCCTGCAGGAAGCCATTGAGCTTCCCCCTCCAAGTATGACACACTCCCATTCTTGGAACTGAGAGCTTTGTGTAACGTGAGGAAATTAAGGACAGGCCAAAGTCCCACCACCCAACACCTCCAGGAGATGTTGGTGGCTTATGATCTTAGTAAGTCCTCAGAGACTGAAGGGGCAGGAGCAGAGGGTGGGCCAGCAGATGAGGAAGGGGCCAGGGGTACTACTACCCCCAGCCCCCCTCTGAAACTGACCAGGAGGGTGACAATGACCCTGACCTGGAAAACCCAATCCCTTCTGGGGAAGATGAAGATGAGGATCTTGAGAACCACACCTTTGTCCCCCCAGGAAGGATTATGAGTGTGCTCAGAAAGTCTAGGTCTCCTTCTCAGGAGTCTAACCACTCTGGCACCTCAATAGGGAGCTCTGTTTCTTCTCACAGGAGGGAATCCTCTCATGAGAGAAGAAAGAGACTGGTCCAGTATGAGGAAACTCAACTGGAGATCAGGAAGAAGCAATTGGCTTTAGATAGAGAATCCCTAGATCTCCTTAGAGAGAGAAGAAAGTTGGGACTAGAGTCCCATGGTGGCAGCAATATCCCTAGAGATAGGGACAGGTCTTATAACCATAGAAACCTAAACAAGATTGTCCCTCCCTACCAGAGTGGGGATGACATCCACAAATGGATAACTGCACTGGAGAGGGCCTGTAAAGTTCAGAAGGTCCCCCAGAGGCAGTGGGCAGCAATCTTGTGGCTCTCCTTTGCAGACAAAGGTAGAGACAAGCTCCTCACTGTAAGAGAAGAGGATGCTGACAATTACACAGTCTTGAAGAGTGCTCTGATAGATGGGTTTGGCCTAACCACTGAACAGTATAGGTTGAAGTTCAGAGACACCCAAAAAGCTCAGACTCAAGACTGGGTGGATTTTGTAGATTGTGCTACAAAGGCTCTGGAAGGTTGGATACATGGCAACAAAGTGCATGACTTTTTAGGATTGTGCAATTTGATTATGAGGGAGCAGATCCTTAATAATTGTCAAAACCAGCTTTTGCACCAGTATCTGGTGGACTCTGATCTGACCTCTCCCCAAGAATTGGGAAAGAAGGCAGACAAATGGGTCAGAACCAGAGTAAAAACTAGAAATCAGGGTGGTGACCAGAAGAAAGATTCTACTCAGTCCCAAGAGAAAGGTGGGGATAAATCTAAGGATAAGTCCCCTACAGGGCCCCAAAATTCCTCTTCTGGGGGTGGGTCCCAAACTCCTTCCTCTCCTGAAAAGAAACCCTATTGCCATGTCTGTAAAAAGCCTGGGCACTGGAAAACTGATCCCAGTTGCCCCAGGATTGGCAATAAAGAAACTGTTCCTCCCACAACTACTACCACCCCTCCTGGTACTACCAGTAGTAATCCTCCAGTTGGGAGTAGTGCACCCAAAAAGTTAGGTGCTTTTGCAAGAGGAACAGAGGTGGGCCCTAGTTTAGACAGGGACCCCTCAACAGACTCCTCTGACTCTGATGGTGGTATAGGATTTGCCACCTTTACCATGGGTCCCATAGCATTGGGCAGGTACAGATTGGAGCCAATAATTAATGGTCAGAAAGCTGTGGCATTTAGGGACACAGGGGCTAGTGTCACCATGGTGGCAGGGAAACTAGTCCCCCCTCACCAGCTTTTACCTGAGTTTAAATACCAGGTGACCAACATTGATGGTGTCAGAACAGATCACCCCATGGCCATAGTCAATCTCAGCTGGGAGGGGGTCACAGGCCCAAAAGAGTGGCAGTGTCCCCAACCCTACCTGTAGATTGCCTGATGGGCAATGATCTGGAAATTTCAGCCTGGGCTGAAGTGGAACACCAAACCCATCTTAGGATGTTGGGCGTCCCTGTAAAGGTTAGTGGGGCTGTGATGGCCACAGACCCAGCCCAAGAATTTGGAGAGATGGAGCCTGAAAGAATGGCCCACTCTCCCCCAAAAGAGAGCACAAGGGTTGAAGAAAAGTCTTCTTCCCCCCAGACAGTAGGTAAGGGTCAGCCTCCTCAGGGAACTGACCCTACCCCTAGTGAAGGAACTGCCACAGAGGTAGTCAGGCCTGGCCTGGCCACACCCCTGATGGCAGAGGACCCTTCCAAGGTGGTACCCCGTCTGGAGCAGGTAACCTGCCCCTCTCTACCCTGCCTCAGTCAGCCCAGGGCTGCAGAGGTCAGGGAGGTCAGTGGACCCCCCAGGGCCCCCTGTCCAGAGGAAGCCCCCATCAGCAGATTAGGGGCACCCAGTCTAGTAGCCCTAGCCAGGTGAAAATTCCTCTACACACTGAGGGATCCCCCATACCTTTATGTAGGGACCTCCCCCAGAAGGACTCTGGTAGGCAAGGGCAAACCTGGGACCAGAAGGTTCCAAACCTGCCATGTCCCTCCAGTAGTCCATCCAAAGGGACCCAACCCACAGCTGTAGGCAGCCAAAGGTTGACCCTTAGAGCAAAGTGCAACTCAGTCATGGAAAGACAGGCATACATGGTGACCAGTGATCTGAGGAAGCTGAGGCCAACATTCCTAGGGCCTCACTTCCCTACCCAGACACCCCACCAGCCTTGTACTTTACCTAAGCACACCAGAGGTAGTGATTCCCCATGGTGGAGACCCTCTCATACCCTTAGGGTGAGGGATTGCTTAGTGGACCATAACATAGGGGGCAACCATGCTAGTGCAGGTGCTTCCTTATATGGCCACTTAGTCAATATAGGCTCAACTGGCCAAGGTTAGCCTTATCTCCTTTCGTTTGGGGGGGTTATGTAGGAAGGTGGAATCTGACTATATGGTTGCCCCCACTTTTTTTATGGTGTTTTGCTGGTTTATGACTTAGTTGGACTGGGATCCTGCTATTCAGGGCCCCAGTCTATCTGCTTTCTCTGTAAAAGGTTTCCATGTGCCTTAGGCACATCTCTGATTGGAATCTGGAGTGCCCTTATAAGTCCCTAGTATATGGTATACTATGTACCAAGGGCATAGGTACCTCAGAGGCCTGCCAGGGGCTGCAGCATGTATTATGCCACCCCTGGAAGGCCATCCAAACTGACACCACAGGTCTGCTACTGCAGCCTGGGTAAGGTGGTGCATGCACCCCTTACTGTGATATAGGTTACCTATATCACTAAATACATACACACATATAAACCTATAAGTCACTCCTAAGGCAGGCCTTATCAATCCTAAAGGCAGAGTGCATGGTTCCTATGTGAGAGGGTGCCCCTGCATGAGCAGGGCCCCTCTGCAGCGTTCGGAGACCATCTCTGATGCTGTTTGTAGTGCAGCCTGACCATATACTCTTAAGCGCATTATATCCTCGCGGTAAAATGCTAACTTTGGAATGGCTGCACCTAAACATGTCGTGTTTGGTGTCAAACATCTTGGAATACTACCCCCCGCCAATCCTGGCGGCGGGGGTAGCATTCCACCCTTCTAGAGGGAAAGACATGTTAACTCTGGCTTACCCGGTAACTTCTTTCTGAAGCCCTGGCATCACAAAATGGATGCTGCTGCCACAGACACAAGTCTGGCCTCCTGCTGCTGGACGAAACTCCGGCAGGGGAGGCCTGGACAATAGGTTTCCTGTTGCAGGGAGGTGTGACCACCTCCCCAGACAGGATAATGTGTATTGGGGCTGGGTGGGTGCACTCTTAGAGTGCTTTGAAGTCCTGCACTGGGGGAGCAAAAGGCTCCTCTGTGCATATGCCAGTTCAAACCAGCTCAGGGGCTACCTGCCCCTGCTCTGGCGCGAAACTGGACAAAGGGAAGTGGGTGTAGCCACCCCTCCCTTGACCCTCCCATAGGTGGGGTCATAGAGTTAGTCCCTCCCTGTTTTACTGGTTAAAATGGGGAACCCTTGCCACAGCAAGATTAGATATCCCTGGACTAAACTTTGAAACTGAATCCTGGACCTTCGACGCTCTACATCACGATTAGAGGACTGAAGAATCTCCCTTGGGGTCAAGGAGTGACTCCCCTGCTTGGCAGGCACCAAAAACGATAACGATGGTCGCAAACTACGCCGCTCCCGCCGGAGTCCGAAGTCCCTGCAGCCCAAGAAGTGGATTTCCTGACTTCTCCAAGGCCATCGTGAGTCCCCAGCGAAGCTGAGGCAAGTGGACCCCACGAGTGACGAGGAACCGCGACCCCTGGGTACCGTGCACTATTGTCGAGTGCAACCCTTTCCCAACGTTCTACGAACCTGTGCTTGGGACCACGTGTGGTCCCAACCTCCAGCAGGAATCCCTCCGAAGATCAGAGGCCTACACCGTCCTGAGTGACCGTGGGTCCCTGTTGAGTGATTCCGCCCGAGGTGTCTTCGCGATCCCTTGCCAGCCGGCTCGTGGGTCCCCAGAAGACTTTCTAAAGAAACCAAAGAGCTCCTCTGGTTGCTCCAGGCCTGCCCTGACTTACCCTCGCTGGGTGAGTTACCCAGACCTTGCTGGTCTGCACCATTGACGATCTTCAGCTACATCGAGATTTGCCGTTACCAAGGCTTGTTGGGTCCAATCCGGTCGCCGACACCGCAGCACTCGACAGACATCGTGTACCAGCCCGAATCCTGCTCCTGGTCGCCGACAACGCCTCCTGGACCTCGTGGCTGCAGAAACGAGACGACCGTCAATGCACCTGAAGCACTCGACATCGGTGGGCATCTGTCCATCGCCTTCCTGGTCACTGGCTAGTGACCCAGACTCTGTCCCCTCTGCTTTCAGGTTCACCAGAACTCCGATCCACTCTTGGATCCACCCGGACACTTTTCTCTTGGCCGCCAGCCGCACTTTGCAGCAGATCGCCATTCGAAACGACGACGAAACCCGACCCCGAAAGGCACCTATGCACCCGGCTTCCCTGGGTGAGGTAACACGAGTACTCCGGTGCTCCCGTGGGTAGAGACTCTTCAAAGTCCTAGATCTCAAAGGGTTTTGTCCTAGTCCTCTTTTAAGTGTCCCTTTCCTCTATTTTCCCGATCCCGACTTTCTCCATAGAAGTAAACGGCGTATCGCGGTTGTGTATTTACACTGCACGCGTCTCCCGTGGGTCCCCTGTGTCACTACCTTGGGTGGTTCCTTGTGGTCCAAGCACTTCTAGAGGCTCTAGGCCTAGTGTCTAGTTCAGTCGTGGTTCGCATACCACTTTATTGGTATATGGTTTGGTACGCCCCTAGGGCCCAAACGTGTATTTGTGCTATTACTGTGATTTAAGATCTTATAACCTATGTACTTCGAACTCTAGCCTCATAAAGAGACTAGAGGGGTGTGTTTAGTAATAAATACATATATTTTGAATATATACCTGGTGTGGTGCTCTTTCATTTGATCACTCAAGAGATTATAGACTGGTAAAACAAGCTGCTTTACATTCCTTCAAGACTTAGCCTGAAGGCTGCTCTCCATAGCTACCACTAGGATAGCTTTCAATAAGGTTGTCTTTAACCTACCTACCATAAGAGTCGATTTGGACTGGTGCAAGGTGCCCACTATAATTAGTGGACAGCATATGCCAGGCCAACTTCTCACACCAGGGCTTTGGAGAGAAGTTACCGGGTTTGTCAGAGTTAACATGTCTTTCCCTCTAGAAGGGTGGAATGCTACCCCCGCCGCCAGAATTGGCGGGGGGGTAGTATTCCAAGATGTTTGACACCAAACACGACATGTTTAGGTGCAGCCATTCCAAAGTTAGCATTTAACGCGAGGTTATAATGCGCTTAAGAGTATATGGTCAGGCTGCACTACAAACAGCATCAGAGATGGTCTCCGAACGCTGCAGAGGGGCCCTGCTCATGCAGGGGCACCCTCTCACATAGGAACCATGCACTCTGCCTTTAGGATTGATAAGGCCTGCCTTAGGAGTGACTTATAGGTTTATATGTGTGTAAGTATTTAGTGATATAGGTAACCTATATCACAGTAAGGGGTGCATGCACCACCTTACCCAGGCTGCAGTAGCAGACCTGTGGTGTCAGTTTGGATGGCCTTCCAGGGGTGGCATAATACATGCTGCAGCCCCTGGTAGGCCTCTGAGGTACCTATGCCCTTGGTACATAGTATACCATATACTAGGGACTTATAAGGGCACTCCAGATTCCAATCAGAGATGTGCCTAAGGTACATGGAAACCTTTTTACAGAGAAAGCAGATAGACTGGGGCCCTGAATAGCAGGATCCCAGTCCAACTAAGTCATAAACCAGCAAAACACCATAAAAAAAGTGGGGGCAACCATATAGTCAGATTCCACCTTCCTACAATCACCCCCAGCAAGACCCCCTACACTGCCCGAACACCACTGCCCTAAACCCTGAAACACCACCCCCAGCACGACCCCCTACACTGCCCGAACACCGCTGCACTGCCCTAAACCCTGAAACACCAGCCCCAGCACGACTCCCTACACTGCCCGAACACCGCTGCAATGCCCTAAACTCTGAAACACCAGCCCCAGCACGACCCCCTACACTGCCCGAACACCGCTGCCCTGCCCTAAGCCCTGAAACACCAGCCCCAGCACGACCCCCTACACTGACCGAACACCCCTGCACTGCCCTAAACCCTGAAACACCACCCCCAGCACGACCCCCTACACTGACCGAACACCACTGCACTGCCCTAAACCCTGAAACACCAGCCCCAGCACGACCCCTACACTGACCGAACACCACTGCACTGCCCTAAACCCTGAAACACCAGCCCCAGCACGACCCCCTACACTGACCGAACACCACTGCACTGCCCTAAACCCTGAAACACCAGCCCCAGCACGACCCCCTACACTGACCGAACACCACTGCACTGCCCTAAACCCTGAAACACCAGCCCCAGCACGACCCCCTACACTGCCTGAACACCACTGCACTGCCCTAAACCCTGAAACACCAGCCCCAGCACGACCCCCTACACTGCCCGAACACCACTGTACTGCCCTAAACCCTGAAACACCACCCCCTGCATGACCCCCTACACTGCCCGAACACCACTGCACTGCCCTAAACCCTGAAACACCAACCCCCTGCACGACCCCCTACACTGCCCGAACACCACTGCACTGCCCTAAACCCTGAAACACCACCCCCCTGCACTACCCCCTACACTACCCGAACACCACTGCACTGCCCTAAACCCTGAAACACCAGCCCCTGCACGACCCCCTACACTGCCCAAACACCACTGCACTGCCCTAAACCCTGAAACACCAGCCCCAGCACGACCCCCTACAGTGCCCGAACACCACTGCACTGCCCTAAACCCTGAAACACCAGCCCCAGCACGAACCCTACACTGCCCGAACACCACTGCACTGCCCTAAACCCTGAAACATCAGTCCTAGCACGACCACCTACACTGCCCGAACACCACTGCACTGCCCTAAACCCTGAAACACCAGCCCCAGCACAACCCCCTACACTGCCCGAACACCACTGCACTAAACCCTTAAATACCATCCCCAGCAAGACCCCCTACACTGCCCGAACACCACTGCACTGCCCTAAACCCTGAAACACTAGCCCCAGCAAGACCCCCTACACTGCCCGAACACCACTGCACTGCCCTAAACCCTGAAACACCACCCCCAGCAAGACCCCCTACACTTCCCGAACACCACTGCACTGCCCTAAACCCTGAAACACCACCCCCAGAAAGACCCCCTACACTTCCCGAACACCACTGCACTGCCCTAAACCCTGAAACACCACCCTCAGCACAACCCCCTACACTGCCCGAACACCACTGCTCTGCCCAAAACCCTGAAACACCAGCCCCAGCACGACCCCCTACACTGCCCGAACATCACTGCACTGCCCTAAACCCTGAAATACCACCCCCTGCACGACCCCCTACACTGCCCGAACACCACTGCACTGCCCTAAACCCTGAAACACCACCCCCAGCACGTCCCCCTACACTGCCCGAACACCACTGCACTGCCCTAAACCCTGAAACACCACCCCCAGCAAGACCCCCTACACTGCCCGAACACCACTGCACTGCCCTAAACCCTGAAACATCACCCCCAGCAAGACCCCCTACACTGCCCGAACACCACTGCCCTAAACCCTGAAACACCACCCCCAGCACGACCCCCTACACTGCCCGAACACCACTGCACTGCCCTAAACCCTGAAACACCACCCCCAGCACGACCCCCTACACTGCCCGAACACCACTGCTCTGCCCAAAACCCTGAAACACCAGCCCCAGCACGACCCCCTACACTGCCCGAACATCACTGCACTGCCCTAAACCCTGAAATACCACCCCCTGCACGACCCCCTACACTGCCCGAACACCACTGCACTGCCCTAAACCCTGAAACACCACCCCCAGCACGACCCCCTACACTGCCCGAACACCACTGCACTGCCCTAAACCCTGAAACACCACCCCCAGCAAGACCCCCTACACTGCCCGAACACCACTGCACTGCCCTAAACCCTGAAACATCACCCCCAGCAAGACCCCCTACACTGCCCGAACACCACTGCCCTAAACCCTGAAACACCACCCCCAGCACGACCCCCTACACTGCCCGAACACCACTGCACTGCCCTAAACCCTGAAACACCAGCCCCAGCACGACCCCCTACACTGCCCGAACACCGCTGCACTGCCCTAAACTCTGAAACACCAGCCCCAGCACGACCCCCTACACTGCCCGAACACCGCTGCACTGCCCTAAACCCTGAAACACCAGCCCCAGCACGACCCCCTACACTGCCCGAACACCACTGCACTGCCCTAAAACCTGAAACACCACCCCCAGCACGACCCCCTACACTGCCCGAACACCGCTGCACTGCCCTAAACTCTGAAACACCAGCCCCAGCACGACCCCCTACACTGCCCGAACACCGCTGCACTGCCCTAAACCCTGAAACACCACCCCCAGCACGACCCCCTACACTGCCCGAACACCGCTGCACTGCCCTAAACCCTGAAACACCACCCCCAGCATGACCCCCTACACTGCCCGAACACCGCTGCACTGCCCTAAACCCTGAAACACCTCCCCCAGCACGACCCCCTACACTGCCCGAACACCACTGCACGGCCCTAAACCCTGAAACACCACCCCCAGCACGACCCCCAACACTGCCCGAACACCCCTGTGTGAGAAGTTGGCCTGGCATATGCTGTCCACTAATTATAGTGGGCACCTTGCACCAGTCCAAACAACCCCTTATTGGAGATAGGTTAAAGACAACCTTATTGAAAGCTATCCTAGTGGTAGCTATGGAGAGCAGCCTTCAGGCTAAGTCTTGAAGGAATGTAAAGCAGCTTGTTTTACCAGTCTATAATCTCTTGAGTGACCAAATGAAAGAGCACCACACCAGGTATATATTCAAAATATATGTATTTATTGCTAAACACACCCCTCTAGTCTCTTTATGAGGCTAGAGTTCGAAGTACACAAGTTATATAAACACAGTAATAGCACAAATACACGTTTGGGCCCTAGGGGCGTACCAAACCATATACCAATAAAGTGGTATAAGAACCACGACTGAACTAGACACTAGGCCTAGAGCCTCTAGAAGTGCTTGGACCACAAGGAACCACCCAAGGTAGTGACACAGGGGACCCACGGGGGACGCGTGCAGTGTAAATACACAACCGCGATACGCCGTTAACTTCTATGGAGAAAGTCGCGATCAGGAAATTAAAGAAAAGGGACACTTCAAGGAGGACTTGGAGCAAACCGTTTGAGAACTAGGTCGTTCTAGAGTCTCTACCCACGGGAGCACCGGAGTACTCGTGTTACCTCACCCAGGGAAGCCGGGTGCATAGGTGCCTTTCGGGGTCGGGTTTCGTCGTCGATTTGAATGGCGATCTGCTGCAAAGTGCTGCTGGCGACCAAGTGGAAAGTGTCCGGGTGGATCCAAGAGTGGATCGGAGGTCTGAAGAACCTGAAAGCAGAGGGGACAGAGTCTGGGTCACTAGCCAGTGACCAGGAAGGCGATGAGCGGATGCCCACCGATGTCGAGTGCTTCAGGTAGGTTGATGGTCGTCTTGACTCTTCAGCCACGAGGTCCAGGAGGCGTTGTCGGTGACCAGGAGCAGGATTCAGGCTGGTACACAAGGTTTGTCGAGTGCTGAGGTGTCGGCGACCGGATTGGACCCAACAAGCCTTGGCAACGGCAAGTATCAGTGAAGATGAAGATCGTCGATGGTGCCGACCAGAAAGGTCTGAGGAACTCACCCAGCGAGGGTAAGTGAGGGCAGGCCTGGAGCAACCAGGTTTCCCAAGAAGAAAAAGATTGGCCTTCGTGAAGGGCTACTAGCCAACGGGCTAGCGACCGTGAAGGAGCCTCAAGACGTCGCACGTGGATCTGGCTCACAGGACACTCGTGGAGTGGAGGCCACTGATCTTCGATGCAGTTGGTGCTGGAGGCTAGGGTTACTCGGAGCCCAAAGCACGACTTCGTGGGAGACCCAGAAGAGGATGCACTAGCAAATGCATGTGGTGTCCAGGGGTCATGGTTCCACGTTACCCACGACAGCTACGGGCCTCAGCTTTGCTGGGGACTCAGGGCAGCCTCGGGGAAGTCAGGAAATCCACCTCTGGTGATGCAAAGACTTCGGCGTCCGACGGGAGCTTAGGCGATGCAGACCAGACAATTGCTTCTTTGGTGCCTGCCAAGCAGGGGAGTCACTCCTTGACCCCAAGGGAGATTCTTCTGTCCTCTAGTCTTGAGTAGAGCATCGAAGGTCCAGGATTCTGTTTCAGAGTTTCGTCCAGGGATAATCTAAAGTCCTAAGGACTGGGTTCCTATACTTATACCAAGTTTAGGGGTTGGACTACTCTGTGGCCCCACCTATGGGTGGGTCAGGGCAGAGGGGTGGCTACACCCCTTTCCCTTTGTCCAGTTCGCGCCAAAGCAGGGGCTGCAAGCCCCTGATCCGGTTTGAACTGGGGTATGCACAGGGACACCAAATGTGCCCCCAGTGCAGGACTTCAAAGCACCCGAAAGTGCTCCCGCCCAGCCCCAATACACATTATCCTGTCTGGGGAGGTGGTCACACCTCCCTGGGACAGGAAACCTATTGTCCAGGCCTCCCCTGCCGGAGTTTCATCCAGCAGCAGGAGGCCAGACTCGTGTCTGTGGCAGCAGCATCCATTTTGTGATGCCAGGGCTTTAGAAAGAAGTTACCGGGCTAGCCAGAGTTAACATGTCTTTCCCTCTAGAAGGGTGGAATGCTACCCCCGCCGCCAGAATTGGCGGGGGGTAGTATTCCAAGATGTTTGACACCAAACACGACATGTTTAGGTGCAGCCATTCCAAAGTTAGCATTTAACGCGAGGTTATAATGCGCTTAAGAGTATATGGTCAGGCTGCACTACAAACAGCATCAGAGAAGGGTCTCCGAACGCTGCAGAGGGGCCCTGCTCATGCAGGGCACCGTCTCACATAGGAACCATGCACTCTGCCTTCAGGATTGATAAGGCCTGCCATAGGAGTGACTTATAGGTTTATATGTGTGCAAGTTTACAACGAAACGTACGTGATGCCACAACTCTAAGCCCCACAAGCTTAACATCCTTAAAGCCTGACCCCAAAATGGCGTCAATTCGGGACCAAGCACACCAGAGACCACGTCCTGCCAAGCAGTAAAAGTGAAACCGGACCCACCAAATACAAGGAGCAGCTGCATTTAATCCCCAGAATCCTCCAATAGGCAGCAAGCCAATCTAAACAACCACTGCCTCTAGCTCCAACTCAATCATCCCGAATGCCTGAGTACAAAATGGCAGCTCCCCAAGTCCAGGCGAACCGATGACAAAATGCCTTTTCTCCTGAAAGGGACAGCCCAGTCAAACAACCCAACCCAGCCAGCGACCACCTCAGGCTAAGAGAAGAACCATTATCTAAATTCTTTAAAAACAACCAACATAGCATAGTCCACAAGCAAACTGAAGCATTGCGGTCCTGCAAACAGACAAACTCTAGGTACCCTACACTAAATTGGCGGCCATCAAGGTTACAAATGGAGTGGCTCAACTAACCTCATAACAACCACGACGAAGCAAACGCAATTAAAAAAAAAAAAAAAAAAACTAAATACCAGAACGCTGTCTAGAGTGAGTCTGCCACCCAATACAGCACACCTTCCAGTCTAATCCAGCTGGTAAACTCAAGGCAGGCGTCCACAAATATCTCCTGAAAATTATCATCTATCTCAGAAGGCCCCTCCCATCCCTTGTCTCCTAGCCCCCTAGAGAACAACAATGCACCCACATAACGGAACAAATAGATCACAGGACAGTCTAACCCCCTCCGAGCCAACTCAGCACATGGCTTAAAACCCCATGGCCGGAACTCCTTTTCTGTCATCTACCCTCCAAACCTCTCACCTAAAGCAAAAAGAAATTTTAAACACAGGCTGATAAAACAGCACCAAGAAACACTAATTGCAGACATATACCACTGCTCCTCAAAAGGCTTGCAGAAAATGGATCTTATTTTCCACACCCAGAATCCGGCAGGATGGAACTCCATTCTCAGATCCCACCTCCACATCTCTAAAACTATCAGCACCCCTCTCAGCTGCAAACTAACGTTCCTAATACCTAACCACCACACACGCAGCGGCAACACCTTCGCGACTATTTACAGCAATGGCACAATCCTGATCCAAGCCAACAATGATAACCTGGACGCCTTCGACTCACTCTTCCACATGCTACGCCTCGCCCTCACTCATCTACTCCATTCTCACTCGAAAACAACCCTATCCTTGAGCCATACGTCCCAGGAAAACCATCAAATCAATCCATCGATTCAATCCCAACCCTCCAACCTATCTCCCCCAGCCCCACCATCCCCCACAACTCCCCCCTAACCCGCGCAAATCATCCCTATTAGACACACCCAACACAAGGCTCATCCAAGATGACACACTACAGCCCTTCTCCAGTCTCCCCTCTCCCAGTACCCC
Source organism: Calotriton arnoldi (assembly GCA_963921515.1). Lineage (NCBI taxonomy): Eukaryota > Metazoa > Chordata > Amphibia > Caudata > Salamandridae > Calotriton > Calotriton arnoldi. The sequence continues at coordinate 2,519,622 of CAWUFW010000914.1, read as the reverse complement.
CAACTAGCAACCAAAGAAACCGACACGCAGACAACAGCCCCAAACTCCCTTCCTGCACTAAACCCAGTGAAATCGCCGCACAATTTCCAAAACAATCTATATCAACCCACCCACGCGATTTCCCCCATAAACCACACAGAAACTAGTAGCACAAGAAGCCGCACCCACACAGATAAGCTATCCCCATCCCTGAACACAACCAAGCACCCCCCAGCAACAAACGGCCAGGCTCTGGTCACCCCGACACCAGACTCCCCCACCCCTCCCTCCATGAATACATCCCAAAGATTGGCTCGACTGGAACACCAGCTAGAAATAGTTATACAGGACATTAAAAAAATCCTATCCAACACCTCCACCACCCAACGCCCTCCCCTCCCACTCACTGGCACTCCTAATAAACACAGATACCACCACAAAACCCAACGACTCAGATGGAAGACAACCCCCCTTAGAAACCAGCCACATAGACCCAAAAGGACGAGCGCTGTAATGTCCATGCAAGAGGCGAGGGATCTCGCTGAATCATATAAAACAGCCCCAACGGTCACCCCCAGCTCTATGATCCAAGTAATCACTGGATTTGGTAGAGAACTTACCGCTCCGAGAACAGTGAGACCTCCAGCGCACCTCACCAATATCCCTATGGCTCCCCCAAATAAGAAACTCAACAACAAGAGGGTGACTAACTGCATGCTCATAAACTGCAGATCTGCGAACAAACATGCAACCGAACTGGCAGAAACCATCCTAACACACGACATAGACATCACGTTCATCACAGAAACATGGTTGAACGAATCCTCACTCCCCATCTTCGATATGCTCGTACCCCCGAGGTTCTCAATCATCAACAAGGACAGAAAAAACCAGCGAGGCGGGGGAACCGCAATCATACATAAAAGGAACATCTCTATAACAGAAACGGACTCCTTCAAATACAACTCACTGGAATACCTAACCGCCACCATTAAAACGTCAGACAACAAAATGCTTCACTGTCACCTCCTCTACCACCCACCAGGCAACACTCCCGCATTTGGAGAACATCTGGCAGACCTGATCTCACACTGCTCACTATCAGACGCTAACAACCTAATTCTAGGAGACCTAAACCTTCACTGGAATGAGATTAACAACCCTCTGATACAAACTCTAAATGAGCTCCTTCACAATAACAATTTGACCCAACACTGCACCGAACAAACCCACAACAAGGGCTCAATCCTGGATGCCATCATAGCTCACGAAGATGCAATCACCATCGACCGTACCCTCCCTGTTGACTGGTCAGACCACCATCTCATTTTTTTCCATATCAATCAAAAGACACATCGACCGCCTCGCTCGAATGATCACTTTCACTGGACGAGAAACCTAAGACAGATCCCCCTCGAAGAACTAGAAGAAAGGATAAGTACACTCCCCCCCTCCAACGCTGGCGACAGGTCCACAACAGAACTTACCTCACAATACAATGCAGCTCTGACCGACATGCTGGACCAAATAGCCCCCCTGAAACGGAAAAAAACCAAGACCCTCCCATCAAGATCGTGGTTCAATACTGAACTAAACCTGGAAAGAAGAAAGCTAAGAGCAACAGAAAGACTTTGGCGCAACAACCCTTCGACAACACACCTCGAGCAACTCAAAAAAGAACGTAGGAAATATAAAAAGCACATAATAAATGAAAAATCCACCTTCTTCTGCGGTGCACTTAACAATGCTAAAAACCGCCCCAAAGAACTCTTCAATATCATCAGACAGCAAACATTCAAACCATCTCCTTCTACAATTCCGGCCTCCAAAGACCTATGTAACAAATTTGCCAATTTCTTCAATGAAAAAATATCAAAGATTGAGCTCTCACTTAAGGACCACCTCCGTCCCCCAAACGAAGGCCCGCTACTCAATAAAGAAGACATGAACCCACCCAGGCAATCCACTAATAACTGGTTAACTTTCAAACCCATCACTGTAACTGAAATTATTGAACTGTCTACCGGATCCAAGCCCTCATCACACATGGAGGACCCCCTCCCTGCCCAACTGGCTAAAAAACTCAAACTCTCCCTTGCCCCACTCTGGTCAGAGATTATAAATAGCTCCCTGGAAACAGGAATCATGCCGGACTGCCTCAAAATCGGGCAGGTAACACCATTACTAAAAAAAACAGGTGCTGACCCTAACGATCTCAACAACTTCAGGCCTGTCTCCAATCTCCCATTCCTAGCAAAACTACTAGAAAAATGTGTTCTCCGTCAACTCACCCATCACATGGACAACAACGACCTCCTCGACCCTCACCAATCGGGCTTTAGAAAAGGATGCAGCACAGAGACTGCCATCTTGAATATCATTGACGACATCCACAAATCACTGGACAAGGACCGCTGCTGTCTACTCATACTCCTGGACCTTTCGGCGGCCTTTGACACGGTTGACCACAAACTACTCCTCAACGTACTCCGAGAAAGGGTAGGAGCAGAAGGGGTGGTCCTACAATGGTTCACCTCCTTCCTGCAAAACCGCTTTCAAAGAATAAAAATCAGAAACTTCACGTCCGACCTACACCCCATAATCAGAGGCGTTCCCCAAGGCTCAGTCCTCTCACCCGCACTGTTCAACATATACATGGAGCCACTCACCATCATCCTCAAAAAAGCCAACATTCCCTTCCACCTCTATGCCGATGACACCCAGATCTACCTCGAAACCTCCACCATAGCGGACATGCAAAGACTCAATGACACCCTAATAGAAGTCCAAAAATGGCTGTCTCAAAATCATCTGAAACTCAACCAAGACAAAACGGAAATCCTCCTCATAGCCAACAAAGAACAGACCCCCGAATCACGGAATGGATAAAGGCTATGGATGCTCTTGACTGCACTCTCATCCCGGCAGACTCCGTGAAGTCATTGGGAATCACTCTTGACCCCAACCTTGACATGGTCAAACACATCAAGAACACCGCAAGATGTGCCTTCTTCAACTTAAAACTACTAAACAAAATCAAACCCTTCATCCCCCCTAATGACCTTAAGCTAGTCACGCAATCCCTCGTGCTATCCAGATTAGACTACGGGAACGCCACCCTCACAGGCACGGCTAAACTACACCTTGCTCCTCTTAGATCAACCCTAAATGCAGCAGCCAGAATGGTGACAGGAGTAAAGAAATACGAACACATCTCACTCGCTCTCAAAGAGCTTAAGTGGCTCCCTATAGAAATGCGGGCTAACTTCAGAACTGCCTGTCTCACCCACAAAGCTCTGCACACTGGTAAACCCACTTATCTAGCTGCCAAACTCAACAAAGCGGGACAGACAAGAAATCTCAGAAGCACTAACACTCTGCTACTCATACCCCCGAAAACCCGCAAACAAAAGACCTTATCTCGGTCTTTCTCCGGAAATGCACCCAGAATCTGGAATGCCATCCCTATACATATCAGGACTAACCCTTCCTTCAAAGAATTCAAAAGCCAGCTCAAAGTGCTCTTCCTCAATCGAGCCCTCAAAAAGTGACAATGGACCTACAATAATGATCCACCACCAACCGAGGATCCAGTCACTACGAAAAGAACAACTCCCTACAATTTCTTCCTCTTGACCCGCATACACTTTTACCACTAACACTACTGCTCTGCATTTGAATGCTACATGTCCTATACTGATCAATGACCCACCTTTGAACACTGTGTTTACTGTGCCACTCTTTGTATACTCGAATGTCACTGACAAATGTTGTGAAGCGCTCCGATACCCTCGGGTCTGGCTAGCGCTATATAAAACTCCAAAATAAAAAAATAAATAAATTACTCTGTGTCTAATTGCCTAAAGTGATGATGCACCTCTTCGGAAATTACTCAAATTCTGGAAAATCTGTATGGTTGATAAAAAAGTGTGCTTTGCTCTACCAAATTAATATAAACTATGCATAATTTAGTGACATCAATTTTTTGAGATGTGGAATAATGCATCCTGGATAAATGGGAGGCTCATGGATTCTCACCGGGACTTCCTGTGCAACGCTTTGGTGACTGGTCTACCCGAGGGCCTAGCCTGCATTAATTTGATTATAACAGTGTACATACTCAAGAATTATCATTTAGTTGATATTGGAAAGACACGCACATCTTACATTGTGGAAGTGGGCAGTTGGAACCCTATGGCGCAAAAGTGTGGGGGTTGGGAATATTTGGGTTGTACCAGATTCTTTGTTTAAATGCAGCCAAGTCACAAAAAAGATCCAGATGTGTGGCAATGATGTGCAAAGGAAAACTATGCTACAGGAGTTGACATTCTTTTAGTTGCAGTTAATATTCAGCAAGTTCTCTTAAATGTGTGACTTGGAATGTGAATAGTCTGGGCAATCAGTTTAATAGAGGGTTAGTGAAATGTTTACTAATGTGCCAGGGAGCTGAGATAGTCACTCTGCATCTTATTGGAAACTACTGTTCTTTCACAGATTGTGAAAGTATAAGTTATTCTGCCATTCCAGGTATAGCCCAGAGTCCAGAGGAGTAGCACTATTGGAATCAGATTTACCACATAGTGGAAAATACTAGGAGATGTTATGTAGCATCACTGGAATAGTGGGTGGGCAAACAGTTCTTACGGATGAACATTTATGCCACACCAGGAACATATACAACATTAACACATTCTGCTTCCTTACAAGTGCTTTATCGATCCATCAATGCACTTTCCTTTTCCCATTGGCTATCACATCCTCTTTCTCTTTAGATTCTGCTTTCTTTCAAGAGGTAACAGTCACACAAGAAATTTAGAGGTTTAAGCAGGTCCAGTAGTAGTACTAAGGGGAAGAGCCTCAGGATACCTTGTGGCATGATCCACTACCACCAAAATATATCTGTTCCTTGATGCTATAGGAGGGTCATGGAGACCAACAATGTAAATCCCTACTCTCTTAAAAGGAACCCGAACCACTGGAAGTGGGATTAAGGGTGCCTTTGGGTGCCCACCTGTCTTGCCAATGGCTTGACAGGTTGGAAAGGAGCTCTGGCAGGGGAACCTGGTTGGCAGGGAGTCCACTCCATTGACACTTGACTTTTAGGGAGGTACCCTTTGAGTATCTATTCCAAAGGCGAGGAACCTGCAGTTAGAATATCCATCAGAAGAACAAGTTACATCTGTTAAGATCTTTCTCTTATCTATCTGCAGATTTCTGACCACCCTGTTCTCTGGATTAGACGTCTGCACATTGAAAAAAGCTGCCAAATTAGTTTTCAGTACACTGTCAATTTCAGTTTTTTAAGTAGATCTTCATCTGAGGGCACAGTGATGGTGCGCCAAATGTATGATGATTTGCCACCTGTAATCAGATTATCCAGTCCAGGTCTTCCACCAAACAGCCTGCTGGCACAAGTGTCCTTCTTTCTGTCTCTCTTCTCTGCACCTCTTTTTCTCTTTAGTTCTGGGATTCCCTCACAAATCTGGAGATTAGATACAGGTTATGAGTTAACTCACAAGTAGGGTTCGTGGGATTGGCCTAGCTATTCAGTATTCAGTTATTAAAGGGTCATGACAGATTGCCAGGCCATTTAATATTGAAAGTGAGGTCAATCCAATACAGGTGATGGCACAGATTTAAAATAAAATAGAAGAGTATTTTGAGATTGCTTAGCAATAGTTATTATGTTTATCTGAGAAACTTAATCATATGATAGTGGAAATGTTTCAAACCAGTCTACAAGCACGGGACCACCATCTCCAGCTACCAGTAGCACTCTCAGTCCTTCTAATGCTGGAATGACAGGGTTTACCTCTCACCAGTTGGGCTTAACAAAAATTGTACAACCTGAAAGATTTTCAGGTGATCTCTTTCAGTTTCAATCATTTAGAGCACAGCTGTACATCACCTTTCAACTGTCAACTGTCATACCTCATTAAAGACTTGTTAACTAGGTCTACACCTTTGGCTCACACATCTTACTACTTTTATATAAAAAATATAAATAGATCATAAAAGTACAAATATGTATAAAATCATCAAATTACAAAATGTGATAATTAAAATTTGTCAGTTATCAAAATCAAAACAGTTGTTAAAAAGAGGATAAAATGGGATCACTGACAGAATATCGACATTGAAAATATCGAGGTACAAAAATATCGAAGCAAAAATATCGTTGTCCAGAATATCGAAGTCCTAATTACATAATGGTAAGAACCAAAATATCGCGAAAAAAATATCGTTGTTAAAAATATCGTTGTTAAAAATTTCGTTTTTTTTAATGTTTAAAAAATTATGTAAAACAAAGTAAATAATACATATAATTAAAAAAACCATAATTAGAATTATTAGAAAATGTATAAAATTAAAAAGTAATACATATAGGGGCCGATTCCGATTCGGGCCGGAAACCTCTCCGACCGAGCCGGACCCGGAGAGATTTCCGACCGAATCGGACTCTGGCAGTCCGACCGAACGAGTACGATGCGCACGCATGCACCCGGACTCGATTCGGTCGGACTCCCATTGAAGTCAATGGGAGCCGGTCATACAACGCGTACGCAGGCTCCCATTGACTCAATGGGTGCGAGGCGCACAGGGGTGCCCCCTACAGCGGGTACGCGTCGATGCACATCGCGGCGTACATGCACAGGTAGGGGGGACCCATGGGTCCCCCCTGTGTGCGACTCGCGCGGCCACGCGTACAGGTGGGTCCGACGCGGACCCCCAAAGTCCGGCTCCAACAGCTCTTTCGAGCTGGACGGCGGGAGTCGGTCGGACTGCTCGCGGCGCGCATCGTACTTGCCCGGCCGGGGAACGACTCCATCGCGCGGTGCGAGTTGTGTCCGTGCGAGTCGGTCGGAGCGTGTTGAAGCCGCGTACGAGTCGGTCGGCGATTTCGCGGGCGCTTGCATCGTACCCGCTCGGCCGGACCCGCGTACGAATCGGTCGGGAAACAGGGCTCCGAATCGGATCCGGTAAAGCCGAATCCGATTCGGAGCCCTACCGGCCGAGATCGGAATCGGCCCCATAATGTAAAAACAAATTAAACGTACATATATATAAAATATAATATATATATATTTACTTAATAATATTGAGAAATATGTATTTTAATAAATTATAAATTGTTAGTAATTATAAATACATATATATACACATACACCAATAACATAAAAATTAAAATAAAATATATATAATAAATTAAAATAGCAAAATATTTTTAATCTTTTTAAAACACATTTTACACTACATTAACTGAAACAGTAGAGAAAATATTGGATAGCGGAGGGGATACAATTATTATTCCCAAAAGGTAAAAATTACTATTCCCACTCCAGAGAATACAACAGTAGGGAAAGTGTTGGATAGCGTATTGGTAAAAATTACTATTCCCACTCCAGTGAGTGCAACAGTAGGGAAAGTGTTGGATAGCGTAGGGGTAAAAATTACTATTCCCACTCCAGTGAGTGCAACACTAGGGAAAGTGTTGGATAACGTAAAGGTAAAAATGACTATTCCCACTCCAGTGAGTGCTACAGTAGGGAAAGTATTGGATAGCGGAGGTGTAACAATTACTATTCCCACTCCAGAGAGTGCAACAGTAGGGAAAGTGTTGGATAGCGTAGGGGTAAAAATTACAATTCCCACTCCAGTGAGTGCAACAGTAGGGAAAATGTTGGATAGCGGAGGGGTAAAAATTACTATTCCCACTCCAGTGAGTGCAACAGTAGGGAAAGTATTGGATAGCGGAGGTGTAAAAATTACTATTCCCACTCCAGAGAGTGTAACAGTAGGGAAAGTGTTGGATAGCGTAGGGGTAAAAATTACTATTCCCAATACAGTGAGTGCAACTGTAGGGAAAGTTTTGGATAGCAGAGGGCTAAATTAATATTTCCCAAAAATTAAAATTAAAATAGAAAAGCAACAAAATAGCAACTACAATACAAAAATTGTTAATAACACAAAAATAAAAACCATATAAAAATATTTTAAAATTCCAAAAGATAGAAAAATAATTTAATGTTAAAAAGAACTAAAAAGTAACTACAAACATTAATTTATAAAAGTTTAAAAACAACATTTTTCAAACAAATTACTATCTTTAAAATTAATTAATTATAATCAAAAAATATTTATTAATGATTTTTCAATAAATTACTTCACACCATATTCCCCTATAAATGCATAAACAACTCCTACAGATTTGACACAATTAACATATTTACCAATTAATTATTTATAATTTTCAAACAATTAATAATTAATTATTAATAAATAAATTACCACAAACAACACTATAAAATTGAAATCTAAAAAAAATACTAATAAATAAAAAATATGCATTACTTTATTTTAATTAAATTACTTCCCACCCTATTCCCCTATAAACCTAGAACCCGCTTCTTGAAAAAATAACACTATTAACATAATTATCAATTAAATAATTATTAAAAATTGATAACCAATTAATAATTATTTAATAATAAACGAATTATAAATAGTAATAAATAAAAATTACTAATTACTTTATTATAGTTAAATTACTTCCCACCCTATTCCCCTCTAAACCCACAACCCGCTCCTAAAAAAATAACACAATTAATATAATGATCAATTAATCAATTAACAAAAATGAATAACCAATTAATAATTATGTAATCATAAATTAATTATAAATACTAATAAATAAATATTAATAATTACTTCTTTTTTTAAATTTAATTACTTCCCACCCTATTCCCCTATAAACCTACAACCCGCCCCCCAGAAAAATAACACAATCAATATAATTATCAATTAATTAATCAATAAAAATTAATAACCGGTTAATAATTAATTAATAATAAATTATTTTTACATATTAATAAATACAAATTAATAATTATTTTATTATGATTAAATTACTTCCCACACCAAGCCCCTATATACCCACAACCCACTCCTAAACAACATAACACAATCAATATAATTATCAATTAATTAATAAATAAAAATTAATAACTAATTAATAATTAATTAATAATAAATTAAGTATACATACTAATAAATAAACATTAATAATTACTTTATTATAATTAAATTACTTCCCACCCTATTCCCCCATAAACCCACAACCCGCTACAGAACTAAAATACGCAAAAATGAATTAACATAAAAATAACTACTGCTAAAAATTTAACACATACATTAAAAGAAAGCTATACTTATACAAAAAAATTACATCACATACTTTTAACACACATACTAAAATACAAAACACTAATATAAATATCGAGATTATTAACAACGATATTTTTACAAATGATATTACTGTCTTCGATATTAAAAAAACCGATATTTCTTACCTTACTGTCGATATTCTGTACCACGATATTCTTGCAGTCAATATTCTTCTACCTCAATATTTAAAACTCGATATTATGGTACTTCGAAAAAACAACTCGATATTCTGTCTGTGGATCGATAAAATGTATCATTCATTCCTAGCTATTACTGCAGTCTCCTGGACTTTAATGAGAGGCATAAAAAGGATGTTACACAGTAACAAACAAGATGATCGGACAACATTTGTAAAAAAAAAACAAGCCTGGGTGACATTGTCTAAATTTGTATTTGCGCATGATAGGAAAAATGAACCGTTTGCGGTGCTCCACATAGAATTTACAGAAGAAAAAGATGTGGGGATTTGATTGAGGTGACACACCATCTCATGGGCAAGGCGACATTGCTTGAGGGAAAAATGTTCCTGTGGGGTGGCCCAACATACAAGGGATGAGGTTTAGATGAAATCTTAGGAGTACAAATCCGTGGTGGTGGTTTGTCACAAACGATAAATAGGGGATAGCCCCCTCAGGAAAAGCCGGTCCCTCTAGATAGGAAAGCACGATATATTTGTTACAATTGGTTTTGTATCTTTTGTATCTTTCTTTATCCATGTTAGTTAAAAATCGACTTTGATTACATTTTTTGTAATGGTCGAATATTTTGCTGAGGTTTCAAATAATGATTGTAAACCTAAGGAAGTTAGAGTGCTTTTAACATAAAAAAATTCAGGGAATCATATGTGCATATTCCAAAGTAAGGCAATCTTTAATAATATGTTGGGTAAGATTAAAAGATTCCCATCTCCATATAGAGTACCATAAAAGAATTGGAGCTAGGCGTATATGATCAGATGTATAAGGGACGGCCAGTTCAAGATGACAATTAAAATTAGAACAGCTTCTGGGGAGGGCTAAAAGTTTTTTACAAAAGGTGTCTTCTATAGTTTGAAGGGGGACAGGGTTAATATGCCCCCATTCCCCTGCCTCCAAGGTAGCTACAGAAGTAGATTTGGCCATGCACACTTTTTTAATAATATATGGTGGTTTCGAGCCTAGTTTGTTGATAAAAGAATATAATGCATTGATACTTTTTTCCAACAATATACCACTATTGGCTACCATGTGAATCCAGGTTGCCATTCTATCAAACATAAGCCCTAAATAGGAAAATTTGTCCGTCTGTGACACTTTTCGTCTTTGTTAGACCTGGCACCATTGGCGTGGGTCTCCCCTGCAATTTTTGCCTTTTCCTCCTGTGTTTTTCTGTGTGTTGGACTCCGTTTTGCTGGGCTAGATGCTGTGGGCACTTTGCCACTGCTGTTCAGTGCCAAAGTGCAAGTGCTCCCTTTGTAAATTGTTGTTATGGATTGGTGTTTTCATGATTGGCTGATTTGATTTACTAGTCAGTCCCTAGTACAGTGCACTGTGTGTGCCCAGGGCCTGTAAATCAAATGCTGCTAGTGGGCTGCAGCACTGATTGTGCCACCCGCATAAGCAGCCTGTAAATGCAACTCTGGCCTGCCTTTGCAGAGCCTGTGTGCAGTCTGGTACTGCCATGTCGAGGCCCTAACCGTCCCTTTTCTTACATGTTAGTCACCCCTAAGGTAGGCCCAAGGTACCCCTGTGGGCAGGGTGCAGTGTATGTGAAAGGTAGGACATGCCCTGGTGTGTGTGGCAATTACTGCCAATTTAATTTTTCACTATTGCAAGGCTACCTGTTCCCATAGGATAGAATGGAGAGTTTGTTTAAAACATCTTATAAACATAACCACCCCTGGGAACAAGGTAGGAAAATAAAGTTTAGTATGCCTGAACTTAGAATGTTAAAATGCATCTTTTAGTGAGGGTGATTTTTACATTCTGTGTTTGAAAATACCACTTTTAGAAAGTGGGTATTTTCTTGCTTAGCCATCCAGTGTGCCTCTGCTAGGTTTGTGTATTGCATGTCTGGCTTTCGGATGACAGGGGCGGGGGAGGAGCAATGGCTCCAGAGAGCCTGATGAGTCAGGGCTGGGCTGAATACAGCTGGGCTGCATTTAGAGTAGGGGTAGGAGATTTCCTTTCACCTGAATGGGCCTGGTCTGCCAAGAACAATGCTGTCTCCACCTCCTACCAGGAAGCTGCATCAGAGAGGACAGAACTGGTTTTGACCAAGCACAGGGCTTCTCTGCCACAGAGAACAAAGGATTTTGTAGTATAAATATTGAGGCCCAGACCCCAGAGCGTTAGATCACTTCTGGGAATCAAGAGGAACCTTTGCCAAGGAGAAGAGCCAGAGAAGCTGAGGAGGAATACTGCCCCTGTGCTGTTTGCTGTCTGGGATTGGCCTGCAGTGGCTACTTGCTGCCAAGGAAAGGAGAGAAGGACTTTGCTGTGTCCCCTGCTTGAAGAAGAACTCCAAGGGCTTGAAACTGAGCTTGCCTCCTGTTTTGAATTCTCAGGGACACAAAGACTTTACCACCAGCTCCCCTGAACTGCCTTGCTGGGAATTCTGACCTGCAAAGAGGTGCCTGCTGTTGTTTTGGTCCTCTAGAGACTGTTTTCCGCTGGGAGCTAGAAAATCAACGCAATACAGAGAAGCGTGACGCATTCGTACCTGTTTCTAATGCATCACCGAAGAAACAGTCGCAGCGTCTGCCGCAGCTCGAGATGGTGCTTTCTTAGTCCTATGAGCAGTCACTAGGATAAAAGACTTTGGGAGTCATTAGGATAGCGGGCGGATCGCCACCACCCGTATGGCGGTGGCGATCCGCCCGCTATTTTCCACCGCCCGCCGAACATTTCCCCACCGCCATATTAGTATGGCGGTGGGGACCCAGGCGGACGGAAAGACCGTCTGCCGGTTTTCCACCGGTCGACCAGTCGACCGTGCAGAAAAGGGGCTGGATATGACACCGCCATCCATATTAGAATGGGCAGCGGTGCAGGGCTTTCCATGGAGGGAGACCCCACCATGGAAAGCCAGGTGGAGTTTGCTTTCGGGGGCCCGTTGCGGGCCCCCAGGGTATTAGGGGGTGGGGGGTGCACATGGGGGGTACCTATGGTACCCCCCTGCATTGTCATGGACATGGTGGCAGGCACCTCCCTGTCACCTTGTGCATGACAATGCACACAGTGCATTCCCAGCATTGTGGCGGGTGGTGCTGTGCGCACCGCTCGCCACAATGCTGGGAATGGAGGATGCCACCGCCACAGTGGCGGTGGCAGCCTAATCGCCGGTGTGGGACTGCCGCACCACTGGCGGCCGGTCCCAGCACCGCTAGGGTGGCGGGCGTCCGCCCGCCATCCTAATAGGCCCCTTTGTCTCATTGACTTGTAAGTTTAGGTTTTGAATAAATTTCACGTACTCCTCTATGAGTTTCTGGAGCGCCATCCCAGTACGAGCAATTAGCACTGCATCGTCTGCATAGAGGAGTATGGGTATGCGGTCCTGATGCATCATAGGGACATCCAAGGCGATGTCTAGCAAGAGTGCCTCCACTCAATTAGTGCAGAAAAAAAAAGAAATGGTGCGAGGACGCATCCCTGTCTTACCCCCCTATTAATATGGGGGGTAACGCTCCCTGTTTCCCATAGCGGACACAAAGCCGAAGCTTTGGAATATAGCTGTCTAATAAATAAAATGATTGCCTCCTCAATGCCCATCTCCTCTATAATTCTCCATAGGTGGTGATGGGCAACACAATCAAAAGCTGCCAATAGGTCCATAAAAGCCATGTAGACCTTGCCTTTTTTGGCTTGGGTGTATTTAGCAACAAGCAAACTCAAATTAAGGCACTTGTCCAGTGTCCCTTTACCCTTTTTAAAACCATACTGTAACGGAATCATGATGTTCTTTGGAGCGGCCCATTCCACTAATCTATTCAATAGAACTCGGCCCATAAGTTTGGCAGTGCTATCCAATAAATAGATGGGCTTAAAATGTTTGGATCTGATTTGGCACCTTTTTTTTTTAATGGGGATTATAATAGACTTTGACCAAGAAACTGGCATACCCACACTGGCAACTGCATCAAAAATATTAGTTAAAAAGGGTCCCAGAGGTCGGGGTTTTCAAATAAAAAGTCTATTGCTGCACCATCTGGGCCGGGGGTCTTATTACTGGTACACTGTATCAAGGCTCCTCTAACTTCAAGGTGGTTAAATGTGAGAATAGGCTTAGGGATTAACGTTGGACCTTTCAGAGAAGAGTGTCTGCCCTGATTTGTAAGGCCAAATATCTTAGAAAAATATTCAACCCAGGTGACTTCATCAACATGGGTATCTAAGTTGCGGTCTGTGCAGCCTTTCATAAAGGGGGCATTAATTACAGCCCAGAAATCTCTGGAATTGTATGTAATGGTGGCTCCTTCAGAGTTTTTAGTCTGGCCTTCCTGGCATCTTTGCATAGCTGTTGAGAGAGCCTAACAAAGTCCCTATTTCGTGGAATGTTTCTAAGGGCCTTTTGTAAATTGATTAGTGATTTGGTCAAAGTTTGTCAAACTACCTAGGAACTGAAAGATTGCCGGCAGGGGCTTGTTTTGCTAAGTTGTTCTTCGCTTCATCCAAAATTGTCTCAAAGGCTGCCATCACCGAAACTGGGTCGATGTTCATATTAGGGCAAGTCATAATCTCATTTAGTCTTTTTGCGACAACCAGAGGGACAATTTTCTCCTTGTCAATCTTACCCCACTTGAGGACTATCCCATTCCTTCTTGTTATCTGGGGTTTTGGATGCCTCGTCTGCTGAGCCTGTATATCTTTCTATGCCATTTGACAAAATATGGCCGCATGGTCACTAAAATTTAAAAAATGTATTTTAATGTCATAAAAGAGAAGTGTAAGAGGTGCTGAAACAACCAAATAGTCAATGGTTGAACCCTGGAAGTTATTACCAAAGGTTTTATCTAGCATGCCTGAGCTCATGTCAATTGGATTCATGATTTCGAAGACCTTTATGATAAGGAATCTGTTAAGTGCGTTTCCATAGGCATTATGGGTAAAGTGAGGTTTGGTCAGGAAGCCACAACTATATGCATTCAAATCGGGAAACAACCTTTACAACGCGGCATTACACCGCGATACCTTCACAACGCAGTGCCATTACAACGCAAGTCGTTACAACGACTTGCTCTAGATGGCGCTCTAGACTAAGGAATAGTATGATTTACTATTCCAACACCTTCTCTACTGTTGAACACACTGGAGTTGGAATAGTAAATCATACTATTCCTAAGTCCAGTGCGCCATCTAGAGCAAGTCGTTGCGTTGTAATGGTTCTGCGTTGTAACAATGCGGTCGTTGTAACGACCGCGTTGTAATGCCACGAGATGTACTGACTCGCGTAGTAAAGAGTCATATTCATTAAAATCACCTAACCATAAATTACTTGGGGGCTTATTTAGGTTGCTTGTGAAAGCTTCGATATTTTCCTCAAGTCAATCAACGACCCTTTGCATTTCGCCCATAAAAATTGTTGTTGTAGTAATTAATTAAAAGCATAGTGTCAACCCCTAGACATTTAAGCTTTGAGCAACAATAGATTAAAATATGGGGAATCATTGTGGGAGGCAAGGTGTTAGACCTGGCATTTCTTGGCGTGATTACCCCAGACTTTTTGCCTCTACCTCTTCTATTTTTGATGCTGTGATGGATTTCGTTTTACTGGCTTAGATGCTTTGGGCACTTTGCCACTGCTGATCAGTGTCAAAGTGCAAGTGCTCCCTGTGTAAAGTGTAATGGTAGTTGGTTGTCCATAATTGGTATGTTTGCCTTACTAGTAGAGTCCCTAGTAAAGTGCACTATGTGTGCCAGGGCTGGTAATGCAAATGCTACTAGTGGGCCTGCAGCACTAATTGTGCCACCGACTCCAGTAGGTTTAAAGAGAGATCTCAGGCCTGCCACTGCAGTGCCTGCACGCAGTTTGCTAAACTGCCATGTTGTCCTGACAAGTGCACCCACTTGCCAGGCCTTACCCTTCCCTTTCCATGCACATCAGACACCCCTATAGTAGGCCCAAGGTACCCCCCTGGGCAGGGTGCAGTGTTTGTGAAAGGTAGGACATGTACTGAGGTGTGTACCATGTCCAAATACTCTCCATTTCGTTTTTCACTGTTGCAAGGCCATCTTGCCCATAGGACAGAATGGGGGAGGCTGTGTAATATGTTTCCAGCCTATCTTCCCATAGGCTTAAGATGGAGAGGTGAAGTTTAGTGTGCCTGAATTCACAATTTAATAACACATCTTTTTCTGAAGGTGGTTTTTACATTGTGTGTTTAGAAACCACACTTTTCGAAGTGGCTGTTTTTTTGTTGTTCTAACAATTCTGTGTGTCTCTGCCTGGTTGTGGATTGACTGTCTGGATTTGAATGTGATAGGATCTGGGAAATGTCCTGACCCAGGAGAGGAGGTGAGACAGCAACAGGCTGACCTGCATCTGGAGTATAGGGGGGAGGAGTAGCCCCTGGAGGTGAAGAGGCCTGGGCTGCCGCCATAAAACAATGGCTCCATCTCCTGCTGAGTGATTGAAGACCCAGACCCCCACAATCAAAGGGAAAAGGTGTCACTGGCAGGGAGACACCCAGAACTGGTTTGGACAGGGGTCAGTGCCCCTTGAACACAAAGACTTCAAAGACATTTAGGGGTATAACTATGAGAGCTGAAACCCCTGAACGTTGGACTGATCAAGACTGAAAAGGATTGAAACTACTTCGTGGTCAAGAGGAACCTCTGCCAAGGAAGCAACAGCTGAAGAGACTGAAGGAAAGGACTGACCCTTGCTGTGTGTTCTGGGGCTGGCCTGCAGTTTGCTGATTTAACCAAGAAGAGGCTAAGGGACTTTGCTGTGTGCTGTGTCCCCCTGCTTGAGAGGACTTTGCTGTGTGCTGTGTCCTGAAGTACCTTGTCCCCAAGGGCTCGAGGAGAGCTGGCTCCCTGTTGTGGAAACTCAGGAACATAAAAGTTTCCAGGTGGGTCTCAGCGACGCTGTGTGCGTGTGCTTCGTGCAGCCTGAGACCTGTGTAAGAACTGCCCCATGATCGTGTGCACCCCGAGTCCAAGTGAGTCTCAGCGACGCTGTGTGCGTTTGCTTCGTGCAGCCTGAGACTGGCGTAAGGATTGCCCTGTGATCATGTGCACCCGGAGTCCAAGTAAGTCTCAGTGACGCTGTGTGCGTGTGCTTCGTGCAGCCTGAGACCTTTGTGAGGATTGCCCTGTGATCGTCTGCACCCGGAGTCCAAGTGAGTCTCAGAGACGCTGTGTGCGTGTGCTTCGTGCAGCCTGAGACCTTCGGGAGGATTGCCCTGTGATCATGTGCACCCGGAGTTCAAGTGAGTCTCAGCGACACTGTGTGCGTGTGCCCTGTTGCAGCCTGAGACCTTCGTGAGAATTGCCCCGTGACGGTGTGTCCCGAAGCAATCTTGTTCTCTGCGTCGATCGAGCAGCGTGACCAGAGCTGCTGTGATCGTCATTGCCATCGGCCCGGACCGGCATCCCCAGAGGAGCTGTGCCGCCGGCCCGAGCCTGCCTTTAGCAAAGAAAGACCTCGAACCATCATCGTCGGGGGTCTGAGATCCACTGCCCAAGATCAATGAAGTCGCACCGGAGGCCCAAGTCGCGAGGAGAGGAGAGTGAGATCGCACCCCTCAGGTAACGCTCAGCGAGCGTGCGTGTGTCGCTGCCTGGGGCGGGGTGCGGGCTCCGAGAGAAACGCTCTCGGCCTTTCCCATCTTTGCAGCGCGAGCCTCCGCTCAAGACCGTATCGCGGCCCGTACTTGCCGAGGAGTGGCAGTACCAGGGCCAGAGTGTGGAGCTGCACTTGTTTTCATTCATAACAGTGTTGGGGGCATGTTTTGGCAGTAGCTGACTGCGAGTCAGTAAGAGTGGCATAGAGACCGTGCAAAGCACCGCGATCGGTGCTGAAGTATCTTATTTTTGCATTACGAACTGCCTGATTGTTGCATTACGAACTGCCTGATTGTCGCATTACGAACTTCCTGATTGGTGCATTACGAATTGCCTGATTCTTGCATTACGAACTGCATAGCATTGCATTAGGACTGCATTAGATCATTGAGAATTGCTCATTAATACTGCAAGAACCTACCAGTGCTTGCTGGCCTAATAACCGGCAAGGTGAAATATTACAAATACGCATATGTTGGATTGTTATCGGGTGGTCTCATCGTATATCCTTTTTTGTCTTATAAACTTATACTTCTTTTTTATGAAACTCGTGTGGAGTCCATTTATGGTGTTATCCCTGTGTCACTGAGAGCGTGGTTGCAAATACTTTACACATTTGCTTTGGAGATAAGCCTGACTGGTCGTGCCAAGCTACCAAGGGGTGAGCAGGGGTTATCTAAAGGTGTGTCCCTCCTTACCCTGACGTAGAAGCAAGGGTCCCTATTTGGACTAAGGTACATACCTCAGCCAACTAGAGACCCCCAGTTCTAACACAAGGACTTTAAATCTTAGAGTGTTTTTCACCAGTGTCAGGATTCCCCCTCTCGCTCGGCCTGCTCTTGAGGGAAGGGCAGGAGTATAAAAAGAACAAAAAACATCTAGTTAAATAGGTCCTGTTTCCCAGGAACCTTGCAAACATATTAGGTCATAATGAGTTATATGCTTGACCCATTCCTTATCACTCAGTTTATGGCCTAACCCTAAAATGTTCCAGGTGATTATTTTTTTGTGGTCATTATCTACACTAATTAGCAGATAGTCCTCTGGCATGGGTATACCGTGGCCTGATGGAGAGTTATGATCCATCCTATTGATTCTCTGTCAATCGCAGGTATGAAGGCCTTCTAGAGCGGCAAATTGATTGCTGGAAAGTAGGGAGGGGAGTGCTTGCCTCTGGTAAGGCTGGGGAAGGGGGATGGTAGTGTTCCTAAGTGCATGTTCCCTTACGTATCGGGTTGCTGGTCTGTAAAAGAAACCTAGTGGCAATACAAACATCTGTGTATCAGGAGTAGGACAATTGGGTAGTATATTTAAGTATTTGCGTGCCTTAAAATGAGACTTCAAATTGACCACTAAACAGTCCCCTCTGGCTGTTTTTTCAGAATTGCCAACCCAACCCACCCTTCTGGTCATAATAATACTGGTGAGGGATGTTGACCTCCCATTCGTATGCTTATTTATCCAATGACGAGCTTGGAGCATTAATTGTTCAGTTGACTCAGTTTGCATGCTTTTCAGCTCAGGAGTATTGGCCAGAATAATCACATAGGGGCAAGCTGCTGGCGGGAGGTCTAGACTTGTATGGGAATTTGGCCTGAATGCTCCTTCCCAACCTTTCTGTAAGATGTTACGGCTGCCCTCCGACCTCAAGGCTGAACTAGATAAATCAGGAGCCCTTGGATCTTCGGCCGTTAAGGTTCCCTGTAAAGCGTGAGCTTGAGGAAGTGGAGTGGCTAGGGACAATGAGTGACTTTGGATATACGTGTATGTTGATTGAGTTGACCTTGAAGGGTTCCTCAATGGGGACTGCAAGTTAGGATTGTGAGGGCCTTTGCTCCTTGTCAGGGTCCCATCACCATCTCCCCTATGTGTCTGTTGTTCATGTGACTTAATTGTAGCAGGTCGCGGGAGTGGTGTTAGCTCGTTGGACTTGGTTGGGTGGGGATCCTGGGCAGTAGCTTCTCTTCCTGGAGCTCTCACTCCTAGGGAGATAATTGAGACTAAATTGGCTTCTATTTTAGTTAGTGTCTCAACGAGAGGTTGCAGCATTTGACCGTTCGACTCTAAGTAATAGGGCCTCGTGGTCGGGTGGAGTGATAAAAGTATGCCCTGAGTTTACATGTGTCGATTTATTCAATCTCCCCCCCCTAGTTTCATTTTGGTAGGGGGTTCCATGGGGGATTGGGTATTGGGTATGCAGGTGCGGCAAGCAGCCTAGGCAGCTACCCTGTCCATGGGGCGGAAGCGCGCTTAAGAGCGCGTCAGGCATAGGGGAAGATGGGGATTGGAGTCCCCTAAGTGGTGCAGTAGGATTCCCTTCTGCGAGCATGGCTCCTTCCCAGGTAAATGCAGGTGTGGCAAGCAGGCTAGGTGGCTACCCCGTATGTGGGCGGCATCATGCTTAAGAGCATTTCAGGCGTAGGGCAAGATGGGGATTGCAGTCCCCTCAGCGGTGTGACAGGATTCCCTTCTGCGAGCTCGGCTCCTTGCCAGGGAAATGCAGGTGTGGCAAGCAGCCTAGGCAGCTACCCTGTCCATGGGGCAGCAGCGCGCTTGAGAGCGCGTCAGGCATAGGGGAAGATGGGAATTGGAATGCCCTCAGCGGTGCAGCAAGATTTCCTTCTGCGAGCATGGCTCCTTCCCAGGGAAATGCAGGTGTGGCAAGCAGGCTAGGTGGCTAACCCGTATGCGGGCAGCGTTGCGATTAACAGCACGTCAGGCGTAGGGGAAGATGGGGATTGGAGTGCCCTCAGCTGTGTGGCAGGATTCCCTTCTTTGAGCACAGCTTCTTCCCAGGGAAATGCAGGTGCATCAAGCAGGCTAGGCAGTTACCTTTTATAGTCAAAAACAAACTAAGATGACTGCTCATACTGGATTGCTTACCCTTCAGCAAGGTTCCCAGGATTACTCATATAAGTCACAAACTGATAACAGTGGCTGAAGCAGCCTGGATAGGTTACTCCGGCAGCATTCGATCAAGGCCTCAGAGAAGATTTAAAAGAGGTGTTGTCTTTAATAGTTACCCAACATATATATGGCAAAGCTCCTATAGATCAAACCTACAGATAGATGCGCTGGAAAAGCAGAGATGGCAAGTGACCATTCTTCACTAGGACCGTATTCCACAGATCTCTGAGTGAGGCTTTGGAAACATCTCCACTCACTACAGAGCGGCCGATGCACTTGGAAAGTGCCAGAGAAGACAGAGAAGACGTTGAAAGGGATTAAGTATATATTGTGACCAGCTGATTAAAATACCAGGATCTGGCTGTAAAAGAAGAACCAACCCAAGCTCTCTTTTAACATAGATGTTTGTCTCTATGATAGGAGCTCACTTCCAACTGCTGATCTGAAATACTGGTTCAGATCTTAACACATAATGTGACTTGAAGAGTTCTTGCACTCTTAAACTGTGATACCGCTGGATGTTTCGATCAACCTTTGCATGCTTTACATGACTTACCAAACAAGCTAAAGAAACTCCCTATTGGAAAGATATACTATAAAGGTGGATTCCTGTTGCACAATGTTCACGTAACAATACTTTCTATACTTAATTAGGATATTTCCCCTTTCCATTGCTCACCTGGCATTCACCCACGTATTTGACCACTAGTCTGATCTTTGTCCCCAGTTCCTTTTGTACAGGTTTTGCTTAAGGATCTTCATCAAACTCAGGAATCAGCCCTAGAACATCTACGCTCCTCCAAGGCTACATATAACACCTTTGCAGGTATAAGACGTAGTCCTAGCCCAAGTTTCAAAGCGAGTTAGAAGGTATGGTTGTTAAAAGATTACTTATCTACTAGAGGACTACATCGAAAGTTCTCGCCTACATTTGAGAGTTCCTGTCCTATCACTAGATTAGTTGTAACATCAGCATTTGAGGATCCATCCTGTATTCCATATGTCAAGAAGGCTATCTTTTCTATATTGGTCACGTCTCCCGCTATGTTAGTGGATGGTACACGAGAATATGGAGTAGAGGAAATATTGGTTCCCCAGCATGTGAGATGCCAATTGCAGTACTTAGTGTTGTGGAAAGGATATGATATATGTGATAACTGGTGGAAACCAGCCATGTTCGCCTACGCCCCAAGATTGGTTATGATCTTCAATAGGAAGTTTCCTAGTGAACTGAAACCAAAGAAGAGGGCAGGACAATGAGGGTTGGAGGGCCAGTACTACCTGACCTCTGAGAATACCTCAGAAGAAAAGGCCCTTCATACATAGAGGAGATGGAGGAAAAGGCAAAGGCAGTGTAAACTACACATGTAAAACAGGCACTTACAGGGCTTTGCTAATGCCTCACTGCCTCAGCCACTACAGCTCATGCTGACACACCCAAATCATAATGGATGCAGCCCTGTAAAAGCTCATCAAACTAGGTAGGAGGTGTAAAAAAAACAGGTTAATAGTTGGGGAGGATGTGAGTCCTTCTCAAGTAACAATCAATTAATCAATCACTGGATTTGTAAAGCGCACCATTCCGAAAAGGTGTCCCGGTGCTCAGACACCAGGCTGGGACCAACAGTCAGACATGCATTTTAATCCATGTCCAAAAAACAAGCCTTCAGGTGAGATCTGAACAAACTCTCCTTCCCCAGGTGCCGCAAGCCTTGGCGGACAAAACCGAAAATGGGCGGGCGGCCGGCCCTAGTGATCAGGCAAAACCGTGGACAGTTTAGTAATAAAGTCTGGGCCTGACAAGTCCAAAATCTTTTAGGCTCAGCACACAAGTTGAATAAATGAATGTATCTGGGTTTAATCGCTGGCAGCCATGGTACAGAGCAGACAATGTAACTGTGTGTATAGCATTTAGCAATACCAAAACAATTAGAAAGTCAAACCAAAAGACAGAGGCCTCTCATCATCCTAAAGGTCTGCATTGATTTGGCCTGCGTGACAGGTATCAACAGACATTTCGTTTTTCACTCTATTCAAGAATGAATGCAGCATGTGGTCATTCAAGACTGTGAGAACTTTTAAAACATGAAAAACGAAAATGTTACCTATGTGGTTTAAGCTTCATGAACTTACATAATGGCATGGCGGCCAGCAATACTGGTATCTGGACTTGAATTAGCAGTCCTTCTTTGTTGGCTACATTTCTGTCTCCTCCAATGAAAGTATTTAACAACATATGCAAACCAGTGTGCTAATGAACGAGCACTAAAGAAGGCTTGCGCCGAAATGCATTTGCTCTAGATTAAAATCTTTAAATGTCCCGTGAGTGCTCCGTGGCCTTTTTTCTTCAACATTATCAAGTGATTTCACCCTCACTTTTGCAAAGAAAGCACCCGTCCAGACTTCGGTAGTTTTGGGTGACCTTGGTGCCAGTAATATATATATATATATATTTATATATATATATATATATATATATCTTTGCGCTCCCTTTTCTCCTCACAATGTATATGAGAAAAAAAGCACTCTCGGGGGGTTATTTCCATCCGTTTATGCAGGAGCAAACATGACGCGTTTCGGCTAGTGCCTTACTCCAATATTTGACAAGCGCGCCAAAAAGACAGTGTTTTTTAAAGAAAATCACAGTGTTTGTCACATGATGTTATCAAACAACAACAACGGACTACTCATTATCTTGTGAGCACAGACGCCATATTAGTATGGATACTCTTTATGTATTCATGGCCCCAATTCATTCAAACCATGTTCTTTGTACCGTTATTTTGCTCTAACATTTAGCCGTAAATCGGCATGATATTAACATCATTTGTTACACATGATTCTTTTTTTTTTTGTTTTTGTATATCAACAAAACCTTCTTTCATAGAAATGTCATCATTATTATCAATACCCTCGTAATACCGGGTGAGCATAGACCTTACTGATGGACTATGCAGTGCTTAATTCGATGGGCCCGCCATGTTAGTGGAGTATCCCAAGGGCATAAATCGACCGTTGACTCTTACAGTTATTGCTTTTGTACATTTTCTTAAAAAGTTTACCACCGTGTATCGGTATCTCCACACATTACTGCTACAGCTAACAAAATCATTGCTGAGCATAGAATGATGATGTAAATGATCATAGGTATCGCAATGCCACGGTTCATAATTCATCGCGTAATTAATACCTCTCATATATCCTGTACAGTACACAAATAACCAAATAAATGAATCTATATTTCATTTATACATTAGCTATCAAGTCAATGTATCCATAACGCCGTGTATCGGCCTTTGTGGTTTCTTCTTACATCCGGTACAATAATTATGATACCTTTTATGACATTTCATTAAAAACACCTTCTATGCATATGGATTATTTTTTTGTTAAAACGAAATCTTACATTCTTCATTCCTTATTTTATTTCTTTTCGCAAGTTATTAATTATTTAGCATAACCCTCATTTGACCTGTATTCACTATTTTTTTAAAAATTTTCATAGTCGCCCAGATGTATTGCCAGTTCTTCACCGCTATTTATCCCTTTCGGTGTTTTCGTTTGTAAATCGATTATATATCTTGATTCTAGCCTTCGTAATCTAGTGATTCTGTCACCTCCTCATATACTTGGTAGCACTTGGTCTATGCCAAAATAACGCAATAGATCCCTATTGCTAAGATGTCTCTCTGCAAAATGCCTAGCCACGGGATACATGGCATACTTTTTGGCTATGGCCCGCATGTGCTCCAAAATACGTTGTTTAATGGGGTGGATCGTGCTTCCGATATACCTATGTCCACATGGACATACTAAGCAATACACTGCATAAGCTGTGTTGCATGTTAAAAACTTATTTATTGCCCTTTGCTCTTATATTTATTTATTTATTTATTTTATGTGTTTTATAGAGCACGAACCAGACCCGTTAGGGTATCAGAGCGCTTTACAGAGAGACATAGGCATGTACAGAATAGGCATAGCATCATCAGTTACAGAACGAATGAAAGAGGCAGGGTGCTGAATCTAGAAGGGAGGTAGGGCACGTATTTACAGATTAAAATATCCAAGTACTCAAAACGAGATAACATATCTATAGATTGCGTTAGTCAATGTTCGTGACAAGGCCCCACGTTTCTGAAGGGGGTGAGGTAGATAATCCAGAAGGAGGCAATAGATGGCCGTAGATCAAAGCTGTTGTGGAGGTAGAGGCAAGTTTTAAGCGAGAAATTTGCCCATAAGGAATGTTTTGGCATCCTTTTTGAAGCGAGACAGAGAGGGGATTCTTCTGATGTCAGGAGGGAGAGAGTTCCAAATTCTAGGAGCAGCCCCTGAGAAAGCTCGGTTGTAGGTTTTTTTTTTTTTGAAAGCGTGCAGGTTGGAGCAGGAGGTCTCTGGCAGATCAGGAGTTTCTGTTTCCTCCGGAGATCACAAGTTTCTGCCTCAGATATACAGGGGAGTTCGAATATAAGGCTTTGTGCGTGATGCATGCTACTTTGAGCTGTATTCTTGCCTCCAGGGGAAGCCAGTTGAGAGCTTTCAAGTGTGGGGAAATAAGGTCGTATTTCCTCGTGCCGGTGAGTAGTCTGGCGGCTGCATTGAGGCAGGCTTTTAGAGGTGCCAGGGAGATATTGGGTAGACCCGAGAGGGTAGAACAGCCATACTCCAGTCTAGATATGACAAGCGCTTGGACTGCCATTTTTAGGTCGGGAGCGTCAAGGAAGGGTTTCAATTTCCTGAGGTAGCTCAGGTGGAATCTGGCTGATTTGGCCATTGAGTTGATGTGGTCACGCATGTTCAGGTTGCTGTCAAGGGTGATTCCCAGCGATTTGGCCGAATCCACGATGGTCGGTGGGCAGTTCAAGTCTGTGATAGCTTTGACCCATGATTTAATCTCAAGGTTGGTATTGGGCGGGGCGATCAGGAGAAATTCAGTTTTGTTTGCGTTAAGTTTGAGTTGGTTGGATGCGAGCCATTGGACGGTGTGTTCCAAAGCATTGTTCAGGGAGAGGATCTCTTCAAGAGATGAGGTTTTGATGTAGATCTGAGTGTCATCAGCGTACATATGATAGGAGATATTAGAAGTGCGTAGTACTTCGGTAAGCGGTTCTAGGTAAAGGTTGAAGAGGGTGGGGGACAGTGTTGAGCCTTGAGGGACTCCAACCGTGACCGGGGATGGTGCCGATAGGATGCCGATTATGAGGAATCTCTGGGACCGGTTTTGGAGGAAGGATCTGAACCAATCTAGAATGGTGCCATCCAAGCCCATCCTGAGTTTGAGGCGTTCAAGTAGTTTTTCATGGTTGACCATGTCGAAGGCCGAGGATAGGTCCAGGAGGATGAGGAGACAAGTTTTGCCTTGGTCAAGAGCTTGGAGAGCGTCATCAACGATGTGGAGCATAGTGGTTTCGGTGCTGTGCCATGGTCTGAATCCGGATTGGAATTCATCGAGTAAGTGGAAGTTGTTGATGTGTTGACTTAGCTGCTGCTGCACACATTTCTCCATCACTCTGGCCAAGAGGGGGATGTTGGAGATGGGTCTGAAATTGTCTGGGGAGGCAGGATCCAGCGACGGCTTTTTCAGAATGGGAAGGACTTGACCGGTTTTTAGAGGGTCCGGCATCGTGCCCTGCTGGAGAGAGGCGTTAATTATTGTAGTCCAGCTAGGAATAATGGATTGGGTGACGACAGCTAGGCACTTAGAAGGGAGCGGGTCATTAAAATGGTTATTGGGTTTTAGGGAGGATAGGATTTTGGACACTGAGTCATCGTCGTAGAGTTTGAAGTCAGACCAGTGAGCATGGTTTTTGGGTGAAACCCATAGGGGCGACGTGGCTGGAGGAGGCGGGTCAAGAGGTGTTTGAGGGTATGTGATGGATTTGAGTTCGTTTCCAAGGGCTGAGATTTTGTAGACCTGGTATATTATATGTAAGTGTTCTTTTACTAGCTATACACGCGTTACATTTTCCACATGGGAAAAATCCCTTCATCTCTTTCAGGGTTCCCATTAAATTTGGTTTCGTCTCCAGGTGACTGTGTACCAGGCAGTCTCTCAATGACCTCGCTTTTTTGAAGGTTATTTGGGGAGTAGCGGGTATGTCAGGGCCAATGACACTATCCGTCTTAAGGATGTGCCAATTTTTCTTCAATATCGTCCTAAGCTGGTTCGCGTTCTCAGAGAAAGTTGTTATCATTCTGAACGGTGTTCTGTTTTCATTTCCGCTCCTCTTGTCTTTATCTCCCAGTAGCTTTTCTCTGGGAATATTCTCAACCCTACACAGGGTTGTATTTAATAGGCCCTCATCGTAACCTCTCATTTTGAATCTATCAAAGCTTCCTTGTACTGCAATTTTGAAGTCACTGTCTTTGGTACTATTTCTTTTTAACCTTAAGAATTCTCCTCAGGGAATACTTTTTATCAGCCTAGGGGGATGACTACTCTTCGCATGCAAAGTTGAATTGCCTGCAGTAGACTTCCGATATAGTGACATGTTTAGTTTCCCCTCGGTTACACTGACCTTTAAATCAAGAAAATTGTCTCAGAGCTTACGTCCCTAATAAACTGTAAGTTTATGTCATTGTTATTCAGATTTTAATGAATTCCATCGCCAATTCTGTGGACCCACACCATACTATACATAAATCATCAATGTAGCGATGCCAAGATATTACATTGTTTATATATACTTGAAAAAGAATGAGCCTGTACCTTGCGTTCTTTGTTTAGTATACAATTTCACTAAATAGTCAAACCCATCGATTTCAGTTTGAGCAGGTATTTTATTTTAACCTTTTTATTTTCACTAGATTCTTATTTTTTGCTGCTTTTTGATCAGAAAAAAACATGTGTCTGGTCATATCAAAAATTCTAGACATAAATGTGCTATACAACATATATTTACATAAATCAGTGTGTGACTTTTACAAAAAGAAAATCTAATACATATATCACATCCAATACATATATCACAATTGTTATTCTCAATTTTAATCCTGAAACTCTTAAAGCGTCTATATTCAGTATCCCAAATCAATACAGGGGAAACTATTATTTTAGAAATCTTCTCAGATTAAATTTTATTCATTATTCCTCTGTATTTTTATGTGCCGGGTGCCTGTGCCATGAGCCGACGCGTTTCGAGTCCTGGGAGTTGAATACCAGGAATCTCATCAGGGCTTTTGAATTTTGACAGCAATGGTGGTTTCTGTAAGGTGTGTAACATAAAACGATTATTACAAAGGGCTCCTTTCTGTCTCACCTTAAATTCACCATTCTCATTATTTCTATTCGGGTTCTTTACCTGAGAATTCTTACTAATCTTCACCTTAAGGTATACGCTTCACCAAAGGACATTTAATCTCAATCACTAGGGATTCTGTTAAAAAACAGAGAGCACTGTCAGTATTGTGCATTCTCTACTGCGACATTTTAATATCTCTTTTTCCAGCAGTCGTCTCCTACCTTATCTTTGTCTTTTTATAAGGCAATTGCATCTAGTTTCCTGTAAATAAGGAAAATACTTAATCATACTTTTAAAGGGTACGATATTTTGTAATACTTCATTACCCTATATTGCGGCTTCAGCTTTTTGTACCTTATATGCTGGGCCTTTTCGCTATCAGCTTTTCAAACGCTACCTGGATCACCTCCTCTCTTGTAGCGACGCTCGCTGATTTAGATTAACTTGCGTTCTCTGCAAAAATATTACAGAACGCAATTATACATTTCAGCATTTATATATTTAGAGATAACCTTTTCTCTTCTCATTTTAAGCTTACCTATTCTCTGACTTGGTTGAACTGCAATTGGTGTCTCCTAGGTACCCTGGGAACCAATAGAAAATGATCTCTTGTTGAGCCTATGTGTCCATAATAACATTAAATGGAAACATCTGGATTTCACTAATTGCAAAACCAGAAATGCAGTATATGCCATAATTTGTTCATGTTTGAAAATATACATAGGCAAAACGAATCAACAGGTTAATACTCGAATCACACAACATAGATCGCGAATAAAGAAAAAAGTGATTACTGCACCAATGGTAGAGCATTTCATAGAGAAATCTCATGGCGAAAATGACTTCAAATGGACTGTGTTGACGGTGGTTAAAGCATCAAAATATCCTATTGATATTGATAGTGCTTTACTTCAAAAAGAAGCCTATTTAATACTTAAATATAATTGCACAATGACAGGTCTTAACAGCATGACAGAGCTATCAAAGACTTAAACTATGTCATCCAGAATGCAACACATAGGCTCAACAAGAGATCGTTTTCTATTGGTTAATATCTGAAACTACATTTCCCAGGGTACCTAGGGAGACACCATATTAGCTTGAACCTCATGGCTGAACTCCATTGCTGACCAAACGGAGGCAGAGAGGGATCAGGAGATGAAAGCAATTGCAGTTCAACCAAGTCAGAGAATAGGTAAGCTTAAAATGAGAAGAGAAAAGGTTATCTCTAAATATATAAATGCTGAAATGTATAATTGCGTTCTGTAATATTTTTGCAGAGAACGCAAGTTAATCTAAATCAGCGAGCGTCGCTACAAGAGAGGAGGTGATCCAGGTAGCGTTTGAAAAGCCGATAGCGAAAATGCCCGGCATATAAGGTACAAAAAGCTGAAGCCGCAATATAGGGTAATGAAGTATTACAAAATATTGTACCCTTTAAAAGTATGATTAAGTATTTTCCTTATTTACAGGAAACTAGATGCAATTGCCTTATAAAAAGACAAAGATAAGGTAGAAGACGACTGCTGGAAAAAGAGATATTAAAATGTCGCAGTAGAGAATGCACAATACTGACAGTGCTCTCTGTTTTTTAACAGAATCCCTAGTGATTGAGATTACATGTCCTTTGGTGAAGCGTATACCTTAAGGTGAAGATTAGTAAGAATTCTCAGGTAAAGAACCCGAATAGAAATAATGAGAATGGTGAATTTAAGGTGAGACAGAAAGGAGCCCTTTGTAATAATCGTTTTATGTTACACACCCTTACAGAAACCACCATTGCTGTCAAAATTCAAAAGCCCTGATGAGATTCCTGGTATTCAACTCCCAGGACTCGAAACGCGTCGGCACATGGCACAGGCACACGGCACATAAAAATACAGAGGAATAATGAATAAAATTTAATCTGAGAAGATTTCTAAAATAATAGTTTCCCTGTATTGATTTGGGATACTGAATATAGACGCTTTAAGAGTTTCAGGATTAAAATTGAGAATAACAATTGTGATATATGTATTGGATGTGATATATGTATTAGATTTTCTTTTTGTAAAAGTCACACACTGATTTATGTAAATATATGTTGTATAGCACATTTATGTCTAGAATTTTTGATATGACCAGACACATGTTTTTTTCAGATCAAAAAATCAGCAACAAATAAGAATCTAGTGAAAATAAAAAGGTTAAAATAAAATGCCTGCTCAAACTGAAATCGATGGGTTTGACTATTTAGTGAAATTGTATACTAAACAAAGAACGCAAGGTACAGGCTCATTCTTTTTTCAAGTATATATAAACGGCCCTGCCTGTGCCTTGCCCCATGGGCCTAACTCCTTTTTTTCTGAAGATATTACATTGGCCATCTACACATCATTGTCCGGCGATCTGGACACCTGCTTCTCCCACTAGCCCACAAACAAGTTTGTGTAGCTGGGGGCGAAGCAGGTGCCCATCGCTGTTCCAGAGATCTGCCTATAGTAATCTTCTCCGAACACAAAGATATTATTCGTCAGGCATAACTCAGTAAATTGCAATAGCATTTTGTTATACTCCGCAAATTTTAGTGATCTTTTTGACAAAAAATAACTTACAGCCTGGAGACCATGGTCATGATTAATGCAAGTATATAAACTTGTAATGTCTAAGACAATCAATTTATAGCTGGTATCCCAATGCAGTGCTTCCATGCGACAAAGAAAGTCCTTTGAGTCTTTGATGTACGGTGTTAGCTCGGTCACAAATTTGAATAAAAAATAATCGATAAATATGGACAAGTGTTCTGTCAGGCTACCCTGTGATGGCACAATAGGTCTTCCTGGCGGTTTTTTACAGTTCTTGTGAATTTTGGGGTTATGATGAAAGGTTGGAACAATTGGATTGAGGCATCGGAGGAAGAGATAATTGTCCGTATCCAACATCAATTTATCATACCAGATTTATATCAATTCGTGATATTGTGATATGCTTTCTCGATAGATTTCTTTCGTTATTTTCTTGTAGCAAGTTTCATCCGAAAGTTGCCTGTGGGCTTCCGCGCAATATTGTTCTCTGGTCTGGAGAACAATATTACCTCCTTTGTCTGAAGGTTTACATATGATCGACGCATCATTTTTCAAATTAGTCAAGGCTTTTTGTTGCTCTTTTGTTACATTGTACTCTCGCCTTTTTCTTGTTTTTGTTCTTAATATCAAAAGATCTTTATTAACAGCCTCCGAGAAGACGTCTATGGCATCCATCGGTAATTGAGGTAGAAACTGTGATGTTGGCTTGAAAGGGCTAAAGTCCTTTTCTTGTTCTATCCCTAGCTTGACAGTTCTTTCCACAATATCTGATGTTAGTTTTTCTTCCTCGTTGTTATCCATTCTCAATGCCTCCATATCTTCCAAGGCTGCTAGATCTTCGCCAGTTAATGCGTCTGTTACCATATGTTTTCTTTGCGGTTTTACTGGTTTGATGATATTGGGTTTCAATTTAAAGTATTTGTGTAACTTTAATTTTCTTATCATTTTGAGGAGATCGATTCTAATCTGTTAGAAGGACAGAAAGTGAGGCCTAACCTTAACACTGACTCTTCATTAGTTGTTAGTATCTTAGGTGTAAGGTTTATAATGGTAACATTTTCTACTTCCATTTGTTGCCTCTCTTGCTGCGCGTTATTCTTGGTGACATGTTTGTTTCTCTGGTTCCAGCCGCCCCTTCTTGTTTTTCTGTTGCCCTCTCCGGTGGTCTGCTCTTTCCTCCTCTTAACCACGTTTGACGCATCAGTCGAAATTCCTCCTGAAAAGGAGTCTTCCTTTGTTGTTCCATCGAGGTGCTGGCACTGTCATCCCCTGAAGACTCATTACCCGTCACATCTGATTCTGATGTTTCAACCCGTTCTGCTGCAGAAGTTGTCTTTTTCGCTGTCAGTTCCCTTCTTGGTCCATCAAACTTTTTTGCGAAGGTTAAGACTCAACCTTGTGCGTAATCACGCTCATCTCTCTCGAATTTTTCTTGCTTTCTTTGCTTTATTTTTAGTTCGTACTTCATCAGACGTTTCTTCATCTGTTCCCTCAATTACTCTATTTTTGTTT
The DNA here is from genome assembly GCA_963921515.1 of Calotriton arnoldi. Lineage (NCBI taxonomy): Eukaryota > Metazoa > Chordata > Amphibia > Caudata > Salamandridae > Calotriton > Calotriton arnoldi. Next base: position 2,488,428 of record CAWUFW010000914.1, on the reverse strand, counting down.
TGTCCTCATCTTTTTCAATTTCACTTTCCAACTTTTCAATGTCCTGCAGAGCTTTGTCCCTGTCACTCCAGGCGAACTTTACTAGTATCACTAGCATGCCTTTGCTGGATTGGGCAGTATGCTCCGCCCATTCTTCTAAAAGTTGTGGGTCAGGGTTCTCATATGCGGGAATAGTGTATATTCATAATCCCCTCGGAACCCGATCTACATCGATATAACTCCCTAGGGAGGTCGCCTCCCACCACTTTCTCATTTCGCGTTCATACACCCTCTCAAGTGCGACAAATTTTGATGTTAAATTTGTGGATACATTGACTTGATAGCTAATGTATAAATGAAATATAGATTCATTTATTTGGTTATTTGTGTACTGTTCAGGATATATGAGAGGTATTAATTACGGGATGAATTATGAACCGTGGCATTGCGATACCTATGATCATTTATATCGTCATTCTATGCTCAGCAATAATTTTGTTAGCTGTAGCTGTAATGTGTGGAGATACTGATACACGGTGGTAAACTTTTTAAGAAAATGTACAAAAGCAATAACTGTAAGAGTCAACGGTCGATTTATGCCCTTGGGATACTGCACTAACATGGCGGGCCCATCGAATTAAGCGTTGCATAGTCCATCAGTAAGGTCTATGTTTACCCATTACGAGGGTAATGATAATAATGATGACATTTCTATGAAAGAAGGTTTTGTTGATACACAAAAAAAAACACAAACATTTTTTTTTTAAAAGAATCACGTGTAACAATGATGTTAATATCATGCCGATTTACGGCTAAATGGTACAGCAAAATAACGGTACAAAGAACATGGTTTGAATGAATTGGGGCCATGAATACGTAAAGAGTATCCATACTAATATGGCGTCCGTGCTCTCAAGATAATGAGTAGTCCGTTGTTGTTGTTTGATAACATCATGTGACAAACACTGAGATTTTCTTTAAAATACACCATCTTTTTGGCGCGCTTGTCAAACATTGAAGTAAGGCACTAGCCGAAATGTGTCATGTTTGCTCCTGCATAAACGGATGGAAATAACCCCCCGAGAGTGCTTTTTTTCTCGTATACATTGTGAGGAGAAAAGGGAGCGCAAATAATTTTTTTGCGGATGGATCTCCGCGATTACAGCACCCGTCCGGGAGTGCTCTGGCAAGGTGTAATGGAGCGTGGATATATATATATATATATATATATTCACTGAAAAAACCATAGGTTTTAGGGACAGTTATAGTTAGTTGGACATTTCACTCGTACAAAACCCGTGAAATTCCCCGTTATAGTTAGTTCAGCTAACTATAACTCGCGCCCCGCAATGCACTGCTGATGACGTCACATATTACATCACTCATGACATGGTCAGTGACATCACTGATGACATCACTGATGACATCTCAAATGACATCACTGATGACATCATCCAGTGACTGTGTGTTTCTGTAAAGTTTAAATATTTTTAATATATATAGGAAAAGACGTATTGAAGAATGAGTGTGTGTGTAAGTGTCTGTATGGATGATTTAGTAGGTGCGTGACTGACTCTATAAGTGAGTGATTTAACGTATCTTACTGAATGCATGGGTTAGTGACTAAACTGGGTGAATGTCTGTATCCGTCTGTCTGTTGCTGTGTAAGTGGCTGCATGGGTTTGTGAATAGCTACATGAGTGTCTATATGAGTTATTGATTGGTTGTCTGAGTATCTGTATGGGTGCCTGAGTGTTTGTGTGGGTGGGGTGTGTGCGACTCTGTGCATAGATGTGTGAGTGGGTGATTCACTGGGTGGATGGTTTCAAGAGTGCATCTGTGATAGACTGTATGGGTGGGTAAGTGTGTGTAAGAGTGTGTTAGTGAGTGAATGTATGTCCCAGTGGTACATGTGTGAGTAACTACATATGTGAAAGCCAGTATATATGTGTGTTGGAGTATATAAATAGCTATAAGCGAGAGTGAGTGATTGTGATAGTGGCTGTATGGATGAGTGTGTGCTTGTATCAGTGATTGTATAAGAGCGTAACAATGTGCTAGTATTTGTATGATTAAGTGAGCTGGTGTGTGTATAACTGTATAGGTGAGTAAATGGCAGTGTGTTTAATTATTTGCATGACTGACTAGGTGTGTGAGTACCTCTATGGATGAGTGGCGGTGTTTGAGTGTCTATATAGGAGTAAGAGTGCATATGATAGTCCTGTACTGAGTGACCATAAGTATGAGTGACTGTACGGGTGAGTGAGTGGATGTGTGTGTGTAGACCTAAGAATCAGTGAGTGGGTATGTAGTTATTGGTGTTGGAGTGTCTATAGTTTTGCGAATGGCAGTCTGTAATTTAGATTGGGTGTATCAAAGGTTATATTAGGGTGTGAGGAGCTGCATCAGATTATCATGTGGATGATGTCATCAGTGATGTCATTTGAGATGTCATCAGTGATGTCATCAGTGATGTCACTGACCATGTCATGAGTGATGTAATATGTGACGTCATCAGCAGTGCATTGCGGGGCGCAAGTTATAGTTAGCTGAACTAACTATAACGGGGGAATTTCACGGGTTTTGTACGAGTGAAATGTCCAACTAACTATAACTGTCCCTAAAACCTATGGTTTTTTCAGTGAATTTCAAAGGTTTTTAAATGCTAATTTGTAACTATAACATATCTGAAACCTATGTTTTTTTCAGTGAATTTCAAAGGTTTTTTAAATGCTAATTTGTAACTATAACTGTCCCTAAAACCTATGGTTTTTTCAGTGAATTTCAAAGGTTTTTTAAATGCTAATTTCTAACTATAACGTGTCTGAAACCTATGGTTTTTTCAGTGAATTTCAAAGGTTTTTTAAATGCTAATTTGTAACTATAACGTGCCTGAAACCTACGGTTTTTTCAGTGAATTTCAAAGGTTTTTAAATGACATTTTTTAAATGTATTAATTTTTATATTAATTTTTTTCATACTGATTTACTACATTTTTAGAAACAATTTCTTTTACATATTTTATTTTTAAATTACATTGTAATTACATTATACATTACATTACAAAAAATACTTTCTCAGAATGAATTACTTTAGTTTAAATACTTAGCACATAGGCAATAGACTTTTAAGTACAGTAGTTACAGTTGTTGCAATGGGCAACACATTTTCAAACACAATGCAACATTCAGCTCAATGTGAATTTCTAGTTAAACGCAATTAGTTACTTTATGGATTACTTTTCTAACCACAGGACTGGATCCTAGATTCAGTCCTGGGACATCTCCTGTAAACAGTTGAGTAAAAGCGTTTTGGTTACAGTCGTGATTTTTAAGGAATATTATTGTATTTTAAAAGTTGACACTTAGAAACTTTTCCTCATAGAATCACCAATGTTATCCTATGGAAGGAAATTCACTTAGCAGGTAAAAACTGTTATCGTTACTTTTTCTTACTCAGTGTTGGATCCTGGATCCAGCACTGGTGCATCTCCTGTAAACAGTTGAAAAAATGTGTTTAAGTCATACAGGCGATTTTTAAGGAATATTTGTAGTTTGTGAAAATCGACACTTTGAAACTTTTCTGCTGAAAACCAGACAATGGATTCCTATGGAAGAAAAGATAAGTTACTGGTAAGTACGGTTAAAATTACTTTTCAGGGTCAGTGCTGGGCTAAAAGATGCAGCACTGGGTTCTCTCCTGATAACAGGTGAGTAAATCGGAATTCGTATTTCGGCTGATTTTAGAAGAATAATTTAAAGTTCCAAAACTCCACACTTAGAAGAATTTTCAAGTGAAACCAGTCAATGTTAGCCTATGGAAGGAAATTCAAGTTACTGGTAAGTACGGTTAAAATTACTTTTCAGGACCAGTACTGGGCTGAAAGATGCAGCACTGAGGTCTCTCCTGATAACAGGTGAGTAAATCAGAATTCGGATTTCGGCTGATTTTAGAGGAATATTTGTATGTTTCAAAAATCAACACTTAGAAACTTTTTAAGCAAAAAGCAGGCAATGATATCCTATGGAAGGAAATTCAAGTTACTGGTAAGTACGGTTAAAATTACTTTTCAGGATTAGTACTGGGCTGAAAGATGCAGCACTGAGGTCTCTCCTGATAACAGGTGAGTAAATCGGAATTCGTATTTCGGCTGATTTTAGAGGAATATTTTAAAGTTCCAAAACTCCACACTTAGAAGAATTTCCAAGTGAAACCAGTCAATGTTAGCCTATGGAAGGAAATTCAAGTTACTGGTAAGTACGGTTAAAATTACTTTTCAGGACCAGTACTGGGCTGAAAGATACAGCACTGAGGTCTCTCCTTATAATAGGTGAGTAAATCGGAATTCGTATTTCGGCTGATTTTAGAGGAATATTTGTAGGTTTCAAAAATCAACACTTAGAAACTTTTTCAGCAAAAAGCAGGCAATGATATCCTATGGAAGGAAATTCAAGTTACTGGTAAGTACGGTTAAAATTACTTTTCAGGACCAGTACTGGACTGAAAGATACAGCACTGAGGTCTGTCCTTATAACAGGTGAGTAAATCGGAATTCGTATTTCGGATGATTTTAGAAGAATATTTGCACAATGGTGAAGGGAGGGGCGGGCCTGAGGTGACATCTGTGCAACGCGCCCGTGGCGCGTTTTAAGTTGGGGGATTAAGTCCCCTTGAATCCTGAGGGTCCCTAGGGGCCAACTAGCCCACCAGGAACCTCCAATATGCGCCAGGGGGCTGCGTTGCAGAGACGTGTAGATAGGCCACACCCCTTTTACACCTCTCTGCAACGCAGCTCTGTGGCGCTTTCTGGATGTACCTGTTGGGCTAGTTGGCCCCCAGGGACCCTCAGGATTGAAGGATTTAATCCTCCAACTTAAAACGCGCCACGGGGCGCGTTTGCACAGATGTCACCTGAAGCCCCGCCCTCCCCTTCACCACTGTGCAAACGCGCCCGTGGCGCGTTTTAAGTCGGGGGATTAACTCCCCTTGAATCCTGAGGATCCCTGGGGGCCAACTAGCCCAACAGGTATATCCAAAAAGCGCCACAGAGCTGCGGTGCAGAGAGGTGTAAAAAGGGGCATGGCCTCTGTACACCTCTCTGCAACGCAGCCCCTGGCGCATACTGGAGGTTCCTGGTGGGCTAGTTGGCTCCCAGGGACCCCCAGTATTCAAGGGGAATTCGTTCCCCTCTGCAAACGCGCCAGGGGCGCGTTTGCAGAGTGGTGAAGGAAGGGGCGGGGCCTGCGGGCCCGATCTTTTTTTTCTTTTTTTTTGTCCCCTGAAGGGGGCTGTGTGGCCCCCTTCCTTTTTCCTGTTTTTGGGCCCTGGGGACCCCATCCCCCAGGGCCTTACCCCTTTTTTTAAATTAAATTTAAAAAAAAAAAAACGGGAAGGGGGCCGCGTGGCCCCCCTTCCCTGGGCCTGTATTGGTCCCGGGGACCCCATCCCCCGGGGCATGGCCTCGATTTTTTTTTTTTTCTTTGGAGAGGGGCTGCGTGGCCCCCTCCTCAGGCCATTTAAGGCCCCGGGGACCCCATCCCCGGGGCGGCCTTTCCGTTTTTTTTTTTATTTATTTTTTTATTTTTTGGGGAGGGGGCCGCGTGGCCCCCTCCCGAGCCACTACTTGCCCCGGGGACCCCATCCCCCGGGGCTGGCCCTCTCCATTGGGGACTGTGGGGGGGTCCCCAATCCCCCCACAGTCCCGCCGGCTCCCCGCGTCCCTTGAGAGCCGGCATTGCTTTTCCACATGGGGAGCTGCTAAGATGCCATAGCAAACTACAGTGTCCCGGGGGTAGGCACCCCGGGACACTGCAGGAGCCGGCCCTGGGGGTGGCGGTCCCCAGGGCCATCAAGGGCTCCAGGAGGGGGCCGCGCGGCCCCCTCCCTTAAATTGCACAGCCCCGGGAGGTGGTGGTCCCCGGGGCTCTGGGGGTCCGTAATGGACCCCCACATTTATTTTGTAAGTGCCCCGGGGAGGTGGTGGTCCCGGGGCGTGTGGGGGCTGGAGCCCCCCACACCTTATTTATTTAAAAAAGAAGCCCCGGGGGTGGCGGTCCCCGGGGCTGCGGGAGGGCAGGAGAGCCCTCCCGCACCATTTTTTATAAAGCCCCGGGGTGGCGGTCCTCGGAGCTTGGGGGGCCCTTTGAGTCCCCCCATACAAACAATATACCCACCCCCACCATGCCCCCGGGACTTGGGCCACCCGGGGGCAAATTTTTTTTTTTTTCGGCAGGGTTCGCGCACCCTGAGCGCATTTTGCCGATTTTTAAAAAAAAAAATTATTTTTTGCCCAGGGGTCCTTGTGGGACCCCTGAGCAAACCTAGGGGTCAGGGTGTTTCTACCCTGCCCCCTTTGTGCGCTTTGCGCACTTGTTTCTGTCCCTCGGTTCTACCGAGGGACAAAATGGCTGCCAACATTTCCTGAATCGGAATGTTGACAGCCAGCTGACAGCCAATTAACATGCAGCTCGTGATCGGGACGGTGCGCACAGGGTGCGCTGAGGTACGTGAACCCTATCTCGGCCATAGATATATCTATCTTTTTACTTTTGATTTTCTCAGCAACTACTGAACGGATTTACACCATTTAACAAAAGGGTTCTTTCTGAACCAAGAACTACCTCTTTGCCAAATTTGGTGTAATTCCGTTCAGCAGTTCGGGCTGTAGCCGTGTCTAAAGTTTCCTATGGAAAATTGCATGGGGAAAACGCGTTTTGGGACCCCCTTTTTTCTCGGCCCCCGCTTGACAAATCCCCCCGAGACTTTCAGGGTAGGAGCGGACCGGAGCGCCCCACAAAGTTTGAAAATTTTGCGAAGATACGTCAACCGGCAAGAGAGTTATTTCAAATAGAATGTCGCGGATTTCCTATGGATAATAGGTTGTAACTATAACTATCTACTGGCGACCGCCAGTAGATAATATATATATATATATGCTGCGCTCTGGGTCAGGAAAGATCAACATCTGTTTATTTCATCAGGCTACACCAGACAGGACACGTTTCAGCTGCGCAGCAGCCTTGATCACCTGAAGAGCGCTATTTTGTGAATGGTATATATGCACTTACAAGTGTAGACATAGACAAAATACTACAACAACACAATATCCTAAAATAAAATAAAGTGAAATAAATGCTTGGGGTGATTGTATAATGTCTACGAAATTATCATGTTTCTTTTAGTATTAAAAACCTGTTGCCTTTCTGAGGTAAATACATTGAGTATTACATACCACTAGACATTATCCAATATAATATTTTCTTTTTTAAAACGCATTAATGGTACACCAAATTCAGTGCTTGGACTGAGATCGCATTTTAAGCTGAATAAGCAACATGCATTTTGTACGCGCCATTGAAATGCAACCCCGAGCGGACGACCTAGTTCCTTTATAATTCAGTGCACTTAATGGTTGCAACAATTATACCAGCGCTCTGGATTATCAAATACCAACAACATCATGCAAGGGTTTTTAAACATTTAGGGTCAGATGTACGGCCGTTTTTGCGGTCGCTAAAGGGAAATCGACCCGTTCGGACCGCAAAAAACGGTGGTGGTATGTACAAACGCTATTTTGCGAGTCACTGACTCGCAAAATAGCATTTGCGACTCGCTATAAGGAAGGGGCGTGCCAAGGGCGTCCCTTCCTAATAGCAAGTCCAAATGGCGAGTACCAAAACACTTGCAGTTTACCACCTACTTCAAGTAGGTGGTAAACCACTCCCAAACGGGAAGGGGGTCCCCAGGGACCACTGCCTGCCCTCAAAAAATGAAACTGAAAAGTTTAAGGAAAACTGATTTATTTAAAAAGCACTAGTGGTAATGGGGTAATCTAGTATCCCTCAGCACCTGGGTATTAGTCCCTGCGACTTTCAGCATTCGTCGCCAGGATGCCTTTTGAAATCACGCACATTTCTGGGTTGAAACGTCGACGTGTCTCCATGTCATGTCCGCCAGTTCCCTTGCCCTAAGGTTGAAATAATTATCACCAGGGCATCTAAGGAGAACAGAAATTATTATTAAAGGACAGACTGATATACTCTCTGTATATATGTATATATGAAAAATTCTTGTTGCTTACATTGATATTTCCACTGTGTCACCCTGTTTAACCTAATTCACGTATGTCACCTTTTTCACCACTATTGATAAATAACTACATGAATGACAGCCATATATGCTCAAATATTTTGTATAAAATAATAAGCTATCATTGAAATTTACACTTTATGTGTCATTTTATTAAGATGATGTGGGGTGTTACTTTGGAACTCTTTAGAGTCCAAGATGAGTTAATTAACTGAAAACTTTTTGTTCAACATGATCGACGAAGTAATCGTTTGAACCGACAGCATCCACTGTAGAATTCTTATTTTAAGAGCAGTCACAGACATGGTGGTCTGCTGACCCCAGCAGGCCACCATCCCTGGGAGTGCTAGCCATTCCCAATGGGGTCGCAAATTGAGCTTGCCTCATGAATATTGATGAGGCATGCAATTTGCGACCCCATTGGGAATCGCAAACAGTGTCTGAGACACTGTTGTACATTCACTTTAGCGAGTCGCAATTCAACGCAATTTGTGACTCGCTAAAGTGAATGGTCGTGCATCTGGCCCTTAGAACTTACTCCTGTTTCACGCTAAAATAGTCTCTGACCTTATATTAAACATTGATTGTCCCCAGCATTCCGTTCTATGAGAAATGCACTGTTGTTCTAAAAAAAAAAAAAACGCACTTTTGCATTCCTAAATTGAAAGTCTCGACCTCAGTTCGTTTCAATCCATATAATGCGTGACAACATAACAACATAACTACAGTCCATTGTTGCTTGATGGGAAAACACAAAACAGCTGATGACAACAGTCAATGCAGTCTATTAAACCATGGCTAAGTAAAATACTTCTCCAAAGTTGTCTCATGATATGATAAGCAGACATGCTTGTTTTAAATACGGCTTCATTACCACATGTTGAATAAAACTGCATAGTCCTCCCGCTGCTTAACCGCGACATACAGGAGTCAGTATATATGCGTGGTGTTAACATGGATACCTTTATGCACGCAACTATCTGGGTCCGTGTTCGTCTTTGCCTTGAAATTTGGATGTTCTGAGACGGAGTTCTTTGCATATATATATATATATATATGGTCTATGTAATGATTTCCGTGTTTTTTCTCTATTTTTGTTTATTTTATTTGTTTTTTCTAGTTATATAATGTATTCCCTATCATTGGATTTTTACCCGGAAGTCACAAAACCATTGTTAAGAATATTGAAGAAATTGCTTCTTTCACAAGAAAAACGTTTATCGAACATCTTGGACAATTGGATGCAAGTAACAAGCGGAGTTTCATTGATGCCTTTCTTGTCAAACAGAAAGAGGTACTGTAACTCATGTTTATTGTGGAAGATTTCTACGTATTTATAACCTTCAAATCATGTGTGATATTTGTTTTAAGTGATAAAAATTACATGGGGGGGATGCAAGTGGTAATGTTTAGAAGTGCCACTTCCATCATAGAACTTTTTCTTTTGACTGTCCAAGTGCGACTTTTACTATCAATTATAGAGATTTTGCTGTGTTATGCCACATTCATGTCAACCTCTCTGCCTTCTTCTATTTTACGGTATATTAATTGTTCTACTCCTTCTTTCCCAATTATTGCCTTTAGAATCCATGCACACCTATCAGGTATCCCTCTTAAATTTACCTTACAGGCCTTTCACCGTTGTTACCTAAGCAAATATGTTGCTTATACAATGTGGATTTTCCTGTTAGTGTCAGTACAGTCCTTATTTCATTAAACACACAGAGGTGGGTATTGCTTACTTTCTTGTCTGTGTTATAAATAGCTGTTAACTAGCAATTTTTCCCAGAGATTCTAGGAAGGAATCAAGCAATGAGATCACACATCAGTAACCAATAATTAATCTTCTCTGGAGAGCGCACACTCCACTGCTAACCACATTATCTCTTTTTTGGGCTAAAGTCACCTATTAATGTTCCTGGAATAGAGGAAACTAACCTATGAGTAAAAACAAAGCCAACACAAATATTATGCCCTTTTGGAGCTAGATTTGGTGTTGACTTCTCACATTATTGTCCAGAGCATGACAGGAGCAGTTAAAGAAGTATGCAAATAATATGTAGCATAGATGTGGAATAATAATAATAATAATCACTGTGTCTTAAACAAAACCAGGACTTTGCTGGCACTTCCTATTAGAATAATCTGTAGTTTGTGGCAATGCCTAAAGCTCCTACTGTGCTTGGGTTAAGCATATGGACAATCATCATAGAAGATAGCATCTAGATGCCAATCTGCTGATCTGAGAGCGTCTTCTCCATTAACTCCAGACAAATAAAAAACCTTAGATGGCAAAGCTTCACACAAATAACAAGTCCATAATAAAGAGGGAACGCATGATCCATTTGATGAAAAGCGCCAGTTTTAGACAGAATGAAACACCGTGGGGTTCAAGGAAAATAATGTATAATTGTGAAGAAGAGCATTCTCATGGGTTCAAGTTAGTCTCAAATACATTTAGACATGTTCTAACACTTAGTTCACAGTGATCTGCAGTTCAATGATATTCCACATTCATTCTATCAAGCTTTTGATATTTAGAAGACTGTGAAAGAAACTTTACAAGGAGAGCTCTATCTAGCTATAATATTAGGATTTCTAGCATTATATACTCTTTTGAAGGAAATCAAACACAAAACCATAGTCAATTTGATTATATTTTTTCATTATATGGACACAGTCAATTTGATGGTAAACTTGCATTATATGGTCAAGAGTAAACAAGTTAAATGCTAGTCTCAGAGTGCATTAAGATTATCTGTGGCTAGGAGGTTTTATTACTACAATCTATTGGAAAGGATTTTTTCCAACTGGTCCACCATCTACCCTAAAAGGAAGAATAGAAATGATAAACTCTTCTGTAATATTCTGTAGACTATATGTAGAATATTTCCCTGATTTGTTGAATATTTAGAATATTTCCCTATCATTTACTAGGGTCACTAGATTGTTAGCACAGACACTAGCAAGTTTACCGCAGAGGTCTAATCTGCTGAACAAGCTTGACATTCCTGTCCAGGAACTAGCTATACGAAGTCATTTAGTTGTATATGTTTACCTCAGCTATCCCTAGTGACTTTCAATCCTGGCTGAAATTTTAGCTTCCTAACAAATGTTAGGGAACCTTAAGGTTCACCTAAAACCCTCCCTATCATGAGGGATAGATTACCCAATTGTGACCCTCCCCTTTGGGATTCGTCACAGATAAAGAGAAAATCATAGAATAATCGACTGACAAATTCAACAATGTTGTAAACCACTCCTAGGATTACCAAATCCAAAATAGGGCCCATGGTCCAGTTGAAGAAACACCATAACTGTTAATTGGGAAAGTGTGGAAAGAGATATATTGCTGATGGATCAATAAAGAAATCCATTTGACTAAAAAAGAATGACACTACTTAGGGGCCGATTCCGATTCGGGCAGGAAATCTCTCCGACCGAGCCGGACCCGGAGAGATTTCCGACCGAACCGGACTCCAGCAGCCCGACCGAACGAGTACGATGCGTACGTATGCTATCGGACTCGATTCGGTCGGACTCCCATTGAAGTCAATGGGAGCCGGTCGTACAACGCGTACACGGGCTCCCATTGACTCAATGGGTACGTCGCGAACAAGGGCGCCCCCTACAGCGGGTACGCATCGATGCGACTCGCACCGTACATGCACGTGTAGGGGGGACCCATGGGTCCCCCCTGTGTGCGACTCGCGCGGCTACGCGTGCAGGGGGGTCCGACACGGACCCCCAAAGTCCGGCTCCGACTGCTCTTTGGAGCCGGACGGCGCGAGTCGGTCGGACTGTTCGAGGCGCGCATCGTACTTGCTCGGTCGGGGAACGTCTCCATTGCGCGGTGCGAGTCGTGTCCGTGCGAGTCGGTCGGAGGGTTCGGACGCGCGAACGAGTCGGTCGGCGATTTCGCGTACGCTCGCATCGTACTCGCTCGCCCGGACGCATGTACGAATCGGTCGGAAACGAGGCCTCCGAATCGGATCCGGTAAAGCCGAATCCGATTCGGTGCCCTACCGGCCGAGATCGGAATCGGCCCCTTAGTGTAATTTAGGCAGTTCCTGGAGTTTAAGTCTACTAGTGTATTCTTTATTACCAGAATATAACCTGCTTGAACTGGCATATTATGAACTCCAAAATCTATTTTAACGATTCTTCCAAGTGTTTGGACTTCATTCCTCCAAAATGGTTTATATACATAACTGCTGTCAGATTATCCATATGAAGAAGAATTAAACAAGTGACCTTGGAGTTTTTCAAAACCTTACAATTGCAAAAGAACCTAAATGCACTTTTATCAATGTATGTGCAGAGTACACTTTCCTGTGGCACATTCCTCCAGGTGAGAACTGGCTAGATCTTACCCTACACTATTGTCTGGCTGGCAGTCAAGACCATGGACTGTAGTGAACACCGCCCTGTCATTACAGGTATCTAGATGGTCTGTTTAAGTTTGGACTGAGCCTCTACATCTGAAGGAATATTTTCAAAGGTAAATAGTCTTCACCTTATTGTGCATATGTTTAGCTGCTGTGTGGTCCAATAGTATAAGAGGAGTGGAAAGATTGTTTCAATATTTGAGAATAAAAGATCCAGGAGTCTAGCTAGATGTTGCAGAGAAATTAAAGAGAATCACCCTGATTTAGATTCCCTCATTTATATAGTCTGTATTATCTACAGAAGCTGAAGGTCTGAGTTTACCTTGAGCCAAAAGAGACACAGCCATTTTATCTTTCTTTGCAAAACTAACTAGTCATGTACTATGAATAAAATATTTCCCTTGTGTATGATAATCTAAATATCTTGTGCTCAAAGGGTAATTGTCTCTAGTTTTCAGTGTGGCGTAAAGTACCAAGCACTTGTAGATAGACCAAAAGGGAACCTGTATTACATTAAGTCACATCATACCACTGAACTTCAAGGTTTTTTTTTCATGTTGTGGACATATTAGTATTGTGAGATATGCAGCTTGAAGATACCAATTTGCCACCCAATCTACCAGAGGAAGGGAACCCATGAGCTGATTTATCATTTCAGTTTTGAAATCATGATTAACAGAAAAAACATTGACTTCCCAAGATTTATTATTGGATTCATCTTTTGGTTTTAGAACTAGAAAAATAGTATTTAGACCAAGGAATAAATAAATATGTGCTCCATATCACCTTTCTGCATAATCCATAATACCTCATAATTCACTAGATGCTTTCTTGGAAAATGTAATGGGACATAGTAATGTCCACTGGAGAGGAACAGAATAATATTCAATTTGAATTTGAATCTCTGGACAGTTTGAAGAATTCATGGGTATGCCTTTGTCTCCTGTGAGTTTTAGGGATACTTAGCTAACCTGCATGTGATACCAAGAGGTCTAGAATGTGGGGTTCTAACATCCAAAGCAAAAGCCATTGCTTTTTTCCTTCATCCTTGAGCTCAAAACCTTTGCTCAGTATTGGGAAATAGTTGAGAGCCATAGACTTGCGTCTGAATTCTAGCAACTGAACTGCAAGTAGAACCTGGAATTAAACTGGATATAGCCAGTAGAGTGACCCCTACCTTGACCAACCAGAAAAAAAAGGTGAGGGCATAACTTTTATTTCAACAACGTCTGTGCTTTGTCAAAAGGACTAAAACAGAGGCATATTTTCCATTCACTAAGTTTGGGTAGGAAAATTATCTTCTTCAGGATAATATCTAGCATAACCATCACTTTATCAGTTAAAGTTGGACAAGAAAAGGGCATTTTGATCTTAGAGTATTACAGAATGTGTTTATCCAAAGTAGTCTTATTTTGGTGTAGATATGTAACTCCTACGTATTTTACCAGAGTAATTTCTGAATAATTATAATGTAATAGGAAGGATGGATCAAACATTGGTTCTTTGGTCTACCTCATACTGACAGAGGTTGCTTTCAATCGATCTATCTGCTACTCATAACCCTGTTAAATATGTAAGTATACCTTGTTAAAAAATCAGGTGTGAGGGGCTTTTAGACTTACTTTTTGTGTTCTATTCTTTAATAGCCATTCAATCTTTTAATTTTCAAAAATCATCCATGGTCTTTATATCAACTTTCATCATAATCCTTAATCAATTAATTTTATTTCTTGATTTGATTCTTGAAGCACCCAGAACCCTCCGTAACTTTTTTCATGGAATACATGTTGCTTCCTCAGGGCTGTGAAGCATAAAAAGACTGTATCCATTCAAATGATCACGAACAAAGAAATATACAGTAAATATGTTTTCAAAGATTTTGAAAATCATAAAATCAATACTTGTTTTTAATATAACATTTCTAGAAATTGGTTTGTCAGTAGAATGAGTGTGACAAGCAATACCAGGGCTTCACAAGTAATCAAGCCAAAAGCTAATATGTATCTTTCCGGTCAGGAAAGGGAATGCGAACTAACTGATAACTATGATGTCCTCAATTATTTCAGCATTAAAGTGGCACATCATTAAAATCTCGGAATCTATTATAATTGTGCTCAGTTTCTCAGTAAACAACACCTACATTCTAACTTGTGGAAACATAGTGACCATGGTGCCCACATTGTCATACTATAACTATTTAGGAAGAATATGTCTTAACTACTAATATACCCGTATACCACAGAATTGTTCCTAATACACCCCATTTTTCAAATAGTTAAAAATCAATGTTGTAAAAAACGTATTTGCGTCATTTATCAAAACATGTTTCAAGCATGCAGTCATTTTCTTTATTCAGTTTTTTTAAATGGCCTGATGTGCCTTAGATCTTAAGCACAAAAAATAAGGAATTATTTAGGAAAAATAGGTTCCTAGTGATAACCCCAGAAATTATTTTTCATATATGTGTTCTGCCATTCAAATCAATTAAATTCAAATCATCTTTATTCGGCTGCAGTGCAGCCATAAAAGTACAGCTTAAAAACAGTAAAATGCATAAAACCACATTAAACCAAAAAATGATTATAAAAATACGCTGATATTCACAGTTAAGGTAATCCTGTGCAACCTAGAAATAACATCTAGAGAAAGATGTCTAATTTAGGTGCTGTGTGCTTCAGAACACTAATACAGTGCATTAAAGTGAGCTTAAGCTCTGACAATTAAAAAGTTGCAACAATACTTATTTGGACAAGAAAAAGAAAACAATTTAGTCAGGGCACATTGATAATCTACAGTGTACAACAGCCCTTAAAAATAAGCTCACATAAAAGCATATTTCATCATCAAGAAGTTGTTTCAAAAAAGCAATGACTGAATACTATGCGTCTGGATTTGATCAAGGGCATTACAAACCTTTTGGTGTATTTTTGATAAAAAACAAAAAAATATGAAATGAGACATTGACTGTTTAAAAATATTATTGCAAGTGCACACACGTGATTCAAGGTTGTGTTGGAAACCTAGGGGGAAACAAAGTAAGTATTTTATTGTGTCCGAAACAAAGCATTCCCATCATCCTCTCCCACCATACAAGTAATGACTGAGGGTATTGTTGTGATTCAGGAGAAGGTTAGCTGAAATTGAGACCGTTGATAATTCTACGCTTATCCTTTTCTTCCGGGCATTGTTTAACAATAAGGGTCAGACTTGCTTCCTACACAATGTTACACAAGTCAAAATCTGTGGATGCTTGCTGAAGGCCAAAGGCAGTAAAATATTTTTCCACAAATGCTAGCTACAGGATGTCAAGTCCTTTATCACAAGCTAAGCAATCTTTTATAATGTTTGATATTAACAATAATGTTTGATATTAACAACGTTTCTTAATTTGTCCAGGTTGAAAGCCATAGCAAGGGGGGACAAATTTGAGTTACACTGCAAATATGGCTTAACCCCAACTCACTATGGCAAATGAAGTGTGATGGTGAAGGAGGGACAGATAGGAGCTTACAACAGAAGCAGTTTTCTTTTGTTTGGAGCACTGATATATCCCTGGCACCCCAAACTCCTGCCCCATAAGTGACAACCGGTACACATTGCATAGAATACATTTGTAACAGGGGTGAAATGCTCGACCACCTGGGGGAGACGGTAAACTGAAAAGAGAACCAATTACCCTGGATAGCTTTGTTCTCTGCTTGGCTATATCTGGTGCCCAAGAACCATTTGATCTACATACCACCCCCAAGTAGGAAAAAGTTTTAGTACTAACTAGACGGTTGGGTCCAACCGAAATGCTTGGGAGGGGGTTGCTTTTCGGGCCACAGGCAATAATAAAGGATTTTTCAAAATGGATCTGCAAGTCGAGGATCCCATGAATTCCACAAATGATTTGACCAGTGATCTCAGGGCTCTTGGGGTGCACGCCATCAACAGTGCATCATCTGCATATAACAAAACAGGGCATGAGGTGCCAAGTACAATCGGAACATCTGGCATGCTTGTTGCTAAATGAGTGCCAATTTTGTTTATATATTGAATGAACAGTAAAGGGACAAGCATGCCCCCCTGGCGAACCCGATGCCCAATGTTAATCTCTCCTGTAAGCTCCCCACCTTGGCCAAACCTCACTGTGGCCTTCGTATTCATGTGCATAGAAGCCAGAAGATGCACAAGTGGACCCTCCATCACTATTTCTAATGATATTTGCCAGAGCCTTGATCGATTAACACAATCGAATGTCATAGTTAGGTCCATGAATGCTAGGTACATAGGGGTACACTTAGCTACAGTTTACATTCCCAGTATTAAGCTGAGATTCATATTCCAATATGTTCACGAAAACCAAACTGGCAGGGCTTTAAAATCTTATTATTCTCCACCCACTCTTGTTATATACAACCCTCCCAAAGATTTTAGCTGGAATATCTATAAGAGATATTGGACGATAACTGGTGCAATTGTGGAGGTTGCCCATGAGATGGGCAAAAATACATAACCTAAATTGCCCATAGGCTAATGTTACATTTTAGTGGATCAATGGGGATGCCATCCGGGCCAGGTGTCTTTCCCCCTGCGCTTCGTTGTATTGCAGTAGAAACTTCAAGTAGAGACACAGCCACATTGGAGTATTTCACGATCACTTGACTTGCATGTGTGACTTGGGGCCTCACTGCATAGATTGTGGAAAAGTGTGCATCCCATGCCTCACTACTAATGTGGCAGCTAATTGGTATCCCTTGTCTGTTGGCTGACCTCAAGGCTGAGACAGACTCCCAGAAGGACGTGTTGTTCTTGATCAAGGCTGAATACACTAGGCTGTCGCATCGCTGGGTAGCCACTTCCAACTTCCTCCTTTTGACTGCTGCTTTATATGTTTTCCTCTAGCTAGCCATGCTACAGAATCGCTAGGGCAAGCAGTTACGGCCTTATGAAGTGCTTGTTTGACAGCCGAGCACTCATGATCAAACCACCTTGGTGTAGGATTAACATCAAATGGCAATTTTACTGGCTTTGATAGATAAGTTTTAATATTTGAACAAAAAGCCACAAAAGAGCTAACTATGTTTGCTTCACCACTACCACCATCATCATTTAGACAACCCAAAACTAAATCTAGATTTCTCTGAGTGATTTCTGTCAATCTTTAGAAGCTTCCAGCAAACTTTTAGATTATCTGTGGATGCCTGCAGGTAGCCAAGTTCCGGTTGTCTTTTGGGGTTCACTCTTGATGCTATAAGCAAATCAATTACTATGGGGTTGTGATCTCCAAATTCCGAGCATACAATCTCCCCTGACACCAACCGTTCTGATTATTGGAGACAAATCATAATCAATAATGGAAGAACCGTTCCTGCCCCTGAAATTTGGCAAACCAGCTTCACCCACCCTTGCCACCTCAAATACATTCTGCGGGTCTAGGGATGCCAGAAAAGTCTCCAGTTCTTTGCCCCTCTGATCAGGCCTCCCTGGGAATGGCATACGATTACCTCACTCAAGACACTTCTATATAGCATTAAAATCTCCTACTAAACACAAATATACTGGACACCCCTTCTTCGTTACAGATCCCACAAGAGGCTCAATAAAGCTTAACAATTCAGGGAATCTATGATTCAGGATATTTGTAAAGCTCAGCCTGATAATTGCTTCCTGTGGTATCCATTACTTCAACATTTCCTCCTAGAGAGAGGTTTATCCACGTGATTAAATCCCCGTAAGTGTGACCCAAACTAGATAGGATGGCTGGTGTACTAAAACATTAGTACCCATCAAGCATTAGGGGCCTAAGGCCCATGTTTCCTGCAACATAACAATGTCATAGCTACATTTTGAGGAAAGCCATTTGGGGGGGCATTTTAGATTGTATTCCTGCAATTTATCAGTTTATTATTTTCAACAGAGACCCCTTGTCTCTATGCATGAAATTCGAAGCACTGTTATACTGGGAAGTTGACAATGTTGCTACCTCTTCATAAGATGTTTCAACTGGTGGCTGTTCTAACACCAGGGTGGAGTTTACTACTACCATGGAGACAGGTGCGGATTCAATGGTATTGAGTCAATCTTATGACTCAAGGTTGCTCAGAGGGAAAAACCTGTTTCCCAGGGGCAGTGTTGAATTTGCATATGGGGCATGGAAAGAGGGATCATTGTGAGTTGGACACGGAAGGATTGACAGATTGATAGCTCTTTCTCGATTCTGTGGGTGGTGGTGCATGGCCGTTCTTAGTTGGTGTAGTGATTTGTCTGATTAATTCCGATAACGAACGAGACTCCTCCATGCTAATTAGTAACGCGAAACCTAGCAAACTACAGCCCTGAAGAAGTCGCAGGGTGACTAAACCCGAGGCTGAAACACGTGTTGGCTGGTGCGAGGCTGGTGTATAACGTTCGATTAAAAAGAAGATTTGACGAAAAGTGGAAGATGACTGGAGTACTTCTTTCTTTGGACTTAAATATTGCATGCGCTCAGAGTATTTGTTAACTCTTCAAAATAGTCAAAGAATTATCCAACCCCACAGTCATAGAGAACACCATCCACCCCTCCCAAGAACTCTGCAACAGCCTCTCAGGCCACTTCCACAGCAAGATCACCAACATCTACAACAATTTATTTCAACCTCCAACCCATCACCCTCAACCCCAACAACTGCAACCAACAACGGAACATCAGCCAAACTATCACCGCCTGGTTTCCGCTCACTGCCCTGACCACCTCAGCCATCATGTCTTCCATCTACTCTGGGTGCCCACCGACCCCTGCCCCCACCACCTCTACAACCTCACAAAGGACCCAGTCAGCACACAACTCACCAGTATCCTCAACACCTTCATCTCCACAGCAACCTTCCCAGACAGATGTAAACACGCAGATAGCAGACCCCTTCTAAAGAAAGCCTCTGCTGACCCCAGCGATCTAAAAAATGATCATCCTATCTCCCTGGTCCCCTACCCAGCCACAGTACTTGACAAAGCCATCAAGCAGCAGCTCACCGAATTCCTGGAACAAAACAACCTACTGCACACCTCACAATCAGGATTCCGTGCCAACCACAGCACTGAGACAGTGCTGATTGCCACCACAGATGACATCAGAACATTCCTCAACTGGGGAGAAATTGTGGCCCTGATCCTCCTCAACCTCTCAGCAGCATTCAACACCATCTCCCACAACACCCTCATCAACAGACTCCACAACATAGGCATACAGCAAGACGCCCTCAAGTGGATCACCTCCTTCCTTACAGGATGCACACAGAGCATCCGACTGCCTCCCTTCGGCGTACAACAAGGATCCTCTCTCAGCCCCACCCTGTTTAACATCTACATGACCCCGCTCGTAGACGTGATCAGATTCCACGGACCCAACATAATCTCCTATGTAGACGACACTCAACTGATCATCTCGCTTACCGAGGACACCTCCAATACCAAAACCAACTTCTGCAATGCCATGACCAACATAGCCAAATGGATGAGAGACAACTGCCTTCAACTCAACTCCGACAAAACTGAAGTACTGATCTTCAGGTAGAACACCTCCACATGGGACCACAGCTAGTGGCAGGTAGAACTCGGACCTAAACCCACACCGACCGACCATGCACGTAACCTCGGCATCATCCTCAACAGCCAACTGACCATAAAACGACAAGTCAACGCAGTCACCTCCTCCTGCTTCCACACACTTTGCATGCTCTGCAGAATCTTCAGATGGATCCTGACCAACACCAGAAAAACTGTAACTCAGACCCTCATCACCAGCCGACTTGACTAAGGCAATGCCCTCTACGCCGGCATCTCCATCCAACGCTTCAGAACACTCCAGGGTATACAAAATGCTGTATCCAGACTCACCCTGGACCTCCCCAAATTAACCCATGTCGCCTCCCACCTGAGAGATCTCCACTGGCTCCCCATCCGGAAGAGATGCCAGTTCAAGATCCTCACGCACGCCTACAAAGCCCTTCATGTCCTAGGACCTGCCTACATCAACGATTGACTGAACTTCCACTAACCCTCTAGACACCTGCGCTCTTTTTTACTCATCCTCACACCCCCACATCCTTCACAGCTGCAGCGGTGGATGCTCCTTCTCCTACGTCGCTGCCAAGGCCAGGAATGACCTTCCCCTACAGCTCCATACATCCTCTTTGCTGGCAGACTTCAGAAAGATACGCAAGACCTGGTTCTTCAATGGAGATACAGCACCCAGATACCCCTAGGGGTGAGAGTGTTGCACTTTACAAGTGCTGTTTGATTGATTAATTGATTGATTTATCTAAAGCATATGGTGCTACAAAACTGTAAGATCACAACATGCCTACGTTTGTCAATTATCTTAATGCAAGCAAACTAATAAGTAAGACAGTTTATTATATCTGAAATTATTTTATTTAGATCAAATGTTGGTGGTTGTTGCATGACTCTGAACGCTCATCATAAATAGGCCTGGGTGATAAACTCTGCTCCATTTGCGGAGTTTTACGCACTCGCCACAGCACGCAGAGTTTCGAAAAACTCCACTCCATGAAGTGGAGCAGAGTTGTTTCCTTGCTCGTGCTCACCAGCATTAAGCTGGTGAGTGCGAGAGAAAGAAATCCAACGCTAGACCACCTCCCAGCGAGATTTCTCAATGCAGGTAGTAGCGGATGATTGCACCCTCTCCTGTTGAGAAACCATCCATTTACGTTGAGGAAGCTGTTGCTCGAGTAGAAAATCTACTCGAGCGGCAGACAGAAGCAGCGCCCTCTTGCGCTTCACATGGTGCTGTTCGCCCTGATTTTCTGGCGCGGGACAAGCACCCAGTACTAAAAATCAGCACAAACTGCAAAACCTAACGCACTCTGCCGCTTGCGGAACTCAACGTAGCATGGCAGAGTTTTTTGGTCACTGTGCGGAGTTCCGCTTAGCGGAACTCAACAAACTCCACCCAGGCCTAGTCATAAAGGCAAAAAATATGTCTTACATCTTCCTGTTTTTACATGCTGTTATAAATTAAATATGTCTCTAACACTGTTCAAAGCAATTAGCCAAAAATCCTCTAGATTTAAAAGATGAAACTGGTATCCATGTGGTTATGAGCTAACATCCAAATTTCTTTATGCACATGATCTATGGTTCTATCATCCAAGTGGATCTGTTTCTCAAATTATGTTTCATTATTTCAATCACTCATCAATTGGACACAATAATTTTATGCTAAATAGAAAACAACAAAAATATTTACATACCTTTTTCAAAATGTTCGATTTTTTTTAAAAATTGCATAGTTCACTCTTTATTCTAAAAGAATTATCGATACTAACAGGCGGCCCAGCTGCACTTCTTGGTGGAGTGGCAACGTCCGCTTACTGAGAAGCACTGGTGTTTCCTGCACCAAGCTGTGGCAGGAATGTACATATGGAAAATACTGTGGCCTCCATGTAGGCTATGTCCTCCAGGGTAAATATCTCCCCGGTCGTCCGAGCCACGATAACAGTTTGGCTCCTCCAAACAACTCTCTATTCTGATTTCTCCCTCACTCCGATTCTGGGAAACTCAGACTTCCTGCAGGCTCTAAATGACTGGGCATACACCAGATGGCAGGAAGCCAATTGCAAATGCATTAGTGACTTGTTTGATGAGCGTGGCTTACTCGATTTTACTGAGCAGCAGCAGGATTTTGGACTCCCGGACTCAGAGCGCTGGCGCTATATAGCAGTACGACACTGGGTAACATCACCATCAGTAAGACCCCACGCAAGTAGGAAACTTACTCTATTTGAGCACTGGCTCCTGTCTAGATGAGATGACCATCAACTGCTATCATACATATACACATTCTTGAACACAGTCACCAACCCTTTACACACACCCACCAGGAAAAGATGGGATGCGGAATGAGAGCGACACTTTACAAAAAAGGAATGGACAGATATTTTACACTGCGCATGTACATCAGCCACTAACGCCTCCGGTAAGGAAACACTGCTAAAAACTGTTCACTATTGGTACTACACCCCGGGCTGCTTGGCCCAGTGGCAGAAAGGGAAAGATGGTAAATGCTGGCACCACAACAACCACTCCGGCACACTTGTTCATCTGCTTTGCACTGTCCCAAGCTCCACCGCTACTGGACGGATGTCCTGGTAGATATAGATCAAATGTTTCACACCGAGATAACTCGCTTCCCCAGCTATATCGTATTAGGTCTCCCCAAAGTCCACTTCACTCCACGAGGGGGAAGGCCATCACCACTGCACTCTGTGCAGCAAAACAGGTCCTGTTGTCTAGATGGGGCACAGACCCCGTCCCAACACAGACAGACTGGCTGCATAAGCTTTGGGACCTATTAGGCATGGAGAAGTTAACGGCAGTAATGACCCACACTCTACCCAAATTTGAGAAAACATGGGGACCATGTATTAAACACCTATCTGATATATATCACGAACTCACCTGCCCAATATATTTACGAGTCCTTCGCCTCACGTCCACAGCGCCAACCGACAACCAGGGCGTTACCTAGAATGAGAGCTGACAGACCCTACATATATTATCATAAAGTGCATGTTCTATTTTTGTTTCCTTATATGTAGGTTTCCCCTCCCTGCCCCCCCCCCTTTTTAGGTCTCGCCTACGCAGCGCGTATGCGTTGCTTTGGAGGGGACCTTTTGGAATCGATCACCATTTTGGCCAAAAACGTGCACGTTTTGCATTGCTTTCTATTGCAACGCGTGCACGTTTGGCGTTTCCCTTGCGGGAGCGAGGTTTGGCGCCATCTGTTTGTAATTATCTTGAAAACAGATGGTGCCCCTGCTTGCTCCCGCAAGGGAAACTCTGGGCTCCATTGCAGCGCCGCCGCCGCAGCTCGAATAAGATTGCCAAAAGCTTTCCCGTGGGAGATGTTCATTATACATAGTGCAAAATACTATGAATATTGTTTAGGAGTTTCATTAACAAAGACTAGGTTTTGTACTTCATAAAACATACCACAGTGCCCTTCGTTAGCGAACACTACAGCAATATCAAATGATAGGAAGCATTGTTTTACTTCTTAATGTCTGATCCGATTATTGTTTTTTGAATGTTGTTTTTTGAATATTGATCTGCGACCAAGCCAGATATTTCAGAGATTTAGAGACAACAGTATTTGCATTGTTGCCTATAGTGTTGAACATTTAGCCATACTATTTCAGCATTCTAACAAGCATTTAAAAGAGGGATGTTAGAATAGATTGTAAACAGACTCTTTTCCAAACAATATTATTTAATACAGAAGTGAAATGGCTCACTTTAATGCCGGTCAAGAGTGAAAAAGTAATTAAAAAAAAAAAAACTTCTTGCAATTTAAAAAACAGACTTTGATCAATGCAGGCAAGGCAAAAGAAAGGGACAACTACATGCATTTTGGATGAGAGTAAAACATAAATTAAAAGCCTTTCTAGAGCGGTAATCCATGCTGGCGTATGATCCAATATTCAAGCTGAGAAAAAGTAAGGGAGAAAGAAACAGGCAAGACCGATATATATGTGACAGGAGGAAGAGAGAGAGGTGTACCCTGTTCCTTTCCATAAGGGTGTTCTCTAGGCAGTGCCTCGTAGGCTGTTTTTATGTCATTAGTGCACCTACAATGCAGTAAATAGTTACAATCACAACATTAGGTAAGAGTGGTCAGACTAATGGTGTTTTCAAAAAATAATAATGTTCTGAATTATTTTTGCCTGTTGCTCAAATGAGGAGATGGCACTGGAAGAAAGCCTAATTTACTACAAATCTGACATAGCAGAGCGATGGTAGATTTCCCCATTCAAGCAAGAGTACATCCCTAACAGCTGCTCTACTAATAGACAGTGAGGGAAGTCCAGAACATCACTATCCAGGTGAAATTTAGCTTGCGCAGGGAAAACCAGCAATCACTTACGAATGGCTTTAGTTATTGCGACCCTCATATGGACTGAGCTTGTCAATCTAATTCAGCCAACATGGGTTCATGTTGGCTTTCATGTATCAACATCATGGAGTACCAATTTAGTGTAAGTCTAGATGTTTGTATAATTTTCGGGACATGTATAGCGTACAACATCAGAATGGTCAAACAGTCAAGGGAAGAAAATGAAATACCAAGGGGCATATCTACAAGGGCTGGCGATAATTATCGCTCAGCGCTCTTAGCGTGAGGATAATTATCGCCGGCCAACTCTGAATTTTATCGCGGAGATAGCGTGCTATCAGCAACGCTTATCTCCAAAGCGATAAAATTCAGAGCGCAAGCTGCCAACTGTGCGATTATCGCTGGAAATCCAGCCATAATCGCACTACTTCTGGCGATAGCTTGATGATAGGGCCACACATACTTAGCCATGATATCCACCTTCCATAGGATATCATGGCTAAGTCAGTCTTGAAGCAGGCGTAAGGAAAGTAGCGATAACAGAGGTTATCGCTACTTTGCTTATCGCTATGCTTCTTTGCGTGGGGCTTGATAATAGGAGAAATGTCGCTTAGCGACATTTCTCCCGTTATTCTGGGGAGGAACGCACACTTTGCATCTCATTAGAGATGCAAAGCTGGGCGATAGGAAAAGGGCAAAGAAGCATGGATTCACGCGTTAGCGTGTCCTTGCTAATAGGGCGTTAAAATTATCGCCGCTTTTCGTCCGAAAACAGACGCTAAAGCGGCGATAATTTTAACTCCGGCCCTTGTAGATATGCCCCCAAGATGGGAGTGAGGGAACAGCAGCAGCTACAGTACAAATAACTGGGGCCAGAGCCATTCACTATTCAAAATAGTACTCTATTTTTTGAAGAGTAGGAGGAAGAAAGTTCCATTGCTTGGAATAGCCAGTAGAACATGTTACCTTTGAACATCTTGTGCATAAGGAAGAATGCAAGGAGCGTGCACATTTGGCGTTTCCCTTGCGGGAGCGAGCTTTGGCGCCATCTGTTTGTAATTATCTTGAAAACAGATGGTGCCCCTGCTCGCTCCCGCAAGGGAAACCCTGGGCTCTGTTGCAGCGATGCCGCCGCAGCTCCACCAGGTCTGCTCACCGGGTTCAGAGGATGGGAATCCTGTATTCAGTATGTCTGGTGCAGGTTTCGTGCGTCGCACCATGGCTTGCTAACCCAGTGCTGGGGTTTTTTTTGCAATAAATACACAGGTCACCTCGATTGCCTCGGCCAAACAAAGCAAAGCACTTACATACGGGGAGAGCCGATGCAGAGACTCCTCCCACACCCTGTTGCTTTTGTTTCTTCCCACAGACCGCAGCTCACTTTAATCCTTTTTTTATTTCAAAAACACATTAGCGATTAGCGTCTTTTATTATCTTTTGTTGCTTTTTTTTTTTTAGTTCCTCGGCTTCACATTCTGTGAGTCTGTGCAAATCACTTAGGCATGGAGAGAGCTAGTACCACGGCTTGCACGAGGGGAGAGCTGATGCCGAGACTCGATCCCGGTTCCCCAGTTCCAAAGTCGGCAGCTCAGGATGTTACGGCATCGGCTTAACATTCTGTGATTTAGGGTAAATCCTTTAGGCACAGGGAGAGCCGTTGCCGAGACTCGCACGAGGATAGCATTTTGAAAACACACACGGCAATCACAGCTTTTTTTATTTACAATAAATACACCAGTTACCTCGATTGCCTTGGCCAAACAAATCAGTTGCGCATGGGGAGAGCCAATGCCGAGACCCCTCCCAAGCCCTGTTGCTTCTGTTTCTTCCCACAGGCCGCGGCTCAACTTAATCACTTTTTTTTTAAACGCTTTGGCATCCTTTATCATCTTTAGCTATGTTGTTTTTTTTTTTAAAGAGATCCTCAGCATCAGCTTCACATTCTGTGAGTTTGGGCAAATCACTTAGGCACGGGGAGAGCCGGTGCCAAGACTCAAAGTCTGTTCCAAAGTCAGCAGCTTGTGATGTTATGGCATCGGCTTCACATTCTGTGATTCTTGGCAAATCACTTAGGCACGGGGAGAGCCGATACCAAGACTTGCACGGGAAAAGCCAATGCTGAGACTCAAACCCAGTACCCCAGTTGTAAAAAATATATACATATGATGTATGCACTGCAACCAAATCTCTTTGCCAGGAGAGCTATTGCCCGCTGCAAGGGTGCGGCATTTCATGTGCGCTCGAAATGGGAATGGCTGGTCGACCGTCCTGCACAGCCCTGCAAGGACCCCCCCTTCCCTTCCCTGCTTGTGTAAACTGGAAGTACTTTGCGTTTAGGAGTGAATGTCTCGGACAATGCTCTCTTAAAGTTGGCATTAAATAATGTCTGCATTCGTGAGACAGTAATCAAGATTAAGTAACTTTGTATTTTCTAGTACTTTAATTATGTTAGCTGGCATCCGTATGCAGCCCCATTTGCTTCTGTTTACTAAGGCAAGCTTGTATTCCTAAATCAGACTGCATAACCTAGTGTGTAGCAATTCTATAGCTCTCCATGCCCTGGTGGCGCAGCATCCAGGATAATTTGCTGCATGGCTAAACACTTATATAAGGTCCCAAAGGCGAGACCTATTGGCTATGCCAATGCTTGTTTCCTTTTGTCTTGTTTTCCTCGCCGTCCACTGGATGTAGGCGATGGCTGTTGTATTTTTCAAAACTAATAAAAATGATACAATCCTAAAACAATTATTACCATATTCAATGGATGGATTAAAAATTCTTCTTTCTTACTTAAAGCCAGTTCCTGCTTTTTACCTCTTCACTCTCTATCTAAATGACAAATCCGAAACATGTGAGGTCTCAACAATGACTGTTCATGTTCATTCACTAAATACTCTACCGGTGGAGAGTTTTTTTTGGGGCCCTTACATGTTCTTTCCATCTGTCCATTAACTGCCATTTCATGATTAGCACATAATATAGATGCAGATAATGATATACCATGATATACATTTTTGCAGATTATAAATTGTCACACCAAACTTGTTGCCTTCCTCCTCATCTTTTTCTGACCTTCTTTTTGTTGGCCTTGGGACTTTGAGCTCGTTGCCACTGCTGACCAGTGTGAAAGTGTATGTGCTTCTCCCCTAAACATGGTATCATTGGTATATACACACTTGACATATTTAGTTTACTTTTAAGTCTCTTGTAAAGTGGTATACCATATACCAAGGGCCTGTAACCTAAATGCTACTAGTGAGTCTGCACCACTGATTGTGCCACCCACACAATTAGCCTTTCAGACCTGTTTTAGGTCTGCCATTGCAGGGCCTGTGTATGTAGTTTACTTCTACTTAATCTTGGAATGTAAAACTACTTGCCAAGCCTTAAACTTCCCTTTTATTATACAGAAGTCACCCCTAAGATAGTCGCTAGGTAGCACATAGGGCAGGGTGCTATGGAAGTAAAAGGTAAGACTTGGACTGGAAGGTTTTGCATGTCCCAATAGTGACAAACACCCAAAATCATTTTTCACTACAGTGAGGCCTACTACGCTCGTAGGTTAACATTGGGAATATCTGAAAACAATTTAAAGCTGTAATTCCTGATTGGAAATGAGTAGATGCATCATGTTTTATATCTTTGGAATGGTAATGATAAATCCTCTTTACTGGTAGAGCTGGATTTAACATTAGAAATGCCACTTTAATAAAGTGAACATTTATCTGCTCTTACTGTTCTGTGTACCTGCAGCCTGTCTCCAATACACATCTGGGGTGGGTGGCAGCTACACTTTGTACATTCACTCTAGACAGCCACAAACACAGGAAGAGTAGGTAAGACAGAGAACTAATCTGCATTCTGATAGTTCTTACTGGACAGGAAGAGAGGTGGAAGCTGGCACACCTGAATAGGCAGTGTTCTGTTTCCCACACAAAGGGCCGATTACCCTCATGATAGTCTTGGGCCAGGGCTGGGAAGAAAGGGGGACCTTGTGCACTTCAAGGACCTGCTTTGACATCACCCCGACTTCAAAGGCAGAACTGGCTATAAGCTCTGACCCTACCAAGCAATACTCTACTGGATCTGGATCTGTGGATCTGTGAAGAACTCTGTCAGGGGTAAAGACTGCCGTGCTTCAAGGATTGCCACACTGCTTTGATATGCTACCCAGCTGTCTACTGATCTCTGCCCTGCTGAGGACAAGGACTGGACCATCTCACACAAACCCAGAGTGACAGCAAAGGCTTGTTGGCTTACCCCCTGTTCTGAAGTCTCAGGGCCATAAAAGACTTCCTTTAGCCCTGCAACAGTACCTGGAGTCTGTGAATCCTGCCCTGCCAAGTGTTGCCAATCCAGTCCTGGTTCCTTGGAAGGTGATTTCTGCTGTGCTGATCCATCAAAACAGAGGCATCAATGGCTTTGCGCTGATTGGTAGCTCCTTAAACATGCCTCAGTGTGTGCAGTTTACACTGCCATGTCGACTTAGCATTTAATGCTCCTAGCCAAGTCTTAAACTCCTCTTTTAGTAAATATAGATACCCCTAAGGTAGGCTCTAGGTAGCCCAAAAATCAGGGTGCTATGCAATTAAATGATAGGACATGCACTTTTGAGTTTTACATGTCCTGGTAGTGAAAAATTCCCAAATTAGTTCTTCACTTCAATGAGGCCTACCCCTTCCATATGTTAACATTGGGATTCCTTGTTGCAACTAAGGAGTTATAATTCCCAATCGAATGGAGGTAGATCTGTTATGTTTAGTACCTATGGAATTGTAATTATAAAACCTCTTTAATATCAAAGTCAAATTTATTGTTACAATTTAAAAATAATGACACTTTTAGAAAGATGGCACTTTTCTGCTCTTAGCCCTGTGGGCCTGCAGCCTGTCCCATACACGTCTGGGGAGGGTGGCAGCTGGACTTGGTGCATTCCCTCTAGCCAGCCACACACAATGGGAGCTTAGGTGTCACTTGATGGGCCATCCTAGGATGATGGGAGGAAAGAGCTGGGAACAGCCTCCCACTTACACCTGAATAGGATGTGTCCTGTCCCCACACAAAGGGCGGCAAAACCCCTGTAGTGATTCTGGAGCATGAAGGGAGGACCGCTGTGTACTTAAAAACCCTTCTTTGATATCTCCCCTACTTCAAAGGCACCACTAGGTATAAGGACTGGACTCCTGACCCTACCACTTCAATGACTTGTGAAGCCTCTGCCACGAAGAAGGACTGCTGTGCTGCTGATGGACTGCCACTCTGCTGGACTGCTGCTCTGTAAGAACTGCTTGAGAAGGATTGAGCCTACATCACTTGAACCCAGAGTGACTCCAAGGGCTTACTGGCTTGCCTCCTGATATGAACAAGTGGTACCACCCCAGTCCTGGATCCTTCTAAGTGAGCCTAAAGGTGCTTTACAACCCATCGCCAATGCAGAGACTGAACCTGTGCTTCAACACTTTTGTGTGGTCAGCACCGACGCATCTTTGACACTGTGCGGATCAGAACCCGCACATTGCTCCTATTGTGAGGACAAGAGCTGACACATTGCTGCCTCTGTGTGGATTGGAGCCCCCTCTCAGCCTTCATTCAGAACCACTACTGTGCAACCCTCTTGAGGTGAAGTCCTCGCATCTCCCTCAACAACAGCATTTTCATCTAAGCTAAATCCCAGCTGACCCATCATAGCTGTTGTGTTGCCAGGACCAGTGCATCGCCGACGAACATGTGGATCAACATCAATGAATCGCTGTCTGCGCTCCGCAGCACCTCCTTTGACAGGATCTTTGATTTTGATGCAGCCCGAACCAAGGTACTTTTGATCAGCGGGCCCAACCTGGTCCCTGTAGCCGGTCCACATTACATTGTGGTCGGCCTGAACTTTTGATTCAAGTCCGATCCAGTGCAACCAGATATCCCTTGTTGCCGCTTAGTCCTTTGTAGCGCTATTTTCACTTATTATTTTATAAATAAATATCTCTGGTTCTACTTATTGGATTTTTGTCATTGTGGTCTTGTTTTATTTATTAAATTAAGTTCTATTTTTCTAACCAAATGTGGTACCTTTTTGTGTGGTGTTTTCACTCTTTTACTGTTTGAAGAATTGCACAAATATGTTACACACTTCCTCTTAAGTTAAGCCTGACTGCTCTGGGCAAAGCTACCAGAGAGTGAGCACAGGTTAATTTAGGGTGTGTTTGTGACCTAGCCTGACTAGGATTGTGGCTCCTGCCTGGACAGGGTGCATACCTCTGCCAACCGAAAACCCAATTTCTAACAAAATATAATAGATAAAATGAAAGAAATGGCATTAAATTTGATTGCCACTCTGTAGTTATAGTTTTCCAAAAGATAGGAACTCTTTGGATATTAGCTCCCTAATAACTTTCCACCCATTTGTCGAATCACCACAAAACTTTCCAAACCAATAGTATTTTCTACATTTTGAGATTATGTAATTTTTTGTGGTGAATCGTTAAGGGAGTGCAAAGAATAAAGGGGGTCCCAAAATGTGTTTTTCCACCAAAGAATTTTCCATAGACTTTTGTATTTGATGTAGCGTGAAAACGGCTAAATGAATTTACATAAAGTTTGGCAGGATTATTCACTATGGTGCAAAGATGATGCTTTTTTGGTACTGCAGTTAAGTAGGGTAAGTATTTTTTTAAGTTATAAGGCATTTAACTAAGTGATATCTGTCACCAAAGTACTTTTGTGGAATTAAAAAAAAAATGTGAAGCGTCCATGGTACATACCCGTAAACGTATTTAAAAATAAATTAAAAAATATAAATACATTTCCCTACCTATTACCACTTTATTAAAGTAGGGACCTACTACTTACCTATATTTAAGGCACTAACACTGCACACAGCCAAAGTGTAGTAAAAACAATTTGACTGACTTTTCTCTCTCTAATTATATACTGGCTTGTCATTGCCATGAACCATGGTATACTGCAAAGGTAAAACGGTATACCATGACCCAAAATACAACTATGGGCTACCTATATTATTGGATTACAGTACCCTTGCATCATGCATGGTGGTGCATGGGCAACGCAATATTTAAGTCAGATTTACAAAGTACCGCACGGTCACCATGCATGGCCCTGCTTTGATTGGTAGATCTGGAGAAATGCAAGGCTGTGCAATACACTGTTTTGCGTTACTCT
Organism: Calotriton arnoldi; assembly: GCA_963921515.1. NCBI lineage: Eukaryota > Metazoa > Chordata > Amphibia > Caudata > Salamandridae > Calotriton > Calotriton arnoldi. The sequence continues at coordinate 2,456,922 of CAWUFW010000914.1, read as the reverse complement.
GCATACCATATACACTGCTGCTAAATTTCACATACATCCTTTGCCATGCCACAGTAGCCACTCCACTATACGTTATTCCACACTACGCCACTCCACTCTATGCCTCTCCACTGTATGAGACTCCATTCTATGCCACTCCACTCTATGCTATTACACTGTACGCAATGCCACTGGGTGACACTACACCCTAAGCCACTCCAGTGTATGGCACTCCACTCCATGACACTGTATGCTATTACACTCGACCCTATTCCACTGAACGCCACTCCAGTCTACACCACTCCATTATACGCCACTCCACTGTACGCTATTCCAATATACACTATTCACTCCACTGTACAACACCCTGCTCCATGTCACTCCACTCTTCGCTATTACACTGTACATAACTCCACTCAATGCCAGTCCACTCTACACTATTACATTGTATGCAACTCCACTCTACGCCTCTTCAGTGTGCGTCACTCCCCTGTATGCCACTCCACTACATGCTGTTCCAGTATATGCTATTATACTCTACGCGTTCCACTGCATGCCACTCCACTCTATGCTATTCCACTTTATGCCACTCCACTGTTTGCTACTCCACTCTACGCCGCTCCAGTGTACTCTCCTCCACTGTATATAACTCCACTCTATATAACTCTACTACACTCTAAACCACTCTACTAGACTCTACTCTAGTCTATCCCCGAACCCTCTACTGTCCAAATTCGCTCTCAACTATATGCTTGTACACTCTTTTGTAGAATACTTTACTCCACTCTATGACACTTTCTAACACTGTACAACACAGCACTCTACTCTACTGTATGTGATGCCACTCCAATTTATGACAGTTTCCTCCACTCTACGTTCCACCACTTCAATGTAAACCACCCCACTCTCTGCTAATCCACTGTATGCTACTCCACTCTACACCACTCCACTGTACACCACTCCACTCTACTCTATTTCACTATGTGCCACTCCACTCTTCTACCTCCACTGTACAGTATTCCACTGTACGCTATCCCACTGTATGCTACTCCACTTTATCACAATCCACTCCACGCAACTACAGTGTATGCCACTCCACGCCGCTCCATTGTATGACACTCTCCTCCACGTTATATAACTCCACTCTATAAAAGTCTACTACACTTCATTGCACTCTATAACATTCTAATCCACTCTATCAGCATACACTCCCCTGACCAACTCTATACTCCATTCTATCCCCATACACTCTAATGTACAATGCTCTATTCCACTATGCAACACTTTTCTATATGACACAGCACTCCACTCTACTGTACAAGTCCCCACTCCAATTTATAACAGTTTACTGCCTATGCAAGGCCAGTACACTCCGCTCTATGCCACTATACTCTATGACACACCAATACACTCTATTGTACTTTAATCCACACTACATTACACCACTCCACTCGTCTCTACTCCACTGTACGAGACTTTACCTCACTTTACGTTACTATACAACAATCCACTCTATGAAGCTGCACTGTTTCACACACTACTGTACTCTATCCAGCTCCACTCTACAACACTCTACTATATTGTACTCCCCAGCACTTTACGTCTGTCTATGCCCCTTTACTCCATTGTACAACAGTACTATATATTGTTTGACACTTTATAACACTCTACTCCACTATACTCTACGATACTCTAGTCCACTATCCAACACTGTCTGCAACTCTTTGTATGCCACTGCACCCCACTTTACTCCACTCTACTCTGATACAATTCTCCACTCCAATCTACTCTACTCCAATCTACTCCACTTCAATGCACTCCACTACTCCACTCTACGTCACTCTATGCCATTGTACTCTATAACACTGTATGCCAATCCACTCTACCACGCTCTACAAAACTGTACTGTACCGTACGCCACTTCACTCTACAAAAATCAACTAGACTGTAGCCACTCTACTCTACTGTAGTATACATCACTTTACAATACTCTACAACACCGCACTACACTCTACTGTACAATACGGTACTCCAATTTTTGATACTTTACTCACCTGTATTCTATGCCACTCCACTCTCCTGCACTCCATGTCACTATAATCTATGACACGCCATTTCACTCTATGACACTTTATACCACTCTTTAGTATCCCACTCCAGTGTATTCCACTCCACTCTACTACACTTTATCCCACTCTACAGCACTATACTATACATCACTCTATGCTGCTCCACTGTTCGACACTCTTCTGAATGCTCATCCACTGTAAGCCACTGTACTATACTATATGACACTCAGCGACATGCCACTCAACTTCTCTCTACGATACGCCATTGCTCTAGATGACACAGCACTCCACTCTATGACACTTTCCTCCACTTGATGATACTCCACTGTATGACTATCTACTTCTCCCTCCTCCACTCTAAACACTCTACTCCACTCTATGACAGCCTACGACACCCTACTCTGCTGTTTGGCATGCCATTCCACTGTACAACTCGCTGCTCCACTCTACATGCACTATATGAGACACCATGCCACTACACTATTTAACACTTTACTACACTGTACGATTTTTCTACTCCACTCTACTCTACTTCACTCTATTCCAATCTACAATACTTCACTCTATGCCAAAAGACTTTATAACACTCTCCTCTACTGTACTGTGTGAGACTCCATATAACAACTCTACACTAGTGACACTAACTCTATGATTCGAAACACATTTCTATAAAAAATTATTTAAAATGCAAAGAAAAAACAAAAGTTTAAAGATTAGTTATAGTTAGGAAAATGTATTTTCCCTATACAAAGCAAATTTAAAGTACACAAACTTTAAAAATTCTAAAGTTATAGTTATAGCTTTTATTTACAATTTACCCACCACCTTCAAAATATTATAAGTAGCGGGCCTCATTACACACACTTTTCAGCTTTCTCACCACATTACCACATTACCATGCACTGTGTCCTAACAAATAGTGATACCCCACTATGCAACACTGCAATGTACAAGACTCTCAGCCACTGTACTGCCCAACACTACCCTCGACAAAATTAAAAACTTCAAAGTAGAGGAGCACAGTTTCTTAAACTAATGGTTCCATAGAACACTTGTATCTCATAACCCTCAAAACACACTGAGAAAAAATCAGTAATTCAATGTGACAATCTAATGGATAGTGAACACTTCTTAAATTATAAAGAAACAGCAGAAAAGTTTGTATGTTGTATCCGTATTCTCTTTTTTTAAATTTCATTGTCACATTAAAGCATTGATTTTTTCCCAGTGTGTTTTGAGGGATATGAGATTCAAGTGTTCTACAGAACCATTAGTTTAAAAAACAGTGCTCCTCTACTTTGTAGTTTTGAATTTTGCCTGTCCAGGTGGTTTTACGGTTGACCTAGAGAGTGAGCACATTTCTATATTTAAGAAATAACAGCGTGCAGCGAATATATACCAGAACAGTTTTTTCTATTGATCCACTACCCTCGACAACACTGAACTGTATGACACTCTACTCCACTGAACTCCATTATATGTCACTACAATCTACAACACTCTGCTATACTTTATGCCACTCTAAAACACTCTACAACAATCTACTCGATGGCACTCCACTCCACCACACTCCATTTCATGACACTCCAGTCAATGACACTCCAATGTACAATACTCAGCTCTACTGTTCGAAATGCCACTACACTGTACAACACGCCGCTCCACTCTACGATGCTCCACGATACAACAGACTACTCCACCGTATAAAACTTTACTCCACTGTACGCTGTCACTCCACTCTACTCAACTACACTATATTCCATTCTACTATACTCCACTCCATGACACTCAACATTGCGATCTGAAACACATTTTTACTAAAAAAAAAAATACCATCAGCATACAAAGAAAAAAACAAAGGTTAAGGATAATTTATAATTAGAAATACCTTATGGATTCTTTTTAAACAAACCCAACTTAAAATACAAAAACTCAAAAAATTGTAAAGATATCATTATAACTTCAATTTATAACTTACATACCTACTTCAAATTACTATAAATCGCACACCTTACCACACTACATTAACTATAATTCATTCCTTTCCCACCCTTCTATATAACATCACTTTTAGCATGTGAAAACATAGCATTCATAACAACACTTAAGCTTCTCAAATGACATTATTTGTCACAAAATCAAACAAAAGAAGGGGCAAGTTTACCGAGGTCCAGCGCACATGCCCCAACAAGGCTGTGTAGAACAAGAGTACGAAGTTCCTCTGTGATTCAGAATAAAGATGGAGAGATACTGTAGAGTAAAGTGAGTCACTTGAGACCACTGTTGTGTATGCAAAGAAGGGGGGAATTCCCCTTGTCGGAACTAGGGCTCTCACACACCCAGCAAGCTAGGTGTCATGCTTCATCATATGAGCCTGCCCCTCGTCAGGTCGGCGCTGCAATACCTGATGGGCACCCAGACCGGGGCTCTTTATCAGGGATCTTTTGTTCCTGTCGGTGGATGCGGTGGGGGTGAGGGGCCTAGTGTGTGTAGATGTGGGGGGTTGTGAATCTAAAATAGGTCAGTTAGTCCTAGCAAACAATTTATTAAGAAGGTAAACTGCCTAATTTAAAGAGCGAGAGGGGCAAAGGACTAGTGACAATGTATCTAGTTGTACATGCCCTGCTCTCGAGTGATCGACATGTTTCGTGCCATAAGAGTTGATTAGATCAGGGCACTTCCTCAGGATCAAGGAACGCTATCTACACTAAAAGGGTAAGTGAATTCTACATACCACGTTCTCTGGTTGATAACCTATAAAGGTAGAAAAAAGGGGGGGGACATGTTGAAAATGCATGATTTGTGCAATCATACAGTATCTCATCAATCCATTTTCTATTTTCTAAAAGCAATAGTGCTGGCGGGCAATTCATAAACACACGATGTTATCACTGTATCATACGGTGCAGGACAGTGAACTGGTGATGGTTACCACTATTGTGTGCTCAATTGTCTCAGAATACTTTAAAACTCAATGGCGGGAGAATCACATGGAGTCAGGACAGTGGTGGAACTCACCTATACTATCGTCAAGTAACTACTTGCAACAGTAGCCGGCGGTTGAAAAGGACACCGATTGGGTCCTGTGAGAAAAATAAAAGTTGAACATGTTTGGGAAATAGCAGCCTAAGTGCGTCAAGCGACTAGGGTGAACGACCGTAACGCCCAAAGTAAAACACAGTAGCCACAGTGGGTAGATCAAGGTTATGGATCCGTTCCATACTAAACGCACTCACCTCCAATAGCGAACAAGTAAACCTCCATGTGTTTTACTTTGGGCGTTACGCTTGTTCGCCCTGGTCGCTTGACGCACTTAGGGTGTATTGGTATCACCGATGTCCCCTTTGTTGCTCATGCGGCACAGGTTTGCGTCCTCACGCCCCACAGTGCACACAAAGTGAGGTTTATCCACGAGGGCCGGGTCACCGTCTGACGACCGTGACTCCTGACCCATCACTCCTTTAGTGGTCTAGCAGCCTTCCGGGCAACCGGCCTAGACCTGCTCTTTGAGTGTCCTGCTATTTCCCAAACATGTTCAACTTTTATTTTTCTCACAGGACCCAATCGGAGTCCTTTTCAACCGCCGGCTACTGTTGCAAGTAGTTACTTGACGACAGTATAGGTGAGTTCCACCACTGTCCTGACTCCATGTGATTCTCCCGCCATTGAGTTTTAAAGTATTTTGAGTACAATTGAGCACACAATAGTGGTAACCATCACCAGTTCACTGTCCTGCACCGTATGATACAGTGATAACATCGTGTGTTTATGAATTGTCCGCCAGCACTATTGCTTTTAGAAAATAGAAAATGAATTGATGAGATACTGTATGATTGCACAAATCATGTATTTTCAACATGTCCCCCCCCTTTTTTCTACCTTTATAGGTTATCAACCAGAGAACGTGGTATGTAGAATTCACTTACCCTTTTAGTGTAGATAGCGTTCATTTGATCCTGAGGAAGTGCCTTGATCTAATCAACTCTTATGGCACGAAACATGTCGATCACTCGAGAGCAGGGCATGTACAACTAGATACATTGTCACTAGTCCTTTGCCCCTCTCGCTCTTTTAAATTAGGCAGTTTACCTTCTTAATAAATTGTTTGCTAGGACTAACTGACCTATTTTAGATTCACAACCCCCCACATCTACACACACTAGGCCCCTCACCCCCACCGCTCCCACCGGCAGGAACAAAAGATCCCCGATAAAGAGCCCCGGTCTGGGTGCCCGTCAGGTATTGCAGCGCCGACCTGACGAGGGGCAGGCTCATATGATGAAGCATGACACCTAGCTTGCTGGGTGTGTGAGTGCCCTAGTTCCGACAAGGGGAATTCCCCCCTTCTTTGCATACACAACAGTGGTCTCAAGTGACTCACTTTACTCTACAGTATCTCTCCATCTTTATTCTGAATCACAGAGGAACTTCGTACTCTTGTTGTACACATTATTTGTCACAACCCAGTTCATGATAGAATTTGTGAATTATGGTTAGTGTTGTCTGGCTAGCAAGCTGAAAAGAGTGTGTAATGAGCTCCACTTTAGGGCCACTTTATTTTAAGCACTGGAGTTAAAGTGATTTGCCCAGAGATCATGCCAGGACTCTAACTTGGTTCCCCAGATCCAAAGTTGGCAGCACTGACCGCTAGGCCACATCCATATTTCCCAAATGATGTGTGAAAGTCATACACAAGTGGGTTGATTGTCTATGATCATGTATAGTGAGCACATTCTCTGTTGAAATGCGTTTGTCAAGTTAAAAAACAGCCGCAAAATACTGTAAGGCTCACCAGAGTCTTTCTTGGGAATACTTGCAAGGGTTTGTTTTAAAACTGGACTTCACTTAGGGACATAGTTCAGCACCTTTGAACCACCGGCTCTATAATAGTTTTCAGAGTGGGGGTTTTGACATCAATAATAATCCACTGAAGTCATAAGGATACGAAAATTTCCTATCTTCACACAAAGCATAGTAAATGTATTCAGCAGGAGTGATAAGGATGTAGTAAGTAGCTGATGCATTTTGGAGCATACAGTTGCAAATATTATAATAAAGCGAATGTGGTAGCACACTCTCATTTACGGACAGCACATTTTCCATTGAAATCACCACTAAATTTACACAGGCACACAGTTTCACTGATACAACTATTCAGCACACAAATGATAATGTGTGGAAATCAAGGTTCAGTGAATATTTATCACATCACCAAATAAAAGTGTGCTCATTTGTTTCAATCCTAATAAATTGTGTTTTTTCCATCACGCTACAGAATTACAAAAAACTGTGCTTCATTTTTGCTTTACCAAGTGCTGATATATTCAGAAATATGTGTACAGTACATTTACAGGTATCTAAATGTTGTTGTGTGTTACAAAAAGGGCATCCTACAGCCATTCTTTCACATTCTCTGTACACTCGAAAGAAAGGTGCGGTCAGAGAAAGAAAAGCAAACACTAATTCCATGTTAACAAAATAAACAGCAATTTATCAGTAGACATAACTTGACATCTAACCTCTGCCTTTGAAGCACATCACATGTTTGACCTCTACCTTTGAATCACAGCAAATGTGACAAAATAAGTACAAAATGTAAAGGTGTCTTTATTTATTGCTCTTTTGCTGCCCACCAGAAATTGGCTGTGATCCACCAGTGAGTGGGAACCCACAGTTTAGGAAAAACTGTGATAGAGACAATTGGCAAAAAATGCCAATGTCAATCTTCATGGTTCACTCATGCAAGATATTATACACAGACACTTGCAGCACCTGCACCACCTCCTGAATCACCTGCACCACTTACACCACCACCACCAACTACAGTACTACCTGCAGCACCTGCACCACCACCTTCTGCACCAACTGCAGTGCCACCTGCAGCACCTGCAAAACCTCTATTACCCGCCAGTACATGTCATGGTCTCGAATACTCACACCACCAGCATTGCATAGGCAGAGTAGTAGGGGAAAACCACCAAAATTAGTATGTTCACTTTTTGCTCTTACCTTTTTCTTTGAATAAAAATATGAACACTTTTTACCCGACAAACGTGCGTCAACCTTTCATCCGTCTATATATTTTTGTTAATTTTCAACAACAGAATAGTGGTGTGTAATTTTTCTTCTTTGTACATCTTCAAAGGTTATCCTTTAAAAAATTGCTTCCTTGTAAGGACATGGAATGTATCATATAGTGTGTTTACTAGATTAAAGAAAGAGTTTTTTTGATTTTTCATTTAAAAAAAAATACTTTCAATAGTATTTGAAAAATGGCAAATATAAGAATTTTCTGAATCTTCTGTCCTTGGGAAGGGGCCAAATTTAAATAAAATGACCTCTCAATCCAGAAAAAAAATGGAAACATGGAGGGGTTTGGGCAAATTATAAAAAATGCCAGAAATCTTCAAGGGAACCAGTCTATATACAAAGGGGTGAAAATAAATCTTTATAGTCCCGAAATAGTCCAGAGTCCACTCTCAAATGCAAAAATGAAGTCAGACCCCCCCCAAATCAAAGGATGGATCCAAATTAGGCCTGTCTTGGGGGCAAAAGTCACTGGCTATCCTCACTCTCAGGTTTTTCAAATCCTCCTCTCACATGTACATCAATTGGCTGGCCGATACAGTACCAGACACCTGGTAGACGGGCCTACAGGAGCTGGGGCAGGTTGGGGACACAGATGTGACATAATAGCTGCAGTAAAGGAGTAAAGGATGTAATGCTGCCAGTAAAAGTTTATAGCTCCCCAGGGACATATCTCAGATCATTTGGACCTCTCCCATAAAGTTCTTGATGCCCCAGGAGAGTGCTCCCTGAGCTACTACAATTGATATCTTCTTCTCCTGGAATGCAGCCACTGGTACAGACTCAGTTTGAAGGGATCGGGCAGCATAAATGGGGTGTGGAGTGTCAAGGGCAGAATTTTCCTTTGACTCTTGTACTTCCAGACAGGCACTGGGAGGAGAAGTAGATGCATGGGGTCTAGCTAGAGGCGCTGATGGAACGGGGGCCTAAGGAGTTAAGAAGGGGCTGGCTCACATGGTGTTGGAGCCTGCTGTAAGGACACCACTTCTTGCTGTTGTTGGTCAAGACCAGGAAGATAATCTACATCATTCTCACTCTGGATGGTGGTGCCCATGTCCACTGCCCCCCCAGGAGTCTATTCAGCCTCCACCCAGAGTCTCTTGGTGGAAGATAGTGTAATTCTCCAGGCAGGCACCCTACCCCTGCTGGTGTAGGTTTTGTTCTCCTCCCTGCTGTATGTTTTAAGGCCATGTGCTCACCTATGAGGCAATGATCTCTCTTATTGTACCTGCTCCTGCTCTGCTGTCAGTTGGCCAGCCCAGTCCACTGAAAGGAACAAAAAAAACAAATAGAGACTTTCTTAATTAATTGGGTAAATAATACATATCTCTGTGATTGTAGCTGACAATGTGTACGCTTCACCAAACTAGTCGCTATCCTGTGCTTACAAATGATAACAATGTGAATTACAAGTAATGTGAGATTAGATACAATTATTGTTATGTCAAAACTAGGTTCACAACATGTTACACACCCTATTTATCTTCAAGGAAACCTTTTTGTCACCAGCCTAAAAAGCATTGAAAGGAACTATGAAATTGCATTTATATTTTCTGCTACAGAGTTCACAACATGGTTCATGAATTGTATGAACTTACATAGTAAAACATCGCACATGTATGTTGTTTAAGAAGTGAGGTAATAGTACACATAGTTAGCATTTCCAAAATGGCAAAACCTGATTGATACTCAAGACAAAGAAAACAAACACTATACATGCGTCTTAATAAATGTGATCTACTCAAACTTTCAGACAACCTCAAAGCATGTTACTATGAGTACGAAAGTTTGAACGAAAGCTCACAGTAAAGATATGACAGGACAGCACTCTCAAAACTCAGATATACCGATTTGACAAACGCAAATTTACATGTACTTGCAATCGCTCTGCTGCTCAAACTCTTCCAGATGAGCATGGAGGGTTAGTCAGGCAGCTTTCAGGACCCTCCTGTACAGTGGCGCCAGGGGAGGGTTGCTGTGCATGTGCCTGGAAGGCTAAGTCCATATTATTCTGGGCTTTATACCAGCAGGTCCTCCCAGCGCTAACAGCTCAGCCTTTTCATCGCTTTTGTGGACACTCACTGCACTGCAGCATGTGGGGATGTCTCTCCAGATTTGGGCCCACCCTGCGTTACTCAGCTGCTTATCAGGTCCCCCATAAAGCTGACAGTACTAGACTAAAACTCCTTCTCTGATGATATTAAATTCCATTTCTGGCAAAGGGGAGCGTTCTCCTCAATTCCCTCAGCCATACTTTGGGAAAGTTTGGCAAAGGAGCAGCAGTCTGGGAGAGGACGCTTCTTGGAAGTGGTGATGGCTCAGAATGAAAACAGAAAAGCAGACTTTCTCTTTTTATATGTCATTTCCTGTCTATTAGTGGTAGGCAGAAATCACTGCCCCAAATATGAAGTCTCTGCACCATATGAAGAGGGGAAACTTGACACACGGAGTAGATGCTCCACATGTGGGGGTGGGACTACCAATATGTACTAAAGTACATCCTAATTCTTTACAATAGCAAATTTACATCAGGGAAAGGTTAGGTACTGATTACATTTGTACAATGTTAAGCTTTCTGTATGTTTCCCTTAAAAATAAGAGGTGTATGTGAAATGAAGTGGTTGTGTGTTGATAGGGGTTAGTGTAACAATGTTGGTGAGCTAGAACAGTCAACATTTTTATCCTTGAGCATAGCAATTTAGCTGATTACATTATGTAATTTAAACATAGTTGTCTCAAGATGGAATTTATTGGCAGAGTATTAGTTGTGCAACATTTCTTCATTAACAACAGACTGTCCAACCATATAAATGCAGTAACCAAACTAGTATCTCAGGAAAAAAAAGCCTTGACCAGCTGATTCTGCAGCTGTATCCAGTGACCTGGGTGTGTGCGTCTGTCAAGATCAATATCTGAATGTAACCCCCGCCCTATAGCGAACTTGTGCAACACACAACAGGCTGGTACAATCTTACACACAACTTTTGGGGAGTACGCCAGCACCCACCCCTTGGCCAAGACATCTGAATCGCAACCTGAGTAAGCCTAAAGTGTGTTCAATAATGGCTTGTGTATGTTTGTATGCCCTATTGTACCTCTGCTGAGATACTATGGTTGGACAACTGTAGGGTGTGTGAAAATGGGAAAAGAGACCACATCTGGCATCACCTGAATACAGTTAGTTTTGATTCTATTCTAATAGAACTACATTATGCATACCTACCTACATGCATTGTGTGTCAGGGTTATGTGTATTTATTGTATTGTAGTCAATCTTGATTAGTGCTGAGACTGCACTCCTAGATACAAATGCAAGCCTACTATGAGGTGTGGTTACTTACCAAGAAGCAACATGTTACCAAAACCCCCAGCAATCAAATGATGCAAAAGAGGTGACTACTGGAAAATAAAGCATATTATATGCTTCAAGGAAAGGCAGCATACACATCTGTGAGGCATCCCATGGCACCGCAAACAGTTTGCATTCTGATGGAGTCACTGCTGTGTCTGTTGTGTTAAAAGTGTGATGTGTGTAGAGGTGGCTGTAATGCCACATTGGTGCAGCCAATGGCACCTAGCACACGAGGCAAGTGGGCAAAGGCATAAATGTCCTTTACCATCCTTTCCCTTTCCCTCAGTGAGTGTGGAATGGCGAGAAACTGAAGCAATCTTCTGTTGATGCATCTGAGATCTGATACAGGCATGGTAAAGGCAGGAAAATAGTTTTGCTATGGACCTTCCTAATTATGTGGTCAGCCTGGCTATCATTGGCTATTTTTGTAACACACTTCTGCTGGAAATGAGTGGTGGAATTGAGAATAATCATTACTTTCATTACCAGGTGTGTTGCAAGTGTTGAAAACATTGCTACATATATCTACGTAATTTATTTCTAGACCTCTCATGAAGTTACATTTTAAATAAAAATACATTTTAAATCATAAAATATATTTAATGCCACTGGACTTATGTGGCAGAGGAGGACCAAATTTTGCAGCAGAGTTGACTAAATTACATGGCAAGAAAAGTCAAAGTATCTGGCATAATGCGGCACATTTTGTAATAGTATTCAGTATTTTGTCATGTTTACACCTGGTAGAAGTGTCTGGGAAAAGAGTTCACATTATTAGTAACAATTTATCACCCAAATACAGCAATAAAAAGATGGCCAGTCAACCTTTGTGAAAAGTGTTCTGGTGCTCAGAAACCCGATTCGCCATATTTTTTAAAACTTTGGATCCATTTGAGATAGAAACAAAATGTGCTTTTTTTGTTAAAATCTGTATATTATGCAGCAGATGATGGATTATGTCACAATGTGGCAAATTCATAATTATGAGAAAATTACTGTGCCCTCAGAATCTCATTATTTCAGTGGCCCAGAATACAATTAATTGATGCAGTATATTTTTTGTAGTTATGTATAAATTTAATTGAAGAGCTAACTGAATAACTAACTGGTGCTAAAGTGCTTGTGCTCTCTCCCTAAAACATAGAAATATCAACCTACGCCTGACTGGCACTTTTCATTTACTTATAAGACCCTAGTATATGGTACTATGTGTACCCAGGACCTGTAAGCTAAATGCTGCTAGCCGCATTCTTTGTTTTAACTACTTAAGTAGCCTTTTAAAATATTCTCAGGCCACCCATCACAGCCTGTAGTGCAGTATAAGCTGTCATTTCAACCTGGCATAATAAACCTTTTGTCAGGCCTAAACCTTCCTTTTTATTAATTCTTAGCATTGACACCAAGGTAAATGTTGAAATGGGTAAATACGATGTCAATGAATACCATGATATGTGCAGGACTGACAACGGCAATACCAATAAATGTAATGTCAACGTATGCCGTAACCTGTACCCGCACAACAATGTCAATACCCATAATTGCAATGTCAATGTATGCCATAATCTATGCCTGCACAACAGTGTCAAAACCGGCAGTAACGATGTCAATGTATGCCATAATCCATGCATGAATGACAATGTTGTTACCAGTAAAAGCAATATCGAAGTACGCAAAATGTTGAGAATTTTGATAAAAAGAATACCAGTGGCTGCCATATTATTTTCAGGAGTTCCAGTGAACTTGATTCATTGCTGTCGGATTCACCCAAGGTGACCTCCCCATCAACCTGAGTCAGAGATATGTGGTCAGGCAGATCCTGCAACCTACACCCACGCAAATGACAGGTCACAGGTGGGGTCTCTCTTAACCCAAAGCCAAACGCATGCCCAGGGAAAACCTGATCGATTCCACAGATAAATAGTTGCACCACAAACAGGTCCAAGTAAATTGGCCCAAATAAATGACATTTGGTCTTATGCTCACATTCCCCAAAAATACCACAAAGCTAGATACCACATGTAGATAGAAACACTCAGCCAATCAGGACACAAGATGCACATTACATGTAGTGATCACGCGCTCCTACTGCCGGAAATATGTACACATACATACTGCCCACACTAGCTCTCCCCTAGGTCAAGAGCCATCTGTGTCCTTATCAGATGCCCAAACTTGTTAATTTAAGACTGAGATGCTGTTTTAGGAATGCTGAAATTGCTTTATTGTTCCTCATGAGATGTATATAATGTCAGCCAAATCTTTGTACAGCGAGAAACTTACCTCAGACGCATTCTGTCAAAACTCTCCCGGTCGCTGTGTTTAATTAAACAAACTTGTTTCTGTTTTGCCAAACGCCGCTTGTCTTTTCATTTCTTTAAGGTGAATTCATACCTGAGCAACATTTACCTTAGAAGCCTTTAGGGCATAGTGCATGTTATTTAAAACATGTGGGTGTGAGCTTTACATGTCCTGGTAGTGAAGAACTTCTAAAGTTGTGTTTCAATATTGTAAGGCATATCTCTCTAATTGGCTTACACTGGGTTACCTTATTACGTTCAATAAGTGCTAACTTTGGATAGGGAGCAGATAGAATATGCTGGTTTTTTTGATAATCAAGTTTATTGGCATTTATAGCAAACAAAATATACAAAGACAGCAATAATTTATACAATGTTTCAGATTCCATCGACAGCAGACAACAGCACATCGGGCCTAGGAATAGGGACCTTGAAGGGGTCACCTCACGGATATAGCATAAGTTGAAAGAAGCTTGCATATTAATCAGAACAACAAATTTTGCCATTTGCCCCACACCTTTTCAAACTTCCCAGGACATCCCCTAGCCTCAAAGAGGGGTTCTTCTTGGGCCGCACACCAATCCACCCCTCTTCGCCATTTACACACAGTAGGGGGTCTGACCTGGGACCAAGCCGCCGCAATGTCTCTTTTAGCCACCGCAATTGCAGTGCCCAAGAAGCGTTTGTCTGCTCTGGAGCTGTCAAGACCATCAAAAACTCCCAGAAAGAGACGTAAGGGGTCATGGGGAACCACCCATTCCAAAGTCTGCGTGAGCTCCGACTCAACCCCCACCCAAAAGGAAGCAAGAAGAGGACATTGCCAGACCATGTGGTAGAAATCAGCTGGGGTATGGTTACATCGAGTGCAGGCTGGGGAGGGGCACAGCCCTGCCCTGTACAGACGCGCAGGAGTAAGGTATGCCGTGTGTAAATAATAAAGTTGCACAAGACATAATTTAGAGGAGGTCGTCAGGGTTTTAGGGGCCATAAGTGCGTTGCGCCAGTCTGCCTCCTCTAAGGGGCCCACCCAACCCTCCCAGCGGGTGCGGAGAAAGTCTAGGGTCGCAAGGCCATTGTTCACCAGGGAGCGGTAAATCCGGGACACCCCCCCCCCTTTACCCAGGTCGCCCATCATGACCTGGGCTTCCAGAGGGCTGAATTCAGGGAGGGAGGTGGCTGGTGGGACGTGGGCATTAAGGGCGTGTCGGAGCTGCAAATATTTATAGAATTGGGAGGAGTGAAGGGAATGACGGTGCTGCAGGTCTGAAAAGGTTCTTATGTGATCTCCCACCCAAATATCCCCGAGGAGTGAAATCCCAATCCGATCCCATTGCCGAAAACCCTGAAGGGTCAACGCCTCACGAAGCCAGGTGCCATGCCACAAAGGCGTGTGTTGAGTGAGTCTCTTGTCCCATCGCGTATAGCGTAGGGCAGAGTGCCAAGCCATTAGGACTGATTTAGTGACAGGCGGGATGTCGTGTGAAATGGGGGCCCCGTACAGATAGGCAAGGAGCTGCGGAAAGTCCATCGTCCTAAGCTCGGTACGGTAAGCCGGGTCGGACCAGCCACCGGCGAACCAGTCATGCACTACAATGAGCCGAGTGGCCAGGTAATACAGGTGGAGGTTGGTCACACCCATACCTCCATCAAAGGGAGGAATGCGGCAGTGAGTCAGGGCCACACGAGGCCTCCCACCTCCGCAGAATATGCTGTTTAACCTCAAATTAATTGCCATTTAGAATTCTCTTTAATGTTAAAGCCAGACTTTAAATGACAATTTCTGAAGATCCACTTCTTGAAAGTTGTCATTTTCTTAGCCTGACCATTTGTGCCTTCTGCCAGTGTACTGAGTCACATGACTGTGAATGGCTATGCTGTTGAGGATTGTGTATTCCTCCCAGACAGTAACACAAAGGGGATTAGATGTGGGCAATATGGGCTATTCTGTGAGGATGGTTGTGGCCAAACTCTGCCTGCCTGCCCCACTTTCACTTCAAAGGGCTTGCCTCCAGTACACACTAAGGACCCTAATACCAGCCTATTATCACCCTATACCCTTTGGTGCTTCACAAGGGTAAGGGAAGATCTTTCCAGAGCCAGATGTGGGACAGGACAGGGTATCCCCCACACACAATGTCTGGCAAAAGGTACAAATAGTGGACCATCTAAACCGCTCTTCATTACAATCCTGGGCCTGGAGAAGAAGAACTGCTATGCTGCTCTCCTACCAGGAATGTCCTGCTGTTAAAAAGACTGCCTTGTTGTCCAGCTATCGGAAGAAGGAGCACTGTACCGGCTCTTTGACCTAAGACCACCAGAGTGACTCCAAGGGCTAGTTGCTTGGCCTCCAGTGTGGGCTACAGGGTTATAACAAACTCCTGAGGCTTTGAGCCCTGCTGCTGGCCTCTGCTAAAGTGAGTCCTAACCCCTAAAGTGGTGCCCCCAGGTCCTAGAAACTTTGAAGTGGGGTTGGTGGTACCTAACCCTAAAACCTGGGTTGAGAACCGACAGAAGACCGGGACCTACCTGCCAACCAATCGTCCCAAGGTGCATCACCAGTCGGCCTGCCTACGTGGTAGCTCCAGCTATGTTTTTCTCCGCAGCAGCAAATCCTCCACAGCAGGGCCTCTTCGGCTACAGCCTGCAGCCTCATTCCGCTGGGTCATTCCAAGGTCTGGAAAAACTTCTAACTAAAAGGTAGAAATCCTCACTGGGCTTGACGACAACCAGCTCCTTATCGATGACCACGACCTCATTGGCCTGGAAATCCAGCTTTTCCTACCCAGAGTTTTTCTTGCCATCATTGAGGCTTTACAGAGACTTCTTCCAGCAGCCGTCGATGACTCGTTCTGAGACACAGCCTTCTTGCTGCCTTTCCCTGCTGAACTCTACTTTCTTAAGAACTTTTCTTTAAAAAAATTCCAAGTCTGAAGGTAAGCCAAGACTCGCTCAATCCACGCCTTGTATATGACCCATGCCCAGTGCCCCATCGTGGTCGGCCTTACGTTTTGACTTTGACCCGGTCTCACGTGAACAGGTACCCGTGGTTGGTGCTTTCACATTCTAGGCACTAGATTTCACTAAAATCTTTAAAAATGCTCTGTTTTTACTGATTGGATTTAATTAATTTGCTCTATTTTTCTAATTTGGTTTAGGATTTTCCTTGTGTTATGTTTGTATTTTATTGCTGTTTATGTGGTGCATAAATGCTTTACACATTGCCTCTAAATTTAGCCTGACTGGTTTTGCGCCAAGTTACCAGATGAGAAAGGACCAGTTAATTTACTGACTTTTGTGTTTCACCTTGACAAGAATTGTGGTTGTAGCCTGAGTGCAGCTTCTACCCCCTTCAACCAATAACCCAATGTTTTGCATATATGCATTCATTTAAAAGTCACATAAAAACCTTATTTGGTAGGTGTTTTTTGTGCCTCTGCCACAATTATTTTCTATGGGAATGTGCTGCTGTACCAGTGATTGCCCATGTGAAGTGCTTGACTTACTATTGGAGTGTTCTGGGGCAGTAATAACTTTAAAAGTGAAGTTTGTGAAAATCAATGGGCTTACTCTTTTGTGAGTGGGTGATGTTCCTCTTTAAACACCACCCTGCCCTCCTAAACCACTCATTACTCATCCTTATTCCCCTCCCCTTTAGTAGTATACCTATTTTGCCCCTTACTCCCTCCAGTCCATCCCACATTTACTACTAAAACGTATACTTACACTGTATATAGGGTGGAGAACTTGGCACATAACAATTTAGGAGAGGTGGAGGCATAACCTAGACATGTAGTTTGTGAATAGCATTTTGTAGTACTGCAAAACAAAGTACCAACTGCAGTTTGTGAATCAGACCCAACATCTTTTATGGGGACTTTAAAATATGCTAAGGCAACAAGAATGACTCATCTTGTCTCTTCTAACCTCACACCTCACCAATAACAATCTTACACAACATTTCATAATGCCCACCCACTTCACAGGGGCCCCACTAGACCTTCATTTGAAGGGAAAGCTAAATATAGGTGAGGTAAGAACAGTTAATGGGTCGGATCAACTTCTCATCTTTTTCACATGTTAATAGCTGAAATGTGTACCCTCAATTTAACTCACAAGGCCGAAGCAATGAGTTATAAACTAATGAAAAACATAGAGTAACCGTCTCTGAAAAAAGTGAGCACGTTCTTCAAGACACTTCCCTAATAACTGAAGTAAATGGCCTCAAAATCCAACATTCTAAAGTGATGTCAGAGATTTGTGAGGAACTAGCCCTGAAATCTCAGAAAAGATAAAAAATATAGAAATCATACTTGATGCCCATAAAGGAACTAAATGAATGGATAACCCCCTTCTTGAGCCAAATCCTTCAACCAAAAATGTGCTACCTCTCCACACAAATGAAAGAAACTCGTTTTTGAAGCAAAATCCTCGTTTTGGACTAAGCAAGAAAACAACCAAAGAAATTGATTGAAATCTTTAAAAAAAAATTGCAAGAAACTCAGAGGAGCAAGACCTCTGACCTCTGGGCTAGGCCGGCTCTCTCCCCAGTAGCTCCGCTGTGCTGTGCAAGACCTCTGACCTCCACTTGGTAGGTTCGAGGCTGCTGTCTGCCCGCTGGTGCTCGTTCCTGCTGCCCGCCTCCGCCTGAGATCTAGCCTTGTATTTAGCCTGCTCCACTGTCCTTCGCCGGTAGCTCCATAGCCTCCGCTATTGTAAGATTTAATTTTTCATTCTTGCCTTTTAATTACTGCGCTTCTTCTTTTTTTAATTCTCCCTTGTTTTTCCCTGCCTCCGTTTCCCGCTGCTGCTGCTCCTGTGGCCCCTCCTCCCGGACAGTCCCTGCTCCTGCCTCCCAGCTGCACGTCTCTCCCCCTTCCCTATTTAATGGCGGCCACTGCGCGACGCGCACAGCAGGCGCACCGCTGGCACGCCGAAAGCGCGCCAAAGGTAAGGCCGTCTGCGCCCATCCGGGACCTGACCGCGACCAGCGCCAGGGACCATGGATCTCGAACCATCCACCGCTACAACGCAGCCACCCTGCTCGGACTCAACCCTGGAAGAAACAACAACTGCCAGCAGGCCATGACGAACACGACCCAAGGCCAGTTCTCCTGCCACCACTGCCGCCAGACCTTCACCACCGCCCCAGCCGCCAACACCGCCAACGCCTTAAGATGCATCCTCCTCAACGTGCGCTCCGTGCACAGACACGCCGTGGAGATCTGGAACCTCCTGGACTCACTCTCGCCCGATGTTGCATTTTTCACGGAAACCTGTACTAACGCCTCCTCCGCCCCTGACATCGCCATCGCCATCCCGGACGGATACAAGATCCAGAGGAAGGACCACCCCAACCACCCAGGAGGAGGCCTCGCCATCGCGCACAAAAACTTCCTCCGCCTCACCACCTCCAGCGAAACCTTCTCCTTCGCCGAACACCAGCACTTCCAGGTCCAGACCAGCCCCAACTCCACACTCTGCGGACCCTCGCCTACAGACCCCCTAGCCCCCGGGCCCCCTTCGCCGACACCATCACTGACCTCATCGTACCCCACGCCATCGCCGCCATAGACTACATACTCATTGGAGACCTGAACTTCCACCTCGACAACCCCAGCGACCCCAACTCTACCACCCTCCGTGACAACCTCATCAACATCGAACTAAAACAACTCGTCACCACACCGACCCACAAGGCAGGACACACCCTCGACCCCATCTTCGCAGGAGGAAACAGCGACCACTTCAGCCACACCATGCAACCCCCATGGACTGACACCCACTGCGTACACTTCCTCATCGACAAACCCAAGGCACCCAAACCCGCCCACCGCCCCCACGAAGGAACTGGAGCAGAGTCACCGACGAGCAACTCAACTCCACCCTCATCCGCGACACCCCCACCGCTGCAACCAACGCCAACCTCGTAGCCAGGGAATTCCACACCTGGATCTCCAACTGCACAGACAAGCTCGCCCCGCTATGTAACCCTGACATACAGCACCCCAGGAAAGCCTCCTGGTTCACCACCGATCTCCAAGAAGCCAGACACACCTGCAGACGCCTGGAGTAGAATTGGAGAAACAGCAAGACACCTGGAAACTACACCACTTACATGATGGACTACCACCAACGCATCAGAACCACCAAAAAGACCTTCATCCACAACAAAATCCTTGCCAACTCCAGCAACTCCAAGGAACTCTTCAGCGTCATCCAGGAATTCGCCAATCCCTGCAGCGAAGCCACGGATATCACCCTCTCCCAGGACCTCTGCAACAAGCTCAGATCCTACTTCCACCTGAAGATCAAAAACCTCTATGACAACTTCAACGACCATACGCCCGACTCCACAGCTAGCCCGCCCTCCGGCTACACCAGCCAGCCCACCATCTCCCCCTGGACACCAATCACGGCCGAAGAAACCGCCTTGACCATGAAAGGCATCCACTCAGGGACCCCCACCAACCCCTGCCCACCACACATCTACCACAGAGCTGCCACCGCCATCGCACCCGAACTACAACGCACCATCAACACCACCTTCAAGATCGGCACCTTCCCTGACGACTGGAAACGCACAGAAGTCAGGCCCCTGCTCAAGAAGCCCTCAGCTGATCCCACGGACCTCAAGAACTACCGGCCCTTCTCATTCCTCCCCTTTGCGGCAAAAGTCGCAGAGAAGACCGTCAACGCAGAACTGACAAGGTTCATCGAAGACAATGCCGTCCTCGAACCCGTCTCAATACAGATTCAGAAGCAACCACAGCACAGAAACTGCCCTACTCACTGCCACAGACGACATCCGCACCCTCCTCGACCAAGGCCACACAGCATCCCTGATTCTACTCGACCTATCAGCAGCATTCAACACCGTCTCCCATCGCACACTCGTAGCCAGACTACACGACACTGGCATACAAGGAACCGCCCTCGACTGGATCAGATCATTCCTCACCAGCAGAAGCCAAAGGATCAGACTGCCACCCTTCCTCTCCGAACCCACAGAAATCAACTGCGGGGTCCCACAGGGGTCATCGCTCGGCCCAACCCTCTTCAACATCTACATGGCCCCCCTCGCCGCCATCGTCCGACAACACGGCCTCAGCATAGTATCCTACGCCAATGACACCCAGCTCATCCTCTCCCTCACCAAGGACCCCACAACCACCACCCTCAGCTTCCAGGAAGGCATTCAGGATGTCACAGCCTGGATGAGCAACAGCTGCCTAAAGCTCAACTCGGAGAAGACAGAGGTCCTAGTCATCGGAACCACCCCATCGGCATGGAACAACACCTGGTGGCCCACCGCCCTCGGCAGCCCCCGACCCCCATGAACCACGCCAGAAACCTCGACATCGTACTCGACTCTTCCCTCTCCATGAACCGACAGGTCAACGCCATCATCCCAGCTGCTTCAACACCCTCTGCACCCTCCGCAAGACTTTCAAATGGATCCTCCTGAGTAAAGGAAGACAGTCACCCACGCACTCATCACCAGCAGGTTGGACTATGGAAACACCCTCTACACTGGCATAGACAAGTCTCTACTCTGCAAGCTCCAGACTATACAGAACACCGCCACCAGACTCGTCCTCAGCATCCCTCGACACGAGCACATCAGCCAACACCTACGGAGGCTCCACTGGCTCCCCGCCGAGAAGAGAGTCACCTTCAAGATACTCACCCACGCCTACAAATGCCTACACAACACTGGACCACAATACCTCAACGACAGAATCACCCTCCACGTACCCAAAAGAAACCTCCGATCAGCCAACCTCATCCTCGCCGAAACCCCACGCATCCACAGAGCCAAAGCAGGGGGAAGATCCTTCACCTACATTGTGGCCAGGACATGGAACGAGCTCCCGATCGACATCAGACACGCCCCCTCCCTGAAAACCTTCAGGAAGACTCTCAAGACCTGGCTCTTTGGCTGAACGGAACTTACGACACCCCCCTCCCCCCCCCCAGCGCCTTGAGACTCTCACGGGTGAGTAGCGCGCTTACAATTCCCTGATTGATTGATTGAGAGTCATCAGATGGGAAATGTGAGGAATTCTCCAAACTCTTTATTGACATAATGAAAAAGACCAAACTATTCATTGCAGACACCTGAATGGAACAAACACAACAAGCCATCCCTAACAAAACTAAAATAGATCCTAGGAAAAATGATGGATAATTGCATGCAAACATCTGCAATTCGGCTATAGCCTTTGAGACAGCTTCCCCAACAGGGTGAATCTAGAAATTCCAACCTGAAAAGCAGATGAATGAGCAAGAGTGAGAGGTAAGTGGCAACAAGCCTGTGAAAAAGGAGCGTGAATGCGTGAATGCTTCGAAACGCGTCGGCAAGGACTGAAAACAACCGGGCTGGCATGCCGGTTTCTTTCTCAATAAATGGTTTTTACAAACCTACCTATTGGAGGAGTGCGTCCTTAATGCAGGGCAACTTGTGGTGAACTATATATATAAATATATATATATATATATATATATATATATATATATATATATATATATATATCCGAATAGACTCCTTCTTACTTGGCCAGTCTCCTAAGGCAACAGGAAAGAGCGCGGACCACCGTGGTTCGTCAACTGCAGTTTATTCAAACTCCCAAAGAAGTGCAGCAGCCATGACGCGTTTCGTCCCTCACAGGGGACTTGATCACATGACGCGCTATCGGCCATGACAGTCTAACTAAATACTTTTCCCTCTCTCATGTGATTAACACCTTAAAGTGACAGTGCAATTTGAACAAATAGCAGGTAAGATAATTGATACTTGATTTGCTAACAGTTACATGGAACACAGTTGTCAACATTTGATATCCTTCACTTGCGATTGCATACGTAATGTAAAACATTATCAGCAAGAATTTCTGCATAAATGCAAGTTTTGAAAAAGCTGCAAGTTATGTAAAATAAATATATAAATACATAATTAAATTAATACATGAATATAAATATATATAAATATATATAAAAGATACATATAAAAATATGTGCATGTAGATATCCACTGCTTTGCAAACATAAACAGATTGGTCTGTATATTGTTGCTTTTTAATCTTGGTTTTAATACCTGACAACTTCCTAAAATCCCTGTCTGTATGCTAAATCAGAAAATAGTTATATGTGCACCTGATTAATTTCATCTGGCTGCAATATTCTTCCTGTTTTCACTATTGTTTACCTGTTCCCTATTGTTCCTACAAAAAATCATATTATAAGTGATTAGTGCTAACTGTGCTTAAAAACCGAATAATAAAATAAGAAAACATCTATATACAGAGTCTGTTTGAGCGGTTTGGCTACATATTGGTGTGATTATTAAAGATTTATTTTTTAAAAGGGAAGAAAAGGAAGCCAGTTGAATACATCAGTAAAACTATGTAAGTACATAAATATATATAAATATATAAAATTTAATAAATATATAAATATAGTAATATTTAGATACAAGTCTGGTTGGATCGTCCATGAAAATGTAGTATGACTCCATAATATCATAATGTCATAATGTCAGTCAAGGTGCAAAATTTAAAATCAAAAAATCATTTATACACCACAATCGTTTGTTAATGCAGGACCCCAAGTGTTTTAAATATAAAGACTGGCATGCAATTCCTCAGTGGCATTTAACCCTTTGGGGTGTTTGGTATCGAGGTTTAGAATGTAGTACATCTCCAACTTGCGGAGTGCCTTCTCCCGATCACCACCCCTTTTGTTCATGGGAATGGAATCTACTAGATAGTATTGTAGTTCCTTGGGGTTGCCATCATGTTTCTCATTAAAATGGCGAGCCACTGGATATGCCGGATCGTTGTTCCTGATTGCTCGTATGTGCTGGAGCACCCTTTTGTGGCCTTGCAGGATGGTACTGCCTACATATTTCAATTTGCAAGGGCACTCCAGCACATAGACTACAAAATCAGTTTTACAATTTAACACCTTGTATATAGGTATTTCTTTTTCACCGAATGGGGTCTTGTATTTAGTCATGGATATGCCATGTTGGCAAGCTTTACAGGTTTTGCACCTATGGAAGCCCAACCGTTGAGCTAGCCAAGTGTTTTTAGTTAGAGGGCCGAATGGATCATTTTTGACCAGGACGTCTTTCATTGATTTGCCCCTGCAGTATGTTATTGCGGGTTGTTTAGGGACTGTGGGGCCAATAACAGGGTCCTGTCTAACCAAATGCCAGTTTTTCTTGATTATTTTTCTCACAGCACCCTCCTGTTGGTTGTATTTCAGGATGAATCTAAATTTGTCTAGTGTGTCAGTTCTCTCTCTTCCCTTAGGTTTGGTTTTTAAGAGAGCTGCTCTCAATTCCTGATTACTTTTAGTGAGTGCAGTTTCCAAACATTTCTTACTATACCCTCTCTCCCGGAATCTCTTTATGCACTCTCCCTGAGCCATAAGTAGGTCCTGCTCATAGCTGCAAATTCGCTTCAGCCGCAATAGCTCGCCATATGGTATACTTTGTACTAGATGCCCAGGATGGGCACTACTGGCATGTAAAATGGCATTCCCCGCTGTTGGTTTTCTATGAAGTCGAGTTTCAATTTTATTGTTTTCAATGTAAACTTCCATGTCCAAAAAGTTGACAGATTTGTCGCTTATGCAGGCACTGAAGTTTAGATTGAGTTGGTTTTTATTAATTTGTGCAATAAATCTTTCTACTTCAGTTCGTGTGCCATGCCAGACTAGAAAGAGGTCATCAATAAACCTCCACCATGCTTTCACATTATTGGTCATGGTCTCTGTATGCTCTTTCATGAGAACCAGCTCCTCCCACCAGCCCATATGCAAACATGCATAGCTGGGGGAGAAGCTGGCTCCCAAGGCGACTCCTCTTGCCTGCTGAAAATAAGCATTTTGGAACAAAAAATATTACTAGTTAGGCAGCTTTCTATCATGTTGATTAACATATTGGTACGTTCAATGTACTCAGTACCCCTACGTGCAAGATAATATTGCACGGCTCTAAGACCGTCTTTATGTTTGATCGACGTAGATAGGGAGGTCACATCCAGAGTAATAAGTAAATATTCATCCTCCCATTGGAAATCAAGCATTTTACCAAAAAGTCCCCAGTGTCCCTGATATAAGAAGCCAATGACTGGACGTATTCCTGGAGAAAAAAGTCAATATATATTGATGTCTTTTCAAAAATACTGTTCCTGGCCGAAATGATCAGCCTGCCTGGTGGTTTGCAAGCATCCTTGTGGATCTTGGGGATAAAATACAGTATCGGTGTTGCAGGATTGTTGTTTCTCAGGTACTTATATTCATCCATGGAGATGAGTCCTGTATTTTCCAGGCCGCCAATTTTAAATTATATGCTCCATGTATTGTATTCAAAGCTTGTTTGCTGCTGCGGCAGTAGCAGGAGGTATCATTCAATTGGTTCATGGCTTCGCTGATGTAATCCTCCGGTTTCCATAGAACCACATTTCCGCCCTTATCGGCGCTCCTGACAACTATTTCACTGTTATTTTTTTGTTTCGTCATGAGTTCATGATATTGAAGTTCCTTTATATTTTTATTTTGTTTTTTATTATTGGTGTTGCCGCCAGAACCAATACTTTGAATTTTTCGATTGAGGTTTTTTAGATCATTCACTACTTGTTCTTGGAAAATGTCTATCGTGTCTTTCAACATCACAGGGTAAAATGTGGATGGCGGCTTGAATGGGGTTTGACCAGCTTGTTGCGTACTGACCGGTGACTTTGGTGTTTCTGGGTCTGTATTTAAGGTCTCACCCTCATTCAGTAGATCCTGTAGTACTTTAACCAGTTGGCTGTCCGACCCGCTGTTACCCATACTGGTTTCTTCCTCTTGTATTTGATTGTTTGGGTCTTCATTAATGTTCTTTGGGGCCCCAGGTTTTGACAGTTTCACTTGCCTAAAGTATTTTTGTAATTTCAGTTTACGGACACTTTTGTAGATATCAACTCTCGTGACTGCGTAATTGAAGGAACTCTCCGGGCAATAAGAGAGTCCCAAAGACAGGAGTTGTTCCTCTGCTTTGTTTAATATGATGTCTGTTAGGTTGATAACCGTTTTAGACTCTGTATTTTAAGCCTCAGTTAATACTTCCGCCAGTATTTCTTCTGTTGGCGTTTCGGCTGTCTTTTGATGTCTTCGGTGTCTGCTTGCCTTGCGCCTCTCCCTGCGTATATATATATATATATATATATATAATATATATATATATATATATATATATATATATATCTATATCACAACCAGCACAGTTCTCGGGTCTCTCTGCCTCAAATGGCGGCGGGCTCGAACGAGGGCGCGAACCTCTTAAAATCCAAATAAATCCTTTGTCGATGATTGTAGGAAAGTGGCTGTGTATATACTGTACCCAAGTAAGGTTCAGGGTGTACAGAGTCCACAGTCCCCCAGAGGGTTGACAGAGGCTAAAGTTAGATATAACCTTACTCTCCAAAGTGGTAGCTTGGTCGAGCAGTAAGGCAGTATCAGAGGACAGTGTAAAGCATTTGTTGTACACACTCAGTCAGCAAATGAAGCCACACACTCAAGAACTGAACTCTAGGCCAATGGTTTGTATATAAAAAAAATATATGCTTGTTTTATTTTAGAACCGACAATAGGGTCAAAATATACTTTCTCAGTATGAGATGCTTTGGTTATTCACCTTACAGATAGGCAATAGACTTTTTAGATAGTGGTAATCACAGTTGGTGCAAGAGGCAACACAGGGTCAAATTCAATGCAACATTGAGCTCAATGGAAAATTATGCTTAATTACAATTGATTACTTTGCAGAGCACTTTTCTAACCACAGGACTGGATCCTGGATTCAGTCCTGGGACACTTCCTGTAAACAGGTAAGAAAAAGCGTTTTGGTTATTGTAGTGATTTTTGAAGAATATTACTATATTTCAAAAGCTGACACTTAGAAACTTTTCTGGATAAAATTACCAATGTTATCCTATGAAAGGAAATACAGTGTGCAAGCAAAGTATGTTTACGTTACTTTTGTAATCCAGTGCTGGACTCCTAGGTTCAGCACTGGGACATTTACTTAAAACAGGTAAGTAATTACGTTTTTGTAGTTTGTTCGATTTTTAAAGAATATTTGTAAAATACAGAAATCGACACTTAGAAGAAATTTCACAGAAAACCAGTCAATGGATCCCTATGAAGGAAAAGTGAGTTAACGGTAAGTAACGTTGCGATTACTTTTTAGGGCCAGTGTTGGGCACTCGGGTCCAGCACTGAGGCCCCTCCTAATACTAGGTGAGTATTTTCGTTTTCGTGACTCGGTTGATTTTTGGTGAATATTCTAAAGTTTCAGAACTCCACACTTAGAAGAAATTTCGCAGAAAACCAGTCAATGGAACCCTATGGAAGAAAAGTGAGTTATCGGATTTCGGGTAAGTACTTGACTGGCAGGGTTAAGGTTCTGGGTAAGACTCAGGGGTCCCCCAGGATCAGGTAAGTACAGTTTTTACACCCTCAGCGGCACAGGGGCGGCCGGGTGCAGAGTGAGAAGGCCCAATGTTATCCTATGGCAGGCGGGGGCCCCGGGTTGGTGGCTGCTGGCAAGCAGGCCACGCGACTGTGGGAGCTGGGCTCCTGGTCACTTGCTCAGGGCAAGTAGGGAAGTAGGTTAGGATAGAGGTTGCACTTCCAGGGGCACTCGGGCGGCTGGGTGCAGGGTGCTTTTGAGCCCTCGGGCGCTCAATGTTAAACAATAGAGGTCGTGAAAGGTGAAGAAAGGCTGCAGGCTCGGGGACGGTGATTCTTCAGGGACGACCAACACTTCAGGAGGTAAGTTGGGGTCTTGGAGGATAGGTAGACACCCAGGAGTTGGGCACAGGGGGCCGTGGGGCGCCGGGTGCAGGGGTGTCTTTTGAGGTCGGGAAATCTTACCCCCTGCTGGTCGCGGTTGGAGGGGTCCCTTGTCCTGAGGCTGCAGGCGTCGTCTGGGTCGTCGAGGAGGGTCCTTGGCCACTGGATTCCAGGTCAGAATCGCCGGGGGTCGTCCTCGAGGTCTTTGGTCACTCAGGCACAGGCTGGACTCGGCGGGTGCAGAGTGTGCAGGTTTCGCGGCTCCGTGCCAGGGCCGGGTCTTTGGTAGGTTTTCTTTTGAGCAGTACCACTGCTCGTGGGAGTCCCTGGGTCGAAGGCTGTAGCCCAGAAGTCAGGTCCTCCGGGGTTTGTGAGGTTGCTGAGGCCGGGATTCCGCAGGAGCAGGTTCAGAGGTCGACAGGCCGGTAGGGCTGGGGCCAAGTCAGTTGTTGTCGCCTCCTTTTTAGCAGCTGCACGGCTGGTCTTCTTGCTTCGTCTTCTCTTCTTGTTTTCGGATTTGGGAACTGCGGAAGGAAGGTTCAGGGAGCCCCTAAATACTAAATTTAGGGGTGGTTACAGGTAGGTAAGGGCAGGGACCAATGGGTCCCTTCCCTGGGGTGGGTACACCCCCTATTCTGTTCCTCTCCAGTGGGAGGGGGCAGGAGCCTGTCCCTGGTTGGCCAGGTCCCCCATCCTCAAGATGGCGGGGACTCGAGTTTGTGCTTCACCTCGCCTCCCCCACCTTAGGGGTGGAGTTGGCAGAGGTGGGCACAACCCATTTCCTGCTTCTGGTTTTCCCGCCGGTTCTCCCGCCAGGAGTGGGGGTAGAACCAGTGGGGACCAGTTTGCTGGAAGCAGCAAATGGTCTGGGGAAACTCCAAAGGCGGCAGGCCTTTGAAGCTCCCCCTGCCCATCCTGGGGGAGGAGGCTTTGGCACCTCGTCCCGGGATGTGCATTGTTTCAGGCCCCTGAGAGCAGAGGCTCTCGACCCAGGGGTCCAGAAACATGTCTGGTGGTGGCAGCCTGGGCAGCCACTCAGTCCGGACACTGGAGGTCGGGTTGGTTTCAGGGGGCATCTCTAAGATGCCCTCTGGAGTGCGTTTTACATTAAATCCCACACTGGCATCAGTGGGGGTTTAATGTGCTGAGAAGTTTGATACCAAACTTCTTAGTCTTCAGTGGGGCCATTATGGTGCTGTGGAGTTCGTAATGACAGACTCCCAGCACCATATACTCTTAATGGCAGCACTGCACTTACAATGCCCAAGAATGGACTTGGGCACTGTAGGGGCACAGGGCTCATGCCTCTATGCCCTCACCACTGGCATAGTGCACCCAGCTAGAGGGGTGGCTGACCTAGGCCAGGGCAGTGGCTTGTAGGCATGGCACACAGGGATGTGAGCCATGTCGACTCTTCACTTTTGTTCTGCACCAAGACACGCAGCCTGCAAAGGCAGTGTGTGTGTGTAAAGGTGCAGGGTCCCTAAGGGTGGCACAACAAGTGCTGCAGCCCTTAGGGGCCTTCCCTGGTCACAGTGCCCTGGGTACCCATGGTACCATTTACCAGGGGCTGACCTGTGGCCAGGGATGTCAATTGGGTGTAGGTATCAATGCAATTTTAGGGAAGGAACACAGGCCCTGGGTACCTGGTTGGCAGGAGCCCAGGGCACACTCAGTCAAAGTACATCAGCCATTCAGCAAAAAGTGGGGGCATACCATGTAAGAAAGATGGCACTTTCTCACACAACTCCCCCCAAACGAAAGATGATGAGACTAACCTTGCCCTATGGAGTCTTCATTGTCTAAGTGGAAGAACCTGGAAAGGCCATCTGCATTGGCATGGGCAGTGCCAGGTCTGTGTTCCACTTCAAAGTCCATTCCCTGTAGGGAGATGGACCACCTCAACAGTTTTGGGTTTTCTCCTTTCATTTGCATTAGCCACCTGAGAGGTCTGTGGTCAGTTTGAACTAGGAAGTGAGTTCCAAACAGGTAGGGCCTCAGCTTCTTCAGGGACCAGACCACAGCAAAGGCCTCCCTCTCAATGGCACTCCAACGCTGCTCCCTGGGGAGAAGCCTTCTGCTTATAAAAGCAACAGGTTGGTCTTGGCCTTCATCATTGGTCTGGGATAGGACCGCTCCTATCCCTAGCTCAGAGGCATCAGTCTGCACAATGAACTGCTTGGCATAATCTGGTGCTTTTAGAATTGGTGCTGAGCACATTGCTTCTTTCAGAGTGTCAAAAGCCTTTTGGCAACAGACTGTCCAGTTTACTTTCTTTGGCATCTTCTTGGAGGTGAGTTCTGTGAGGGGAGTCACAATGGACCCATATCCCTTCACAAACCTCCTGTAGTACCCAGTCAAGCCAAGGAATGCCCTGACTTGGGTCTGAGTTGTTGGAGCTACCCAGTCCAGGATAGCCTGGATCTTGGGCTGTAAGGGTTGTACCTGGCCTCCACCAACCAGGTGGCCCAAGTACACCACAGTGCCCTGCCCTATCTGGCATTTGGATGCCTTGATAGTTAGGCCTGCAGTTTGCAGGGCCTTTAAAACCTTCCCAAGGTGGACCAGGTGATCCTGCCAGGTGGAACTGAAGACAGCAATATCATCAAGATAAGCTGCACTAAAGGACTCCAACCCAGCAAGGACTTGATTCACCAACCTCTGGAAGGTGGCAGGGGCATTCTTTAAACCAAAGGGCATAACAGTGAACTGAAAATGCCCATCAGGTGTGGAGAATGCTGTTTTCTGTTTGGCTCCTGGGGCCATGCCAATCTGCCAGTACCCTGCAGTTAAGTCAAAGGTACTCAGGTATTTGGCTGCACCCAATCTGTCTATCAGTTCATCAGCTCTTGGGATAGGGTGTGCATCTGTCTTGGTGACAGAGTTGAGACCCCTATAGTCCACACAAAACCTCATCTCTCTCTCTTCACCCTTTTGATGAGGTTTGGGGACCAGAACCACTGGGCTAGCCCAGGGGCTCTCAGAGGGCTCAATAACCCCTAGCTCCAGCATCTTGCTGACTTCAGCTCTGATGCTTTCCTTAACTTGGTCTGACTGACGATAGATCTTGTTTTTGACAGGTGCACTGTCACCAGTGTCCACATCATGGGTACACCAGTTTGTCAGACCAGGGGTCAAGGAAAGGAGCCCAGCATACTGCTGCAAGACTTGCTTGCAGTCAGTCTGCTGTTGGGCAGTGAGGGTGTCTGAAAAGACAACTCCATCTACTGACCCATCTTTTGGGCTGTGGGAGAGGAGATCAGGGAGAGGTTCACTCTCAGCTTCCTGTTCCTCATCTGTCACCATCAGCATGGTGATGTCAGCCCTGTCATTGTAGAGTTTTAGGCGGTTCACATGGATAACCCTTTTGGGTGTCCTGCTGGTGCCCAGGTCAACCAGGTAGGTGACCTCACTCTTTTCTCTAGGATAGGGTAAGGGCCACTCCATCTGTCCTGGAGGGCCCTTGGTGCCACTGGCTCCAAAACCCATACCTGTTGCCCAGGTTGGAATTCAACCAGTGCAGCTTTTTGGTCATACCAGTGCTTCTGAAGCTCCTGGCTGGCCTCAAGGTTCTTGGATGCCTTTTCCATGTACTCAGCCATTCTGGACCTTAGGCCAAGCACATAGTCCACTATATCTTGTTTGGGTTCTTGGAGAGGTCTCTCCCAGCCCTCCTTTACAAGACAGAGTGGTCCCCTCACAGGATGGCCAAACAGAAGTTCAAAGGGTGAGAAACCTACCCCCTTCTGTGGCACTTCTCTGTAAGCGAAAAGCAGGCATGGTAGTAGGACATCCCATCTCCTTTTGAGTTTTTCAGGGAGCCCCATGATCATGCCTTTCAATGTCTTGTTGAACCTCTCAACAAGGCCATTGGTTTGTGGGTGGTAGGGTGTAGTAAACTTGTACTGCACCCCACACTCCTTCCACATGTGGGTCAGGTAAGCAGACATGAAGTTGGAACCTCTGTCTGAAACCACCTCCTTAGGAAACCCTACCCTGGTGAAGACACCAATGAGGGCTTTGGCTACTGCAGGAGCTGTAGTAGTCCTAAGGGGAATAGCCTCAGGATACCTAGTGGCATGATCCACTACCACCAGTATGAATTTGTTCCCTGAGGCTGTGGGAGGTTCCAGTGGACCCACTATGTCCACACCTACCCTTTCAAAGGGAACCCCCACCACAGGTAGTGGTATCAGGGGGCCTTTGGATGGCCACCTGTCTTGCCACTGGCTTGACAGGTAACACAGGAGCTGACAAACTCCTTCACCTTTTGGTGCATCTGGGGCCAGTAAAAGTGGCTAACTAGCCTTTCCCAAGTTTTGGTTTGGCCCAGATGTCCAGCTAGGGGATGTCATGAGCCAAAGTTAGGAGGAACTCCCTGTACTTCTGGGGCACTACCACTCTCCTGGTGGTTCCAGGGTTGGGGTCTTTTGCCTCAGTGTACAGTAATCCCTCTTCCCAATAGACTCTGTGGGTACCACTGACATCTCCCTTGGCTTCTGAAACAGCTTGCTGCCTCAGGCTTTCAAGAGTGGGACAGTCTTGCTGTCCCTGGCACAGCTCTTCCCTAGAGGGTCCCCCTGGGCCCAAGAGTTCAACCTGGTAAGGGTCAAGCTCTAGGGGCTCAGTTCCCTCTGGGGCTTCCAGGTTCTCTCCCTGAGGAGAGGGGTCCTGCTCTTGTGACTGTGTAGAAGCTGGTCCGCCAGTCTTCTTTCCTTTTCTCTTGGTAGGCTGGGCCATCATTTCAGGCTCCAACACTATTTCTTCACCCTGCCTTTTGCTCTGTGCTCTTGTTTTTACACACACCAATTCAGGGATGCCCAGCATGGCTGCATGGGCCTTTAGCTCCACCTCTGCCCAGGCTGAGGTTTCCAGATCATTTCCTAGCAGACATGCAGCTGGTAACTTCGGAGAGACCACTACCTGCTTCAGGCCAGTAACCCCCCAGCCTAATGTCACCATGGCCATGGGATGACTAGTGGTGACACTGTCAGCATTGGTGACTGGGTAAGTTTTCCCAATCAAGTATTGCTCAGGGGAAACCAGTGTGTCCCTCACCATAGTGACACTGGCACCTGTATCCCTCAGAGCCTCTACTCTAGTTCCATTCACCCAGGGGTATTGCAAATACTTCTTTAAGTTGGGTGGCCACACAGCTACAGTGGCAAATTCCACTTCCCCTAGGGAGACCAGACTTGCCTCAGTGGGTTCCCAGATTTGCTCAGGGTACACTTCTGATCCCATCTGTAAACTTGCTGCCCCAGGAGTAGCTGTACTGGGTGCCTTAGGGGCTTTGTTGTGGGGGCAAGTTTTGTCTACAGTGAGGTGTCCTGACTTCTTACAGTTATTACACCAGGCCTTCAAGGGATCAAAGTTCTTCCCCCTATAGGGTTGAGGCACATAGGGAGTAGTTTGGGACCCACCCCCTGAACAGGTTTTTGGGGCCCTTTGGAAGACTCAGACTTTTTATCTTGGGGATTCTCACCACCTTTCCCCTGGGGGGTTTGGTGACCACCTTCTTTTGGTCACCCCCAGTGGTTGTCCTTGTCACCCTAGTCTTGACCCAGTGGTCTGCCTTCTTTCCCAATTCTTGGGGAGAAATTAGACCTAGGTCTACCAAATGCTGATGCAACTTTTCATTTGTGCAATTACTTAGTATGTGTTCCTTCATAAACAAATTGTAAAGTCCAGAAAAATCATGCACATTATGTCCAGCTAACCAGCCATCCAGTGTCTTTACTGAGTAGTCCACGAAGTCAATCCAGGACTGGGTCTGGGTTTTGTGAGCCCCCTGAATCTAATTCTATACTCCTCAGTAGTGAGCCCAAATCCCTCAATCAGAGTACTCTTCATGAGGTCATAGGACCCTGCATCTGGCCCAGAGAGGGTCAGAAGCCTGTCTCTGCAGTTACCAGAGAACAGTTCCCACAGGAGTGCCCCCACAGAGGTTTCTTTACTCTTCTTATTTCACAAGCCCTCTCAAAGGCTGTGAACCATTTGGTGATGTCATCACCTTCCTCAAACTTAGGGACAATCCCTTTGGGGATTTTAGGTTCAGAAGTTTCCTCCCTATCCTTATTTTTAGTATTGCTGCCACCATTGATGGGTGCTAAACCCATCTCCTGTCTTTCCTTCTCTAGAGCCAGGAGTCTGGTCTCTAGGTCCAGTCGTTTGGCCAACCTGGCTAACAAGTTGTCCTCCTCACTGAGGGTATCCTCAGTGTCCTCTCTGGGACCAGGACCACCTAGGTGGCCCCTAGGTCCCCAGAGGTCTAATCTTGGAGTTAAGGGTGCAGGGACCCTATCTTCCCTAGGAAGTGATGGAGGTGGGTTACCATCCCCATCCTCCTCATTCCTTTCCTCCTCTGTTGGGTCATCACCATGCTCAGAGGGGTGGGCTTTAGCATACTCAGCCAGGAGCTCCTGGAGCCCTTGTTTGGTTGGATGCTGGCCCATTGGTATATCTTTAAGTTTGCATAAGGACCTTATCTCTTTGAAAGACAAATGAAGATAAGGGGTGAGGTCGAGCTCCTCAACCAGTTCCTGTATGTCATTATTATCTTCACTAGTAGCTGGGTTCTTGTCTTGAGACATTTTTAAAAAAAAAAAATCTAACCCCTCTAACCTTGGCTATAGTGACTTTTTATTTTCTAAGATGCTACAGGGACTTAAGCAAGGCCCTAACAAGACTTTTAGTAATTTGGTAAAAAAAAAATGCCAATTAAAAAAATCAGAATTCTAAAGGCAATTTAAGAGTTCTGTCGTGTGATCAGATGGTAACCAAGTAGTCCAACAAATGCAAGTTTGTATCCCACCGCTGATCCACCAATGTAGGAAAGTGGCTGTGTATATACTGTACCCAAGTAAGGTTCAGGGTGTACAGAGTCCACAGTCCCCAGAGGGTTGACAGAGGCTAAAGTTAGATATAACCTTACTCTCCAAAGTGGTAGCTTGGTCGAGCAGTAAGGCAGTATCAGAGGACAGTGTAAAGCATTTGTTGTACACACTCAGTCAGCAAATGAAGCCACACACTCAAGAACTGAACTCTAGGCCAATGGTTTGTATATAAAAAAAATATATGCTTGTTTTATTTTAGAACCGACAATAGGGTCAAAATATACTTTCTCAGTATGAGATGCTTTGGTTATTCACCTTACAGATAGGCAATAGACTTTTTAGATAGTGGTAATCACAGTTGGTGCAAGAGGCAACACAGGGTCAAATTCAATGCAACATTGAGCTCAATGGAAAATTATGCTTAATTACAATTGATTACTTTGCAGAGCACTTTTCTAACCACAGGACTGGATCCTGGATTCAGTCCTGGGACACTTCCTGTAAACAGGTAAGAAAAAGCGTTTTGGTTATTGTAGTGATTTTTGAAGAATATTACTATATTTCAAAAGCTGACACTTAGAAACTTTTCTGGATAAAATTACCAATGTTATCCTATGAAAGGAAATACAGTGTGCAAGCAAAGTATGTTTACGTTACTTTTGTAATCCAGTGCTGGACTCCTAGGTTCAGCACTGGGACATTTACTTAAAACAGGTAAGTAATTACGTTTTTGTAGTTTGTTCGATTTTTAAAGAATATTTGTAAAATACAGAAATCGACACTTAGAAGAAATTTCACAGAAAACCAGTCAATGGATCCCTATGAAGGAAAAGTGAGTTAACGGTAAGTAACGTTGCGATTACTTTTTAGGGCCAGTGTTGGGCACTCGGGTCCAGCACTGAGGCCCCTCCTAATACTAGGTGAGTATTTTCGTTTTCGTGACTCGGTTGATTTTTGGTGAATATTCTAAAGTTTCAGAACTCCACACTTAGAAGAAATTTCGCAGAAAACCAGTCAATGGAACCCTATGGAAGAAAAGTGAGTTATCGGATTTCGGGTAAGTACTTGACTGGCAGGGTTAAGGTTCTGGGTAAGACTCAGGGGTCCCCCAGGATCAGGTAAGTACAGTTTTTACACCCTCAGCGGCACAGGGGCGGCCGGGTGCAGAGTGAGAAGGCCCAATGTTATCCTATGGCAGGCGGGGGCCCCGGGTTGGTGGCTGCTGGCAAGCAGGCCACGCGACTGTGGGAGCTGGGCTCCTGGTCACTTGCTCAGGGCAAGTAGGGAAGTAGGTTAGGATAGAGGTTGCACTTCCAGGGGCACTCGGGCGGCTGGGTGCAGGGTGCTTTGAGCCCTCGGGCGCTCAATGTTAAACAATAGAGGTCGTGAAAGGTGAAGAAAGGCTGCAGGCTCGGGGACGGTGATTCTTCAGGGACGACCAACACTTCAGGAGGTAAGTTGGGGTCTTGGAGGATAGGTAGACACCCAGGAGTTGGGCACAGGGGGCCGTGGGGCGCCGGGTGCAGGGGTGTCTTTTGAGGTCGGGAAATCTTACCCCCTGCTGGTCGCGGTTGGAGGGGTCCCTTGTCCTGAGGCTGCAGGCGTCGTCTGGGTCGTCGAGGAGGGTCCTTGGCCACTGGATTCCAGGTCAGAATCGCCGGGGGTCGTCCTCGAGGTCTTTGGTCACTCAGGCACAGGCTGGACTCGGCGGGTGCAGAGTGTGCAGGTTTCGCGGCTCCGTGCCAGGGCCGGGTCTTTGGTAGGTTTTCTTTTGAGCAGTACCACTGCTCGTGGGAGTCCCTGGGTCGAAGGCTGTAGCCCAGAAGTCAGGTCCTCCGGGGTTTGTGAGGTTGCTGAGGCCGGGATTCCGCAGGAGCAGGTTCAGAGGTCGACAGGCCGGTAGGGCTGGGGCCAAGTCAGTTGTTGTCGCCTCCTTTTTAGCAGCTGCACGGCTGGTCTTCTTGCTTCGTCTTCTCTTCTTGTTTTCGGATTTGGGAACTGCGGAAGGAAGGTTCAGGGAGCCCCTAAATACTAAATTTAGGGGTGGTTACAGGTAGGTAAGGGCAGGGACCAATGGGTCCCTTCCCTGGGGTGGGTACACCCCTATTCTGTTCCTCTCCAGTGGGAGGGGGCAGGAGCCTGTCCCTGGTTGGCCAGGTCCCCCCATCCTCAAGATGGCGGGGACTCGAGTTTGTGCTTCACCTCGCCTCCCCCACCTTAGGGGTGGAGTTGGCAGAGGTGGGCACAACCCATTTCCTGCTTCTGGTTTTCCCGCCGGTTCTCCCGCCAGGAGTGGGGGTAGAACCAGTGGGGACCAGTTTGCTGGAAGCAGCAAATGGTCTGGGGAAACTCCAAAGGCGGCAGGCCTTTGAAGCTCCCCCTGCCCATCCTGGGGGAGGAGGCTTTGGCACCTCGTCCCGGGATGTGCATTGTTTCAGGCCCCTGAGAGCAGAGGCTCTCGACCCAGGGGTCCAGAAACATGTCTGGTGGTGGCAGCCTGGGCAGCCACTCAGTCCGGACACTGGAGGTCGGGTTGGTTTCAGGGGGCATCTCTAAGATGCCCTCTGGAGTGCGTTTTACATTAAATCCCACACTGGCATCAGTGGGGGTTTAATGTGCTGAGAAGTTTGATACCAAACTTCTTAGTCTTCAGTGGGGCCATTATGGTGCTGTGGAGTTCGTAATGACAGACTCCCAGCACCATATACTCTTAATGGCAGCACTGCACTTACAATGCCCAAGAATGGACTTGGGCACTGTAGGGGCACAGGGCTCATGCCTCTATG
This sequence comes from Calotriton arnoldi, assembly GCA_963921515.1. Classification (NCBI taxonomy): domain Eukaryota; kingdom Metazoa; phylum Chordata; class Amphibia; order Caudata; family Salamandridae; genus Calotriton; species Calotriton arnoldi. Next base: position 2,419,674 of record CAWUFW010000914.1, on the reverse strand, counting down.
CCCTCACCACTGGCATAGTGCACCCAGCTAGAGGGGTGGCTGACCTAGGCCAGGGCAGTGGCTTGTAGGCATGGCACACAGGGATGTGAGCCATGTCGACTCTTCACTTTTGTTCTGCACCAAGACACGCAGCCTGCAAAGGCAGTGTGTGTGTGTAAGGTGCAGGGTCCCTAAGGGTGGCACAACAAGTGCTGCAGCCCTTAGGGGCCTTCCCTGGTCACAGTGCCCTGGGTACCCATGGTACCATTTACCAGGGGCTGACCTGTGGCCAGGGATGTCAATTGGGTGTAGGTATCAATGCAATTTTAGGGAAGGAACACAGGCCCTGGGTACCTGGTTGGCAGGAGCCCAGGGCACACTCAGTCAAAGTACATCAGCCATTCAGCAAAAAGTGGGGGCATACCATGTAAGAAAGATGGCACTTTCTCACAATGATCAAAAGGTGATTAGCCCAATTCCATGAAGCGTATAAATTTTATTCACACATTTGGCAAACAAACGTCCGACGCGTTTCTGTGCAGCCGCACCCGTGATCAAGGTGTGGCTGCACCGAAACGCGTCGGGTGTTTGTTTGCCACATGTGTGAATAAAATTTATACGCTTCATGGAATTGGGTTCGATCACCTTTTGTTCATTGACAAAGGATTTATTTGGAAATATATATATGTATATATATATATACACAAACTCCTCCCCACGAAAGGAACGACGACGCAATGTCTTGACAGTTCAAAACAGGGTTGAATCAGCGGCTGTGTCGGCTGGAACAATATTGCATGGAGCAATATATATATAAATATATATATATATATATATATATATTGCTCCATGCAATATTGTTCCAAATTTTGAGTGCCCACCTCCCTTGTTTAACCGTTACAACATCCTAAATATTCAACCATTTATACACAAATAGGAGACGCACACCAAAACATGTAATGATCCCTTATTTTTAGTCTATAATGTAGATAAACTTTCTGATTCACTTTTCAATAAACAAGTCTAGATGCATGAAATGCTTCTCATATATTGTCCAAAAGCACAACAGCAGTTTGGTAAAAGATGGAGATCTTTATTTTATCACTGTAACATCAGTATGAAATGCAGCTAAAGCATTTCATCCACAGATACAATGGGACTTCTTTAGGGCTGTCCATGAACAAATCAAATAAACATTTATTGAGAACAATCAGTGAAAAACTAAACAGTTAAAACAATAGGTTAGGACCATATTCCACAACCTAAAGGCATATAACTAGCATGTCAGGTACACCATAGAAAAACTCAGCAGGTAATATCTGAACAGATTTGTTATCTCAACAACATATAGATCTGAAAGGTTTCCTATACACAACCTTCATAACATGAATCTTTACTGAATACTTCAGAGATTAGTCTTAAGGCATAATACTGATTAGGGTAGACTGATATTTTCTTTTACAAATATATAAATTCTGTATTGTGAAGACCAGGTAACCCTAGTTATCACAATATGATCAGGGTTACCTTGTTACAACACTGCATAGGTCCAAGAATGCTCACCACAAGTTCTCGATTAGATCCTAATCCTTTCCTCATAATAGCATTTCTCTCCAAAATCATTAAAGTTAAATCTGGAAAAGCATATATAGCATGATTAATTTTTCTCAATTATACAAAATGTATCTCTCTAATTTTATTAGATCTATTGCTGCATATCTGTACAATAATTTAATGATAATATCAGATGGACTGATACATATTTGATGTATAATAAAATTTTTATCATGATTAATAGATAATCATACTCTTATTCAAAAAGTGACCTAATGTGAACAACATGAAATGCCTAGAACATATTTTCATATGCAATCTTTTTTGTACTGGCAAAAATTCTATACCCGGATCTCAAAGAGTGTTGAAACCCAGCAAATTGCTATTTAATTAACCTAACATTCTTTTGAACACATTTTATGAGTATTGCAACGACACAATTCAGGTGGGAGACAGCAGAAAACAAGCTAACATATATTTCTTACATACAAAATCTCTAAATTGAATAATAAGAAACCAAGTGAGGGCCTTGCACTCTATTTAAAAGCGGGCCACCATCTAATGAAGGTCCATACATGCAGGCAATAAACATATACCATAAGTCAGTACTTATCATGAGACATATTGAGAATAAACAATCTATTTTTAAGAGGTAACCTAATAAAAAAAAGGTATTACAACTTGATCATTGATATGGTACTATACTGTTCACTCACACAGTGCTTAACTGGTAAATATAAAAGATGAACCCATGAGCACAATATCACCCAAATTTATCAAGGATAGCCCGAAGTAACTAACTACACTTTAAAGTGCAACAATATGTTGTGATGACATAACATCATACTGTTCCAGCAATATTGGTATAACGTCGGCCATCTTATAATGATCTAGATATTCTGAAAAACAGCACAAAGCAATTGTCCTTAAAGTTTCATAGACACAAATGTTTGTTGAATGTTAATACTTTTATGCAGGAAAAAAACCTTACCAGCAAAAATATGCTACAATCTAATCATTATTGCAGAATTAGGGCGATCCACTGCCAAAAAAACCCTCCCCAATTCTGAAACATATTGTAGATTGGTCAGTGCAAGCATCACAATAGCATAGTCCTTGTACAACAAAAATATAGAACCAAAGTGAACCCATTAAACACTGGATTGTTATGCCTGCACTACTTGTGACAGGGCGTGATAGCAGCATGATAGTGTGCTGTTAAAGCATCATAGTGGGTTCCCCCATAATATGTATACGGTGAACAAGAAGTGCTCTTGTAGCTTTCCCTGGGCAAATTAACTGTTGAAAAATCTATGAGCCTATCAGTAGTGAATCAGTCATTTGTGCTTGCAACCCAGTCCAAATGATGATAATGTCATCAATTTAGAGCCCCCAAAAATGGACATTTTGTTACCATTCAAAGGCTTCTCTGGACCATGCTCTTTGTAACACTCAGCCTAAAAAAGGTCTATGGTATATTGTTCTTTGAACATTTTCTGTCTTCTGGACATGCTATCTATTTAGAGCACACAAATTTGCTCTTGGAAATGATTGAAATAATACTGACTAGCAACTATTTCCTTTATGATGACCAATGGTTTATCCAGTGGCTGGGGACCACTTATGGCTCCAGGTTTTCCCCCCTCTTTTCCAAACCTTTTCATGGGTTGGTTTAAGAGGGGACAGGCCTTGTCCAGAGACGCCACTAAATGCTTACAATATGTCTATTTTTGGGGGCACTATATTAATGATATTATCATCATATATCACATGCTCAAATGACTACATCATGCATACATTAATAACAGTTACAATGCTACCTTGACTATGTCTATTCATAAACCTCAGATGCTCTTCTTAGATTGGTTACTGACCTGTTTATTGAAATGTGGATGAGAAAGTTTATCTGCATAATGAACTAAAAATAAAGGATCATCATGTTTTCGTGTGTCTCTGCTATTTTTATCAACATTCTATGAATTAAGACTCATATGAACTGTTTAGATTGCCCATTAGAATAATTACAATTATTTGTACTTTGATTACATCATCTGCGGTATACAAAACAATTGTGCCTTTATTCTTAGACTAGAAATGTGTCATCCTAGTGATACAGAGCAATGTTGCTCTTTATTTTGTAGGAGTGCACTATAATCATGGTTAGTCCGCATCCACATAAAATCTATCATTGTATTAACGTTAAGGTATTAGAACATAAATTGTAATAACATGTAAGTTAAGTGCTAGATATTTTCTTCATGTAATCAAAGAATTAAAGTAGTGAATGTAAGTGTTTAGGTGAATTATATACGTGTGAAGTGCATTCATGACCAATGAACTTTTCATATAAATGCTCATATAATGTGTGTATCAATGATTGATATATGTTTGTATTTTAAAAGTGGACACTGTTCTCATGTTAGCTGAACTTGATAGGCCTAACTCTAATTTCTCCCTGTTTGTTCTAAGTGAAACTGTTAATGAGAGTTTATGTATCGGTGGAATATTTTTTCTTCTCACGCCTCTGTTGCAGGTGCAAGAATTCATCCTCGTTAGTTAGAATAACGTCTTTGTTTCAGGAGTTAGTCAGACATAGGGAGGAGAGGATGCCTTTGAACAAGTGGAGCTGATAACAAGGGAGGATGTCTTTCGTGTCTGGAAAGGCCTGAGAACCAAGGTCGTCGAGCAAGAACCTGGATGTACTATTGCTTCATGGAAAGTTACCTACAAGGTGGTTTTCAGCTGGACGAAATAGTCATGTGATGCATTTGTGGGTGTGATTTTCGCCTTTTGTATTAAGGATAGGGACTGAGCCCAAGGGACTTCGGCCTGACTTGGAGAGGGGGGAGCATCTTAGAACGAGCTCTGTAGCTTTAAGCTACTCGACCCATATAATGTGAGTGTGCTTCTTAGGAAGTCTTCACGTGCTGAAACCTTTCTGGGTCTTGCCTGGGAAATGCTAAGTAGGGATGCCATGATAGAGGTAGTGTAGGGACAGATAGTGTTGTGTCTATTATCCATTAATGAAGAAGACCCTGGATGTGGTTTCTATGATCATTTGCGTCTTAATTTTGGAATTGGCTATTCTGTGTATGTTGCACCGCTTAAATATTACTCTTAGATTCGGATTTGTGCTAGTGCCCATACATTTTTACACTCTTGTTTTGGGGTGTTTATATATACAACTATTTTTGGCTTTATAATAAAATGATATAATTTGGATTAGGAGTCTGTGGTCCTTCGGTTTCAGGGGAAATGGTAAAGTAATTGGCTAATGACTTTTCCTCCCCTCCACACTTGCAAAGCAGGCAAAAAGGTCATCGGTCTGGGGTTCCAGAGTAAGTCTGGAATGTGGAACCCGGCTCCATCACTAGCAGACAATGAATACCTAAGTATTTATATTAGGGTTAAGAAAGTACTGGTATCACTGAATTAAACATTACAAGTTAAACAATAGCACCAGTAAAAACAGTTACTAAGATGACAGGTTCTAAATTGGTGGCCTAATGCGGGGCAACCGGGACTTTCAATATCCACTACACTGCATTCCCCATCGTTCCATACACATGACATGCAATGTAATTACATCATACGTACCCCGGAGATCTACAAGCTCAATACAAGCACTTCCGCATTAATAACATGTGGGTGTGGACAGAGGCTGTCCAAGCGGGAAGGAAATAGGTGAACCAATAACATGGGTCACTTGGCAGAGTAAGTATATTACTACACAAAACTCCGAGCAGGTAACAAAGTCACTTTTTATTTTAGACCTTTATAACTAAGGACAACCTATATACTATGGCCTTGTATACCCTTAATAATACAAAGTGTGACTACAAGGGAAAGCCAGGTAAAAGCCATAAAATGCTATGATGAGATTCAACTGTCTTTTCTCTTTTTAATTTTCACTCCCACAATTTTGAGTTCTAGGAAAAAATTTGAGCACCTGCCTTTTATTTTTTTACTAATTCAGCACTAAGGACATCCTACATGCATCAGCAAGAGCCAAATTGGAGAAAAATGTCCCTTATTTGTACCACAGGTAGTGTCAGACATACAAGGAAGGAGAGACATGGGAAGATATGGCTGACAAGACTAGACTAGTTATAACATTTTTGAGGAAGTAAATTGAGGTATTTTCGTTTTGGCTAGACATGGCCTGAAAATACCAGAGTAATAGCTTTGCAACATTCAGCCTGTGTCAACTAAGGTCCACAGAATAGTGAAAATAATTAATTTGAAATATTGCTTTAATCAAATTGTGTAAAATTGTGTATCTTTATTTAAAGTTAATAATGAAAGAAGTGAAAATGTAAGATAGCTTATATTTTGAGTATATTATCAATATGAATACATTATGTAATGCGTATTAAAGAGAAGATGAATTTATTAAACAGAATAGACAATTTCGTGATTCTGCAATGAAGAGATGATATGTAAACCAAGATGACATATGCTTTTTTCCTCATAGGAAAGGTCTGATCTGAATACATATTTCCATGACAAAAACCTTTTTGCGTTGGTAAGGAACCTCTTTACTGCTGGGATGGAGACAACTTCTACATCACTCCGTTGGGGTTTTTTTCTAATGCTGAAATACCCACATGTTCAAAGTAAGCGATAGGAAGTTGTAATCTTGAATGTGTACTTTGTTTTAAGTCTTGGTCACTGGTCTTAGTGGGTTGGCTTAGAGTACTTGGTATCAGATCCTCAAAACCTGCTGAGTATTGAGCATGCTGCAAAGGTAAATAGCAAAAACATTTTGGGTTTGTGAATTCCAATACAGACAACAATGTTGATCAATAGAACCATACATTTCAAATATATGACTCTAAGTCCTACAGGATGGTAATAAAAAATCGTTGAAGTCAGAATGACACTGGGTTGTCACTTGAATTCTTAGTCATTTTCATTGGCTCAAGGTCAAGCCAAGCATTCTGCCTAAAACCTTAGGAGTGCTCCTTACAATCCTGTATAAATACCACTTTTGCCTATCTCAAAGTAAGGAAGAATCATACTGTATATTTCACTACACAGTCTTCTGGCAGGCTGATTAGTAACTGGTCTATGCCTATATTCAGTATTAGAACCTTTTTTCAAATGTTAGGAGCTGGCAAGCCAGTCTGAATGCTTCTTTTGTGGCCATAACTACATTACAGGTCTGTTATGTTGTTACAAGCATTAGACATTCATGACCTGTTACATGCACAGGTTTGAACCAATTTGACAGTACTAGGTAGAAGGAAAAGACAAGTTATGACCCACACATATCCCTAAACTTACCCGGAGATAATGGGTATCAGGCATGTAACAGTGGTAACAATGTCAGAGACTGTGAGGCATATTTATTCATTGTTGTTTTGACCTCTCACAACTTTGCTCCACAAGTGCCCACACACAAGAAATCCACACTATTATTTTTCAAAGGCTTTATTAGAAACTCAATTAGGTGCACAATAAAAGCATTGCTGAAATCAGGAAAATTGTAGCAATAGTCTAAGCAGAGAATGTTAGAATTATTAAAATCAATAGCATGTTATGTATGGTGCATTATTAAGAATCCCTACTCCACAAGCTTAAAAACAATAGCAATAAAAACAGTCAGTATTTTAATGAAGACAACACACATATTTGTACCTGAATTTTTCATAAATCCTTCCAGTTTATAGGTCTGCTTGAGAAAGAAGGTTAATCTATATAAGTTAGAAATTGGGTTCTGTTTGGCAGAAGTATGCACCCTGTCCAACCAGGAACCACAATCTTAGCCAGGGTAAGTCAGATGCACACCCTAAATTAACGTGGGCTTAGCCTCTAATAGCTTGGCACAGAGAAGTCAGGCTTAACTTAAGAGGCAATGTGTAAAGTATTTGTGCAACACTTATTATAGAAACACAGTGAAAACACCACAGAAAGACTCCACACCAGTTTAGAAAAGATAGATTATGATTTTATGAATAAAATAAGAACAAAATGACAAAATTCCACAGAGAATAAGTCAAGATATGAGTTTTTAAAGATTAAATGTAAAAAAGAGTGCATAGAAGCAAATAGGGCTCAAAGAGTTAATTGGTCGCACTGGATTGGGACAAAATCAAGCGCTGGCCGGCAAAATCAAGTGCAGGCCAGCAACAGGAACCAAGCAGGGCCCTCCGAGCAAAAGCATCTTAATCCTTTTTGCAGCACAAAATGTGGGATGCAGTCAAGCGATGCATCAATGATCACCACGCATTTGCGAGGTTGCGGCAGCTCCTCTGCTATGGCGGAGGAGCGCTGCCCGCCCCCCGCCAGCTGCCTCAAAATGGCAGGAAAGGACAAATAAAATGATAATAAACACGTTTTATCGTTTTATTTTCCCTTTCCTACCGAGTTTTTGGGGGTGGGCCATGGGGATGACAGGCTTCAGGAGGAGTCGTAAGTGCACTGTGATCAGTGAGCATGATGGTTTGGTCGGCCGTCTCTGGCCAGCCAGCTGTCATGCGCACTGAAGCTGTCTCCAACCCGAGCTGCGTTACCGGGATGGAGTCAGCAGGCACAGGCTCCCAGTCTCACGCAATTTCAGAGCACTCAGGCCAATCCTGTGGCTGCTTGAGCAGCGTCAGGATTGGCCGCAGTGGAGTCTGGGAGCCTGTACCTGCAGAGGAGAGGAGCAGATGAGCCCACTGCAGGGTAGTTATTATTTTTATTTTTATTTTGCCATTTGTTGTCTGTCGTTCCCCGACCCCTTCCCGCCCCGCCACTCTTCAACAACACCAGGCACTACTGAGTTGTGCCAGATTTCTCCACGCAGTAGTGGTGATGCGTCAGTTCTGTGGATGAAGCACTGAATTTGGAGTGTGGCGGTTCTGAATGCGATGCGCTGGGTTAATACATGCTGAAAGGGCAAATTGTCAATCTTCTTGTGATGCGTTGGTTTCGTAGCTCCATTCCAGAGGTGATGCAGTGGTTCCGACTGCAATGCGCCGATCCCAGTTCTTGCAGCAGCGGTGATGCTTCGGTCCCGATCCTCGCAGTAGGCGATGTGTCAGTTTCAATCGGTGAAGCGGCGTCGATGTGCAGGTTCTTGCCGATGCAGCAGTTTGAACTCACTTCCAAGAGCCCTGGACTAGATTGGCACCACTTGGAAGAGCAAGACATACAGCAAGTAAATTCTTGGTGCTGAGCTGCAGATGAAAGTGAAATCTTTAATATCCCAGAGGCTTCAAAAACAGGAGGCAAGCCAACAAGCCTTTGGAGAGTACTTAAGTTCTGGGATGTAGAGATGCAGCTCCAGTCCCTCTCACTCCCAGACAAGAAGCAGCAGGCCAACACAGCAAAGCAGTTCAGCAAAGTGTCAGTGCTTCCTGACAGCACAGCAGTCCTTCTTCTTGGTAGAAAGACCTCAGTTCCAGAAGTGTTCTGAGCTCATGGTGTCAGAGGTCCAGTACTTGTACCCAGTTGGGCCTCTGAAATAGGGAGACTTCAAAGAGATGCTTTGAGGTGCACAAGACCTTGCTTTTCCTGCCCTGGCTCCAGACTCACTACAAGGGGTATGTAACCCTTTATGTGGGGACAGGACACTGTCCTTTTAGGTGTAAAGTGCCAGCTCCTCCCTTCCATCCTGCTCAGGAAGACTCATCAACATGCAGGTGGTTACTCATTCACACGTATGTTTCCTTTGTTTGTGGCTGTGTAGAGGGAATGCAGGAAGTCAGCTGTCACCTACCCCAGTCATGTATTCCAGAGACAGCCAGAGGTACCAAATGTTTTAAGTAAGAAAATGCCAACTTTCTAAAAGTTGCATTTTAAGAACGCAATTTAAAAACCAACTTCACTATAAGTTGTGTTTTTATATTGTGAGTCCAGAGACACCAAATATGGTTTCTTATCTTTTCTCAATTGTAAACGACACTTATAAAATGTAATAAGGCAGTCCAAATGTTATCCTATGGGACAGATAGATGTTGCAGTAGTGAAAAACTAATTTAAGAGTATTTCACTACCACGACATGTAAAACATAAAAGTATCTGTCCTACCTTTTAAATATACTGCACCATGCCCATGGGCTGCCTGGGGCCTACCTTAGGGGTGACCTATATTTATTAAAAAGAAAGTCTTGGGCCTGACAAGTAGGTTAACTTGCCAGGTCGAAATGGCAGTTTAGAATTTCATGCACAGGCTCTGCAGCTGCAGTCCTGAGACATGTTTAAATTGCTACTTAAGCGGGTGGCACAATCAGTGCTGCAGGGACACTGGTAGCGTTTAATTGACAGGCCCTGGACACATGTAGTACACTTTACTAGGGACTTATAAGTAAAATAAATATGGCAACTGGGGATAAGCCAATGTTACCACATTTTAGGGAAAGAGCACAAGCACTATAGCACTGAATAGCACAGATTTCTAAAGCAAGCCAAAACAGGAGGTCAGAAGGCAAAATGTCAGGGGAAACTACGCTAAGGATGCCAGGTCTAACAATATCTTTATGGCACAGGATATTGTGAAACATACTCCAGAAGTGGGGTCGCCTACTCTGTTATCTGGAATGTCAAAGTCTACTCTCTCTCTCTCTCCCTCTCTTTCTCTCACAGACAGTTTATATACCATTTGACACATTTATTCTGAGAAAACTAATCCTTGTGATTGTGATGTAAGGTGAAAGAAATAATGTGCTAATTCACTTACACCCCCTTATAAAATCCTAAAGCTATTGTACTTTATCCTAAATACCATCTATTCAAATGAATATGTGAAATATAAGCACACTATAAACACACACAATAAATGCAATGCACATTATGCACATTGCTGTACAATAATAAAACTAAATATGTCAGCTATTTCAAGTAAATAACAACTTATATGCCCTAGATAACACTATGGGGGGACCCCTAACAGACGAAAAGGGTAAAATATATGATACCTGCAGTAATCGCCTGCTCCCTGCTCATCTGGCGTCCTCTATTCCCTCAATGTGAATTCTTTTCACTGTGGGTGGGCAGAGAAACAGCTCTTGCACTGCTCCAGGGAAGCGGGTGCGATATAGAAACCAGCTTGTAATAGAAGAGCTACAGCTGTGCAGGAGGTGTTTAATCCATCACCCACAGTGGGCTGAATATACCGCTGTCTGAGAAGGATGCTTATGGCCTTATTCCCCTTCACCTGTGGCTTGGGCATATAATTGTGGTGAGGTTAATTAACAGCTGTTATTGCCTGCAGATGTCGGTAATAACACTTAGTGCCTTATTACGAGTTTGGTGGTCAGTCCGCTGGGGAACCATGTCTGTGTCATCCATGCCAACGATGCGCCAGTGGTCTACAGCCTGCTCTATTGCGAGTTGTACTGTCTGAAACACATACCGCTGCCACAGCGGTTCTCTCGGCGGGACCACGGCAGTCTTCAATGTTGGCTGTGCATTCACAGATGCTGCCACGGTCCGACCGTCGAGTATTACAACTACACAGTCGCACTAGCTGTCTCCTAGAGCAATGCTCAATGAACGGCAGTTACCCAACGGCAATCAACCACTGTGGTACGCACCAAATCAAACAACACAACAGTGTCCATTGGATGGATTTAAACACAACACTCCTGAAGTGCTCTGGCAACTAAACATGCCTGCAAAACACACTATAAAACACACTCCATCCCTGACCATCATCTTTTGCATCTAAACTCCAAACCTGAGAACAGGTACCGCTGTATACTATATATTAATTTTGATCAGACACTCCTTTTTCCATCTTCTCATTTAGCAATTTCAACCACCTATAATTAAAATTTTGCACCTTTTTGCCCCTATTGCTTGTCTGTATTTCATCCTTAAATCCACTCACACGTTTCTTTTCACCATGCCCCACACCCCCAAAAAAAGCTGCCTTCACTGAACAAGAGTTGTCAGTCATGGTGGATGAAATCATTAGAGAACAGTCACAAGTTTTTGGAGCCCAAGTCCAGCAAACTCTTCTTAGTAGGAAATGGAAATGTGGGGCAGGATAGTCAACAGAGTGAATACTGTTGGGACACTCTTGTGCACACAGCAAGATGTTTGGAATAGGTGGAATGACCTTCGACTGAGGGTACGGACCAAGCACAGCAGCCACCACCTGGAGGTCCAGAGTGCTGGTGGTGACCCTCCCAGTGCACCATTACAACTCTTGATCTTGGAGGAGAAGGTCTTGGCCATTCTGCACACTGAAGACATGGAGGAATAGAGGTGGGGGTGGACTCTGGTAAGTTAAACTACAACAACTGTCTGAATATCACATTGCCCTCTTTGATCTCAACTCTGCTCTGGCTAATTTGTTGTCTAACTACTTTCCTAACATCCAATACTCAAAGTTTCTGAGATGTTGATCTGGCTGTGGCAATATGTACTGCTGCATAGAAGAGCACATACATCCAAATCTATTACCAACCACATATTGTAATGGTGTCTGGAATTGCATTACCATAAATATATGAATTCTGAAAGCATGATAACTGTCAATATGTACATGCATGGTCCATCCCAAATGCATGTTGCCAATAGCTACGGTACACTCACAGTGCGTCAGATGTTGTTAAAGTGAGATTGAACTCACTGCAAATACCCTGAGGCCTTGTCACCCCAATTCTATCCAAGAATTGAGACTGTTTTTGCCCCTTTACACTTGTTGCCCATCTTACTATAGAGCTGCACTAGTCATGCAGCTTACCTTTTCTCAAGTGTAGCTACAGCGACATTGAACTGTATACATCTACCATGAGGCCTTGTCACTCCAACTCTAAACAAGACGCTAGGCTGCTTTTGCCTCCTCTCACTTTTCGGCCATCTTACTGCTGAGCTACACTTGTAATGCAGCTTACCTTTTCTCAAGTGTTGGTAAGTAGAGATAGAAAAGCAACCACTACAAACATGAGGCCTTGTCACTCCAACTCTTTAACCTCACAACAGGACCTGGGATGTGTGCAATGTGAGTGTGTCACATTAACTATAGCATCTTGGTCAGAGTTCCAATCACAAGGCCTCATGGTATTTGTAGTCAGTTCAATGTCACTTTAGCATCACATGGGAAATGGTGAGCTGCATGACTAGTGAAGATCAGTGGTGACATGGCAAACAAGTGAGAAAGGGCTAAAAGAGTCTAGCATCTTGGTTAGAGTTGAAGTGACAAGGCCTCATGGTAGTTGTAGTTAGTTGCATGTCATTTTAGCAACATATGGCCAATTTGTGTAGCCAGCCAATGTGCTTTCCCCATAGGCCTGCATGTCTTCTTTGTTTGTGGCCATGTCTCCTTGCTGGTTGTTGTTCTGACCATGTGGGTCTACAATGCTAAAACAAAATTCCAAAATAGCATGCTGCTCACACTCAGAGGAAAGATATGTTTAGTAAAGCTTACGCTGGTGTATTCTTGTGTGATCCAGTAAGCTGCATGACTAGTGAGTATCAGTGGTGACAAGTGAGAGAGGGCAAAAGTTATGTGTGATACAGATTAATAGGTGTGATATTGATGAGGAAGTGGTGTTGTGGAACACAAATTGATGCAGACATCACTATCACTTCAAATATTTTGGTAGCACATGCCCATTTGTGTATAGTGTGCCTGTGCAGTACCAATGTTTTGGCCTAGGAGGGCATATACAGATGTGTTTAGGATGATTGTTATGAAACAATGCCAGATAGGGTCCTTGTGTACGTGCAATTTACTTAGGAACCCTAAGTCCCTTGCCTGGTCCATGGCAGGGCACCATTTTGCAGAGGAGACATTTTAATGGAAAAGCTGTTTACCCAGGAACATTTTTTAGAATTTTTTTAACACAACATCCATGAAGGAATGTGTAGTACATGTATTTATTTTGCTTTTTGAATATGGTGGTTACTTGCAACGGTTTTAATTAACTATGCAAATAAATTTATACATACACATACATTATACAGAGGAGTCAAAGGCAACACGGAGGTGTATGACTTATCCCCAATTTTGTCTGTGATTGTGTTGGTTTTGGATGTGGTTGAGCAGGTAGAGCATCGGCAGGATGTGTAGGATTGGCTTTCTGGCAACCAGGGCATGTAGAGGTGAGTAGAGGTGAGTTTCATCCTTTTAGCCCTCCCTTTCTGCCATCTCAGATGCAGTGGTTGGACTGCCAAGGTCATGCTGGCTGTGAGGCATCTCGTAATTGGGTGGGTTGTTTCACTGGTGGTCCAAGCCTCCCACAGCCTCATAGGCCCGCTCCGCCACTGCTGCACTCTGAAATCGCTGGTGGCGTCAGCGGTGCTGTAGCAAGCTTTGCACAGCCAAACTGCCTAACTCGTAATACTGCGATCGGCCCACCGAACTCACCACGGTCGGACCACCACTGCCGCAATGGCGGTCCACTGACCACCAAATTTGTAATACTCCCCTAAGTCTGAACACTGGAACATTGAAAACTCCACTGGAGACAGTAAGGTGGGTAAGGTCCTGCTCCACCACTACATTGTTTGCCTTTCAGTTTCCCTGTTTAATTATGCAGTATTTTCCAGGGAGCATACCCGAGATAGTTATTGTGACTAATGAAATCAGAGCCCCCAAGCCTGCCAATAGTTGGTGAGAATCTCAAAGCCGAAACAAATGGGCAGGATAAAGGCACATTTGCACCAGGGTTAAAGGAGCCAAAGAACTTAGCAGGTGGTATACCAACGAAGGAGCAGGCTGCACAAGAAAGAGACAGGTTGGTACAGGAAATTTCCAAATATAGAGATGTTAATATCAGTGAATGCGATGTCAATGTACGCCATAATATATATGTATACATAACAATATCCATACTAGTAAATAGGATGTCGATGTATGCCGTGACAAATGTATGCATGTCAGTAAATGCGATATCAATGACCATCATGTTATACGTCGGTAAATTTGATATAAATGACCGCCATGTGATATTTACACATAATAACAAACTCATATCATTGTTGTTGAATCCTTCAGTGCTGTTGAATCTCCCCAAGAGGACCTCCCCATTAACCCCAAGTTAGAGATAGGTGGTCAGACAGGCCCTGCGACCCAAACCCAAGCCTACCAGTTGATAGGTCACAGGTGGGGTTACACTTAGCCCGAAGACAAACACGCAAACAGGGAAAACCCAGATCGATCCCACAGATAGGCAGTTACACCACGAACGGTCCGAGGAGATTGGCCCCAATAAAACACGTTTGGCCAAAGGGGTACGTTCTCAAAATACCACAAAGTCAGATGCCATATGTAGTTAGGAACACTCAGCCAATCACAACACAGCATCCACACTAAACGCAGTGATCACACGCTCCCCAGGCCTGACATCTGGACACATACACACTGGCCCACATTGAGTCTCCACAAAGTCGACAGCCACCTGTGCCCCTTATTAGATGATTGAATTTATGGTTCATGACTAAGCCCGGATTTACGTTCTCTACAAGAATGTATAATCGGTTTATTGTACTTGAAGAACTGTATATAATTCCGGGCAAAACCACTGTACATAAAGACAGTCTTTTGATACGACTCTGTTGCTGCTCTCCTGGCAGCTGCGTTTAATTAAGCCAACTTTTTCCTGTTTTGCCAAACGCCTCTTGTCTTTTCATTTTTCAATGTAAATTCATATCCGAGCAACATTTTGCCAAGCCAGATAGGAGGGGTTGGTTTATATAGCCCAACTGCTGCCATAGGGCAAGGACCCCTGCCCGAACTGATTCACACCTGCGCAACAAGATCGGTGAACAGACGCCAAAATTGATAAAAAGTTCTGCTGAATCCCCGGTGCAGAGGTCCGCCAGGAGGCCGCCGTCACAGAATAAGAGACTACAACTGATCTTTAGTCCCAGCATGTGGCATGTGGTAAAAATACAGGCACGTAGAAACCTTTTTTCTTAGTCAGGGGAAGGAGAAGGTAGTTTATAGTTTAGTTCGTTTGGACTGCTGCACTTCACACAGATAGTATGCATAGGCCCTGGGTGTGACAATGGGTCTCGTTTTTATTTTCTTGTCTTGGACCACTGGGCGTCACACAGATAGTACGCATTGGCCCTGGTTGTGATATTGGGTCACTTTTTTATTTTCTTTGCTTGGACCACTGGAATTAAACACACAGATGGTACGCATAGGCCCTGGGTGTGATATAAGGTCACTTATTTATTTTCTCTGCTTGGAAATCTGGCCTTTACACAGATAGTACGCATAGGCCCTGGGTGTGATATAGGGTCTACACCTTGATCTTATTTTTTAGTATAAAGGAGTTTTCTTAGGGAACCGTTGGTTTCTTGCACTGCTGGGCATTAAACAGATGGTACGCATGACACCTGGGTGTTATACAGGGTGTAATTCGTACGTTAGGAAAAAATTCGGACCTTGGTGATTAAGGTGAAGCTTGCGTCTGGCCAGTGATGGCCGATAATTGTCAGTTTGTTCCTTCTTCTCCATGCAAATCGTTGCTATTTTTGCCCCTGAGCCAATACTGACAGACTATCGGGCTCGCTTAGCTCAGTGGACCACACAGAGTATTCCCTTTTCATCGGGCAGTAGGCGCTAGGAGCGGGCCAAGATTTTTTAGACAAAATAATCATGTTTTCTGTCAATTTCTTCTCTTCTATTTTCATTAAGGGTTTCATTTTATGCATGGTTGATTTTGTGGTGCTGTTAAATTTTGCAATTGCATTTAATATTAAAATGTTATGTCCTGTTAGTAGGTTTAAGCATCTTTGAAATAGTAACCATTTTTTACTACAAGACAGTAATCCATATTTGCAATTCCACTGCCAAAAAGCAACTCGTATTGTTCTGAACTAACCATTCAACTTTTTTACAGGTTGTTATTATTTCATTTATTTGATTATTTTTATTTATTTATAAAGTTTTGTATAGCGCGAACATGACCCTAGAGGGTATCAGAGTGTTTCACATTAAAGGGTAGGTATGATGCAGTTGTAAGAAAAGACATTTGTTACATATATGACTATGAATAGCATGGTAAAGTTGGAGTTCATGGTTGCACATCAATGTAGTGGTCATTCAGGGCATCGGAATAGTGGGCAGGTAAGTAAACAATAGAACCACTGTATCTTAGGGCAGAAACTCGTTCATCAGTATTGTTTTCACATCCTTTTTGAATGAAGCGGTAGATGAGATTTGATGGACATCCGGTGGCAGAGAGTTCCAAATCTTCTGGGCGGTGCACGAAAAAGGCTCTGTAACATTCTCTTTTTGTGGAAAATCTGTGGTTTCAGTAGTAGTGAACTTGCACTTCGTGAAGGTCTGCATCCCCCTGATAACTCTAGCTTTTGTGCCTTGAAATGTAGGGCTTAATGAGTCATGCAGGCAATCTTTAGCTGTATTCTTGCTTCGTACGACAGCCAGTTTAGGGTTTTTAGGGCTGGGGATATGTGATCATTTCTTTTGGTACCGGTTATCAGTCTGGCCGCGGCATTAAGGGAGGCCCTTAGTGGGGCCAGATTATATTTAGGAAGACCGCAAAGAGTGGAGCATCCATAGTCTAGCCTCAGCAACACAAGAGCTTGGACCGCCAGCTTAAAGTCATCCTGTGGTAGGAAGGGTTTGAGTTTCCTTAGTATACTCATCTGGTATTTAGCTCCCTTGGTGGCATTGCTGATAAGATTCTGCATATTCAAGTGTTTGTCTAGTGTGATTCCAAGGGATTTAGTGGACTCAATAATGTGAGGAGAACAGTTGAAGGCTGTTAGATGCTTCATCCAGAGACTGATCTTGGGAGTGTGATTAGGAAGAGAGATGAGGAGGAATTCTGTTTTGGAAGTGTTGAGCATGAGATGGTTATCAGTGAGCCAGTTTTGAGTGTTCAGCAAGGTAGAGTTGAGTGAAATGAAGTCTTCTGGGGAGGAGATTTTCATATACAACTGAGTGTCATCTGCATACATGTGATAAAGAATGTTTGCAGAGTTCAATGCATTTGCAAGCGGTTCCAGGAATAAGTTGAAGAGTATGGGTGAAAGGGCAGACCCCTGAGGAACTCCCATATTGACGGCGGAGGTTTGAGAAAGGGATTGATTCACCTTGACTCTTTGGGTTCTGTTGTAGAGGAATGAAGTAAACCATTGCAGTACCGGCCCTGAAAGGCCCATCCTTTGTTCTAGAATGGACTGTAAGCTGTCGTGGTTAACAGTGTCGAAGGCAGAGGATAAGTCAAGCAGAATCAGAAGACATGATTCATTTTGGTCTAGCATTTTAAAATGTCATCTATGATGTGATTGAGTGCAGATTCAGTGCTGTGACCTCAACGAAAACCAGATTGATGTTGATCCAAGAGTTGGAATTTCTCTGTCTATGCAGAGTTGAGTTTGCACGCATTTTTCTAGAAGTTTCGCCAGAGTGAAGATGTTGGAAATAGGGCGGAAGTTGTTAAGATCAGAGCTGTTTGCATTAGGTTTTTTTAGAATGGGGGTTACATGCGCTACTTTTAGGCAGTCGGGGATAGTGCCTTTAGTGAGGCGTTAACAATCTTTGACCATAAGGGCAATGTCTTTGTCTACTGTTAAGTATTTTTATGTGATGTGTCATTTTCCTTATTAACTGTTGCCGGCACAACCCTGTGTACACAATATCCCCACGATCAGAGTAAAATTTGGCTAATGGAACAACACCCCCAAGGAGGAATCCCCGTCCCTCACATGGGAAAAATCCTGGGGCCTAATGTGGGCAGGTCAGCATCAATACCGCCGATGCATTGGCCCCCTTGGAAAGACCAAGAGCAGGGTAAGACCGCACTCAAGAGGGACTTGGTGGCCACAAGCATGCAAGTGGCACCCGCCTTGAAGAAGACTCAATCCCGGAACCTCAGGGGGTTCCAACAGAGTGCTAGCACCAGAGGGCAGGGAGGCTGGGAGCCGCCACATCTCAGAGAATGCCTCTATGTTACAGAAGAAACCACAGGACAGACCCTTTTTACCTAAAAATGTATCAAAAGCAGAGAGGAGTAATCCCAAGACAGCCCCCACAGAATACCCATCTCCAAAACCAAGGCCAAAGCAATGCAAATGCATTCTAAAATCAGCCTCAGGGAAATCATACAATGGACACCCTGCCTCAGCAGGGGCTGGGTGGTTGGTTGAGCACATGGCAACAGCCGCACTAGACAAGGAGCCCTGCCCAGCAAGGACCGGGGCCACAGCCATGGCAAGGAGGAGCAACTGCCTGGGGAGGCAATGCCCTTGCACAATCGCAGAATGCAAACACGCAGTAAGTCCAAAACCACCCCTCAATATGACGTATCCCCTTCATACCCTTTCCAGATACATTTCCTTATCTGCATTCACGAACAAGTTTAAGGCTGCAGTACACTATATCGATGGGTAATCCATGCTACAGTTCACCATCCAAGTGCCAGCAGGGTCCTGGGCCTCTCTCTTCTGTTGATCCCCTGTAGTGGGGTAGGCTGGCGAGGGGGCAGGAGGGCCCCCAACTGGTGCATAAAAACCAGCACCCAGGTCCACTCGTCCAAACCCAACCTTGGGCGAATTATGTAGGTCTGAAAAGCCCATTTCCAAAATGAGGCAAATGATTCAGTGTGGGGAGCCAGGCTTCCCACACACCTTGCCGAAGCAAGAAACCACATGACACCAAGTGCATAGAGAAAATCCATCAAAGCCATTAGCATTACCCACATCAGGTCGATTGCGACAAGTCCTAACTGCGCACCCGACTCTCATCAAAAGCACAGCAAATAAATTATATATATATATCAAAAGCACTCCGCCACCATTTGCAGATCCTCCACAAGGACTGGAGCACGGACCATCAGATAAGTGCAAAATTCTTTATTGTTCCGTTCAACAGTTGTCAGCCATACGCGTTTCAGCCCCGAAGGGCCTTGATCACATGACGCGCTCCACAGCTTCACTTTGCCTTTTCTACCATTTTTTTAAAGTGACAAGTGCAACATTTTGTTTTAGCGGTCATAGACATAAACAATATACTTCATGTTCGCATATGTTATATCCTGTCTGGAGCCGAGTGTAAAAAAAACAAAAAACTGGTTTTTGTCAAAGCATTAAAATCTTGGTCTGGTTCCTATTGTGCATTCGTGGTTACTTCTGTCCACTTGGTCCTGGTTGGGGTCCCTTGGATTTGCTCCTGGTGCACTCGGCACCTTGGGTGGGACCCGATGATGAGGCAGTCTATAATGAAATAGAGGAGCCCACTGAGAACGACACTTTCCACAATCTTACCACCAAGGAGTGGGAAGCCCTACGCAACCTTCAACAAAACTACACCATCGGTCATTAAACCTGCCGACAAGAGGGGAGGCATCGTCATACAGGCCAAATTGGACTACACAAGAGAATGCAGACGCCTCCTCAATGATAACCGGAACTACAAACAATTGAGAGAGGACCCGACAGAGACACTGAGAAGCACCATCATCTCAATAGTGGAAATAGCAGAAACCAGGCAGCATATTTCCAAGCAGGAGGCTGACTACCTGTGCCACCTCAAATCCAGGATACCCTACTTTTACAAAGTACCTAAAATTCACAAGGAGACAAGACCACCACCTGGTCGCCCCATATTCTCAGGAATAGGCTCCTGTCTGGAGCCACTGTCACAATTCTGTGATTTTTACCTCAACCCACTAGTACAACAGCCCACCACGTACCTCAAAGATACGAAACACCTCAATCTCATTAAAGGTGCACAATTTGACCCACAAACGCAACTTCTAGTGGGTCTAGACATAGAGAGCCTATATACCAGCCTCCCTCAGGATGAGACCCTGCAGGTAATCGAACGCACACTGGAAAAAACAACATGGAATTTCAACACTCCGAGAGAATTCATCTTACAGTGCGCCGCATTGGCCCTGAAGGAGAACTATTTTGAATTTGAGGGAGACTTCTTCCTCCAGACTAACGGCACTTCGATGGGCAGCACCTTCACCCCCAGTGTGACAGGCCTATATGTTTACCAGTTTGAGACCACACATATCCTACCACCAGAAAACCCCTTCACGAATAACATCAAGTTTTGGCGTCGTTACATTGACGACATTCTCATGATCTGGAAAGGGAAAGAGGATTTCCTAGCAACTTTCTTGACCTGGCTCAAGAGCCGGGACCCATACCTGAGATTTACCAGCACAGCGGACAACACTAGATTGCCATTTCTAGACCTCACGATAGAAGCCAAGGAGGGCACCCTGCAGACCACTACTTTTTACAAACCAACAGCGAGGAATTCGCTACTTAAATTTGACAGCTTCCACCCACGTCCTCTGAAAGAGAATCTACCATATGGGCAATTCCTCAGTATCAGGAGAAATTGCAGCAGGATCGAGGACTTCAAAAGACAGTCATCTGATCTGGCCACCAAACTCACCCAAAGAGGATACCCGGACAAGATCATACACTCCACGAGGAAGAGAGCAAGGAACCAGAACAGGGATGCCCTTCTGGATGATGTACTTAGAGAGGACAACACCATCCCCCTCACGTGCGTTACCACATTCAACACGGCTTCCAACAGAGTAACCAAAATCATCCGCAAAAACTGGGGGTTCATTAACACAGGCAAACTACAATGGGAACTACCTCTGTTCTCCTACAAGAGAGCAGGCAGTCTGAAGGACCGACTCGTCTCCACACGTTCAAAACCATCACCCACCACACGGCACAATACGGTCCTCAACGCGTGGGGCCTGCCAAACATCACAGACCACTACCCCTGTGGCAAGTGTTGTGTCTGCCACCTTCCCATGACTACCAAATCACTAGCCTTGGAAGCAGGAAAAACTTGGTATCTTAGAAAACATACCAACTGCAACTCAACGCACGTCATCTACCTCATCGAATGCCCCTGTGGCCTTCGCTATATAGGCATGACCAGTCGAAAGATAAAGACCAGGATAGGAGAACATCGCAGCAATATACGCTGCAAAAGAAACACCACAAGGTTGACGGACCACTTCATACAGAAAGGCCACACCCCCAATGATCTCAAATGGGTAGTAATAGAACAAATCGCAATCACAAGTACTAACAGTGAGGGGGTCCTGTTACAAAAGAAACAAAGGTGGGTTTATCGCCTATCAACCCACAAAATCGGACTGAACGATAATATCCCCTGGAATGCGCTGAATAACTGAGGGACATAAGGCGCCCTAACCTTCGGCGTCCCTGACCACTTTACATGGTACCCCCTACCACACTGGGCAGGCTTGACCTCAAAACCCTAGCCCGCTTAGGGTACCCGGTTCGGAGCACCTATTTCTACTCTGATCACCCACTGACCAGTTTCCCTATACCAACAGGGGAACGGGTCTTCCCAGACTTATGGGGCTCCAGCCTTGGACCCAATCTGGAGTCTCCCAGCATCATGGGGCTTGAGGCTTTGACCACACATATACGCACAGAGATGCCGCAATCTCGCTCCCAGTACATAACACATTTCACAGGGATATACAGAGGTCCGCGGTAAATGTGTCACCATTTAAGAGCCAAATTACATAAATATCGAGAAAACAGACTCCCACCATTGAGTCTCTCTACCATTACTATCCACCACAAACATCACAACAAAGTTAACCACTCCTAACCACTACGTCACGAGGCGCAGAGACGCACGTTTTTCAATTACGGCTGACACCAGGCAGGAAATCCATGTACATAAAAGACGGTTTCCCGAGCACAGCCACACCTTCGGAATCCCGATCAGCAGGCCGCAGTAGGTCCGGGAAGTGGGCAGACGACTTTGACGAAGTAAGTGAACTTTCGAGTCCGGAGCCCCCATCCGAGGGACACCACAGGTACCGTTCATCCCGACTATCTCAGGGAATGGTTACCTTTGAACCTCTCTTTTCTTCTTCTTTTTGTCCCCCGTCACACACACATAGTGTGACTATAGGTCCTGCCCTCCCTGCGGGATTCATGTTGCCCTTAATGGAAATATCATCGTAAGCATTTAACCACCATTGACTTACCATAGACCGTCGGAGTGCCGTTTTTTTCACTATACCGCATATTACTCAGTATTTCGGAATGGTCACGCACAAGCGCCACATTCCGTTTCATGCTACTTTAGCCGCATATTGATCGGTTTAAAACGTTGAGATAAGTCACAAACCACCATGTGCGCTAAATGAGAAGCTGCTTTATTATATGTTCATGTGTTTGTACGTACTGTTTGGTCTTTTTCCTTACAGGTTTTAAGCAACAACGGGAGGGAATCTCCTTCCTTTTTACGCACCTTAGCGAGTGCGCTATCACTTATGGTCACCACAATCACTTCTGACCATCACGCCCATCACTTATATACCAACACATAGGTCCTGACGAAAGCCAGCAAACGGCGCAGTCTGGCTGAAACATGTAGACCTGATTTCATACTACTGGATATTAGAGACATAACTTCCCTCTACACATATCCACTTCCTTTTTTATGCACTGCCAGAGGGCCCACCATTAAATACTAACTTTGACTTAAAGGGAACCTGTGGACAGTTTTTAACTCACTTCAGTAACCTCACTGCACACTCACCACAATTAAAACCAGCTCCGCTGTAAATCAGGCGTCGTAGCACACCCGAGGTGCACTCGGCACCTTGGGTGGGACCCGATGATGAAGCATGCCACCAACTAGGTTGGTGGGTGAGGGTTTTTATATAAAACAAATGGTTTTTCCAGACATGAACATTTAGCTTCCTAAATGTGAGCTAGTTCTTCTTGATATTTTTTTACTCATCAGGGGAAGTGAACTAGCCCCCATAGACATCTAGCCCTCTCTCTCCCATTTGATATACATATATATATATATATATATATATACCTAGTCTGCCAATGGGCCTTCCAGCCAGTAGGCCATGTACTATTCATGGGTGCATGAAACAACTGATTCTGTGGTGTCTGTAGAATTGAAACATCATTTAGGCCATGGATGGCATTGGATTAAAATACAAAAAGTGTTTGTTGTGGTTTTTAATGTTTTCTTCCCCCTGCAAACAGTGTTTAGTTGGGGTTATGGCTTTGGAGGATGTGTGTTGCTGTGAACATTTTTGGTCCTGTTAATTTTCGTTTTTGGCATTGCTGAATTAATGCTGTGTTCTCTGTGTTACCATGCCTCTTTTGTCTGGCCACTGTGTGTGTGTATATGTGTTTGACATAGGCCACCATTTGCCTTTGTTGTTCATTATGCATGTGGCCAGGGGCCATTTTGTATAGTCAGTGTCCACCCTAGGTCTGCATGTGTTCTTTGTTTTTCAGGCCTCCTGCTTGTTGTTGTTCTGACTATGTGCCTGGCGGTCATTTTGTACAGCCAGCCAGTGTGCTTTCCCTGTAGGCCTGCATTTCTTCTTTGTTTGTGGCCATGCCTCCTTGCTGGTTGTTGTTGTTGTGACCATGTGGCTGGTGTCCATTTTGTGTAGTCAGCCAGGGTGCTTTTGCCATAGGCCTGCATGTCTTCTCTGTTTGTGGCCATGCCTCCTTGCTGGTTGTTGTTGTTCTGACCATGTGGCTGGCGGCCATTTTGTGTAGCCAGCCAGTGTTTTTTAGCCACAGGCCTGCATGTCTTCTCTGTTTGTGGCCACGCCTCTTGCTGGTTGTTGTTTTTATGACCATGTGGCTGTGGCCAATTTGTGTAGCCAGCCAGTGTGCTTTCTCCTTGCTGGTTGTTGTTCTGACCATGTGGGTCTGCAATGCTAAAACAAAATTCCAAATAGCATGCTGCTCACACTTAGAGGTAAGTTATGTTTAGTAAAGCTTACGCTGGTATATTCTTGTGTGATCCAGTTTCTAGTTTCTGCTGGGCAGGTGCTGCTATCTAATCGCATTCATCAGGTGCTCGCTTTGGCTGATTAATTAAGAAGCTTTGCAGATTGTTTCTTCTGTCACTATGGTGAATCATTGAGAGAATGTGCTACTCACACACACGCACCAGCACGCAATCCCCCAGCACTGCTGATGCTCCCGCAGGGAGTAGCTGCTACCGGGCCTGCCGCCTGCTGCCAGCTGCCAGCATAGAGGGGAGGTGGAGCTGCTAAAAATAACTTGTGCTGCCACCTCCTCCTCTCCAAAGATCGCCCAGGACTGCACACCTGGGCGGCGGCGCAGCTCGCATGGAAGCTGCCCCTCTGCCATGGCGTTGAGTGGGGAAAAAATAAACAAAGCAGGGAAAGGAAGGGAAAGTAAAGAGGAAAGAAATAAGGAAAGAAGGGGAAATAAACTAAGTCATAGAAAATGTCACAAAAACACACAAAAATTTACACACAAAAGTACAATACACAAACACAAAGACGCACACTATTGTAAGAAATAAAAATTAGGGGTAGAAATTAAATAAAGGAGGAGAGTCACAAAGATTAAGAAGAGAGAAAAGTTTAGGCCCAGCACCATAAGAGAGAGGAGAAACAGGAAACAGGAAACTCTACGTAGTGCGACGGAGATTATTTGCGACTCCGTGGAATTCCATGTAGTAGGACTCCGCAAACTCCGCCCACCGCTACAAACAATATATAAGTGTGATTGTGTAATGTAACTGGTGCTCTTGCAAAGTGCTGCAATACCTTTGGGTTGAGTTTGCGCTACAAAAATGAAACATAAAGCCTTCAGAGCGGGCTGCTCCTAATGTGTTGCGTGAAAGCAGCACCTGTGAGGCAACCAAAGGGAGACTCAAACATAGATCTCCAGAGTGAGAGAACATGGCGCAGCAGTCAGAGCTGATGACTTGAGAGCTGGGGATCCGTGTTCGAGCCCCTGCGTCGGTTCAACATCCCTAAAATGCACTAATTATTTTTAAAAAGCATCGATATCGGAGGGGTGGTGTGGTCCGACAAGAACTATTGTGGGCGGGGTGGAGGGCACAGGAATAATTAAGTAGACAGGCAAATGGGAAGTAAACAGAACATTTGAGAATAGGCAGGCTAATAAAAAATAGCCCAATCCCCCTTAAAAGGAAGCCCAAACCAAACAAATATCCTACCAAAAAAACGACCAACTGACAGTGGACATCGAAAAATGCAAAAAGCCTAAAAAGAAATACAAGCAACTGCGCGGGAGGCACGGCAGGGGAGGCAGCAGTAACTCAACTTTGGCATTGGGAGGCAGTGGGTGGAAGATTGCTATATTTAAATGTAAGCAGCTAGGGCACTGAAGCTGAACACAGATAAACAGTAACAGAGCAGGAAACCAAGAAAATAATAGTCCCCCAAAAGAACAGATAAAGAACCATAGCGGAATGAGACAGTACCAAGTCCCTGCTCTTGGAAGAAACAGAAGAGAGAAAGGAGGGACATAGAGGCAGGACTGACCACTAGCAAGCAAGGATTTTTAAAGTACACTGACATAGACAAATGTAAAGCAATGGCAAGAATGACGATGGACTTGAAGCCCACAGACTGATTACAGCATGCACTGTCTAGCTCGACCTGAAAATGATATAGTTGAAAATGCATCTGTGACCCAAACCCAAGCCTACTGATTGATAGGTCACAGGTGGGGTTACATTTAGCCCGAACAGGGAAAACGCACGAACAGGGAAAACCGAGCTCGATCCCACAGATAGGCAGTTACACCACAAAAGGTCTGAGCAGATTGGACCCAATAAAGCATGTTTGCCCAAAAGGGCACGTGCACACAAAATACCACAAAGTCAGATGTCACATGTAGTTAGAAACACTCAGCTAATCAGAACACCGCATGCACACTACATGCAGTGATCACGCGCTCCCCATTCTGGACACATACACACTGTCCTACATTGAGTCTCAACAAAGTAGACCGTTATCAGATGGTTGAATTTATGGTTCATGACTAGGCCTGGATTTATGTGCTCTACAAGAATGTGTAAACGGTTTATTGTACTTCAAGAACTGTATATAAAAATGATGTCGTTGAAAATTCATCTGTGACCCAAACCCAAGCCTACTGATTGATAGGTCACAGGTGTGGTTACACGCAGCCCGAAGACAAATGCACGAACAGGGAAAACCAGTTACACCACAAAAGGTCCGAGGAGATTGGACCCAATAAAACATGTTTGGCCAAAGGGGCACTGTTAGAACTGGGGGTCTCTAGTTGGCAATGGTTTGCACCTTTGTTCAAATAGGGACCCTTGCTTCTAGTCAGGGTAAGGGGGCTACACTCCTAAAATAACCCCGGCTCAACCCTGGAGTAGCTTGGCACGAGCAGGCAGGCTTATCTCAGAGGCAGTGTGTAAAGCATTTACATACAGTAATACAGTGAAAACACTACAGATGGACACCACACAGGTTTAGAAAAATAAGTAATCTTTATATGTACTTAACACAAGACCCAAACGACAAAAATCCACAATACAGTATTAAAGAAAATTACTTTTAAATGGTAGAAATAGCTTAGTTCAAAGGTGATGGTAAATGCGACACGTTTCTCACAAAGTACCTTGGATGCGTAACGCAAAACAAACAAAAGGTTTGCAGGGAGGGTGATGCGTCGGTTCCTTGCTTCGGGGGAGGCGATGCGTTTACTCCTCAATGCTTGCACAAAGTAGGGGATGCGTCTGTTCCTTACCGGAGAGGAGGTGATGCGTCAATCTCGTACTGAGTTGCGGTTGTGATGCGACAAAATGGCGCCTCGATGTGATGCGACGATCCGGTGCGATGCGACAAGATGGCGTCTTTGATGCGATGCGACGACGTGAAGGCGATGCGTGCACGCCGACGGCCGTGCGGCAAACTCGGTAACTTCTGAGCAGCGACAGGCCCTACGACACGCTTCTCCCGTGATGCGACTGCGACCCTGCGGTGGTGACACGCTTCTCCGGTGATGCAACGACAAACAGCTGCGACGGAGACACGCTTCTTCGGTGATGCGACGGCGACCCTTGCGGTGGCGACACGCTTCTCCGGGATGCGACGGCAACATCTGCGGCGGCCTCACGCTTCTTCACGTTGAGTCGCGCTATCAGCTCCCAAAAATATGCAGGATTCTGCAGACAGAATTCCCAGCAAGGAAATTCAAGGGGGAGCTGGTGGTGAAGTCTTGTATCCCTGAGACTTCAGGCAGGAGGCAAGCACATTTCAAGCCCTTGGAGATTCTTCTTCAAGATGATGAAAGTTCATAAAAGTTCCTTCTCCTTTCCTTGGCAAATAAGTAACCACTGGAGGCCAACCCCAGAAAATAGCACAATGGAACAGGGGCAGTCACCACCTTCAGCTTCCTTGGTTTCTCTCCTTGGTAAAGGTTCATCTTGATTCCCAGAAGTGATCTAAAGTTTTGGGGTCTGGGCCTCAATATTTATACTCAAAAAGTCTTTGTTCTCTGAAGGCAGAGAGTGTCTGTACCTGGCCAAAACCAGTTCTGTCCACACTGGTGCAGCTTCCTGGCAGGAGGTGGAGACAGCATTGTTGAAAGCAGACCTGGCCCAGGTAGCTGAAAGGAAATCTCCTCCCCCTACTCTCTATTCAATGAGGGCTCAGGGGAGTGAAAGGAAATCCCCGCCCCCTACTCTCTATTCAGCCAAGGTCCTATTCAGCCCAGCCCTGACCCATCAGACTGCTGGAGCCCAAGCCCTCCTGTCACTCACAAACCAGACAAGCAATACACACCCTAGCAGAGGCAGGCTGGATGGTTAGGCAAGAAAATACCTACTTTCTAAAAGTGGTATTTTCAAACACAGAATGTAAAAATCACCTACACTAAAAGATGTATTTTAACATTCTGAGTTCAGGCATACTAAATTCGTTTTTCTACCATGTTCCCTGGGTCAGTTAGGATTATAAGATGTTATAATCAAACTGCCCATTCTGGCCTATGGGGACAAGTAGCCTTGCAATAGTGAAAAACGAAATTGGCTGTAATCCACTATCAGGACATGCCACACACACCAGGGCATGTCCTACCTTTTACTTACAATGCACACCCTGCCCTTGGGCCTACCTTAGGGGTGGCTAACATGTAGAAAAGGGGAGGTTTAGGGACTGGTAAGTGGGTGCACTTACCAAGTCGACATGGCAGTACTAGACTGCACACAGGATCTGCAATGGCAGGCCTGAGACACACTTTACAAGCTGCTTCTGTGGGTGGCACAACCAGTGCTGCAAGCCCACCAGCTGAATGTGATCTACAGGCCCTGGGCACACATGGTGCACTGTACTATGGTCTGACAAGTAAATCAAATAAGCCAATCATGGAGTCACTAATTCATTACAACAATTTACAATAGGGAGCACTTGCACTGTGGCACTGAATAGCAGTGGCACAGTGCCCAAAGCATCTAAAACAGCAACAACATATTAAAAACAGAGGAGACAACAGCGAAAAATGGAAGGGAGACTCACGCCAATGGCACCAGGTCTAACAGGCACGTGTTCCCAAAATACCACAAAGTTAGATGTCACATGTAGTTAGGAATACTCAGCCAATCAGGACACAGCATGCACACTACACGCAGTGATTACGCACTCCACATGACAGATACAAACACACTTGCCCACATTGAGTCTCCACAAAGTTGACCCTTATCAGATGTTTGAATCTATGGTTCATGACTAGGCCCTGATTTATGTGTGCTACCAGAATGTGTAATCGGTTTAATGTACTTCAAGAACTGCATATATTGCCGGCCAAAACCTCTTTACATCGAGACAGTCTTCAGACACGACTCCCGGCCACTGCGTTTGATTAAACCAGTGAGAGAGAGGGAAAAAGACTTTATTCGGCCACTAAAGGCCATAAAAGCAAACATTTGATAAAAATTTAAATGATTAAAAAATCCCAAATATGCAGTTAAAAAAACAAAACACTCAGGGCAGTAGACTAAAAACCAACAGTACACACAAATACAGTTAAAAAGCATGTTTTTTTAAAAAGCCGTCACTGAGTATGATGGTAGGCATAAAATGCGACAAATAAAGTGCATGAATAATAAAGCATTAACTCAGGAGATAGACTAGGGAGTTAATATAACGGTCACAGGGTAAGTAAGACATTTGGGTCCCAAAGCACAGTTTACAGATATAGCCTGACAACTGCAAAAACAACCTCTTCCTATGTCTTATTGCCCCCGTTAAAAAGTTTGCAACCCCAAAGCAAAGCATAGGAGAAGAAAGCAATTTGAAGGTATAGTAGTGCAGGCCTTACTTGAACAAAATGACAATTTCTGAGCAGGGGGAGTATAAACGTTTTGGGAAACATAGAACTCACAAAAAAAGATGAAGTGGAGAGTATCCAGGAGCAGGGCTTTAGTGCTCCAGGTTTCGTATAGCCTTTGGTAATGGCTAGTAGCCATGGAACCAGATTCAATCAGAATCTGGTTAGCAAAAAGCGATGGTATGCTTTAGTGACAAACAACAAGTATGG
The DNA here is from genome assembly GCA_963921515.1 of Calotriton arnoldi. Lineage (NCBI taxonomy): Eukaryota > Metazoa > Chordata > Amphibia > Caudata > Salamandridae > Calotriton > Calotriton arnoldi. The sequence goes on along the minus strand of CAWUFW010000914.1, from coordinate 2,389,863 downwards.
CTGGAACTGCAAGCTCAGGCTCAGTGGGACAAACCTTCTCACAGTGAGCTTAGTCAACTCGTATCCTTCCCTGACCCCCTGCCTTTTGGCCAGAAACTGTTGTTTAATGTCTCTAATGGCTGCCGGCCTATGGGCCTAGGATTAGCATACAAGTCGGGGGAATCCCTCCATTCCGTTTGCTCCCTAATATAATTTAGCCAGGGGATACGTGGTCCCCCCTCATGTGCAATGCAGTCCATAATGACAAGTTAATTTAAAGTGGGGGTGGGAAAAGCCCAAATTCTCAGCTAGCACGGCAATGGGGCAACCGCAATCAGGTCTGAGATGTATCCCACACCCAATTCCTCATGTAGTATGTACGCCGGGGTGGAGGGGGGATCGGCAGGAAGTTTGTGCATACATTTATTTTCTGCCCCCTGGATGTCTCTCAGATCTTTATAACCCCAAACATCAGATCCATACATAGCCATAGAAATGCACTTTTCTCTGTACACCTTAAGGAAGGGCTTAGAGCCCAGCCTTTTTGAAAACTCCAGGGTTGTCCCGGCTGCCCTGGCCAGAACGTTCTTTGTGTGCATTCAATGCGCAGACCAAGACCCTCTGTCATCAAACAGCACCCCCAGGTATGGAAAGGTTGACGCTTTAGTTAGTTCTGCCTTTTTGCAAAAAAACTTATACCTGGCAGCCTTCCGCAAGCCTATCGACATAGTATGAGATTTAAAAAAATTGGTGGCTAGGTCAAATGAGTCCATAAAATCTATAAAACTGCTTAAAAGTTTTAGGAGACCCACAGCGGTTCTGGCCAACAGGACCGCATCGTCTGCGTACAAGAGGGCAGAGATCATCTTCGAACCAGCTCTCGGGATGTCTTTTGAGCCAGCTGAAAGGGTGTCCCCTAACTTGTTAATATACAATGTGAACAACAGGGGGGCCAAAATGCACCCCTGCCGGACACCTCTCTTAACCACCCAGGAGTCCGTCATGCCTCCATCCTCGTTAAATCCCACTACTGCCGTGGTGTTGTTATGAACAGCATGTAAGAAGGCCACCAATTCCGTATCCAGACCCTGATCCCGGAGGGTCAGCCACAACTTGGTTCTATTAACACAGTCAAAAGCTGACGTCAGGTCCATAAAAGCCATTTGTAAAATGCCCTTTTTGGTAATTGTATATTTCCCAACCACCAAGTGTAGGTTGAGACATTGATCCAGCGTCCCTTTGCCTTGCCTAAAACCGTATTGTAGGTCAGATATGACATTAAAATGGTCTAGCCACACTGTTAAATGGTCCAAAATCACTTCCCCCATAATTTCTGAAGCCGAGTCCAAAAGCGAAATCGGTCGATAGCAGGCAGGATCATCCCTTGAGCCCTTTTTGAAAATGGGAATAATGATGCCCTTGGCCCAAGGGAGAGGGAAGCCACACACACAAGCCGCATTAAAGACCCGTGCCAGAATCGTTGCCCAGAACGCAGGGCCAGCCCTATACAGGTCTGAGGGGACACTATCCGGACCAGGAGCTTTCCCGCCAGGGGTGGAGCTGATGGCTTTGTAGACCTCATCTATACTAAAGTGAAGTGAGATACTAGCTAAGCCGGAGTCCCCATGTACCTCAGATACTTCTAAGTTGTCACCACTGTACATGCCTTCAAAGTGCTGAACCCAGCAGTCAGCAGATATAGTACAATCAGTTCTGTGGTTGGCTGTATCAGAAAAAAAGGAACTATTTACTACAGCCCAAAACTTTGAACTGTCGGACGAAACACTCGCTTGTCTGAGAGCATCCCAGGCTTGTTCCCTGATGCACTTCTTCCTTTGATGGACTACAGACTTGTAAGCCTGCCTGCAGCTCCTAACCGTGGCCTCATCCCTCTGGGCTTGTTTTAGTGCTGACAATAACTTTCTATGGGCCGTGGAGCAATTTCCATCAAACCGCCTCTTAGCCTTAGGGCCTTTAGTCCTACTCTTAATTATTAGACTAGTGGCTACCTGTTTAGTTATTTTATCAAAGGCATCTAGGACCACCCTTTCCTGCGCATTAGGGTCCATGCACACTGAAATCTCTGAGGAGCATGAATCATACAGGTTATACAGGAAACTTTCCGGTATCACCTTCTCCCATTTCAGCCTACGTGCTTGATCTTTGATACCAATATCCTCATTTGGGATAAACCGACCCTCTGTCTCTTGTAGAGCAGACGGGAAACCAAGCTCAAGCAGAAGGGGATTGTGATCACTACTGCTGCTCCAAGGAATGCTCAATTTCTCCACAGCCTGGGCTAAAGGGGCTGATAGCATTATGTAATCAATGGTACTAGTGCAACCCCTGCCTGCATAAGAAGGATCCGGCGTGGTCACCTCAGTTTGCTCTAAACAGTACAGGTTGTTGGCTGAGAGGAGCGCCTCAATATGAGTGCCTGATGGTGAGTGGTCAAAGTGTGTAACCAGGGAAGATGGCCCCCCACGGTCCAATGTAACAATACAGTTAAGGTGACATAGATGGGTGTTAAAGTCACCCAGAATTATTATCTCATAATAGGAGTGCTTCCCCTCCCCATAGTGTTCAAACAGCTCCTCCATGGCTACTAGGTGCTCTGTCTCCAAACTTCTAGTGAGAGAATTATAGAAGTTAACAACTAACAAGGTAGAATGATTCTTAAATATCAGCTCCACTGCTAACAGGTGCGGTGATTGGCACTCTATCAATCTACTTTTACAAGTTAATTCAAGTGAGACCAATAGAAGAAGACCCCCCCCCCTGCTCTCCCCGCTGTTGAGGGAATTGCACACCTAAAGAACAAGATAAAATCATCCAAGAAAAAACTATTTGTGATGTCCCAGGTTTCCTGTAGGGTATTTACATGACAAGATAAAAGGAAGCTCAGCCATAATGGGTCATCTCTTTTTTACCTTAAGCCTGCTATGTTCTACAAGAGTATCTACACACAAGGGGTGCCCGGAGTATCAGATGTTGTGACTAGATTGGGAGAGCAAGCAGGCACAGGCTTGGGAGGTGAGGCACGCAAGACTGAAATGTTAGAAACCGGGGCTATGGGCCTTGAGCCCTGCAGCTTTGCCTGGGCTGATGTTAGTCAATCGTTTTCATCAAGACCCTGGGCACTTAACAATGGTTAAAATCTGTTGACCAGGGGAAAGACAGAATCTATAGTGCAACTCTGAGCAGATTTAGTAGGTCTGGGAGGGAGCTGCCAAGGATGATTCAAAGATGTCTGATCAAAAGGATAAAAATGCTGTAGGGGAAGAATCCTGATTGATGTTTTGGAGCTATGCCTAAGATGACAGCCAGCAAGTGCTTTTGCTTGTACAGGATGTTTAACATTGACTATAACATAATCCCCCTGCTTATCTTTCCTGATTCTATGGCCAACCCAACCCACTCTTCTGGCCATGAAGATATCAGGAGATATATTTTGACCATTAACCACATTATTATTACACCAATTAATAATTTTGTGTACAAGGTCCACAATGGATTCCCTCGAACTGCTAGACAATGGGGGAGCCCCCACTAGGACAACAGCCAAAGGTGCCGATTCTGGAGGCAGTCCCAGTATACTCTGGCTTTCAATTTTTAACATAGCAGGTTGGTGAAAGATAGGTGTATCAGTTTGGCCCCCCTGAGTGTTTGCAACACTTGTGTTTGCGTTGCCTGTATTTCTGGAATAGGAATGGTTTGTGCACAATTATTCCTGGACCCGTGTGGCACCCCCTCTTCTAGTTTGTGTCTGCTGTGTTACATGTTTCAGTCTACCAGGCCCAGCAGAAAATGAGCCTGTGTCTGGCAGCCGCGCAGACACTCGCTTAGCAGAACAAGACATACCTTCCCCCTCATTCTCTGTCCCATTAGAGGGATAGGTGGTTATTGGGAGGAGATTATTGAGCCTCGCCTCTATGCCCTCCAGCTTTTGACGTAAAGGTGCTACAAGATCTTTGGTCATCTGTTCTATCCTGGAGAAAAAGGTGTTGAGCAGTGGTTCAAGACTAGTACTGGGATTGGCTGATAACGTAGGCTTAGTCAATTATGTTTTCCGAGGGGCTCTTTTGCAGCCAGTCTTCTTCCTTTTGGTGGGGGGGCTGTCCAGGGCTGAATCATCTCCTGCCATAGATGTAACCGGCTCGACATTGGAAGCCACCATAGATGAAAACATGGGCACAAGCTCCGGCACGGGCATGTGTAGAGCAAGGTCCGGGCTAGAAGTAGCCCCTACAATCCTGCAGTTTTCCACTGTAGTTAAGTCCTGGACAAGTTTCCCAGTCTCAAGGGAGAGCCTTCTTTCAGTTAGGGCTATCTCCTTTGAAATAACATTAGCTGCGCTAGTTAAGAAGGAATGGATGGTCGGAACTGTGCTGCCCCCAGTAGCTCCCCCTGAGGTTTCCTCTGAGCCCCCACCGGCTGTTTTCCTTTTAACCATGATTAATAGTGCACAAGATCCATCAAAATGGAGCTCCTTGGTGAGGCAGAAGGGTAAAAAAGAGTCAAAATATACACTTCACTTACTTGTGATAACGTTATAACAAACTGCCATGAGGACCTGAGGGGGCCGATTAGTGTACAAATTAAAAAGTCAACTATAAATGAAGATGTGGCCAGTACCTTGACTTTTCGGGGGCACCCAGGAATCCAGAAGACCAAATTAGAGCCAAGGGACCTGGCCCAGCCCAGCCTCTACCGTCCGCAGATGGACGCAGATGGGCCCGGTCTTTACCCGTGCATGCGCCTGGGTGCGTTCCATGCAGCGGGAGGCCGCGGCCAATTTTCAAAGCGTCTCCTGGCGCGGGCTGTACTGGGGCATGTGGTCCTGCCCCTGGAGAATCAACAAAGCAGTCTCCTGCACAGCGGGAGGCCGCAGCCGATTTTCAAAGTGCCTCCGGGCACGGGCGGTGCTGGGGCGTGTGGTCCTGCCCCTGGAGAATCAACAAAGTGGTCTTCCGCGCAGCAGGAGTCCGCGGCCGATTTTCAAAGCGCCTGCGGTCGGTGCTGGGGCGTGTGGTCCTGCCCCTGGAGAATCAACAAAGCGGTCTTAAACCAACTTGTTCCTATTTGCAAAACTCCTCTTGTCTTTTCATTTTTTCAAGGTAAATTCATATCCGAGCAACAGAGACAAAGTAGTCGAGACCCAAAATCCAAACAGGGTTCACAGGACACAGAAGACTTTGATGCTACCTTGCCCACGGACATAGTGGGTCCCTGTCCTGTTGTCACACCAATGACTTTGAACATTGTTGCCTAAATAAATAACCAGATTTATAGATTTTTTTTAAAAATTTTGTTCAAAGGGGAAATCCATGCTCTACTTGTACCAGCCGAATGACTGAAATGCAGAAGATCCTATGAGATTAAATACGGTCGGACAGGCAGGTTTAGGTGTAGGGTGGGACAATGCGGATAGCCATTCGTTATAATATTCTTGGGGGGCGATCACCATGCCCACAACCCATGCTCTATTATTCTGTTATGCACATACCATACGAGAGCAGAATGGTAGTTGTAGTTTTGGGTAATACTATTAAGGGATGAGTTTGCGGGGCAGTTCTGTAAGCTCCTGCCAGGAGAGACAGAACATACAGAACCAGAGCACTGAAGCCCAGTGGGAATGAAGGAATAGCCCAAACACAACACTTAGAGCAAAAGACAGAACCAGGTGGCATAACTGCGAGATAGTACATGACCGGGCAAGACCAAAAAGAATTTCTGGCCCTTCTCACACAGATTCTAAATGAGAACAGGCTCTAATTGTCTGACCTGGAAAGTCAGTGGGCTGGGAACAGCCGCTACAAAGCAGGGGTAATGTCCTAGCTAAAGCGTAGATCTATACACTTCACATGCATTAAAGAGACCCACCCCACTGAAAGGGAAATAGTCCAAATGAGATGGAAATATAGGGGCCAAATAGTTGGCACTGGGACAACATATTGAGCATTTGCATGCAGGTCCTTAATTTGGGTAGCCTAAGGAATCCATATGTGATAGAACATACAATAGTGGATGAGGAGGGGAAATATGTTCCGATGAAGGGCACTTTAGATGGGATGGATTTATTAGTAGCAGTCATGCACCCACCACAAATTAAACCCAGTCCTTATACTCACTTGACTCTCAATTAGCCCAGATGCATGACTGTACGTGGCTACTGGAAGGAGATAATCTCATGGTGATAGATGTCCGAAGAGATAGATCAATACTACCTCTGCAAAGTGCCCCATGTAGGATGACGTCTAGACAGTTTACATCGTGGATCACTCAATGGCACCTGACCAAGCTATAGAGGGAGCTACACCCCTACCGAGACGACTATTAATAATGCATTGCCATGCACATGGAATATATGTGACTAAACATGTTCCTGCTCAAGCCCGGTGATAATGGGGGCTGAACTGAATATCTGAGCAAAACACTGTCTGATCATAGTGCCCTATGGAAGAGGGTGAAGGTTGGGAGACTGCGACCCCGCTCTGCCCACCTGGAGGCTACAGGTTGATACTAAGGGTGGGTGGAGTTCACGAAGTGGCACTACATGGAATTCCACAGAGTTGTACAAAAACGCAGTGGAATTCCGCAGAGTTCTGCTCCGCCCTACATTAAACATGTTCTGTGGATTCCTCCATTCTTTGTGCCCCGGGAGTGATCGCTGGTGGGAGCCAAAGCTGCGGCTCTAATCTGCGGCACTAAAGGGGACCAGGAACAATAGCAAACAAATTGCCGAGGTCCTGCTGCCACCCGCTCTGCAATCTGGTTGACCTGAGGAGGGTGCGGTTAGTCCCCTGCAATTTAGAGTCCGGCAAGGAGGCCAGCATCGCCTGTGCCCTGCTGCAAGTCTTCCATCTTACTCACTTTAGCACCGTGGGTGTCTTTCAAGGCTGATGCAGCATCCAACACAAACAGCATGTGGAGGAGGCTGGCACTCACAGCTTACTTTAACCCTTTCAGCACCCTCCAAACCTCCACAACCCGCCAATCCAATAAAACACTGCACTCGTCAGAGAGACAAATAAATACTAGCAAGAAAACAGAGTGCGAGGATAATTTAAAAGATTGGAACTCACTCAGTTTCTGTCATGCCTCCTCCACATGCCAGGCCTCCCACTCATTGCCCGGGTCCCCACCATGACTCTGCAGCTTCCTCCTACAGTTTGTGACATCTGCACTGGGCTGGCCTCTGTGTCACGGGTTCACCAGAGTCGTAATACGGCTGCTGCACATCCATACTGCAGCTTGTAGCAAAGGTTCCATTTTCCCCACGAGCTTACCAGCACTGCTGACAGGGGCGAGTGTCACCTCCATTTAATTCCATCAAAAGTCTAAGGGGCATATTATCAAGCGGCAGCGATAATTATCGCTGGCCGCGCTTAGCGTGAGATTTGTTATCGCCGGCTATCGCTGGAAATTATCGCCATGCTAGCGCTGTATTAACAACACTTAGCGCAATGGCGATAATAATTCCAGCGATAGCGGTGTTTTCCATGGAACATCGCTGGTTTTCCAGCGATGTTCCATGGAAAACGGCGATATCCTTGATGATAGGGCCTGTGGTCTTAGCCACACAATCCACCCCCCATGTTAGGTATGCCTTAGTCTGGAATTTAACAGACGTTAAATTCCAGCGTTAAGGCATAGTTAACGCGATTTTAAATATCGCTAACCCTCCTTGATGATATCGCGAAGCTGGGTTAGCGATATTTTCCCATGGAGTTTTGTCAGGCACGCCTCCTTTGCATCTCATTAACGATGCGAGGTGTGCTGACAACGGGCGCTAAGGCAAGGAAACACGCGCTAGCGTGTCCTTGTTAATAAAGCGATAATATTATCGCCGCTTTTCGCCCGAAAACGGACGCTAAAGCGGCGATAATGTTATCGCCAGCCCTTGATAATATGCCCCCAAATGAGTCTAATGAGCCCTGCCTGTGGAAACAGAAAAAGGACCACAAAACCACTAAATATACCCGTGGATGAAGAGGAGGGTCTGTCTGCAGGAGTGAGCGCCGGTAAACTCCGCTACATTGCATAGGTAGAGTTTTTGCTGAACTTTGCGCTCCCAGCGGAGCGCGGAATAGCATAAATTCCATAAACCCCTCCCACGGAGCGGAGTTTACCGCCCAGGATTAGTCGATACACTCTCAGACCCTCTCTCCAGACACACAGTAGGAAAACACCTAACACATTACTTCTGGGAAAACAAAGGGACTCCAACACTAGTTATGGGACTAGGACGAGATTGTCTCGCCAATTATACATTTGTAATAAACATTGCGTGAATTGGAGGTGGAAGGCAATACTGACCCTGCAGCAAGTAAACAAAAAGAATGATAAAGTGTACCAAGAACTACTGCTTAGACTTAAGGCTGCTTAGACTTACAAACTACAAAGAACATGTGGCTAGACACCGTGGAGTAGTCAAATGAGCTGGACACCTACTGGCAGGGCTGGTTGGCGCAGAAGAGGAGTGGAAACCCAGTTGTTATATTAGATCACCTGAGGGCTCTATTTTACACACATAGCAAGACACTAACAAGACCTTTGCTACTTATTATCTGACCCTCTACACCGGTTCCAGTGTTTATTGGGATGTAGTGCTAGTATATTACTTGGCTGGGATACCCATGGCCAGGCTGACCCAAGAACACATCAGTGCTTTGAATGATTCCTTGACAAGAGAGGAAATTAAACTAAATATGTATCAATTGGCAAGGTGGAAAACACCAGGGTCAGATGGACTCCCATCTGAATTTTAGAGTACTTGTAAAGTGGCAATGGCTCAGAGGCTTTTGGCCCTATTTATGCATGTGCTGGAGAGCTGGGTTCTCCCAGAATTCACTTGCACAGTCATAGTAGTACTACACAGTTTAATCCATTCAGATCAAAATGGTTTAAGCCTGCTACAGAGTGTTCATCTTAATCTGTGAAGAATGTTCTCAGACCTAGATAGGACTCCCAGCATGGCATTGCATGCAGTGGTTATCTCACTAGGTATTGAGAAGGTTTTTGACACTATTAGGTGGCCCTTCCTATTTACTGTGCTTGAAAAATTAGGCCTGGCCCTGGTGATTAAAAAGAGTAATGTTTACTATATGGAGGTACTGAGGGTCAGGGGCACACAGGGCTAGTCTTTTCCAGGCCTTATTCAGTTTATAGGAATGCGTGACAAGAGTGTCCATGCTTTCCAATTCTGTTTGCAATGGCAATGGAATCACTAGTCTGTAAATTACGGAAGTGGGCACATGATTGGCTGATCAGTGTGGGCACGGGACCCCACAAAATCTTACTCTATGCTGATGATGCTTTAGTAAGCGAACAGTGTACGAGCCTGCAGGGAGTCATGGAAATACTATTTAGTTCTGGGCAACACTCTGGATTGAAGGTAAAATGGAAAAAGTCCTGTATGTTCCCAATTTTGCTTGTGGAGGAGAAACTGTTATATTCCCAAGTTAGGCCCATGTAGCAAAGTAGCCTTTTTCTTACATTGTCCTCACAAATAACATTTTCAGCTCTGACCTTTTGTACATATTTGCGTGCACGATAATGTTGGATTTGTTTCCCTGAAACCAAACTTGTTTACACATCTAGCTTCGCGCAACATTATCACAACGCCCTGAACATCATGTACAAGGTCTTGTTTCGCACTATGTACAAATGTCATCACTATCTTCATCCATGGGGAGACAGGGCTATCTACATATACATAACATTGCTAATCTATACGCACATCGCAAGGCTGCTTTCTATTATAAAAGATGAGAATCCCAAAGGAATAGCAGAGGGAGCACTTCCGCTGACACCGAAGATCCATGCTTTTCTGAAAAATCACCACACAGCGGTCAGACATCACTTGAGGGGTGTCCAGTTTGTGACCAAAACGGGGTCCTTCAATCTATACCATCAGGCAATGGGGTTGGATCGTCCAGTGGGGGGATTCTTGGCTTTACACCTACACACACCTACATACACTTAGAGAAAGGTTCGCATAATAGGAGTACGCTTAATTACTGCCTTGTTTTATATACCTGCATATATACATTGTTTCAGCGCCATGGTAGAACTATATATACTATGTACGCTTTTGGTGCTTGTAATCATCTGCATCTGTCCACTAATCATTGCAGCACACGTATTTTATGCAAGAATAACGTTGGTTCAATAAATATTATTGAAAACATCCCACTGTGTATTCCCTGTATATTTCTCTGGCAATAAGTAAGCACGAGTGACTGAGCGAAAGGTTCTGTACTGTTTCCATGATCCCTGAGGGGACAGAGTTGTCATGTTCAGTGGTTGCCAGAAATCATTCTCTCCTTTACAGGTTGGGGGGCTTACAGTGGCACTGTGAGTTAGCTGATCTATAGGCCAATATATCCTGCGGGGGTGTCCGGAATCAGTCTTGACACCCAACCCCTAGTTTATGTCGTCAAAACAATGCACAGAGTCTACGGATTAGTAGGAACTACATGACAAAACCAATGCAGAGTAGAGTGGCCACTTCTCTAAAATGTTCTAGTATGGGATTATACAGCCCGATCCTGCAGTTCGCTTGGTGTTGGTACAAGGACAATTGTTAAGGTTGGAGCACTTGGCCAAAGGAGGAAGTGCTCTGTTCGGAAAACTGTATTTTTCGTAAGAAGACAGTGCCAGTGTGAACAGGACAAGGGGCAGAATCCGGGCCGTGAAGCTGTTTTCTACTAATGGGATTCCACCAAGAGACCCTGGGCCAGGGAGCTCTTCTCGCCGGACAGTTGCGTGCACTTTTCTGGTCCACTTAGCCCTGGGAAGCCCCTGAGCTGGAATGCAGGAAGGTAAGTGTCCCCCTCCCCCACCCATGTTCTCGAATAATGTCATAAGCCACCTACCTGGAAGCCAGATGATTCCAATGGGGCGGCCACGCTGGTTCCTGAATCCTCCCGAAACTTGCGTCCAGTTTACAGGAGGAGACACTGTTCCGATGGCAAATCGCAGGCGAAAGGGGGTTGGTATGGAGAGAGCGTGTAGAGTCAAAGATGATGTGGCTCATCTACTCAACAGCAACGCTGCAGCAGGATTTCACACCAGTCTGATGAATGGTACCAGCAGATATGGTACATATAAACAAACAACTGATAAGGCTTTAGTCTAGTATTAACTTTATCTCCTAAGGTATCACCTCACGAAAGCTTTTCAAATCTCAACCAACCTTTAGTTTTGTTGTTGTTTTGTTTTTATTTAGATAGTCTGTAGAGGCTCCTTTATCAACATATATGAAACTGTAGTGAGTATGGATTCAGCATCAAACCCACAAGCAAATTTGGATGGGGTTAGCATCACCCAAGTCCTCTCTGGCAGAGCCTTGCCAACAGTATCTACAAGTTGAACAAAAACACTGGTTACCTTTGTTTGCAGCACAATGTTGTGACTGAGCTCAGCACATAGTAAAATCAAGTCTGTTAATGTGTCTCTTCTTTTCTTCTTGTTCTTTTTTCCATCCAGGTGTGAGACTAATGCAGGACGTTCTTTGTGGTGAAGTCGAAGCGGAAGGATCGAGGCAGTTGGCAAGACAGAGTCCTGGATGCCTGGAAATAGGAAAGTGTCGGGCAAAGAGGCTAAGCGAAGGGGAGGAGTGTTGATGGTCTTTAAATAAGACTGCTTTAGAACGTTCATAAAGGTCACATTCTAATTGTTTGTAACAGGGAATAGGTGCAGATAATGAACTTGATGAGGCTGCCTTCTGGAAGGTGCTTTAGAATGTTCACAAAAGTTGCGTTCTAATTGCTTATAGCAAGGAACAGGTGCAGATGATTAATTTGATGAGGCTGTCTTCTTGCAGGCATTTTACACTGTTCACATAGGTCGCATTCTAATTGCTTATAGCAAGGAATAGGTGCAGGGGATTATTTTGATGAGGGCTGTCTTCCAGAAGGTTCCCATTGAGGTCATCTATGCTGGTTGGTTGATGCTTATTCTGACGGAATTTCTGGATGTTTCCATGGTGCCTGAAACCTGACCTTGCATATACATGGTAAAACATTTTTTAAAGCTATTTAGCCTGTTTAAACAAACTGGGGAACACCACTTGCAGCTAGCCACTACCAACAACATGTAATATGGTCAAAAGTCAGGGCACAAGATGCCTGTTCATTCACAAGTATTGGGAGGAATGTCGTGAGTCATGCCGGTACACTGCAGTAGTCAAGAGATGTGAGCTATGGCAGGAATCCTAACAATTTAAATCAGATGCCGTCGCAGGGCCTGAGGCCTGCTGTGCAGCTTCAATGAATACAGGAGGGCAGAGTGCATTTCCAAGAGACATTAATTAAAGTCAGCACTAGGAGTGAGACAAAAAATATGTTCCACTAACAAGGAAGGGGCAAGAAGATGGGTTTTAATGAGATTAGGGGAAGGTTTGGGGGTGAAGGAGAAGGCACAAAAAGTTAAAACTTTGCCTGGGAATGTGACGTTCATGGAGCCCCTGTAATCTCAGGGAAGAGGAATGCAAAGGCTGCAGGGGAGATAGGGAGGGGTGATCTGCAAAGGAAAACAAGCATGGACGGTGTGAAGCAGGTGCCGCAAGCCACACAAAACAAAAAAGAATGCTCTCAAAGTATCCTAAATAACCTGAAGAGAAAGAACACATGTTACAGGGCAGTCCTCATGGGAGGATGCAAAAGTCCAAAAGGAGGGACTACTAAGCATATTCATGAAATAAAAGCCAGCATTTACAAAGGACAGTAAGAGGAACCAATGGAAAAGGTGGGCGGTGCTGGAAGCTCATATTGTAGATACAGCATGTCTCGAAGAGACAGCACCTGTGTGCTGCCTAGGTAAGATCTTCTAAAAACGGAAGAACTGCTTCTATAGCTTATACAAGTGCACTCATAGGTAGACTGAGGCTGCAAACTGGATGTAACCACCACGAGCAGCTAGGGAACATATTAGAGTGACTTTGAGTATGGTATGCAGTGAGTGAATCCCTGCTTACCCCTGACATGAGCAAGATGGATTCAACATGGATTATCATGTCATACTGCTCAGGAATGTTAAAAGATGGCTGTGAATGGGGCCCCGAGTGTGTGGAAGCAGGGTATGAATTAGGGATAGTTAAAGAAAAATGGAAAGATGTCACTTGTTGATTTATTATGTATAACCTAAAGACTGACAGCTTCTGGTAACACCTGTATCACAGCCTGTATTATCGATAGCACAAAACTGATAAAGAACAATTTCATAAAGAACGAATATGCGAGGGGAAGAGAAGCCGAAGGCCTTACTCCAAATGGTCAATAACTTTCTTGGAGGGTCCTTACTCTTGGACTATATTGGTACAAGTACATGTAGCATATGTGTTGGATTTTTGGGGATTAGAATGCTTTGCCATTTATGTCCTATTCAAATGCATTGTAGTGAATGGTTGGTTTCAAAGGTGACAAATGAAGCATATAGAAGGTTTGTTAATGTCTTTTGGTCAAATGTAAATATTTTTTGTGGTGCAGTGCTAAGTTTATGAATTGTGGAGCAATCTGATATGATTTCACCCTATGAAAAATTATGGTCCTTTTCTGGCACTTAATTAACCATGTTTGAGAGAAAACAGTTTGCTTTCTTAATTTTATCATGGAAAATATAGATGTCTCTCAAGAAGCTAAATTGAGGACACGTTTTCATATTCATTTTCAAATATTTGCCAGATCCATGTGAGATAAAGTCTGATATGCTGATTAAAACAGCTAAAAAACAGCAGAGTGATTTTCCCAGTATTCTACTACTGCTTCACAACAAAGAGCTAATGAACATCTGGAATGTTAACATTCCATGTTGATAAAAAAAATGAGACACTCCTGAACACAATGTTTCTGGAACATGAACTTTTGCATTTAAAGCTCATCCTATGGAACAGGTTGAAGAAATAGTGAGAGGTAAATGATTTTTTTCAGAGTTTTAAATAGCGCAAACTTGACCCGAAGGTATCAGGTATCAGAGCGCTTTGCATGAGCACCAGTTGTGTTACAGAAGGACACATTCATTTTTGTTAGGCACAGGAAGATTAAGTGATTTGCCCAGAATCACAGGATGTTGAGCTCTGTTTCCCAGACTCGAACCCGGCTCCCCAGATTTGAGGTCGACCGCCCTAGCCTTTAGGCCATATTCTCTCCCCTAATCAAAGTAGATATGAAGCCATTTGCTTAAGAAATGTGAGGGGGAGATCAGGGTGCTTTTTTATAAGCCCAGTGCGCCACCAGAATATCATTTTTTTTTACATACCGGCGGCACACAGTGTAGACCTATAGCAAGGGGCCATGGAAAGCCGCCCTGCGAGGCTTTTCATGGCCTCGTAAATATGGAGTAAAGCAAAACAGGGCCTCATTTACAACAATTTGACAAAGGGCAGTGCTGCACATCACTTTGCTGTGCTGCCCTGCCCTGAGTCAAAAGAAAAGGAAAAGAATGTGCTGTATCTATGAGATACACCACATTCCTGTCCTCTTGTACAGCGTTGGTGCACAAATGGCTGCCTAGTGCCAACGGAGGAACCCTTGCACCATGACGCAAGGGTGCCTGTGTTGAAATAAGGTTGTTTTTGTGCAGGAAGGGACACCTTCCTTCACAAAAACAACCATTACACCACTCCTGGGGCGCAGGGTTTTGATGCATTCCCTGGAAATGTGTCAAAAACCATTGGCGTGAAATGGAAACACCCACCACAAGGCCCATGGCACGCCTCCCCAAGGCAGTGTGAGGCAATGCAGTGGCTTGCACTGTGTTGCCTTACACCATATCTATGAGGCCATGAAAAGCCATACAGGGTGGCTTTCCGTGGCCTCGTAGATACAGGTCTGGAATATAGCATGCTACAACGGATGCAATCACATCGCGTTCCTTAACAACGCGGTCGTTACAATGACCGCGTTGTTAGAACGCAATGCCATTACAACTCAAGTCACTACACCGACTTGCAGTCGATGGCGCCGTAACATTAGGAATGTATCATTTACTATTCCAACTCCAGCCTACGCAACAGTAGGGAAGGTGTTGGAATAGTAAATTATACTATTCCTTATGTTAGAGCGCCATCTACTGCAAGTCGATGTAATGCCTTGCGTAGTAATGGCATCGCGTTGTAACAACTTGTAAAGGCATCGCGGTCTAATGACCGTGATGTAAAGGTTGTTTACCACAGGTCTGCACTGTGTGCCACCAGAACGTCAAAAACAAAGATTTTATGGCAACGCACTGGACTTGTAAATAAGCCCCTGTGTGTCTAGTAATGTGCCACAATATATGCTTCTAAAGGGCCACAATTTAATCAGCGCAGTCCCTACCCTATTCCAACATCCCACGTCCATATAGTGAGATTATCCATTTTCTCGGTTACTTAACACCTCCTTCATTTCTTACATTTAAATCAATTTGGTAGACATATTTTTAATAAAAATCTTTCTTTTAAATTGTAGAAGTCTAGAAAGCTACTGGCAGACAGATCCAATATTCAAAATAATAATTTTTGAGCTCCTGTGGGTCAGTCATGTGACGTTCCAAATCAGATAACAGTGAACCATTTCATTTATCTTTTAACTACTCCCACTTTTTGCCCTGGTGTGAATGTTGGCTAGAGTAAAACTCAAAAGCCTCTCTGTTAACTTATAAATGATACATTCAATGGTTATTCATTAAAGCATGTTTTAAAGAAGTAAGGGGCATATTATCAATAGACGGCGATAAATATCGCAAAGCGCGCTTAGCGCTTATTTATTTATTGCCGTCTATCGCTGGAATTTATCGACCGGTTAGCGCGTTATTAACAACGCGTATCACTGAGGCGATAAAAAATACGGCAAAAGCGGCGAAATGCAGTAATATCGCTGGAAATCCAGCGATAAAACTGCAGGGATAGGGAAATCCTTGTTGATAGGAAGATGTGGACTTAGCCTTATAATCCACCTCCCATCATACAGATAGGCAAGTCTGAAATTTTGCAGACGTTAGACACCGGCGATAACCGCGCTTAGCGCGCCTTTTTAAATCGCTACGCGTGTCCGGGACAGCCTTGTAAATATCGCAAAGGCCCGTTAGCGATATATTACAATGAAGTTTTACGTGGCACGCCTACCTTGCATCTCATTAGCGAGGCGAGGCGGAAAGAAGCCGGGCGCTAAGGAAAGGAAACACGCACTAGCGTGTCCTTGTTGATAAAGCGATAAAATTATTGCCGCTTTTCACACGAAAACGGACGCTAAAGCGGCAATAATTTTATCGCGGCCCCTTGATGATATGCTCCTAAGATTTTAAATCAGACAGAACAATGAGGCACCTATTTTTAAAACAGAGTGAAAGCTGACATGGAATATACAATTGTTACAGACTGGGAACACTTAAGTATATGATGCAAACATATATGTTGCAAACCATAGAAAGGTTTGCTTTTGGTTGCATATTTATTTCAGGACCTTGTAGGAGTAAAGGTGAAAACAATTAATATGTGCATGTTTACCCTTCTGCACAGGAAAGAGGATGATTCTAAAACTGTCTTCACCAACAGCATGTCTCCCAGTGCAGGCACGTTCTGAGCTAAGTCAACACTCTAGATCTTTATTAGAACTCTGTGATCTTCACACACAGCTGATGAGGAAGAAGTATTGCGTAAACTGAGTCTCTGGCTCAGCTCTTCAAGGTTTTCTTCCCCACCTATGGGTGACACAAGTGAACTTAGTTCACTGCATCAATGCTTGAACGTGAAAGACAGGTTTTTGTAGCCCTGAATAACTCCACCCAAAGTGGCGTCAATGCCTTTGGGTTACTAACAGGGGCCCAGGGACACCATGGTGATTAGAAACAAACCTTTCTCCTTCTCGTCAACACTAGATACACAAACTGCGCAAAGGGAAAGACACTGCAACTAAAATGCATATATATTTCAACAGGTAAACCCTGTTGCTTATCTAAAATATCCACACATAGTACGATTAAAACATCACAAATGCATATTGTGAACAACGAGAATAAAATAAACATTTCTACCATAGTTAAAATGTCATCTAAAAACAGAACTACCTAAAACCTACTTCTATGCGCTACAATAGGAGAGCATAGAATAGAGTAACTTGCATCTAGATTTTCTTAGGGAGAATGAGAGCACTGCATACCTGTTTCTAGCAGAATGCTATAACTATAAGGAGTCAGGGAGGCCGTGTTCCCTGTGAGTGGCAAAGATGTGTTGCATCAGCATCATCTCCACCCAGACTCGAACTCTGTATTTTTTTTATTTTGGTTTGCGCATACTAACATGCAGCTCTCACTTGCATGACCCTTTACAAACCTTACTGTGCTTGCGTAATGATAGGAGCTTGTGAAATTGTCCATGTTACTGTTACCTGTAAGTGCTTGTGAACATTTGTCATAAAGTAAAAAGGGTGTATGCAACATGATAGATAAGTATTGCCAACTAAAAAATACCTCCATTCTCCACGTCTTCTTTCTAATTCTCCCTTTGTTTGGAGGCAGTCCGGCGGGAATACAACTAGTCAGCTCTATCGCCACAGGTTAGGGAAGGCGAGTGTGTTTACAAACTGACTGGATTTTGACCAGGCACCCCTGACAATTGACCTGGTGATCTTTGTTGTGTTGAGGAAACTAAGGGAGATATTTATGACAGGTTTGTGTCATGCTTGCACCACGAAACATGGACAACTCGCACAATGCAAACCTCTGAGTTATAATTATGAAGCCACGCAAAGTCACTTTGTGTGGTCTTCAATGCTTCCAAAATATGTCCAAAATATGTAGTAATGCAACGCAGCGCAAATCGCTGCGTTGCATTACTTTGTGCAAGGAAGACATTCCATGGGCACTGCGGTGGGTATTCCCACGCAAATCCCATGATTTGTGACGCATTCTCAGATTTGCCAAATCTTGTAAACCTGGGAATGCGCCAAAAAGATACTCCTCCTCAGGTGAGGTGTGACGAGGAGTAATATCGTTTTCTCCTCGTTTTTCCCTCTTTCTATATGTGCTGCCTTCTGCAGCATACATAGAAAGAGGAAAAAGCTTCTCAAAATAGATTTTTTGCAGGAAAGTGCCCCTTCCTGCACAAAAACCTTCCTGCCTACAACAAAGGCATTGTTGCGCCATGGTGCTAGGATGCCTGCGTTGGCGCTAGGCTGTCAAAATGGCACCTGCACAGGGGGAAGGACAGGAATGTGTCGTATTGGATAAATACGGCACATTCCTAACGTTTCCCTGTGACACAGTGCAGCGCAGCAAGATAATTTGCTGCGCTGCCCTGCACCACAAATCTCATAAATATGCCCCCTAAAAATACATTTTGCTGAGCTAGTGCTGTACAGAGATATTTTGTGTGATTTTGCTGCTACAGCAAGTGTCAGGTGGCACTCGAAATAGACGACAGTGAAAATAGA
The DNA here is from genome assembly GCA_963921515.1 of Calotriton arnoldi. Taxonomy (NCBI): domain Eukaryota; kingdom Metazoa; phylum Chordata; class Amphibia; order Caudata; family Salamandridae; genus Calotriton; species Calotriton arnoldi. The sequence goes on along the minus strand of CAWUFW010000914.1, from coordinate 2,371,471 downwards.
AAATGGTAAAGCATCACGTATTGCCTTCACAAATGCTGGAGTCTATATTCTCCTTCCAGCCACATAGGCCCTGCATTACATAAAGTCAGGAATGTTTCTCTGACTGTAAAGGGGAAGTAAAATATCTATGTGGTGAACAAACTTACTGTGTGCACTAAATGTGTGTGGATTTGAGAGATTTAAATAAAACGATTTGGGTGGACAGTCAGAGTTTGCTCAATGTCAGCAACATTCAATAATACTAGGCTACATATAGAGGTTTTTAGTAATGCTGCGAGATGTATTCAACCAGTGTTCTACTACGCTTTATACGCTGTGTTTTGTGGTCTGATTCTCATGTTCTTAGTTTCTTGTTTCAGAAAAAGTACAAGAAGAGATTGAAAGGGTGTTGGGATCCGCACAGGTAAAACATGAGCATCGAAGGAGCATGCATTATTCGAACGCAGTCATTCACGAAATTCAGAGGTTTGCCAGTATCCTGCCGACGAGCCTGCCTCACGAGACTGCATCCGATGTCATCTTTAAGGGCTACTTTATTCCGAAAGTACGTGTTGTATTGTAGTGTAGATTTAATTCAATACCTAAAGGTGATACCTGCAGCACCCAACAACATGTTGTTACAGTCTGTACTGATAGCCAAGTTAGCTGCAGGGATAAAGAAAGTGCTCCAGGACTCTGAGTTCCATGTGCATAGTAACTTTATAATTATGGTAAGGCAATATGACTTCAGACTCTGTGGAAAAACACACCTTACTGTTTACACCCTAGCTGACCAATATTCAGCCTTATATAATGAACCTAAAATAGTGGCAAGATGTAAGAAATTGGGTTATATGTTGAGGGGTGTAGTAACCCCACTCAGGTATCAACCACAATCCTTGTCTCGGTGAACCACAAAAGTCACTAAATTAACATGTGCTTAACCCTCTGGTACCTTGGCACAAAAGCAGCCTAGCTTAACCCAGAGTCAAAGTGTAAGATATTTATGCAGCGCACAAACAGTAATAAAGTGAAAACACAAACAAGAAAAATCCCAAACTAATTTAGAAAAATAAAGAAAATGTTAATAACCTCTGCAGTTCTGCTCACGTTCTACAAAATGCTATTTGCTAGCCTACCGACAGAGACTTTCACTTTCGCCTCTCCTATTTTTTCGGTGCTGAAATCTATGCCACACTAAGCCTATGTTTTAGCGGGGGGGATAAGGGACAAGGCTCAAAAATATGGAATACGTACTATTAACAGAATGGGTTTAGAGAAATGTAAGGAGGGTTTTATGGAGGGACAGGCTACTACAAACAAAACACAAAGGGCCTTATTTACAAGAAGGTGACACAGCATGGCACTGCAAGCCATTTGGCTGTGCCGATCAGCGTCACTTTCAAAGCACAGGGATGCATCATTTTTACACAATATGTCACATTCCTGTGCATTCTTCTGCATTGGCGCACATTGGCTGCCATGCGCCAATGAAGGCACCCTTGCGCCAAGGTGCAAGGATGTCTGCATTTTTCGAGGAGATTGTTTTTGTGCAGGAAGGGGCACCATCTTGCACAAAAACAATCATGTGAGGTGTTTTCCTCTTTCTATATGTGCTGCAGAATACAACACAAATAGAAAGAGGAAAAAACGAGAAGAAATATAAGTATTTCTCCTTGTTGCGCCTCTTACACCTCCTTGGGAGGTGTAGGATTCTAAAGCATTCCCAGGTTTACAAAATGTTGTAAATATGTGAATACTGCAATATCCATGGGTGTTGCATGGGACACCCACAGCAACACCCATGGGACGCCCCTTTCACGCAAAGTGTTGCTTGAAAAGTGGCCTTATTTACAAGGCCAAGAATGCCACGCAGGGTGGCTTTATGTGGCCTTGTAAATATGGAGCTCCACACTGCACTGCTGTTGCGTTAAAAAACGCAAACGGCTTATAAATATGACCCAAATGGTATAGGACCATTGCTATTCACAAATTGCACTTCTAAAATTACTACAGCCCTAAAGGTGGCAAAGACTTGGAGTAAGTGAAGCACCACATACAATCACTCACAGATACTGCAACACACTCTTGTAAAAAAAAATGGAGGCAGGGATTCTCATAGGAGCTAATGTTAAATAAATAGATTATTTCTTCATTAAAACAAAGGTTAAAGTGACGATATAGTTATGTGTTAAAATCAGACAATAACTGATATTAAAAAACCCACACACACTGAAATTCTCCAGTTATAGTTTAGTCAATTAATCATAGATTGCACCCACATCAAGCACTGCTTATGAACTCACATTACTTTGGGTACTGCAGTACTCATCAGTGATGTGAACACAAGTCTGGCTGCATAGATTTGGACATGTAGCTTATAGAAGAAATTATCTGGTTGGCAAAAGTGGGCAGAATTAAAATAGTTAGTCATGCAGAAATTAACATATTTACAGTCTACAACTTGTGAGAAATAATCAACAGGTATAAGATTCATTTCAAAGCGAGTCATTACCACAGAACTATACCGACCCACTGTAGATGATACCAAATCAGTTTTTATTGTCACTCAAGTAGACAGATCCAACTTAAGGCATAGTTAAAATGGCTAAAAAGAGAGATGCCATCAAGGAGATAGTCTCACAGGACATAGGATCTTGGCCTTGTTGCCCTTCAATTTAAAGTGGTTGACTTGTATCCAATACTTGACTTTGGCATGGCAGTCATGAAACGACGCAGCAGCGTTGGCATCCGCCATGGTCTTCAGCATGATCTGTATGTTGTCATCATAAAAAAATAGATCTAAGCCACTATACTGGATGAGATGGGCCTGTGAGATCATGTAGAGGTTGAACAATAATGGAGAAAGGATACATGCTTGTGGGACACCACAATCCAGCGTTCTGGTGATGTATGTGAATGGGGAATCCATGGCCTAAACTGTTCTAGCTGACAGAAAACTGGAGAGCGCACTGCTATTGACCCCTGGTTACTGGAGTATGCTAAGAAGAATATGACATTGACAATATCAAAGGCCGCAGACAGGCCTGGAGCAATCAATGCAGCAGGCAGGTTATTATCAGCACAGTGGAGTAGCCCTATGCAGGGCCAACACTCTCGCAAACTCTACTACAACGAGGATGAAAGCCTAGTTGTGAAGGATGCAGGAAGGAGGTTTTGGTAACAAATTTCTGCAGCTGTTGAAAGACTTCATGTTCTTATAGCTTCACCAGAAATGGGAGCTGGGATATAGGTTGGTAGTTTGCCCTAAAATCAGGATCCATAGAGGGTTTTCTTTAAATGTAGGGTCACAAGTGCATGTTTGAGAAAGCAAGGAAGATTTCCTGAAAACAAGGATGCATTAAGGGTGGACAACAGTATGTAGTGTTCAAGTAGTGTAGATCTCTATGACGCTTTGGAATGAGAGGGTTAGTTGGTGAGCAAGAAGATGTACTACTTCAGACAATAGGTTAGAAGACCTTCACGTCACGGGGTAACTAACCAATCAGCATATTCATGAGCATAACACACTGAAAGGAAAAGCCGGGGGACCAGCCGAACTCAAACGGTCACGCAGAAACAGTGAAATGGTGAAATTTGATTACCAAATAAGGACATAATTACGTTAGGCTTTGCATCCAGTAACTAGGGGTGTAACGAATTTATAGGGGTGTTAAGTTTATTAATGATTGAAAAGCTTTGGTCATGTTGGGAGCATTCAATATTTTGCTCAAAAATGCTGCCTGAGCTTTTCTATGGCCATGTTGTAGATGTGATTCAGCTTAGCCCATTCACCTTTCAGTGTGGGGTTATAATCTTGCCGCCGGTGGAGCTCCACTGAAAACAGGGAGCTTTTTTGATGGCTGACAAGTTTTCTGAGAACTACCCAAAAGAGGGGTGGGACATTTGCCAGAAATTGTCCTATTCCATTAGGTTAAGCGAGGAATTCGTGCTCGCATAGTAAAAGTCAACCAAAATCACATAATAGGAGTCTGCACCTGATGGGCTGAGCCAAGATATCTTCCCCCAGTATTAACATGCAAGAAGGGGCAGAGGGTGAAAGAAGGCACGAGGAACTTTGTAAGAAACAGAAGAAAAAGGAATACCATAATGGTTGGTCCAAGGAAGAGGAAAAGGATAATAAGAGAGGAAGACTGCCACCGACATGTTCCAAGAAATAACCAAAATGATGCGTACGAAGGGAAATGTTTTGGGAAAGAACTACCAGAGAACAATTTTCAGTGAATTTGAATGTCGGAGGGCAGTTCAAGTTTTCAAAGTGAGAGCTAAAGTCCTGTAAAACGACCACGTGTGCTTGTATCAGAAGCAACCAGAGGAAAAAAGAGAGCTTACAGGTCTTACAGAGGGACAAAGATCCTAGGGTGCTTATTTACAAGCCCCTTGCGCCTGCCGGTGCGTCACTTTTTGTGACGCACTGGCGGCACAACATGCTGCCCCATATTTACAAGGACATGTAAAGCCACCCTGCGTGGCTTTTCGTGTCCTTGTAAATAGGTCCCCTTTACGCGCAACACCTTGCGTGAAAGGGGCGTGCCATGAGTGTTGCTGTGGTTATTCCCATGCAACACCCATGACTCTGCGGCATTTCCAGATTTACATGAAATCGCAAACCTGGAAATGCGTCAGAATGCTACGCATCCCCAGGGGAGGCGTAGGGAGGCACAACAAGGAGAAATGTTTTCATTTCTCCTAGTTTTTTTCCTCTTTCTATGCATGCTGCATTTTGCAGCAGACATAGGAAGAGGAAATCACCTCTTGTGATTGTTTTTGTGCAGGAAGGTGTCCCTTTCTGCACAAAAACAATCATCCCCATGACAAAGGCACCATTGCACCATGGTGCAAGGGTGACTGCGTCGGCGCATTGCAGCTAATTGTGCACCAGCGTAGGGGAGAGCAAAGGGATCCATGATATCATTGTAGATATGACGCATCCCTTTGCTTCGGAATTAACACCATGCAGCGTAGTCAAATGGCTTGCGGCACTGAGCTGAGTTAATTCCTTGTAAGTAAGACCCCAAGGACCTAATTTATGAGGCCCATTGCCTCGCCGGAACGTCACTCCATATTTACGAAGCAGCACTAATCTACTTTTTTGGGCTTAATGTTGCCTCATAAATATTGTTCCCTTTAACACAGTTTTCTGCGTTAAAGGGACATACAATAGGTGTTGCTGGGGGGGTTCCCAGCAACATCCATGGCATTTTGACACTGCCCCAGATTTTGGAGAAATCATAACTCTAAGGCAGCGCCAAAAACTCATTCCTCCTCAGGGGAGGCATAAGGGAGGCACAACGCGGATAAATATCTTTATTTCTCCTTGTTTTTCCTTTTTTGGGTGCTGCATTCTTCAGCACACATAGAAAGAGGAAAAAACCTCTTGTGATTGTTTTTGTGCAGGAAGGTTTCCCTTCCTGCACAAAAATAATCATCCCCGCAATGCAGGCACCCTTGCACCATGGTGCAAAGGTGCCTGCGTTGGTGCACGGCAGCCCATTGTGCACCGGCACAGGGGAAAAGGACAGGAATGCGCCATATCTGATAGATACAGCGCATTCCTGCCCTTTTCTTTTGCCATAGGGCAGCGCCGCAGGAAGGCCTGCGGCGCTGCCCTACGGCAAAACCTCATAAATGAGGCCCTATAAATTCTAGTGGAGTCTCTAATCTATTCTGATAAAGCCTTTACAGCTGAAGTACAACAAAAGTCAAAGTTCATGTATCTCAAAATGTAATTATCAAAAAAACAAGACCTCGCCTCTCCTGCCTTTGCAATGTGAAGCTTGCAGTAGATAATTAGGTTGGGTAATTGTCATTAAATGACATCAGGCATGTCGTCAGCAACCTATGTTGTATTAAGGCAAACAGTATCAAAACTACGGTCACCCGCTACGTTTTTGAGAGCAGAACAGTTTTTAGCTGCTGATTAACATTAATTCGAAATCCTGATTTAAAAAAAAAAAACTCTGGCACTGGGGCAGACTGCGGAAGAGGGACCCAGAGACCCTTGTTGGGTGATACCAGCCAGTTTACTTTCTACTGACCTATTAGTATCTTCCTCAATTGGACCTGCCAGACTTCTCACAAGCATTCCTGCTTCTTAGTCCGTTGTTGCTTACTGACATTTCAGTTTTTAACTCACATGCAAATGCTGTCCCTCCACCAAGCAAACACATTATGCTTACTGTTTAATAGTATCAAATGTCCATTGTTTTTTTTTTTTCAATCGAAAACCAGTTGCTATGTGCTCGTCCTTCGCAGGGAACTCTTGTTACACCTCTCCTGACATCTGTCTTGCAAGACGAGGCTCACTTTGAAAAGCCCAAAGAGTTTTATCCAGAGCATTTCCTTGATTCAGAAGGAAGATTTTTGAAGAAGGATGCATTCATGCCTTTCTCAGCAGGTAAAACATTTAATTTACTGGTGCTTGGTGTACATCTGTGTGAAAATATGCAATATACTATGTCACAGTCCATTTTATATATAGTAGGGTGATTTTCAAACTGGGAATTGCATGATGCAAAAGGCACGTACAGTATGACTTCAATCAATCAATCAGTATTTGTATAGTGCTGCACTGTCATCCCTAGGGGTATCTGGGTGCTGAGGCTGTCGCGTCTCTGATGAAGAGCCAGGTCTGGATTTGCTTTCTGAAATCTGACAGGGAGGATGCTGTTCGGAGGTGGAGAGGGAGGTCGCTCCAGGTCTGGCAGCAATATAGGAGAAGGAGTGACCTCGCTGTGGTTGCGATGGATGCAGGGGGTGTGTGCAAAGGCTAATGAGGCAGAGCGCAGGTGTCTTACGGGCAGTTGGAAGCTCATTAGTTGGCTGATGTAGGATGGTCCTAGGTTATGTAGTGCCTTGTATGCTTGTGTGAGGATCTGGAACTTGCATCTCTTCTGGATGGGAAGCCAGTGGAGGTTTCTGAATTGAGTGGTAATGTGGGTCTGTTTGGGGAGATATAAGATGAGTATGGCTGCAGTGTTCTGTATGGTCTGGAGTCTCTTCAGGAGTCTGGTGGGGATCACAGTGTAGAGAGCATTACCATAGTCGAGGCAGTTGTTGAGGAGGGCCTGTGTGATGGTCTTCCTGGTGTTGATGGGGATCCATCTGAAAAGTTTGCGGAGCATGCTTAGGGTGTGGAAGTATTAGGAGGCGACTGCGTTTAATTGCCGTTTCATGGTTAGCTGGCTGTCTAGGATTGCGTGCATGGTCTGTTTGTGTGGGTGTTGGTCCAAGTTCTGGTGGCCACCAGCTGTGGTCCCATGTGGAGGTCTTTTTTCAGACGATCAGTACTTCTGTTTTATCAGAGTTTAGTTTAAAGCAGCAGTCTCTCATCCATTTGGGTTTGCGGTCATTGCATTGCAGAAGTTGGTTTTGGCATTGGAGGGGTTCTCAGTGAGCGAGAGGATGAGTTGGGTGCCGTCAGCATAGGAGACAATGTTGAGTCCATGGGATCTGACAACATCCCAGAGGGGGTAATGCAGATGTTGAACAAGGTGGAGCTTAGGGGTGGGTAAAGAATTCCACTCCACCGGCTGAGTTCGTGGAGTTCTGCAAACCTCTGTGAAGTGACTCGGAGCCAAGTTCTTTCTCTTGTGTGGCTCACCAATGTTAAGTTGGTGAGCGCGAGCCAGAAATATCACGTGCTAGACCTCCTCTTCGAGAGATTTCTCAACACGGGTGGTTGCGGAAGGTCACAACCACTCGTGTTGAGAAATCTGCCAGTTGCATTGAGGAAGCTGCCACTGAAGCAGGATATCTACTCGAGCGGCAGAAAGAACCAGTGCCCTCTGGTGTGACACGTAGTGCAGTTCATGGTGATTTTACAGCATGGGACAATCTTCTGGCACTAAAAATCATTGCAAGCAGCATGACTTACCACACTCCGACGCTTGCAGAACACAGCGGAGCACGACTGAGTTTTTCGGGCACTACGCAGAGTTCCGCGGAGCAAAAATCTGTGAACTCCGCCCAGGCCTAGTGGGGCTGAGGGATGATCCTTGAGGAATGCTGCATATGATGTCCTTGGGCGCTAAAGTGAAGGGTGGTAGGCGGATATCTGTGTGTGTCCTAAGAGGAAGGAGGCGATCCACTTGAGGGCGTGTTACTGTATGCCAAAGTGGAGTCTGTTGATGAGGATGTGATGGGAGACAGTGTCGAATGCTGCAGAGCGGTAGAGGAGGATTAAGGCTGCAGTTTCTCCCCAGTCGAGGATGCTTCTGATGTCGTCTGTGGCAGTGATCAGTGTGGTCTCAGTGCTGTGGTTGGCCCAGAATCCTGACTGTGAGGCATCGAGTAGGTGGTTTTGTTCCAGGTAGTCGGTGAATTGTTACTTGATGGCTTTCTCAAGTACTTTGCTGGGTATGGGAGCAGGGAGATCGGTCGGTAATTTTTGAGGTCACTGGGGTTGGCAAAGGGCTTCTTTAGGAGGGATCTGACTTCTGCATGTTTCTATCTGTCTGGGAAGGTTGCTGTGGAGATGGAGGCATTGAGGATGCTGGTAAGTTCTGTGCTGATTATGTTGGCTCCAAGGTTGAAGAGATGGTGGGGACAGGGTTCGGTGGGTCCTTTCGAAGTGGATGGATGGCATAATGTTCGGGGTGGTCTGGCTGTTGAGTGGAGACCAGGTTGTTATAATTCGGCGGAGGTTCGCAGGTTGGTCGAGGTTGTTGAGTGTGGAGGGCTGGAGGTCGAAGTTGTTATAGATGGTGGCAATCTTTCTGTGGAAGTAGTCTGAAAGTGTGTCACAGAGTTGTTGGGAGGGGTGGATGGTATTCTCTGTGGCTGCTGGGTTGGAGAATTCCTTGATGATTTTGAAGAGCTCTTTCGTGTGCTTTGTCATGGTCTTGATGCAGCGGTGATGGCTGTTCTTTTGGCCTCCATGATGTGCAGGTGGTAGTCACTGAGGGCAGCTTTCTGGGTGGCTCTGTCAGATCGGTCCTTGGTGATGCGCCATTGCATCTCGAGTCTATAGCAGTGTAGCATGATGTTTCTGAGCTCTGGGGTGTGCCAGGCTGCTTGTCTTGAGGCTTTGCTGGTTTTTTGTGGTTTCAGCGGGGGTGACCCTGTTGGCCCATTTGTTGATTCAGGAGGAGAAGTTGTGGATGGCCTGGTCGAGATCTGCTGACGTTTCGGGTGGTGTGGAGCTGAGTGTCTTAGTCCATTTGGGTCTCGGTTACCTTGCTTCAGCCACAGTGAGTGGCACTGTGGTATTTGGTGATGGGCTGTTGCGTGTCGGCAATGGTAAAGTAGACAATGGCATGGTCAGTCCAGGTGAGCTCTGTGACGTGTGTGAATTTGACTCTGTCACTGGAGGTAAAGATGGCTTTGAGTGTGTGTCCGCCCTTATGTGTGTGTTCTGTGACTGGTTGGGTGAGGCCAATGTTGTTGAGGTTCTCTCAGAGGGAGGTGGAGTTGGCATCCTTGGGGTCGTTGATGTGAAAGTTAAAATCACTGAGCAGGACATAGTGGAGGAAGTCGATGGCGAGTGGGGTGATGAGGTTGGGTATGGTGTCGCAGAAGGCTGGTTGGTGTCCCGGGGTCTGTAAGTGAGGATGCCACTTATTGTGGTTTTGGTGTCGATTTGTAGTCAGAAATTGAGATGTTCCATGAAAGGCATTGGGTTGTCGTGTAAGGTGGTGCAATGGATGGTGTCCTTGACAATTATAGCTATTACCTTGCTGTGTTTGTTTATGCATTCCCAGTGTATCATTTTGTATCCATCGAGTGTAGTGGTGGCAATGTTAGGGTTCGAGGTGAAGTTGAGCCTCGTCTCTGTGATGAAGGCACAAGCATGGGTGTTGATGGTGTCCAGATTTCCATGGCATTTCCTGAGGGATCAGGAATTGAGCATGATGCAATGGAGTGGTTCAGGGTTGTTAGTGGTCTTCTGAGAGTTTGTGTTGCTGGGTCCAGTGTGGGTAGGAGGTCCTGTGTAGCAGGAGAAGCGGCAGTGGTGGTAGTTGAAGAGTCCTGGAGCACGGGGAGGACGTGAAGCAGCAGGTATTGCGGCATCCAGGGTTCAGAGCCAGGAGCTCCTTGTGGGTGTAGCAGGGATGGTGGGAGGACCAGGGGTCCTGTCGCTGGGTGCGGTCCAGGCACGGACAGGCTCGCCTTTGACGCACCTGATGTGTGCACCCTCTGTGCGGCCACACAGTGCCCTCCTTTTGTAGTCCTTGGTGGGGCTAGTAAAGAGGCGGGAGGGTAGAAAGCGAGAAGGATGGGAGTGGGAAAATGCAGTAGTGGGAGGGCATGGTGACTGCAGTGAGTGACCCTCTGTCGGCAGAAAATGGCTAGAATAAGGGCACAAATGAGGTAAAATAAAGTAAACAAAGCAACAGAATTAAGCCAAACAAATAGAGCAAAATAAAGAAGGAAAAGTACAATGAATAAGATGGGCACAACAAGAAGTGAAGTCAAGGGATGTTGGAGGATGTCATCCAGTAAAGGTCACCCGGGATCAAACCGGCATCTTTTGGTGGAGTGTGAGCTGACCTGGTTGTTGGCTGGAGAGCAGCGCACTGGACCAGGAGGTCTAGGACTTCTCACAGGGGCCACGCAGCAGCTTCCATTTGTAGTCCTTGGAGGTTGGAGGGGCAAGGCAGGAGGGTGGGGAGCGAGAAGGATGGTAGCGGGAAAAGTTGGTAGTGGGAGGGGGCGGTGACTGCAGCGAGTCACCCTCTGTTTGCACAAAATGGCAAGAATAAGGGCACAAATGAAGCTAAATAAAGAAAACAAAATAGTAGAAATAAGGTAAGCAAATATAGCACCCCGGACCGAACCAGCGTCTTCTAGCTTCTAGTGGAGAGCAGGCTGATGAGGCTGTTGGCAGGAGTGGCTGGAGAGTGGCACACTGGTATATAGATAAAACATGTAAGGGTCTGATTTAGAGTTTGGCATATGGGGTAGTGTGTGTTGGAATGGCAGAATTTGGCAGAAGGAGTAGCATCCATCTAAGAGCCTGATTTTCAGTTTGGCACATTGAGTAGTGTATATTGGGGTAGCAGAGTACATTACGTCCACCAATGCAAGGGTACTACCCTACTACATTTAAAGATGACTGCTAGCACTGCTGTCACCTCCATACAATGAAAGGAACTGCCATCACTGTGGTTTGTTTTAATGTACTAAATCTTTGGTGCACAGCTGGCAGTGACAGACAACAAAAGAAAGGTTTTACAATATTCAACCTAAATAGAGCGAACAGTGTAGTGGTTGTCCTCCAACAGTCCTTAGTCCATCTGGCCAATGGCGGACGTATTCCACTAACAGAGTCACCAAGGGCTCCAATGAGGGAATAGGAAATGTTTGCCAATCTCTAAATGAGGCAGGCTGATTGGCGGTTTTGTGGGCAAGGTGCTCTGTCATATTTGCAATCGAGTACCCTGACCGCCAAACTCTAAATCACGCCCTACAATTTCAATGCCTTAAAAGAGGAATTGCAAATTTAGGAGATTTTGAGCTGAATTTAAGTTAAGAACCATGAAATGATATTGAGTTAATTGCAACAATGGCTAATAGTAAGAAAACTGGCTATTAGGTGTGTGGCCTGCACAAGAAGAGGGTCCACATTTGTCCTCCACTTGGAACTCAAAAAACCCCATTGTAGGTCTTGACTCTCTCAGGGTAGCGGAGCATAGGAGCCAAGGCATACTCAAGGTAGATTATGTGGGCTAGTAATCACTATTTGTTGCTTGCATTAATAACACTCAATAAATGATTGTCCAGTCTATGCGTTTTCTTTTGAAAAAGGAAAAAGTACATTTATTATACACACGCTATTCCAAACTCCCCAGTAATTTACAAATATTCATAAGGCTGATGGAAATACCATTTGATGACATTGCGTAATCATCTTTGACCCCCCCCACAAATAGTTCAGGTTCACCAAACCACATGTCAAAAATCACTATCTTAGGAGTAAATACAATGATCAGATAAAACCATGAATGAAAGTAATTAATACTTGTAATAAAACATTGTACTTTGATCACAATTGGCTGTCAGCATAATTATTTCAACCAAGCATTTCACCATAGGAATAAATGTAATAATTAAATATAACCATGAATGGGAGCACTTAATACTGGCAATAAAACATAAGTTCTTTGATCACGAGTGACCTTCAACACCAGTATCTCAACAAAGCATTTCACTATATAAACTTCACATGAGCCTGTGCATTGCTTTAAAGACTTGCACAATTAAAAATGCAATGTTAAACTCAGCCCCTGGAGGGCATTACCTTGTGATCACAAGCACATGTAACCATAAATGTCACTGCTAGAGAGTGTTGCACCACATGTGGATTGCTTTTAACCACCTTTAGATCACAATGACTGCAGCCAAAGAATTAACCCCTAGAGAGATTGCAAGGCTCCCAGATGTAGGGCAAAAGCTCCAGCCTTGGAAGTGCTTGAAATCCATGAGGAAATCCTGGGGAGGTTAATCTTTTTGAGTCCAAAGCTGAGGAATGCTCCTGCCCATGAGAGGAACAACCCAACATATATGTGTCAAAAAAACTGACCATGACACATGTCACAGAGAAACTCACAGGGAGAGGAAACGGAAACAGAACAAACTAGCAGGACAAATCAAAAAGAGACAGAAAGAGACACCTGACTGAAACCTGATATCAGACCCAGGTGAACCACAAGTGGACATTCAACATTCTACTCCTGAATTACAAACAGAAAATTGGATTTCCAAGCCAGCAAAAAGAGACAGCATTACAAACTACAGACTCAAACAGAAGGAAACAAAGACGGGACACATCAGAATAGGATACCCATATGAGGAGCAGAGATGGAAACTGACAAAATGAGAACAAAGGCAAAAAAGAATAAAATTAAGCCTCTGACAAAAGAACCATTGGAAGGATGCACAATAGTGGAGGACACATAGAATAACCCAGAAGAAAATACAGGAGCGAATCGCAAGTTAGAGAAACTAAGGCAGTGCAGTGAAGCAAGTGAGCCATGGAAGACTCAAAAGGGACTCAACTGACCAGCCATCATGCTGCCAAGAACAAATATGCACAAGAAAAAATCAATAAATTAAAAGGAGACAAAGAAACCAAGGACTGTACATTACACCTCGAGAAGAGGGAACAAACACCATCAAAGCCTAGAAAGGATCCCCAGAAGCAACAGAACTCCACCTCACATGAATAACCGTAGGACCTTGGGAATAGGGAAAAGAAGAAAAGCAAACCATCAACTGATAGAAGCAATACTAGACAGCAAAGCACATTGCAACAAATTAAACTGATGCATTTAACACATACCAAGCCCTATCACACCCTATACACACATGATGAGAATCGACAACATACTCATCAGCACAAAGGGAGAACGCCCACGGCTTAAAGGGGGTCATAAGTCCTGGGCAGCACCAGAGAGCATGGCAGTACATAGGAAAAAAAAAACATGAAAAGCCCAGAGGACCAGAAAGGTGGGCTTGCTGTAGTAGAATGAGTCAGGAACGAGGGAAAAGCACCAAATCCCAAGGAGCCATTAGGACAGGCCTTTTCAGAAAAAGGAGTCTGCAACCACCAAAATAGAGAAAGCCTAGAACTCTCATGCCTAACCACATCAGAACACAGAGGCAGCTCATCCAGTGGATAGGGCACTTGAGAAGGAGGAAACAATTCTGAAAGGGCACTCTGAATAGAGTTGCACATCTCCAAACTCTACAGGATCCAACAGGAAGAGGACAAGGCACAAGAAGTAGACTTGTACAGAAGGTATGGGAGGCCAAGCCTAGAACGTAAATGACAACCACTTAATGGTATGCCGTTTTTTTTTCTTAATTTTTCCCTGTTGTGCCACTGTTATTGTGCCCATCTGTGTCTTGCTCTAATTCCACCACTGTTTTTATTTTCTCGTGCCTGCCTGTTCATTTCGCCTTTTGCCGCTGCTGCCCCTGCGGCCCCTCCCCCACGGAATTCCCCCACGGAATTCCCCCGCCTCTCAGCCTCTCCTCCCTCCCACCTCCCCTACTTAATGGCAGCCACGCGCAGAGGGCGTGCCACCGGCGCGCTGAAGGCGCACCAAAGGCAAGCCCATCTGCGCCCATCCGCGACCCGACCGCGGCCAGCGCCAGGAACCCTGGACCTCCCACTACCCATCGCTACGACACCACCACCCTCCTCACACTCAACCCTGGAAGACTTAGAGAATGCCAACAGGCCTCGCCAAACACGACCCGCAGCCAGTTCTCCTGCCTCCACTGCCGTCATACCCTCACCGCCACCCCGGCCTCCAACACCGCCAACGCCAGCACCGGCGACACCCTAAAATGCATCCTCCTCAACGTACGCTCCGTACACAAACACGCCATGGAAATCTGGAACCTACTCGACTCTCTCTCGCCCGACATCGCCTTCTTCACAGAGACCTGGGCCTACGCATCCTCCGCCCCCGACATCAGCACCGCCATCCCAGACGGATACAAGATCCAGAGGAGAGACTGCCCCAACCACCCAGGAGGGGGCCTCGCCATCGCCCACACGAGCATCCTCCGCCTCACCACCTCCAGCGAAACCTTCCCCTCCGCCGAACACCTGCACTTCCAGATCCAGACCAACCCCAAAGCCACACTCCGAGGAACCCTCATCTACAGACCCCCCGGCTCCCGAACACCCTTCGTCACCACCATCACCGACTTCATCGCACCCCATGCCATCGCCTCAACAAACTACATACTCATTGGAGACCTGAACTTCCACCTCGACAACCCCAGCGACCCCAACTCCACTATCCTTCGTGACAACCTTGCCAGCATCGGACTTAAACAACTCGTCAACACACCGACCCATAGAGCAGGACACACCCTCGACCCCATCTTCGTGGCAGGAAACAGCGCCCAATTCAGCCACACAACGCAGCCACCATGGACCGACCACCACTGCGTACACTTCGCCATCAACAAACCCAAGGCACCCAAACCAGCCCCACACCCACCTCGAAGGAACTGGAGCAAAGTTACCGACGAGCAACTTAACTCCACCCTCACCCGAGACAACCACACCTGGGCACCCGACGTAAACAACGCAGCCAGAGAACTCCAAACCTGGATCTTCAACTGCGCAGACGAGCTCGCCCCGCTACGCAACCCCGACAGACAACGCCCCAGGAAAGCTGCCTGGTTCACCACCGCTCTCCAAGAAGCCAGACAACCGAAACCACACCACCTACAAGGACGCCATGACGGACTACCACAACCAGATCAGAGCCACCAAGAGGAACTTCATCCACAACAAAATCCTGGCCAACTCCACCAACTCCAAGGAACTTTTCAGTGTCATTCAAGAATTCACCAACCCACGTAGCGAAGCCACATACATCACCCCATCCCAAGACCTATGCGACAAGCTTGGAACCTATTTCCACCTCAAGATCAAAAACCTCTACGACAACTTCATCGACCATCCACCAGGCGCCACAGACGGCCCCCCACCCCCCAGAAACACCAGCCAGCCCACCATCTCCAACTGGACACCGATCACGGCCGAAGACACTGCCTCGACCATGAAAAGCATCCACTCGGGGGCCCCCACCGACCCCTGCCCCCTCACACCTACCACTGAGCCGTGGCCGCCATCGCACCCGAACTACAACACACCATCAACACCACCTTCAAAACAGGCACCTTCCCAGACGACTGGAAGCGCGCAGAAGTCAGACCCCTGCTCAAGAAGCCCACAGCTGACCCCACCGACCTCAAGAACTATCGGCCCATCTCGCTCCTCCCCTTCGCAGCCAAAGTTGCAGAGAAAACAGTCAACAGGAAACTGACACGATTCATTGAAGAGAACGCCATCCTCGACCCGTCCCAATCCGGATTCCGAAGCAACCACAGCACAGAGACCGCCCTACTCGCCGCCACAGACGACATCCGCACCCTCCTGGACCAAGGCCACTCCGCAGCACTCATCCTACTCGACCTATCAGCGGCCTTCGACACCGTCTCCCACCGCACACTAGTCGCCAGACTACACAATGCAGGCATACAAGGAACAGCCCTGGTCTGGATCTGATCATTCCTCACCGGAAGAAGCCAAAGGATCAGACTCCCACCCTTCCTCTCCGACCCCACGAAAATCACCTGCGGAGTCCCACAGGGTTCATCACTGAGCCCCACCTTCTTCAACATCTACATGGCCCCCCTCGCAGCCATCGTCTGACAACACGGCCTCAACATTGTATCCTACGCCGACGACACCCAGCTAATCCTCTCCCTCACCAAAGACCCCACCACTGCCAAACTCAACTTCCTGAAAGGAATGCAAGACGTCGCAGTCTGGATGATCAACAGCTGCCTGAAGCTCAACGCCAAGCAGACAGAAGTCCTCGTCCTCGGTACCACCCCTTCTGCATGGGACAGCACCTGGTGGCCGACCGCCCTCGGAAGCCCACCTACCCCCTTAGACCAAGCCAAGAACCTCGGCATCGTACTCGACTCATCACTCACCATGAACCGACAGGTCAACGCCGTCACCTCCAGCTGCTTCAACACCCTCCGCATCCTCCGCAAGACCTTCAAGTGGATCCCCCCTGAGTCAAGGAAGACAGTCACCCACGCACTCATCACCAGCAGACTGGACTATGGAAACGCACTCTACGCCGGCATCAACAAGTCACTACTCCGCAAACTCCAGACAATACAGAACACCGCCGCCAGACTCGTCCTCGGCATCCCCCGACATGAACACATCAGCCAACACCTACGAAGTCTCCACTGGCTCCCCGTGGAGAAAAGAGTCACTTTCAAAATTCTCACTCACACCTACAAATGCCTACACAACAACGGACCCAAATACCTCAACGACAGAATCAACTTCCACGTACCCAAAAGAAACCTCAGATCTTCCAACCTCGCACTGGCCGAAACCCCGCGCATCCACAGAGCCAGAGCAGGCAGAAGATCCTTCTCTCACATTGCAGCCAAGACCTGGAACGAGTTACCGGCAGACATCAGACATGCCCCCTCCCTGAAGACCTTCAGGAAGACCCTCAAGACCAGGCTCTTCGGCTAAACAGATCTGCGGACCCCCCCCCTCAGCGCCTTGAGACCCTCACAGGTGAGTAGCGTGCTTACAATTCCCTGATTGATTGATTTATTGATTGATTGAGAAAAAGAGCAAAGTAAACACATAAAGCCAACAACCAAAACAAGCATCTTAAGGAAGTCCTCAGAGAGAAGGGATAAGTATGTAGTATGGATTGTGGGTCCATTGTTGACATCTGCTAAGTTAGCATGAGCTTCGCTGCCATGAGGCTGCTTTTGCGCACAACACTGCATGCATAGATTTCACATGACTCTGTTTGTGCTCTTTTACATGAGAACTGTCTGCTTTACGCGTTCTCTGCTGTGCTGTGAGGTTTAGTCTGTACACGATGTACAAGGTTGATCAACAATGCCTCTTGTTATTCTGTTCTGGTCAGTCCCTCGCACCTAGACATAACATGACAAACAGCTGCACTACTGAAAATCGTATGCTTTAATATTGCAAGCAACACATGTGGTGCAGGCACTTGGAGAGATTCCTTTCCGGAGAGAAGAGCTGTGCTTCTCCTGAGATGTAAACCTTTCATCTAGGCCTTGAGGTATGCGGTCTGCTGACAAAGCCCAGAGGTCTTCTTTTTTATAATAAACTATTTCTTACCACGGGGAGGGTGGTTAGGTATTGTAGTCCTTTTCCACTGTCTTTACAAAATGATATCCCTGTTTATATTCTATGGAATTGTGACAATGCTGACTATTTTGTGTTTATGCATTTTGCTGCTAGTAATGGCATGTGTACTGTACCATAGAGTGCGTTAGTTGAAATAAACATTTTAATCTATACCGTGGCTCTGATTACTCGCATTGTGGACAAGTATGAGTGAGTGAGCGAAAGAGTTGTCTGGCTCCCCCGATTCCTGAGAGAGTCGGGAGTGTCGTGTTCTGGGTTGTCTAATCATTGGTAGCTTCGCTGTTAGTCGGAGAACAAATGAGACACTATAGCTAGTCGGTTTGGGATTTTGGGTACTAATGTGGTAGGTTGATACACCCCTATTCACTGAGGTCCCGTTTTCCTGCGCATAGTTCTGTATATGTGCAGAATCCCTGCAACAAGTAAATACTAATTTTCTTCACTTAACACTGGTAACAAGAACCGTAAACACTGAGACTGCACTGAGCAACCATCAACATGAAGTAGAAGCAGCAAACCAGGAGGACAGCAGGGCTGGTACCTGAGAAAAAGGAGAGAGCAGACCCCTAACGAAGAGAGACCCTCATGAATGAGGATCTAGTGAAACCACAAAACAATCTATGAATCAGAGACCATGGTGTAAGCCAAACCAAGGACAACTGAATCAAATCACATTGGGGAAGAAGGTATTTCATGCCACAATCAGAAGCCAATGTGCACATCAACACTCAAGAGAGAGACAATGTCCAAAAGCACAAGAGAACAAAACAGCACTGATATATAGTAGCCACATAAGAGTGCTAATAATTAAAGAACTGAGAAGCCTCTTTACTCAGTCTTGCTGAAAATGCTACAGGGGCTCCATAACCTGCAGTGAGTTATGAGGCCCCTCATGGAGAACCATAGCAACTTGCTAGAAGGGATACATCCTCACCCTTGAAGAGTGTGCCTTGAAAGAATATATCCCACAGCAAGAAGGGGGACTTCACAACAAAACCTATCAATTAACAGATGCCAGGCCCAGAGCCATGGACAACCAGTGAAAACACGTGAAATTGATACCCAGTGGATTTCTGCAGCCAGCATCAACAGTGTGGAATGTGGTGTAGTGGAACAGAGTCAGGTAGCCTCAGTAGGAACATAGTCCTAAGAAGAAACTTTTAATTTGAGAAACCAAAACCACAGATAAAAGTATACATGCACCCAATCAGGTTGGCCTGAATTTGAAACCCACAACAAAGGGGCACAAATGGCAGCTAAAGTGCCATGGACATTCTGTACCCAACTAGGCCACTAGGGAATCCTTGCACAGGGGCTCATCGGACTCGCACAGAGTGTGGATGGAAGCCCAATAGAGACTCACAGAGCAGGCACAAAACTGCAGCATCCAAGCCATGCACCGTCCAGAGGAGACAGAGAGGCAACCAAAGAAAAAGGATCATTAAGAGCTAGCTTTTCACCACAGTAGTTAGGCAAAAGTCATAGATAGTGCAAATACAACTAACAATGCAGGAAAGGACAGCAGAAAGAAAGGGAGACTCTTAAGTGGCAAGAAACAAACTGCATCACAGCTAGAACTCACAACTAGTGGACTGGAATCCACAAGAGACAGCTGTTGGCTGGAGTTATATAAGATGTATCATGTCGCAAAATGTGACAAAATGCAAAAGGAGAGCTATATGCATGGAGCTGAACTAGTGGCTCACACAAGTATCCAACCTGAAACAAGTGAGAAACTTGAAGTCACATCAATACCCACAGGACAGGGGCGTTTCCGAGCCAACCAAGATGGCTGATGCGAACTGCTGAAGCGCCGTCTGCTGGCCTACACATCGTCATCCATCCTGGCCTGAGACTCCGTGAGATGGCCGCTGAGGGGGGGGGGGCATAAACAACTGCCTGTGACCTATGCATCCAGCTTCTGCCCCATCAAAGACCCATCACTGCCCCTGCACACCACACGGTCGAGCCAGGCAGCAACAGGACCCCTCTGTGGTTGGGGTGCGTGGGCCGGAGCCAAGGCTCTGAGTAAGGAGACTGCTGAAACACAGCACCCTGCTCCTTCACATCACAACTGCTGTGGCTGCCCGTTGGGGGAGAATGCTGGAGCCCCTCCAGCACTAGCACTGGCAGGGCTCTGAACACAGACTTGTAGTGCGGAGCTCCTGGGAGTCCTGGAGAGGCCCACAAGCCACCAGGTGAGCTGCTGCGATACCGCCTACCGGGCATCCATACCGCGCCAGCCTCCAACTTCTTCCTTGGACTTATAAATCACAACATACAACCCTATCTGTCATCCAGGACAGCAAAAGCCCACTGTCCCAATGCTGTAACCCCCACCATTGTTCGTGCTGACTGCCCCGTTGCGATGCTCATACCGGGGCGTGTGGTGGGAGTGCCTCCAGAAGGCTCCTCAGACGCTTCCTGCACTTGGGTGCTAATTCTGGCCTAGCACTCCTCTACGCCACCTCCCGAGTCTACAGGATCTCCAAACCCCTGGGCACACCACAGAACATGGGCACCTGCCTGTGGTACATCGCTTGCTCTTGTCGCTATCTGCCATCAACCAGTCAGCCATTCTTCCTTCGTACGGTTCCTCCCTTGCATCAGTGCTCTAATCATCGGAACGCGCATGGGAGACCTGCCTGCACTTTGAGGGCCCGACTGTTTGCTACAGCTTGTGATCCTCTTACATGGGTCTGCTTCAGAGATTTCATCGGGACGCACAGGCTGAGGTCCTCCCCCATATCCTTCATGGACACAGGGAACATTTGCTGTGCTATCTCCCAAGTGCCGCCACCCCACCTCTATCACCAAAGACCAGCACCATTTATCCTGCCCTGTGAGCACCTTTGCCTTCATACCAACCTATATGCCCCTGAAGCAAACCTCCTTAACACAACACGGCATGAGCAGACTTCGATCCATCACCTCGGCACCATCCCATACATCTGACCCTCCACCCAGTGCCATCCCTGACATGCCACTGGGAGTTCTCACCAAGACTGCACCTGCAGCAGACAAACTGGAGCTAGTGTTGGCTGCCATAGAACACTCACAAGTTTTAATCAAGACCCCGTGTGAGCGCTTTAGCCACTGATCTCAGTTTTCTTCATGATGACCATTGCAAACTATCTGACAAAGTGTTCGATGAGGAAAAACAATTGGCCACCATGCATCTGTCGTGCTTTTAATTTGGCACAATAGGACACACCTAAACCCTGCACTCCGGAGAGGAGGCAAATGCACTGTTGCACCTTTAAATTACACACGTAAAACAGCACTCCCAAAAGACGAGGCGATAAAACAAGACCCAGCACTCTCTTAAGGCGAGGCAAGAAAACAAATTCAGGTGCATTTAAAGTGACACACACATGTTTATTAATTCAATATTTTCTAAAGGAAGGCAAAATATATCGGTTGATGCAGACTCTCAAATATCAAGTAATTTAAGCACAAAATCAGAATAACATGTAGCATATATACATGTAGCAAAGAGGAAAGAAACTTAGAAATTATATACACAAAGTAACACCTCACCAATCGTTCACTCGACATCCTTGCCAACTCAAGCTGGGGAGCCCGTTGACAGCTAGGCATGGACTTGTGATCAGGACTCAAATCCAAATTCTTCTTGTGACAGTATGTCTACTCCACAAGTGAGCTCCAATTCGTCTGTCAACATTCTCTGGCTTTAATACCTTTTACTCAATGTGAGGCGAAGGTTCTAGAAACCTCGCCCCCTTTCTTCTGTTGCGAAAAACCGAGCTGGCCGTACTGGTCTGTGTCAAGGTCAAGACAGAAGCTGGTCAGGCTCCTGTATTTTGACTCCGAGACAGAGCTGTACATTCCAAACATTTCCTGAAAGGTACCAAAAACGCATCCCACACAACATGTTCCAGTTCACTCTGATCCGTGAGGAGCGAAAACAAGTGAAGAGCAAAAACATCCCCTCCCCACTTTCTAGCTACGTGCGAGCACAGAATTGGAGTCTGTTACACAAGATGGAGTCAGCACAGAAAATGGAGTCAATTATGCCAAATGGAGCCAATGGTCAATATATCATTCTTAATATCACTACAGCATCCCTGGCGATGGACAACCATCGAGCCACTCAAGAACTACAAGCATGAGTGCACCCACTTGAGGACAGAGCAGATGGCATTGAAGGCTGGTCCAGCAGAGCAATGTACGCATATTGGGCCTACCAGAAAGAGTTGAAGGACAAGAACCCATACAATACCTTGAGACTTGGTTTAAATTCATCACGCCTGTGTCGGAGCTCACACGATTTTTCACACTGAAGAGAGCACACCTCGTGCCCACCCATCAACCACTCCAGGATTTCCCCCCACCTATACTGGAAAAACTCCTCCACTTTATGGACCAGGAAGCCCTTCTTAGGACAGCTTGCTGGGCTGGCCCGCTCAGGGTGGAGGACAAAGTGGTAATGCTATTTCCTGATTACACCAGGGCAGTTCATTAGCAAAGGTCCTCCTTACTAGAGGTCAAACACCTGCACTTACAGGGAGTCAAATACTCACTCCTTTTTCCGGCCTGCCTAAAAATGATCGCAAATGACACTACACTTTTCTTCACTGACCCAAAGGAAGCTTGGGAATGTGTGGATCAGCAGTATGGAGCCGCAGCGGCAAGCCACAATAGGCCTCCCCAATCTCTGCCCAAACCTAGACAGAAGAGGCGTAACCAATCCCATATTGGGTATACCCAGCAACTGGCCCCAAAAACACCCCCGATTCTTGAACAGATTATTGAGGATAGGCGGGGGCCCTGCAGGCAGCAGCAGAGATAACTCATAATACCGTTACTCACAGACAATGAAAAAGGCCCCCATATCTTTTTCGAGATTACATGTTTCTCTCGGATGAATCTCAGCGGAGCTTCCCGAATCACCCTGGAGTGACACGACCAATGGCAGACACCCTTATATGAACATGTTTTTCTGATGTTTTTATGCTTTAATGTACTGCCTTAACTCACCATGTGCATGACAACGTTGCACTGATACCCTCCCGCTTCCCCTTATCCCAATTGCTGCTCTTACCCTTTCCACTCATGACATGGCTACTATCAAGCACCATGCTCCAAATTTTTTCCCCCATCTTCCATTGCAATGAACTGTGCCAGCCCTCCACGGGCCCCTCGAAAACACACAGACCTTCTATCACACTGCATTTGGACAAAATCCCCTTCTATTGCCCTCCTCCCCCGGCGGTCTCTACAGGACCCATCAGCTCCCATCCTTCTTCCACTAGGTTACCCGTAACTTGGCATCAAACGCCCACTAGTGGTCACCGCCGCTACTTTAAAGTTCTTATCAATGACTCTGTTTGGGCATACCATAGTTACAGTAGGCCCTCCATATTTCCCTTACCTAGTTCTTGATGATCCTACCCCTATACTATTTTTGCATCCCACTTACAGCATGGCAGGCCCTCAGTAAATGTTCCATGCATGCAGAGCTGGCAGGCTCCTTGTACTAACAGACAGAGCAAAGACCCCCACCCTCTATCCCTGCGACCCATACCCTTACATGACACGATCCGTTTCCTTACACTGAATGTACAAGGCATGCATACTACCCGCAAGAAATCCGCAGTATACTCTTATGTAAAACAATAACATGCACATATAGTTTGTTTGCAAGAGACCCACACCACAAAAGAGGAGATAGGGCGCTTGCACAAACACTGGAGAGGCCACATTTATGCAACTTCCTCCATTGCATACGCCTGTGACACCTTGATTTTGATTAAGCCCGGTGTCCCTTATCAAGGATTAGACACCACCATAGATGCCTGGAGACTAGCCCCCCTGCTCCTTTGCATCATCTATGCCCCTAACTCTGGCCAGGGTGCTTTTTGGGATACCCTCTCCTGTATCCTCACCCACAAAACTGTACTTTTCTGGCTTCTTGGTTGGGACTACAACTGTGCTCTGGTTGTTCACCTTGACATATTCTATCCTCCCTCCTGCATTCCCCTCTTACACCCAACCAGCACGCCTACGTAGCTAGGTACAACAACGGTCTTTGGTGGACTCTTGGTGGTCTCATAATCCCACTAATATGCTCTACTTGTTTTACTAAATACCTCACAAGCTTCAGGTGCACCTTGATGGCTTCCTCTGCTCGACCTCACTGACTCCTGCCCTACGTCATTCTGGGTATTTAGGCCGAGTGATCTCAGATTACGACTCTCACTTTATAGACATTAGATGGGCGTCCCTTGGACCACCGAACCCTACCTGGTGACTCGGACATGACTATCTGCACAACCCGGGTTTCTGGGAAGAGCAAGGCACACATAACCGCTACTACTTTGCTGTGATTCTTGGCACCACCTCCATGAGAACAGTGGAATGGCCTGCTTTTAAAGTGGCGACAAGTGGTAGGTGTCCTTAAAAACCTTAGACAGGGAAATAATGGATGCAGAGTAACAACTTGCGACATTGAGCAAGGCGGCAGATCACGAGTCTGAGAAGATCCTGCAACTTACATCTGTCACATACACAGCTCCTAGAATGCCTCCACTGCTTTCATTTTACAGCTCACTCAGCTATAGTACAGAGGGAAGGGGACAAGTCTGGCCTGCTTCTAACCTGGCTAGCGTGACAGGACACCACTCCAACACCCATTACAGACTGACTGCATCTGCTGGTGCCCGCATTTATGCCCAAGATGAAATACATCAACTATTTCACCCGGGTGTATGCTTTTAAGGGTGCATTATGATACGGAATGGAATGGGTGTAGAAACTCTACACAGCTACACCTAGTTTTCACATAGTATGAGGTGATGTGCAAATGACACTACCACTCACATGGGGGTGTCTGGGGGGTCTGGACACCCTCTGAGTGCTCATAAAAATCTGAGCACACCAGGCATGATGAATGAACGCGCGCTAAACCTCCCACATAGACTGGGTTTTTGGATAATGTGACCGCAGCGTAAGTTGGACGCATAAGCTAACAGTAAGAAAAACTGTTTCTCCACAGGTTGGACACACCATACCGGATCAAGGATAAGTATATACCAGACCGGTCCTTAAAGTGCAGCTTTCTGCACTTTGTATCAGATACAAGGTAGTTCCTCATTGAAATCCAGGGAGGGATTCTAAGTTGCCCTGAAGAAAGCCCAAGACCCACTTGGGCCAATCTCTACGGGCTGAAACATGTTGGCACTAGGGTCATAGGACCATTACATCCTCACGACCCCACTTCCTTAGTAGTTTTAATATCCCCTGTAACTCCGCCAATAAAGGGATACCTGGAATTAACGGAGGATTTTTAATCTTTAAACCCCCCGGCCTCTTTCTCCTAAGTGCTCCCTGGAATATGGTCTAGCCCACCCTGACCTTTAGGAGTCAGGGTGAACCCGATGATGAAGCATGACACTACTAGAGTGTGTGATGGTTATATAACAAAAAGGAATTGCTTCCTTCCCCGCCCATGAGTGGATGGTGTACCTCCTGATGAGAGTAGTGCCAGACTTTTTCAAGTAACAAGGTGGGATATTTATTTGGTTGCCAGAGTCATAGCCCACACCATTGACTTTTCATTCCGGGTGTGAGGAGGGTACCCAGTGATGAAGCATGTCACTCTCGAGTGAGTGAGGGTTCTTGTCCTAAAAGGATTTCTACCCTAGCTGTTCCATCACACATACACTTATTAGTGTATAGGACAATACTTGGAAATATATATTCGCCTGTCCTGTTTCAATGATGATCTTCCCCCATAACAGCCCTTTATGTATTTTTTTTTAGGAGTTTTATATAGCGCTAGCCAGACCCGAAGGTATCGGAGCGCTTTACAACATTTGTCAGGAAACATTCGAGTACATAGAATAACAGTAGTAAACATATTGATTCGTGCAGGATCTTGTTCAGGGGGGGGACAAAGGAGCAAGTCAGGAGGTAGATGCTTTAAGAAATGAATCTTATCATAGTGCCTGTATGCTCCGATGGGCGCGATTCCGCCTCGTGTATCCGCTCTTACTTCTTAAGAGCTCGATTGAGGAAGAGGGCTTTGAGTTGGCGTTTGAATTTTTCGAAGGAAGGGTTCGTCCTGATGTGTACTGGGATGGCGTTCCAAATTTTGGGAGCATTTCCAGAGAAGGAGTGTGATAAGGTTTTGTGTTTGCGAGTTTTTGGAGGGATGAGAAGTAGAGTTTTAGTACTCCTGAGATTTCTTGTCTGCCCTGCTTTGTTGAGTTTGGAGGCCAGATAGGCCGGTTTGCCAGTGTGTAGAGCTTTGTGAGTGAGGCAAGCAGTTCTGAAGTTTGCACGTGTTTCTATTGGGAGCCAGTTTCGCTCTCTGAGAGCAGGGGAGATGTGTTCGAATTTCTTTACTCCAGTCACCATTCTGGCTGCTGCATTTAGGGTTGATCTGAGAGGAGCAAGGTGTGATTTTGCTGTGCCTGTGAGGGTGGCGTTTCCGTAGTCCAATCTGGATAGCACAAGGGATTGCGTGGCTTGCTTAAGGTCTTTTGTAGGGACGAAGGGTTTGATTTTGTTAAGTAGTTTAAGGTTGAAGAAAGCACTCTTTGCTGTGTTTTTGATGTGTTTGACCATGTCTAGGTTAGGGTCCAGAGTTATTCCCAGTGATTTCACAGAGTCGGCTGGGATGAGAGTGCAGTTGAGAGCATCAATAGATTTTAGCCATTCTGTGATTTGGGGGGTTTGCTCTTTGTTGGCTATGAGGAGAATTTCAGTCTTGTCCTGGTTGAGTTTTAGGTGGTTTTGGGATAGCCATTGTTGGACTTCTATTAAGGAGTCATTAAGTCTTTTCATGTCCGCCATGGAGGAAGTTTCTAGGTAGATCTGGGTGTCGTCCACATATAGGTGGAAGGGTATTTTGGCTTTTCTGAGTATGGTGGTGAGGGGCTCCATGTATATGTTGAACAGTGCGGGTGATAGAACTGATCCTTGGGGTACGCACCTGCTTACAGGGCGTAGGTCAGACGTGAAATTTCTGATTTTTATTCTGCAGGAAGGAGGTGAACCACTGTAGGACCACCTCTTCTGCTCCTACCCTTTGACGAAGTACATTGATGAGCAGTTTGTGGTCAAACGTGTCGAAGGCCGCCTATAGGTCTAGTAGTATGAGTACACAGCAGCGGTCCTTGTCGAGTGATTTGTAGACGTCATCAATGACATTCAGGATAGCTGTCTCTGTGCTGCAACCTTTTCTGAAGCCCGATTGGTGAGGGTCTAGGAGTTTGTTGTGGTCCATGTGAAGGGTGAGTTGTCGGAGAACACATTTTTCTAGTAATTTGGCTAGGAATGGGAGATTGGAGACAGGTCTGAAGTTATTGAGATCGTTTGTGTCAGAGCCCGTTTTTTCCAGCAATGGAGTGATTTGACCGATTTTGAGGCATTCTGGCATGATTCCTGTTTTCAGGGAGTTATTTATAATCTTTGTCCAGAGCGGGGCTAGTGAGAGTTTGAGTTTTTTGGCCAGTTGAGCAGGGAGGGGGTCTTCAATGTGTGACGATGGCTTTGTTCCGGTAGTCACTTCCAAAATTTCTGTTTCGGAGATGGGTTTGAATGATTTCCAGCTATTTGGGGGTTGCCTGGGTGGGTTGTTGACTTCTTTGCAGGGGGGCGGGCTTTCATTGGGTGGTCGGTGGTGGACCTCCAGTGTGCGCTCAATCTTTGAGATTTTTTCATCAAAGAAATCGGCAAAGTTGTCGCATAGGTCTTTGGAGGCCGGCATTTCGGGGATGGGTTTAGATGTTTGCTGTCTGATGAGATTAAAGAGTTCTTTGGGGCGATTTTTAGCATTGTTTATTTCCCTGTACGCCACCTCCTTACCACTGTCTCTCCATCTTTGGTCACTTTCTGCATGTTACGCTCCTCCTCCCTCACTAGTAGACCCTGCCCATACAGTCAACGTACCTACGTCTTATTCTTTTGACAGACATTTCCCATCGTACCCACTTTATCCCCCTCTACCCCAATTAATGCACCATACCTCATGTTACGCAGTTCAGACAGCCCTCTGCTGATATGTAAAAGTACACATTGCTTGTAATTTTATTCCTGTTGTATTTACTTGATGGACATGCTTGCTGTATTCATCACTCATATTCCTCTATGAACATGTGTACTTCTACTACTCTGCAATGTCGGCTGTACTTGTTTTATTTTCTAAAACTCATTAAAAAAGATATAAAAAAAATCGACACCCACAGGACATAGAAAGGGCAAAAGGGTTACATCCGACCACAGTGTGGAATATACAGAAATGCAGAGATCAGACCAAAGTGCATAGGCTGCCGCAAAATCCTGGCCATTGCTAGGCATGAAAATAGCCCAGTCCCCATATCCAAAAGCTATTTATAATAGACTCCCCTTAAAAGAACAATTACAGGAATTCCTCCTGATGGAATATCACAATATTCGGAGCTACAGCAGAGTTTGGTTGAGTTATTGGCTCATGCAGCAATGCTGTTGCCCAGGTTTTGGCGGTACTATGGGGCATATTTATGAGCCTCATGTTCCGGCTGAGCGTCACTATTTGTGACACTCCGGTGGCACAAACTACAAAATCATAACTATGATGCCACGCAAAGCCACTTTGTGTGGCTTTGAATGGCATCATAGATATGGACTAAGGCAAGGTGGCAAGGGAACAAAATTGCTCCCTTGCCTTACTCTGGACTAGGGAAGCATTCCATGGGTGTTCCCTGCAACACCCAAGGATTTTGACAATTCCCCAGATTTACAAAACCATGTAAACCTGAGGATGCGCCAAAACGTTATGCGAGGAGAAATAACTTTATTTCTGCTCATTGTTTCCTCGTTCCATGTGTGCCGCATTCTGCAGGATCCTGTCAACAACACAGGCACCCTTGCATCATGGTGCAAGGGTGCCTGAGTTGGCGATAGGCTGCTGAAACAGTGCAGGGCAATAGGACAGGAATACATCAAATTGGATAAATATGGTGTATTCCTGCCCTTTTACTTTGACGTAGGGCAGCGCAGCAAGGTGACTTGCTGCACTGCCCTATGCCAAAACCTCATAAATGAGGTCCTATATACCTATAAATTTGCTTTAAATGTATGTTCGGAATGGAAATACACTCTTCATGTACCCCAGGTCAGCTTATCGATTTCTACAAATTTTAACATTTTGTTATCAAATACTTGGTCCTCATTTTAGAAAAATAAATTAAATTCTAACAATTTTCTATCCAGATACATCAATACTTTTTTGGTGCCCATGCATCAGTTTAGCATTTTCATTAGGCCTTGGTGTGGAAATCCGCAACTCGAGTTACCAATACACTCCTCACTTTGCAACGGATCAGAGTTTTGTTGGCACGCTTGAAATGTCCATTCACACGCAGGAGTGAATTGCCGGACTCTCGCTATCAACCACAAGATTTCCTAGCCATTTGGGAGCGTCATGAGATTTGCTAGCCACCTGCAAGCTGCTGCAAGATTTTGCGGTCGCTAAGACATTTTTGGCCGTGCCATCGACTTCCAGCGAATGTTTTGTGACGTACGCGATCGCAAATGTGCATGATCTATCTCGGCTGCATTCTGGGGAAGATTCTCTCCTCAAGAAGCATCAAAATCTTCCAAACAACTCATTTGAAAAAACACCCCACAACCCAGTGGGAGGAGCACCTTAGCGGCCAAAAAACTGCAAGTGGTGTTGGTGAAGGGTGCGAAAGGCTAAGCAAGGAATCCGATCCAATAACAGTAGAAAATGAAGAAGAGGAAATCATTTTTGTTACGCAAATCAGCCCTGTCCCCAGCAGTGCAGTACTATCGCCCACATCAGCAACATTGCAATGGCATAAGACTCAGGTTGAGACACCAAGGCAAGAGTGTTCAGTGACTGCCCAGCTGAGACACACATTGAGCCTAACTCTATCTGTTCTCAAAAAGTCATCTGCATCAGTGGCACCAGAAAAGAAAAAAATCCAGGCTACAATTCCTGCTATGTTTAGGCAGGAGGGGCAGTATGTACGCAACAACCCAACGGCACATTTGTACAATGTGAAGCTGGCTGAAATGTTAGCACTGACTTCCTCCCTTTTACTTTAGTTGAAGGGGTGGGTTTTATAGAAGTTGTGGCAGCCATCTGCCCAAAATGGAAGGTTCCCAGCCGGTCCTATTTTGCCACAGTTGCTGTATCACATTGCTTGAACAAGCTTTGCAGCAAGATGCTTTTCACACTATCCACCTGACGACAGACACGTGGACCAGTTGCCAAGCCACTGATTACATGTGCATCACTGCACACTGGATTTCTTTTGTAGGGGCTATAGAAATGATATCTGCAAGTGTTGACACTGCTGAAATTCCTAATGGCGCTCAGAAGCATGCAACATTGCCATGTTTGCCATGGAGAAATCCCATACTGCTGCAAACATCTTGGAAGACTTTAAATACAACAAGTTCTTTGAATGGCTGTGAGAAAGAGGGATTATTGGATTTATTGCCACAGACAATGGCATTAATGTAGTTAAGGCTTGGCAGATGATGGCTATTTCAGGATCCTGTGTATAGCGCACTGCATCAACATCATTGTACAGGACTGTCTAAAAAAAGAAGACCAAGTCAGCAACTTACTGTCCACCTGCAGAAGAATTTGAACTAATTTCCACCATTATTTTAACACCCGGAAGCAGCTGAGGGTCATTCCAATTAATGAGTTAAAGCACTCATACGGGTCCGAGGGGTGAGGCGGTAGTACTGTGTGTTTGCTGGTGGGCAGCTGCCTGTAGACTGCAGCACCAATGTTGTGCATGGGAAGCTGGAGGTGCTGGGGCCCTGGGCAGCTGCCTCCTCCTCCTCCTCCTCCTGTGCCAGCAGCCGCTGGAACTTGGCTCGTATCGCCCCCAACTTCCGCTGCCGCAGCCGGGCTGCAGCATCCTAGTGAGATGACCAGTAGCAGTTAAAGAAAAAAAAAAATTATAAACAATGTTCTGTGCCAAAAACCTGTTTAAAATATGTAGTGGGTGGCACAGTAGCAGTACATTTATGGTCCCCTAGGATAAACTATTTTGAAATGTATACACTATTAACTCATTAAGTGATGAGGTTTTAAGTGCTGAGCCAACATTTGATATTTGATACATTTAACGTTTAAAGCTTCAGAACTGTTGTTCCACAAAAAGCTATGTAGGGCAAATTTGTGTCCTTTTTTCACGAGTTGAAGACTCTAAATATATTCAGTGGTTATGTTTTCACTCAGAGGGAACTAAGAAAGTAACCAAAATGGAAATTTGTTTTTCACAAAATGTGAATAAAAGTGCTGTGTAAATATGTGTTTTTTCTAAAAATGGTTTCAACCATTTTTTTGATTTGCTTCCCAGATTTATGGAAAAAGAAGAGTTGTACAAGCATCATTTCGTTCACAGTTCACTGTGTAATTAAAGTCCTGGTCAATACTGTTCTACATGATAAACTCATGACAGTAGTCTACTGTCAGTAAAAATGAGGACATGCTTGGTGCCCCCCTCCAGGTCACAGGAAAGGTCCAGGATTTTGCTTTTGTCAAGGAAAAGGCCTAGGCCTGAGCTCAACAGAGTCCCAATAGACACCATTCTCAGGTCCAACTACCCATACCCTTACTCCACCTTTAGGGAAGTTCACTTGTCGTATCAGCAAAACTGAAGGGACAGTCCATCTACATTCCCATGGTTCATTCCAGCTTTGTTCTCTATTATGAAATGTAGACATTCCATTGAGATAAACCATTTCAGAAACTTATGATTTTCACACTTCACATTCATCAACCACTTTAGTGGTTTGTAATCTCTCTGGGCTAAAAATGGATCTTACAGATATGGCTGGAACCTTCTCAAAGCCTACAATATGGCTGAACATTATTTTTTAATAGACACCCAGAGCTACTCCTGGGTAGTAACCTATGACTGATAAAGCCCACTAGATGCTCTTTTCCTTTGTCATCGAATTGATCCAGTACTGCTCTAACTTCCTTCCCTGAAGCATCCATCTACACTGTGTCAGGGGACTTCAGTATGAGTGTATTCCACAGTGCTCTCTTCGGATCCTTTTTAGCTTTTTGACACTACTCAGTCCAAATTACCTTCTTGCGCTTCTTATTAGTTGTCAAAGCTGTCAAAGGGCCACTGTGGTTCCACAGCTAGCTTCAAAGTTTCTGTAGTAACAGGTGCGTCCTAGAAAGGCTCTCACTTGTGTTTTGAGTAGTGGGTACCTCCCCCTCCGACACTGACTGAATCTTGACAGTCAAAGGCTGAATCTTCCAGTTACTTACCAGATGCCCAAAGTAAACTACAATGCACTGCCTCATTTGGCATCTGGTTGCCTTGATGGTTAGTTTTGCCCCCTGTATACTGGCCAGCAACTGTTCTAAGTGTTTCAGGTAGTCCTCTTTTGAATTGCTAAGCACCCCATTGGTATACCGATAGGCCACGAAGAACTCTTCTAGCTCTGATAGAACGTAGTTCAAAGGTCACTAGTATGATCATTTTTAATTTACTTTAAACTGAAATAGCCCCTCTGGAGTAGAATATGAGACTTTTCACTAAAATAATCTGCCAGCAGCCACTGGTCAGATTAAAGGTGCTCAAGTCCTTGGATCATCCAGCCAGTTCACAAGCTCATCAGCTCTGGGGACTGTATGTGTATTGGTCTTGGTGACTTTGCTAAAGGCCCTGTAAGAATGTCATTTGTTTCTACGTAGGTCTTTACAATTGGAGTGTAAGAAAGTGGATTCGTATTTGAGGAAGACAGGTGTTCACCACAAATCAAGACCATCACCACGTACATGACAATAAATGCCAAGAAAATAAATCTGTACTTCACCCTTGACAATGTGACACAAAGCCGTCAGGTTCAAATCAAAGGCAATGTGCAAGTTATTTAAGCAGTGCATACACAGTAGAAAAAGTCACATAAAATGCAACAAAGCTCCACAATCAATTTTAAAATAAAGAGAAAGATTTTTTAAGACCAGAACAGCAAAAATGTAGTGAGGGAAACAGGACATATGAATTTTTTTATATTTATGTGAAAATGGCGCTAAGCTCCCAATGTAAGTCAATGGACGCAGTAGAAGGGAGCAAGGTGCAGTATCAGGCCAACTGCTATAGTCTGATACACGAAATGGATTGAGCCCAGTGAAAGTCTGAAAGTCAAAAAGTTGAAAATGTCCCAGCGCAGGAAGGGACTTTCTCACTTTTTGAGAAGAAAAATTCTCCATGAGCAGGCTGCTGATGAAATTGAAGCCATCACAGAGGAACAGAAGGCAGGGTACATGCAGCAGACTGGTTCGCTGGAGCTCTGGAGAGGTCAAGCTGATTATTTTTTTAAGTCCCAGCAAAGAATGTGACTTAGTATTTTTTTCAGAGGTGCTGGAAGCATTATAATGAAATCCAATGGTGTGAAACTGCTGGTCACTTACTGTTTCCCACAGGTCCTTATAGATCACTGGAGGAAAGACTTTTTTAAAGTTTCCAGACTTTCTTCTGGTGCTGGATCAACCACAGGAGGACAGTTCCAAGCCCTCCATGACCTCAGGTGAGAGCACTTACAGACTCCTAGAGTATCAGGCAGAGACCAACCACAAAATCTAGTCCACAGGTAAGCTAAGCATTTCACGGAGATGTCAGACCGCTGCATGGTGAAGTCTCAGCATGCAGGGAACCGTGGGTCAGCTGAAGTGCCTCCTCTGCTAATCTTTTGGGATGCTTATTATTTATAATAGAAAGCAGCCTTGTGATGTACTCATAGATTAGCAATGTTATGGATATGTAGATAGCTTTGTCGCACCATGGATAAAGATAGAACGACATTTGTACATAGTGCGTGAAGAGGCCCTGTACATTGTGTTCGAGGCTTTGTGATAATGTTATGCAAAGCTAGATGTGTAAACAAAGTAGTTTCAGAGAAACAAATCCAACATTGTCACACACGCAAATATGTGCAAAAAGTCACAGCAGAAATGTTATTGGGAAAAAGAGGACAATGTAAGAAAGTAGCAGTTTCACTACATGGGCACAACCCGGGAACATAACAGAGCAGATTCAGCCCTTCCAGCAGATCCAGAAAGTGTTCAGAGGAAGGCTGAGTGAATGTCCAACTTTGTAGGGTTCACCAGTCTGTAGGTGGGGGCAGCCTTTGACACTCATAATCCCACTTGGACCAATGGTGTAACTATGCCAGGGCCTTGCCTACCTACCTTTTCATCAGTTCCTGCCTTACTGCAACCAGACCCAAAATGCACTGTGTCAGGGCAAAACCAATATGGCCAAAGTTTTCAGAAACATTAAAACTGGGCTTTGATGGTTGGGGTGTGTATGGGAGTATCTTAAGGAAATCACCAGTATCCTCCAACATCTAAAACTAAAACTCAGTGTGTAGCAGGCCCTGGACCCACAACAAAACACAATCCAGAAGTCTAGTAAAAAAACAGCAAGGTCCCTCTGCAACCAGGGAGGGGATACACATGAATTGTACTCTGGTCCTGTTTGATCCTTTTTAAGGGTGCAAACATTTTACGTGTGTCTCACGTAGGATTTGATACTGTTTGATATAATCAAGATAGCCACCGGACGGTGAGGAGCTCGAGGAAGGAGCTCCGAGGCTGAGATTAGCTAATCAGCAAAAATCCCGAATTAGCCCGTACACAACACTTGAAAACACTCAACACATGACCAACAACATGGTATTGGAACATCGAGGCATCAGCAGCTGATAAAAATCGTGGCATCATCAGCTGATAAAAATAATGTACTCACCACTGATCAAGGAACAGGATATCGTGTGGAACACTTACGAAGGGGAACGGGAGCAGTCTTCGGACCTGACAGAGGACATCACCCACATCTTCAGGTTGGTGGTGAAAACAGCTGATGAGGTGAGAAGTGGGTATATGCTTGGGAGGGTAGCCTAAGTCGTGCGGCTGACTGGGAGTGCCCAGGTTGAATGGGTCGAGGAGGCAGCCCAGGAGTTTGATTGGACCTGCACTCCGGTTGCAACTCAAGTGGGATGATGAATTGCAGTCCGTATCCCCCCACCTCCAGGATCTGAGTGATTTAGTTGGAAGCCCGACAGCCACTTCTCAGACCCACTAACAGTAGAAAGGGGACCTGCGAGGGCACTGTTGCAACTTCCGCATGCAACACGGGAGCAGTATGGCCTCTCTCGATGCTCTCTGAGAGGATTGGAATCACCGAGAAAAGGACGCCTCCCGCTCTTGGTGATGCTGAACAGGATTGAAGGAGCGCCCTGCTTGGGGCCACTGGTGTTATGAACCCATTGTACCTTAACCCTTTCGCTGCTAGGCCGTTCCCCCCCGTGCTAAGATTTCTTTTGGCTATTTGGGGTAGATTGCGCTTAGGCCCCTGTAACTTTTTGACCACATGAGGTATCCACACCAAATTTGTGTCCATTTCTTCCAACATCATGGGGATTCAAAAGGAACCCAGGGTTTGTGGATTCCCCTGAAGGGGACCCAGAAATTAGCCAAAATACAGCTACATTTTTTTTTTTTTTTTTTAAATGGGAAAAAAGTGCTGCAAATGAAAGCGTCTGGTTTTTTCCCTGCAAATGGTATCAACAAAGGGTTAGTGGGACTGAAATCACCATTTTCCCAGCTTTTAGGGACTGACAGACTTTTGTCAGAAAACCAACATTTTTTACACAGTTTTGGCATTTTACTGGGACATAGCCTATTTTTGCTATTTTTTGTGCTTTCAACCTTCTTCCAGTTAATGGTAGAAATGGGTATGAAAGCAATAATGGATCCTGGAAAGCTATACATTTTAGAAAATTAGACAACATTCTGAAGTCAGCAAGGGGTCATTTGTGTAGTTCCTTCAAGGTTTCTTTATAGAAACTAACAGTTGAATATAGGAAAAAGTGATAATTAGTTGAAAAAAACAGCCATTTGTGCCAACGTTTTCACCTGTAACTTCTTCTAATTATGACAGCTGTTTGAAAGCAATATACCGTTACATCTGGAGGACCTTTCTGGTTGTGGGGATATATAGGACTTGTAGGTTCACCAAAAACCCGACGAACCCAGAGCCAATAACTGAGCAGCATCTTGCAAGGGTTTTTTATTATGTACCTGGTATATAGCAATTAATTTGGGAAAATATATACATGGAAAAATCGGTATGAAAGACACCAATGTATTTCTGAAATTGGAACAAAATATAGAGTTTAAAAACAGTAGATATTTGCACATTTCCGAAATTGTGAGTACCCATACTAGCATGAGAATTATAGGACATTTTTCAAAGTGACTTCTTTATTACACATTGTCTTTCATTTGGAAGGCAGAAATGCATCGAAAGTCAATAGGTAATATCAGTTGCTCTACAATTCTGTGTTACCCTAAGTCTCCCGATAAAAATGGTAACTCACTTGTGTGGGTAGGCCTAGTGCCCGCGACAGGAAACGGCTCAAAACACAACGTGGACACACTTTATTTTTACAGTGAAAACTGACCCTTTTTTTGCGAAGTGCCTAGCTGAAGATTTTGAACACTAGTGATCCAGCGCGATATTAGCAAACAGCATTCATACACCATATACTCACTTGGGCCCATACATTCACACTACGCTAATACTTACGCTGGGTTTATCAGTTGTTACTCTTATCAAAAATACCTGCTACCAATTACCTTCTGATTGAAGAGTAATGACTTACCGATGAATCCTTTGCTAATTGGGAAATTTAAAATGAGTGACATTCATTATAATACAAAATCCTGAAATAACCACTGAGTCAGGAAGTTTTAAAATTGTTTATCTAAAGATTTAGCAGAGTAAAATACAAAGCCACATGGTACTTAATCGAAATACCCAGGATTAAGCATAGAAATGATTATTGCTAATCAATGACGGTGTTTAAAGAAGAGAAGAAGATAGAGACAGCAGCGCAACTAAAGGTTGCATTATATTTACCTAAGTGCAAGAACCCAACCCCTTAGCCAAGGAGTTGAAAAGATAGGACCCAGGAAGGATGAAAGCAAAAGACTTCCTCCGGGATCAGGACAGGACCGGTGACCTCTCTATAACGACGCTTGCGTCGTTCCCCTCTCTGATACTCGGCTTCTCTCGATTCTCCCGTGCCTTCCTTCTAATGGACTCCGCCGCCCCCTCCTCAGGACCTCTTCTGGACAGGACTTCAATCAGCAACCGATCAGCTTGGCAGTCTGGAGCTAGGAGTGCTCTGGCAGCATGGACGCCTGTTCTTCGTGAACGCCTGCTCTAACTAATTAACTAATGCTATATTCTATTATACCCTTCTACGCCCATGTACCTCCCCTTAATGTTGCTAAAATATGGGACCACTACTTCTGATTGGACAGGGACAGGGTGTGGATTGTCGCACCATATTGATTTGTCCTAAATTGTAAAGCCTATTGTCCTTTACGTTCCCACCCCTTCAAATTAATACATTTGCTTTATTTCCCACCCGTCTCACGACAAATGTTATACAATTTACAGGGGAAAAGTATCATTTTGTCCACCGGAAACATAAAGTACAGCATCTTCGGCCAATGGGTCATGGCCTTGGGAGACGTCCAAGTTGACTTCACTTGGCAGGCACACAGGATACATGCGCAGAACCATCGTCTCTCGAGTTACAAGTCACCAACCCAGGCCCAAGTTTACGAACTAATAAAAGTGCAAGAAGAAAATATTAAAATCACAAATAAAATGTTTCACTGTATACCCACTATTTCTATTCTATTCCCATTTAAATATATATACTATCCCGCATTAGTAGCGTTAGGAAACGACAATTTAATAATGACATGAGAGCAAGCTAAAGCATGTGAAAACATCAAGCAGCCATTTAATGCACACTGCGCAGAAGCAAAAGTTTCCCACCAAGCAAAGAAAGACGTCACACCATGTGATCAGGTTGCGACATGCGCAGATAGTTTCCCACGCTTTAGCGGCCATTTTAGAATACAGACAAGCGTTATTCGTTAGTAAAACACATATGCAAGCGTCTCTCCCCTTTGTGTAGTGTATGTAAAGGTTAGTATTAACAATACAATTTTAATAAATTAATACTATGAGGAGGATTGCGTACAAGCAAGTTTCATTTATGAAACCTTGCTTCATCAATCCCCTCTCTGATGGCGTTTCTGAGCCATCAAAACACTACCCTCAATCAGATGCCAACTTCTTGCAAATTACTTCATTCTCATCTTTACACTTTCCATTTTTACATTCTCCTTTTAATTTCTTGTATAACTCACTCCTCCACTCTTCAAGTTCTATTTCATCTAGTTTTCTCTTCTTTCCTTTTTCTGTCACTTTGTATGTTCCATTCTTTCTACAGCATTTGCACCATATTGTTACTACCAATATTATTATTGCTATCCCTGCTAAGGGTACTAATATTTGACCTATAAGTCCTTTTCCTACATTAGCAAACCAGGTTCCAATTGACGATATACTATTTGTCAATCTTTCCCATACACTATCAACTTCCATTGGTTTAAGTTCTTTCTCAAGTTTAGTTATATTCTGAATATACGTTCCAATTTCTGCACTCTTATCAGGAATATAAGTGCAACAATGTTTCGTCTTCAATAATTTACAGACTCCGCCCTCTTTTGCCAATATAATATCAAGAGCAAGTCGATTTTGCATCACCATAGATCTAATCGCAACCATTTCCGCATTAATCATTAGAAACCCTCCAGCAGTATCCGTTGATAAACGATCAACTACTGTAGACAATTTACATATTTTCCTTGAGTTCAGAATTATTCCCACTGAAGGTATCAATGCACTAAATATATCACCTACAATTTCTGAAAAACTAGCTCTTTTACTACGTATTAATTCATTATTGTTTTCATTGCTTCCAGTGTTTCTTTTTACGTGGTATATCTTTGGAAATACTATTCCAAATTAACAACTTCCATACCACCGTGCAGGAAGCCTAAAGTAAGCCTTATTCCCACATACATAATAGATTCCAGGAAAAACTGAATCTGTTCCTCCTTTAAGTCCCCAACCTCCAATAATTAAAAAATTGTGTTCACATTCACTGATACCGATGAAAACATTGTTATAATCAGTCTTTAACCTATGAAGACAAATTTTTCCTGTCTTTACGAAATCCAGAGCCATAGCAGCTTGAGCCTTTCCAGGTGTGTAACTCCCTTCTTTCTCTGTCCAAGGTGGTAAATGAGCCTTATGCTCAGAAGCTTTCTTTTGAAAATCTTGTCTTCTATCTTCTACTAAATTCAAAAAGATCTTTTCTTCTTCATGTAAGGAACATGTTAGATTGTGTCTATGTGCATGTGTTATGTCTATCGATTTCATTGTTAAGAAAAATTCTCCCATAAACTGTGCGTCTTGACTACTAAGCACTAGGTTCATACTCTTGCGAATCGGAACCTCAGAAAATATCACATCTAAGTTTGAATAATAATACTGAAGTTTCCCTGTTCTATAAAATAAACTAGACAAAACACTACATGATATGCCATATGTCAGTGGTAAGTGATGGTATGTTAATCCTTCTGCTACTGATTCAGGTAACTTCATACAGACGTAACAATTACTAACTTCCATTGTGTCTACATATTGAAATAATAATTTTGTAAAAACATTCAAACTAGTGTCGTTATCAGCTATTTCATGATGAATTTCTGGTTCATTCTCTGCCATTAGTTCTACTCTATTGCCCTTCATGTTTGCTGTCCTTCCTTTAGTTTCATTATTAATCTTTTTATCTACTATCATAAGGTAAGGAACTGCTACAATCAGGACTAACCATACTATAAGCACCATTACTAGACTACATATGCATATTGCACAGCATCTTCTACAACATTTCTGTTTTGGTCTCCCAGTAACTCTATCATCAGGCATTTTTCGACAAGGAAGATTGCTCTTCTTATCTTTTCTTCTTTTCTTTAGCTTATTCTTTTGCTTAGTCAGGGTGGTCTTGTTTCTTCTTCGTACGTTAATTCTGCACTTGTTCCTTCGCCACCACTGTCACTTGACTCTGAGCTTTCAAAATCTTCAAGAATGATATAAGTCCAATCAGGACCTTTGAATTTGTTATTCACAAGTTTCAGTCTTTTACTTCTTCTTTTCTCAGTTTTATTTTCTTGTTCAGTTTGGCTTGTTACTTCATTCACTTGATCTGGATCTTCACTTCTGGTTGTTATGTGGTACTTCACTCTTTTAATGACACTTGGCCAATGATCTCCTTTTCTTGTTTTCTTTGTTGGCACTGCTTTCTTGTTTTTGTCTTCAGAGATCTTGTTAATTTCACTGCTTAGCACTGTTTCATGTTCTTCAATTACTGTGTTTCTTGTTTGCTCCTTTTCAGGTCTAATTGGTTTCTCTGTAACAGCTCCGCTGTGAGTTTCCAATAACTGACCTTGTTCTTTATTTATTTCTTCAAGTTCATGTTTTTCTAACTTGTTCTGATCAGGGCTTATTGCACCTGTCTATCCCTGATAAAAGTCTATTAGGTCTTCACTGTTTTGAGTCCAGTTTTCTTTCCCTATCTGACCTTGTTCAGGATTTCTTAATGTCTTTTCTTCTTGTTCCTGAACTGCTTCTTCTTCACCTATCTGATCTTCTTCAATTTCTTCCAATTTTGTTTGACTTCTTGTTCTGTGGTATATTTCAGGAACCTCTACCACCGGTATCCAATCCTGACTTGTGCTCGGTTGTTCTTCTTCAGCTTCTCCGGAATCTCGAACCTGAGATCCTTCAGCTGGGCAACCTTCAGCTTCTTCAGTGATTGGCGTTGTCTGAAAATTTTCTTCTTCAGGATCTGGCACTCTTTTGGTGTGGCTTACATGAATCCAATTCGGAAATCCGGCACACTTCACTGCTGTATTAGTTGTCAGTATGACTTTACACGGTCTGCCCCATCTAGGTGATAGACATGTTTCTCTGGTGTGATTCTTCACTACCACCCAGTCACCAGGATTCAGATCATGTTCTTGCTCGGGCTGCCTGGAAACTGCGTCTTCTCCAACCTGATGAGAGACAGAACGCACTAGATCAGCCAATCCTTTACAATAGTCCAGAACCATATCATCAGATATATTCACCAGTTTGTTTGTGGGAACATGTGTTTGTCTCATTGCTCTTCCCATCATTATTTCGTGGGGGCTCAATCCTGTGGTTCTGTCAAGTATACTTCTGAGTCCCATTAAAACGAGTGGTAATGCATCTGGCCACTCTAATGATGTTGATGCACACATTTTTCCCAATCTTGATTTTATAGTGCCATTCAATTGTTCAACCACTCTAGAAGCCTCTGGGCGATATGTACAATGCAGTTTCTGTTTGATTTGAAATGCTTCACAGATTATTTGAATCACTTCGCTGTTAAAATGTTTTCCTCTATCTGATTCCAAAGTTACTGGAAAACCAAATCTAGGAATGAGCTCTCGTAACAACAGTTTTGCAACTGTAATGCTGTCATTTCTCCTAGTAGGGTAAGCCTCCACCCACTTTGAAAACAGACACACTATGACTAGTACATATTTCAGCCCTCTACATGGTGGTAACTGTATGAAATTAAACTGAAGTCTCATAAATGGACCCTCTGCCTTTCCAATTTTTCCAAATCCAATTACTGTCTTCCTTCCTGGATTATGCATCTGGCAAGTTAGACATCTCTGGCAAAGACTCTCTGCAACAGCTCTGAATTTGGGATTGTACCAATTTTGTCTGAACAGCCTAATCATTGCATCTCTCCCTATGTGTGTGTCTCCATGATGCATTCTAGCCATTTGTGAGAGTAAACAGTCTGGCATGACTGGTCTGCCATCAGCACTGATCCACACTTCATCATCTTCTCTTTGAGAACAACCCACTTTGATCCACAAATTCTTCTCACTTTCATCAACCTCATCTTGCAATTTCTTCACCTCATTCCAAGTTTCAGGTGGCATATACAGCATAAGTTGGCAGCTGATTCCCATTCTTTCCACCCTCTTGTTGACTGACATTCTGGTTTTGGCACAATGTTGAGCCACCAGATCCGCATATCTGTTGCCGACTACCACCCAGTCATCTCCTGACTGGTGTGCGGCACATTTCACCACAGCCAATTCTTTTGGTGATTGTATTGCTTCTAGCAATTCCCTTACAAATTGTCCATTTTTAATGGGGATCCTGAAGAAGTCATGAAATCCCTCTGCATCCACAGTTGGCCAAAATCATGCACAACCCCGTAACCATATTGACTATCTGTAAATATGGTCACTCTCTGATTCCTCCCAATTTTGCATGCTTTTATCAAAGCAATCAATTCAGCTACTTGTGCAGATTTGACTCCTGGTAAATAGGATGCTTCAACTATTCCAGTTAATTCACATACCGCATAGGCAGCAGTTAATTTGCCATCTTCATGTCTTTGACATGAACCATCAACAAATAG
The DNA here is from genome assembly GCA_963921515.1 of Calotriton arnoldi. NCBI lineage: Eukaryota > Metazoa > Chordata > Amphibia > Caudata > Salamandridae > Calotriton > Calotriton arnoldi. The sequence continues at coordinate 2,329,359 of CAWUFW010000914.1, read as the reverse complement.
CTCCCTGTCTGGCTTTTTAAGAGGCTGTTCCTCTATATCTGGACGTGGTTTTGTGCATAATTCTGTAATTTGTATACAATCATGTTCATCTTCTTCATCGTCTTTTATTCTTTCATGACATGGGTCTGGTAGTAAGGTTGCTGGATTTATTATAGTACACCTTACCATGTTTACATTTTCAGCACCCATTATTATTCTTTCATATTTAGTCAGCCGACTAGGAGTAAGATGCTGAGTTCTTGTTCTGGTCAACAGAATGACAACCGCATGTGGAACATACACCTTTACAGGATGTCCCATCACAATTGACTCACTTTGTTCAATGCTCAGACAAGTAGCCGCTACTGCTTTTAAGCATCCTGGCAACGCGGCTGCTACTGGGTCCAATGTAGCAGAAAAATATGCTATAGGACGTCTTTCCAGTCCATGTCTTTTAGTTAGGACAGAAAGTGCACAATTTTCTCTCTCATGACAGAACAATGCAAATTCTCTTTTATAATCAGGCATGCCTAAGGCAGGTGCTGAACATAGGGCATTTCTCAATTTTACAAAAGCTTCTACACTTTCGTCCTCCCACTCAACAGGGTCCTATGCTTTCTTTTTTGTCATGTTAATTAAGGGCTTAGCCAACATGGAAAATCCTGGTATCCATTGTCGACAGTAACCTACAATTCCTAGGAACATTCTCACTTGTCTTTGTGTTACAGGCATTTGCATTTTCTTTATTAAAGCTACTCTTTCAGCTGTTACTCTTCTTTTTCCTCTCTCAATTTGGTGTCCCAGATACTTAACAGCTGTTGTACAGAATTGCAATTTTTCAGGTGAGACCTTATGCCCTTCTTCTGCCAAAAGATTTAATAACGCTATGGAATCAACAACACAGTCCTCTCTGGTGTTTGATGCCACCAATAAGTCGTCGATATATATTGGACTAAGACTGAGCTTCCTGGCATCACTAGTTTTTCAAGGCACTTTTTCAGTATCTGATTGAAAATAGAAGGACTTTCTGTGTAACCCTGAGGAACACGATTCCACACATAAACTTTGTTCTCAAATTTAAATGAGAAAAGATACTGGCTGTCTGGATGTAATGGTATAGAAAAGAATGCTTGACACAAATCAATTACTGTGAACCATCCCGCATTCCATGGAATCTGGTATAGAATTACTGCAGGATTTGGCACTATAGGACAACATGGTTCTACAATCTTATTTATTTTCCTCAGGTCCTGAACAATCCTATATTTTCCACTAGGTTTCTTTAACCCCATTATAGGTGAATTACATGGGCTACTCATTACTTCTTTTAAGATATTTTGTTCTACCATTCGATTTATTTCTTCAATGACTCCTGCTTTTACTTCTGCACTCATTTTGTACTGTCTGGTATTTGGGAAAATTGCACCTTCTTTTACAGTAATTTTGACTGGATCTATTTTAGCCATAAGTCCTACTTCCTTTCCGGTGAAATCCCATACTATGGGGTTTACTGTACCTTTTAATTCTTCTGGCAACTCATCTTTTGTTATTAATGAAAACATTTCATCCACTTCTGTACCTTGTTTTGCAATCATAATTTTATATACATGGTCTTCATCTGGTGTCTGAACTGCCACACCATCCGGTGTGCAGAAAATGGTACAATTCATTTTGCACAATAAATCCCTACCTAATAAGTTTACTGGACTAGAATCACATACTACAAATTGATGCATTTCTCTGAAGTTTCCAATTTTAACTTCCATGGGTTCGGTAAGAGGTGTTCTAATTCGCTGATTAGCTACCCCCACTATTTGGATATTTTCACCAGAGAGAGGAAGGTCTGGAATGTCTGCTGTTCTCACAGTAGACTGGGTAGCACCAGTGTCCAAAAGGAAAGTAATATTATTACCTTTCACATTCCCTTCAACATATGGACCTGACTGAGCTACCTGTAAGGATGCGCCAAGTATGCACTCCTTCTTCCCCTCTCCTAGGCACCATCATGGACTGAATTGACAGAAATCGTCCTGCAAAAGAAATTGTGATGTCATATAATCATTCTTACCACTTCCTCCCTGATATCCGATGTCGGTACCATGCTTTGCTCTGCTTACATTACCCTGAATAGGAGCAGGTGGCAACTGACTCTGAGGATTTGCACCCTGCTGTGAGTCATTCTGCGTCTGTGGATTTAAATTTTGATTTGGGCCATTATTATTCCGAATCTTTTACATTCATCCTTCCAATGCCCCAATTGTCCGCATCCATGACAAGGAAATTTCTTTTAGCTTCTTCTCACTCATTCGTCCTCTAAATTTTCCACCATTTCCAGTATCACCATTCGTTCCAGAATCTTTTCCTGGATTTTCACTTGGATTTTCCAAATTGATTCCCTGCTTCTCAGCCATTTTCACCTGAGCCCACATTACTTTTTAATGCAATTTCTTGTGTCTATCCTCAATATCGTCTCCACAATATTTTGCATACTTCAAAATCTCATCTATAGGCTTTCCCTGCAAACACAGCATGTGTTGTTTAATCATCTGACAAATCTCTGGCTTCAAACCGTAAACAAACCGATACACAAACTGACTCATGTTCTTGTCTCCAATGTCCTCAAATCCACTATACTGTTTAAATACCTGCAATAAACGCTCATAGTAGGAATGCACTGATTCATTAGCTTCTTGGGTAGTTCGATCTATTTTTACCCAATCTGTTTCTTTCAGTGGTATTTTCCCTTTCAGGTAAGTTATCACTTGGTGATACTTTTTCATTACATCATTTGACGGGGCGCCTGTTTTCGGATCTCTAGGATATTCATCACTTGGCCAATCTACTGTGATTTTGCAATCTGTCCATAAATCGGCAGGTACTACTATGTCAAACAAACCATCCAAATCCTTCAACAATACCTTCGACACCTTCACAAACCTGTCAACCTGCTTGTACCATTCAATAGGTTTTTCTCTCAACTTTGGAAAATCATTTGTAAATGATAAAATATCTTGTCTGTTCCATGGGACATGTACATATCCTCCTCCCGCAACTTCTCGCATTGGATACATTTGGTCTGTTTTCCCTGATTCCTTCATCACATATTCTGATGCTGTTCTACTTGTTCGTGCTTCTTCCTTTTTCTTGGCCCACCTAGTTTTCCATTTATCTAGGTCTCCCCATTTTTGCAAAACTAACATTAATTCTCTTATTTGTAATCTTCTTCCAGAGGCATTCATATTTTCTAAATCTTTGTCTGCAAATTCTGCTCTATAGGGTTTCTGTAGTACCTTTGATCTCCCTATTTCTATGCCCATCTGTAGTGCTAAATTGGACAATTTTTCATGTAATATCTTTACATTTCTGGTGATACTCCTGCACAGGAATAATAATTCTTCTTCATCATAGGTATTTAATCGTTCTAGTCCTACATTTCCTGCTATTATTTCTTCTAATTCTACTTTCAATTTATGAATGTCCATTATTTTCAGAGGCGTACACTGTTTAACTGACCCTTGCACCCATCTTTCCAGATCTTCAGGTGTTACTATGGTAGCACGTTTTGTTCCTGATGAAGTCACCAAACTTACATCTTTTGAACCTCCAGGTACCTCTTTTCTGGGAGTACTATTTACAGAACCTCGAATAGGTAAGTCCATGAGTGATATTGTGGATTCACAGTCACTAAATTGATCCTCAATTATAACTGGAGCTTCAGGTTTGGGATTATTCGCAGCAGTAGGTGTAAGTATCGGTGGAGGACAGCTTCCCTGAGTACCATATAATGGAACTACTGGACCAATTGTTACTGGTATGGTCAACGAATCAGGATGTACTTTTATCTGGGTTATTTTCTGTATTAATTCTGCTCTGGTCTTTTCTAGGGCTTCTTTTTCTTTGTCATGAAGTATTCTACTCGTGGTGAATTCATGCATTACCTGTGGCACTAATGGAGTTTTTGGTGGTGCACTTGGGGTGCATCCACTTGTCCCTTCCTGATATGGTGGGGATTTCTTAACATTTCCTCCATAAATTTGTCTTCAGACTCCTCATTTCTCATTAAATGTTTTGTCTTTTCTGTGCACTTACTTCCTAATTTTTCCTCTGCTGAGAACAATGGATATAATCCTTCTGTAATCATTGCCCTTCTCCATTGTTTCATCTGACCATCGCTAGACTCACGTTGATATCTGGGAAAAAATCCTGGATAACTCCTATTACTCCGAGGTCGATCACGCTCAAATGCCTCGGTTTCCCATTCTTCTAGAGCTTCGTATTGGGTTAATCTAGGTCTGGGTTCTAAGTCATTCATCCTCAATCTCAAATTTTGAAGAATTCTTCCATTGAAGGTACCATTCTCAGGAAATGCTAATACTCCATCATTTTTGTTGTATTCTATCCAATTCTCCATCCATACACAAGTATGATAACCTCTCTCCATCATCATAAATGAAGCGGGCGTTTTAGCTGGTGGAATAATAATTCCTTCTCTAGTTTTGATTGGTTTGTCCTTTTTAAAATAATTCTTAATCTTTTGTAAAAATGACATTTTTCTCCTTTCTCCGTACATTCTATCTAATCTTCTGTGTACAAAATTATATTCTGCAAAACCTAGGAATCTCCTATCCGGACGAGTTCCTGTTAAAGTCGGATCGCGTTTTAACATGCAATCTTTATCCACTAAGGATTTTGCTTCTAAATTCTCGACCAATCAAATGTCTGCTACCTTTTATTTCCTACCCAATCCTTGCGTGGCCTTTTGGTGACGTTTCTCTGTCAACCCCTCCTTTACAATCCGCTCTTTCCTGTCCTTGCTGGTTTAACCAATCCCAGCGCGGCACCTGTGACGTCAGTATTACTCCCGACTACTAACCCCTCCTTTACAAGGGTTTTTCCACACCCGCTGATTCAACCAATCCCAGCGCTGCGTTTTGTGACGTCAGCTCCCTCTCCGGTAACTGACCCTCCCTTTACAAAAATTTACTCAAACTTATTTTCTCTATAAATCTTAATTAAATTTCAGTAACAACATAAAACATTCGCTATCGTGCCAGTTTCTCTAAAATAGAAAAGGATAGTTTCTTCCACACTTTAGTAAAACCTTTCCGTTTACTAAAACATACACTTCGAGTAAAACCCTTCCGCTTACTCTTCACACAAGCTCCAGAAGTACCTGTTACTTCTCCAATGTTACCCTTACTAGGTGATATAACATCAAATTTTTATCAGCGTACCCTTTTTGCTATTACTCACACGCATAGAGTCCCTAACGAGTACTTGAAGTCCTGCTTAACTTCTCAGTACTATTTCTGCCTGACAGATAACCTCACTGCAGTATGGCTTCCACTTGCCACCCACTATTCTTTTTACCCCGGGGTATTCTGGACAACATAAAACAAAACTCAAAAATTTAAGCGGATGTTCGTTCATAAAAATACAAATAAAATTCTCATTACCGAATTAACAAAGAGTAACCATAACCGTCCTCTGCTTACCAGAAAACTGATCCAGCGCGATATTAGCAAACAGCATTCATACACCATATACTCATTTGGGCCCATACATTCACACTACGCTAATACTTACGCTGGGTTTATCAGTTGTTACTCTTATCAAAAATCCCTGCTACCAATTACCTTCTGATTGAAGAGTAATGATTACCGATGAATCCTTTGCTAATTGGGAAATTTAAAATGAGTGACATTCATTATAATACAAAATCCTGAAATAACCACTGAGTCAGGAAGTTTTAAAATTGTTTATCTAAAGATTTAGCAGAGTAAAATACAAAGCCACATGGTACTTAATCGAAATACCCAGGATTAAGCATAGAAATGATTATTGCTAATCATTGACGGTGTTTAAAGAAGAGAAGAAGATAGAGACAGCACCGCAACTAAAGGTTGCATTATATTTACCTAAGTGCAAGAACCCAACCCCTTAGCCAAGGAGTTGAAAAGATAGGACCCAGGAAGGATGAAGAGCAAAAGACTTCCTCCGGGATCAGGACAGGACCGGTGACCTCTCTATAACGATGCCTGCGTCGTTCCCCTCTCTGATACTCGGCTTCTCTCGATTCTCCCGTGCCTTCCTTCTAATGGACTCCGCCGCCCCCTCCTCAGGACCTCTTCTGGACAGGACTTCAATCAGCAACCGATCAGCTTGGCAGTCTGGAGCTAGGAGTGCTCTGGCAGCATGGACGCCTGTTCTTCGTGAACGGCTGCTCTAACTAATTAACTAATGCTATATTCTATTATACCCTTCTACGCCCATGTACCTCCCCTTAATGTTGCTAAAATATGGGACCACTACTTCTGATTGGACAGGGACAGGGGGTGGATTGTCGCACCATATTGACTTGTCCTAAATTGTAAAGCCTATTGTCCTTTACGTTCCCACCCCTTCAAATTAATACATTTGTTTTATTTCCCACCCGTCTCACGACAAATGTTATACACTTTACAGGGGAAAAGTATCATTTTGTCCACCGGAAACATAAAGCACAGCATCTTCGGCCAATGGGTCATGGCCTTGGGAGATGCCCAAGTTGACTTCACTTGGCAGGCACACAGGATACTTGCGCAGAACCATCGTCTCTCGAGTTACAAGTCACCAACCGAGGCCCAAGTTTACAAACTAATAAAAGTGCAAGAAGAAAATATTAAAATCACAAATAAAATGTTTCACTGTATACCCACTATTTCTATTCTATTCCCATTTAAATATATATACTATCCCGCATTAGTAGCGTTAGGAAACGACAATTTAATAATGACATGAGAGCAAGCTAAAGCATGTGAAAACATCAAGCAGCCATTTAATGCACACTGCGCAGAAGCAAAAGTTTCCCACCAAGCAAAGAAAGACGTCACACCATGTGATCAGGTTGCGACATGCGCAGATAGTTTCCCACGCTTTAGCGGCCATTTTAGATTACAGACAAGCGTTATTCGTTAGTAAAACACATATGCAAGCGTCTCTCCCCTTTGTGTAGTGTATGCAAAGGTTAGTATTAACAATACAATTTTAATAAATTAATACTATGAGGAGGATTGCGTACAAGCAAGTTTCATTTATGAAACCTTGCTTCATCACTAGCTCTGCCGGCACCTAGGGAAACCTAGCAAACCTATACATTTTTGAAAACTAGACACCCAGGGGAATCCAGGATGGGGTGACTTATCTGGCTCTCACCAGGTTCTGTTACCCAGAATCCCTTGCAAACCTCAAAATTTGTAAAAAAAAAAACACATTTCCATCACATTTCTGTGGAGCAAAGTTCTGGAATCTGCGTGGATCTGCAAAATTCTACCCACCCCGCATTCCCCAAAGTCTTCCCAAAAACGCAACGTGGACACACCACATTTTCACAGTGAAAACGGACCCTTTTTTTGCAAAGAGCCTAGCTGTAAATTTTGAACCCTAGCTCTGCCGGCACCTAGGGAAACCTAGCAAACCTATACATTTTTGAAAACTAGACACCCAGGGGAATCCAGGATGGGGTGACTTGTCTGGCTCTCACCAGGTTCTGATACTCAGAATCCCTTACAAACCTCAAAATTTGTAAAAAAAAAACACATTTTCCTCACATTTCTGTGGTGGAAAGTTCTGGTATCTGCGTGGATCCACGAAATTACACCCACCCTGCATTCCCCAAAGTCTTCGGAGAAAAATGGTACCTCACTCGCGTGGGTAGGCCTAGTGCCCGCGACAGGAAATGGCCCAAAACGCAACGTGGACACACCACATTTTCACAGTGAAAACTGACCCTTTTTTTGCAAAGTGCCTAGCTGTAGATTTTGAACCCTAGCTCTGCCGGCACCTAGGGAAACCTAGCAAACCCACACATTTCTGAAAACTAGACACCTGGGGGAGTCCAGCAAGGTATGGCTTGCATGGGAACCTCAAAATTTCCCTACCCAGAATCCCCTGCAAACCTCAAATTTAGCTGAAAAACTCACTTTTTTCTCAAATTTCTGTGTGGGAAAATTCTGGAATCTGCGTGGATCCACAAATTTCCTACCACCCAGCGTTCCCCCCGGTCTCCCGATAAAAATGGTACCTCACTTGCGTGGGTAGGTCAAGTACCCGCGACAGGCAAGGACCCAAAACCTATTGAGGCAACATCAAAATTATCTATCACAAAACAACCTGGTTTTGCAAGGGGGTTCCCAGGAGTTTTTGGCCCCGGGCTCGGCGGCCATATAGGGAAACCTACCAAACCCACATATTTCTGAGAACTAGACACCCGGGGGAGTCCAGCGAGGTATGGCTTGTGTAGGTCCCCCAACGTTTTCCTACCCAGAATCCCCTGCTATCCTCAAATTTAGCTGAAAAAATCACTTTTTTCTCAAATTTCTGTGTGGGAAAGTTCTGGAATCTACGTGGATCCACAAATTTCCTCCAAACCTCAAATTTAGCTGAAAAAATCAAAATCAAAATCTACAGCTAGGCACTTTGCAAAAAATGGGTCCGTTTTCACTGTGAAAATGTGGTGTGTCCATGCTGCGTTTTGGGCCATTTCCTGTCGCGGGCACTAGGCCTACCCACACAAGTGAGGTACCATTTTTCTTGGAAGACTTTGGGGAATGCGTGGTGGGTGGAATTTTGTGGATCCATGCAGATCCCAGAACTTTCCATCACAGAAATGTGAGGAAAATGTGTTTTTTTTTAACTAAGTTTGAGGTTTGCAAGGGATTCTGGGTAACAGAACCTAGTGAGAGCCACACAAATACCCCAATCCTGGATTCCCCAATCCTGGATTCCCCTCAGTGTCTAGTTTTCAAAAATATATATAGTTTTGCTATGTTTCCCTAGGTGCCAGCTGCGCTAGAACCCAAAATCCAGAGGTAGGCACATTCCGAAAAAAACTCAGTGCCTAGTGGGCTTTCTATCACCCTGGGTAGGGGGGAAATAGGGGGCTATTGTCCTGATATGAAAGACTGGGGTCGGGGGCATTGGGATGCCCATTCTGGTCAGCCCCCACCCCTGCGTATAAAAAAGCCAGCATAATCTCTGGCGCATAGTGGACTTTCTGCCCCCGGGAGGCTGGATCAGGGGCTACTGCCCCCATCTGCCTCCTGGGAGGGCAGAAAGACTGTGGCATCTTTTTGGGGTGGGTGGGGGCATTGACATGCCCATTCTTGGCAGCCCCACCCGAACTTTGGGGAAAACAAATCCCTGGTGGCTAGTGGGCTTTCTGCCTCCCCGGGGGGGTGCAGATAAGGTGCTATAGCCCCATCTGCCTCCCAGGGGGGGGGGGGCAGAAAGACTGTAGCATTTTTTTTGGGGGGGTGGGGGCATTGACATGCCCATTCTGGCCAGCCCCCACCCCTACCTACATAAAAAAAAAGAATCCCTGGCACTTAGTAGGCTTCTGCCCCCCCTCGGGGGGAAGATCAGGGACTATTGCCCCCATCTGCCTCCTGGGGGGCAGAAAGTCTTTTGTTTTCTTTGGAGGGTAGGGTGAGGGCATTTGCATGCCCATTCTGGGCAGCCCCCACCCTGGGCCTATACAAAAAATAATCCCTGGCATCTATGGTGCTTTCTGTCCCCCTGGGGGGGGGGGGCAGATTGGGGGCTACTGTCCCCAATTGCCCCCAGGGGGCAGAAAGACTGGAATTTAGGGGGGGAGAGGGGTGGAGGCATTGGCATGCCCATCTTGGGCAACCCCCAACCCTAAATTCATCGGGGGAAAAAACCCTGGTGTCTAGTGGGCTTTCTGCCCCCCGGGGGGCAGAAAGACTGTCATTTTGTGGCATGGGGGTGGGGGCATTGGCATGCCCATATTGGGCAGCCCCCACCCATAATTATAGGGGGCAGATTGGGGGTTACTGCCCCCATCTGCCCCCCAGGGGGGGCAGAAAGACTGTCATTTTGCTGCAGGGGGTGGGGGCATTGACATGCCCATATTGGGCAGCCCCCACCCCTATTACAGAGTAAAAAAAATCCCTGGAATCTAGTGGGCTTTCTGCCCCCCCAAGGGGGGCAGAAAGACTGACTATGGCCCAAAGGGCCTTTGCTACCCCCTCCCTGGTGCCTAGTGGGTGAATCCCTGCTCTGGTATTGCCCTCCTGGGGCAATCCCCAAGCAGGGATCCACTAGGGAGGGGTCCCATTGGAATGGGGAGATTCTCCCCTTTCCAACGATACCTCTCCTGACTTTCTACGTGCTCAGGGGGCTGAGATAGCCCCCTGAGCACGTAAGCAAAAACTGAAATGAGCCTTTTGGCTCATTTCAGTTTTGGTTTCACTGAAATGACGTCAGCGCGACGTGCGCGCTGATCGTCATTTCAGGGAAACCATGCAGGCAGCCTCAGGGAATCCCTCTGGTGCCCGCACCAGAGGGATTCCCTGTGCCATGTGTGAGGACGGCCGGGGGCCGTCCTACGCACATGAGCACTGGTGCGTCGGACGGCCCCTGGCCGTCCGACGCACAGAAGGGGTTAATATAGGCCTAGGTAGCTGCACAACCTTTTACCTACTTTTTTCCCACCTTGCTCTACATAATGGCTCCGGTGCTGACCTTTTGCCTGGTTATGTGCCAAATAAATGTCGTGTGGTTTTCTTTGAAAAGTAGCCTAATTTAATATGCATGAGCATTCTTAGTATCACACAGCAGGATTACCATCTTCTGCATAATAACTCTGTACAAATGTCACCGCTATCCTCATCCTTGAACGATAGGCCCACAATATCATTACACATCTAGGTAGAACCACTGAGGGTACCTTTTGGGTATATAAGCACCACATCTTCGCTGGGCAAACCAGAGGAGAAGCTTTATGCTGACACAAGACACTGGAGTCCCTAGACACAGAAACTCCAGCACACAGTGGTCTGACATCCCTTGCGGGGTGTTCAACCTGAGACCAAGACGGGTTCTTTCATTCTTTCCCATCAGGTAATGGGGTTGGCTCTTTCCCAGGGGGATTCTTGGCTTCACACCTACATACATGCTAGGTACACCTAGGTACACTTACCTAGGATTTGCATCTTTGGAGTATGCTTGATTATTGCTATGTATATATATGCCTGCATATATTCACTGTTTTAGCACCATGGTAGAATTATACCTTTTATTTGCTTGCAATCGTATATATCTGTTTCTGTCTAATGATTGTAGCAGCACACGTATTTTATACAAGAATGAGGCTGGTTCAATAATTGCTTATTGAAAACATCCCCATTGTTTATTCTGTGTATTTTTCTGAGACCAAGTGAGCGCGAGTGACTGAGCGAAACGTAGTACACTGTTTCCACGATTTCTGAAGGATCAAAGGTTGTCATGTTCGATAGTTGCCAGAAACTGTTCGCTCCTTGGTAAAGTTAGGGGGCTTATGGTGGCACTGTGAGCTAGCTGTCCTAAAGGCTAACATATCCCTTAGTTTATGTAGTATAAACGCGCAGATCCTATATAGATTTTTAGGAACTACACGACACTGGAAACACCATGACGACCGCCGTATGCACTATCAGGGATACATTATCAGGAAATATTATCAGGGAATTCAGGGTTACCAGCCCTTTGCTCTATCAACAAGTCACGAGTGGAGCGCAGCTGATTGGGGATACGGGAAAATATTGAAATTATTGAAGGGGCAGTCCTGTTTCAATTTTATTACTCCGGCCATTTTCTACTTCCTATCCGCTCGAATCTGCCTAAATTACAAAATGGCCTAGATCTGAGCCAGCCCCCTAGGTAATAGAAATTCAAAGAGGATAAATACCTATGGAACTGGGAAAATTAAATAGGACTGCCACTGTAAGTTGCTCACAAAGAGGTGGCCATGTTGGAGTGACTGTCTAAACAAAGATGTGGCCAATCTTTTAGATAATCTTACTTATTTCATGAAGTTTGAGTAGTAAAGTTATCTGTTTCTATGGATTCCAAGATCACTAGGGTAGTGAAGGGAAAGGTAGATAGAGAGAGAATACAATAACAACAAATATGGCAGGAGCCAATCTTAAACCTGCAGGAAGTAACTCCTATACTATATTCTACCCTCTACACCTCTTTAGAAATGCAACCAAAACCTTTAAACACAATCTTCTTAGAAAAAAACCGGAAACACTGATTTCAGATCTCTCCTTCCACATAAAAAAAGGCATTATTGTCAATGACCTAATTTTTTTCACTAGAAAAATTGCAAAATGGCACACTACCATGACTAAGTTGTTAAACATCCAAGAAAGAAGAAACATTCCGTATGGTACCAAGATATTGATCGCACCCTCACAAAATCTAAGAGTGGATCTGAATATAACAACCTATAAAAATGGCACTGTACTTATCCAAGCAGCCATTAAGGATCTAGAACAATTTGATGAATATTTTGCCACTTTAAAAGTTCTCATTTATAACAACACCTACTCAAAACGCCATCAATGCGCTATCACGCAAGCTGATACACAATCCAACAGAAAATCTTCTAGGATAGAATTCTTGATTTCTCAAGAGAGTCCTAGCAGCCAAAACCTGCTACAAGAAACACCGAATGTCTGGACAGCAGCCCACAGCACTTAGAAGCCCAATCGTTACCTATCTCCAATTGCCTCCTAACACCAAGCCCCAGTTCAAAGTCTGGATCTGTACTACCTAATCCGGTATCAGCCACACACGGAACACGTGGTAACAATCCCCTAGAAGCTAACCGGGAAAGGGTTAGCCATCCAGCTAAACCGCATATTTCATTGACTACTACACCTTCAACCATACATAACTCTTGTCCTACAGATCCAGCAGCCATTTCCCAGTAAAACCTGAGGTTAAAAGCACAATATCTCTGAAGATACCGGGATCACCCCACTGAATAGGAAAAAAATTACAGATGGAACAAAATGTTGCCCAAATCACACGGATGTCGAATCATCTAGCAAGCCAATCTCCAGACTAGCGTGCACCCCCCAGCAACCGCATCTATCTCCTTATTAATGAATGGAGCTAGAAACAATTAGATCCCAAACGGACAGGATATTTAAGGACATGCAAAACACTATTATCGAAATGAAGAATAATTTACACCTCTCAGAATGTTATCTCTCAAAAATCAATCATATTAAAAAATCAGTACACGCACTCCACAGCAAGCTAAATACTATTCCCTTGTCTCTGAAAAATAGTCAAAACAGACCACGTAAACACCTTAGATATTTGACAGACATTGAAACGCAAACCCTACTGCTATCCTACGAGTTGAGTCCCAGTCTCCCTTCAATGTAGACGAATATAAAATTAGATCAGTCCCAATCAATGCAAATAGAACAACACTGCCAAATAATAGAAAGCTAAACCTCAATAATCTGAAAAGAGTAACTTTAGCCCCTGAAAAACAAGACATAAACCCGGATAATTCATTGGAACCGATCTTTTGCCTACTACTTAACTGCCGTTCAGCAGTGAAACATGCTTCACACATCCCTGACCTCATCTTGAGCGAGAAAGTCGACGTGACTATCCTAATGGAATCGTGGCTAACTGAACCATCTTCCCCATGCATAGATCTACTGGTTCCACCAAACTACAACATACTGAGACTAAACAGGCTAAACAAAATGGGTGGAGGCATTGCTTGTATTCATCGATCTGACATCTCCATCACTAAACTACACTCTGACCTCCTTGACTCATGTGAATACCTCGGACTCTATAAGATCTACAGATAACCAACTTTGCGAACTACACACGTTTTACCATCCCCCAGTTAAAAACAACACATTCATAGACCAACTAATGGAAATCACTACAGCAAATTCTGTCCCTTACTCCAATGATATATTCCTTGGGGACTTCAATCTTCATTGGGACGATCTCAATGACAATCAGGTCAATGTGGTTTAAGATTTCCTAGCAGACCAATCCCAGGTTCAAGCCTGTACTCTACCAACCCATACTAAAGGCTCTACTCTAGACTGGATCATCTCCAAAGAAAAAGCTGTTAAACCAATTTCCATTGTTCCTTGCGATAGATCAGATCACCATATTATTACCTTCCAAATACCCGCCGTAAAAAAGAAATTACCCACACAATCAGTCAAACCCAGACAATGGGTTTGAGACTCAAAAGGCCTAAGCATGGGGAAACAAGCAGCACGTTGCGAGAAAGAACTTAAACCCCCTAATAATATGGCAAACATCAGCGAACTTACGGAACACTACAACTCCACCATGACAAAGATAATTGATTAAATAGCCCTGTTAAAACTGAAATGAAGACCAGATAAAGATAAAAACCCATGGTTTAACGGATCTCTTAATGAAGAAAAGGGAAAACTGAGACTAACCGAATGGAAATAGAGACAGCACTCATCATCCCCCCAACTAAAACTGCTAAGAAAAAAATTTAAAACTAAACTAAAATAAAAAAAAGGACTTCTTCAGAATGGAACTTGATAACGCCAAAAATAGACCGAGTAAACTTTTCAAAATGTTAAAACAACAATCTAACAAAATGGTCAAATCCTCAAAAATAGCATTAAAATCGCAAATAAGCTGTGAGGAATTCTCATTCTTCTTGACAGCAAAAGCTAACTCCTTGGAGAACGAGCTCAGGACTGCCGCTGACAACTCTAATAACCTGAAGTGTGCACTAGCTGATCATACATTTCAACCCGCTAAGTCAATGCCCACAAATAAAGCTCAATGGTCAACCTTCAAGCTATAAGACCACAAAGATATTTCCAAAACATTACTGTCTATAAAACTGAACAACCACTACAATGATGCTCTCCCATCACCCTTGTCTACAATCAACCATATTGTCATCACCATTTGGACTAAGATTATTAATGCTTCTCCATCTAAAAATCCTTAAAAAATGGCCAAGTCATCATCATCATTAAAAAAACGAAAAAAACCAACAGAGAACCCCTCGGACCCAAATAACATTCGACTAGTAACCAACATTCCCATTCTAGCCAAAGTACTGGAAAAATGTGTGTAACAACAACTGAGCTAACACATTACTGAATTCAAGCTATTAGATGACTGCCAATCGGGGTTCAGACCAGGTCATAGTACCGAAACAGCAATTCTTCTTGACCTTTTATCTGCTTTTGACACTGTAAACCATGTCAAAACACTAGAGCGACTTGAAAATAGGATGGGATTATCGGGAACCATCCTAGAATGGTTTAACTCTTTCTTAGAGAACAGATCGCAAAGTTTTTGGGTGAATCAAAAACTGTCTTTACCATAACCTAATCAGATTGGAGTACCACAAGGCTCAACACTATCCCCATCACTATTTAATCTTTATGTTGAACCACTATCTGAAATATTACAATACCCGAACATCTCCATCCACATGCATGCACATGACACACAGATGTATATTAAGATTGCGTCGCTGGAGGAGATCAAGACAATGAACCAGGCATTAAAGATGACCATTCAATGGTTAACAAGCAATCATCTTAAACTAAACTTGCAAAAAACAGAGTTCCTTTTGATTTCTCCTCCCTAAGAGGAATGGACCAAGATGATTACTGTGCTAAATTGTACTCTGGTCCTAGTGGACTTAACCAAGTCTCTAGGAATGACACTGGATAAGAACCTAAACATGCGAACCCACATCAACACATTGACAAAAAATGTCCACTTCCACCTAAGCTATCGTAGAAAACTGAAACCATTCATCGAAACATCAGACCTTAAAACGGCAGTCCAGGCATTAGTCATCTTGAGGATTGAATACAGATGTACAACTTTATCAGGACTTCCCAAGATTTCAACAGCTCCACTAAAAGCGTGTCTCAATGAGGCCACAAGACTTATAACAAACTCTAGAAATTTTGACAACATCACTACACATCTGAAGGCTCTGAATTGGCTGCCATACGAAACAAGAATCCAACCAAAGATGGCATGTATCACACACAAAGCGATACACTACAAACACCAATGTACCTAGCCCAGAAAACTACGATACCTGGAGGAAGCAGTTTTTCTCAGAGCACCATAGATCTTTTACTGAAACCACCCATTCTTCCATAAGAAGAGACAGTACGATAGAGCGTTCTCTGGAGCTGCACCAAGAATATGGAATTTGCTTCCCCCAAAACATTAGAAGAATCCCGACCAGATCAGTATTCAAGAAAGAAGCTAAGATCTTCCTCCCATTCCTCCTACAAACAACAGCAGACCGAACACATCTATGGGCTAATTAGAGACTAACCAACAATCTTTTGATTTTCTATAATGTGCTCTCTCCAGAAGATTACATAAATGCAGCATAACAGACCCTACCAACTTTTTTATTTTTTTATTTAGAAGCTTATAAAGCCCACGACTCAGCCCTGAGGGGGTATCTCTGCGCTGTGGACAGGCAGAGCTAGGGCTACAGACCGTTAAGCCTCAAAGAGTACAGTTTTCAGGAGTTTCTTGAAGAGCAAATGGTCCTCACAGTTGTGCAAAGTAAGGGGTAAGGAGTTCCACAGCCAAAGAGCCCTATAAGAGAAGGCTTTGCCACCAGACCGCGATTTCTTCACACGGGGAATAGTGAGCAAGTTTTTCATACCTGAGCGTAATACTCTGCTGGGCTGCTAAGGAGTACGTTTCTGAGTTAAATAGCTAGGTCCTTTGCCTTTTAAGGGCTGGTAGACAATACAGCATACTTTAAATATAATCCTCCGGCAGATGGGCAGCCAGTGGAGTTGCTGTAAGAGGGGGAGAGAGGCTGTTCTGGGAGGCATTTTAATAACCAAACGCGCCGCAGTGTTTTGAACAACCTGTAGTCTATTTAACAAAGAATTGTTGGTAGCGTCCAAAAGCGCATTGCAGTAGTACAGACGATTAATAACCAGTGCCTGGACTAAGGTTTTGCGTACTGCCAGCTGAAGGAGGAAGAAGACTCTGTGTAGCAAGCGTAGCATATAGAAGCAAGTCCCGAAGGTCACCCCCACTTGGTCTTGCATAGACAGTGTCTGATCTAAGTAAACACCCAAGCTTTTTACCATCGTCTTGGGGACGGGGGCAGTCCCCAAGTCCGCTGGCCACCAATCAGTAGACCAAAATCTGTTGGCATTACCAAACAACATCATCTTCGTCTTATCAGCATTTAGCTGGAGGTAGTTGTCCGTCATCCACGTGGAGATAGCTTTCATGCCCTCTTAAAAACAGGATATTGTGGTTGGAGAATTGTTATTGAAGGATAACAGCAGTTGGGTATCATCTGCATAGGAAATGGGGATGAATCCAAAATCCCTGACAATCTTAGCAAGGGGAGCCACGTATATATTAAACAACGTTGGGCTTAAGCAGGAGCCTTGGGATAATCCCTTAGCAATGTCCATCACACAGGACCGGAAGAAGCCTACATTGATGACCTGCATACAGTCCATCAAAAAGCTCAAAAACCATTGGAGAGCAATGCCACAAATTCCAATCTCTTCCATTCTTCGCAATAAGATGTGGTGAGACACAGTGTCGAACGCTGCAGATAAATCCAACAGCACTAATAACACAGCTTGATTGTTGCCCAGAGAGCATCTGATGTAGTCAGATACTGCAATCAGGACTGACTCTGTCCTATGCATAGGTCTAAAACCTGTGGCTTATAGAAGAGAAACTATCTGATCACTCATCCTCAATCATATTCCTAGATATAGCTCCGTAATCTACAACCAGACTGTTTGCTACGTAAAGTCCACTGTACTAAACACCATATGATGTACTCTTTTAGGACATATATTATTTTAAATGTCATATGTTGTAATCTTAAGGACACGTATTATTTAAAGTAAGATGGTTTCCATATCATGTCATATGATATAATCTTTAAGACATGTATTATTTTTAAAGTACAAATGTTTCCACTTAAAAGTTCATATGTATGCTTTGTAGTTTGTTTGAAGGGCTCGTCTAACTAATTGTCAGAATTATAATGCTATAGAATTGTGAAGCACTCTGATACCCTATTTGGTCATGTTTGCGCTACATAAAACACTGAATAAATAAATAAATAAATTGTAGCAAAAAATGGTACCCTAAGCAATCTTGTAGTTAGTAACCTACAGGCTACCCACTACAAGGGAGTGAAAAAGAGGAAACATGTGGTATACATCCTCCCATGAGAACTATCTATACCTCACAGAGTATCCTACAAATTGAACCAGAACAATGTTTAGTAGAGAGGTTGACCCTACAGGATGGATGCAATTGCTGTTTTGTTTGTTAGACGCTCACCCACTCTAGTAGTGGCATACTTCATCATCGGGTCTCATCCTGGTTACTTAAATCTGGATGGGCTCAACCATATTCCAGGGAGCACTTTGGATAATTTCCTACCGGGGTCCTTTGAATAAAAATACCTCACAACACCTAGGTATCCCTCTATTAATAGTGTTCCTGGTATGATTTAAAAAAGTGTAAAAGGGGGTGGAGATGGGGTACTTTGGAGATAATGGTCCTACACCCTACATGTAGTGAACGTTTCAGTCCTTGACAAAATGGCCTATAGTGTCACAGGCTTTCATCTTGAATTTTGTAGAATAATGCCCCAGAATCAATGTTTTGTGTCAATCAATCAATTCAACCTAGCTGTAGCCAGTTAGGTCAGGCACTACACATACAACATGCAACATTCACAAGGGCAAAATCTTCCTTTTCCAATGACTTTGCTGTCTTGAATCCTGCAAGCAGGAAAAAATGCAGTAGTTTGGTATCAAGCTATCCAAGCACGTCTGTAGTGCTCTGTTGCTTCTCACCCCATTCAGTGATCACGCAGTATCTTACAGAAATTAGCCTGCTACTTTAAAAGAAATGTATAAGACAAACAACACAAGACAAACTATGGTCTTGTATTTGTAATGATTTAACCAGTAATGTTTCAATATGTGAGGTTATGCCACTACTAGAGTGGGTGAGGGTCTTAAAAACAAAAGAGCAATTACACTCATCCTATAATATCAAACTCTCAATCTACTAAATGTTGTTCTTGTTCAATTTTTAGGATACTATGTGGTGTATAGACACCAACAGAACGCCCACAGCCCCCACCCTTAATAGTTGAAAGTAGTGCGTGGCGGGGTGTGTGGCCAGGCACTGTGCCCAATTCCCAGCCAAATGTACGGCTGGGTGCTGGGCTTGGCTTGGGACTGCACCCAACCCTAAGCCGCTATGCAAGGCTAACTATGTTGTGTAACAATATAAAGGGTGTCATTTTAAGTAAGGCAGACCTACTAGCTTTTTTTAAAGGCTCAGGATACCAAAGTAGAAAATACACCAGGCTGATTGGCTTTATCAAAGGAACAGCAAATCAGCATATGGAAAAAAGACTTATTGGCTTTGTCTAAGAGTCACCAATAACTATGAAATGTATATTTCATAAATTCAAAATTCACATGTTGCAATGTTCAATAATATAGATTGTCGCAAAATATTTTCTATAAAGCATCCTTAAAAAAAAGGTCTTTTTTTACCATTTTCAGGCCACAAAGTGCAGCCATAGAACCTACCACAAGGGGTCCCTGCACTCCAACTGAAGAGGGCTCAGCTCCGGCTTGGTGTACTTAAATAAATTGTAAGCTCTCCTAGGCTGCTGCATCCCCTGTCGCGGCCCACACCATTAAAAAACGTGCTCGGTGATGCCCCTACCCACTCGCATGGCAGTGAATAATAAATTAGTGGCCCCTGTGGTTCCACCCGGGACACCCAAACTTTATATTAAGTTTGGGACTGCAGGGGGAACCGCTGTGGATCCTGACAGCTCCCCAGCCAGCACTTATAGTGGGTGCCAGTGCAAGCCAGCAATTATGTTGAAGTGGGTTTCTCAGTGCCCAACCAGGGCACACACAACATGTCCAGTTTTTGGGGCTATAGGGAGAGCCCTAACACCCCTGCTGGCTCTTCAACCAGTACTGACAGTATGTGGTGGTAGGACCTAGCATTTGGCCATTGTTTTCCAGTTTGTGCCCTGGTGTGCCCTGGTGACCACCTTGGGCCCCCATAACATTGAAAACGTTGGGAGTGGCGGGGGGAACCCCATGGCCTCAGTGTCCCCTGCCAGCTCTCCAGCCAGCACCCATTGTGGGTGCCGGCGGGAGCTAGCTGCATCGCTCTGATTCTGGTAGGGTGGGAGCAGCTTATTACTCTGCTCTCACCTGGTGGGAAACAAGTTGTGTTCCCTTCCCAGGAGAGTGTGGACAGGGAATTAAATTTGTATTCCCTGCCCGGGCAAGGAACAGTAGTGTCTCTTGGAATGCCAGTCTACAGCTCGTGAAGGGGGGCCGACAACCCTCTCCCCATAAAAAATAGTCCGGGGAATGCAGTCCCTAGAGCCGTACAAATGCTCAGGGAGATGGTCTCTATGCTCCCTTCCCCATATTAAAAGAATCAGCCCCAGGCCACTTCCACAACTTCCACTGGCATAGTCATTTTTTTCACTTTGTAGTCCATCTGGTTGCAAGACTCTAGCTGGTTCACATGGAAAACCCTTCTGGGTTCCCTTGTGGTGCCTGTGCCCACAAAGTAGTTCACGTCAGATGCCTTCTGAAGTACCTTATATGTCCCACAACACTCGTCCTCTAAAGTACTGCAACAAATGGACTTCAGCATCAACACCTCCTGACCCTCTTGGTGCCTAGTCAGCTTTGCTCATGGCTAGCCTAATGTTTTTCCTTTGCTTGACCCAGATATTGCACCACAGATGGTTTGAAGCTAATCACATAGTCCACCAAATCTCAGACGTGCCTTCCCACCCCAACAGGAAGATGGGACCACACACTGGGTGACTAAACAGAAGGTTGAAAGGGAACTGAAACCTACTTCCTTCTGTGGAATCTCCCTGCAAGAGAATAAGAGGCATGACAAGAAAAGATCTCAATTCCTTCTGGGGTCCAATGGTAGAGTTCTCATCATGCTTTTTCGGGTACTGTTTAATCCCTCAACGAACCCATTCCTTTGTGGATGTACGTAGTGGAGAAGTGTTATGTCATAACAGCTTGCTTTCATAGCTCTCACATGCAAAAAGAAATAAAATTAGTCATCTGGCTAATAATCACAGACTTTGGAAATCCAACCCGAGAAATGACCCCTAAGACAGCCCTAGCTACCATCTTTGCAGTTTTCCTCCTCAGAGGCGCCACATTTATTCACCAGAACTTAGATGCACTTATTGCCTGAAGGGGTCAAATGGACCAATAATGTCTGTCCCTACCTCCTCATTCAAAAATCCTACAACTGGCAGAGGCACTTATGGTGCCTTGTTCTTACCTCCTGACTTTCCAGTAAATTGATAAGTGGAACAAGTTCAACAGGACCTCTCTGTTTTCTTGCATATCCCTGGCTAGAAGAATAAAGAGTCCAAACCATCTAGGGTCTTGCTAATGTCCAAATGTCCTCATCCAGTAATAACATAATAACAAGAAGTTCCTGTGTACCAGTCTCCTCCTGAAACTCAAATGTAGCTTGTACTTTGATCAGCACAGCTGATATTGTCCAAGCTATGTAGGATTCAGATCCTGGTACTACACCAGGGCAATCAAATCATTGCCCAAGAGACATTGAGCACCTATCTTCTCCTTCACCCCTACATCCACCAGGGCCAACATACCATTGACTTCAGCTCAAGCAATCGGGTAATCCATGTTATCACTACTGGGTACTAAACCTATGCCATTGGCACCATGTAGAATCTAGTCTGGTTTGAGTTACCTCCTTCCTATGCAATGCTGTATCTCTCGGGACAGGAGCCTTCCTCCCCTTGATAATAGCTTTTATCACAAACAACATAGTGTTTGAGTGAATGTGCTTCAAGGCATCTGGGTCCCTCTTCCAAAAGTCTATAGCCACACCATTGAATTCACCATAGCTCTCTTGGGTCACTTCACCCACAGTCAAAACTCTCACTATCATCGGTTAAATTGGTACATAGTCTTTCACTTGACAGTCTCTCATGTAATGCCTCTTTGTGTGAGACATAGTACAAATAATAACCCTTGGTTTGGTAGAACATTCCCATCCCCCTGGGTTGTTCATGACTTGGAATCCAATTCCTTCACTGCTTGATCCTCCCTTGGAATTGTGGGATTTGTCCCGACCCTTACATCTGGTTTGAAAGCATAATGTTCAAGTCCTTCTCCCTCTTTGGCTTAGAGCCATGCTTCTCTAGCCCTATGTTAATCCTTTTAGCTAATCAATTGTCAGCCAACAGTGTATGTTTCTCTGGATTCTTGTGTTTCATATCTGATGTATGGTACAACATACAGCTGAGAGACCAGAAGAAGAAAATTGCAAAGGAGGCAAGAGCTAAGGCCACAGCAGCCAGAATGGGATTAGCAATAGACAATAGTAATATTATAAAAATAGAAAGGAATACAAGGAAATGTGTAGGGACGCAAAAAGGGTGCATACTGAAAACCTTTGGGAGAAATTGCTGTGGGCAAGCAAATTGCCGAACAGCAGCGAATTCTGGGGGCTAATAAACAATCTAACAAAAGGAATAGGAATGCACCAAAATGCGGGAATAAGTGAGTCAGCTTGGATACAACATATTGACAAATTGTATAATAACACACAAACTGGTACTCATACGTGGGCAGAAACAGGTCTATATAAATTGGAGGACGCAAATCCAAATTCAACTGCAATAGGCCGTTCCATATTGGAAAAAGTGCAATTGGAAGGGACCAAATGATACCCATTATTCAAGATCTAACAACCCTTACAACAACAAAACACTTAAAAGTAGTGATAAAAAATTGAAAACTGCGGGCGCCGCAGAGACTAAGCGGCCTCCCAAATGCTCTTTTTAAGCAAGATCCTGACGTTTGGGCTAACTACCTCACGCCACTTTTTAACCACCTATATTGCGAGAATAAGACGCCATATTCCTGGAGAGGGAACCTATTTCATCCAATCTATAAAAATGGCAGTCGAACCGAACCTGGAAACTACAGGCTCATTGCCCTGATCGATGTTGAGGCAAAGCTTTTCGCATCATGTATTTTACAACATTTACAGGAGTGGACGGAGGAAAAAAGAATAATTCCGAAATACCAAACAGGCTTCAGGCAGGGCATGGGCACCATCACGACCCTGGCAGCACTGATGATCCTAATTGAAAAAGCTACAAGTAAAAAAGCAGGACTATTTGCATGTTATATTGACCTAAAATCAGCCTTTGATAGAGTGCCGCAAGATCGTCTTTGGCTGAAATTGAAAGCATGGGGATTACCTCAAAAACTAATCGATATTATAATATCCTTATACAGTGAAACTTGGGACAGGGTGAAGCTTGGAGACGGCAGCAGAATATCCTCCAAGATAAACATAACCAACGGACTAAAACAAGGCTGCGTCCTTTCACCATGCCTATTCAACCTATATCTAGCCGACCTAAACAACTACCTGTTAAAAGTAAATGGTCATCCTCCTAAACTGGCAAACGAGCCAATTCAGTTCCTGCAATATGCGGACGATATTGTGTTCGTGAGCCAAACCTCAATCGGGTTGCAAAGAGTCATCAACAACCTGACCGATTATTTTGATCACTTAGGCTTGGAATTAAATAAGAAAAAAACTAAGGTGGTGCGACTAGCAGGCCCCAGGCCAGGAAAATATAAATGGTACGCAAAGGGCGCACAAATTGAGGAAATCAGCTCATATAAATACCTGGGCATTAAACTGGGCCGAAGTATGTCCTTTACGGATCAAAAAACAGATATAAAAGCAAAAGCCCAATCATTAATTTTTGCCTACAAACAGCTGTATAAGAAACTGCGATGCCCTTCCCACCGTCACCTTTTGAAAATAATGGCAGCACAACTACTCCCAACTCTGGTCTATGGCCTTGAAATATGGCATGGTCAAGAAATCGATATTTTAAATGAGCTGCAGACAAAAGTATACAAAGCAGTTTTTAACCTTCCTAAAGGAGCATCTCCAGCACAGATACGCTTGGAATTTGGTCTTCAGAACAAGGAATATCAAAGAAAAGCAACTTTTGCAAAATTGTGCTGGAAATTCCGAGCATCAGAATCTGGATCTCTAAACAACCTATGCTGGACCGAAATAAGGTCTCAGTTTGATCAGAAAACATCAAACACATGGGGCAATTACTTGGGTACAGCCCTGGAAGTTTTAGACATCGACGAAGCTTGGAATAGCAAGATGGAAAGAACAGCATTTAATAGAGTGTGCAATGCCACGGCCAAGAAATTATCCTTTATGGAAGACAAAAGAAGATTAAGCAAACGCCGACACGCTTGGGCTGTAATAAACTCATATACAAAGCTAAAACTGCAAGCCTATTTAGCGGCCCACTTTCGACTAACATTAAAAAAGAGGTTTATGCTGTACCGATTAGGAGATCATAACTCGAAGGATTTGGTCCCCACCTGGAAAAGTAAACATCAAGTTGAAAATTTGTCGTTTATGTGGCTACCGCACAGAATCCATATGCCACTTGATGTGTGTTTGCGCCACTGTAAAAGACAAAAGAAGGAAGTTCCTAAAAGTAACTCTAAATGAATTAAACATCCGCACCTGCAGGCAGGCTGTAACAAGCTGGATGGGTGGCTCATCAAACATCTTAATTTGCCGAGGCGTAAAGTTCATGACACTGGTGGACAACCTCCTACTGAAAGCGGAAAAGGAATAAATAATTGGGGTTGGAATAGGACTGGAAATTTTATAAAAATTGTAAACATTTTAAACAATGTTTTTTATCGGAAACACTATGCTTTTAAAATTTGATTGTCATAAATTATTTATTGCGTGCTTTATGGTTGTGATAAACCAAATAAAGTTTTTTTTGACTGACAATATCTGATGGGTATTGCCTAAGTGGGGAAGAGCACTTCTCTATGAGTATCTCAGTCACCATTAATTGGTTAAGGGAATAAAATTCATTGTCATCCATCCCTCTCATCCACTCATCTCAATCACACAACACACTATGAATTGTGGTCTCAGATGAATCACCATTTGTTCCCTTGTTGTCTTTAAGCTTGTGAAGGCACTGAGTTGGGTTCAACCTAAACCATCTGATTAGAGCTTCCTTCACCCATTCATGATTCATTTTCTCATCCACAGGCATTCTTGCAATGACTGCTGTACTTTCTATGGGTAAGCAACCCATTATGGTAGCTGCTTTTGACACAGCATTCAAAGCCTCGGTCTATGAGTAATCTCACAAAAATCTTAAACCTTTTTTGTCCCTTCACATACATGTGCACAAGCTGTTTTAGAACCTTGACAGGTAGGCCTGAAGAGTTGAAAATGGAATTGTGTTTCCCAGATGTAGCTGCCTCCACTGCCAATCTGAGCTTCTCTTTCTCTAAAGCTATCCTCTCTCTCTTCAATTCAGCCTGCTTTTCCCTTACCTGCCCCATGTTGCTCTCATCATGGTCCCATTCTTCTCATCCCTCCCTCCTCATCTTCTCTTGCTTCTGGTGAGCTAATCTCAGCCTCTCCCCCTCAAACTTCGAACCTTCTTCACTTCCTCAGCCTTAGCTTTAGGAAGAGCTGAATGCAACTAAACCTAAACCACACGAAGAATGACTCCTGGAGTCTGTAACAATTGTGCCCTAGAAAATTGATGGTGATTGCCTTTGGGACATATTGGAAAGCACATTCAGGTACACACATGGGGTGGGCTTTGGGTAAACCTGTGCTAAAGAGCTAGGAGAACCTGACACCAGTTCACTCGATGGGTTCATATCAAGGTACTCTCTCACAGTCCTTCAGAGTTTCCTCTGTCACCTCCAGTTTCTCTAACTAGTCTCTAATGTAACTCACAAGGACCTTCCATTCCCTCCTCATAGATGCCCTCCATTCTCTTTCTAAATAAATACCCCTCAACTAATCTAAGGACAGAGCAGCAAGGTCTACCTAACCAACTTCGTATCTGCCATTTTACTGTGTAGGTTTTAAGGTACCCAAGGTAAACTTATTGCTCTTTTGTTGAACGTGTGAACTCGTTTTTTAACAATCTGACAATGCTTGCTGCCAATTATTAAAAAAACAACAATTGATGGACAGAATGTAGAACAATGTCATACATTCACCCCAGTACAGAGATCTGGGCCTAAATCCATCGTTTTTTTGCTCACCATGCCATTCCAGTTTAAACCCAGCCATATGCAAATCAGTCTTGACCCTGTGCCTAATGGGAACAGCCCGATACCAAAGGGGATGATGGACGGAGCACTGGAGCAAATCAAACACTCACCCGCAGTCAACTGATCTGGGTTTAATCCATCATCATTCTTTAGCTCACTCCACCACCCCAGTTCAGACATGGCCATATGCAAATCAGTCTGACCCTGTGCCTCATGGGAACAGTCCAGCCCGAACTGCCAAGCCATGTCTTCCCTGGACCGGGAAACAAGCATCCTGGGACCGGTTTCTGGCTAATCAGCCGTCATCAGCCAGGCTAGCTTGAATCCAGTGGCAAAGTGAGCAAGGGACCCACGTCTGGGCATACCCTGCCAACTTAGGGCGAACAAAGCGATAACCAAGGGGATGATGGACGGAGCGCTGGAGCAAATCAAACACTCACCCCCAGTCAACTGATCTGGGTTTAATCCATCATCATTCTTTAGCTCACTCCACCACCCCAGTTCAGACATGGCCATATGCAAATCAGTCTGACCCTGTGCCTCATGGGAACAGTCCAGCCCAAACTGCCAAGCCATGTCTTCCCTGGACCGGAAACAAGCATCCTGGGACCGGTTTCTGGCTAATCAGCCGTCATCAGCCAGGCTAGCTTGAATCCAGTGGCAAAGTGAGCAAGGGACCCACGTCTGGGCATACCCTGCCAACTTAGGGCGAGCAAAGCGATACCAAAGGGGATGATGGACGGAGCGCTGGAGCAAATCAAACACTCACCCCCAGTCAACTGATTGGGTTTAATCCATCATCATTCTTTAGCTCACTCCACCACCCCAGTTCAGACATGGCCATATGCAAATCAGTCTGACCCTGTGCCTCATGGGAACAGTCCAGCCCGAACTGCCAAGCCATGTCTTCCCTGGACTGGAAACAAGCATCCTGGGACCGGTTTCTGGCTAATCAGCCGTCATCAGCCAGGCTAGCTTGAATCCAGTGGCAAAGTGAGCAAGGGACCCACGTCTGGGCATACCCTGCCAACTTAGAGCGAACAAAGCGATACCAAAGGGGATGATGGACGGAGCGCTGGAGCAAATCAAACACTCACCCCCAGTCAACTGATCTGGGTTTAATCCATCATCATTCTTTAGCTCACTCCACCACCCCAGTTCAGACATGGCCATATGCAAATCAGTCTGATGCTGTGCCTCATGGGAACAGTCCAGCCCGAACTGCCAAGCCATGTCTTCCCTGGACCGGAAACAAGCATCCTGGGACCGGTTTCTGGCTAATCAGCCGTCATCAGCCAGGCTAGCTTGAATCCAGTGGCAAAGTGAGCAAGGGACCCACGTCTGGGCATACCCTGCCAACTTAGGGCGAACAAAGCGATACCAAAGGGGAAGATGGACGGAGCGCTGGAGCAAATCAAACACTCACCCCCAGTCAACTGATCTGGGTTTAATCCATCATCATTCTTTAGCTCACTCCACCACCCCAGTTCAGACATGGCCATATGCAAATCAGTCTGACCCTGTGCCTCATGGGAACAGTCCAGCCCGAACTGCCAAGCCATGTCTTCCCTGGACCGGAAACAAGCATCCTGGGACCGGTTTCTGGCTAATCAGCCGTCATCAGCCAGGCTAGCTTGAATCCAGTGGCAAAGTGAGCAAGAGACCCAAGTCTGGGCATACCCTGCCAACTTAGGGCGAACAAAGCGATACCAAAGGGGATGATGGACGGAGCGCTGGAGCAAATCAAACACTCACCCCCAGTCAACTGATCTGGGTTTAATCCATCATCATTCTTTAGCTCACTCCACCACCCCTGTTCAGACATGGCCATATGCAAATCAGTCTGACCCTGTACCTCATGGGAACAGTCCAGCCCGAACTGCCAAGCCATGTCTTCCCTGGACCGGAAACAAGCATCCTGGGACCGGTTTCTGGCTAATCAGCCGTCATCAGCCAGGCTAGCTTGAATCCAGTGGCAAAGTGAGCAAGGGACCCACGTCTGGGCATAGCCTGCCAACTTAGGGCGAACAAAGCGATACCAAAGGGGATGATGGACGGAGCGCTGGAGCAAATCAAACACTCACCCCCAAGCAACTGATCTGGGTTTAATCCATCATCATTCTTTAGCTCACTCCACCACCCCAGTTCAGACATGGCCATATGCAAATCAGTCTGACCCTGTGCCTCATGGGAACAGTCCAGCCCGAACTGCCAAGCCATGTCTTCCCTGGACCGGAAACAAGCATCCTGGGACCGGTTTCTGGCTAATCAGCCGTCATCAGCCAGGCTAGCTTGAATCCAGTGGCAAAGTGAGCAAGGGACCCACGTCTGGGCATACCCTGCCAACTTAGGGCGAACAAAGCGATACCAAAGGGGATGATGGACGGAGCGCTGGAGCAAATCAAACACTCACCCCCAGTCAACTGATCTGGGTTTAATCCATCATCATTCTTTAGCTCACTCCAACACCCCAGTTCAGACATGGCCATATGCAAATCAGTCTGACCCTGTGCCTCATGGGAACAGTCCAGTCCGAACTGCCAAGCCATGTCTTCCCTGGACCGGAAACAAGCATCCTGGGACCGGTTTCTGGCTAATCAGCCGTCATCAGCCAGGCTAGCTTGAATCCAGTGGCAAAGTGAGCAAGGCACCCATGTCTGGGCATACCCTGCCAACTTAGGGCGAACAAAGCGATACCAAAGGGGATGATGGACGGAGCGCTGGAGCAAATCAAACACTCACCCCCAGTCAACTGATCTGGGTTTAATCCATCATCATTCTTTAGCTCACTCACCACCCCAGTTCAGACATGGCCATATGCAAATCAGTCTGACCCTGTGCCTCATGGGAACAGTCCAGCCCGAACTGCCAAGCCATGTCTTCCCTGGACCGGAAACAAGCATCCTGGGACCGGTTTCTGGCTAATCAGCCGTCATCAGCCAGGCTAGCTTGAATCCAGTGGCAAAGTGAGCAAGGGACCCGCGTCTGGGCATACCCTGCCAACTTAGGGTGAACAAGCGATACCAAAGGGGATGATGGACGGAGCGCTGGAGCAAATCAAACACTCACCCCCAGTCAACTGATCTGGGTTTAATCCATCATCATTCTTTAGCTCACTCCACCACCCCAGTTCAGACATGGCCATATGCAAATCAGTCTGACCCTGTGCCTCATGGGAACAGTCCAGCCCGATCTGCCAAGCCATGTCTTCCCTGGACCGGAAAAAGCATCCTGGGACCGGTTTCTGGCTAATCAGCCGTCATCAGCCAGGCTAGCTTGAATCCAGTGGCAAAGTGAGCAAGGGACCCACGTCTGGGCATACCCTGCCAACTTAGGGCGAACAAAGCGATACCAAAGGGGATGATGGACGGAGCGCTGGAGCAAATCAAACACTCACCCCCAGTCAACTGATCTGGGTTTAATCCATCATCATTCTTTAGCTCACTCCACCACCCCAGTTCAGACATGGCCATATGCAAATCAGTCTGACCCTGTGCCTCATGGGAACAGTCCAGCCCGAACTGCCAAGCCATGTCTTCCCTGGACCGGAAACAAGCATCCTGGGACCGGTTTCTGGCTAATCAGCCGTCATCAGCCAGGCTTGCTTGAATCCAATGGCAAAGTGAGCAAGGGACCCACGTCTGGGCATACCCTGCCAACTTAGGGCGAACAAAGCAATACCAAAGGGGATGATGGACGGAGCGCTGGAGCAAATCAAACACTCACCCCCAGTCAACTGATCTGGGTTTAATCCATCATCATTCTTTAGCTCACTCCACCACCCCAGTTCAGACATGGCCATATGCAAATCAGTCTGACCCTGTGCCTGTGCCTAATGAGAACAGTCCAGCCCGAACTGCCAGGCCAGGTCCTCCCTGGACTGGAAACAAGCATCCGAGGACGGGTTTCGGGGTTTCACCCCTCATCAGCCAGGATAGCTTGACTCCAGTGGCATGGAGAGCACGGGACCCACGTCTGGGCATACCCATCCCACTCGGGGTGACAAATGCAAAAACAACAATTGATGGACAGAATGCACGACAATTTCATACATTCACCCCAGTACAGAGATCTGGGCCTAAATCCATCGTTTTTTTGCTCACCATGCCATACCAGTTTGAACCCAGCCATATGCAAATCAGCCTTGACCTTTTTCCCAATGGGAACAGTCCACCCGAACTGCCAGGCAAGGTCCTCCCTGGACTGGAAACAAGCATCCAAGGACCGGTTTCGGGGTCTCACCCCATATCAGCCAGGATAGCTTGGCTCCAGTGGCATGGAGAGCACGGGACCCAGGTCTGGGCATACCCGTCCCACTTGGGGTGACAAATGCACAACAACAATTGATGGACAGAATGCAGAACAATGTCATACATTCACCCCAGTACAGAGATCTGGGCCTAGATCCTTCGTTTTTTTGCCTTTATTAGACACAGTTCGGGGGCCCAGGGGCCTAAGGCGTGGTCTGAAGCCATTTGCCTGTGATGTACTGCAGTCCATCCTACTATGGCTCTGCCTAACTGGGCCAAACACAATGCCTTCAGCACTTGACTGTCAATGGTAGTGATCACAATGAGTCATATCTTTCTCAGGAGGTATTGTGGGTGTGTGCAAGCTCTGAACTCAATAATCATCAAGAAGTGTAAAAAGTGATTGCCCAATGAAGAGCTTTACTTTAATAAAAGAAACATGCTTTAATCTACTCACTTAAAATGCAATATTCCATAGAACAGGTACAAAAAGAACACTGGCACTTGGGCTGCTGTGCCTTGCTTTCTGCCCCACCTCGCTTCTTCCTTCAGGTGTTCCTCCACTTTGGTAATTCTAGACAGATCTCTTAGGCATGTAACATGTAACATGGCTCAGGTTCAGATTACCTTATAGTTCAATACATAGCTCTTGGTTAATCCAAAAGTCCCCTTTCAGCACAGTCTTACCACAGTGAAGCCATTAAAGTCCTTTCCTGGCAGGAGGCAGGGACATACATCACATGTCTCCTTTTACTCTATCATCTGGAGGAAGACATGCCAGCTGGAGGTATGGTTCACATTCCGAAGGATGACTGCAGCAGAACAATCACGGGAACTACCGTCCATTATCCTGGCAGACGGGCACTGACCTGGATGAGGGGATGTCACCAGCTGTCAGTGGAATTGCTTCTTGATCTCAGGTGAGAGGCAGTAGATGGTTTCCAATGGTCAGAGGGTCACAGCAGCATGAAGGCAGATACTGTTGGGAAGATTCACCTTGGACACAGTTCTAGGTTGTAGCAGTATGGTCCACCTCTGGCACAGTTTTTGAGTGGTAGCACAGTCCACCTCAGGCACAATTCTTGGTTGTGATGCACAGTTCTTGTCAACAGTGGTGACAGCGCTGTCCACAATTCCCATCCAGAACTACTAGCATGGAGATAATGCACCCACGCTCCTCAAAGTACACTGACCGCTCTTAAAGGTTTGCCTTATTCTGGCAGACCCACATACCACTAGGAGCCAATATTCTTTAGTGCTCCTTTGACTCTCACACCTTCTGCAGAGTTGGCAGGCTCATTACCTCTCAGCAAGCAAGTTTGCCTCTAGGTTCTTCAGATCAGCTTTTTTCAACAAGGCAAGACACCAGGTGGTGTCCCATCATCTCTGTGAAGTTGGCGCCAGTGCTTGATGCCCAGCAGTCCCCTGAGAATTCTCTGGAGCACTCTCTTCCTTGGGCAAAGGGATTTTGGAACTGGAACAAAAAGTGGCACTGTGGTAGCCCCGGACGGAGCTACTGGCGCCAAGGAACTGCATTTTAGAGTTATTCTTGCAAATTGCATATTTTGAATTACTGTATGTTGGCGTGTTGGTGTTTTGGTCTTGTTTGCACATATAACTATTGGTTATTTTTCTAAAACTAGTGTGGTGTCCTTTTGTAGTGTTTTCACTGTATTACTGTTGGTTATGTGCAGATGCTTTACACACTACCTCTGAGATAAGACTGACTGCTCGTGCCAAGCTACCAAGAGGGTGAGAAGGGGTTATTTCAGTAGTGTATCCCCCTTATTCTGACTAGAATGAAGGGTCCCTATTTGGACAAAGTTGCAAACCATTGCCAAATAGAGACCCACATTTCTAACACCAACTTTCAGACTGGTCTCGAATGGGAGCTACCTTATGTTGAACGTTGGTGTGGAATGAAGCCAGGAGTTGCCTAAGTGGTGACAGTATCTTCCAGTGTAACATGTTGCGCAGAAGTCCTGTTTCCTCCTACCCGTGTAGTTAGGGATGACAGGCTGTGGAGGTTCAATTTATCTTACCAACGTGTGCTTTGATGCCCTGAGCAAATTAAAAGCCTTTTTGTTTCAGAAAGATGTGGCCTTAACTTCGACCAAGAAGACATTTGATCTTCAGGTGGCACATTCCTCTTCAAAGATACAGGCGCTTCGCCGTACTAACTTCCGATGATATTTTGGGGAGCTGGTCCATCGTATTTTTTAACATGTCTAATATGACTGGAATTGTAGGGTTTTTCAAGAGCATAGGCTCTGGGTTTATCAGCACCTTCCGGACGGTGTTGGGAATTATTTCATCCTCAATCCATTCCATTCTCGGAAGCATCTTTGGAGGTCTTCCGCTGGTCCTAGTTGCAGGGCTATTGCTTATATTATTTTTTCTCCACCATGTATGTCCCAGTTCAGGAACAACTGGAGCTGGCACTGCCTCACGTCCTGCTGTGCCATAAATGCATGGTGCATTTCATTGGCATACCTCTTCTTCAAGAACTGGATGGGCATTACTTTCTGTCATTTCAACCTGTTTGGTTTCATTGCATTCAGCCTGTGTTCTGCTGCCTCTAGTGCACTTATGAGTGTGCCCTGGACCTCAGTTTGGGATTGCAGTTGATTGAACCTTGGAACATGCACATGCTGGTGGACCCGCTGAAGGCCCATCTGTACAGCGGTCGCCTGCGAATACCTCTGCTCCAGGCCGTGTTCTACGAGCTACTCTGGGTTGCCTCTGCACCTAGTGGTTTGGATCTGCGCTCTGTTTCAGGGGAACATCAGGTGGATGTGTTTCCTCCATCAGGGGCTGTTGTGGGGGCTGGATGGAAACATATTTGCTCTACCGATTTGCTCTGAGCTTTGCCTCTGGGAACATCGTCTGCAGACGCAGGGAACAGCAATATTTCATCTACCACACGTAACATGTAAAAATGTGACTTCCCGAGTGGTGGGGACTTTTTGTTCAGCCTGTTTTTACTTCCAAAACAGAATGTACACTTTCCACAGGCTTGAACCTAGTCCCTGTATCTGACCCACGCTTCTTTGGCATCAGCCTTAACTTTTGACTTTGATCCAGTCGAGCTTAATCATATACCTGTGGTTGTTGCTTTGATATTTTTGGTGCTAGAAATACCTAAAACCTTGACAAATCATATCTCCAGTTCCCTACATCTGATTTTTGTTGTTTTGGTATCTTTGCAGATTGACATTTTCTTTATGTTAACTAATTGGAGTGGATGTGTTGTTTTTTTCTTTTTCACTGTTTTGATACTGATAAAATCTTTACACATTTCTCCTCAGTTAAGCTTGTTTGCTCTGGTCTACAGTTACCAAGGCTGGAGCTCAGGTTTAAATTATTGAGACCAAACTAGGACTCGTAAGGAATAGTGTCGTTATTACTTGAAGAGGACTATCAACCACTTCAAATAACAATGCATTTTTTCACAACATATGAAATGTATACTGCAAAATGGATCAGGGGGATAGCCAACTTGTACAAAGTGTGGGTTTTAATAGTTGCATCAAGTGATTGAAGCAACTGATTAGTTTTATCAGCTTTTTCCATATACTTGATTTAGTCAAATATACATTTGGGTTTTTCTTCTTCTTGCAACTGACCCCGAATCATGAACGGAGAAGCACTCTCATGCTTTCATGCCAGGAAAAGAGCTCTCATCATGAAATGTAGATTCTGTCACAGAATTTCATAGATACCATTTCATTCCAATGCAAGGCATTGCCCGGACCTTTGCAGTTGCTTCAAATTACCTCCCATGCAACAGAGCAGACTTTGTACAGTTCAGTGAACAGAAAGTGCCTACATAAAGGTTATAAGAGAGATTCTGCAAGTTCCCCACACAATATTCTTGCTAGTTCCTAACAAAAGGAGGTATTGAAGGGATCTTAAGGATCCCGGTGGGGGAGGATAATCCTCAAGAAGCGGGCCACAAGCCTTACCTGTCTCCAGTCTCCATCCCTTTGTCACGACTGATGCAGTTGGGGTGGGTGTCCCAGGCCCACTGACTTTATCAATCAAGTGTGGGAGTGGCGGGGACTGGCATGGAAGCACTTCCACATCAGCAGCCCCCATTGGGGGCATAAGAAAGGAAGTTGGAAGATATGTTGTTACGTTCTCCGCACATCGCAGGAAGAGTGGGGAATGTGAACATCACGTTTTCTGTGTAGTAAAAGGGGTTAAATAATGGGTTTTATTTCATTTGACTTACACAATCATGGTGTTCTTTGAGGGAAGGAATTAGTTATACAGAAACAGTGTATGAGCATATTGAATTATGTGGTTATGCCTTACTACCACCACCACAAAAAAATAAATGTGCTGCTCTAGTGGCAAAAAATGATATGCTCTTGCTTGCAAATCTTGACAAACTAACAAGCATAGTTTCATTAGTTTCATAGTTTCATTACTATCGAAGCAAGAGACACATTTCATTACTCATTTCATGTACCACAAAGTGCAACACAAGTAATACAGTTACAACAGGTAGCATGTCCACCAGATTTTATTGAAACATTACATTCAATTTCTTGTTTCTAAAGTTTCAAGGAGTATTACAGATTACAGAAGTTAATGGTCTATTAAGATGCATTCAATTATAATCTAGGATAAGTGTCAGGAGTTTCAGGATTTTATGACACTTTATGTCCAGATTTTTCTGGACTGGCTCCAATAATTTTAGTGGGATAAGTAATGTTATTGCTAATACTGCTTATAAGAAAGTTACTTTTTAGAAAAGAGAACAGAAAGTTTAAAGCCCAGTAGACTAAAGAGGTGTTTGAGTGGGAACCAAGAAATAATGGCTGATGAAGAATGGGTTATGATACAGATCCAGTGAAGTGCAAAGCCAAGCTCCCCAAGTAAAGTACCAATAGTAATAAAAGTGAGACAGCAAAATTCAACCATGCACATGAGCATTTCTGTCTAGAGTTC
Source organism: Calotriton arnoldi (assembly GCA_963921515.1). Taxonomy (NCBI): domain Eukaryota; kingdom Metazoa; phylum Chordata; class Amphibia; order Caudata; family Salamandridae; genus Calotriton; species Calotriton arnoldi. The sequence continues at coordinate 2,294,114 of CAWUFW010000914.1, read as the reverse complement.
TTGTCCTAAGTAGCCCAAGAAGAAATGCATACCTGCATCCAGAACACAGCTCACCACTCAGTAGTTGAATCAAGAAGTGATTAGTTTGAAGCACCGTATACCCTACATGTACAATATCCAAAATTAACGACTGCTTTAAAAGGGGAGAGATAGGCCTTACAACAGTGAAAAGCAACTTTAAGAGTTTTTCACTGCTAGAACATAGTCAAGCTCCTTTAGTTTTTCCTTATTATATTTACACTACTCAATCAACAACTATGAGTGCGTTCAAGGTTGAATTTCATGTTAGACACCTAAACTGTCTTTATGACAATAAGGGCACAAGACAAAATGTTGTAGGTGCGCATGCTTTTTCGAATATCTCTATGCCGATGATACCCAAATTGTTCTCTCATTTCTAATATCCACTCCTAGATGCCTAACACAAATCTCAAATGGTTTCAGAGCCATCAATCTATGGATGGCTATCCCAAGGCTTAAGTTGTAATAAAATAAGTGCCAGGGCTCTAGTCAGGAGGTCTTTGCAGTTTGCACCACCCATTCCAGGTGCCATCATTGCCAATGACAGTATCTACACAACTACTACTAACCACAACTCTACACGTGCATCAATTCAGCTTGTTCCAGATCCCCAAAGCTATAAAAATAGATTGGGTGGCAGGTATTAGTTGTTTTTAATGCATACTGAATTAATAAACAATTTCTGTTCTGCTCATCTCTAATTTACACACACAGCCCCACCATGTGACAGCTATCATAAGTGTCAGTGTCAACAATTAAGTGCTGGTGCCGAGCACCGGAAACGACTGGCTCAAAATAAGCACTGGACTATCCAGACAACTATTGTGAAAAATAAATATTCTAATTTCCTACCAATTCATCGCCTGCACCTTTCCTCTTTCCTGCCAACTTCCCTCACATGTTCTACCTCCAGAAATGTCAGAGCACATGACAACCTCTCCAATAGTACAGACATTTTCATAAACAACATAGCCACTCAAAAAATGGTTTCTTTCAACACAGCCAAGGCACTCATATTCTTGCTTGTTCTGATCAAACTTGACTACTCTTCTGGGGGGTCCCTCCCTTTACTCTTTCAGTCAATTGGGCAAGGTCCTGAACTCTGCCACCAGGTACTTTTACACTCTATCTTTCAACCAGGGGCTGCTGGTGGGTTTTAAATGTGGTGGGGAGGAAAGTGTAGACTTAATTAAAATGTGCAAGCGAGCACTGCGAATGAGCCAAACTGAAATAGAGGTGTGTGGGGATATTCCCCCCATAAAAAAATATTTTGAAACAAAACAGTTTCAAATGGTGGACTTTACAGCACACTGTCAGCCATGGAAAACTTTGCATTTCAGGCTAACTCATAGAGCAGTAGCACAGTGTGCAGTACTTTCATCTAGACATAACCACATACAGATACAAGTATGCACTGCCTTAAGAAAAAATAAGATCTCAGTAGAAAATTTGTATTTCTGTAGGATACTTTCTGCCAGCATATGTTTTCCAAAATTCTATTGTCTGTTTTGGCCTTTTGGCAACTTAAAAAAGACAGAGGCCAGAAGAAGACAAGCAAGCTTCCCTCATGCTAAGCACACAACTAAGTAATAGAGGCCCCTTACACCCATTTAGTGCACTCTTGAGGTTTTATACCATTTATTCTAACCATTTTCCACAGAGATCCTCAATACATGCAGAAGCCATCCAGACATTGCCTGCTGTTGTGACCATTGTTAATTTACTCATGGAGGCGATGAGGCCTAATGGCCACAGATGCAACCCATGTAACTCTACTCTATCCTTTCTCCATTTTAAAGCCTTAATCATATGTAACTCTTCTCTCCTTCCTTTGTGTTTCTCTGGTCTGTCACCGCCCACTATTGCTTTGTCCCTCATCTTCATTCTGTCCACTTTCCGACCCTTCCATCCATGCCCTGCTCCCTCTTTCCTCTACCACAGCTCTTTTCTGTCTATACTGTAGTCCTTATCAGCCCTGTCTCCATTTTACCTCTTCCCTGCTCACTTTTCTCTCTATGCCTTCTCAGATGTTTTGTTTCTCTCCTCTCCATTCCTGCTTTCATTCCCCTAACGTCCCATCTCTCTCTCCTTCACACCTGATCTGCTTTCTCTCTCCTGCTGTATTTGGGTGTCTGTCCTCACTCCCTTCTTCCCTGCTCACTTTCACATCTTTCCCCTCTGACCCTGCTTTCCCTCCCTTCTCAGGCCTCTGTATCTTGTTGGTTCAAGAGACTACCACTCTGATATTGGTGCACTACTGTAATTTTGTCTGATTTCATAAATTGGGAAAGAAAGAAGAAGGCCCACATACACTTTGATCTCTTCATTCAATGTTTAAATTATATGCTGGGTGTTTCATATAGCCTGTCATTGTAGTATGTGACTCAGCTACCCCACACTCGGAGATGGGCCTGAGGACGGACAACATTTCTTTTTCAATTTGGGAGGTTTGTTTGGGTGATAGCAGAGCAAGAACGAAGGCATGAGTGAGCAATGTCAGTCTTTCCATACAAAGAGGATGGCTTCAGCATATCCTGTGACTACTCCCAGAGGGGACCCGTCCCAAGCCCCTTGTGTACAGTCTGCTATGCTGCCTGTGCTCAGCCAGGGACAGTTGGAGGCTCTGTAAGATGGCCATTGTAATCGCCTATTGATGCTGGGCAGCTCAGTGTACAGTCTAGGCTCAAGGTGGACAGAATCCACCTGCAGGGCCAACTGTGACAGTGAATCAGGCGCGCAACACGCATTGGGCAGAACGTAAATAAAAGGCATTGTCATTTACAATGCCAATAGCTCAAACTCGCATAAATGCGAGACCAATTGCATTGCAGATGCTTGTTCTGGTTTCTTTAAGTAGTAGATGGAGTACTGTGCCAACTGGCCATTGGGCGAAACACGTGTCGACTGTTTTCGTGTGATTTCACTTTTGAAACGAACAATTAAAAACGGCCCATCCTGCCAACCAAGTTCAATAGAACATGAATTTTGGAAATTATTATTCCTTTCACTGCATTTGATTAACGGGCACAGACCTCCATCTACTACTTAAATTATCCTTTTTCTAATGACTCCTGGGTGCAGCCATTTGTGAGGCGCATGCCATTTTCACTATTGGGTCTTGACCACTGTAGCAGGAATCCTAGATTCATCCACCCATCTCAGCAAACTTGTTCTGGTTTCTCATTGTGAATTTCAGACATTAGATGGCTATTACCTTCTCCTGGTTTACATAACAGGTCAATGCTTTGTATTTTATTCTTGCTGCATGAGGTCAGAGTGTGAGTGGCAGTGAAAAGCCTCAAGCAAACTTGGCTCTTTTTGGTCTAATGAGTTTAAGAGGGCCTCAAGGTGAGCCAGAGCAAGGCATCTATCTCGAGTCTGGCTTGAACCTTTAGTCACTCAACCAACTCTAAAGCCTGCGGGCATGGATTTGAATTTGAATTCCAACAAAGGCATCTTACCTTTTCATCCTTCTGGTATTGATAAAATAGCTAACCCAATCCTGCAAAACTATACAATATCCTGTAGCCTGTGTAATGTAGAACACAAATTTATATATTTAACTTAAACAGTTTTCAAGCAATGCTACATTTACAATGTGTTGTATACTAGAACCCCTATAAATAAAAGTCTCAAAAGTACAGAAGGGCATCAGTTATGTTGCTTTTTTTAAATCACAGCACTTGCAGATATCTTAATTATGTTGTGTGGTGTGGAGTAATGGTTAGTCATTCAGAATTAGATGCAGCTTTAAAAGCACCATCAATAATGCTTTTCAAAAACGTTTGAGATATATTTTCTAAGTGTTGTAGTTTGTAGTGCCCACATTCGTACCATGCTTAAAACTTTGTGTTATATGAACTTAAGTGGTTAAAGTCACTGACTATGTCTGGCCTAGTTAATTTCGAAATGTATGGTAGCTCCTGGTACAGCACATATCCACATCGCAAGCCCCACAACCACAACATTTTTCCCAGGTAAATTTCAACAGGTTTCCCTTGCCAAAATGTACCTGGGAAAAACTTTGCTGGGGGATAAGTGCCTTGAAAATAACAGAGCATGCAGGTTTTGGTGAAGAGAACACTAAAATCTTTATCTTATGGCCCATTTTCAGACAAAACTCACAATTGATGCTATTTATCACACCAGATACATTGAGACCCCCTCTTTGTATCTAACTTACCATGTGCAATAGATATCACACTCTCCTCCAAGGTATTTGTAATCAGGGCTTGAGTAGAATTACGTAGTTCACAGTACAAAATTGTGCAGTCTTAATGAGCATAATTTCAATGTGTTTTGGGGAAAAGATATATGCATGCAATATTGTTATATACACTTAAGCTTGGATTGGAGCCAAGGAGAGTGAGAGATGCAAATACCTACCACCAGTACATAGGTGACTGACTCAACTTTGTGGGGTTGTTAGGATTTGAGACTGCTTTGCAGTAGGGGTTTCACCTTTTACGGAATAGCCATGTCTTTACTGCATCCCTGAATCTGAGGTGGTTTTGGATGTTTCTTATCTTTGCAAGGAGTGAGTTTTAAAATGTTGCTTTGTAAACAGAGAAGGAAGTCCCATCAGTGTGTAGCTTCCTGAAGGAAATGAATGAGGGCTGGGGTGCCAGTTTTGAGGCCATAGTTCTAGTCTGTGTGTATTAGTGAAGCTTTTTTAGATTCCCCTGTTGGTAATGAAAAGTGATTTGAAAGAGGATCATCTGACCAAGTATTTTGAGAACAGGAGTTACTAGGGCAGGCCAAGAAGAGCCCCTTGGAAGCAGGAGCTGCCCACCTTCTACATAGGGCCTCAAGGCAGACCTGTCATGATCCTCGCTATAGTAGTTACATTTAACTGAGGAAACAGCAGGAGGGAATGTGGAAGAGAGAGAGGGCTTCTTTGAGGACAGAGGACAGAATGTTTGTCTTGTCTTCAGCAATCGTTTATAGGGCAGGAGGGGGAGGGCTTAAAATGGATAATACTACGTGAAGGTATTTTCTGTCCCTACAGTAATTGCTTCCTGCTCAGATCAGCCAATATGTTAACTCAAATGAGGTTGGCATTAGGTATGCAGGGCCTATCGATTGTACCTAATTTTCTGCCTGCCACAACAAAACCGAGACTAGTTTGTCTGCAGTCCAGTCTTTTTCTCACACTATGATTACTCCAAAATGTTATACAATTGTTCTAATTCAGCCCCATCATTCTCATTAGACGACAGACTAATGCATCCAAAGCTCTTTCTGGGATTACTTCATCATACTGCTACTAAGCTTCCACCCCTAGAAGTCTTATTTCATGCGTCATTTGCTTCACACAAAAATTTGATAGAAATCTGCAAACATTGTTATCAGTAAATACATTCTCATTCTTCGAGCACTGTTGCAAATTATTTTTTGTTATTGCTATTTATTCAACTGCTCCCATTTGTGTTCAGGGGTACGTTGCAGGTTTGAATGTCAGCCCTGAGCTGCCATGGCATTTATTCACTAAAATGGCAGGAATAGCTGTAGTGGCATCAAAGGTTGATCCCTTTACCCATGCTTAGCTCCACAACAGCTACTTGCTATTTGCTGCACAGTGGCTAGGTAGAGGGACTGGAATGTAAAAAATACATAAGACTTTTAAAGCTCTGTTTGATTTCTGATCCTTTTACTTAGATAAGGGGTCCTGAGTGCAGTGCGATGAGTGCCAAATGGAAACCTAGGTCATCATCTCTTACCCTTTGTAATCCCAGATTGACACCCATCTGTGATGTGGGGGTATCATCTATAATCAAGCTTGTGTGCTCAGTTTCTATCTTTAATGTATCTCATTAGAGCAAATCTTATCAACCATGGGTTGTGTTTCTTGCTAAATGACTACCCAAGCATTTCAAATTCAAAAATATTTGGTGGGAGTTGTCACAAAGTACCAAATAATATATATTCAACATTTTTTGTGCTACAGAGCTAGGATATGTGGCAGCTTCCCCCAAACAGCTACAAAGCTGTTTACTATACTAACATCATATTCAGAAAATAGCATAAAAGTATTGTGTGCAGGTAAATGAAGCATGAACAGAGCACTAACTAAATAAATGTGCTTAAACTGCATTATTTGCTTCCAATTTTCAAAACCTTCCTTTGGTGGAAGGATGGTGAAATTTCTTGTAAAAGATTTTTTTAAGACGAGTTAGGTTGACACAACTGGCCCAGAGTGTTTGGAGTGTATCATTTGCCCGAGATTGTGATGTAATATAGAATCTGGTGTTTCACATTGCACCAGGTTTACAGGCCTAATATTTATTAAAATAGAACATTTGTCATTCACTGTGCTAAAATTCCTTGAGAGCCCCAAAATCATGTTATGCCAAGAATAATGTTACTGACCCTGTGTGCTTTAAAATGCACTATTTGCCACATGTAGTCTCAAAGAATGACTCCGTGTTTAACGCACTACACTGGAAAAGTGAAGGGAGCCCCCCACAAGTAATTTTAATTCAGCTGTTATGATGTCTCTGTCTCTACTAAACATGTGTTAGCCCCCCCCCCGAACTTTGAGTCTAGTTGCGCCCCTGCAGTGAGTCCACCGTGCAACTACACCAACTCCCTACTTTGGGCAACACTTAGCTCAGGCTCTGCCACGGTACTCAGGTGTTGCCAGCCACTTAGACAGGTGGCATGGGAAAGGAGACTACCAGGGCAGGCGACACAATACTTTCCTTTTTTCTGCACAGTACTGTCTGTGCCTGTACCGCATGACACACATCCTGCCCAAGCTCAGCAGTACCTAATGCCCATTGGTGCTGTTTCTTCAACACAGGGCACTGGCATCCTTGGCGAAAGGACATGCAGCCACTGTACATTTCCACTTTTACAGAACTGGATTGGGACGGCTGCCACACAGTGGCAAAATGAGTACCAGTCTGCAAAAATAAGCGCCGATGGGGGCCCCGCTGGCAACCAAATGTGTATGTTAAACACTTGCGCCATTGCCATCAGGACTGGGGTCGTCGCAGGAATGATACTCAAATCATGTTTAAAAACTCTCACTTTTAATAAATACAGTTCACAAAATCTAATGTATTAAGGTGAAATACTGCCATTTGTTATAATATTTAAGACCCTCTGGGTATATGTATGTCTCACACTGCAATGTTAAATTTATATAGTGCTGATACCCATAAAGAGGCCACAAAACACTCCAGTTTGCAACAGATTCTTTGTTTGTTTTATTGCAGCACTCAGTGCCAGGTCATGGTGCTTCTCTGTGCTATAAAAAGCAATGTTTTAGATTGCATCAGTAGGGAGGGTAAATCGAGCATATGGTCTGCTGGTTGCACACAGATCTCTGTAGCCGGGGCAGTAACCCATTAAGATATAAGAACACAACCAGGGCTACTTAGGAGAGGCAAGGTCACCCTAAAGTAGCAGCCGTATGGGGAAGCGACTTCTTTGCTGTCAAGTGCAGTAGTTTTGCAGCACCATAAAATTGCTGCGCGGCACTAGTAGTGAAGTCAGTTGTGTTCACCTACAAAGTACACCATAGTTTAATTGGCCAGAAGGACAGCAAACTGCACAAGGTCCTCAGCAGCAGGCCCACAAAGATCTCTGTTGTAGATTATTCCACCGACCCATGCGTTAGTGGTAGGAACCTAGAGCCAGCCATTTGCACATAAATCACTAAAGGAGGCATAAAAACACGAAAGTATTTAACCGTAAACATAAAGTTTTGCAGATATCTACAGAAGGTGCCCGAATACACTGAGCTGACAGTGTGTTTAGTTTATTTCTAAGACACATGGGTTCTCACACAATCCATGCAGTTAGGTTTTTCTCTCTGAGCAAACCCTCAAGACGAAGATCACAGACAGACACAGTTTTGAAAACATGGCTGCCCAGTGCTTAGCAGCAAGCAATGAATTCACTGCACAGGGAACCACGGAAAGCTGGTGGAGGGAAGCGAGTATGAAGGAAAGGATGGGCCCCAAGGACAGAATCAGGGGCCCGAGGGTACTCACAGTTGTTAAACAGAATGGAGGCATCTTCTAAAGCGATGGGCTCGGGCTCTGCTTTATAACGTTGTTAAAAGTGAAACTATGCAGTACTAACGTGTACTGCAAAATAATCTGAAGAGAGGCACCCATTTTACAGTCTGTCCCTTCTCGTGATTGATCCAGCGCGATATTAGCAAACAGCATTCATACACTAGATACTCACTTGGGCCCATACATTCATACTACGCTAATACTTACGCTGAGTTTTATCAGTTGTTACTCTTTATCAAAATCCCTGCTACCAATTACCTTCCGATTGAAGAGTAATGACTTACCAATGAATCCTTTGCTAATTGGGAAGTTTAAAATGAGTGACATTCATTATAGTACATAATCCTGAAATAACCACTGAGTCAGGAAGTTTTAAAAATGTTTATCTAAAGATTTAGCAGAGTATATTACAGAAACACATGGTACTTAGTCGCATCTCATAGGTGAAGCATAGAATAATAATTATTGATAAATGACGGTCCCTCAGAAAGGAGAAGATAGAGACAGCAGCGCTACTAAAGGTTGCATTTATTTTTACCTAAATGCGAGAACCCAACCCTTGGCCAAGGAGTTGGAAAGATTAGGACCCAGGAAGGATGAAGAGCAAAGACCGACTCCAGGATCAGGACAGGACCGGTGACCTCTCTACAACGACGCCTGCGTCGTTCCCCTCTCTGATACTCGACTTCTCCTCGATTCTCCCGTGCCTCTCTTCTAATGGACTCCGCCGCCCCCTCCTCAGGACCTCTCTGGACAGCGGTTCGGTCTGCAATCGATCAGCTTGATGGTCTGGAGCTAGAAGCTTGGTCTGCATGAACGCCTGATCTGACTAATTAACTAATGCTATATTCTATAATACCCTTTTATGCCCATGTACCTCCCCTTAATGCTGCTAAAATATGGGACCACTACTTCTGATTGGACAGGGACAGGGGTGGATTCTCACACCATATGATTTTAGTTCATTTTCTGTAGGCCATTGTCTTTAAACTACCGCCCATCCAATTTTATACATTTGCTTTATTTCCCACCCGTCTCACGACAAATGTTATATATTCTTCATATACAAAGTTTCAATTTTCAACAGGAAAGGCAAGAGCACATCAACTTCAGCCACCAGGTCATGGCCTTGGACGACGTCCAGGTTGACTTCATTCTTTGGCAGCCAAGGAGGACACATGCGCAGAATCATTGTCTCTCGAGTTTCAGATCACCAACCCCAGGCCCAAGTTTACGAACTAATAAAAGTCAAAGAAGAAAATATTAAAATCACAAATAATAGGTTTCACTGTATACCCACTCTTTCTACTCTATCCCCATTTACTTATAAATCTATCCCGCATTAGTAGCGTTAAGAAAATGACAAATTAATAATAACACAAGAGCAAGCTGAAGCATGTGAAAACATCAAGCAGCCATTTTAGAGCACACTGCGCAGAAGCAGAAATTTCCCACCAAGCAAAGAAAGACGTCACACCATGTGATATGGATGAGACATGCGCAGTAAGGTTCCCGCGCTTTAGCGGCCATTTTAGAATAAGACAAGCGTTACTTGTTAGTTAGAACACATAGGCAAGCTTCCTTGCTATTCGTGTAATGTATGCAACGTTAGTATAAACAATACATAATTAATAAATTAATACTGTGAGGTGATTGCATTCAAGCAAGTCTCATTTTTGAGTCCTTGCTCCATCAATCCCCTCTCTGATGGCGATTAAGAGCTATCAAAATACTACCCTCAATCAGATGCCAACTTCTAGCAAATAGTTTCATTCTCATTTTTACTTTTTCTATTTTTAACAACCCCTTTCAATTTCTTGTATAATTCACTTCTCACATCCTCAAGTTCAATTTCATCAATCTTTCTCTTCTTTCCTCTTCCTGCCACAGTATATGTTCCATTCTTTCTACAACATTTACACCATATTATCATCGTCAGTACTATTATTGCTAACCCTGCTAAAGGTACTAATATTTGACCTATAAGCCCTTTTCCTACATTAGACAACCAGGTACCAATTGACGCAATACTACTCGTCAATCTTTCCCATACACTATCAACTTCCAGTGGTTTAAGTTCCTTCTCAAGTTTAGTTATATTCTGTATATACGTTCCAATTTCTGCACTTTTATCAGGAATGTAAGTGCAACAATGTTTCGTCTTCAGTAATTTACAGACTCCGCCCTCTTTTGCCAATAATATATCAAGAGCAAGTCGATTTTGCATAACCATAGATCTAATTGCAACCATTTCCGCATTAATCATTAGAAATCCTCCAGCAGTATCCGTTGATAAACGATCAACCACTGTAGACAATTTACATATCTTCCTTGAGTTCAGAATTATTCCCACTGAAGGTATCAATGCACCAAATATATCACCTACAATTTCAGAAAAACTAGCTCTTTTACTACGTGTTAATTCGCCATTGTTTTCATTGCTCCCAGTGTTTCTTTTTACGTGGTATATCTTTGGAAATACTATTCCAAAATAACAACTTCCATACCACCGTGCAGAAAGCCTAAAATAAGCCTTATTCCCGCATACATAATAGATTCCAGGAAAAACTGAATCTGTTCCTCCTTTTATTCCCCAACCTCCAAGAATTAAGAAATTGTGTTCACATTCACTGGTACCGATGAAAACATTGTTATAATCAGTCCTTAATCTATGTAGACAAATTTTCCCCGTCTTTACTAAATCCAGAGCCATAGCAGCTTGAGCCTTGCCAGGTGTGTAACTCCCTTCTTTCTCAGCCCAAGGTGGCAAATGAGCCTTATGCTCGGAAGCTTTCTTTTGAAAATCTTGTCTTCTATCTTCTACTAAATTCAAAAAGATCTTTTCTTCTTCATGTAAAGAACATGTTAGATTGTGTCTATGTGCATGTGTTATGTCTATTGATTTCATTGTTAAGAAAAATTCTCCCATAAACTGTGCGTCTTGACTACTAAGCACTGGGTTCATACTCTTTCGAATCGGAACCTCAGAAAATATCACATCTATGTTTGAATAATAATATTGAAGTCTCCCTGTTCTATAAAATAAACTAGCTAATACACTACATGATATGCCATATGTCAATGGTAAGTGATGATATGTTAATCCTTCTGCTACTGATTCAGGTAACTTCATACAGACATAACAATTACTAACTTCCATGGTATCTACATATTGAAATAATAACTTTGTGAAAACATTTAAACTAGTGTCGTTATCAGTTATTTCATGATGAAATTCTGGTTCATTTTCTGCCATTAGTTCTACTCTATTTCCCTTCATGTGTGCTGTCTTTCTTTTAGTTTTGTTGTTAATCTTTTTATCCATTATCATAAGGTAAGGGACTGCTACGATCAGAACTAACCATACTATAAGCACCATTACTAGACTACATATGCATATTGCACAGCATCTTCTACAACATCTCTGTTTTGGTCTCCCAGCAACTCTATCATCAGGCATTTCGACAAGGAAGATTGCTCTTCTTATCTATTTTTTCGTTTTTCTTTTATGACTCTTTTGCGTAATCAAGGTGGTCTTGTTTCTCTCTCGTACGTCAATTCTGCACTTGTTCCTTTGTCACCACTTTCACTTGACTCTGAGCTCTCGTAATCTTCAAGAATAATGAAGTCCAATCAGGTCCCTTGAATTTGTTATTCACAAGTTTCAGTCTCTTGCTTCTTCTTTTCTTAGTTCTGTTTTCTTGTTCGGTTTGACTTGTTACTTCATTTACTTGATCTGGATCTTCACGTCTGGTTGTTATGTGGTATTTTACTCTTTTAATGACACTAGGCCAATGATCACCTTTTCTTGTTTTCTTTGTTTGCACTGTTTCTTTATTTTTGTCTTCAGCAATCTCTTTATTTTCACTGTTCGACACTTTTTCGTTTTCTGCAATTACTGTTTTTCTTTCTTGCTCTTTTTCAGGCCTTATTTGTTTTTCTTCTGCAGCTCCTCCGTGAGTTTCCAATAATTGACCTTGTTCTTTGTTTAATTCTTCATGCTCATTTTTCTCGAGATCTTTTTCTTCTGTGTGATTTTCTAGATCTAACTGGTTCTGATCAGGGCTTATTGCACTTTGTACTTCTGCAGCCTGAACGGATTCTTCTAAACCTGTCTTTCCCTGCTCAAAACTTGTTGGTTCTTCGTTATCTTGAGTCCAGTTTCCTTTCCCTATCTGGTCTTGCTCAGGTTCTTTTATTGTTTGTTCTTCTTTTCCCTGAGCTGCTTCTTCTTCACCTATCTGATCTTCTTCAATTTCTTCCAATTTTGTTTGACTTCTTGTTCTGTAGTAAACTTCAGGAATTTCTACTACCGGTATCCAGTCCTGACTTGTGCTCGGTTGTTCTTCTGCAGCTTCTCTTGAATCTCGAGCCTGAGATCTTTCAGGTGGGCAACCTTCAGCTTCCTCAGTGATTGATGCTGACTGAGGATTTTCTTCTTCAGGGTCTGGTACTCTTTTGGTGTGGCTTACATGAATCCAATTAGGAAATCCTGCACACTTCACTGCTGTATTGGTAGTCAGTATGACTTGACAAGGTTTTCCCCATCTAGGTGATAGACACGTCTCTCTGGTGTGATTCTTCACTACCACCCAGTCACCAGGATTCAGATCATGTTCTTGTTCAGGCTGCCTCGAAACTGCGTCTTCTCTGACCTGATGAGAGACAGAACGCACTAGGTCAGCCAATCCTTTGCAATAATCCAGAACCATATCATCAGATATATTCAGCAGTTTGTTTATGGGAACATGTGCTTGTCTCATTGCTCTTCCCATCATTATCTCGTGTGGGCTCAATCCTGTATTTCTATCAGGAATGCTTCTCAGTCCCATTAAGACAAGTGGCAATGCATCTGGCCACTCCAATGGTGTTGATGCACACATTTTTCCCAATCTGGATTTTATCGTGCCATTCAATTGTTCAACCACTCCAGAAGCCTCTGGGCGATATGCACAGTGCACTTTTTGTTCAATTTGGAATGCTCCGCAAATTATTTGAATCACTTCACTGTTAAAATGTTTTCCTCTATCTGATTCCAAAGTTACTTGGAAACCAAACCTAGGAATGAGTTCTCGTAGTAACAGCTTTGCGACTGTAATGCTGTCACACCTTCTGGTAGGGTAAGCCTCCACCCACTTTGAAAACAGACATACTATGACTAGTACATATTTCAACCCTCTGCATGGTGGTAACTGTATAAAGTCAAACTGTAGTCTTATAAATGGACCTTCTGCCTTTCCAATTTTTCCAAACCCAATTATTGTTTTTCTTCCTGGATTATGCATCTGGCAAGTCAAACATCTTTGGCAAAGGCTCTCTGCTACAGCCCTGAACTTGGGATTGTACCAGTTCTGTCTGAAAAGCCTAATGATTGCATCTCTCCCTATGTGTGTGTCTCCATGATACATCCTGGCCATTTGAGAGAGTAGACAGTCAGGCATGACTGGTCTGCCATCAGCACAAATCCACACTTCATCATCTCCCCTTTGGGAACAACCCACTTTGATCCATGTTTTCTTCTCACTTTCATCAGCACCATCTTGTAATCTTCTAACCTCATTCCATGTTTCAGGTGGCATATACAACATAAGTTGGCAGCTGATTCCCATTCTTTCCACCCTTTTATTGACTGACAACCTATTTCTGGCACAATGTTGAGCCACAAGGTCTGCGTATCTATTGCCGACTACCACCCAGTCATCTCCTGACTGATGTGCGGCACATTTCACCACAGCCAATTCTTTTGGTGATTGTATTGCCTCCAGCAATCCCCTTACAAATTTTCCATTTTTAATGGGGGATCCTGAAGAAGTCATGAAATCCCTCTGCATCCATAGTTGGCCAAAATCATGCACAACCCCATAACCATATTGGCTATCTGTAAATATAGTCACTTTTTGATTCCTCCCAATTTTGCACGCCTTTATCAAAGCAATCAATTCAGCTACTTGTGCAGATTTTACACCTGGTAAATAGGATGCTTCGACTATTCCAGTTAATTCACATACTGCATATGCTGCAGTTAGTTTACCATCTTCATGCCTCTGGCATGATCCATCAACAAACAGCTCCTTGTCTGGCTTTCTAAGGGGCTGTTCTTCAATATCAGGACGTGGTTTTGTGCATAACTCTGTGACTTGTAAACAATCATGTTCCTCTTCTTCGTCATTTTTAATTTCCTCATGATACGGGTCTGGTAGTAAGGTTGCAGGATTTACTATTGTACACCTCACTATGTTCACATTTTCAGCACCCATTATTATTCTCTCATATTTAGTCAGCCGACTAGGAGTAAGATGCTGAGTTCGAGTTCTTGTCAACAGAATCACAACCGCATGTGGAACAAACACCTTTACTGGGTGTCCCATCACAATTGACTCACTTTGTTCAATGCTTAAACAGGTAGCCGCTACTGCTTTTAAGCAGCCTGGCAATGCGGCTGCCACTGGATCCAATGTAGCAGAAAAATATGCTATAGGACGTCTGTCCAAACCATGTCTCTGGGTTAGGACTGAAAGTGCACAATTTTCTCTCTCATGACAGAACAATGCGAAGTTTCTCTTATAGTCGGGCATGCCTAGGGCTGGTGCTGAGCACAAAGCATTTCTCAATTTTACAAAAGCTCCTACACTTTCATCATCCCATTCAACTGGGTCTTTTGCTTTCTTTCTTGTCATTTGAATTAGGGGCTTCGCTAACAAGGAAAATCCTAGTATCCATTGTCGACAGTAACCTACTATTCCTAGGAACATTCTCACTTCTCTTTGGGTTACAGGCATTTGCATTTTCTTAATCAATTGTACTCTTTCCGATGTTATTCTCCTTCTTCCCCTCTCAATTTGGTGTCCCAGATATTTAACAGCTGTTGTACAGAACTGCAATTTTTCTGGTGAGACTTTATGTCCTTCTTCAGCCAAATGATTCAATAGTGCTATGGAATCAACAACACAGTCTTCTCTGTTGTTTGATGCCACCAATAAGTCATCGATATATTGGACTAAAACTGAACTTCCTGGCATCACTAGTTTCTCTAAGCACTTTTTCAATATCTGATTAAAGATGGAAGGACTTTTCATGTACCCCTGAGGAACACAATTCCATACATAGACTTTGTTCTCAAATTTAAATGAAAATAGATACTGGCTGTCTGGATGTAATGGTATTGAAAAGAACGCTTGGCATAAATCAATCACTGTGAACCATCCTGCATTCCAAGGAATCTGGTATAGTATTACTGCAGGATTGGGTACTATAGGACAACAAGGTTCCACAATCTTATTTATTTTGCGCAGGTCCTGAACAATCCTATATTTTCCACTAGGTTTCTTTAAACCCATTATTGGTGAATTACATGGGCTACTCATCACTTCTCTCAGTATGTTTTGTTCTACCATTCGGTTTATTTCTTCAATGACTCCTGTCTTTACTTCTGCACTAATTTTGTACTGTTTGGTATTTGGGAAAATCGCACCTTTTTTTACAGTAATTTTAACTGGGTCTATTTTGGCCATAAGTCCTACTTCTTTTCCTGTGAAATCCCATACTATAGGGTTTACAGTAGTTTTTAATTCTTCTGGCAACTCATCTTTGGTTATCAATGAAAACATCTCATCTACTTCTGTACCTTGTTTTGCAATCATAAACTTATATACATGATCTTCATCTGGGGTCTGAACTGCCACACCATTCGGTGTGCAGAAAATTGTACAATTCATTTTGCACAACAAATCATGACCTAATAAATTTACTGGACTAGAATCACACACTACAAATTGATGCATTTCTCTGAAATTTCCAATTTTAACTTCCATTGGTTCGGTAAGAGGTGTTCTAATCTTTCTATTAGCTACTCCCACTACTTGGATAGCTTCTCCAGAGAGAGGAAGGTCTGGAATGTCTGCTGTTCTCACAGTAGACCGGGTAGCACCAGTGTCCAAAAGAAAAGTAATATCATTACCTTTTACACTCCCTTCAACATATGGACCTGACTGATCTACCGATAAGGATGCGCCAAGTACGCACTCCTTCTCCCCCTCTCCCAGGCACCGTCATGAACTATATTGACAGAAATCGTCCTGTAAAAGAAACTGTGATGTTACATAATCATTCTTACCACTTCCTCCTTGATATCCGACGTCTGTACCGTGTTTTGCTCTGCTTACATTACCCTGAATAGGTGCAGGTGGCAACTGACTCTGAGGATTTACACCCTGCTGTGAGTCATTCTGCGTATGTGGATTTAAATTTTGATTTGGGCCATTATTATTCCGAATCTTTTTACATTCATCCTTCCAATGCCCCAATTTTCCGCATCCATGACAAGGAAATTTCTTTTTAGCTTCTTCTCTACTCATTCGTCCTCTCACTTTTCCACCATTCCCAGTATCTCCATTCGTTCCAGAATCCTTTCCTTGATTTTCACTTGGATTTTCCAAATTAATTCCCTGTTTCTCAGCCATTTTCACCTGTGCCCACATCACTTTTTCCTGCAATTTCTTATGTCTATCCTCAATATCGTCTCCACAATATTTCGCATGTTTCAAAATTTCGTCGATAGGTTTCTCTTGCCAACACAACATGTGCTGCTTAATCATCTGACAAATTTCTGGCTTTAGACCATAAACAAATCGATACACAAACGCTCATAATAGGCATGTACCGATTCACTAGCTTCTTGGGTGGTTCGGTCTATTTTCACCCAATCTGTTTCTTTCGGTGGTATTTTGCCTTTCAGGTAAGTTATCACCTGCTGATACTTTTTCATTACATCATTTGACGGGGCACCTGTTTTCGGATCTCTTGGATACTCATCACTAGGCCAATCAACTGTAATTTTACAATCTGTCCACAAATCGGCAGGTACCACTATGTCAAACAGACCATCTAAATCCTTCAACAATACCTTTGACACCTTCACAAACCTTTCAACCTGCTTGTACCATTCAATTGGTTTTTCTCTCAATTTTGAAAAAATCATTTGTAAATGACAAAATATCCTGTCTACTCCATGGGACATGTACATAACCCCCTCCGGGAACTTCTCGCATCGGGTACATTTGATCTGTCTTCCCTGTTTCTTTCATCACATATTCAGATGCTGTTCTACCGGATCGTGCCTCTTCCTTTTTCTTTGCCCATCGAACTCTCCATTTATCTAGGTCTCCCCATTTTTGCAAAACTGTCATTAACTCCTTTACTTGTAACTTTCTTCCAGATGCATTCATATGCTCTAAATCTTTGTCTGAAAAATCTGCTCTATAGGGTTTCTGCAACACCTTTGATCTCCCTATTTCAATTCCCATTTGCAAAGCCAAATCTGATAATTTCTCATGAAATATTTTTACATTTCTGGTGATACTTCTGCATATGAACAATAATTCTTCTTCATTGTAAGCATTTAGGCGATCTAGCCCCACATCTCCTGCTATTATTTCTTCTAATTCGACCTTTAATTTATAAATATCCTATATTTTTGGAGGTGTACCCTGCTGATCTGATCCTTGTGCCCACCTTTCTAAGTCTTCTGGACTAACTACAGTGACACTTTTTGCTCCTGACGAAGTTATCAAATTTACCTCTTTTGAGCACCCAAGTGTAGTTCTTCTGGGAGTACTATTGACAGAATCCCGAATTGGTAAATCCATCAATGATATCGTAGATTCACAATCACTAAAATGATCCTCAACCATTACTGGTGCTTCAGGTTTAGGAATATTCACAGGAGTAGGCATAACTAACGGTGGTGGACAACTTCCCTGATTACCATATAATGGAACTACTGGACCAATTGTTACAGGTATGGTCAAAGAATCAGGATGTACTTTTATCTGTGTTATCTTCTGTATTAATTCTGCTCTGGTCTTTTCTAGGGCTTCTTTCTCTTTTTCGTGAAGGATCCTACTGGGGGTAAAATCATGCACTACCTGTGGTACTAAGGGAGTTTTTAATACTGGAGCACTTGGGGTACATCCACTTGTCCCTTCCTGATAAGGTGGGGGGTTCCTTAATATTTCTTCTATAAATTCATCTTCAGAATCTCCATTTCTCATTAAATGTTTTGTCTTTTCTGTGCATTTCTTCCCTAACATTTCTTCTTCCGTAAATATTGGATATAATCCTTCTGTAAGCATTGCTCTCCTCCACTGTTTCATCTGACCGTCCCTATTCTCATGTGGATATCTGGGAAAGAATCCTCGGTAACCCCTATTACTCCTGGATCGGTCACGTTCAAATGTCTCGGTTTCCCATTCCTCTAAGGCTTCGTATTGAGTTAATCTAGGTCTGGGTTCTAAGTCATTCATCCTTAATCTCAAATTTTGAAGAATTCTTCCATTGAAGGTACCATTCTCGGGAAATGCTAATATTCCATCATTTTTGGTATATTCTATCCAATTCTCCATCCATACACAAGTATGGTAACCTCTCTCCATCATCATGAATGAAGCGGGCGTTTTAGCTGGTGGAATGATAATTCCTTCCCTAGTTTTGATTGGTTTATCCTTTTTAAAATAATTCTTTATCTTTTGCAGAAAGGACATTTTTCTCTTCTCTCCGTACTGTGGGCCTGATTCACAGAACTAACTTACGTCAAAAACGTAAAGTTAGTACTTTTAGTATTCACAGAATACACTTACTCATTTGGTATTCACAGAATGAACTTACTCATTTCGGTATTCACAGAAGTTAGTAGCCCTAACTTTAGGACTCCTAAATGCTTTCTGTGAATACCGAAAGTCTTAAAGTTAGGATTTTTCTCAGTTTAGGAGTAGTAAAGTCCTAACTTTACTACTCCTAAACTGAGAAAAATCCTAACTTTAAGACTTTCGGTATTCACAGAAGGCATTTAGGAGTCCTAAAGTTAGGGCTACTAACTTCTGTGAATACCGAAATGAGTAAGTTCATTCTGTGAATACCAAAATGAGTAAGTGTATTCTGTGAATACCAAAAAGTACTAACTTTACGTTTTTGACGTAAGTTAGTTCTGTGAATCAGGCCCATTCTATCTAATCTTCGGTGTACAAAATTATATTCTGCAAAACTTAGGAATCTCCTATCCGGACGAGTTCCTGTTAAAGTCGGATCGCGTTCTAACATGCAATCTCTATCCACTAAGATTTTAGCTTCTAGAATCTCAACCAATCAAATGTCTGTTAACTTTTAATTCTGAACCAATCCTAGCGCGGCTTTTCGGTGACGTTTGTCTGTCAACCCCTCCTTTACAATCTGCGTTTCTCTGTCCCTCGCTGTATCAACCAATCCCAGCGCGGCACCTGTGACGTCAGTACTGCTCCTGACTACTGACCCCTCCTTTACAAGAGTCGTTCCACACCCGCTGTTTCAACCAATCCCAGCGCGGCGTTTGTGACGTCAGCTCCCTCTCCGGCAGCTGACCCTCCCTTTACAAAATCTTACGCAAACTTTTATTTTCTCTATAAATCTTAATTACATTTTCAATAACAACATAAAACATTCGCTATCGTGCCAGTTTCTCTAAAATAGAAAAGATAGTTTTCTCTCACACTTAGTAAAACCTTTCCGTTTACTAAACATACACTACGAGTAAAAACCTTTCCGTTTACTCTTCACGCAAACTCCAGAAATACCTGTTACTTCTCCAATGTTACCCTTTCTAGGTGATATGACATCAAAGTTTCACCAGCGTACTCTTTTGCTATTACTCACGCATAGATTCCCTAACCAGTACTGATAGTCCTGCTTAACTTTTCAGTACTATTTCTGCCTGACAGATAACCTCACTGCAGTATGGCTTCCACTTACCAACCGCTATTCAATTTTCCCCGGGGATTCTGGACAACATAAAACAAATTTTGAATACACGGATGTTAGTTCATAAAATATAAAATTCTCATTACCCAATTAACAAAGAGTAACCATCCTCTGATTACCAGAAAACTGATCCAGCGCGATATTAGCAAACAGCATTCATACACTAGATACTCACTTGGGCCCATACATTCATACTACGCTAATACTTACGCTGAGTTTTATCAGTTGTTACTCTTTATCAAAATCCCTGCTACCAATTACCTTCCGATTGAAGAGTAATGACTTACCAATGAATCCTTTGCTAATTGGGAAGTTTAAAATGAGTGACATTCATTATAGTACATAATCCTGAAATAACCACTGAGTCAGGAAGTTTTAAAAATGTTTATCTAAAGATTTAGCAGAGTAAATTACAGAAACACATGGTACTTAGTCGCATCTCATAGGTGAAGCATAGAATAATAATTATTGATAAATGACGGTCCCTCAGAAAGGAGAAGATAGAGACAGCAGCGCAACTAAAGGTTGCATTTATTTTTACCTAAATGCGAGAACCCAACCCTTGGCCAAGGAGTTGGAAAGATTAGGACCCAGGAAGGATGAAGAGCAAAGACCTCCTCCAGGATCAGGACAGGACCGGTGACCTCTCTACAACGACTCCTGCGTCGTTCCCCTCTCTGATACTCGACTTCTCCTCGATTCTCCCGTGCCTCTCTTCTAATGGACTCCGCCGCCCCCTCCTCAGGACCTCTCTGGACAGCGGTTCGGTCTGCAATCGATCAGCTTGATGGTCTGGAGCTAGAAGCTTGGTCTGCATGAACGCCTGATCTGACTAATTAACTAATGCTATATTCTATTATACCCTTCTATGCCCATGTACCTCCCCTTAATGTTGCTAAAATATGGGACCACTACTTCTGATTGGACAGGGACAGGGGGTGGATTCTCACACCATATGATTTAGTTCATTTTCTGTAGGCCATTGTCTTTAAACTACCGCCCATCCAATTTTATACATTTGCTTTATTTCCCACCCGTCTCACGACAAATGTTATATATTCTTCATATATAAAGTTTCAATTTTCAACAGGAAAGGCAAGAGCACATCAACTTCGGCCACCAGGTCATGGCCTTGGACGACGTCCAGGTTGACTTCATTCTTTGGCAGCCAAGGAGGACACATGCGCAGAATCATTGTCTCTCGAGTTTCAGATCACCAACCCCAGGCCCAAGTTTACGAACTAATAAAAGTCAAAGAAGAAAATATTAAAATCACAAATAATAGGTTTCACTGTATACCCACTCTTTCTACTCTATCCCCATTTACTTATAAATCTATCCCGCATTAGTAGCGTTAAGAAAACGACAAATTAATAATAACACAAGAGCAAGCTGAAGCATGTGAAAACATCAAGCAGCCATTTTAGAGCACACTGCGCAGAAGCAGAAATTTCCCACCAAGCAAAGAAAGACGTCACACCATGTGATATGGATGAGACATGCGCAGTAAGGTTCCCGCGCTTTAGCGGCCATTTTAGAATAAGACAAGCGTTACTTGTTAGTTAGAACACATAGGCAAGCTTCCTTGCTATTCGTGTAATGTATGCAATGTTAGTATAAACAATACATAATTAATAAATTAATACTGTGAGGTGATTGCATTCAAGCAAGTCTCATTTTTGAGTCCTTGCTCCATCATGATGACACCCACAATGTCATTGTCCCCTTCGGCCTGCCTCCCCCCCACCACTCACGGAAATGAATAGAGGTTTGTTGACCACACCCAGGGCCTCAGAAGCAACCTTATCCAAGGCATCTGATATGGTGTCACTGCTGTAGCTTGTGCCTGCAGGTCGAAGAATACTTCGCCCTTCTGGCACATGCGCAGCAGGACATCATGTCCAAATCTATGTCCCTTCTCCCCTTGGAAATAGGCATAGATTTGGACTACAGCAAGTGAGTATTTCTTTCCAGCTGCTCTGTGCTTTTTCTCCTCGTCTTGCCGCTCCCCTTTGGGTAGTAGGGCGATGACATCCATGCCCATAAACACCAGCCGCAGTGGTGCACACGGGACACCACCGGAAATAAACCAGCTAGTTGTCAGCACACGCTCATTCCGAGCTGTTGGTCTTGGTTTTAAATGCCATAGATAACTCCTTCCTAAACAAAGGCCATTCAAACCTTAGCTGAAACATCTCATCTCGTTACCTATGACCAGCTGTCTTTAAACTCCTGGGTACATCCAAACCTCCAAATACATCACTGAGATTCCAGTGTGTCTCCTTACTAAGAAACTTGCACTGTTACCCCTTAGAATGTGTCTCTGTTCGACATTGCTCTCAAGTAGCATTTCATATTACAAGAAGTTAAGTAATTTAACCAGTACCCTTCTGTACTTCCTCAATACATCTACCACTGTAAATATGAATATGGTAAAAATAAGTTTGTATTGTCCTGTCTTTGTTGAGCATCCATCACCCATCAAATCCATAACCCTCTCTATACGGTCACATCCAAAAATGTTGAATGCTCATGTAATGTACAACATTTCTTACGGCAATGTTTCTATATCTACACCAATTAAACAAATTAACTAGAAAGCTGTTAGATAAATGGCAATTTTTGGTATTAAAAGACTAGTTTTTGCTGGTCTTATACCAGGTCGTGTTGCAGGGGGAAGTGGTGGATCTTTCCAGCCTGCAATGATCCAGACTGGTCCGCAGGCACCATGTTCACACATGAGCATGTGCAAAGTAATATTCTTCAAAGGTGCTGGGGCATCACGCTGCACCTACTGCACTGTGAAGTATGATTTCAAGCCAATGCTCTAATCACTAGACGGAAATGTTATGTTATGTTAATAAAATGTATTGAGCGCACGAATACCCTGAGGTGTCTTGGCGCTAAGGCTACAGTTAACCTCATACGGAGCGTCTAGTTCCTAAATAGCCAAGTTTTTAGCCCTTTTCTAAAGGAGGTGAGTGAGCTTGCACTTCTGAGCTCCATTGGAAGTGTATTCCATAGTTTTGCTGTGCCATAGGAGAGGCGTCGGCCTCCCCAGCTTGCGGTCCAGATCCTTGGAACTTTCATAAGTCTGGCGCCTGTGGACCGTAGTTGTCTGACTGGTTCATACCAGGAGAAGAGGTTTCTGAGAAATAGTGGTCCTGTGTTATTCAGGGCCTTGTATGCAAGACATAACGCCTTGAATTTAATTTGTTGCGCTACCGGGAGTCAGTGGAGTTTTTGAATTTCCTTTGCTACTGATTCGTGCTTAGGGACATTCAAAAATAAGTCTTGCGGCTGCATTTTGTACCGTCTGGAGCTTTTTTTGGTATTTGAAATAGTATTTGAAATAAGTGGGCAAGCATTGAACCACCCCGTCCAATCTTTTTTACAAGCCTTCCATGTAGGGAGTTCATGCCCAGTGTATGCAAGTGATTAATATATAGTTGTTGCGCCTGACTCACAAAGACAAACGTACACTTTTATGTAAGTTTACAATCATTTACTATCCACAAAGCTATTTTATCAGTATCTTTACGACTGTAGAGTTTCCGCACATAGAAAGATAGGAGAGCACTATCTTTTTATGCGCAGTCGTAAATATACTACTCATAAAACACCTTAGTGAATAGCAAACAATTATAAACTTACACAAAATTGTACGTTTACCTTCGTGAATCAGGCCCAGAGTGTGCGACATTGCTCAAAAAGACTCTCCAGAAAGCTACAGTGTTTCATTCAGTGTGTGAGCCCAGCACTGGCAATGGAAAAGACTACAAACTCTATCAATATAAAACTGTATTTCACTGATATTCATTCAGTCTTTGAATGTATTTACTATCGTTTTATTGCTGACTTAACACATATAGATAATGGTCACCTTTTTTTCCTAGGTCGGCGAGTTTGCGCCGCTGAAACTCTTGCTAGGATGGAGCTCTTCATCTTTTTTACAAGCATGCTGCAGAAGTTCACCTTTAGTCTACCTCCTGGTTTAGCTGATGTGGACCTCATTCCAGCAGAGGGATTCACCGCCCCACCGATGCCCCACATGATCTGTGCTATTGCACGTTCTTGAGCTCCACTCACCTACTCACAATCAGGAAAAATGTTTCATTATGAGAACTCGTTTCTTTAACCTACTATTGTCGATTGTATGTAGTATTAATTGGCTATATGGTATGATGTAGTCCAAAACCAGAATATACAAATAGAGTTTTGATAAATTAGAAACTAGCAGAAACTAGGAGTAAAAAACCATAAGACACAAGCATGCATTAATAAAAATGTGGCATAAAATAAATAGAAGCAACACACATGGAGCTCTAAACACTCTAATCTAATCACTTTAATATGTTTATCCATCAATATATCACTTTTGAATGAAGTTGGACACAAACATGCTAAAACAATTCAGACATAGACAGATTTGAATTATGTATTGGAAAAGTATTTTGTATCAAATTTATCCTTTACTCAAATTTTCCAAAACTGAAATTGATAGGTCACTAGGCACATTTAGGGATTGACGAGGTGATACATCACCTAATATATGTCACTCGAGTCTGCATGGTCGCACGGTATTTTGAGAGAACTTCCAGCACTTGTAAGAGAGCCTCCCAGCCAGAGGATTGTGTCAAGAACCTGACTCGCCTCAGATTATGTGAACAACAACTTATGGATGTTTCCAGATATAGACTGCAAACTTTTTTTGGTTGCTACCAAGAACCCTATTCTCCTGTTGAAGACCTCATGTGATCCCTTTTAAAGGGGTCGAAATGTCAACTTGTGTAGGTTCCACCCATATCATTCATTGCTGGACCATCCAAATCTGAATGTTCATATTGTCAGATTTTGAAGGTCATTTGTTTTTGTACATTTTGGGTGTTGCCCTTGTTTTTACATTTTGTCAAAAATGTATGTGGTATATGTTATTTTGTCAACTTTTTGCACTTGCACTGCGTCATCACTTGGAGCACCTACTTTGTGTAAATTATCTTGCTGATTTTTCACCAGGACAAAAATATAAAACTGTTTAGATCACAGATGAATGCATGGTGATTTCATTTATTTCAGATAGGCCAACTGTATCATTTAGATACCTTTAACTAATATATAAATGATTCCTAGGGGAGCATTGTTCCTTGATGATCATATTACCCGAGTTCCTTTGAATATCGAGTGCCCCGTGTATTAGATGAATCAATGAATGGTCAGCATATAATCATGGGAGAAATGTGACACTGAGGGCCATACATTTGTACAGATTAGATTGCCAGCTAGGAAAGGTGACCAAAGAAGGATACCAACATGCATCACTTAGAAAATATTTGTAAGTATTGAATTAATTTTCTCATTAATATGAGACTGCACAGAGGAAATAAAATAGGACCCTGATACCTTTGTGCGAAGATTATAAATCCTACTCTTGAAGGTCACTTTGCAAGGAGCTTGAAATAATAATGGGCTGCGGTCCACTATGGGTGACCGGGTCTTGACTCCATTATCGAGAACAAGGTACAAGATTGTATCAGTTGCACTAGCAGTGATTAAGCAGGTTATGCACAAATCACCCTGAAGAATCTAACAAATCCAGCGGTTTGGGGTAGATTAAATATTTGTTCCGCTTTAAGTGTAGATCATACCAAGGGAGAGTAGTGAAGCAAAACATCACAACAACAGTGAGTTCACAAATTCACAATGAAAGGTGCACCTAGAATTCTGGTAACTGATAATGGGATTCAATTTATATCAAGTTATTTGAAGGATTTTGTCTATGAAATGGGAGTCAAACACCTAAGGACACTATATTGTCCTGAATTAAAGATACAATGGAAAGGATCAAAAGGTTGAAAGAGTCTTTACACTTGGCCCTGGCAAATGATTTACCAGGTAAATTTTCTTGGGAATACTGTACCACCTCTAACTCTGTAAGGGGTGTACCTCTTTCTCCTTAAAAGGAATGCAGCTGTATACCATATTGGCAAACATGGTTGTAACAGTACGGGAGCTTAGGGGATCATTATTACACAATCTACATGAGCACCAGTAAGAGTATATGCACAGGTAACACCTATAGCTTGATGGGAAGACTACCAGGCCACTGAAGATTAAAAGAGTTGGCCAAAACGTGGTTGATTTAAACTATGGTATGTGTCAGGCTATGGATAGATTTTGAAGAGCAACATAACTTCCCTCCAATAGATCCTGCCAATAAAAGTGGGTTAAAGTACCACAATAAAGAGATTCAGATCCCAAACCACAGAGGATTCCAAGCTCACCATGTTGGAATAATGGCTTCATCTAGAGTGTTAGTTGCTTTTATGTATACTATTTGTATCTGAGTTTCCTTATTAACCTTAAGGGAGGAGATGTGTTGTAATGTTGTTTTAGAATGGTAGGATCCTATTGGCCTCTAACTTGTACCCACCCCTGGTCTCCTTTCCTCCTTTCTACATTGTTCTGTTGATGTTTTTCAGAAAATTCTTGAAATCGAATGTAAGTGAATTTCTCCTTTTGACAATTCCATGAGTGAGTACATACGCTGGCTGATCCAGTGAGGCTTTTGATGATATTATACCAATTTTGAGCCCTATCACAATTATTTGGAGTATTCTATATTATGTACAAAAAGGTAATGTGCATCTATGATTGGGCTTTCTTCAGGGCAAAATGGGATTCCCTCCCTGGTTCTTTAGCTAGGGTGTTTTCCTGTATTGTTCAATAAAGAGTGCAGCTTTCACTCTCTTGGAATGGTAAATAGAATACTTATCTCCCATCCAGTACTGTATTGTTTTGAGTCCGTCTGTAAAAGAAACATTAGTGAGTATAATCACGTGTCCACCTCGCGCTGCCACAATTTCACCCATGTATTTCAAACATACTGGGTGCTATAGTGTGCTTTCATACAACATATGTAGTGTGATTTGTGGGGATAATGTTGTCTCATGTAATCGCAATTATCGAGTCGTGATGTCATTTACATCTTTACATTTACGCCCTGGAAATTGTTAAAAAATTGTTGTTTTTCTACATGTTCACATCACATACATCCTGCACCTTTACTCTCACACTCATACTTCTGGGTATAGACTGCCCGTAATTCTTCTCTTGTCATTTGTGATAGCCTGTTGTATCAGAACTTCTTACCCTATTCAGGAGGTTCTAATATGTCTCAAGGGACTGCGGTTAAGGGGGGGTAGCCTTGTAGTCAAACTCTGTAAACGGATTGGTCCAAAGTAAAGAAGGAGACAAAACAACAGAGACTCGCTTTGTCAGAAAACATGTAGCCAAGTCTCACACATTCTGTTCTCAGTTGCTCCGAGGACGTTCTTAGTAGTCCTTGCCTCTTACTTACTTCCACAAAGGTCCTGCCCCACAGCCTCACCTACTTGGGTCCGCGTCTCCTGGCATTTGCAACTCACAATAACGGGGCCGCGGTTTATAAAGCATTCTTGCCTGGACTTCTCCTGATTGCCCGGGTGCGGAGCCCCACCCTTGGCGCATTTCTATGACGTCATTTCTGAGAGTCCCGGTTGGGACTACGGAACAGTATGGCATCATGGGGTTTGCTGTTCTTTCCCTTACGTGATCATGGTTACAATCTATCACCCGACCCCTCGTGTTGTAGGGCGATCGTTGTCATTTGTTTCTTTACACTATTTCCTCCAGGATAAAGGGTAAGGTACCGGGCGGTACTATGGTCCTGGTTGTAAACAGTGAAAGTAGCCCTATCAGGCGGAGAATAAAACATATGTTCAATGGGCATCTCAAATGGTGTAATAGTGAACTGTAAATAATAATGCCATGCCCTTGGCGTGAGCCACTATAAAAATGTCCTGGGCAAATTACCCCAGCTACAATAATTGACATTATTTGTGGATGGCCAATGCTAATGCCACATTCTTTCTGTTTATCATCATTGGAATATGACCTATCTGACTAAAAGATCCTGGTCATATTGCATCAACATGTGGTATGTTAGCTGTCAGAATCCGCACCTAACATATATACATCACTCCATCACGGTGGCTTTTTGTTTTTTGTTGGTATGGTCAGTGAGAATATCTGTTTGCGAGTATATGGGTTAATAAAGCATGGGTTTTCAGCAGTGATTTCAACTGTACGCCTACGCTTCACTAGCCCGTAGTGTTTTGAAAGCAAAGGATTCCATACTGGTAGAGTATGTAAGGGGTAGTATACATGGACACAGAGTATCCATATCACGTAATTTTTGACCACAGTGGCCCTTCACCTGTGGTTGGTTCCATAAAGTAAATTGTGTATTCTGCAGAAACCAATGTTGTTACATATTACCCAAGATTAAATTAATCAATCGCACTTGCTGAAGTGTAGGTAAAGAATATATTTTCATATTTATACATGAAAACGGCAATTTTTGTTGGAACACAAAACGTGTTCTGCAGCTTATCCTATTTTGAAATCTTACCTAAGTGGGTCATATACGGAGGGGGGCTGCGTGGCCCCCCTCTGAAGGTCTTTTAGGGCCCCAGGGACCACCACCTCCATGGGGCTTGATCGTAAAATAAGAGGGGAGCCCCCTCCTTACTTTAAAATTTACACAGGGCCCACCACCTCCCTGGGCAAAGGGAATTTATCAAAAAGGGAGGGGGCATATTCGGCCCCGGGGACCACCACCTCTCTTTTGCTACTATGATGGGCAGCTTACCTAAATGTCCCCGGATCGTTTTTAGCCAATTTTAGTGACGCCTTCTTCATGCCAAAGAATATGAGGAAATCTCCACCAAACAAAGAAGCACTTACTTTATATAGTTAAAAGTGTGCTTCCTTGTTTAATGGAGATTCACCTCTTTGTAGTCTCATTGTCTTCTTTATAGGAGGATTCATGTTATCACAGATTTCTGGATGAAGACACACTAGGAACAATCACATTGCCGAAATGCACACAATGTCATTCTCCATTATGCAGCTGTAGTGTAGAATACGCACTGGACAATTACCCAATGAAGTAGCACTTAGTAAATAACCAGTAGAAAGTACTCCAGTTGTGCAAAATTGTGGACTCTTGTTGGATAAAGGGGCATGTGAGGTTCTGTTCTGGCCCAGTCACGCACACAGCTAAGAATACACCCACACAGACACTTAGACACCCACTCACACACCCATTCTGCTACTCTCAGATCTGCTCACAAACCTACACAACCACTCACCCACTCAACACACACCCACTCACACACCCACAAAACCACTCACACACCCACTCAAAGACCCATACGTCTACACACACACCCACATAACCACTCACACACCCACTCACACACATCTACACAGCCACTCACAAACCCATTCACACACCCACACAGCTACTCATGCACCCACTCACAGACTCGTATGTCTGCTCACTCACTAACTCACAAATCTACTCACATACCCACTCACACCTCAAAACTGGTCACACATCCACTCATAACCGATACATATTACATCCCTCATGACATGGTCAGTGACATCACTGATGACATCTCAAATGACATCACTATGACATCATCCACAGCATCTCTGATGTACCCACTCAAATCCCAATATAACCTTTCATACATCCACTCCAACTTCCACACTAGCATTTTTAAAACGTTTGACACCCATACCCATATCTACACACCCACTCACTGATTCATAGGACTACACACACATCCACTCAGTCACACATACAGCCACACAGCCACACATACACCAACTCACTCACTAATACAGCCACTGATATATCCACTCATACACCCATACAGTCACTCACACACAGTCAGTCACTCATAGAGCTACTCACACATCTGCTCACTCACCTATAGAGTCAATCATGCAGCCATTTACTCACCTATACAGCTATACACACACCCACTCATTATACAGATACTAACACATACTCACTCACCTATACATTCACTGACACAAGCACACACTCACCCATACTGCCACTCTCGCAATCACTCAGTCACACATACAGTCAATCATTAACTCCAACACTCACCTATACTAGCTTTCACGTATGCAGTTACTCACCCATGTACCACTGGCACATCTATTCACTCACCGACACAGACATACACATGCTCACTTACCCATACAGCCTCTTACACACACACTGACTAACCCATAGACCCACTGACTCACCCACATACTCATCCATAAGTTAGTTACACACACCCTCACCCACCCACACAGACTTTGAGACACCCATTCACATACTCAGACAACCAATCCCTCACCCATACTGAAACTCACGTACCCACTCACACACCTATACAACCACTTAGACACCAACTGACAGACATATACAGACATTCACACAACAAGACACTCACCCATACATTCACTGAGACCCTTAATTATTCACTTATACAGTTACTCATGCACCCACTGAATCATCAATTCAAGCACTGATACACCCACTGATTCACCAATACACCTTCCTATGTATATTTAACAGACATAAAAGTTTTTAAAAACACTAACAGTCACTGGGTGATGTCATCAGTGATGTCATTTGAGATGTCATTAGTGATGTCATCAGTGATGTCACTGACCATGTCATGAGTGAATTTCTCTGGTTTTGACTGTATGAAATCTGTAACTTTTGTTTTTTTCAGTGAATATCTGAGGTTTTTTAATTCTATTTCCCAACTATAACAGCCCTGTAACCTTTGGTTTTTCAGTGAATCTCTAAGGTTTTTTAAATGCTAATTCCTAACTATAACCTTTAATTTTTTGAGTGAATTTCTATGTTTTTTTTAAGTAGTAATGGTGTTTGAATAAATGAGGTGGAAAGGGGGCAGAGCTTCTGACCAGCTCTCAGAAATCCTGCTGTGTAGAACTTACTGAAAGTACCAGGAGGGTTTCTTGGTCCCCAAGGTCCTTTAGCATTCAAGAGAACTTTATTACCCAACCAGTAGTGTGCCAGGAGATGAGTTTGCAGAGTGGTGCAGAAATGGGGCATGGCCTCTGAAGACCTATTAGCAAACTGACTTTGTGGGACTTGCTGGAGGTAACAGGAGGGGTAGTTGGCCCCCAAATACCATCAATAGCCAAGGGGACTTCATCCCCCAACTAGTACTATGCCAGGAAGCGCGTTTGCAGAGTGGTGGAGAAAGGACACCCTTGATGAATGCAGAGCTAGTGCCTGTTTTATTCATAAAGTTTCAGTGTAGCTATTTAGTAAGATACTGATTTAACTTTCCCCTTTGTATACATTTGTCTAAATCATTACATCAAAAAAAAAAAAAAATTCTTCACAGTAACACCGCAGGTCGCAATGACATCAGTAGTCACAAATACAAATGACAAAATATAAAATAGATATTTAAACATATTTTACACAAAGTTTGAGTCTCGCTGTTTAGTAGCATGATTGTTTAACTTTATTGTAGCAACACATTTAACAAAAACAACAATTTCAAAATATAACTTTCAACCTCTGAACTCACGAATAGAACATAACTACAAATCACCCATAAAACTACCCATTCTTACCCAAACTCAACAGGAATCAAAAACTGCTCCAAATCTAGTAGACTGCACACTCTGTGAAAAGATCCACTCTAGAGAGACGAATACAAAATATTCATGTGGGATAACGTCCATGGTCTATCATCTTAAAACCTAACATAGAAAACATCTCTAACTGGCAATGAAGTAGAGGGAAGATGGAGGATCATCTACATCAGAGGCACCAGCAACAACAATTCCCGGCCAGAAAGTCCCTTCAGAGGTGCAGACTACTGCAACAGATATGGCTCCAGAGTTTTCAAGAATGGGCACGTATTACATGGACTGTAGTGTTATTATAACTGCTGGTGAGCAGTGTGTTACAGCTATTCACTATGCTGCAAAAAATTATACATGATAATTTTTTCCCCTTCTATATTTTTTGAAAATTTCTCAGTGCACATTTTTCGAATTATTCCTGTCCTAGTTGCCATTTTTCTTACCATAAAAAAGAACAACATTTTTTTACAACTTTACAAAACCACAAAAAAAAAAATTCAAAAACAAAACTGAAAGTCATGTCACCGGGAAATAAAGGAATGCCATTGGATAATATACTTTTCAACTAAAACAATAAGAAAAACATGTCCATTTATCTATCATAAATATTCTTTAAGACGAGTTCATAGTGAGCAGATTTGCGCAATGCAGAATATGTCATAAGACATTGTCAAGGAGTACAAATAACAAATATTCTTGCAGGACTACGTCCATGCTTTACAATCGAAAAACATATCAAAGCAATAGTATAAAAGCACCAAGGCTGAAGGACCCTCAACTTCAATAGCAGCCACATCAACACCAGGGCAGAGAGTCTATTCAGATGTCTAATCTCAACTTCAAGATTAGGCTCCACAGTTTTTCCAGATTGTATCATACTGCATGAATTTTGGAGTTGTAGTGCGTGCTGGAGAGCAGTCTATGACTGCCCTTCGCAATGCTGCAAAGAATCATAAATGTTGATTTTTTTTGTATTTTTGGCCCTTCATAGTTTTTCTACACTAGCAGGCATTTTATTATCTTACAAAATGGGTATCTAATATATATGTGTTGTTCATTTTGGTGTGCAGACAGAATATCGAGTAAAAAATATCGAGTTGCACAAATATCGAGTAATAGATATCGTGGTTCAGAAATATCGCCAGAAAGAATATTGTGGTGAAGAATATCGACTTAAGGTAAGTAATATTGATTTTAAAAATATTGAAGTGTTTAATATAGTTTGCAAAAATATAGGGGCCGATTCCGATTCAGGCCGGAAATCTCTCCGACCGAGCCGGACCCGGAGAGATTTCCGACCGAATCGGACCCGTGCAGCCCGACCGAACAAGTACGATGCGCATGTATGCCATGGGACTCGATTCGGTCGGACTCCCATTGAAGTCAATGGGAGCCTGTCGTACAACGCGTACGCGGGCTCCCATTGACTCAACGTGTGCGCGGCGAAGCGACTTGCGCCGTACACGCACAGGTAGGGAGGACCCATGGGTCCCCCCTGTGTGCGACTCGCGCGCCTACTATGCATACAGGGGGGTCCGACACGGACCCCCAAAGTACGGCTCCGACTGCTCTTTCGAGCCGGAGTGCGCGGCTCGGTCGGACTGCTCGCGGCGCGCATCGTACTTACCCGGCCGGGGAACGTCTCCATTGCGCGGTGCGAGTCGGGTCCGTGTGAGTCGGTCGGAGCGTGTTGAAGCCGCGTACGAGTCGGTCGGCGATTTCGCGGGCGCTTGCATCGTACTAGCTCGGCCGGACCCGCATACGAATCGGTCGGGAAACAGGGCTCCGAATCTGATCCGGTAAAGCCAAATCCGATTCGGAGCCCTACCGGCCGAGATCGGAATCGGCCCCTTAGTTGTTAAAGATATCGTTTTTTTAATTAATGTTATGTATTTTAGTATATATTTTATATGTATGTGATGTATGTTTTTTGTATAAGAATTGTTTATATTTTTAATATATTTGTTAAATTTCTAGCAGTTATTAATTTTTTTTTATTTGAATTTTGCGTTTTTAGGGGCACATTATGATGGCGGGCGGACCGCAACGGAATGCGGGACCGTCCGCAAGGGGTGCGGTGGTCCCACCATGGGTATTAGGATGCCACCGCCACGGAGGCAGTGTCATCCCGTATTGTTCGCATTGTGGCGGGCGGTGCTGTCAGCAGCACCCGCCACAATGCGAAAAACACATGTTGTGCATTTGAATGCACAACGTGACAGGCACCGCGCGGTGCCTGCCACCTTGTGCATTCAAATGTAGGGTGTACCATAGGTACCCCCCATGTGCACCCCCAGCCCCCTCAAGTCCTGGGGGCCCGCAACGGGCCCCCAGAAGCAAAGACCACATGCCTTTCCATGGCAGCAACACCGCCATGGAAAGGCTGCTTTCCGCCTACATCCTAATATGGATGGCGGTGTCTTGCAGACACCGCCACCATATTAGGGTCCTTTACCGCCCGGTCCCCTGTGGGACCGGTGTAAAACCGGCGGACGGGCTTTCCGTCCTCCAGGCTCCCCCCGCCATCGTAATATGGCGGGGGGGAAATGGCATGCGGGCGGTGGGAAAAGGCGGGTGGATCGCCACCGCCATACGGGCGTAATGACCCCCTTAGTTCCGTAGTGGGTTTATAGGGGAATAGGGTGGGAAGTAATTTAATTATATTAAATTAATTGATTATTTTTTATTTATTAATATTTGTTTAATTGAGATTTTATAGTTTTAAATGTGTAAAGTAATTTAATATTAATTTATTAAAATTGGTTGTTAATTAATTTTAATTAATAAATTGGTAATTAATTATGATAATTGCGTAATTAATTTTAGGTGTGTGATGTGGTGTTTATAGGTGTAAAGGGTGGGAAGTAATTTATTTGTAATTCATTAATTAATAATTGGTTGTTAATACATTTTAAGTAATTAATTGGGAATTAATTATGGTAATTGTGTAATTAATTTTAGGTGTGTGTTTTGGGATTTATAGGGGTAAATTGTGGTCAGTATTTTATTAATTTTTTATTATTAATTTTTTGTTAATTGATAATAATTAAATTAATTAAAATTATGTTATGGTAATTGTGTAATTAGTTTTAGGTGTGTGTTGTGGTGTTTATAGGAGTAAAGGGTGGGAAGTAATTTATGTTTAATTAATTAATATATAGTTGTTAATTATTTGATATTTATTTTGGGTAATCATTTATATTTTTGTGTGTTTATACTTTTAAAGGGGTAGAGGGTGGGTATTAAATACATTTATTACTTTATTATTGGCTCTTGATAGTAATAGTTTTCAATTTAAAAATACGTTTTAATTATGTTTTATTATTTTATAGTTCAATTTAGGTGTGTGTTGTGGATATTATAGTGTTAAAGTGTGGGTAGTAAATTAATGTTTATTAGTTTTTGTATTAATAATTTTTTAATTGATTATTAATTATGTTAATTATGGAAGTAAATTTAATTTAAAATGTTGAAGTTTTTTGTTTTTGGTGTGGTGTTATAGGGTAGGAAATAAAATAAATACATTTATGTATTAATTAATTTTTTTGTTTGTCAATATTTTCTAGTTTACACATTTTTTTAAAATGTATTTATTATTTTATTTTATATAAAATTTGTAGGTTGTTATATGCAATTAATATTATAATATGTTTTCTTTTTATATATTTAATATATTAGATTTTTCATTTTTTAAACATTGTTTATTTATTTTTTTATGATTTTTAAAAAAATTAATATTGTTTTTGTTATAACTGTTTGAGTGTGAATAGTAATTTTAGTCTCTCCGCTATCCAACACTTTCCCTAATGTTGCACTCACTGGAATGGGAATAGTAGTTTTTACCTCTCCGCTATCCTGCACTTTCCCTACTGTTGCACTCACTGGAGTGGGAAAAGTCATTTTTACCCCTCCGCTATCCAACACTTTCCCTAATGTTGCACTCACTGCAGTGGGAATAGTAATTTTCACCCCTCCGCTATCAAACACTTTCCCTACTGTTGCACTCACTGAAGTGGGAATAGTTCATTTTACCCCTCCGCTATCCAACACTTTCCCTACTGTTGCACTCACTGGATTTGAAATAGGAATTTTAACCCCTTTGCTATCCAACACTTTCCCTATTGTTGCACTCACCGGAGTGAGAATAAAACATGTTACCCCTCCACTATCCAACACTTACCCTACTGTTGCTCTCACTGGATTTGGAATAGTAATTTTTACCCCTCCGCTATCCAACACTTTTGCTACTGTTGCACTCACTGGAGTAAGAATAGTAATTTTTACCCCTTCGCTATCCAGCACTTTCCCTACTGTTGCACTCAGTGGAGTGGGAATAGTAATTTTTACCCCTTCGCTATTCAGCACTTTCCCTACTGTTGCACTCAGTGGAGTGGGAATAGTACATTTCACCCCTCCGCTATCCAACACTTATCCTACTGTTGCACTCAGTTAAGAGGGAATAGTAATTTTTACCCTTCCGCTATCCAACACTTTCCCTACTATTGCACTTTTTCGAGTGGGAATAGTAATTTTTACCCTTCCGCTATCCAACACTTTCCCTACAGTTGCACTCTTTGGAGTGGGAATAGTAATTTTTGCCCCTCCGCTAGCTAGCACTTTCCCTACTGTTGCTCTCACTGGAGTGTGAATAGTAATTTTTACCCCTCCGCTGTCCAACACTTTCCCTACTGTGCAACTCACTAGAGTTGGAATAGTACATTTTATTTCTTCGCTAACCAACACTTACCCTACTGTTGCAGTCACTGGAGTGGGAATAGTTATTTTTACCCCTTTGCTATCCAACACTTTCCCTACTGTTGCACTGATTTTATTGTGAAATTTAAGTTTAAATATTTTTTAATAGTTTAAAGTTTTAATTTAATATAGATTTGTTTTTATATATTTTAAATGATTAATATATATTTTCATTTTTTATATTATTTTAAACTTTTAACATAAATTAAAAATAATAGTTTATTAATTGTTTTAAAGTAAATATATATGTATAACGTATTGTTTGTGTGTTTATTTTTTATTGAGTTTATTTGTTACATTTTATTAAAATGTATATTACATTTATTTTATTTTGTTAGAATTATATTTAATATATTATTTTATTTTAGATTTATATTTAAGTTGATATTTTATACGTCTATATTTTTTACATCGATATTTTTTAGTCGATATTTTTGAACTTACCTGTTTAAGTATCGAAATCAATATTTTTGTTGTCTATATTTTTTACTAGATATTTTTAACATCGATACTTTTTACATTGATGTTGTGTCAGTGAACCATTCATTTTATTGTCTTCTAATTTATTGTAACACTACTTACATATAACTTGCCGTATAGAAAAGTCAAAGTGTTCCTCTACAAATAAATACACAGCTAACTTTTCTCAGTTATCATTATTTACTTTTTCACTTTTTAAATATGTCAACAGTCTGTGTTAAAATCTTCTGGTAAGTGCATCGGCAACATCTCCAAACATTCTCTGAATTTTTTTGACCACACTGTGTTACATTTTGTAATCTCTTCTTTAAAACTATCAACTGTAATATATCTGTCCTGTTCTGCAACTCCTCCTCTTAATAACTTTTCATTCTCCCTAGAATCCTGCTCAGTACCAAAGAAATAAAACATGCACATCACCACAAACCTTTTTTTGTCTGCCACAGTACCATGCAAAAATGCTCTATTCATTCCTCCTAAAAATAATGCGGGAGTTTTCACATAGTACAGCCTCCTAACTAAAGTATGCATTGTTGAGTGGTGCACAGCTAACATCTTGAATTGATGAAAGGTGCTTTGGCACACTGTGTTTGATAAACAAGCTAGTGAGTGTCCCTGCAAATTTGTATGCTTTTTAATCTTGCAAGGATCCAATCCTTGTAAAGTAGATATTGTCTGTTTTAAACTGCCTTGGAAAGATATGTAGAAATGTCCTTAATATCTCAATGGATTGCTGTTGAATACTACAAACACTACTACAATTCCCTGTACCTGCTCTCCAATAATTTGTTCTACATTTGTAGGTACCATCACCTCTTTCGCTATAGGAGTGCCATTCTTCATTACATAACATCATCCTCTGTAATCAATAGCATGAACTAATCTATTATCCTGGGCATAGCTTTCTTAATTAAAGAAAGACTCTGTACTAGAATAATGTATGCAGTCTCCACTAAAAACTGTACAAAAGTTACTTCTATTCACTAATCTTTTTTTTCTGGCTTTGTCTCCTCAAGTACAACACCATTTTGTCCAGAGTCTTCATTCTATTTATAAACTAAATAAAAAACTTCACCTTCAAAGCAAAGGCCTAATCACCTACTCTCTCAACTCGTTCTTTCTGTTTCACTGCATGTCTCCTTCTTCTATACTTCTTAATAATACTCAGTAGATTTATAACTACTCTACTACGAAACACCTAGTTCAGATTTTCTTAAATTGCTTCTGTCTCCTTCACTTTTCAACTTAGATGTGTCAGACTTATATTTTGAGAAACACTGCATATAAAAAATCTGAAAATTAATCAGTATCACAGCATATAGCTCTCTAATTCTCCAGAATACATGCAAACAGTGTGTGACAGGTTACATATATAATTCACCAGATGGTTCTAAAAGAGTACATATTCCTCACTAAAACTTGTAAATACACGTGTTTGTGGTTGACTACAACAATACTCCCTGGATGATTGGATGAGTGCATAGCTAGTGCGTACGTAATTTCCTCAGGATATAAATAGTGCCTGCATGATTCCCTTAGTATCTATGAACTTCACCGGTGGTCCCATATCTGCATAGTTAGTGCTTGTATATTCACATAACTATATTGCTACTATCTGAGTGATTGGATGAACGCACGTGTGTTGCCTGTGTAGTTCAATGAGTACATCATTAGTGCCTGCGTGATTGTAAGAGTGCATGTATACTGGCTGGGTGATTGAAAAACTCTAAATATCACACTTGATATATAATTCCATACATGGCTCTCTAAAAATATACATTGCTCTGTTACTCAGCATCCACATGCATCAATACATTTCTAAAACTGAAAACAACAATGTTTACCTTTTGAAAGCACAAAACCCTTTGCTATTACCATATCTACATCATTTCGCAAATAATTCTTGTGTCTTTAAAACACATATTCTTAATTTCTCAAAGGAAAGTTACATGCCAAGTGAAGCCAGCACACAAACTCTCAAAAGGCATTCTTCAATATTACCACCCCAAATTTAAAACAGAGCATGTTGAAAGAAGTGCACCACCCTCACTATATACATGACATTTTCAACAGCCTTGAAGAACATAGATCACCATGTAAACATATATGCGATTTCATAAAAGATACACCTTCATGCCATCTTTCCAAAAATATATAGTTCTCGTCATCTTCAAATAAACCCAGCAATCTCATCGTACATATAACTATCTGCAACCAGAAGAACCATATCTCACAATCTAAACATATGCAAACCAATCATATAAGTTAAAAATAACATTGACAAACACTTCCTAACACATACCTAACAAGTATTACTACTTTTTAATTTATATACATGCACAGCACATTTTCTTATGTTTTATTCCTGACTACAGTACTCCTGTTTAATAATGTGACTAAACTTACCACAACTCCCAGAATGCAAATAATATAGGGCCCGATTCCGATCTTGTTGGGAAAATCTTCCCAACGACTCGGATCAAGATGCCTTCCAAACGATCCGTACACACGCAGTCCGACCGACGGAGTACGATGAAATGAGTGTCAAATACAAATGACTCGCACGGAGCACAATACGGACGACCGACTCGTACAGAACACGATCCGTCCGAGCGAATCATACAGAAACGAGGATGATGCCACTGACTCGTACCCGAACGCTGCAACATAGCTAAGCGTGAATGGGACAGACTCGGACCACCCTGCAAA
Source organism: Calotriton arnoldi (assembly GCA_963921515.1). Lineage (NCBI taxonomy): Eukaryota > Metazoa > Chordata > Amphibia > Caudata > Salamandridae > Calotriton > Calotriton arnoldi. The sequence goes on along the minus strand of CAWUFW010000914.1, from coordinate 2,254,815 downwards.
TACACGAACAAGTGTCCGGTTCGGTCTACGGAACGTTTCGGGAATGCTCAATAAAGTACATTAGAAACAGACAGAAAATGGCCAAACAAGCATTGTCAATTTCAAAAGAATAAAAATAAAATAAGCCACACCCACAACTCCACCTATATAAAGGTCCAAATTCATGACCATGATCCTTTGCAAATTTGCAACAACTGCCAGGATATAGCCACTGAGACACTGCTCACTGCTACATACACTCACAACTCACCCACCACAAAACCTGCACACATCGAGCAACTGAGATCAACAACACTCAAACACACACTCATTTACTCATACACATTCACCCTCAACTTCACACTCACCCACACCTCCATCTCCACCACCACTCCTCACCATGCCCCCAAAGAAGAATCCAAAGTTCACAGACAAGGAGTTGGAAGTGATGGTAGATGAAATTGTCAGAGTAGAGCCACAGATATTTGGGAACTTAGTACAACAGACCCCCCTGTCCCAGAGAAAAAAGATGTGGGACAGGATTGTCAACAAGGTGAACGCTCAAGCACCTTGCCTGCGCACCATAGATGACATCAGGAACAGGTATGAGGTGTGAAGGAGGGTCAAGAAGCTTCTTGCCAGAGACCATGCACTGAGACAGCGGGCTGGCGGTGGCCCTCCTGCAAAGCCTGTGCACTTTACTACCTGGGAGGAGAAGGTGCGGGCCATCCTTCTGCCAGAGGGCGTCTATGGAATAGCAGAGTACCAGAGCCTAGTGAGTACATACTCAAATAGCCAATATTGTCAACAAATACACAGCCACAGACATCACTGTCAACAAGACAGTGATACTAAACACTGTTAACAAAGTTTTAAAAAATCGAGCAAAAGAGCATGTAATGTGTATGCCAATTTGACTAACAACATATCTGCAATGTAACAGGAAATCTCACCATTTCCAAATATGTACAAACTTAGCACTAAGTCACAGCAAGGCTATGGGATCCAAACACCAGTCACCTGCGTCAGCCATTTTGTCTGCACACATTCACTCCCAGGCAAGCTGAGTCACAGGAAGGGTGTTTGGGATGGCTGGGAAGGTGGGTGTGGCTACAAGCATGATGGGAGTTGTAGTCACAGCTAACACTCCTCCTCCCACATAGCACAACAAGCCCAACAGGAACTGTGCTTACCTCACAGTCAATGGAAAAGTACTGCCAAGATGGCTGACACTGGGGACTGGTGTGAGGAGAACAAGGCCTTGATGGAAGTTGTGGGCAAACAAACACCAGGCACCAGTGTCAAACATCTTGGCAGTACATTTCCTTTAACTGTGAGAGAAGCATAGTACCTGGTGGTCTTGTTGGGCCATGTGAGAGGAGGAGTGTTAGCTGTGACTGCAAATCCCATCATGCCCTGTCCTCCACACACCTCCCCAGCCAGAACAAATACCACACCTGTGACTAGGCAGTCCCTGAGAGTGAAAGGAAATGTACTGTGAAGATGGCTGTCACAGAGGACTGGTGTGAGGAGGCAAACACCTGGATGGGAATTGTGGGAAAATCAAACAGCAGGCCCCTGTGTCAGCCATCTTGGTAGTACTTTTCCATTAACTGTGAGGAAAGCATAGTACCAGGTGGTCTCGTTGGGCTATGTGGGAGGAGGAGTACTTGCACTGACTACAACTACCATCTGCCCTGCGTACATATACCTTCCCAGGCAGCCCAAACAGAACCTCTGTGACTAGGCGGTCCCTTAGAGTGAAAGGAAATGTACTGTCAAGGTGGCTGACACAGGGGCCTGCTGTTTGATTTGCCCACAACTCCCATCCAGGCCTTGGGCTCCTCACACCAGTCCCCAGTGTCAGCCATCTTGACAGTACATATCCTTTCACTCTCAGGGAATGCCTAGTCACAGGTGTGCTATTAATTCTGTCTGAGGAGGTGTGTGGAGGACAGGGCATGATAGAATTTACAGTCACAGCTAACACTCCTCCTCCCACATAGCCCAACAAGACCACCAGCAACTGTGCTTACATCAACGTTAATGGAAAAGTACTGCCAAGATGGCTGACACTGTTGCATGGTGTCATGTGCACAAGTAAATGTTGGGAGTTGCATTCAAGGCCGACATCATGCAGCAGTGTCAGCCTCCTTGCCACCACACTACCCTCAGTGTTATTGAACCTTTGTCTACGAGGAGTAAGCTGGGCTGGGTGGGAGGAGGGGTACAAGTTCCAGCAGCAGAACACAAGCACACAAACCTCTGTACCTCAAAGCTCCAAGCCATTAAAAGCAAGAAGGCAGACTTGGTGAACTTATCTGTCCATGGAGGACAAGGACAATCTACATGATGTGAACAGGCACAAAGCAAAGCAGTAACACAATGTGCTACTCACAGCAATTCCCAGGTGCCCAATGAGATGAGAACTAGGAGTACATGCCTCAAAATACTATAAAAATATGCTCCCATACATTCCAGACTGTGAGTGTGTAGGAAGCCACACCAATGTCACTGCCAAAAACATGCACAAAGCCCAGCACATCGTAAGAGTACGTATGTCATTGTAAAAGCACAGATGTGTGAAATACCAAGACACCTGTGTCATGCACAGTGTGTCACTTGACAGTCAATGTCCAGGTCCATGTAAAGTCAAATAAAGACAATATGCACATGTATGCACAGAGCTGGACATGCTCATCAAAACCCCTCTTGTCAAAATTACAATGTCCTCAGAAAACATATGACTGCACCTGTGCCGATGGAGGACTATCTATGTACATACACTCATCCAAATATACAATAGCAAATGTAATGTGTTTGACACGATGACCTGTGCAAGAACACAACAAACATTGTGTCTCTCATCTATCTACAGGGCCTGCTGGGAACACTGCAGGAACGGAACAGGACACCAAGTCCCAGACTCTGGTTGACCCTGAGCTCTCCGACGGTGACGTCTCTCACCCCTCTTCGGATGACGAGGAACTACCTGGCCCCTCTGGTCTGGGTCAGCCTTACCAAATCAGCTGTAACATCTGCATCCCCTGCGACCACACCTGCAACATCTGACAACACCCAGACGACCACTACCCACACGGACACACAAAGCCAAGGAAACACCGAGAGCACAGCAACAGAGGGCACTCTTGAGTTGGCAGACAACAACACCACTGTAAACGCTGAAGGAGGCTCAGTGTTGTCTGTGCCTGCAACTGCTGGTCAGGCTCGTGTGGGTAGGGGTGGTGGGAAGGGGCGTGGGGACAGGTGCCGTCATGCAGCAGGTGCTGATGAGGAAGCAGACCCACATCTATCACGCATTCTTAGTGCATACCAAGATTGCACCGGAGACTTTGGCCAGGTAGTTGGGATCTTCAAGGACATGCAATAGCAGCAGGCTGCCCATTATGCCAAAATGAACTCACACATGTCCCGAATTGACTCACACATGTCCCGAATGGAGTCACACATGGCAAAAACAGACGATCTGACTGCGGTGCACAGGGACATACTCACCTGCCTCCGGCAGATTGCCAACAACATGACCACAGCTCCCTGTGTGGCCACTACATCTGGTGCTTCCACATCTGCAACTGACACAGTGAGGGATGTGGACTCTGGCGGAGAGTCCCCTGCACTGCCGCAGCCTGCACCTGAGGGTCCCCCAGAAAAACATAAGAGGGGTCGTCCGAAGAGGGACACATGCGAGACAGATGGCTATGCATCCCCCCCAGGAAGTGACAACCTGCTCCTGATATCCTACATTGTGTGCCAAGTGATCACTTTGTTGACTGTCACTGAACTGTCCCACATTGGATGGAGGGTCTAAGTTGACCAAAGGACTCAAATGTCTGTGGACTTACCTCAGAAAATGTCATCTACTGGCACTACCAACTCCTCTGTGAACTTTGTCCATCATCATCATTTTGTACAGCACTATCCCTTTTTTCTACATCAACACATGCACTGAAATAAATCGCTTATGTAGTGAATTAAACACTATTGTTCTGATTGAAATGAGGCACAAAAATGCTTATAATGGAATGACAATGCCATTGGCTGAGAAAAAACTTCAGGAATTCACACTGGCTTGTGAGTAGATAAAACATGACGCAGCATGAGAGATACACACAACAAGGTCATCACAACACCCATGGCACATGGTATAGATCAGTATTGACTCCACTGTTTGTGAATGAAGCAACATTGCAATGCACAAAGAACAATCATTGTCAGAAAAACAGATCATCAGGGCATATATACAGTATGTAAATGAATGTGGGATGTGTGTAAACAGACAAGGCACACCACAATGGTGAGCACAGGTTTATTCCACAGGCACAACCTGGTGCCCTCACACTAAATGAAATCATATCACACTGTGACCAAAAGCACAAATGAACAAACAGTGAGCATCAGTTCTGAAGTTAGTGTGTGGCACAGAATCCTGATCCAAAGTGAACTTGCAATCTGTCACTGCATCGTGGGTGTGGGAGGTCACAAGTTTCCAAGCGCCAGCAATAGGACCCTGGAAAGGAGATACATAGAACAGTCAGGAAATCATTATTAATTTGCCCACATCTCCAAGAGACTTATCAGATTCGCCAATTTGTACATGTGAACACTAGTTAGGATTCATGTTACCACTGTACCTGGGACACTACAAACTTAATAGACCCTGAACAACACAGATGATCATGTTAAGTAGCATACACACACACGCATACAAACATATCGTACACCAGACACATATCATGCAACCAAAGTGCTTTGTCACCTCATCATTGCATACTTACACTCATGAGAAAAAGTTGTTGATGAGCTGTCTCCTAACATCCTCCTCCTCTTCCTCCTCATCACTGGCAACATGTCCCAGTCCTGGATCCTCCCTTGCTGGAGGCTGCTGGTCTCCGTCATCTTGTGTGACCGGAAGCTCATTCCTCACTGCCAGGTTGTGGAGTATGCAGCATGAAAGGATGATCTTACACACCTTCACTGGGGAATATTGGAGGGCTCCTCCGGTACGGTCCAGGTAGCGGAATCTTGTCTTCAGAAGACCGAATGTCCGCTCAACCACTTGCCTGGTCCTCCCATGTGCCTCATTCAAACGCACCTCAGCAGGTGTGACAGGGTTCCGGAGTGGTGTCAGCAACCACGGCAGCTTGGGGTATCCAAAGTCTCCTACATTGAACACAGAAAATACGTCAGTTGTCTGAAAACAGGTTACAAACTGACATACAAGCAACACACAACAGAGACAAACAACATGACCTACCAACAAGCCAGACACGCTCAGGTGGCAGCTGAGACATCAACTGGGGGATCCCACTATTTCTCATTATATATGCATTGTGTGTTGATCCTGGGAAACGCGCACAGACATGTGAGATCGTCATGTCAGACAGACATACCACCACGGCATTTATGGAGTGGTAATGCTTACAATTCCTGTATGTTTGTTCATTGCCTTGTGGTGGAATCAAAGCCACATGTGTTCCATCAATGGACTCAATGACTAGTGGCATCCGCCCCAATGCATAAAAGTCCCCCTTTATGTCTGTCAACTGTCCTGGTGTTGGGAACTTGATGTAGAGGTTCAGAAATGTCAACAATGCCTCCAAACATCCTGCAGCACATGGCTGAATATTGTCTGTGACATCCTACCAGCAGTAGCCACAGTATACTGGAAAGACCCTGTGGCAAAGAAATGTAGAGCCGCCATCACCTTCACCTTGGGGGTCAGTGCAAAGGGATATGAGCATCCAGATTGCAAATGTGGGGCCAACTGGTCTGCCAACAATGAGTGGTCTGGTGAAGCGGTACCGCCTGATGCTATCCCGTTCTTCCTTGGTCTGGAGGTACGGGAAGGGCCTGTGGACTGCTGGTCTCCTGCGGTACCTATGTTACAAGTGGAAACATATTTGAGGACACTTTCCATTGTATGAAGGAACATGCAATTACACACATGCAACTTTAAATCAAGACACAATGAAGTCTGAGGCGTAAGGTTGAGTCTAGATACAGAGCACAGCTATGTGACCCTTACCAGACATGTCACATTGATATGGTTGGGCAACAATTACAGTGCTGTACTGTAACTAGTCACTGGTGTCTGTCACTGTCCATGTGATCAAACATCACATACCCCACACATACCTAACAAAGTATCTGAGATATAGGTTGGTGACAACTATCACATGGTTGAAAGGTACAAAGAACAGGATCATGTAATGGCAGCTATGTGGGACACCAGATACAGACAGCGGGTCACCATGTACACCACTGTCACAGGGCGGACACTGTCATGATGTCATGCCTGACAAACATGTACTATCACATACACCTAATTTTTAGAATGTGTGGCACATTTTCACTTGACAAGCATTCATGTATGCCTGTGACACAAAGACACAACAGCAACGCACATGGCAAATACAAGCTGATGTGGCAGCTAAATATCATGAAGAAAAAAAATTATGAAGTGCCTGCGTTGTACAAGACTCTGTAGATTTACAAACATTTAATTACCACTATGCACTTTATCACACACAGTCTAACAAAGTAGTGAATGTTTGTGGACATAACATTTCTTAACACTAGGATGTCCTGGGACTGTGTCCAAGCCTAGGAGGGTGATCTGTGAAGTGGTCACTCAATGTTGTGATGTGCCTCCCAAACAGTGTGTTGTGTGCCCATCAAGCTTGTCTCCTCACGGAAGTGTGAGCTATCAAGTACTATGTCCAATCTGACATGTTAATCACTGTCCCCGCACATGTACTGTAGCAGAACATCAAGATTTACTATACTGTCTGCCCTGCTGACCAATTTGTGTAGGACGCGTTAGCCGCTTCTGAACCGTGTCGTTCGCATCCTTTGGCTGTTTACTGTAATGTTGAACGACGTGGGTGAGTATTGAAAGGACGCATGAGCCGCATCCGAACCGAGCCGGAGGCACACATTGGCTGTTGGTCGTCATGGTGAACGATGTGGGTGAGTATTCAAAGGACGTGGGAGACGATTCCGAACCGAGCCGGATGCACCCACTGGCTGTTGAACGTCATGGTGAACGATGCGGGTGAGTATTCAAAGGATGCGGGAGACGACTCCAAACCGAGCCGGACACACCCATTGGCTGTTGGTTGTCATGGTGACAGACACGCGTTTTGCTTGTATCAAACTCAATAGTGTATCGATGCATACATTTTGAACGTCGCGGTAGGCGTGTCCGATGCTAGCAATGTTATGGATTGGACAAATTCGGATAATGCGAACTACTCGGACCTATCGCTTTGGACACATGGAACTGAGCCCACCTCTGCTGCACAGAAATAAGTCTGTCTGTTCCCTAGAGAATTCACTTGCCTGCACTACCTGCAACTTCACTGCACTTCCCCATCTGTCAGCTGCTGTCTCTACATCCATGGCACGTACTGTGGAGAGAGCACCAGCATTCACTGAAGAGGAAAACCAGGCCCTGCTGGACAGCCTCCTTCCACAGTACAGCAAGCTGTATGGCAAACCAGGGGAGCAGGTGAGTGGTGATTACACTGCCTTTTTATTGGCCATGTGTAAAAACATGCACTACTAGCATTGGAATTGCCAAGGGCAAGCATGCAAACATAGTTAATGTAAGTTGTCAGTGTGTAGATTTGGGTTCTGGACAGGTACAGTAATGTAGAGGTGTGTGTACTGGGTTTGATTTATCAGCAATGTTCTCATGGTTTTGAGGGAGAATAGCATGATGCCCATGATGACACTTGCCTACCCCTTAGACATGCTTGCCATTCTGACCATGACCTATGTGTACAAGTGTGTTACGTAGAAACATGTAGCATGTGGAGTAATGGTGTATCACCATGCCTTCCTAACAGGTCAACTCCCATCAGAAGGCTGAGATATGGCAAACCATAGTCCGGGCAATACGGTCCATGGGGGTCTTCAGACGCCGCGTCCGCCACTGCCTGAAGAGGTGGCAGGACCTCCGTGGCTGTACACAGAGGATTGCAAGGGTCCAGCTGAAGCTGTCACCTCCTCGCAAAAGTGGCGGATGATGGACCCTGACCCCCCAAATGCTCAGGATACTGACGGTGGTCTTCCCTGACCTGGATGGGCAGTTGAAGGCCAGACAGCAGCAAGGAGGGGGTGAGTATGTGCCATGTTGCAGAACTATGTTTAACATGCTTGTTGCACTCCCTCAGCCTGCTAACCTTCTCACAGGTCAACAGTCTGCAAAGCAACAACTCTGTCTCAAAATGTAACTATGCCCCATGATCATTTGATGCCCAGGTGTGTCCCTTTCCGTCTGTGACATGTGTGTCACTTAGGTCCTCTGTATTGGCTGTAGTCCAATGTTCATGTGATCAGCACAATATACAACACCACAGACCCCATCCCTGGTTTCAACATCCACCATTACACCATCCCCAGGAAGACCAAGCCCTCACCCCCTATGACAAGCAATTCTCCTCCAACAGCACCCCCCATTCAGTCTGTTCCTGACACTGCAGTGGACCCCCCTCAATCTGGCCAGTCCACTGCAGTGGACCCCCCTCAATCTGGCAAGTCCACTGCAGTGGACCCCCCTCCCCTCAATCTGGCCAGCCCACTGCAGTGGACCGCCCCCTCAATCTGGCCAGTCCACTGCAGTGGACCCCCCTCTCAATCTGGCCTCCAACAGCACCCCCCATTCAGTCTGTTCCTGACACTGCAGTGGACCCCCTCAATCTGGCCAGTCCACTGCAGTGGACCCCCTCAATCTGGCAAGTCCACTGCAGTGGACCCCTCCCCTCAATCTGGCCAGCCCACTGCAGTGGACCGCCCCCTCAATCTGGCCAGTCCACTGCAGTGGACCCCCCCCCTCAATCTGGCCAGTCCACTGCAGTGGGCGCCCCCTCAATCTGTTCAGCCCACTGCAAGTGGACCCACCCCCACAATCTGGCCAATCCACTGCAGTGTACACACACACCACCATATCCCATCCCTCCCCAAACCCAAACCAGCCCCCCCTAGTCCTGTCCCTACGGTGCCTGGCATGCCCCCATAGATGCCCCTCCGAGGGGAGGTGTTCCCTTGTGGTTGCATTGCAGGCAAGCGATGGAGGGTGATTTGCCCTGACCCCCTCCAGGACTCATAGTAATGGACTGGCCATTGGCCGTTTTTCATGATTTAAAAAAGGAAATGCTGAATAAAGTATGTTAAGTTCTTTGATCTGTTGCTTTTGGTGTCCCAAAACTTGGTAATAACTCAACTGTAATTAATATGCAAATCTTGTTGTGGATATACAATGATGTTGTGATATGATGGACTGCATGTAGTCCATGGCATATGTGACCTATTACAGTATGTATCTTGAATCCTAAATTGTCTACATTTGCAGGGTGTCATCATCAACATTGTTTTTGGCCATGAGGGTGACATGAATTTTCCAAACTACCATCTTTGACTTACACTGTTGCACATAGGTGGTGCAGACATTTGTGAACATTGTGCATGTCTTTCATAGTGCAACTGTCTAGGATGGCCATGCAGTATAGCGCTGTGATGTGCAACAAGTCAGCTGTCTCATCAGTACAACTGGGTACACATGAAGTTTTACTACGTGCAAGAGACTTTGGACACACCCATGTACACAGGCTGATGGTACAAAAGTATTATGTGACTTGTAAGTGTCAGAGCCATGTCTGAGTCTCATTGTGACATGGTAGACCACTGCCACGAACAAGGTAGCCACAGGTGGCCTTCCACTGTAGGGAATTCCCATCATGGCAGTGTGTTCATCTGTGATATATCCTGAGCCCATGGTGTGTGTGAGGTGAGCCAGAATCTCCGTCTTCAAACCCCCTTTCCTACAAAGACTCAAGTCCCTGCAGATGTTCCTGTTTGATAACCTGTCTGTGGGCTGACTAATCCAGTACTTTCTCAAACTATTGGGAGTTGTGCCAGCCTGCTTTGGTCTGGCTACATCATGTTGATTAAGTGTTTTGGTTGTGTGTGCTTTGACTTCATATATTCACCCACACTCCTGATGTAATTGGGAATGAGTATCTTGTGTGGTTTGTGATTTCTGCTTGACCAATGATGTTGGCCTTCTGAGCTATGCAGGATGCTGTACCTGGTCACACCAAGCTGGCATATAGCTGCAGGGTTGTTTGTGGTTTGTCCGTGTGCAACATGGGTTGAGCAGAATGGAGTGTTTGTGTACAGGTGTGTAGTGTGTCCATCTGTCATGCAGACGCCACTGGAGCGTGTGTCACTTCTATGCTCTTCATTGGCACACAGGGGAGTGATAGTAAGTTTCTTGGTGCACCCTAGCTGCTGGTGTGTTTAGCACGGTTGATGTTGCATGTGGTGAGCTTGCACACATAAGGGTAGAGTTGATGGAGACTGATGTGTTGTAGGTATGCTTGGAGTGTGGACTCCTATGTGATGGCAGCAGGACTATTTGATATAGTGTCAGGAGGTGTGGTGTGTGACTTAGGTCATCGATATTGGTTGTGTTGGGGGTCATGGAGTGTGCACATTGTCCCTATGTGAGTGCTTGTCATGCGGGGTCGTGAATCCAATTATGTGAGCTTGATTCAGTGCTTCCACCCTGCACAAGTTATGGAAGAAATGTGTGGGAGAATGTTGTATTGTGGCATGTGATGAGAGATGTGGTCTGTTACACTAATGTGCGACTTGAGTGTAATAGTGCAATTCAGGATGAGTGATGTTTGATGATACTGTGCATGAGTCCATGGGGATATTGGTCATGGAAGTCATATGCAGCTGTGACAGGGCAACAGTGAGACAAGGGTTGACTAGTCATAAGGGTCAGAGTGTCATTTCTGCAGTACACACTCTGCATTGTCAAAATAGCTTTAGTGATGAGCTGCACATATAATGGAGCTTTTGTGGCTAGATGCAGAGTTGCTGTGATTGACATGCAAACAAGTTGACAGTGTAAATGTTTAGAACAGTAGTTGTGTGCAACGCCCACAGGCCACACATGGTGAGTGTCTCCTACATTGTTGTTGGTCCATGCTTTTCTACTCAGCACGTAGGAATGTGGTCTAGACATGTAGCGCTGACAGCTGTGACACAACCACTTCTGGTTTGTTGTAGTGGGAGGCTAATGATTCAATTTAGTGTGTCTGTGGACTTGTGTGGGTTTGGTTCCAGTCTCCTCTGTGCTTCATTGTACACCGACTTATCACAATGACATCATTCTGTGAGTAGGTGTACTCCTGTTGCCCTGCAGGGTTTGAGTATGTGTTGTGGTGGAGAGATGATGTGACTTTGTGTCACATACATATGTGTGTCTGTCACCTCTTGTTACACCATCAAATGTGTGTTTGTCCTAGTATATGGCGTGCTGGGTGTACCTACCTGATACAGAGATTCTACCATTGGGCATACACAACAGTACATGGACCCATGTTTGTATTGTGATCACAATGATGGCTGGTCAATAATGGATTCATTGTCATACATCCAGTGATCAACACTGTCATGGTGGCCTCTGCAATGTCACCTGTCAAGGGTGGTTTTGATGAGGGACGATGCTGCTGAGCAAGGTGGGTGGTGTTAGGACTGGCAAAATGAGCCTTGGCTCCCTGCAAGGCCCCTACCTACAATGCAGCCTCCCTGCACCAGCCATGCCCTAGGAGTCATGTTTGTGTATGTGAGATGACAGTGCTTCTTGCAAGGCATGTGACACAGTGCACAACAGTGAATGTGCTGAAAAATCTTGCCATCATCCTAAGTTTGCATCACAGCGGCTCACCAGACAGGATACTGGCAGCACAGTTGTTGCAAAGTCATCCTGTGCCCCAGGCACCCCCCAACTTTTTGCTGATTGATACTGGTGGTAACTGACTCTGACTGACCCTGGGCTCTGCCTAACCAGGCCCAGAGCCAGTGCAATGCTGAAAGAGACACATTAGAATACAGTTAAAACACCTACATACACTAGGGTACATAATGGTATGGTGGGGTACCCCTGTGATTGGCATGACCTACCCCATAAGCCCCTAGTATATAATAGGGCAGGGGGGTTGAAACTACCTAGAAGTCCCTGGTACCCTAGGGCATGGCAGTTTAGAGGCCAGCAGCTCTTTTTGGCACTTGCATGTGTGCACTGCTGAACCCTGAGGTCAGTTTAAAAGTAGCCCTGGGTGCCAGGACTGCTTTTAAAAAGTAAATTGTGCCCAAACTCGACTTTGGGGTTTGGGGCACTTAAAAATGAATAACCTACAATGGTTTGGCATATTAGGGACCCCCAGGGTCTCCCCTAGGTATGTTATACACAAATGAGGCAGCTCCCGATTTTATGACCTAAAAAGTGCTCAGGGTTGTTTTTTGTATGTGAGTGAAGACATCTCACAAAAAGTTTAGGACTGGCCTCACACACCACCTGGTGTCATGCTTCATCATCGGCCGTCCTCGCCCTCTAAAAACTTGGTTTGATAGAGGGCGGGAATTCACCTGACGACATGGATGCACTTCTAAACTAAGTGGGGGCGCAAAGTGAGTGAGTGAGATTTAAAAACCATTACAGTTGCCTCACTAAATTTTAATGGAATAGGTAGCTGTATGGTATTAAAAACACGTGAAGGGTGATATGGGGAAAGTTATTAACCCCTCGCCGTATAGGATTGGGTCAACATGTTTCTGCCTAGTGTCATACAGTGGTACATGGCATTCATCAGGACCTATATTTATAAAGGGCTCCGCTCTTACCAACTCTGGTGAGAAAACCACTAGGTGGGGTGACCTGTGTCACTCTCCACTTCCTGGGGGTCCTTTGTAACCCCACAGACTTTACCCTATGTACTCCATAGAAGGAGGAATGAAGGGAGAGCCCCTGTTGTCAAACCTTCATCAAGGTGCGCTGTCCGTGGCATCACCTGGCGGTATTCAGCTCTCGTCCCCGGGATCCCAGGGGTGGGGGGTCAGGTATTTATAAAGTACACCCTTATAAAATGAGTTTTTATATGCCTGGGTAAAGTGCAATTTCACATTTCACTCCCCCCATTGTGGTAAAGTGCTGCTCAAACTCGACTTTGATGCTAGGGGTACTGTGGAGGGAGGATCTGCAATATTTCTACAGATTCAGAACCCCTAAAGTCTCCCCTAGTTGTCCTATGGGGTGGGAGTCCTGTAGATATAAGCAAAGTACCTATAACATATGTTTTTGTAAGTCCAGGTGCTGGAAAAATGGCCCAAGTCATTTTTCCCATTGCAAATCCCCTGTTACATAGGTTAACATGGTAGGAAGTTATAAATTAATAACTCTTGATAGGAGAGGGCTAGAAGTGCCATTCAAAGATTTCCCCGAATGATATTAATAAATCCAACAATATGATATTGTTGAATTTCTCCTAAAGTGTACCTACAAGAAGTTATAAGACTTTCTTGTTTGTAAGTCCAGATTCAGCCTTCCAGTGGTCTGCCCTGATTGGTCAGAGTTAAGTGGATTAGCCAGCCTGCCTGGAGATGTGATAAAGAGCCCCTGGGGTTATGCAGCTGGGCTGGGAGGTCAGTGTGCTGGTCCACAGGAATGCCAGGCCAGGGGGAGGGGTTGTAAACCATGGGCTTCAAAGAGAAAATCAGAACCCAGTGACATTTACCACCCTGAACTTTCTACCTCAAGCAGATGGGGGGATTAAGGAAGGTATGAGCAGATGCAGGGGGGAGAGTCTAAGTAAATTAGCCATCTTAGGGGTGTGTTTAGCCAGCTCTTGCCTCCTTGCTGGAAAATCTGCCATTATGGATTTGGAAGATTTGATGCACTCTGGGACAAAATAATGCCACACTCTACAGGAAGTGGTCATATCTTTGAGGAGTTACCCTGCTCCCATTGGTCAGGAGTGACCTCCTGTCTGACCCAGAGAACTTGGAATAAGTATCTGAGAGGGCAGAGCCCTCCAGATCTGCTGCTTGAAACTTACTGAAGCAAGACATTGCCAAGCTGAGAAGTTTTGCTGTGCAAAGATTTCTAAGGCCTGACCTCTGAAGACTGCACCATCTGAAACTACAGCCCTGTGGATTATCTTGCTGAAAAGGAACTAAAGAGTGGACTCCCTGAAAGCTACAGGTTAAAAGAGCTCATCTGGAACATCACCAACTAAATCTGCACCTTGGAGAACTACCAGTGGATTTGTAAGGGTGACGTCCAAGTGGATTGTGGGAACTAAAGTCCTCAACTTTCAAGGACCATCATGGAGCTTCCAGACCCTTGGAGTGAGTTTGAGACACTTTGGGACCCTTTGAGGAACTTCAGGAAGAAGTTCAAGAAGTTTGGAGAACTTTGAAAAAAAGCTCCCAGGTTCGTCCCGCTAAAAGCTACGTCGGTCCAACTTCCAGAGTTTGACCGGGACTGGACGAAATCTAAAGCCGGCGAACCCTCACCGGATCCGGCTACATGAAGAGCATCGAGAGACTCCGCGAGAAAAAGCTCCAGAAAAGTTTCTAAGTCCGCTTGTAGAAATGGTGACCGGGAGCAACCGCGAGAGCCAAGCCGCCTGCCTTCCATTGTGTGTCAGCCTAGGCTCCTGGGTTGCCCCGCTGAAGCGCTAAAGAAAAAGTTTCTAAGTCCACTACAGGGAAGTTGACCGGGAGCTTGTCGAAAGGCAATCCGGCAAACCCTCACCGGATCCGGACTGGCTGGGAGCTTCGAGGGGCCTCGAGGAGAAAAGCTCCAGAAAAGTTTCTAAGTGTGAAAGTAGAAACTGAGACTGGGACCTGCCGCAAGCTGTAGCCGCCCAGGGCTCCATCGTGGTCGGCCTGAATCTTTGACTTTGCCCTGGTCTATCGCGAGCAGGTATCCCAATATGGTGCTATAAACTTCTAAGTGCTATATTTTATTAAATCTTTGAAAATTCATATCTCCGGTTCCCTGCATTGGATTTTTGTCATTTTGGTGTCATTTTAAAGATAAAAATATTTCCTATTTTCATAAATTGGTGTTGGATTTTTATTATGTGTTGTGTCTTAATTATTTACTGGATTGGTGTTTTTAAATGCTTTACATACCTGTCTTTGAAGTTAAGCCTGTCTGCTCGCAGCCACGTTACCAAGGGTTGAGCATGGGAATAATTTTCTAAGACCTATGCTGAGTCCTACCATGTGTTAGTGGCCTTATTGCCAGTGGCAGACCTACATTTGCCCCTACCAATAATCCACTTTCCAACATTTGGTGCTCAGCGGTGTGGAGGAGGACTTGTGTTTAAAAAGTACACCTCTCAGTGAATGAATTAAGATTATAAAAATCCTCTAAATTGCCTTAGAACAAAACTTGTGAGTTTGATTTTTGGAATTTGGACTAAACTGTTTTTAATCCATTGTTTTGATTTTTCCAAATTGTTCTAAGTCTGTTGTGCCTAGTTGTTGTGACCCAAAACTAGGGAACCATGGAGCTGGACCTGGCTAAACTGTCCCAGTTCAAGCTTGCTGAGCTTAGGGAACAGTGTAGGCTTAGAGGGCTGCCTGCTGCCAAGAAGATGAGGAAGGCAGGGTTACTGGAGTCCCTACAGGCCTGGGCCGGGGCAGCTGAGGAGAACCCAGGGGGGTGGGAGGATGTTCCCCCAACCTCACCCAAGAGGGGGGTGAGGATGAGACCTCTTCCATTGTGACTAGTGTTAGCCAGGTGAATCAAGGTGGTGGTGGGAGTGGGGAAGGGTCCTTTACTCAGGAACCACTAACGTCCCTTGTAGAAAGACAGCTTCAGGCTCAATTAGCTTTGATAGCTTTAGAGCAGGAGAAATTGGAATTGGCTAGGAAGAGATGGGAGAAGGAGGAGTTGAGAAGAAATGGTGGCAGTGAAAATGATGAAGATTTTGAGATGTCCAGGGGTGGTGCATTTGAACCTAAACTTCCCAAGGGTATAGTGCCCAAGTGCACAGAGGGGGATGACATTGACAAGTGGCTAGCAGCTTTTGAGAGGGCCCTTAGAATGAGTAGGGTCCACTCTAGGTATTGGGGTGCACTCCTGTGGGAGTTGATTCCAGTAGCTGGGAGAGATAGGCTCCTGACCCGGAAGGGAGAGGATGCAGAATCATACCAGCAGATGAAGGCATGCTTAGTCAAGAGATTTGGTCTGACTCCAGAGCAGTACAGGGTGAAGTTTAGAGGCACCCAGAAATTGAGTTCAAAGTCTTGGGTAGACTTTGTGGACATTTCAGTGAAGGCACTGGAAGGCTGGATTGTTGGTAACAAAGTTGACACATATGAGGGATTGTATAATTTATTTTTGAAAGAACATATTTTGACTCATTGTGCAGAAGAGAAGTTACGCCAGTATCTAGTGGACTCTAAGCTGACAGACCCCAGAGAGCTGGGTGAAGCAGATGATGAGTGGGTGAGAACCCGGGTTTCCATACAGCACCAGGGGGTGACCAGAAGAAAGGAGGACAGGTCCCTCCCCAGGGGAAAGCCCAAGGGAAAGAAGGTCAAAACCAAAAGGAGTCCTCCAAAGACCCACAAAAACCTGCACAAGGAGGGGGCCCCGAGCCAACCCAAATCCAAAGGGAGGTGGAATCAGGGAAAGAATGGTAGGTTCTTTGATCCCTCAAAAGTGGGTAAGTGCTTTGACTGTAACCAGCCAGGGCACAAGCAGAGAGATGCTGTCTGCGCCAAGAAGCTCCCCCCTAAGGGGCCATCCACAGGGATTGCCAGTGTCAGTGTAGGGGTGGAGAGTGGTGCCCCAGTGAGGAGTAGTCAGGTGGTGGAAGCAACCTTAGTGTCCCTGGGTGGGATGAATATTGCAACCCTTGCTGTCTTACCTCCAAACATGGACAAGTACAGGCAGAGGCCGAAAGTGAATGGGACTGAGGTTGAGGCTATCAGAGACACTGGGGCTAGTGTAACTATGGTCCTGGATGAGCTGGTGCCTCCAGAGAGGTTGCTACCTGGTGAGTTTCACCAGGTGACTTATGCAGACAGCACTACCAAACTCCATCCTATGGCTGTGGTGGATTTGGAATGGGGAGGTGTGACAGGCCCTATGAAGGTAGCTGTGTCAAAGGTGCTCCCAGTCCAGTGTTTACTGGGCAATGATCTTGAAGCCTCTGTGTGGTCAGAGGTGGAGAGAGGACTCCATATGAAAAATTTGGAGCTCCCTGAGTGGGTATGTGCTGTGACTAGGTCACAGACTAGCCAGAAGGGAGGGGCTGGACACTTGGACCCTGGAACAAAGGGCTACGCATCCAAGGACAAGGGCACTGGGCCTGGTGAGCCAGCCCAGGGAACTCCAGAGGTGCAGGAAGAATCTAACCCTGATGGGGAGGATCTGGCCTCTGAGGGAGGGACTCCATCCCTGACAGAGCTGTCAGATTTGGCAGAACTGACAGGAGCAGGTGGACCCTCCAGAGAGGAGTTCAGTAAGGGACAGCGTGACTGTCCCACCTTTGAGAGCTTGAGGCGGATTGCTTCTAAGCAAGAGGAGGGGGATGACAGTGGGTTTCACAAACTCTACTGGGAAGATGGACTGCTTTATACTGAGGCCAGAAACCTCAAGGAGGGGGCCACCAGGAGGTTGGTGGTGCCCCAGAAGTACAGAGAATTCATCCGGACTTTGGGTCATGATATCCCCTTGGCAGGACATTTGGGACAGACAAAGACATGGAACCGGTTGGTGAACTATTTCTACTGGCCCCATATGTCTGAAAAGGTAAAGGAGTTTTGCAGCTCCTGTGTCAGGCCAGTGGCAAGGCAGGGGGCAAGACAAAGGCTCCCCTAATACCACTGCCAGTGGTGGGGGTTCCTTTTGAAAGGGTGGGGATGGACATTGTTGGTCCCCTGGACCCACCTACTGCATCAGGGAATAGGTATATCTTAGTGGTAGTTGACCATGCCACTAGGTACCCTGAAGCCATACCTCTTAGAACCATTGATGCTCCTGCAGTGGCTAGAGCACTGCTTGGTGTGTTCACCAGAGTGGGTTTTCCAAAAGAGGTGGTGTCAGATAGGGGCACGAATTTCCTGTCCAGCTATCTGACTGCTATCTTTGATGAGTGTGGTGTCAACTGCAAGTTCACCACCCCTATCACCCACAAGCAAATGCTCTTGTTGAGAGATTCAACAAAACCCTGAAGGGCATGATAAATGGGTTGTCAGAGAAACTCAGGAGGAGATGGGATGTTCTCCTCCCATGCTTACTGTTTGCCTACAGGGAGGTGCCACAGAAAGGGGTTGGTTTCAGTCCCTTTGAGTTGTTGTTTGGACACCCTGTGAGGGGGCCATTGAGCCTGCTAAGAGAGTCTTTAGAGAAGCCTCTTAAAGAAGCTAAGGACAATGTGCTTGACTATGTGCTAGGCCTGAGATCTAGGATGGCAGAGTACATGTACAAGGCAAACAGGAAACTGGAGGCCAGCCAGGAGCTCATGAAGCACTGGTATGATCAAAATGCTACTAAAGGCGGTGGCATTGTGATTTTTAATTCTTCTGACTATGACGCAAAAATGATGTCCCTTTTGAATAATATACAACATTATCAGAGATCGAATAGAGATGAGTGGAATGTCTTAATTCGAAAAGTGACCAGTCTCTTACTCCTAGCTAAGGAAGATGATGTTATCTGCCAGGATGAATTTAACTTTCTAAATAACACACATCCGATAATACCTGCCCTATATGGGCTTCCAAAAATCCACAAAGACATTAATAACCCACCTATGAGACCCATTGTATCAAGTATTGATTACCTCACTGAGCCATTGAGTAAATACGTGGACATCTTTTTACAACCGTTAGTTGTCCGACAACAAGCATACATAAAGGACACGACGGCTATGATTAGTAAAATTGAAAATCTCCCTTTTAACATCGAGACCCAATGGCTTGTGACCCTCGATATAGAAGCCTTATATTCAAACATCCCTCAAGATGCCACTATTCAAATGATAAAGGATCTTAAGTGTAACAGCGAGGGAGATCTTACAACACATGCAATTTTCATCATTGAATATGTGGATATTATTCTGAAGAACAATATTTTTTTATTTAAAACTGAATTCTTCAAACAAACAAAGGGGACCAGCATGGGAGCAACCTGTGCTCCTAGTCTGACGGGCCTGTACGTTAGCAGATTTGAGGAGAGGCACATTTTTAACTCAGTAGCCCTGTTCTATGAAAATATTACAGCTTGGTCACGCTATATTGATGATATTTTTTTCATCTGGACAGGAAACAAAGAGACACTCATGGACTTTATTGACTGGCTCAATTTGGGAGACGAGAACCTTCGTTTCACGTCTTCCATCAATAAACAAAGCTGTGACTTTCTAGACATTAAAATCAAAAATTCAAATAACCAACTTCAAGTGGAATTATATACGAAGTCCACGGACAAAAATACGATTCTGCATTATAACAGCAATCATCCAACATGCCAAAAAGATAATATCCCGTTTGGGCAATTTCTCAGAATCAGACGAAACTGTAGTGACATTAAGGATTATAACATTCATGCTGACAGACTATCAAGGAAACTGGCAGAAAGAGGATACCCTAGGAGGATCATCAAACAGGCATATAAGCGTGCCAAATATTATAATAGGGATTCCTTTTTTGAAAACACAGTGACGAAACAAGAGGTTCGCCAATTACCTATGATCTTTGTTACTAATTTTAGCAACATAAGCAACAAAGTGAAAAATATTATCAATAGGAATTGGCACTTACTAAACAGACAGGGAAAACCAAAACTGTGAAAACCTATGTTCTCATTCCGAAGAAATAGAACAATCAGAAACAGTCTAGTACATACATATAACAATGTTGTCACAAAGAAACAACTGAGTATAACCAACACCCCATTACCGGCAGGCACATTTCCTTGTAGTGCTTGTAACAACTGCAGCATTATTCTGAAAGGCACTAGTGTGGAATATAATAATGTAATTCACAGATTTAAAAATATGACGAACTGTCGGTCTAAGAACCTTATTTACTTGATCCTATGCCCATGCAATCTGGGCTACATAGGAGAAACATCTAGAGAAATTAGAATCAGGATCAATGAACATAAATCCGCCATCCTCACCTGCAAGCGAAATGCCCCCCCTCATAGAACATTGGACAGAGAAAGGACATACAATCGACCACCTTAGGTGGTGTGTGATAGAGACAATCCAAACAAACATACGGGGTGGTGACGTAACTATCAAACGTAAAAAACGTGAACAATTCTATATGTCGAAATTTCAGACATTTAGACTTGGCTTAAACAGCAAAGAAGAGTGGGAGAAACTCTTTTAAAAAAGGATCATCTGAAAAGGATCCTCTGTTGGATCCCCCATGTTAAGATCACCCGCAGGGATTTTCCTAACTAAATAACCAAATAAGTAATGAATTAAATAACCTTGCGAAATTGAATCTGACAATGATTTTATTGTGTGCACAAAAAGACCTAAAATTGCAAATATAACACTTTCTAGAAGACATTTGCGCCTATATCATATATTACAAGAAGGCCGCCACAACAAGACAGTAAAATCTCAATCTGGCAGATGGAGACATTCTGATTCATACATCTCTTGTTCCCATGTGCCCGTCTCATTAATTTTTGGAGAGATGGACGTGATAAGAAGAAAAAGAAAAAAATAGGAGGTGAAAGACGATGTACCTTAAGAACTCAGTATACCTATTATATTAAAAGATGACCACTGGATTTGAATCTAGGTATAAACGTAGATCTAAGGACTAAACCGCTTTAGGGACCTTGAAATGGAGAGACTTTTGGTAGGAGTAGCTTTCACCCCTCCTAAAACATTGTAACTCATACAATTCTGTACGACTCTATCAACAAAACAGTCATAAGATAGGGCGAAGTTGGACATTGAAAGATGGCCGCCACAGTAGGGAGAAACGTTTCCCTCCACACATGTTAGTTAATTGCACCACATGACCATGTAAAGAGTATTTAAGCTCACAACTCGGAAGAGGCGGGCCAATGTATCCTGACCCGGAAGGTGTTGACATAGGAGCAGGGAGGCCGGACCACTTATTTTAAGTAAGTTATGAGGAATGCGATAGTTATTTTTTAACATAACTGCCAAAAAAAAGGGATAAATGCTTGTAATCACTTAGGGGGGCAAGACGGTTATATTTGTACACGTTCGAGTCTTGCTCCGATAATTAAAACTCAAGACCGTAAGAGTGGGGATGGTTGCGCTAGCAAGCTTTAGACATAAACCGATAACATCCAAACACCTAGAAGAATGGCCCCTAAATCAACCA
Organism: Calotriton arnoldi; assembly: GCA_963921515.1. NCBI lineage: Eukaryota > Metazoa > Chordata > Amphibia > Caudata > Salamandridae > Calotriton > Calotriton arnoldi. Next base: position 2,233,617 of record CAWUFW010000914.1, on the reverse strand, counting down.
TAATAATGGATAGCATTGCGCGACAAAGGCATATCTATAGGAGACCCTTAAATCTGTGAGGAAAATTGATCGTTAGAACCAGGGAATATATGAGGAACAACTAGTCACGTCTACAGAGGTTCTAGGAACCTTTTTCTCTTATAACCCATAAAACATTTTTGCACCCAAAGACATTTTTAAAAAAACAATGAGGAGTACGCATTAACTGATGTTTTTTGTACTTTAATCGGTACAGAATTTTTACCGCATTTGAAGTTGCACAATCAAGAAAAGCAACACAACCAGGTAACATGAATTAACAATCAACATAGTTTATGAGGTTTTATCAAAAATTAAACGCAATTGAATAATGACTACGATTTACTCATCTTTACAGTATTCCCTCCTGTAAAAACAACGAGGACTAAATTATCAATAGGGAGTCCAATCACGGCTCATCCTTATTTGCAGAGGAAAACGCTACTGGTTTTTAATAGGTAAAGAGAAAATTATGAGTAATTTGTTGTGGCACTAGATATGTTTTATGTAATAACAGACATCTAGTGAGCTGAAACTTTCAACTTTCAATTTTTGCTTTAAAGGGTGATTGATAACAATATTTATCGGTGGCTCCTATGACACGTACAAGAAAAGGAATAGTACCACATAAAAGGTACGCCACCTCATATATATCTCATATATAGACATATATATACAGACAAACATAGGGCGTAGTTTTGGCCCATACCGTCCTCCCTTTTTTTAATAATAAGAAAAAGTTTGGACAGAAAAAAATTTTCTTGGCTTGTTTAACACGATTTGTATTATTTTAGGACATTCCTTGTTTTTAATCCAGAAGAGTGTTTCCCATCTCTATCGAATAGGGGATCCACTACTTTTTACATCCATCATATTACCGAAATATGTGGGATCATATGTTGTCTCTATCTGTTTTTAACATTGTGCTCATAGGGTTATTGTTATTTTGCTAATGTTGACAACCACGAGAAGGTGGCTTATTACAATGAACGGCATTCTAGAACGGCAATCTAATTTTTGAAGAATCTTGCTATATTGGGAACAAATGTATAAATGTGGAATATGAATATAGAGGAGAAGAGAAAAGTTAACCTTATGTATTTTTGTGTATTGAATTTGTAGAAAACTCTGTCCTGAAACGCTGCGTCGACTTTTATGTAGTTTTCTGGTTTTTAATTACTGTTGATAAAATTTGTTGTATGTACTTGAAAAAATAATTTTTTAACATTTGCCAATTATGTTTTTAAGAAAAATGTATGAATAAAATCGATTTTGTACATTTTGAAAAACATTGTGTTGGGATTACTGTTCGGTTGATTCTTAAGTGTCATTGTAATAACCTGGAAGGGGAACATTGGGCTTGTCATTGAGAATTGTATTTACAGTGGATAGTCCTGCCTTTTTATCTTGAGGTTGTACACACCTACATTACAGCATTTGATCCACATATTTCTACTAGGGACTTGTTGTTTTTTGACAAAATGCTACTATGCCTGAGTATACTCCAGGACAATTGGTGTGGGTATTGGAGCCTGTAGCTCCCAGGGCCCTCCATGACAAGTGGAGTGGGCCCTATCCAATCTTAGAAAAGAAGGGTGAGGTTACCTATTTGGTTGATCTTGGCACCCCCAGGAACCCTCATAGGGTCCTGCATGTGAATAGATTGAAACCCCACCATGACAGGGCAGACATGACCATGTTACTGGTCACTGATGAGGGTGTGGAGGAGGAAACTGAGCCTGTGCCCGACCTCCTCTCCACTAATGTGCAAGATGGGTCAGTGGAGGGAGTGGTGCTCTCTCCCAAGTTGACAGACCAGCAGCACAGAGACTGTAAGCAAGTGCTGGAGCAGTTTGCTGGCCTGTTCTCTTTGACCCCAGGCATCACTGAGTGGTGTGTGCACCACATTGACACTGGTGACAGCCTACCTGTCAAAAATAAACTGTACAGGTTGTCTGACCATGTCAGAGCCAGTATTAAAGCTGAGGTTGCTAAGATGCTGGAATTGGGGGTAATTGAACCGTCTGAGAGTCCATGGGCCAGTCCAGTGGTGCGGGTGCCTAAACCTAATCCTCAGGGGGGACCCAAGGAGTTAAGGTTCTGTGTGGACTACAGAGGATTGAATGCAGTCACAAAGACTGACGCTCACCCTATACCTAGAGCTGATGAGCTCATTGATAGGTTAGGGGCTGCTAAGTACCTGCGTACTTTTGATTTGACTTCAGGGTACTGGCAGATTGCCCTCACTGATGGAGCAAAGGAGAGGTCAGCATTCTCCACCCCAGAGGGACATTATCAGTTCAAGGTAATGCCCTTTGGGTTAAAGAATGCACCTGCCACCTTCCAAAGGTTGGTGAACAGGGTCTTGTCTGGGTTGGAACAGTTCAGTGCAGCTTACCTGGATGATATAGCTGTATACAGTTCTACCTGGGGGGATCACTTAAGCCACCTAAGGGAAGTGCTTCAGGCCATGCAGCAGGCAGGCCTGACTATTAAGGCAAGCAAGTGCCAAATAGGGCAGAGTTCTGTGGTGTACCTGGGCCACCTGGTAGGTGGGGGCCATGTACAGCCTCTCCAAGCTAAAATCCAAACTATTTTGGATTGGACAGCTCCTGTTACCCAGACTCAGGTCAGGGCATTCCTTGGACTGACAGGATACTATAGAAGGTTTGTTCAAAATTATGGGACCATTGTGGGGCCCCTAACAGAACTCACTTCTAAAAAGAGGCCCAAGAAGGTGATTTGGACCCCAGAGTGTCAGAAGGCTTTTGACACTCTGAAAGCTGCCATGTGTTCAGCACCAGTGCTACTGGCCCCTGACTACACAAAAGAATTTGTGGTTCAGACAGATGCTTCAGAGCAAGGGATTGGGACAGTGTTGTCACAGCTAAATGAAGGGGGCCTTGATCAGCCAGTTGCCTTTATTAGCAGGAGACTTCTTCCCAGAGAGCAGAGGTGGAGTGCCATTGAGAGAGAGGCTTTTGCTGTGGTTTGGTCCTTGAAAAAGTTGAGACCATATTTGTTTGGGACTCACTTTCGTGTTCAAACTGACCACAGGCCTCTCAGATGGCTCATGCAGATGAGAGGGGAGAATCTCAAGCTGTTACGGTGGTCCATTTCCCTACAGGGGATGGACTTTACAGTGGAACACAGACCTGGGGTTGCCCATGCAAATGCAGATGGACTTTCCAGGTTTTTCCACTTATCTGATGAGGACTACCAGGGTGTAGGTTAGTAACCCATCACCTTTCGTTTGGGGGGGGCTATGTTGCAAAGTCATCCTGTGCCCTGGGCACCCCCCAACTTTTTGCTGATTGATACTGGTGGTAACTGACTCTGACTGACCCTGGGCTCTGCCTAACCAGGCCCAGGGCCAGTGCAATGCTGAAAGAGACACATTAGAATACAGTTAAAACACCTACATACACTAGGGTACACAATGGTATGGTGGGGTACCCCTGTGATTGGCATGACCTACCCCATAAGCCCCTAGTATATAATAGGGCAGAGGGATTGAAACTACCTAGAAGTCCCTAGTACCCTAGGGCATGGCAGTTTAGAGGCCAGCAGCTCTTTTTGCACTTGCATGTGTGCACTGCTGAAGCCTGAGGTCAGTTTAAAAGCAGCCCTGGGTGCCAGGACTGCTTTTAAAAAGTAAATTGTGCCCAAACTCGACTTTGGGGTTTGGGGCACTTACAAATGAATAACCTACAATGGTTTGGCATATTAGGGACCCCCAGGGTCTCCCCTAGGTATCCCAGGGGTGGGGGGTCAGGTATTTATAAGGTACACCCTTATAAAACGAGTTTTTATATGCCTGGGTAAAGTGCAATTTCACATTTCACTCCCCCCATTGTGGTAAAGTGCTGTTCAAATTCGACTTTGATGCTAGGAGCACTGAGGAGGGAGGATCTGCAATATTTCTACAGATTCAGAACCCCTAAAGTCTCCCCTAGTTGTCCTATGGGGTGGGGGTCCTGTAGATATAAGCAAAGTACTTAAAAATATGTTTTTGTAGGTCCTGGTGCATTTTTACCATTGCAAATACCCTGTTACATAGGTTAACATGGTAGGAAGTTATTAATTAATAACTCTTGATAGGAGAGGGCTAGAAGTGCCATTTAAAGATTTCCCCAAATGGTATTATTAAATCCAACAATATGATATTGTTGAATTTCTCCTAAAGTGTACCTACAAGAAGTTATAAGACTTTCTTGTTTGTAAGTCCAGATTCAGCCTTCCAGTGGTCTGCCCTGATTGGTCAGAGTTAAGTGGATTAGCCAGCCTGCCTGGAGAGGTGATAAAGAGCCCCTGGGGTTATGCAGCTGGGCTTGGAGGGCAGTGCGCTGGTCCACAGGAATGCCAGGCCAGGGGGAGGGGTTGTAAACCATGGGCTTCAAAGAGAAAAGCAGAACCCAGTGACATTTACCACTCTGAACTTTCTACCTCAGGCAGATGGGGGATTAAGGAAGGTATGAGCAGATGCAGGGGGGAGAGTCTAAGTAAATTAGCCATCCTAGGGGTGTGTTTAGCCAGCTCTTGCCTCCTTGCTGGAAAATCTGCCATTATGGATTTGGAAGATTTGATGCACTCTGGGACAAAATAATGCCACACTCTACAGGAAGTGGTCATATCTTTGAGGAGTTACCCTGCTCACATTGGTCAGGAGTGACCTCCTGTCTGACCCAGAGAACTTGGAATAAGTATCTGAGAGGGGCATAGCCCTCCATATCTGCTGCTTGAAACTTACTGAAGCAAGACGTTGCCAAGCTGAGAAGTTTTGCTGTGCAAAGATTTCTAAGGCCTGACCTCTGAAGACTGCACCATCTGAAACTACAGCCCTGTGGATTATCTTGCTGAAGAGGAACTAAAGAGTGGACTCCCTGAAAGCTACAGGTTAAAAGAGCTCATCTGGAACATCACCAACTAAATCTGCACCTTGGAGAACTACCAGTGGATTTGTAAGGGTGACGTCCAAGTGGATTGTGGGAACTGAAGTCCTCAATCTCAAGGACCATCTTGGAGCTTCCAGACCCTTGGAGTGAGTTTGAGACACTTTGGGACCCTTTGAGGAAGAAGTTCAAGAAGATTGGAGAACTTTGAAAAAAAGCTCCATAGAGGGACCGACTCAACCTGGTTAGCCAAGCCGCCTGCCTTCAACCGCGAGTCGGCCAAGCCACCCAGGTTCGTCCCGCTAAAAGCACCGTCGGTCCAACTTCCAGAGTTTGACCGGGACTAGAAGAAATCTAAAGCCGGCGAACCCTCACCGGATCCGACTACATGAAGAGCATCGAGAGACCCCGTGAGAAAAAGCTCCAGAAAAGTTTCTAAGTCCGCTCGTAGAAAAGGTGACCGGGAGCAACCGCGAGAGCCAAGCCGCCTGTCTTCCATCGCGTGTCGGCCTGGGCTCCTGGGTTGCCCCGCTGAAGCGCTAAAGAAAACGTTTCTAAGTCCGCTCCAGGGAAGTTGACCGGGAGCTTGTCGAAAGGCAATCCGGCGAACCCTCACCGGATCCAGACTGGCTGGGAGCTTCGAGGGGCCTCGAGGAGAAAAGCTCCAGAAAAGTTTATAAGTGTGAAGGTAGAAACTGAGACCGGGACCTGCCGCAAGCTGTAGCCGCCCAGGGCTCCATCGCGGTCAGCCTGAAACTTTGACTTTGCCCCGGTCTATCGCGAGCAGGTATCCCAATATGGTGCTATAAACTTCTAAGTGCTATATTTTATTAAATCTTTGAAATTTCATATCTCCGGTTCCCTACATTGGATTTTTGTCGTTTTGGTGTCATTTTAAAGATAAAAATATTTCCTATTGTTATAAATTGGTGTTGGATTTTTATTATGTGTTGTGTCTTAATTATTTACTGAATTGGTGTTTTTTAATGCTTTACATACCTGTCTTTGAATTTAAGCCTGTCTGCTCGCAGCCACGTTACCAAGGGTTGAGCATGGGAATAATTTTCTAAGACCTATGCTGAGTCCTACCATGTGTTAGTGGCCTTATTGCCAGTGGCAGACCTACATTTGCCCCTACCAATAATCCACTTTCCAACAACAGTCCTGTGGCCTGGAGGGAACTGTGGAAGTGAGTCAGTCTCTTGATGTGTTTTTTGGTGTTCCCCGATGCTTGGCCCGCATGTGACTCTATTGCACCCACTCATCAACCAATGCCTGATTGCACACATTGCCAATTCAAGCACTATATGGAATACTTCCTGATTGGGCTCAACACGCATATGGCTCAGTGGTGTTCAGCCCCCCATTATGTGTGTTGTCCCAGGTTAAGCCGGCTTCTACACTCACGCACATGTTGTGTTTGTTCAGCAGTGTGTGTCTGGTCGGTTGCATTTGTGCATCTCCCCCCATGTATTTTATCTGTCATGAAGGGCATTAAGTGGATGGTGTGTTTTGTTTCTTTCTCTACTGGCCATGGGCCTTCTACATCTCAACTCGGCACATTCCTTAGGTTTGTCAGCAAACGTTGCTGCCACAGTGTGGAACTTGATGCCAACAAAACAGGACTTTGTGATCAAATCATTTGTATTTGACACTGCTTGTAGCGGACATGTGTTTTGATGCATTTTGGATGGTCCCATGTCACGTTGTGCAAGTTAAAATTGTTGGCAGTGTTAGCCCCCAAAAGCACTGATTGGCTGAGGGTATGGAACCCCCACAACAATCTTTGCCTCAACAGGGCTGGGGGTGTTTGCCCCACATGCACCACTTTGTCACTACATTGCTGTTGGTGTTAGCCCCCCAACACACTAATTGCAGGACCATGCTGGGGGGTTGAGCCCCATAATCGCCTTTTTGTCACTGAAGTGCTGGGGGGCTTAGCCCCCCCAACACCCTAATTGCAGGACCATGCTGGGGGGTTGAGCCCCAAAATGACCTTTTTGTCACTGAAGTGCTGGTAGGGTTAACCCCCCCAAACCCTAATAGCAGTACTATGCTGGGGGGTTGAGCCCCCAATTCATATTTTTGACAGTAAAATGTTGGGGGGGTTGTCCCCAATACCACATTATGGGTAAACATTAATGCCTGTTTGCACCCAAAAGCACAATTTGGCATGACAAAGCAGGGAGTGTTGGGCATCCACCCCCCTATGGGCATTAGATGGCTGAAAGTGTTGGGCATCCACCCCCCTATGGGCTTTAGATTGCTGGGAGTGTTGGGCATCCACCCCCCTATGGGCTGGACAATTCAGGGAGTGTTATGCATCCAACCCCCTATGGGGTGGACTACATAGGGAGTGTTAGGCATCCACCCCCCTATGGGCATTAGATGGCTGGGAGTGTTATGCATCCAACCCCCTATGGGCTGGACAATGCAGGGATTGTTATGCATTCAACCCCCTATGGGCTGGACAATGCAGGGACTGTTATGCATCCACCCCCTATGGGATGGACAATGCAGGGAGTATTAGGCATCCACCCCCCTATGGGTATTAGTTGGCTGGAAGTGTTAGGCATCCAACCCCCTATGGGGTAGACAACGCAGGGAGTGTTTGCCATCCATCACCACCCTTGCCTTTACATTGCTGCATGTATTTCCCCCCCCCAGTATTGACAGAGGTTCCTCACAAACTGTGGATTATGTTGCCTTTAGCGGGGTAGTGATGTTTTTGTGTGTGTTAGGTGTCTGACTTACCATCTGTGACAAACATGTCGGTTAGGGTTGTAGAATCGACCGTAGGCATACAGTATAGGGATGACGTGCGCGATCGGATACATGACTGCTCCGTCTCGTTCGCTAGGATCGTGTTGTGGTGCGAATCGGAGCTGAAATACTGCTCTTCCGGATGCTCTGACTTGCTGGAGGTGGCGACCTGTTTGGAACGTAGGAAGTACGCATCGTACTTGGCCGGCCGGAAACTGATTAGGAAATGCCTCCAGACGACTCCTTTCAGCGTTTACCGAGTCTTCTCATTGGGGAAATAGAGCCGGAATCGGTGCGTACGAGTCGTTCGGGAATTGGAGACTTTTGCACATTGTACTTCATCGTTTGGATGGAACGGCTCCCAGGACGAGTCGGTCGGAAGGTAAGGCTACGGACGGCTCTGGGAGGGCCTTCTGGACGGGAATGGAATCGGGACCTATGTCTTCATTTACAGGTTCTTGGGTTTCCTGATTTTCATTTTCCAGATCATAAATTCAAGTATTAAGTTCATGTCATGGACTGTTAAACCACTCTGTTGGTCTGGTATCTCTCTTGTCTCTGCGGGTTTCTTCTGATTTTTCTCCGAGAGTAAAAAGTGCTTTTTTAATTTGATGTTCCTTACAAATTTGAAAAAGTCAAATCTTGTCTTAGTATATCTCATATTTAGCTCAGGGCAGTAGGAAAGACCTAGCTGTAGGATCTTAAGTTCTTCAGATGTTAAGACAATGTCCGTCAGATTTATAATAGAATTTTCAGTATCCTTGTCATCAATTGGTACCCTTAGTTCTTCTTGTCCCATTTGAGATTATTTTCTTTGGGCTGCTTTCCTTGCTTTGTGCCCCACCGCCTCTTCCTCTTTTGCCTCTTCCTTTTGAAGGTTTTGCGATTTACTGTTGTTGTCTGGGGTGTAAGTTGTATCTCCGATCTTGATGTATAAAATATAATTTGTCTATAACTGATGGAATTGCACCTCTCTGTGCTCCACTTGTTGCTTCATCTACATCACTATTGACTCCAGAACTCACCAAACTACTTTGTCCTGACAATTTTCTTGCCCAGATTTATTAACATCCATTAACCGTTGTCTTCGTAGATTGTCCTAATTTTTTGAAAAAGTATAAATTTGACCACGTTCAAAATCAATTTTATCACGTGTACATTTTTGAGTTTTTCTTCTCTTAATAGATTCTTTCAACTTGGTTAATCTTTCTTTCATTCCTGCATGGAACTTCTTTACTTGCTCATGATTTTGTTCATTATCAATAGAAATTTGTAATTCTTCACTCTGCTCCAGTACTTTTTTCCTGCCGATGTCTGCATATTTTATTAAAATACCCAACATTCTCCTGGAGGATTCATTATTGTTACTAGCCCATTTGCGTAACACCTCGGGATTAGGGTCTTCATAGCTTGGAGCAACCATATTTCTTAAACCTCGCGGGATATGACCCACTTCTAGATATTTCTGCAAAGACTTTGAATCCCACCACTTTAACATTTTAACACGTTTTAGCTTTGCCATCCTTTTTAATTTAAAGGGAAGGCCTCCTCCCTTGCTCTGGGTATTAATAAGATCAGACGCTCTCCTTACTGTAGTGTGCTCATAAATGAAAACTTTGAGAGCAGCCTCTTCTGGTGGAGAAAGGGGGTGTGGCCTTCAAAGACCTCTTAGCAGTCGCGCTGTGTGGAACTTTCTCGAGGTAACAAGAGGGGTAGTTGGCCCCCAAGGACGTCCTTGGGGGCCAACTACCCCTCCTGTTACCTCCAGTAAGTCTCACAAAGCAGGATTGCTGAGAGGTTGTCAGAGGCTACGCCCCCTTTCTCCACCACTTTGCAAATGAACCTCCTGGCGAACTACTAGTTGAGGGATTAAGTCCCCTTGGCTCTTGAGAGTCCTTAGGTGCCAATTAACCCTCCTGTTACCTTCAGTAAGTCCCACACTGCGGGATTGCTGAGAAGTTTTAGGTGGCCATTCCCCCTTTCTCCATCACTCTGCAAACACCCCTCCTGATGCACTACTGGTTGGGGGTGAAGTCCCCATGGCTCTTGAGGGTCCTTGGGGGCCAACTACCACTCCTCTCACCTCCAGTAAGTCCCACACAGATGGATTGTTAAGAGGTTGTCAGAGGCTGCACCCCCTTTCTCCACCACTCTGCAAACATGCCTCCTGGCGCACTGCTAGTTGCGGGATGAAGTTCCCTTGGCTCCTGAGAGTCCTTGGTGGTCAACTACCCCTCCTGTTACCTCCAGTAAGTCCCACACAGCAGGATTGTTGAGTGGTTGTCAGAGGCTACGCCCCCTTTCTTCACCACTTTGCAAATGCGCCTCTGGGTAAACTACTAGTTTAAATTTCTACGGATCCATGGGTCCACCTACAAATTTGCGGCAAAATTAAATTAAAAAATACATTTTATCCCCGGCCACCCCACCATATCAGAAGGGTCATGGTATTCCTACCCTGCTCCCCTTTCATTATTTTTTACTCGGCTTCAAGCCAAGTCCCAAGATGGCTGCCAACACTTTCTGGTTGAATGTTGGCAGCCAAGAAAATGTTTGTAAGATCCGCAAGTCCATTGCAAGGACTCGTGCCCCCAGAAGTCTATACTTTTTAGGCTTTAAAATCGGTGAAAATACTGAAGGGACCAAATCACAAAAGGCATGCTTTCTGGACCAACATCTAGCTTTCTGCCAAATTTGGTGTAATTCCATTCAGCGGTTCAGGCTGTAGTCTTGTTCAAAAAATGAAAAACCCCCATAGACACAACATGGGCAAAATGAGTTCTGGTCCCTGTTTTTTCTCGGTCCCCACTTGAGGGATCGCCCCCAAAATTTTGTGAAGATTCATCAAGGGGCATCAACGTTATTGGCAAAACAGTAAATGCTTTTCCTATGGAAACTATGGTCCTAAATATATACTGCCTACTGGCAAATACCAGTAGGTACTATATATATATATATATATATATATATATATATATATATATATATATATATAAATGTATATATACACACACACATATATATATATTCACTGAAAAAACCACAGGTTTCAGGGACGTTATAGTTAGTTGGACATTTCACTCGTACAAAACCAGAGAAATTCAGCCGTTATAGTTAGTTGAGCTAACTATAACTCGTGCCCCCGCAATGCACTGCTAATGACGTCACATATTACATCATTCATGACATGGTCAGTGACAAAATTAGTATTTTAAATGCTAATTTCTAACTATAACGTCCCTGAAACCTATGTTTTTTTCAGTGAATTTCGTAAGGTTTTTTAAATGCTAATTTCTAACTATGCCTACATAGGTAGGACATGTGTAGAAAGAGGAAGAAAGGCGCAGAAAGAAGCAAGAGAAATGCAGAAAGAGGCAACAGAAGTCCAGAAAGAGGAAGAAAGGTGCAGAAAGAAGCAAGAGATATGCAGAAAGAACCAACAGAGGTGCAGAAAGAGGCCTTGTTGTAAAGTCATCCTGTGCCCTGGGTACCCCCTAACTTTTTGCTGACTGGTACTGGTGGTAACTGACTCTGACTGACCCTGGGCTCTGCCTAACCAGGCCCGGAGCCAGTGCTATGCTGAAAGACACTTAGAATATAGTGAAAACACCTACATACACTAGGGTACACTATGGGTTAGGGTACCCCACTGATTGGCATGACCTCCCCTGTAAGGCCCTAGTACATAATAGGGCAGGGGGATTAAAACTACCTCTAAGTCCCTAGCATATAATAGGGCATGGCAGTTTAGAGGCCAGCAGCCCTTTTCTGCACTTGCAGGTGTGCACTGCTGAGCCTGAAGTCAGTTTAAAAGTAGCCCTGTGTGTGCAGAAAGAGGCAACAGAGGTGTAGAAAGAAGCAAGAGAAGTGCAGAAAGAGGCAAGTGAGGTGCAGAAAGAAGCAAGAGCAGTGAAGAAAGAGGAAAGAATGGTGCAGAAAGAGGCAAGAGAGGTACAGAAAGAAGCAAGAGAAGTACAGAAAGAAGCAACAGAGGTGCAGAAAGAGGAAACAGGGGTGCAGAAAGAGAGAAGAGGGGTGGCGAAAGAGGCAAGAGGGGTGCAGAAATTTACAAGAGAGGTGCAGAAAGAAGCAAGAGCAGTGCAGTAAGAAATAACAGAGGTGCAGAAGGAGGCAAGAGGGGTACAGAAAGAGGCAAAAGAAGAGCAGAAACAAGCAAAAGAGATGCGGAAAGAGGCTAGAGGGGTGCAGAGAGAGGCAAGAGAGGTGCAGAAAGAAGCAAGAGAAGTGCAGAAACAAGCAAGTGAGGTGCAGAAGGAGGCAAGAGAACTGCAGAAAGAGGCAAGAGAGTTGCAGAAACAGGCAAAAGGGGTGCAGAAAGAGGGAACATGTATGCAGACAGAGGCAAGAGGGATGCAGAAATTTACAACAGAGGTACAGAAAGAAGCAAGAGCAGTGCAGAAAGAACCAACAGAGGTGCAGAAAGAAGCAAGAGGGGTACAGAAAGAAGCAAGAGAAGTGCAGAAAGAGGCAAGTGAGGTGCAGAAAGAAGCAAGAGCAATGCAGAAAGAAGCAAGAGGGGTACAGAAAGAGGCAGGACGGTGCAGAAAGAAGGAAGAGAAGTGCAGAAAGAAGCAACAGAGGTGCAGAAAGAGGCAAGAGGACTGCAGAAAGAGGAAAGAGGGGTGCAGACAGAGGCACGAGGGATGCAAAAAGAAGCAAGAGAGGTACAGAAAGAAGCAAGAGAAGTGCATAAAGAAGCAACAGAGATGCAGAAAGGGGGAAGTGGGGTGGAGAAAGAGGGATACAGAAAGAAACAAGAGAGGTGCAGAAAGAAACAAAAGAAGTGCAGAAAGAAGCAACAGAGGTACAGAAAGAGGCAAGATGAGTGCAGAAAGAGGGAAGAGTGGTGCAGAAAGAGGAACGAGGGGTGCAGAAAGAAGCAACAGAGGTGCAGAAAGAGGGAAGAGGGGTGGAGAAAGAGACCAGAGAGGTGCAGAAAGAAGCAACAGAGGTGCAGAAAGAGGGAAGAGGGATGGAGAAAGAGGCAAGAGGGGTACAGAAAGAAGCAACAGAGGTGCAGAAAGTAACAAATGAAGTGCAGAAAGAAGGAACAGAGGTGCAGAAAGAGGCAAGAGGAGTGCAGAAAGAGAAGAGGGGTGCAGAAAGAGGCACAAGGGGTGCAGAAAGAAGCAAGAGAGGTAGAGAAAGACGCTAGATAAGTGCAGAAAGAAGCAACAGAGATGCAGAAAGAGGGAATGGGTGGAGAAAGAGGCAAGAGAAGTATGGAAAGAAGCAACAGACATGCAGAAAGGGGGAAGAGGGGTGGAGAAAGAGGTAAGAGGGGTGCAGAAAATAGCAAGAGAGGTGCATAAAGAAACAAAAGATGTGCAGAAAGGAACAGAGGTGCAGAAAGAGGTAGGAGGAGTGCAGAAAGGAGGAAGAAGGGTGCAGAAAGAGGCAAGAGGGGCACAGAAAGAAGGAAGAGGGGTGCAGAAAGAGGTAAGAGAGGTGCAGAAAGGGGGAAGAAGGGTGCAGAAAGAGGCAAGAGGGGTACAGAAAGAAGGAAGAGGGGTGTGAAAGAAGCACGAGGGGTGCAGAAAGAAGCAAGAGGGGTGCAGAAAGAAGCAAGAGAGGTGCAGAAAGATACAAAAGAAGTGCAGAAAGAAGCAACAGAAATGCAGAAAGAGGCAAGAGAGGCACAGAAAGAAGCAAGAGTGGCTTGCACAACATTAGTACCAATTTAACACCCACATTTAGCAATAAAAAACAGGTGACCATTCTAGGTTTACAAAGGACCTTCCACCATGCTGTAACACCTGTTGCTGCATTTTTGGTAATGTTAGAGCCTTTGAGCTAGAAACAAGGATTTTTTGGTTCAAATCTGCAGATTAGGCAGCAGATGATGAATTATGTGGCTAATGCGGAAAATGTATAAATGTGCGAAAGTTGGTGCAGCCAAAGAGTCACATAATTCCAGTGGCCCTGCTCATACCTCTGACTAGGTCCAGAAGTGCTCCTCAGTTATTCCTTCTTTTTTTTGTCTCTTTGAGTTCATAGTTTAGCTTCTATGGAAATGAGGAAGACTAAACCTGAGGTTACCACTCCACATCACAGACTACCATACCACATAATTACTCTCCGTAACATATAATCCCACTCTACATAATTCCTATACACTAAATACCACATACTTTCTATCCACATAATTTCACTGCACAACATACCACATAATTCCACTACACACAACCTACATACACTCCACTCCAAGAAACATTAATAAAACACTTTTAGATTTACAACGCTAATAGCTCTAACTCTTGCAAATGCGAGACCTATTACATTACAAATGCTTCTTTAACTGGTAGTCGCGTTTGCAGAGTGGTGGAGAAAGGGGGCTGGGCCTCCAACCAGCACTCAGGAATTCCACTGCGTAGGACTTACAGGAGGTACCAGGAAGGCTACTTGGCCACCAAAGTCCCTCAGAAGTAAAGTGGACTTCATCCCCCAATCAGTACTGTGCCAGGAGGCGCGTTTGCAGAGTGGTGGAGAAAGGTGAGCGTGGCCTCCTAAGATCTCTTAGCAATCCCACAGTGTGGAATTTACTGGAGGTAACAGGAGGGGTAGTTAGCCCCTAAGGTCAACCTTGGGGGCCAACTACCCCTCCTATTACCTCCAGTAAGTCTCACACAGCAGGATTGCTCAGTTATCATAGCAGGCCATGCCCACTTTCCCCACCACTCTGCAAACACACTTCCTGGCGCACTCTTGTATGGGGATTAAAGTCCCCTTCGCTGCTGGGGGTCCTTAGAGGCAAACTACCCTACCTGATACCTCCAGTATGCCCCAGATAGTGGGATATCTGAGAGGTGGACACAGGCCACGCCCCCTTTCTCCACCACTCTGAAAACGCGCCTCCTGGCACGTTCTGGGTTGGGGAATTAAGTCCCCTTGAATCCTGAGGGTCCCTGGGGGCCATCTAGCCCACCAGCTACCTCTAGTAAGCCCCATGCAGCTGGATTGCTGAGAGTGGTCCGAGGCCACGCCCCCTTGTTACACCACTCTGCAGATGTGCCTCCTGGCGTACTGCTGCTCGGGGATGAAGTCCACTTTAGTCCTGAGGTCCTCAGGATACAAGAGGACCTCATTGCCCCACCAGCAGTGCACCAAGAGGTGCGTTTGCAGAGTGGTGTAAAAAGGGGTGTGGCCTCGGACCACCTCTCAGCAATCCCACTGTGTGGGGCTTACTGGAGGTACCTGGTGGGCTAGTTGGCCCCCAGGGACCCTCAGGATTCAAGGGGACTTAATCCCCCAACTTAGACCACCCCAGGAGGCGCGTTTGCACAGTGGTGCAGGGAGGGGGCGGGGCCTCCCGCAAGACACCGTCTTTTTTAAAAATTGCTTTTTGGAAGGGGGGCTGCGTGGCCCCTCTTCCCTTAATTATGTTTGGGCCCTGGGGACCCCATCCACCAGGGCCTGAGCATTTTTTTTTTAAACGGGAAGGGGGCCGCGTGGCCCCCCTTCCCTGGGCCACTATTGGCCCCGGGGACCCCATCCCCTGGGGCATGGCCACATATTTCTTTTTATTTTTGTAAAATTATTTTTAAGGAGGGGGCTGCGTGGTCCCCCTCCTGAGGCCAGTTTTGGCCCCGGGGATCCCATCCCCCGGGGCCCGGCCTTATTTATTTATGTTTTATTTTATTTTTTAAATACAAAAGGGAAGGGGTCCGCGTGGCCCCCTTCCCTGGGCCACTTTTGGCCCTGAGGACCCCACCCCCGGGGCCTGGCCTCTTTGATGGGGACTGTGGGGAGAGCCCCAATGCCCCCACGGTCCCAGCCGGCTCCCCGCCTCCTGTGGGAGCCGGCATTGCTTTTGGGCAAGGGGAGCTGCTAACATGCAGCTCCCCTTGCTCAAAAGCAATTCTGCTTTGCTTCTTGGAAGCGAGAGCAGGTTTCCTAGCAAAGCAGTGTTTGCTATGGAAGGGCGGGAGCCGTGCTCCTGGCCTGCCATAGCAAACAGCAATGTCCCGGGGGTGGGCACCCCGGGACATTGCAGGAGCCGGCCCTGTGGGTAGCGGTCACTAGGGCCATGGAGGGCTCCAGGAGGGGGGCCGTGTGGCCCCCCTCCCAACTTCAAAATAGCCCCGGGGAGGTGGTGGTCCCCTGGGCCGGGGGCTCGCAATAAACCCCCGTATTTGCATAATTTGTGCCCCGGAGAGATGGTGGTCCCCGGGGCAGTGTGGGGAGGGGCAGGAGCCACCCCCACTCCTCTAATTTTATTAGAGCCCCGCAGAGGTGGCAGTCCCCGGGGCTTGGGGGGGCCCATGAGGCCCCCCTCCCCTATTAAAGCAAAGCCCCGGGGAGGTGGTGGTCCCCGGAACAGCGTGGGGGGGCAGGAGCCCCCCACACATTTTTTTTTAAAAAGCCCTGTGGAGGTGGTGGTTCCCGGGGGTTGCGGGGGGCACACGCCCCCGCACATTATGAGCAAAGCCCCGGGGAGGTGGTGGTCCCGGGGCTGTGGGGGCCCCCACACCATAATTATAAATCACCCCCGGGACCTGGCCCACCCGGGGGCTTAAAACAAACAAAGAGTGGGAGCCCGTGCTTTGTTTTATTTTTATTTTTCGGCCGGATTCGCGAACCCAGCGCAAATTCGGCTGATTTTTTTTTGGGCCCTGGGTGTCCTTGTCGAACACCCTGAGCAGGCCTAGGGGGTCAAGGTGTTTCTACCCTGCCCCCTTTCTTGTTTTTTTAATGTTTTTTCTACTGTTTTCTTGTGACTCGGTTACCGAGTCAAAAGATGGCTGCCAACACAATCAGAATTAAGCTCGTGCTTGGGAGGATTCGCAAATCCTCCTCGGTGCTCAAATATCGATATTTTTATTTTTTAATTTCTTAGGAACTACTGAATGGATTTACACCATTTTTTCTCAGCCCCCGCTTAATGAATCACCCCCAAACTTTCAAGACAGGAGCTGACCTGAGCTGGTCATTAGTTTGGAAAATTTCGCAAAGATTCGTCAAACGGCGCCAAAGATATTGGTAAAAGAAAAAACGCTTTTTGAATAGAAACTAGGTCCTAACTATAACTACCTAGTGGCGACCGCCAGTAGGTAATACACACATATATATATATATATATATATATACACACATATATATATGACAACAAATATGGAATGCTTCACGAATTTGCGTGTCAAACTCGCCAGTAGGTAGTTACAGTTAGGACCTAGGGCCAGATGTACAACCCTTTTTTGCACTCGCAAACAGGAGATTGGCCATTTGCGCCCGCAAAAAAGGGTAATGGCATGTACAAACGCTATTTTGAGAGTCACTGACTCGCAACTAGCATTTGCGGCTCTCGCTATTAGGAAGGGACATCCCTTCCTAATAGCAAGACTCACTGCTATGTACTATTGTTTTGCGACCCCATTTGCGGCCACAAAACACTCGCAGTTTACCACCTACTTCAAGTAGGTGGTAAACCAATCGCAAACAGGAAGGGGTCCCCAGGGGACCCCTTCCCCTTTGTGAGTGTGTAAGAATATATTTTTTAAGAGCAGGCAGTGGTCCCAGGGATCACTGCCTGCCCTTAAAAAATGAAACTGAAAAGTTTCATTTTTTTTTAAATGCATCCTGTTTTCCATTAAGGAAAACAGGCTGCATTTTAAAAAAAAAACTGCTTTATTTAAAAAGCACGGCCCAGCAGGCCACCATCCCTGGGAGTGCTAGCCATTCCCAATGGGGTCGCAAATTGCGCTTGCCTCATGAATATTGATAGGCATGCAATTTGCGACCCCATTGGGAATCGCTAACAGTGTCTGTGACAAAGTTGTACATTGCATTTTGCGAGTCGCAAATTGAGAGTCGCAAAGCGACGCAATTTGTGAGTCGCAAAATGTAAGGGTTGTACATTTGGCCCCTAGTTTCCATAGGAAAAGCAGTTTTTGACTTGCCTATAACTTTGGCGTAATTTGACCAATCTTTATCAAATTTTCCCCAAAAAAGTGTGAAGGTAGGTTCTGTGTGTCATGGAAAGTTTGGAGGTGATCCGTGCAGTTGGAACCGAGAAACAGGGGCACAGATTAAGGGGGCATTTGTAATGTTAATTCCCATTGGAACGTGTTGTCGAACCTACAGCCCGAACCACTAGACGCAATTACACCAAATTCGGCAGAAAGGTAGATGTTGTTACACAGATTGTTTTTTTTGTTATTTGATGCTGATCTGTTTAGTAGTTTTTGAGAACTTTAAGATGAAAATGATAGTGATATCCCTGGCCGCAGATATTTTTTGATGATTTTGCAAGTAATCGCGATTGCACGTGCCACTGGAAATGCTGTGATTGGCTGGCGCAACTTGAACAGAAAGTTGTGGCTGCCATTTTATCAATCGGGAACAGTTCCTGGGGCTGAACATTTCTACCAAAGCTAACATAAGGGGTCAGGGTTGAGGTACTCTGACCCCATGTTTGAGAAATGGGGGTGTTAGTGACACAAGTTATGTGTCCAAAATGTATTTTTTTAAACATGTGATATTCGTGATGGTGCCACGATCCCCAGCACGGTCACCCATGTAATGTCACAGGGACATTGCAACTATCACGACGTCATCGCGGATATTGGTTGAAACATAAAACAACAAGTATCTATATCTATATACACACCCTTGCTGGTCACTGTCACAGACTCAAGTACACACTCTCAAACTCACTCAGACACTTATATACCCATTCACATACCCACTCACACACTTATACATCCAGTCACATAACCAGTCACATTCTCATGCACCCACTCACATACCCATTCAGGTACCTATGCACCCACTAACAGACTCTCTCACACGCTTGCGTATGTACTGACAGACCCACTGAGACACCCACTGACAGACTTACTGAGAAACTCATACACTCACTCATAGATCTACTCAGACACTCATACACCCACTCACACACCCTTTAAATCACTTAGGGGCATATCAGCAACAGACGGCGATAAATATCGCAAAGCGCGCTTAGCGCTTTAATATTTATCGCCGTCTGTCTCTTGAATTTATCGCCCGGTTAGCGCGCTATCATCAACGCGTATCACCGAGGCGATCAAAAATCCTGCAAAAGCGGCGATATGCGGGAATATCACTGGAAATCCAGCGATATTCCCGCAGCGATAGGGGAAAGCTTGATGATAGGGAGATGTGGATTCAGCCATAGAATCCACCTCCCATGATATGCATAGCTAAGTCTGGTTTTTTGCAGACGTTAGCTTACGGCGGTAATCGCGGTTAGCGCTACTTTTCTGGACGCAACGCGGGCATTGATAATAGGGAGAACTTGTCTTTGCGACTGTTTCCCTTTACTGTTACTGAGGAACGCCTACTTTGCATGTCATTAGCGATAAATATCGCTGACATGCAAAGCGGCAAGAAAACAGGCGCTATTGCCAGTGAACTGTCGCTAACAGCTGTTATAGGGCGATAAAAATATCTCCGCTTTAGCGGCAAAAAGTGCTGCTAAAGCGGCGATATTGCCCTTGATAATATGCCCCTTAGTCACAGACACTCTTAGAGACCTATGCACTTAGCCACTCACTCATACACTCAGAAACTGACACCCACTCACAGACTCACCCAGATATACATGCACCCACTTCTTACTCACCCACTCAAAGAGTCCTGCATCCACTTACAGACCCACCCAGACACTAACCCTCCCAGTCACAGATCTACCCAGACATTCATGCATGCACCCATTCACTCACCCACTCAGAGACTTATGCTATCCCTCACAGACCCATTGAGGCACTCATACACCCACTCACAGATCTACTCAGACACTCATACACCCACTCTCAGACCCACTCAGATACTCACACACAATACAGTCACTTGCATACCCCCTCACCCACCTACTCAGAGACTTATGCACCCAGTCACTGATGCACTCAGAGGCTCATGCACACACTAACAGTCCCACTCAGAGACCACTGCACCCACTCACAGAACCACTCAGACACTCACGCTCCCAGTCATTGATCCATTGAGAGACTCATGCACTCATTTACAGACCCACTCAGACAGTCATGCACCCACTCACTCACTCACCCACTCATACACCCACTTAGAAACTCATGTATCCACACACAGATCTAATCAGGCAGTCATATACTTACTTTCAAATGCACAAAGGTACTCATGCACCTACTCACAGATCGACTGAGAGACTCATGCAACCAATCACAGACCCATTGAGACACTGATACACCCAGACATAGATGCACTGAGACAGTCAGGCAGTTCATTACAGAACCATAGATAGACTAATTCACCGTCTCACAGATCCACTGAAATACATATACAGTGAATGAGAGACTTACTGATACAGTGATGTATGCAGTCACAGGTTCCACTGAAAGAGTTATACACTGTGTTATAGAGATATTAAGGGTGTTATACATGCTAATTTAGAGTCTTTCAGATAGTAATGTGTTCACCAATGTCGTCGCCAACTACCCAGGCAGTGTGCATGATTCCTTTATCTTCCGACAGTCCATCGTCAACCAGCACTTTCAGGATGGCACCTATGGAAATGCACTGCTCGTCGGTAAGTAACATCTGAACACACCACACACCTCAACTCCACCAACATACAACTCACAACTCTGGGAATGCACACGTCACAAAATCACATACAACTATGACAACCAACATCCCCACATTCCAGACACGACAACACAACTTACTCTGGCAACCTGGGCTAGCCATGTTCACAAGCCATCAACGGCATGGCACCTCAGCCACACAATAGCAGAATGTGGGGAGAGGTGGGAACCAGGCATGTGCGAAGGAGGCAAGTGACCCATGAATGAGAATGTACACAACGCCAAGTGTGGCGTGGATGTGCTGGACAGACTTGAGTATGCAGACCACAGACATTTCCATGTCGACATACACTGCTGGTGTCTGCAGTGTACTGGACAGTGGACGCAACCATGTTACCGCAGCCAGTGGGGAAGAATGCGGAAATGTAGCTTGTTACGTCCCCCCCTGTAAGCGTGAGCGGAGTGGGCTGGCCCAGCGTACGCCAGGCCAGCATAGGGGTGTGAATAAAAAGCCCGTTACTCTGGGCGTGGTTCTCTTCCGGAATGGCCAACGTGTCTGCCAGGGCAGCGCCTCTCTCCCCGCCACGAGGCTGACGGCGTGAGCGGCGATGCCTGCGATCCTGTGCGCCTGCTGCACCCCAGGCCGCTGGTCCCAAGACCCGTCTTGCCCGCCCCAGCGCACCCAGGCCTCACTGCTCACCTGCCGACACCGGCGTGTGTCAAAGAGGGCCCACCACGTGCCGGTGCAAGCTCCAAGCCCGAGGCCCGCGACCATGGCAGCCTCCTCAGACCATCACGGCCTCCGCGACACAGGCCCCCAGTACTCCTTTCTCATTGACGTACTCCACCGCTGCCTCCGGCCTACACTGTGGTCCAGTAGGTCACACATTTGGAACAGAGTCTTGATTATACAATGGCAGAGTACATACGTTTATGGCAGATTTTATATCACCGTACTCCCTTTGATGTGGTGCCACCAACTCTGTGCATAGCATTCCAACGACACGTGTCTGTGGGCCCTTGCTGACTACTGCCTTCGGCCTACACTGCGGCCCAGCACCGCGGGGTCACCTGTGTACTGCCTACACTGCGGTCCAGCAGGCCTCACACCAATCCAATACAGTCCGGACCAGGCAGGGCATGGCATCGTTGCAGGCTGCACACACGCTCAGCTCTGGTGCTTCTACCTCCATCAACCACAAATCATCGCCACATGGCATTCCAACGTCGTGTGTGAGAGTACCAGGAGGAGCTGCCTGAACAGCGGTTGGCCAGCGCTGACTGCTGCCTCCGGCCTACACTGCGGTCAAGTAGGTCACACATTTGGAACTGAGTCTTGATTGTTCAATGGCAGAGTCCATATCATTGTACGTAAGGAGAGGAGTAAGAGGAAGACGCGGTTCAGTCCGGATGAAAAAGGGATCCTCGTTACAGAGGTGACCGAACACTACCAACAACTGCTCTGGTGCCACTAACTCTGTGCATCGCAAGCCAAGGACACGTGGCTGGGGGCCCCTGCTGACCGCTGCCTCCGGCCTACACTACGGTCAAGTAGGTCACACATTTGGAACTGAGTCTTGATTTCTTTTTGGCAGAGTTTATACCATTGTACAGGCCTCATCGCAGACTGCATCCCCTTTCAGCTCTGGTGCCACTGACTCCGTGCCCCGAAATTCATGGACACTCTCTGGTTGAACTTTGGTGGCGTCTGAGTCTATGGCCTGGGGGTTGTCTTCATCATCATGTAGCTGATACTGACTTGGTGTAAAAAATGAGTCTGTAGCATTCATCTCCTCCATATTGCCGGTGTCTGCTTGGTACTGCCCTCTGTATCATGCCCTGGAAGATCACCTTCCACTGTCCCCCAAAACCCTCCGCGACATTCACCTTGGACATCGACGAGGTCCCGCTCAGCTCTCGTGGCCCTACCTCAGTGCACCGGTAGTCACCGTCCCATGGTGGTGTTCCATGTGCCGGCCGCTGTGCATCCGGGGCCACTAACTCCGTGCAGCTCAAGTCATGGACCCTTGCTGTTTGAACTGTGAACTTCTGATTGTCTGATCACTGTTGTAGTTGTTGCCAGCACCAAACACTCCTTGAGGGCTGGCTCACACTCACCCCACACCCATCCAGCACAGGCGTCACTGGACATGTGACCCTGGCAATAAAAGTGGCCGGGCGCACGTGCCCGTAGCCAGTTCCACACACTATCTAAGTGTGTCCGTGTGGTCATTGTGTATGCATGAGGGCCCCAGGCCCTACCACATTGCATTGTGCTGTGTACAGCGGATGCAACCATGTCACCTCAGGCAGTGGGTGAGACCTGGGACATGTAGCTGTGTCGTACCCCCCTGTAGGCGTTGCCGGATTGGGCTGGCGTACGACAGTCCAGCATAGGGGTGTGGATGATCACCCCGGGGCTCTGGCCATGGTTAAGTGTTGGGCTTGCCAATGAAGTACCTAATGCGTGTGTCTCTGTTGTAGTGTCGGCACCACCCATCCCGCAATGGACAAAGTTGCAATGTAACATGCCCCCGGAGTGCGTGCTCGGCCGAAGGGATAAATTAATGAGCGCAAGCCCGCTCAGGTTCCGGGATCATACATGCCAACTGTTGTGTGTGTATCGCTATTGCCGCAGCATAAGCCAAAGGTCTTGCCTCGACCGCATCGCGAGTTCAGCCAGCCATGAACTCTACATCTGTGTCCGCCCTATCCTTACCATAGGCCTACACACACGTGGCCGCCCACCTTCAATGCACATCACAGTGTCGTTGTCAGGCTTGTGGACATGCGCAGACAGGCATGACAATGGTGTGCCGTAGGAGTGCAAGTGATGCAACCGCGCAGCGCACACAAGTAATTAGGCTCGGGGGGAGGGAGGAGCAGCAGTGAGGCTACGTAATACACATTGATGGCGCTCATTTGCTACAAGCAGTGCATGTCACACAGGAATCACTATGACACACACGCCAATCAACTAGTGAGCCTGCCAACACATCATGCAGAACCAACTATTGACTCATGTCTCTCTGCACTGTCACAGGTGATCAAGGATATGCACTCTGCCCTTGGATGATGACACCCCTCCGAGCCACGAACACACAGGCCCAGAGGCAGTACAATGCGGCCCACAAACGCACCAGGGGCACGTGGAACGCACATTTGGCATGTTGAAGCCACGTTTCAGGTGCCTGGACATCACAGGTGGGAGGCTCCTGTACAGCCCAGACATTGTGTGCAAGAGGATCGTTGCATGTTGCGTGTTGCACAACATATGTGTACGCACCAATGCCCCATGGTTACAAGTGCAAGATGCACCGGACGATGATGAGGAAGATGAGGCAGGTGGACCACACCCCACTGCAGCTTCAGCAGGAATAGCCCGTAGGAACAACATCATTGACAATTTCTTCACATGAGGACGTCACATTGTGACAGTCCTTAGCAATCATGAGACAGTACAAAATGACCACAGGCACAGCATGTGCAAATAAATTCATTTCAACACACATTCCCTGAGTTTCTGTATGTGTTCTGCAGTGTGGCACGGGGATCAGGGACATGATCCAGAGTCATTGTGGGTGTGCAGTGTGCTCTACTTAATTGTGCATGTGTGCCATTGTGCCCATCTCCCCCCAGTCCCCCAGTCCCTGGTCGGTACTCACCCTGTTGATGTTGTGTCAGGTCATGTTGAGCAGTGTCCCGATCCCCAACTCCTGGCACCGTATCCCGACAGATGACTGTGGCCACCATTTTCTCAATGTCATCTAGCTCCTGGTGTGCCGCTGGCCCCCCTCCTCCAATGTGCGTTGCTGCTTTCATGTTGGCATCGAGTTTCTTCTTGGTTTTGCCCTTCACGTCATTCCAGCACCTCTTGACCTTTTCCATTGTCCTCCTCGACACTCCGACTGCATTCACGTAGTTCACGATGTGCTGCCATATTTCCGTTTGTGTTGCCGATGACACAGTGGAGGTGACGAACAGTTGTTGGTAGTGTTCTGTCACCTCCGTGACGATGATCTGGTTTTCCTGCGGACTGATCCCCGTCTTCCTCTTCTTCTTCTCCTTGCCCTTCCCTGGCCCTGGGGTTCCTGGCTGGTCGTCTGTGGGGCTTGTGGGGTTCGCGTTGTCCTCTGCACTCGGTCCGGGTGCGTCCATGGTGCTACGCAGTTACATTTTTTTATCTTTTATTTTCTCTGCTTTTATAGTGCATTTTCCTGCATGTCGCGTGGGAATCGCAGGCCTGTCGCTGGTTATCGTTGATTTTTGTTTCGCGATTTGGGACATTGCAACTTTTTGGGCGTTCGTGTTTCGCATTTTTTCGGCGTCGCGTTAATTTTAACGCAGGCATTTGTCGCGTTATCGTGAGACTATCGCATGGTGCCGCCGGGTTGAGAATGCTGCGTTAACACGGTGTTATTTTCCCGCGATAGACTGCGATGTGAGAAGTTGCGTTAAGCGAATTTGGCGATAGTTAACACACGTTCTTGAGAATATCCCCCTATGTTTGTAAATTACAGAGGCTCCCTCTCACCCACTCAAGGATTAAGAGAAGCACTTATATATATTCACAAAGATACTCACAAAGTAGATATATGTTTAGCAGTATCAAAGGCAGCTAGAGATATGTTTCAAATTCATAATACAGGTACTAAGGTATTTATTCAGTAACGTACGTTGAAAAACAGATAGTCCGCTACTGGTACATTTTCTAAAACATGTTATGGGACTGCTAGGTAGGCCATAGCACAGGGTGCTATGTGGCTAATATGTAAGATATGTCCGTTGAATATTTGAGTGAGCTATTTGTGCTTTTAAAGCTTTTGTTCTGAAGTGTACATGCACTGTGCCATATGCATTTTAATCTGACATGCCTAAGTAGAAACCTATTCATTATGTGTTGGATGTGCTGTAATTGACCTGTGCATGTAGTTTTACTGCTAGGGCTGTTTTATCACTTATCACTTATCATTTAAAACTGCTACACAAGGTCTGCTATACTTGGGCCAGTGCATGCAGTTTTACGACTAGGCCAACCTTCACATTTAAAAGTGCTAGGGAAGGCATAAACAGCTCTTTTACCACATATAACTCACCACTGAGATAGGCTGCAGCTATGTAATATTGCAGGGTGTTATATGCTTCAAACGTTACACATATACTCTGATGTTTTAGTGAGCTACATGCAGTACTAGAGACCCATGTGCCCAATTATATATCCACCCTGCTAGCGACACGTTAATCTGATATACCTAAGTAGAAAAGTAGACAGAGACCAAAACAGCTATACAGACTGTGATGTATCTAGTGCTGATGGAGATGGTTGCATACAAACTAAAATAACCCAGAACTAGCCCTTGCATCATGTCTCTAGCTTGGTACAGTTGAGCCTGTGCATGCAGTTTTGATGGCTAGGCCAACCTTTACATGTAAAAGTCCCAGGGAAGGCATAAAGTGGTCTTTTACCATATCACCACTGACATAGGCTGCAGCTAAGTCATAGGGTAGGGCGGTATATCCTTAAAATGTAGCACATGAAGTGTGAAATATAGTGATGTATATGCGCTTCTACAGACTTCGTTGTCCAATTATGTATCTACCCTGCTACCTAAGATACCTAAGTAGAAAAGAGGAGAGAGAGACACTAAAACACCCAGTGAGGTAGTTAGAGAACCACCTAAATACTCACTCACACAGACAGACTGAACTGATATGTATTTAGTGGCAATGGAGGCAGCTGTACATATATATTTAAAATTGAATACTCACTAACTCTCCCAGGAGGTAATTCATGCAGCCCCTTACAGACACATTTAGAGAATCATATATGTCACAAAGATAGGTAGTGATTTAGCAATACACTTATATACACAAGCAATCAGAGCCCTAAACAGGACTGACACACTCATTCAAATATCTATTAAAGAACTGACATTTTTAACTCTACCATGCAGAGAAGTAGGCCTTGTATCATGTCTTAGGCCTGCTACTCTTGAGCATGTACATGCACTTTTCTTGCTAGGTCAATTTTCACATTGAAAGGTCCTACAAAAGGTGTAAAGTTCTCTTTTACCACATATAACTTTCCAGTGAGATAGGCTGCAGGTACACCTTAAGGCAAGTTGGTATGTGCTTACAATGCATGAAATGTACTGCAAAGTTTAAGTGAGCTATATGCACACCTAGAGGCCAATGTGCCCAATTATACACCACCTTGCGTCCCAGACTTCAATCTGACTTACGTAAATAGAAAAGCAGACAGACACTAAAACACCTAGTGAGAGAGTAATAGAAGCACCTGAACATTCACTTGCACAGATAGGCAGAACTGATATGTATATACTGGTAATGGCGGCAGTTGTACACACACAGTTAAATAGCTCAATAGTTATTTACACACCCAGGAGGCAATCCATGCAGCCTCTTACAGATACATTTAGAGAAGCATACATGTCACAAAGAGAGGTTGTTATTTATTAAGAAACTTACATAGACATGAAATCACATTTCCAGATTGGAATTGAGACACTCATTCAGATATCTGCTAAAGAACAGGCAGCTTGACATCTGCCATGCATAGATGTACCCCTTGTATCATGTCTCGGGCCTGATAGACTTCAGCCTGTGCATGTAGTTTTATTGCTAGGGCTGTCTTGTCACTTAAAACCTCTACACAAGGAGAAACCTGCTCTTGTAGCACATATAACTGAGCACTAAGATAGGCTGTAGCTAGAGCATAGTGCAGTGAGCTATGTGCTTAAAAGGTAAAGCATGTTCTGTGAAGTTTCTTTCAGCTATATGGACTCCTGGAGATCCATGTGCCAAATTATACATCCACTTTGCCATTCAGACTTCAATTTCACATACCTATGTACTAAAGCAGACAGACACTAAAACAACCTGTTAGTTAATAATAGAATCACCTAAACATTCACTCACAAAGAGAGGCAGAACTCATATGTATGCAGCGCTAATGGAGGCAGTTGCACACACACTTAAATAACCCAATACTCACTAACACATCCATGAGGCAATCCATTTAGCCTTTTATAGAGACAGTTAGAGAACCATTGATGTCAGAAAGTGAGGCAGCCATTTACCAACAAACTTAATTCTATATGAAATAGCAGCACCAGATAGGAACTGACATATTCATTTAGATATCTTGTAAAGAGGTAACACTTTCTGATCTAACATGAGACAAGTAGCTCTTTCATCATGTCTGGAGCCTGCTATACTTGAACCTGTGCATTCAGTTTTACTGGTAGGCTAACCTTCACTCATAATAATCATAGACAAGACATAAACTGCTACTCTGCTAAGTATAAGTCAGCACTGAGGTAGGCTACAGCTAGGCCATAGGGCAGGGTGCTATGTACTTAAAAGTTGAGACATGTACTCTGAAACTTCAGTGAGCTATATGTAGTCTTACAGACCCACATACCTAATTATTCACCCAGCCTGCCTCCAAGACTTTAATCCAGCACAGCGAAGTTGAAAAGCTGGCAGACACTAAAAGGCCCAGTGAAATAGTAACAGAAGCACCTAAACATTTATTTACATAAACAGAGGCAACTGATATGTATCTAGCACTAATGGAAGCAGTTGCACACAGTGAAAAAACCCTAAACTCACTAACAGAGACAGGAGGCAGTCTATGCAGCCTTTTACAGACACATTTAGAGAACCGTAGTTGTCACAAAGAGAGGCAGGTATTTACGAACAAAGTTACATAGACATACAGTGACAGACCCAGCTACAGACTGAGACACTCATTGAGATATCTGCTAATGAATTGACACTTTCAAATCTAACTTGCAGAGAAGTAGCCCTTGCATCATGTCTTGGACCTGCTACACTTGAGGCCTTGCATCCATTTTTACTGCTATGTCAACCTTCACATTTAAAACACCTAGAGAACGCTTAAAATATTGTTGTTACATGTATACCTCACCACTGAGGGAGGTTGCAGGTGGGCATAGGGCAGGCTGGTATTTGCTTAAAATGTAACATAAGTACTCTGAAGGTTCAGTGAGATATATGTGCTCATAGAAACCCACATGCTCAATTATATATCAATCGTGCCACCTAGACTTCCATCTGACACACCTAAGTAGAAAAGCAGACAGGCACTAAAACATCCAATGAAAAAATGACAGACGCACCTACATGTTCACTCACATAGACAGGCAGAACTAATATGTTTCTCGTGCTAAAACAGGTAGCTGCACACACACACATATATAATCCAATACTTACTAACCCACCTAGGAGGCAATTCATGAAGCCCATTACAGACACATTTAGTGAACTATAGAGATCACAAAGAGAGGTAGTCATTTACCAACAAAGTTACATACTCTTTTTTTTTTAAATTACATTTTCATAGGTCATAGTACAAAATCGATAAACAGGTATAATTCATACACGATAAAACATCAGAAAAGAACAATCAAACGGGGATAGTAGAATCAATTAAATTCCATCATTAATTCATTTCTGGCAAATAGATTGGTCAATACGCTAACTGAGGGATTATAATATATAACAAGAGCTTGCTTGCCTAATAAATTACACCATTTGATTTAGCCAATTAATCATTACCAGTAGTGATAAAATCCCATCTAAAATTCTTCCAGATCCTATCAAACTTTAGCAGCGGGAGGGAGCCTCTTGCTTTAGCCAAAGAGAGCTCTGATTCATATATTTGATTAAGAAAGGGGGGACCATTCCGTGTCTTCCTCTGAGACCCATGCTCGAGGTATGCAAAGTCAGGCAGATACCAGCATAATCATAACTAACTTCTGTAGACCACCTTCCAATTCATTTTTAACACCCATCATTTTCTCTTTAACAAAATTACACACTCATAGAATGTCACCTCCTGATAGGGACTCACAAAGTCATTCAGATATCTGCAAAAATGGACACATTCAAGTGTAACATGTAAAGCCCTTTGCAAGCTTTAAGTTACTCTTCGACCACATATGACTGTCCCCTGAGGTAGGCTATAGTCAGTCAATAGGGTATGCTCCTATAAGTTAATGTCTGTGTAAGAAGGTGTATAGGTGAGTGAGAGGGTATGTGAGTAAATCAATGGATGAGTGTGTGTGAGAGTAGCTGTATGAGCAACCTCTCACTCACCCATACATATAACTGAGCAGTAAGGTAGGCTGTCGCTAGTTAATTGGGTGGGTGCTACATACTTAAAAGGTAACACATGTAGTCTGAAGTTTGCCTGAGCTACATTCCCTCATGTAAACTGAAAATTTAAATAGTTAAAATATTTAATGTGACACTATGTAATTATGTGATGAACGTACTTCTCTATTTTTGTTTTCAGACATCAATATCTAGTTATCTTCAGATAATTACCATGCCAACAAAAAGTCAGAGAAGAAAGAAGCAGCAGCAAATAGAGCGTCTCTTTAGAACTGAGAAACAAAAGTGGCAAAATGCAGAAAAGACAGTCAAAGAGAAAAAGCTTGCTTGTAAGAGGACCAAGGCATTTCTTGAAATTGTTTGTGCACAAAAGGAAAAAGTGCAAAAGAAGTAAAGAAAAACAAAACTATAACACCGAGTATCAAAGCACAAAAAGTCTCTGAGATAAAAAGAAACACGTTATTGAAAAAAGGAGAGATTTTAAGCAGAAGGCAGAAGCAGGTCAAGGAAATCAGAGGTAGAATGTTCCGTACTAGATTACTTCTCAACTTGTTAGCATCTATGAAGAAGTATAAAAGAAGAACACAAGCAATCAGACAAAATGAATATTTTGAAGGTGTAGTTGATAAGGCGTTTGCTCTGAAGAGGAAACTATTTATCTTGGTTTTAAACAGAATGAAGACACTGGACAAAATAGTGTTGTGTATGAGGAGACAGAACCAAAAGAAAAGACTTGTTAACAGAAGTAACTTCTGCCAAGTTTTTAGTGGTGATTGGATATATACTTCTAGTACTGAGCCTTTCTTTAATGAAGAAGGCTATTTGCAAGACAAAACATTAGTGCATGCAGTTGATGAATCTGGACGATGCTATGAGATGAAAAATGGAGCTCCTATTCCAAAAGAAGTTATAGTACCTAGTAATGTTGAGGAAGTGATTGCTGAAGTGGTGCAAGGAAGGCGTAGACAGGCCCCTGCGTACAAATGGAATTGTAGTAGTGTTTGTAGTATTTGTCAACAATCAATTGATATACTGAGAAATGTCTTCCGTTTGTTTGCTTCTAGAAGTTTAGAACAGAATATACACACTTTGCAAGGATTAGATCCATGCAAAGTAAGGAAGCATACTAATTTATAAGGACACACACTAGCTTGTCTATCAAAAAAAGTGTGTCACAGCAGCTTTCATCATTTCAGAATGTTAGGTATACACAACTCAAAAATGAGAACTTTTGTTAGAAGTCTTTACTATGTAAAAACTCCTGCTGTATGTTTAGGAGAAATGAATAGAGCTCTTTTGCATGGTAGTGTAGTAGAAGTAGAAAAGGTTTGTGATGATGTTCAATTTTGTTTCTTTTTACCGGAACAGGACTGTAGAGAAAATGAAGAGTTGGTAACACCAGCAGTTGTGGAGCAGTACAGAGGTACTAGTATTGGTAATTTTGAAAAAGAGATTAGAAACTTTAACGCAGTTTCTTTAGAGCACGGGTACTCATAGTACGGCCCGCGGTCGGCCAGCGGCCCAGCAAGCCTTCCTTGGCGGCCCGCGGACCTTGCAGACATCCTACCTGTGTTTGCAGCGCGGACTCCGAGAGACTCTGCTCTATGGGGGCTGGGCGATTCCAGGATAGTCAGAGTGGAGATGCAGGGGCGCTAAGAGGTGAAATACAACAAAGCCTCATTAACAAGTAAATGGTCTTTTAAAGACCTGTGAAGTACTCGGGTGCGGCTGTGTGTGTACCCGGGAAGCTGTCTCAGCCCGGGCTCACACACACAATGGGGGGGGAGGCTGAAGCCCTTTGAGCCCAATGGGCGTTGCGCGCCTGGTGTCCAGAGCTACTTATCATTCGTTCACCAGACGGATGTGACTGAATCTGAACCAACCCAACCCCAGCCTTTTATTGTCACACCTGGCACACGACTCACACTTGCCACGCGATAGTGGTCTTTTCCAGGGGAAAACGAGCTGGCTTTTACATTACACAGGGAGAGGTGGGAGTGGGGGGGCTGTCTCTGGGCTGGTGACGGGGACGTGTAGACACAGTACGTGTGCACTGCCCGAGGCACAGAGACAGAAACAGACAGAGACAGATAGAGACAGACAGAGACAGACAGGGACAGACTGACAGATAGAGGCAGAGACAGATAGAGACAGAGACAGATAGAGACATATAGAGACAGAGCCAGATAGAGGCAGAGACAGATAGAGACAGGGGCAGATGAGCTAGATAGAGGCAGAGACAGGGACAGACTGACAGAGGCAGAGACTGACAAAGGCAGAGACAGATAGAGGCAGAGACAGATAGAGGCAGAGACAGATAGAGGTAGAGACAGATAGAGGTAGAGACAGACAGAGACAGACAGCGATAGAGACAGAGAGAGACAGAGAGAGAGATAGAGGCAGGGACAGATAGAGGCAGAGACAGATAGAGGCAGAGACAGACAGACACAGATAGAGGCAGAGACAGACAGAGATAGAGACAGAGACAGACAGAGACAGGGACAGACAGAGACAGATAGAGGCAGGGACAGGGGCAGGCAGATAGAGGCAGAGACAGACAGAGAGACGGAGAGGGAGACAGAGGGAGGGAGACAGAGACAGGGACAGACAGGGTCAGACAGAGACAGATAGAGGCAGAGACAAGGACAGGGACAGACAGATAGAGACAGAGACAGACAGAGACTGAGAGGCAGAGAGACAGAGAGATGGAGAAGGAGACGGAGGGAGACAGAGGGAGACAGAGGGAGGGTGACAGAGGGAGGGAGAGGGAGGGAGACAGAGAGAGAGGGAGACAGAGAGAGGGAGACAGAGAGAGGGAGACAGAGGGAGACAGAGAGAGAGGGAGACAGAGGGAGGGAGTCAGGGGGAGACAGAGGGAGACAGACAGAGGGAGTCAGGTGGAGACAGAGGGAGACAGACAGAGGGAGAGCGAGGGAGGGAGAGAGAGGGAGGGAGACAGAGGGAGGGAGACAGAGGGAGGGAGACAGAGAGAGACAGAGAGAGGGAGACAGAGAGAGGGAGGGAGACAGAGGGAGAGAGACAGACAGAGAGGGAGACAGAGGGAGACAGAGAGAGGGAGACAGACAGAGGGAGGGAGACAGAGAGAGAGGGAGACAGAGAGACAGACAGAGGGAGACAGACAGAAGGAGAGAGAGGGAGACAGAGGGCGACAGACAGAGGGAGACAGAGGGAGACAGACAGAGGGAGGGAGGGAGACAGACAGAGGGAGACAGATAGAGGGACACAGAGGGAGGGAGACAGATAGAGGGACACAGAGGGAGGGAGACAGATAGAGGGAGACAGACGGAGGGAGAGAGAGGGAGACAGAGGGAGGGAGACCGAGGGCGACAGACAGAGGGAGAAAGACAGAGGGAGGGAGACAGACAGAGGGAGGAGGACGACAGACAGAGGGAGACAGCGGGAGGGAGACAGATAGAGGGAGACAGAGGGAGACAGATAGAGGGAGACAGAGGGAGGGAGACAGAGGGAGAGAGAGGGAGGGAGACAGAGAGAGGGAGACAGAGAGAGAGAGAGAGGGAGGGCAACAGAGAGAGGGAGGGAGACAGAGAGAGAGAGAGAGAGAGAGAGAGAGGGAGACAGACAGAGAGAGGGAGGGAGACAGAGAGAGAGAGAGAGAGGGAGACAGACAGAGTGAGTGAAACAGAGGGAGACAGAGAGGGAGAGAGGGAGAGAGATAGAGAGAGAGATAGAGAGAGGGAGGGAGACAGAGAGAGAGAAAGGGAGGGAGAGATAGAGAGAGGGAGAGAGAGATAGAGAGATAGAGAGAGGGAGGGAGACACAGAGAGAGAGAGAGAGATGTGTGTATGCCGGGTCTGGTGGCTCAGTGGACGAAGGCGTCCGCTGCAGGGGCCTGTGTTCAACCTCATGGTCACAGCTTTTTTTTTGTTGCTCTAGCCCCGCCCCCTCCCCCACTGACCCCGCCCCCACCGGTGCGGCCCTCGGCCACAAACCACACTGTAAATTTGGCCCCCGGGAGAAAGTTTGTGAGTACCCATGCTTTAGAGCAACCAAACTGAGTTTGTATATGTTGTTGACGCACTCACTATAAAAATCAAACTTGTAATGTTGATTTGTACATTAAAGCTGAAAAAGAGAATAATAATAAGTGGTGAAAATTTGCTGTATATTTCTGTGTAGAGAGACGATTTGACTTGTCCACCTGACAAGTTATATGTAAGTACTGCTATAATAAATTAGCGAAAAACAAAATGCCTTCTAGAGCAGTACACAACAACTTAGAAATAGTACCTGTTCCAGAAGTACTTAAAGATTTGAATGTTTATAAATCCATATTAATACAGTCAATGTTCCCGATTCACAAAAGTAAACTGAGACAAAAGTCTAAATTTACGACTTTTGGTATTCACAGAAGGCACTTACGATTTTTGGTATTCATAAAAATCACTCACAACTCCTATCTTTACGTCCGCACTCAGGCCGGAATTTCCACACCCGGAGCGGAATTTCTGCCTCCAGATCGGAAATCCCGCACTTGGGCCGGAATTTCCACACCCGGGACTGAATCTCCGCATCCGGGCCGGAATACCCGCATTCGGGCCGGATGATCATTTTCCACAATGCTAAACACCTGTCCAAGTGCTTACCAAGCCCCCACCTGCGTCAGAGGAAGTCAATCAACTCCAACAGCAAGACCAGCACCACAAACCACATAAAAGCAGCACACATTCAAGGAACTGGTTTGGCCTCACAGAGTTCCTGTTTTCCTTCTCTGTGCATCACTACTGGAAAATGTACCAACTGAGGAGGAAGAAAAATTTCACTGATGAGGAGACCACCATGATTGTGGAGTACATTGTGAGGCGTGCAAAAACAACAGTTGATGGACAGAATGCAGAACAATGTCATACATTCACCCCAGTACAGAGATCTGGGCCTAAATCCATCGTTTTTTTGCTCACCATGCCATTCCAGTTTGAACCCAGCCATATGCAAATCAGTCTTGACCCTGTGCCTCATGGGAACAGTCCAGCCCGAACTGCCAAGCCAGGTCCTCCCTGAACTGGAAACAAGCATCCTAGGACCGGTTTCGGGGTTTCACCCCTCTTCAGCCAGGATAGCTTGATTCCAGTGGCATGGAGAGCACGGGACCCACGTCTGGGCATACCCGTCCCACTCGGGGTGACAAATGCAAAAACAACAGTTGATGGACAGAATGCAGAACAATGTCATACATTCACCCCAGTACAGAGATCTGGGCCTAAATCCATTGTTTTTTTGCTCACCATGCCATTCCAGTTTGAACCCAGCCATATGCAAATCAGTCTTGACCCTGTGCCTCATGGGAACAGTCCAGCCCGAACTGCCAAGCCAGGTCCTCCCTGGACTGGAAACAAGCATCCTAGGACCGGTTTCGGGGTTTCACCCTCTTCAGCCAGGATAGCTTGATTCCAGTGGCATGGAGAGCACGGGACCCAGGTCTGGGCATACCCATCCCACTCGGGGTGACAAATGCAAAAACAACAGTTGATGGACAGAATGCAGAACAATGTCATACATTCACCCCAGTACAGAGATCTGGGCCTAAATCCATCGTTTTTTGTTCACCATGCCATTCAAGTTTGAACCCAGCCATATGCAAATCAGTCTTGACCCTGTGCCTCATGGGAACAGTCCAGCCCGAACTGCCAAGCCAAGTCCTCCCTGGACTGGAAACAAGCATCCTAGGACCGGCTTCGGGGTTTCACCCTCTTCAGCCAGGATAGCTTGATTCCAGTGGCATGGAGAGCACGGGACCCACGTCTGGGCATACCCGTCCCACTCGGGGTGACAAATGCAAAAGCAACAGTTGATGGACAGAATGCAGAACAATGTCATACATTCACCCCAGTACAGAGATCTGGGCCTAAATCCATCGGTTTTTGCTCACCATGCCATTCCAGTTTGAACCCAGTCATATGCAAATCAGTCTTGACCCTGTGCCTCATGGGAACAGTCCAGCCCGAACTGCCAAGCCAAGTCCTCCCTGGACTGGAAACAAGCATCCTAAGACCGGTATCGGGGTTTCACTCCTCTTCAGCCAGGATAGCTTGATTCCAGTGGCATGGAGAGCACGGGACCCACGTCTGGGCATACCCGTCCCACTCGGGGTGACAAATGCAAAAACAACAGTTGATGGACAGAATGCAGAACAATGTCATACATTCACCCCAGTACAGAGATCTGGGCCTAAATCCATCGTTTTTGCTCACCATGCCATTCCAGTTTGAACCCAGCCATATGCAAATCAGTCTTGACCCTGTGCCTCATGGGAACAGTCCAGCCCGAACTGCCAAGCCAAGTCCTCCCTGGACTGGAAACAAGCATCCTAGGACCGGTTTCGGGGTTTCACCCCTCTTCAGCCAGGATAGCTTGATTCCAGTGGCATGGAGAGCACGGGACCCACGTCTGGGCATACCCGTCCCACTCGGGGTGACAAATGCAAAAACAACAGTTGATGGACAGAATGCAGAACAATGTCATACATGCCACTGGAATCAAGCTATCCTGGCTGAAGAGGGGTGAAACCCCAAAACCGGTCCTAGGATGCTTGTTTCCAGTCCAGGGAGGACTTGGCTTGGCAGTTCGGGCTGGACTGTTCCCATGAGGCACAGGGTCAAGACTGATTTGCATATGGCTGGGTTCAAACTGGAATGGCATGGTGAGCAAAAACGATGGATTTAGGCCCAGATCTCTGTACTGGGGTGAATGTATGACATTGTTCTGCATTCTGTCCATCAACTGTTGTTTTTGCATTTGTCACCCCGAGTGGGACGGGTATGCCCAGACGTGGGTCCCGTGTTCTCCATGCCACTGGAATCAAGCTATCCTGGCTGAAGAGGGGTGAAACCCCGAAACCGGTCCTAGGATGCTTGTTTCCAGTCCAGGGAGGACTTGGCTTGGCAGTTCGGGCTGGACTGTTCCCATGAGGCACAGGGTCAAGACTGATTTGCATATGGCTGGGTTCAAACTGGAATGGCATGGTGAGCAAAAAAACGATGGATTTAGGCCCAGATCTCTGTACTGGGGTGAATGTTTGACATTGTTCTGCATTCTGTCCATCAACTGTTGTTTGTACATTGTGAGGCACCATAAACAGCTACATGGTCTCCCCCCTTACTGCACCAGTGGCACACAGAAGGCAGCTCAATGGCAGCATTTAGCCACTTCTGTCATAGCATTGGGGGAGGATGTGCACGCAGTCTGTGACATCAAGAAGAAGTGGTAGAATGAAAAGAGGCGGGTGAAGGAGAAGCACGCCAGGATTCAGTTGGCCAGAGTTTTCCCTGGCACACAATACGGAACCCGCATCTGTCTCGCCACACTTGAGGAGGATGTCCTCAGTACAATCCACACCCACATGCTCCATGGGCTTCCTGTAAGTGATGTCCGCAATGTGGTACCAGGTAAATGTGATGACGAGAACAAGTATATAAAATGACTGCCTGTGTTGCACCCCCATTGTGATTAAGGAAGTTGTCCAAAGTTTATATAAAAATATAGTCAGTCAGAGGCTCATTTGTTTCCCTCTGTATGATGCACCACAAGTCCCAGAATCCTTTGGATTGGAAATGGCAAATCCCATTCCCACTATTGAAAACATGGGCCCAGTACTGCGGCCGTATATACCTAACACTGTTAGGTAGCAATATAAAAAGTACCCCTTCCACTTATCCAGACGTGGGTGGATCAGTCAAGAACATCAGCGGGGTGGTGTGGTGCAGAGGAAAGTCTACAGACAACGGAATAGTGAAAATTAAAAACAATCATCTAAAAAATAACTCACCTTGTGCTTGCCGCATCACTGAGCACAAGGTGTGATCATCCTTATCTTAAGACATTTCTTTCCACAATTCCGTTGTCTATTTCCCACCCTGCCCCGCCATTGCACCCCCACTGCTCCTACCTGCACCGGCCGCAGAAGTACTTCACAATACTGTTAGCTTGCAGAAGATATGAGGAAATGTCAGACAAGTTACAAGTGTACATTTTCGATTTGGTAACTTTTCTTTCTTCTCACCTATTGACACATTCAGCCAGAGTACAGACAACCAGGGTAGCAGAGTTCCCTGCATCTTCTGGGAGGAAACAACATCATCCAGAGCAAGGCATACCACCCTCACTAACTGGTAAGTGAAACTGGTCAGAAGATGGTCAAAATGCATACATTGTCAGCAGACAACAGATGGACATATAGGGCCCAAATCTCAAAGGTAACCGGAGATGAAAACCTAACTTTACAACTATTGTAATTTTTAAAGGACATTTACCATTAGCAAATGGCATTTGTGAATAGCGAAAGTCAAAAAATAAGATATCTAGGCTCATCATACCTTTGTGATTTGGGAACATTACATGTATTCCATCAACGGTTCCAGAACTGTGATGTTCAATTGTTGTGGCACTCAATGGAATTGAGTGCCACAACAAGTCAAAAAGGAGTCTCCACTATATTGTATTTGTTTTTGTAGCCAAAATCTAGAAATCCAGTGTTAACAAACATAACAATGATGCACAAGAAGTGAGATTCAATTGTCAGGAGTATTGAGAATGTGTCCAGTGTCCAAATTAGATGTTTTTTCAATACATGAAATTGTCCAGTCAACCCAGCTGGTTATATTTGTTAACATCGTATGGCCTGTTTTTTGGCCATATACAAACCACGATAATCGACCTTACTTTAGGAATTGTTGTGGTGTCAATTTGATAGACGTTGTTTCTAGGCAGTGGGGCCATTATGAATTGAATGTGGGATCACTCATGATATTTAGTGCCACACACTTCTGCAACGGTAGTGCCCACACTGCTTGTGCTTATCCTTTGTGCCTGAAATTGAGTGCATCACATGTGGCAGCTGAAATGTAAAGTTGCAAACACACTTATCATTGTAGGTCCAATGATGTCGTCCCATAATTCAGTACCCCCATTGACTTCTGCTACAAGTTTGACAGTGACATCTGGTCAGGGACCACACACTGGGCAGCTCCGGGGCCATGGTAAGTAGACCCAAGAATAATGTACATGAATGCTCATGCTCATTAAATGTGCCTTTAATCTCCGCTGTATGTTGTATGTGTTCTACATCACTGTTGTCCTGCATCACAACATGCCTATATATGGCATTTAACCACATACCAGATCACACCATGGTGGCTAGTGAAAGGATGACACAAAATGTATGCCAAGTGAGTGCAGAATGGATATAAAATAGTATATAGTGTCATATGAAGTGTACTAGACACAACTGGATTGTAATTCAATTATATGAAAACTCATTTGCAAGATATCAATGGACAAATCCTATTGAAATTTGTGTGGATGAAGGTCACACTGATGCCAGTTGTGTACTTTTGTGTACTTTTGTGATGGATGTATGGGCAGCTAAGGTGAATCTTGAGGAAGTTAAATTTTCAAATCTATTGGCTGAAAAGCACAACGCAAATCCAGTGTAGGCGGCAACCATCAAAGCTTCTCAACTTACCCACAATGTGGGATCCTAGTCAAATGCTGCATTCTACTGTATTCACCTATATAAGTGAGTGTATAGTATATGAGGTTAGGATGTCTGCTGTACAAGACATGATCCGTTGTCAGGTAAGTACTACCATGATGTTGTAAATGGATTATAGGAGCAGAGGACACTCAAAGGATGGACATAACAAATTTGTGAGCTCTCAGTCCAAAATGAGCTTTGAGACTTCATGTGTAGTGAAGCACAAATGAGCCACATTATGTACCTGACTATTGCACATCTCACATATGAACTCTGCAATGCCATGTTTGATCTGATGTGCAAATGTGGTCAGCCTGGTGATGTACACTCCTTTCGACTTGTCAGCAGACAACACCATACTCATGAGGTACTCTTAACGGTGAAGGAGTAATCAATGTAATGCTGAGGCGTCCTGATTATTTATCCCCTTCCTCAAATATCAGTAACCTTCTCATACACGTTTGTCTGTTGATGTGTCATCTCATTGATGTCAGTGCTGTGTGGAGGTAACAGCATGTGAGCAGGGGCCCACGTTTAAGTCCATGAGGTAAACATGCTGCACATTGGCCAGGAACATCATATCAATGGTCATTGTGAATGACTGTTAGCTCATAGCTACCATCTGGTGTACTGAAATATGGATATGTATGTCTCATTACAACTGCTGACAGGATGACACCAGTGCAGCGTACAACACTATCCCAGGGAATGCAAGACATCCTGGCTGCAGCAGTGAAACCCTCTCGCACCTGTCCATCAGGTAAGTGTGGCGTGAAGTGTTTCCCTATCATAGATTCCAAAACCATGACAAAGATCCAAATCCCCTTCTGCATAGAAACTGCAATCGGTGTTTACAAAGTTACATACATACCATTTCATTTTTATAAGTGTCACGTGCCTGTTTATAAATTAGTAATGGAGATCATTGAGTATAGTCTAACTTCCTTCTCCAGCTGCTAGATCGGGGACCGCTTCATCAACTACTCCTATGAGGAGCCAGGTTCAGCAGCTGACATCAGGGGGGGGGTCGCAAAGGGACACAAAGCTGTGGCTGGAGCTGGTGAGTTTGCTTGTGCATTGTACGTCTCCGTTCAACACCTCAGTGCTATGGTGTGAGCTGTCACGTGTAGGGTTACCCAAACCAGGTCACATGTGCTTCATCTGCTGATGCAAAATACAGTAGAACCAACCCTTGTGTTGCACCACATCTTATACTAGGTCAATTACTTATCCTGTTGCAACCTCTGTGTTCCAGGTGATGATGAGGTGGATAGACCTTCCACCAGTTTTGGGTGACGGGCAATCAAAGGCAAAAATCCACTGCTCCTCCAAGCAGTAATGTCGGCTGAAAGTACTGTGCAAGACGAAGAGGATGAAGTACCTGAGGAGGCTGAAGAATTTGACGATGATGAAGACTATCTGTCCATTCTCTCAGAAGATGACGATTCAGATTCCATGGCCAGAAAATTTCCCACATCTGCCAAATTTGGCAAGGCCTCACACCCTCCGCCCAGCAAAGTGCCTCAGCCTCAACAAAGAAAGATTGTCCGTCCTCAGCATACAGCTAACCAGCCACAGCTCACACGCACCCCAACACATACATCACTCCCTCACAGCCCTCACGTCAGGCATTCTCTCCACCATCTGAGGAAAGTACCAACCCTGTTGTGGTGCAGGTATTCCCTGGGCACCATTCTCCTGTTCACAGGCTTCGATCTGCCATCCTCCCCCCTGCTTTTGGACCTGGTGGTCTCATCGATGGCCAACCCCTGCAGAGAGGGCCTGCACCTGGCCATGGTTGCCAATGGGAGTAGGACTTCTTCCAACAGCAGGCAGATATGAGGCAGGACATTCGTGCCATAGGGGCTACCCTGTCAGACATGTCTCAGGCCATGAAGGACATGCACCAAATCCCTCAGGTGGTGGACAGACTGACCCATGTTTTGGACAGGATGTATAGATCTTGGCAAGACATGTCCAAGAATATCAGAGACATGATATCCATCCAAAGGGAAGAGAGTGCAAGGCACCATGCCTTCAATCAATCAATCAATCAATCAAGGGAATTGTAAGTGCACTACTCACCTGTGAGGGTCTCAAGGTGCTTGGCCAAGAAGATGATGGAGGGCAAGCTGAAAGTGATCCATAGTCTCCCTTCATGGTCAACGCAGGGAGGGGAGCCATCACATCTGCCTGCAGCATATCACACCCACACACCTGTACCACAAACTGCACAAGACCACAGCAAGGGTACACACCCACCACCGCCCCCTACCCAAGCACTTCCCCCACCTGCACATCCACCACCACCCCCTGAACAGGCACTTCCATCAGCTGCACAACCACCCCCTGTCCATGCACAAACACCAACTGTACAGACACCATCCGCCCCTTCCCATGAACTTCACTCTGTATAGGCACATGCACTACACCAACCTGCACCTCTGCAACAACTCAGACATAATCCCTCACAGCGATCCTCACCTCCAAGCACGATCCCAATTGATCACATTCCTAAATTTTTGACCAGTGTGAATATGTGTAAATGAAAATAAATTCTCATCACGAGTCAAGACTATGTTGCGTATTATGTCCTGATAGGCAATTGTTTACCAATTCTGTCGGCCTAGAGCTGTGAGGATGTATGTGTGTGCGTGACACATGTACAAGCATAACCCCATCATTGCAACTAGCTCTCATGTGCAGATGACTCCCAAAATATATGTCCATATTTTGTAAAAGACATTCACAATGAAGTTAAACAAGATAGAGACAGTATGATTGAAAATACAATTTTATGTAAATAAAACTGTGGGATTAGAAAAACAACAACAGTCCATTTGGAAGGGAGAAAGGAAAACAAATGATGTTATACAGAAGGAGAAGGGAACTTGGACTGGGGTGGGGCAACATAAATATAACACGTCAGGGAGCGTCAGGGGAACCAGTCTATGTACAAGGGGCAAAGTAAATAATTGTCCAAATTAGAAAATTCTGTCAAACTGGTCAAGTGTCCTTCTGGTCATACTCTATTTGCACAATGTCTAGATCCTCTGAGTCCGATGTGGGCTCCTGGCTGGCCAGTGCGGGTGGCCAGAGCTCTTAGCATTTATCTCTCGCATCATGAGCAGCTCTTTACACATCTGCAGCATGATGCGAGAGGCCATGTCTGGCTGACCCTCACATGCCCACATCAAGTCCTGTGGTACAGCCACAGGAGTAACAACACAAGGAGGGGTTTGGGTGAAACATGAGGGGTGTGGTGCCTTGGGTTTGGAGCCAATGTTGGTGTCTACCTGGCAGCCATGATGAGGGGGACTGGTTGCTGGGGATGCAGCTGGAGGCCCCGATGAAATGGGGGCCTCTAGAGTTAGGGAGGGGCTGATGGCAGGCCCAGGTTGTGTAGTGGCCTGCCCTGGGGACACCTCGCCAAAAGTAAGTGGTGAATGGTCCAGGGGAAAGTAGATCTCCTCCCCCCCTGGCCAAAGGTGTACAGTTCCCCCCTTCAATGTCCTCAACCTCAACCCGGTCCGTAGCACCAGAGGTGTCTTCCTGTTCAGTCCGGGTGGGCGCAATCCCCCTGCCTCCTGATGTAGAAGGTCCCGCCTCATCCTCTTCTTCCTCACTTGTGGATAGAGGTCGTGGCCGCCAGCGTAAAAAGATGTCTCGCTCTGAACCGTGTCCTGCTGTTGGTCCTTTTGGCCAGCTGAGCCCACTGAAATGTAAGACAAATCATGATGTAGTGGTTGTACAAGTCAGAACAAGACACATACCTATATGAGCCAAGGGCAGACTTTGTTCTCCTCTGATCACACTATAAAGTTGACAGTGATTAGGAGCTTAAATTATGTGAATGTTCACTGTCATCTCTAACCCTGGGCGGAGCGGGCATAGTGCCACTATGCGGAGTTCAATGGAGATCGGAAAAAACTCAGTGGAACTCCGTTCCGCTCCCTGCCTCCACCCACCCAATAAAAAAAATTGAAAAAGAATTAAAGAAGAAAAAAACACACTTACCTCTACTGTGGTGTCTCCAGCCTGCCCTCCTCCTCCTCGCCATGGTCGCTCTCCTGCAAATCACTACGTCGGACGTACGTCTTGCGAGAACTACGCATGCCCACGCGTACGCACATGTGCAGTTCTCGGAAGACGTACATCTGACGTAGGGGGTTTGCAGGAGAGAGACCATGGCGAGGAGGAGGAGG
This sequence comes from Calotriton arnoldi, assembly GCA_963921515.1. Classification (NCBI taxonomy): domain Eukaryota; kingdom Metazoa; phylum Chordata; class Amphibia; order Caudata; family Salamandridae; genus Calotriton; species Calotriton arnoldi. The sequence goes on along the minus strand of CAWUFW010000914.1, from coordinate 2,190,506 downwards.
GCAGCCCAGAGATGCCACAGTAGAGGTAAGGGTGTTTTTTTCTTCTTTAATTCTTTTTCAAATTTTTATATTAGGGGGGGTGAGGTGGGGAGCCTATTTTTAGCAGGGGGAGCTGGCTAGCTCTGTTCCTCTGCAGAGTCGTAGTTTTGCCTAAACTCCACGTTCTCAGCGGAGCGCGGAGTAGGCAAAACTCTGCACACTCCGCTGGCCAAGCAGAGTTCTCTGCCTACACAGAGTCATCTCCTGATTTGAGTCAGACATGGACATCTCACTTGAATTTTGGTGGCTTACACATCTGTACTGACCAACCGTCAACTTTGGCATTCTTGTGATCAGTGTGTCCTGTCACTGCTACACGGGCAGGTTCCAACCCCAGTCTACAAAAGGAGATCAGAGAGAGTCCAGATGGTATTGGAATGGGCCTGTGATATGGAGTCTCTGCACTTTTACTTCCGGACAAATGTCATCTGCTCTATAGCATTGTATGAGACAACACAAATGCTGATTGGGGGTCACAAATCCATATAGGGTCTGGGCTCTTAGGTTTGGTAAGTTGTGAGTCTAACCTTTTGATATTCCCTCACAAAAGCTGACAATTCAGTGCCACATATTGGCTTCGAAGACTGATCAGGTTGTGCTGTGCACTGGTGAACAGTAGTGGCTAGTTGTTACAGCTACCTGAACTTCACAAATGACATACAAGCCACTGAGGGTAAGAGGTGTGTCTGTGGACACACTTGGCGAAATTGGAAACACTTAAGAGTGAGGCAAGGATCTCAAAGACTGTCTTGACTCCAGGGCACATGAAGATCTGTCTTAGTCAGAACCCAAACTCACCAAACACAATGCAAGTCATAGCATCAAATACCGATTGACCTCTCATACACACACTGGAAAGTGTCTGTACCAGTCCTCATCCAATGTACACATCAGTTATGATGCCCTTGGTTCACTGTTAGTGGTGCTGGCAGTGCACATTTCTGTACAAATGCACGTATGTGGCTCAATTCCCCAGTTGTCATAATAAAACTACCACTCCCAGAATGCCCTCTGCCCTGTACAGTCAATGTGCCACAGTGAGCCTTTTGCTTCATGATAACTGCTGCAGAGACACAGAATAGGTAAATGGAGGCATGGGACACATGATGGTACAGCTCTGTCTTCACTCACATCATACTTCCAGACACATATCGCATACAATGCACTCAAAAGGTCCCTGCTGCTCATGCTCCTCCAGCTGAGCATGAAGGGTCGGCCAAGCTGCAATCAGGACCCTCCTGCACAGTAGCAAGAGGCGGGGACGATGCACATGGTGCTGGGAAGACTGGCCCAGTAGCCCATCAGCCTTGTGCCGGGCCCAGCGTTTTAGGTCCTCTCAGTGCTTGCGGCATGCCCTGGCCTTCCTGGTGTATTCGCCCACTGCACTGCAGTGCTCACCAATGTTGGCCCATAGTGTGGTCCGCGCTGCATTGCTCAGCTGGTCCTCTGGACCCCCATATAGCTGAGGATATTTGTTAAGCACCCCCTCAGCTAAGATGTCTAATTCCCTTTCAGTGAAAGGGGGTTCTTTCTCCTCATAACCCTCAGCCGTTTTGGGGGAAATTAGGTTGAAATGAGCAGCAGGATGGCAGAGGATCTCTATTTGTGAGAGATGATGACTCATAATGAACACAAAATGGCTGTCAACAACTTCCTGTGATGTATTTCCTGTCTACCACTTCCTGTATGTCATTTTCTGTATGTAAGAATGGGTTCCGGTCTGTTTTCGGAGCTTCCGGCCCGAATACATAATCTCCGGTTGCGGAGCGTAGGGTCTGCATACGAGGCGTACGCTCCGCAACCGGAGAGCACGCAGTTGTGCCGGAAGTTGGGAAAATGGACCGGAACCCATTCTTTAATACAGGAAATGACTTACAGGAAGTTGAAGACAGGAAATACATCACAGGAAGTAGTTGACAGCCATTTTGTGTTCAATCTGATTCATCTACCATCACAGATCAAATCCTCTGCCATCCTGTTGTTCTGTAGCGGGGAAACCTGAAGTGACAGTGTAAGAGAAAATCATAGACATGAAACAAAAGGTAGAACAGACCATTTAATGAGATTTAGGCTGGGACAAGGGTAGGGGCTGGCACAACATCACACGCAAGTTTAGTTTTCTCCTCCATTGCATTATGGTACATGTAGTCCATATTTAGTGCTCAACACAAGAGTTGTCTGTTGTGTTACGGAAAATTTGGGGGAAGCAGGGCTGTGTATCCCAGACACCTAGTGCCAGATTCACCCAGAACATCATCACTCACGTTGGGGGCCCATCATTTGTTGGGGAATCAAATCTGTTGTGGGCAAAAACTCAACAATGCAATAGTTAGGCCCTTCTGTGATTCAGACACCCATTCTCAAAAGGTCCTGGAAGGTCTCTCAGAACATATACATCTTATCCTCTGAGTCAATCGATTCTTTAGGGACATCCACTACACTGATTGCTGACATCAGCACATGACCTGATGCACGGTCAATCTTTTGACTCCTGTCAACAGCTGGGGTTTACATACAGTTAGTGTGGCTTGCAAAGTAGTCTCAGGATGGAATTTTTGGACAGAGTCGTAATTATCCAACTTTCATCATTGACAAGAGACTGCAAACCACATTTTGTCCATGACACAACAGGTTGCTCATGTGAAAAACGTGGCAACCAGCTGATCACGGACTTTCATACCCTGACCTCTGTTATGTGCAATGGCCCGGTTGCCCAGATTCAGAGCTAGCAGAGGTACAAGAGGTATGTGTAAGCCATGCGTTAAAGCTATATTGTGCAAAACACAACAGGCTAATATGATCTTGCACACGACTTCAAGGGAGTACATCAGCACACACCTATATACGGTCAAGACATCTGAATCGCGACTTCAACAGACCAAAAGTGCACTCTATGATGGCTCGAGTTCGTATGTGTGCCCTATTGTACCTACGCTGAGGTACAGTGGTTGTATGTCTGTAAGGTGTGAGGAGTTGTGGGGAAAGTGCATACCCAGCATCACCTGAGGAGGGAAGAAAGGGCAATTGGTTACATTTCCCTCTTTAATTTACACAGAACATGATCGATACTTTGGTACATGCAGTGTCTGTTGAGACCGTGTATGTGGCTTGATGATTCTTATTGTACAATGGTTGTTAATGTAAGGTGGCATTCATACATTTCATTTACACATATCCCTCATTTTTAGTGCTTGGTACTTACCCAGTAGCCACATGTTGCCAAATTCTCCCGCAGCCATCCGCCGGGCAAGAGGTGACATGCAGTATATGAAGCTGTCATGGGTACTGCCTGGAAACACTACATGCACATCAATGAATCTCCCACTGGCACCACAGACAGCCTGCACATTGATGGAATGCCATCGGTGTCTGTTTCAGAATATGTGTGCAATGCGGCGGGGTGACTGAATGGCCACATGGGTACAATCAATTGCACCTAGCACACGTGGGAAGCGAGAAATGAGATAGAAATCTCTAGCTGCCCTTTGTCTCATGTCCAGTGTATGAGGCATTCTTATGTGGAGGTGGGCTCTTGAATTGATGCAGCTCAGTACCTGATGCAAGCACCGCGACTGGCTCGCCTGAGAGATGCCCACAAGGTCACTGGAGACCCTTTGGAACGACCCCATCCCAAAGAAATTGAGAGCAGAAAGTACCTTGAGATAAGCTGGAATGGCATCGGAGCAGCAGGTCACAGAATCAAGTTCCTGCTCCCACTCACATACCATCTCCAAGATGACTTCTGGAGAGAAACGGTATCTGGCCCTGACATCTTGGCTGGACATCCCAAATAGGTTTATCCTTTGTCTGAATATCCTCTCTACTCTCCTCCTCCTCAAGTCTTCTTGCCGCATGGCAAGGGGCAGAGCAACAAACACATTCAGCGACATGTTGGAAGATTTGGGTGTGTTTGCTCTGCTTTCATATGTGCTGCAGGGCTGGGATTGGCTGTTGGGCTGCAGTGTTTCAGCTGGAGCATTGTGGGGGATGGTAAACACTTGGACAGTTGTTTAGCATTATGTAAAATGATCCTCTGGCCAGGTTGCGGGTATTCCTGCCCGGGTGTGGAGATTCTGGCCCGGGTGTGGAAATTCTGGCCCAAGTGCGGGATTTCCCATCCAGAGGCAGAAATTTCGCTCCGGGTGCAGAAATTCCGGCCCGAGTGCAGACGTAAAGATAGGAGTCGTAAATGATTTCTGTGAATACCAAAAACCGTAAGTGCCTTCTGTGAATATCAAAAGTCGCAAATTTAGACTTTTGTCTCAGATTACTTTTGTGAATCAGGCCCCATATATCCATTTCAAGCTAGAGTTTGCTTGGAGACAATGACAGGGAAATTTCCTCCAACTGTGCTCCAGAAAGGTCTCAAAGGTAAAGTTGTATACTTGATCCAATTTAGGTGGAGCGTACATTACGTTCCAGACACATGTCTCACAGCAGCAAAAATCTAGAAGACTCCAATTCTCTTCAGCAATATTTATTTCATATTTTTTATCCATAATTTATTCCATGACTTCATCACATCTTTTTCCATTTTCCATTTCAAGACTTAGTACATCCCATATGTTTATAATGCTCTGGAAATGCCTATCCAGGCCTTTTCCGTAGCACAAGGGATTATGTTGTCTCTGACAGCCTCATTATACCCAATGCATTTTGGGCTATAGACTATTCCTTCCTTGGGGGTAGCTGCAAAGTTAAAAACAGACATCAATGTGACATATGTTTCACAATGGTCATCTATTCAACATATACGTAACTTTATCGTCAAAACATTATTAACCTGTTAAGCATGTTTTATGATTCTGGCTTTTGTTTACCTCCTATGAAACTGTATATGATTATGATTGCTTCATCAATTACGTGCCCTCTGACCTTCCCCACACCCAAAAGTCATATTTGCTCATGCCACAAAATTCCCAAAAATGATTACCAAACAACCCAGGCCCCGAAAAAATACACAACCGTCCCCTTTGTTTCAACACCCAAAACTTGATACATGACACTGTACCTGCGTGAAAATGTTGTAGCATGAACAAATATGACTTTTGGGTGTGGGGAAGGTCGGAGGGTACGTTATTGATGAAGCAGTCATAATCATGTACAGTTTCATACGAAGGAAACAAAAGTGGTATCATAAAACATGCTTAACAGGTTAATAATGTTTTGACTATAAAGTTACGTATGGATATTTTTTATCCATAATTTATTCCATGACTTCATCACATCTTTTTCCATTTTCCATTTCAAGACTTAGTACATCCCATATGTTTATAATGCTCTGGAAATGCCTATCCAGGCCTTTTCCGTAGCACAAGGGATTATGTTGTCCCTGACAGCCTCATTATACCCAATGCATTTTGGGCTATAGACTATTCCTTCCTTGGGGGTAGCTGCAAAGTTAAAAACAGACATCAATGTGACATATGTTTCACAATGGTCATCTATTCAACATATACGTAACTTTATCGTCAAAACATTATTAACCTGTTAAGCATGTTTTATGATTCTGGCTTTTGTTTACCTCCTATGAAACTGTATATGATTATGATTGCTTCATCAATTATGTGCCCTCTGACCTTCCCCACACCCAAAAGTCATATTTGCTCATGCCACAAAATTCCAAAAAATGATTATCAAACAACCCAGACCCCGAAAAAATACACAACCGTCCCCTTGTTTCAACACCCAAAACTTGATACATGACACTGTACCTGCGTGAAAATGTTGTAGCATGAACAAATATGACTTTTGGGTGTGGGGAAGGTCGGAGGGTACGTTATTGATGAAGCAGTCATAATCATGTACAGTTTCATACGAAGGAAACAAAAGTGGTATCATAAAACATGCTTAACAGGTTAATAATGTTTTGACTATAAAGTCACGTATATGTTGAATAAATGACCATTGTGAAACACACGTCACATTGATGTCTGTTTTAACTTTGTGGAAAATACTGTCGTAGAAAATATAGATCTAAAGGAAAATTTGGTACAAAATGTCATTTTGTATTTCCACAACCTGTGATCTCAGAAGGAAGAGTTAACAGCGTTTGTCTGCAGTCAGAAACACTCTCACACAGAATTTGCCAAAGAACACATAAAACCTCACAAGAACAGAAGCTTTAAAATACATCAATGACTAAAATTCTGTCATTTTAAAGATGTGGAATGAGAACATGGATCTACAGTTTGTTGCAGACAACTCAATTGCTGTTGCTCGTATGTCATTTCTTAAATAGCAACGTCAGAGAAAACCGAGACAGGAGATGTGGGAGGAGATTTCAGCAGAAAAGACTCTTACAAAGAAATTGTATGGTTTTAGTTTGAAAATGCTTTCCCACAGAGAGATCAGCTCTTATGAATGTGCAGATCGGCTAAACTCAGCTAGTTTGTTTTCTAAATCTAGAGGAGTTCTATGGCTGAGTTTAGGGCTTGCTAATACTCGTAACAGAGTACTGAATAATTTTCCTGAAATCCAAAATATTGTGGAATTTCGGCAACACAGTGGAGATATTCCGAAGACTAACATGCTGGATACGTACTATCCAAGAAGGAGTCCTCATCTAGAAAGGATGTGCCTGTATGAAATACTTCAACATTATACATACAGAAGTGAAAACGTAGAAGGAAAGTTTGTTGTTGGTGGATGTGAAGGATGTTTGGTCAGAAATAACAAAGGAGATGTAATCAACCATTGAAAGCTAAGTTGGCAAACACCAGACAAAAGAACAGTTTTCTTTTTAGCCCTGTTGCAGTTGTTCAAGCCATGGTGAACTGAAAGTGAGCTACTTGGAGAATGTTACTGTTATGAAGACTCACTGTGAAAGGCACCATTGAGTGCTGTGGGTTTCCAGTGTATCTTCAAATGTTGAGAGATGAGATTGAACAAGAACAAACAATTGCTGCTGAGATAGCAAGAGAGTGTTCTCAGAGCAGTCAAAGTTCAGTACCTATGAGTCAAGATCCTCTTGGACAGACAATCATTCAAAATGTAGCTGCAATATCCATGAATGAGGTTAGCGAATATAATGCAGCAAGCAAGACAGGAAACACTGGTCTAGAAAACTTAATACAGCAATTGAATACAGGTGATAAAGACATTTTTGATGAAGTAAAAGGTAAAATAGAACATGAATTTTTGCATGAGAAAAAAGAATGCGCATGTTCTACATATAAACCGTTTTATTGTTCATATGTGGTCAAGCTGGAACTGGAAAAAGCTTCTTGATTAAAGTACTGACAACTTATCTACAGAAGACAACAGATTCCTATTTGTCGTGTGTAGTTACTGCAATAGCTTAGAAAAGTCTGTGTCGACAACTGCAGGATTAGAAAAACAGTTACGTATCTGTAAAAATTGTCATGTAATCCTGCGTCACAATTTGAATGTTGAAGAGGGGCTAGTGAATGGCGCAATGGTTAAAGTTATGAAATTTATTGATTATCCAAACAGAAATGACGTGGAATATTTAGCCATAAAATTTGATGATGTTGGTGAAGTTCAGCAGATTCGTAAATGCGTTGTACGTTTTCTACTTCTGAAAGATTTGTATGTCCATCGAAAGCAGTTCCCAGTGTCTTTAGCGTATGCAGTGACTATCCACAAATTGTAAGGTTTAAGTGCAGATACAGCTCTTGTCAATATTGGTAGTAGTGTATTCAAAGAAGGAATGTCATATGTAGCTTTGTCGTGAATTAGAACATTGTCTGGTTTATTTCTGATTGATTTTGATGAGAAGAAAGTATGTACTGACCTGAGCTGTGTAAGGGAGTATAATCGGTTAAGAGGTCAATATGCTCCTCATTTAGGCCAGTATCCTGTGTTTGAAAAACCAATAATGTGTCCAAAGTGTAAAATATCAAAACAGTCTAGCAGAGCTGAAGAGAAAGATGAAGAAAAAGAAAAAATACAAGGTCCTAAGAAAAGAAAACTACAACACAATGTGGAAATGGAAGGCTATCTGTTTGATAATAAATCTGCAGTGAACAGTTATGCAAATATAGTGTTAAATGGACTGTAACATTTGCCTCATTTTACAAATTCTATTAAAGAAAAGTGAGATGTAAGAATATCTTCACAACTATGGGGCCGGAAAGACAGTCCGACCGAAACGGGCGCATAGAAAATCTGACCAACTAAACCGCGATGTCTCCGACTGCCGCATTATAATGTATTACCAGGCAAATCTCTGACCGCGTCAGTCGGAGATGACTCCAACCCGACCACGTCGTTTGGAAACGAATCCGAACTGACCGCGTCGTTCGGAAAGTCTGTTACATAGGGATTTCTAATACGCTAATGCATCGATTGTACCTCCAACCCGATTACGATGTATCCAAAGCGTTTGCGGTTCCATGGCGGTTTGTGTGCCACATGGTAAGTGTAAAGCTGAGAAACTCATGCCAAATAACACAACACCAACTATTGTCTGTGCTCACAAAACAACACAGCTGATGTCAATTGAAAGACCAAACACCAGGCACCAGTGTCAGCCATCTTGCCATCACACTTCCCCTCACAACTCCCAGCAGGCCCTGTCCCACAAACACTCCTCCCAACGAGCCCACCTGGATCTATGGGTTCCTGCCTGTGAGGGGAAGTGTAGTGGCAAGATAGCTGACACAGGAGCCCATAGTTAGATTTGGCCACAACTCCCATCAGGCCATGTCCCACAAATACTCCCCCCAACCAGCCTAACCTACCCAGCTGGGAGGGGAAGTGTTATATAATGGGGAAACATTGGCTCCTGTGGAATAATAATACAGTATTTCTAATGCAATTCTGCACAATGGCAATATACAGGGTTAGTAGCATGTCAAAAAGAAAGCTGGCCACTGACACTGAGGGTATAGTCAATGTGAAAATTTATTTTCGTTTATATAATAAATAAATGAAATAAACAATATATACATAGGGCTTGAGAATCACAATATGATTATACAACAAACAATGATTACAAATAGTGAACGGTGTCCCAGTGAAAAAAACATTGGAACCTAAACTAATAGTGACATAATACGTGACATATGTACAAGGTTTCACTTGAAAACATTTTGGCGACCATTAAATAAATCAAAATCAGTTGGACAACACTTTATACAATCATAAGTGTTTGATAATAGTTCGCCTTTGTTAATTGTCGACGACGTTTCGACCCTATCTGAGGTACAGGGTCTCTTCAGGACCTAAAGGATGTAGGGACACCTGAGGGGAGGCCTGCACTGCCTAATGTGAAAAGCAGTGTCACCGTGAAATAAGTGAAGAAAAACTCACAGGGACCCGGCCGGGCACCCTTGTGAGGGTAGTGTTAGGCAGAAAGGATGGCAGGGCCTGGATATCTCAGCGTTACTCGGGGCACTTGATATTCTCAAGGTACAAGAACCATGTGGGTTTCTCTGGCTGATCAGCAGAATAGCCGATCTAAGCTGCAGGCGATTGCTTCGTATATGGGCAATGAACGCCAAGGAAATAACAGGTGGAGCTCTTGGATAAGCTGAATTAGCCGGTGTATTTCCCCCGAGTGCTGCTGGAACAGTGGAGCGTCCGTCTCCCTGTTTGGTGCGATAACCCAGCTGATGTCAATTGAAAGACCAAACACCAGGCACCAGTGTCAGCCATCTTGCCATTACACTTCCCCTCACAACTCCCAGCAGGCCCTGTCCCACAAACACTCCTCCCAACGAGCCCACCTGGATCTATGGGTTCCTGCCTGTGAGGGGAAGTGTAGTGGCAAGATAGCTGACACAGGAGCCCATAGTTAGATTTGGCCACAACTCCCATCAGGCCATGTCCCACAAATACTCCCCCCCAACCAGCCTAACCTACCCAGCTGGGAGGGGAAGTGTAGCAGCAAGATGGCTGACACAGGTGCCTGGTGTTTGAATTGACCACAACTCCCATCAGGTCCTGCACTCCAAACACCAGGCACCTGTGTCAGCCATCTTGCTACTACACTTCCCCTCACTGTTAGGAAACCATAGGCACCGGTTGGCTGTTTGGGCTGGTTGGGGGAAGTATTTGTGGGACATAGCCTAATGGGAGTTGTGGTCATTGCAAACACTCCTCCTCCCACCCAGCCCACCTGGACCTCAGGTTTCCTAACAGTGAGGGGAAGTGTAGTAGCAAGATGGCTGACACAGGTGCCTGGTTTTTGGAGTGCAGGCCTGATGGAAGTTGTGGTCAATTCAAACACCTGGCACCTGTGTCAGCCATCTTGCCACTACACTTCCCCTCACAGGCAGGAAACTATAGATCCAGGTGGGCTGGGTGGGAGGAGGACTCACTGCACTGACCACAAATCATAGCAGCCCTCATAACCTTAGCTCCCAACACAAATCCTCTGTAAAGTACCTCCGAACAAATTCACATCACATCTAACTTACAAATCCCTGAGCTGTGTATACACAATGCTATGCACTTACATGTTTGAACAATTAGACGGATGTAACCAAGACTCATGATTTGAAAACAATGAGCAAATCGCTCACCACATGACTAAATTTTGAAGGGAATTACCCAGAATGTGAGGGTGTAAATGGTCACACCAATGTGCCTGGTGGTACATGGACTGTGCATAGTACACATGGACTGTGCATAGGAATAACAACAGCTACAATGTGGAATCAAAGATCATGTATGTCATGACCATTCTTTAGTTGGGGAGCTTACTATTCCACCAGTGTAATCTACAGATTGACAGGTAGAAGTCAAGGTCAGTGGACAAGTTAAAAGAAAATCAGAGTACAAGACTAAGTTAGCATATAGTTGGAGCAGAACCCCAATACACATCTTGTAAAAATAGCATTTGTCATGCCAAATCTAGGTTAACATCATGGGTAAAGTGGTCAATCCATCCATCTGAAACTGTTTGTTGATCCAGGCATGTACTTAATGTGTACCAGTTGAGGTGCAATGGACAATCACATAATTGACTGTGTCATTTCTGTACCTACTGGCCGATTTTGGAACACCTCCATGGGCAATGATGACAACTTCCAGGCCCAGACTCCAACCCGGAATGAGCTCACTGGCGGTGAAGACTCTCCTGTACCCTCGGATGAGGAGGAGCAACCAGTGCCATCAGGTTTGGGATGCAGACAGCACCAGCATGCCCATCAGTGTCCACAGCGACAACTCCCACCTCAGCTAGCAACCCCCAGCTGACCCCTATCCTGACAAATACATCCTCAACCAGAAACACCACAACACTGAATACTCTGGAGTCGACAGACACCAACGCAGTCAATGAGGAAGGAGGTTCATGTTTGACTGTACCAGCACAAACTGTGCCTGCCCGTGACGATAGAGGTGGTTGGAGGGGAGTGTGGATCCGTGTCGACAATCAGCTGGTGTCACAGATGCCCACCCAAACCTCTCCCAGGTACTCGATGCCTATGAGGGGTACTAGGGAGCAATGACCCAGGTTGATCAACACCTGAGGAACATTGAGCAACTGCAGGCATCCCAAGACCAAAGAATGGAATATCACAACCAACAAATAGACAAGGTCATGGGGGTGCTCAGTTCCATCCTCTGCCAAGCATATGCTCATCAAAGTACACCTCCCTGTGTGCCTACTCCATCTGTGCCCTCAGCAGCTGCACAAGCCACGGGGAGAGATGTTGAGGCCGGCGGAGTTTCCCCAGTACCCCAGGAGCCTGCAGTTGATGTGTCCCCCTGACCCTAACCTGGGATGGGTCGTCCCGAGAAAGATAAGGGAGGGTCGGATGGCAATGCTCAACTTCCAGGCTGTAAAAAAAGATGCACATAATGTTCCTAGTTGTGTGCTGAGCTTTCACTTTGCTGACTGTCCATACAAACTGTTCCACATCTGATTGAAGGACAATGTTGAACTTTGGACTCAAATACCTGTGGCTATCATCTGTTGGATTTCATCTTCGAGCACTGTCAACTTCAATCATCTTATTTAATGTATATTCATATACCCCTATTGTGTCTCATCACCTACACACCATGTTTGTAAAATAAAACACTGTTCACATCAATACTGGCTCATGTTGTGGCTCTAACATCTTTCTCAAAATGTGGTGATTCTCATGTGATCACTATTTTTTTTATGACAGTGTGAAGAACCTAGTTCAACAAGTATGTAAGTTGCCACTTATGTGTCACAAACGTGGCACCACAAGTTACAACTGTAGTACATGGTACATGTTCACAGATAGTCAATTGTATACCCAAGCATCACAAGTTGACATCCCACTCAACAACCTATGTCATTAGACAATTTGAGCATGTTCAAGAAACTACTACACTTGTTAGGATGCCCTCAATCATATAAAGCACACATCAATGTTTGACACTTTTTTATATAACTGATATAACCTGGTACCAGATCACAAACAACATAAATACCAGACACAATCAGTAGCCAAAAAAAAAGAAACAGGACTGATAGGTTTGAATAGAGTCAGTGCCGAGCATATCTACCATAAATTCATATCCAGGTTGGTCTCAGACACAGCATCAGATGCCTGGTGATGCCACAACTCAGAAAGTCCCCTCAGTTGTCGACATGGCAAAGTTAACTGAAACAACAAAAAAATAACATAGGTTATCACTCATTAATCATATCTCACAAAATCAAAGGAAAATGAAACTTCAGTCCGAACAATGTCATCGTTAATACTAGTTAGGCTTGACTGACACTGTGCATGTAACTATTACCATATCCAAAACCAGTCTTCCACAAACCTTAGCACACTTATCAGACACTCTGATGTGTACATACACAAAGTCCACACAGCTACACAACAACAAGCAATGTTGATTTGTAACATCATCTGATTGCATACTTACATTCATTGGAGAAAGTTGCGAATAAGCTGTTGTTGCAAGTCCACTCCAGCTTCATCACCACTGCCCTCATTGCCCAGGCCTGGATCCTCAATCGGTGGAACCTGCTGGTCTCCTTCCTCTTCAATTAGAGGGATGTTTTTTCGAATTGCTAGGTTATGTAGCATTCAGCAGGTAACAACGATCTGGCACACCTTTCCTGGGGCATATTGGAGGGCTCCTCCGGTCTTATCAAGACAGCGGAATCTTGCCTTCAGAAGGCCAAATGTGCTCTCCACTATCTGCCTTGTCTGTCCATGGGCCTCATTAAAGCGGACTTCTCCTGGGGTGACTGGATTGCGCAATGGTGTAAATAACCATGGCTGTTTGGGGTATCCAGAGTCACCTACATGGAAGATAGTAATGAGTGTTATGGTCAACCAACATATTCATATCTGACATACAAACCCACACTCAACAACATTCTTATGAAACATTACTTACTAACAAGCCAGGCCCACTCAGGTAGCAGATGGCTCATCAAACGGGGTATGAAGCTGTTATGTAGGATATATGAGTCATGTGCAGATCATGGAAATCTGGCACAGACGTGTGAAATAAACATATCAGGCAAACACACTACCTGGATATTGCTGGAGTGGAAGTGCTTGCTGTTGCTATAAACCTGCTCATCGGCCTGTGGTGGAACCAAAGCAACATGAGTGCCATCGATTGCTCCAATGACATGAGGGATTCCCCCAAAACATAAAATTCTCCTTTGATGATGGCAAATTCTCCAGTTGTTGGGAACTTTATATAGCTGTCCATGTATCTGGTCAATGCCTGCACCACATCCCGAAGAACATTGCTAAACATAGGCTGTGACGTACCACCAGATGTTGCCACTGTATATTGGAATGATCCTGTGGCAAAGAAATGCAGTGCTGCCATCATCTTGACCTTGGATAGGTGCAATTGCTTTGCAATGAAGGTGTCATATGCTGGCACAATTCATGGATGGTTGCCCGAGTGAGATGGTATTTTCTGATCACGTCTCTCTCTTCCATTATTTGGAGGTCTGAAAATGGCCTGTACAAGGGAGGATGTCTTCCAGCTCTTCCCCGATACCTATGTGTAGAGTGTGTACACAGCTTGTGTCAGATCACAGTGTCCCAAGCAAAATGTACTTAGACAAACAGCAAAGAGAAACTAACCACACATAACACTCCATGTCAATGAAAAACACATTTCACAGAACCTTTTTATTTTTTAAACATATCACAGAATATATGTCATTGCTAAATGTGGATAAGATGTTTGTGGACACAGCAATGATAGTGCAGTAGTGTCTTTGTACTAGTGGCAGTTGTTTCTCCTGCAACATCAAGCAGTACATAGTCCAGAACTCACAAGACAAGAACACTTAACTTAGGTTTACTGAATTTCTTATGTTGTTCATCTGACAACACAGTAGGTTCATGTCATGCATACTATCCTGGACACCACATGCATCTATCGTATCACTGTGTAATTTATGCAGACAGATGTTATATGGTGGAACCGTTCATGTTATAATGTCTGTATTCCACATTCACTAACATATACAAATCATTGCCAATGTACAAGTTCTTTAAGATAATGATGTGCACTGAAGTATAGAAGACAAAGATGTCTTACAATATTAATTTGATGTGCAAAGCATCCGTAGGCTGTGTTATGGTAGAGTGTAGTTTGCATCTTGAAATGTAGTATCCCGAACATCAAGCACACACCCCCTTTCCACGTGCACAGAATACAGATTGCACAGCAGCTCACAGTGGATTCTAAAACAGTGACTTGGTGTATCTAGACCTGTACATGCAACTGACACGCATATTGACTATGAAAAACTGAAGATACAAAACAGTTGCTAGTTTTTACAGGTGTAATTAGCCTCCCAATAAGTGTGTCATGCTCCTCTCAAGGTTAGCTCATCATGGGAGTGTAGGAGGTAGAGTTAGATGCTCCTTTCACACAAAAGTTTGTATATCCAGGCATGGTGTATCACAAACACAAAACATTGCCTAAAGTTTTTGCACCAACTGATATATTTTTCAAAGGTTGCGGTAGGCGGTTCGGAACCTTTTCGGACTCAGCTGTGGGCTGTAACTTGTTATGGTGACAGTTGCTGCTCGCTGATTGGGTCCGCCTCTGGTGTACACCGACACAGTACACTTCCATCCGCGTGGTAGGCAGAGTGTCATGCAGCTATAGAAGCCATTGGATGATTTCAGAAAATGCGACAGGTGCAGACCTATGCCTGTGACCGCACGCACAGAAGACCATCTATGCGGTCTAAATATGTCTTGTGGTTTGCAATTCAGATCACTTGCCTTCGGAAACTGCACTCTTACCTATCTCCCCATCTATCTGCTGCTGTACACATCCTCTGGGAGCTGCAATGTCTTGCTGTACAGGGAACAGAGCCCCTTCCTTCACACCGGAGGAACTGAAGATACTGTTGGACACGGTCCTGCCCCTGTACAGGCAGCTATATGGCACACCAGAGGAGCAGGTGAGTAACAGTCTGACAGTATTGGTAGTGTGATTGTCTGCTAACCATGCACATAGGGCAGATATCTACAATGAGACATGCATCATAACCTTTTGCCAATCTTAGAAAAGAGTGCAAGTGAATGTTCTGTACAAGTTCACTGCTCTTTATGTCTCTGAACTGTTCTGGACTTAATATCACTGTTCTCATGGGAATAAGTCATCAATGCCAACAGGTGCAGTGTGGAGAAATCTAGACTGCTAATTTTTAGTTTGCTTAAGCCAGATATTCATGACATATGGTTTAAAGTAGCTGTATATGTAACTAAGGCATGTGTACTAAGGCATGTTACCATGTCATCCTTACAGGTCAACACCCGTCAGAAGGTCTTGCTGTGGAGTACCATTGCCTGGAAGGTGCGGTCCCTTGGGGGTCACACGTCGGCTCAGTGCCCAATGCTGGAAACGGTGGCAGGACTTGAGAGGCTGGGCAAAGAAGATTGCCAGAGTCCAGTTGGGCCTGTCACCTCCAGGCAGGAGAGGCACGCACCACACCCTGACCCCCTAATGCTACGCATCCTGGCGGTGGCCTACCCAGACCTAGATGGGCAGTTGAGAGCCAGACAGCAGCAAGGAAGGGGTGAGTATGTGCCTTGTTGCACTTCGTACAACACCATGCATGTGTATTTATAGTAGCCAGTGTTTTAATCTTGAGGTTTGAAGATACCCAAAACCCCTGAATGTTGCAAACACTTGCAAGTTCAACAATAGGAGTAGACGCATGGTTATGTCCCTTTCATCTAGGACATGTAAGGTTACAATAGTGTGGGTATTGGCAGTAGTGCCATCCATTGTATAATGGACACATGACAACACAATGTGAAAGGAGGTACCCTTAACGTATTTTGTTAATGCTAATCATAGGCCAGTCTAAATACTAATGTTTGGACTGTTTCTGTATTGACACAACAACAATATGAAGTAAATTGATGCCAGAAAACTTGACTGTGACATGCCATGCAATACTTCCATCTAGAAGGTAATGTGTAATTGTAGGCCTTGGTGAGGGTGATTTCTCAGTTTGCAAATTGTAGCAAATAGCACTGGTACTAGGTGTTCACCAATGTATCAGCTGGCAAAGTTAGAACTTTGTGTACTCATGTCACATTCCATACTGGCCCTTGCCATGGTAGAGTGTCAGGCTACATCCCATATGATCGGAGGCTGAGCCCATGTTTCTGACTATGTGTAGGTAACAACATATGTCTGTGTATGGCTAACAAAGTAGGTGTTTGCAGGTAACAAGGGGGTAAGTACATTGACGAGGAAGTTGCACATTCCCAAAGCTAATCATGGGTTTCACATGTGGCTTTTCTTCATTTAATGCTATGTAAGCCATGTTTTAGAAGGATAAATGTGATATTTGGAAATGTGCCATGACCATCATTTGAGAAGAGCAGATATATAGAGGTGAAAGATAATGGCATCTAAGCTACACATTGTGTGGATGATGCTATTAATGAGGGAGGGATAGGCTGACTTGGCCTTGTCAGATGTGGAAATCTGCAGTATTCACACAATAGTAAGAAGTGTTGCCAAAAGTAATCAAGTAAGATGTTTTTGACTACTATTTTGGACAAACAGTGATTCTTCTAGGACTGGTAGCATAGTGATCCACATGAACCTTAAGTAAGATGCACTCATTGTAATTGGCAGTGTGCTAAGCTGTGTTTCCATGACACACTATTATAAGGTTTTCAATCAGCAAAATGAAAAATATGTGATTGCACTGTGCTGACATGACACAACACTTGTTATCACATAGCTTTCCTATAGCTTTACCTATATTACCTGTGTGTCCACTATATGACATACACATGTGACACTTCGTACAAGTACATCTGCTAATGGGCAAAGCAGCATCTGTGATTTGACACGTGTGATATGGCCCATTCCATGACTCATACATCTTCATTTACACTTCTCAAGTTGCTGTAGTACTTGACCAGCTGTTCCACTAATTGTGGATTATGGATAGCACACTATATGCTATGTCTAAAGTCTGCAGTGTAAGTCCATTTCCTAGTAGGAGGTCCAATCTCACTTGGATTACATGAATTAATTATGGTATGAGACAAGGACATCAGGAGTGAGAGACTAAACATCAGTTGTTACATAGATATGGTTAAGATAGTGAGAATGATGAAAATGTTGTTGCATCAGACTATGTTCCAGGCAACATTATGTGCACATGTCTTGTTGCTCGATATCATGTGCAATTGACTGTACATTCTTAAATCTTCAAATTATGTTGTTGGGTAATCTGAGGAAGAGTTGTATTGAGACCTATGTAGCAATTACATATCAACACCTCAACTAATTTTTTTTTACCTCTTTTTTACAGCATCAGACCAGGGAAGTGAAGGAGCCAGTGCCACAATGGTTGGGGAGCAGCTGACCACAGTGGTTCTCATGCTGACATTGAGCAAGAGGGAACCAGTGGCACAGAGGGTGATGGGAGTGCCACTGAGGAGCTGACGGATGTAACAGCAATGTTGTCGTCATCCGACTCCAGCTCCAGGGAGCACTCCCAGGTGGTGGTGGATTCCCCGGGACCTGTGCCCACTCCGTCTGAGTCCACCACCCCTTTAACCATCTCCACCCTCCAAGCTGCTACCCAGCCCCCTGTCCGTGGCTGCTCCCCGAAAAGGGGAAGGATCTCCTACACGTCAGGTACCTCACCCCCTGCCTCTGTTTCCCAGCTGCCCTGATTGTGGAGGCCATTCACCTCCTGAGGCAGATCTCTGGGGGCAGACAGCAGTCCTGAATGACCTCCAGGTACATACCACTCAACTTACACAGATGGTATCTTTCCTGGAGGGCATTCACTCTGACATGTCTTCCCTACAGAGATCAAATCAAGCTCTAGCCTCCACACTCACAGCAGCCTTATCCCAAATCCAGCTCTGCCTCCCCCCTCCTGCCTCTTCCTTATCCACACCCTCTTCTCAACCTTGACCCAAGCACACGCACACCTAAGCAGGCACCCACATCAACATCCACACGCAGCACACACACACATAGACGTAAGGGCAAACACACACACATTCAGCAGTCACACTTACTTCCACTTTCACTGACATACACACAGACACAACACCCACTGCACCACATGGCTAACAGAGAGAGAAACAGGCAGACATGACAGACACCACACCAGCAGACACAGACATGGTACATACTTCACAACCCTCTGCCTCTACAGCCCCTACCTTTGCCTCTCCCCATACCCACTCTGCCCAAAAACTCCACCTCATTGCCCTTGACCTCTTCCCTGCCCAAACTGACCTACCCCCTCCAAAATCTAAGAAGAAGACCCTGCCACCAATACCATACCCTTCCACATCAATCCCCAAACAAGCTCTCCAGGCCCATACTGAGACCCAAACAACACCAGTAAAATCACGGAACTAAAAAGATCCCCCTCCTGGTAAAGCCCCTCCCCCTCTTAAACCCAGAAAAACCTCTTCCCCATCCTACCCCAGTAGATCTACTGGTAAAAAAACAAAAGCTAAAAAAGTGCCCCCTCTTCCTATTCCCTTCACCACCCTTCAGGGGTAAAAGATACCCAGGATGGTGAAGCTCAGTCCCCCCAACCTCCGCCCTGACCTCCCACTGATGTAGCTGACCTCCCCAATCATGAGCCCAGCCCTCCCAAGGACCCAACCACCCTACCCTAGTTTTTTATTTTGGTGCATGGCATGCCCTCTAGATGTCCCTCCCGGGAGAGAGATCCCTTTGAAGGAATACTGGAAGCAAGTTTGTATGGGCAACTATTTTCAGGCTCACAATCCTGAGACATTTGGACTGGCCATTGGCCTTTGATTTATGCATTTATTTTTGTATGCTGAATAAAGCATGTTATTTTCTGCTTTTGAAATTCCTGCATCCAAAAATAGCATTTGCCGGAAAGTGTCATTCATGTGTAATTTGTGTTGTGTGTGTGTACAGTGATGTTAGTGTGCCAAGCATAGCACTTGGTACATGGAGTATGATAATTTTTTGGGGATGTTATGTAGATTTGTGTGCCTACATTGTCTGGGAGTCAATTTTCACATGTTTGTATAGGAGTGTGTGCCAACGGTCCATATCTTGCATTGGATTGTGTAATTTTACAAAGTCAATGCATATTTAGAAGTCCATTGCGCAAGTGTGTCA
Source organism: Calotriton arnoldi (assembly GCA_963921515.1). Lineage (NCBI taxonomy): Eukaryota > Metazoa > Chordata > Amphibia > Caudata > Salamandridae > Calotriton > Calotriton arnoldi. The sequence continues at coordinate 2,170,919 of CAWUFW010000914.1, read as the reverse complement.
AAGAAAATGTGAGATGTATGCTGCATAACTATTTTATGTGCTCAAAGGCAACTTTCTGATTAATACACTTGGAGCCCTATTGACTCTGTATACAGGATAGTTACTTTAGCCACACATATACACAGAGCAATGTGTAAATTTCAATATGCGACTCAATAGATGTGGACCAACGGCTGTGCCTTCAATAGCTCTTGTTCGTTACTTCCAATGACAACATTGGCCCAGGTGGCTGCCACTTTGTGCCAATATCCTATAGACCCAGTAGGCACTGATGTTCAATGTCCTGTGCATATGGGGATAGTGAGGTGGGTACAGATCAGACAGTGTCCTGGCCCTGTTGTCTACCAGCACTCCCCTTAAAATTATGATGCAGTTTAGGCAAGGTGTCTATGCACTGTATCCTCCTGTGCAGTAACAATTGGATGTTTGTCATGACATTCACATTAAATGGCTATATCATGTGGATTGTGTGTGGGGGCCCAAGACATGGCTCAGTAAGTTAGACTGTGTTTCTGTCCTTACTAATACACAATTGGTGTATGTGTTTGTTGCATGAGGAGCTAGCGTAGCATACAGGAATGGGTGTGACAGGTTTGGAAATCTTGTTTTTATATGGTGTGATTGTTGTGTTTTACACTACATTGCGTAGTGATGGACCTCAACTTCTGGCCTTAAGCCACAGTTAGGGTGTGTGAGTCTGTGCATTTACATAATCCTTAACATGCAAGTGGGCCACATCATGCTGACGTGGTGTGCCTTTATAGTCTGTGTTGGGAAACACATGGCCCCGCATTTGGTTGTCCATCCAGAAATCTGATGTACTAGACTTGAGCATGGTAACCTGCATGATAGGGGGTGTATTTTGCTATCAGAGGGTCATGTCAGTTGTTATGTGTGGGTCAAGGTTGTCAAGGAGTGTTAGTGTGACAAGTGATGTGGAGTGTGTGTATATGTCCAGATAGGATGTGTCATGTGCAAATAGTGGCACAGACACATGGATTTGGATTTGGGGGTTGTGGTAGAATGGATCAGCCTAGTGATTTTTGGCTTGTGACTGCTTGATCTTGTTTGTCACAACATGATCTTGATTAACTTAGTTTAACAAGGAATTTGGAGTGGAGACTCATAGGGATGTGTATCATGAGTACGTGGCCACCATTTTCAGCCAATTGAGAAACATGATTGTGCTTTCACATATTACTACATATTAGAAATGATGTTACTTCAGGCATATGATGACATCTAGATTGGAGAATGCACACCATACATGGTACTTGAGATGCCTAAGCTTGTCTTTGGAAGAGGCTGTCATTGACAATTCTCTTTGGTGATACACATGCAACTTTCTTCCCCAGAGATTTGTAGGTGGCTCAATGTTGACAGTAGTAGATTGTGCTTGTTGTGTACCATGTATGTCAGCTCCTTGTTCTGTGGCAGTGGTAGGTGTAGCATCTGCTAAGTGTTCTTTCTACATTTTCACAATTTGACTGCATTCCATTTATTTGGGATGGTATCATTATGAGCATACACTTGACATAATGTTAATGCTAGGCAATACAAAGTCATGATACTATTGAAATAATGATTGACATTTGTCTGTGCTTGCTCCTGCAATGCCCGTTCATGCCCCCTCATGTGATACAGCTGAAGAGCTGCCTTTTCAGCGTGACACTGCATTGCAACACCCTCCTTCATGGGGCAGTTTAGTAGAGTATCTGGAACCTCAGTCTTTGGTCCCAGCAGTGGTGTTGAGGGTATTGGGTTCATGGAGGATGTTGTGTGCCAGTCAGGGCTGACTCTGGCCATGGGCAGCGTGGGCAGCTGCCCAGGGCCATGCACATGCTCAGAACTATGGGGCCCCACACAAGAGCATTGCCTTTGTGGAGGCATCAGTGTTACAAGCTACAGGTGGTCAGCCGTCTTGCATACATGGTGCAGCAATGTGAGGCCCAAGGGAGGACCCCCGCTCTCCTGGGCCCCTCTGCAACGGGCAGAAAGGGCCAAATGTGTGCTGCAAACACACTGTCAGCTGCCAACTGTTATGACATTGTTTTATTCACCCTTGGTTTTCTTCCAGACTTGCTTTGCTGGCACACCTCCCTCGGCGTAATCATTGCATCTGCATGATGACACGTACGTTCTTTTCGCTCCTACAGGACATGGACCCAGAGTTGGGGGCGGTTGCAGTCTTTTTAGATGCTACCAAAGTGTTTGATTCAGTGGAGTGGGAGTACCTACTGGGGGTGCTGGAACGCATGGGACATCCTCCAGGTTTCCTCTCATGGATTATGCTGCTGTACCAACAGTCACAAGCAAAGGTACTGGTTAATGGAGCAAGCTCTGCCCCTTTTTTAGACTCGCGGGGAATGAGGCAGGGGTGTTCGCTCTCACCCCTGCTATTCGCGTTGGCTGTAGAACCACTCACCGCTAAGCTGCGCCAACAGCATTGAGAACATGCAATCCACATACTATGCGAATTTACCACCTTTGGAGTGATCTCGGGAATTAATGTCAACTGGGAGAAGATGCAGATCTTCCCACTTACAGAGGCAACTCGCCCATATGCCTTAGACTACCCACTAGTATGGTGCCAGACAGAGGTGAAATATTTGGGGATAATAATCACTAGAGCTGAGACAGACCTTATGCGGGCTAATTACAGAAGAACCCTGACAGCATTGACAGATAGGATAACGCACTGTTTAGCCTTGCCCCTCTCAATGGCGGGGCGAATTTCGCTGATCAAAATTGTGATCCTGCCCAAACTGTTGTACCTTTTTCTCAACATACCATACAACCTGGGCCGGAATTTTTTTAGAGCACTCCAATCACAGCTGGTCAGACTGGCGTGGGGGGGGAGACAACCCAGACTCCAATGGGTCACATTAACGTGACCCTTCTCACAGGGAGGCTTCGAAGCTCCCGATATGAAATGATATTATTTATGTGCGCAGGCACATTTTGCGACATATTGATTTTACCCTCCCCCATATATGCCACACCTGGCCATTGAACAGGGATATATGGACCCCACCCCATTAGCGGGATTTATCGCACATCAACCTAAGGGTATGGACTTGGACCCCACCACAGTGGACTGTACCATTATGGCATGGAAGGGTATCGCTGGTAGACTGGCTGTACCAATGCTATATTCACCTCGGCTACAAATCCCCAACTATCCAGATCTTGAGGTAACAAGAGAACTAGGCTTCCGAAAAATGCTCCATAAGGTTAGGGTAGGTACATGGGCGGACCTATACCCCAACGCGATTTTTAAAAACAGAGACCAATTCTTTCACTGCTACAACCCTACGCCTATGAAGCTCTTCCTATATGTGAGACTCCGTCAAAGCATTAAAGCAATCACGACGGACTTCCCCCGGGAACCACCAATGCTGGGACCCCTGCATGCTATATTACAATGCACCTCACCGTCACACGTGGTCTCCCTTCTATATCATCTTACACAGGCATCCCTGACAGACGCCCGTATGGATTTAAAGAAATGGTGGAAAGCAGATTTAGGCACATCTCTTTCAGACAAGCAGTGGATATATAGCTGCAATCAGACTGGGAACATTTCTGCTAATAGCAGCTTGTGGATAATACACTATAAATTCCTCCACCAATTGTACTATACAGTGGTTAAGTTTTATAGGTTCAGGATTCGGGGCGATGATGAATGCAACGGATGTGGCCCGGTGAAAGCAGATTTCCTACATTTAGCCTCGGACTGTAAACCCATCAAGACATACTGGTGACAGGTTTTGGAAGCACTCGGAGTGATGATAGGGACCACACTGCCGGCCTCACCGATCATGACATTGCTGGGGTATACTGAGGAGATTGACGCTGCTCATAGGAGATTCACTGCGCTGGGGCTTCTATTAGCCAAACGAAGGGTTGCCTGCACGTGGGGGAGGGGCAGGGTACCTAAATTTAAGGTCTGGCTCCAAGACCTCATAATATGGCAAGAACAATCCATGACACATGCCGAACTTCTCCCGCCTACTTCTAAACCGAGGGATATATGGGACCCCTTATGAATTTATTTGCTACCATACCCACCATCAGCCCCCTGACTTTGGAGTTGCGAGATCAAGATAGAGGATAGCGAGACCTACTTAATGTGGGGGAGTGCTGGGAGAGACCAAGGGAGGGTGGGACGGGGCAGATACGGAGTGAGCCATGACCCGAGAGAGGGCGAATTGATTAACATGTTGGAAGGCAGGGCACACGAAAGGGAGGGAGAGAGAGAATGGAATGCATAACCTGGTGTGATTATTGATGGACCGCCCCCCCCCCCTCTAGAGTTATGTTCCTATAGAAATTGTCATGCAGGAATATTCAACGATGCATAATGATGTTGATGCAAAGATTTGTGTTCATGTACTTGAAAAATGTGATAAAAAAAAGCTTAAAAAAAAGAGTGCACCAATCAGAAAGTGAATGCAACAAAGCCGGGGGAAAGGGGAGAGATGGAAGTCAGAGTGGCAGAATCCACATGGTACGATTAGTGGCTGCAGAAGAGGTGATAAGTACAGAACATTGAGAGTACAGCATGAAGGGGAGAGGTGATGAGAAAAGAGAGGTGAAGGGTAGGTAAGGGAACAGAAGTGTATGCAAAAGGGGCAGGACCAGAAAGAGAAGGTGAGAGGCTGTGTGGAATGATGAGAGTTAAAGGGTAGAGCATGGAGGGTAAAAATGGATTTCAGATTGGCATTAGCAGAGAGAGTATGTAAGAGGCTTGCAGATAAAGGAGACATTGAGAGATGAGCATGTAGGTTGAGGTGGATGTGAGAGTGGTCAAACCAGCAAGAAAAGGTAATAGACTGAGCAAGAGGTGATGTGGAAAGTACAGCATGGATAGGTGAGATAGATTTGAGTATGCAGAATAAGTTAAGTGAGATAGTATGAGGGTGGAGGTGATATTAAAATGACTTTGAACTCGTGTGCAGCTACATACATTGAGCCTTCTGCCAACAATTGTAATTCCCTGTCTTTTTATTTTCCCTGAGCAAAATTGGCTTAGTTTAAAGATGTGTGTCTTCCTTTCAAAAGGTTTTTGATCTGAATCCATCCTTTATGTGACTGTGATTTTAAGCCTCCTCTGTGTGCACTCTTATTACTCAAGACCTTTCTAAGAAATGTAGCTGCAAGTGGGACATTTTTTGCACATGTCCTGACTGGACATCTAGAGATCAAAGCTCATGCCCTGCTGCCTAGTCTCAGTAAACTGTGGTAGGGGGACACCACAGGTCCACTGGGGATAGTTAAGCCTGGCCTGACACAGCATACTAACCCACAAGATAGTGCAGGCCCAATGTCTTGGAGTAAGATCTGCGGGCGAGCAGACCGGGATGCATGGGAGGGATTGTATGGAAGGGAATATGATGCATCAGACTCGGTATGGAGATCGGCTGGATCCTTCCACCTTTTTTAGTACTGACAAATACATCATCCCATGCTACTCTAAACTCCCTATACTGACCTGGCTACCTGCCCTGCTGTAGGGCTGTGATCACGAAGAGTGGAGGCTCTGGTGGAGGGCTGCTCGCACACTGCAAAATTCATCTCGACGCTGGATTTGAGAATGCCCAATTGGGATGTTGGGGGGGGTGCAAGGCCAGTCTGGACATCATTACTCTATTTTGAGTATTGCAAACATGCATTAGTCTTGAAACAATTGGTGTTTCAGAGTAATAAATATCAGTTATGAAGAGGTCTATGGGTTCACTTTTCCATTCAATTGGATTGATGTATTGTTTTTCCACATAACAGAACTTTAATCTATTTCTACTTCTTTTATTAGGGATTTTATAGTTATTTCTTACAAAGCTGTTTTAACCATGCCAGAGAATGAATGGTCAATAGGAGTCACTTGCTGTGATGCAATTCCTGCGATATTACTTCAGAGGTAATTTTTAGGGGGCTCACATGTTCTAGTTCTGCCAGGGACCCAAGAAATCCTAGGAACAGCCCTGGTGCCAGTGTATGTGTTTCTGTGGCACATACTTTTGTGTGTGCATTGATGTTATGTTGGGCATGTAGAGCTGTGAGGCGCTCATCCATATAATTATGTGTACATATATCTATGTGCATATGCCCATTTCTACTACGACCTTTTCAGATGGGTCTGTCCCTGTATTTCCTGTTCACACTGTGGATACCCGATGCTGACATTCCCTCATTTCCCATGCACAACATGCTACAGGACACTTTCATCTTACTGCACCGTCGCTTTGTGGTCACTTTAATATGTAAGGGTAGGTGTGTGACTTAGCGGCAGCAACGTCCGCAGCGGCTCGGATTCTCAAATTCATCGATTATGTAAAGTAGCGGGATGGCATGAGCGATGGGCTCCATAGCTGGATAGGGAATATGGTGATAAACGCGTTGTGTTAGTTTTAGGCCTTATGGGCCTCCCCTTCCACCAGGTCTGAAGAGGTGGTTGGACCGACACAGACGGCGCATCAGAAATACATATCGTAATAGGGTGGGCGGTCCCAGGCCCGGAATGTGCTTCGATCTGCTCCATTGGACCTTCCCGAGAGCTTTGCGGTCGGAATTTCCAGTCAGAGTCGGAAGAACCATGTTGGTCGGTAAGCCATGTATTGTTAGGCATCATAATACTGCAGTCGGAGGGACCGCATCCGACGCGACTTCGCCCGGTCAGACTGACCCCGACAAGACCACGGAGGCACTTCCGACTGACATCGTAATTACCCCCCATGTAGTTTACTTGAAGAATTAAGAAGTGACAGAACTATTATACATTCTGATTCTAAAGTAAGAAAACTTACAGAAGAGTGTACTGTATCAGTAGTGTTTTCTCAAAATCCTCAGCAGGATGCTCAAGAAGATTTAATGGTAATGCTAGGACTTTAAGAGGAAGAATATGTGATTATCAATTAATTATTTGGTTTCACATATAAATGGAACCATAACTGTGAAGATTGTGAATTCACGTCTAGCACTGAAATCAATTCGGAACGATTCCTCTACTTGATATTACCAGATTGTAAAGTTGTGCCCTTTGAAAATGTAACCAAAAATGCCCACAAGATATGATCTGTCCAATCTGCAGATCAGAACTTAGGTCTACATTGTTACTGCAGAGGTATGGAAAATATGTCATAGTCATGTACAACATTGCAGAGTGGATGGTAATAAATTAGAAACGGAAACTACACACTTTATAGCTGGACAAATTTCCATTTCAAAAAGAACTTTAGCAACCATATTTCTTGAAGGAGTTAAAATAACCTCTGGGCACTACACAATGGGGCATATTCACAAGAACGTGTGATAACCACCGCATGTTTAGCTTAACGCAACTTTTCACATCGCAGTCCATCGCGGGAAAACAACGCCGTGTTAACGTAGCATTCTCAACCTGGTGTCACCATGCGATAGTCCCACGATAACGCATCAAATGACCGCGTTAAAAATAACGCGTCGCCGAAAAAATGTGAAACACCAACGCGAATAAAGTTGCGATGAGGCCAACCACGAAAAAAAAAACTGCGACAACCAGAGATAGGCCTGCAATTCCCACGCGTCTGGCGGGAAAATGCACCATAAAAGCTGAACAAGAAAAACACACCATAAACAAATCAAACTGCGCAGCAACATGGATGCACCCGGAACGAGTGCCCAGGCCAACGCGAACCCCACAAGCCCCACAGACCACCAGCAATGAACCTTGGGGTCGGGGAAGGCCAAGGAGAAGAGGAAGAGGAAGACGGGGTACAGTCCGCAGGAAAACCCGATCGTCGTCACGGAGGTGACAGAGCACCAACAACAACTGTCCCTCACCACCACCGTGTCATTGGCAATACAGATGGAAAAATGGCATCCCATCGTGAATGCAGTCGGAGTGCCGAGCAGGCCAAGATGCGCTGGCACGATGTGAAAAGCCAAACCAAGCAGAAACCCGCTGCCAACAGGAAGGCAGCAACGGCGAATGGAGGTGGGAGTCCTGCGCCACAGGAGGAGCTGGAGCAAATGGGGGCCACAGTCATCAGTGTGGAGACGGTGCAAGGAGTCTGGAGTCCGGACCTTGCTCGCCATGACCTGACACAACATCAACAGGGTGAGTAACGAACAGGGACTGCGGGGACGGGCACAATGGCACACATGCACAACGACGTGTAGCACACCGCACACCCACAATAACCCTGGGTCATGTCCCTGATCCCTGTGGCACACTGCAGCACACATACAAACATCAAGTAGGCCCCCGTTCACCATGTGCCCAAAGGGGTCCCACCCACACATCACCAATTACACAACACACACATGCACCCGTGCGAAACACAGCAAAGATGCGTATGTGAGAGCCACACTGACAATGCAAGTGACACCACATGACCAGCAGCATGGCTGGAGTACAATCACCATGACACTGTGCACGCCACGAGACTGAGGTGGCTGAGTGTGGACCACATCCGGAAAGGAGCAGGTCACACTCTGACACATCCACCTGCACAAACAACCACTGACGTCAACAACACATCTGCAGACAAACAATGAACAAGAGTACAAAAACCGTCCAAGAGCACAAATGACCCAAGTCGCCAACATCACAGCACCTCAAAAGCACAAAAGCCAAAGGCACACCGCCTCCAAGGGATAAGGGGCAGCAAAATAACAGCTGCAGGTGCGACTCCCACACAATGCAGCACACACACATAGCAATCACAGCACACCCACACTGACGACAATGTGGTACACAGTCCAACACCTACACTGCAGAACAGAGGACACAACTGGGTCCGCCTGTGCGTAGAAAATGGCCAATCACATCTGACATAGCAGGAAACTGTGAGATGCAAAAGTACGTGTACAACCTCACCTACCTCATGCAGTCCAAATGTCCACTGTCCCGCATCAAATAGTCCGCCCCTCCCAAACAGTCACAATGTACATTGTCATGAAGTCTGTATGTAAACTAGAACAATGCGGCAACATACATGCCAACACAATGTCAACAAGCATCTCCCCTTCACATTGCAGAGGGACAAACAACACCTCCAGCAGAGCAGACCAGACAACTCTACAGTGATGCTGAAGAGGACCACCACACTTCCGACACCTACGCCCCACAACAGTACATGGACATCATAGGCAATCGAACTCCAGGAGCAGGCCAGCACCACTGCATTGAGGATACCCCACCCCCTGCACAGACAACACAGCTGGACGCACCCACCACCCCGGCTGGCTCCCAGCAGCCCACCGAAGCACACTTCGCATTCCAAGGCCAGGTGTCAGACTGCCAGAAGGGGGTGGCCGAACATGTGCGGGTGGGGTACTACCTCATGGAAGCCGAATCAGATCACATACGTGGGTGCCTAAGTCCCATCAGGGCCTACCTACACTCCCCAACGGAGACCCACACTGCAACAGAGACACATGCCTTTGCACATTTCCAGTACTGAACCACACCCAGAGCCACGGGATGATCATCGACACCCCCACACTGGACTGGCATACGCCGGCCCAGTTCACTCCTCTTACGTATTGAGTGGGGGACGACAAAGCTACATGTGCAATGTCCCACCCGCTACCTGCGGTGACATGGCTGCGTCCTCTGTACACGGCACAATATAATGTTGTAGTGCCCGGGGCACAAATGCCTACATCATGAGCACACGGACACACTCAGATAGTTCGTTGAACTGGCCACGGGCACGTGCGCTCGACTCCTTTATTGGCATGGTCACATGTACAGTGACGCATGTGCTGGATGTGTCTGGGGTGAGTGTAAGCCAGCCCTCATGGAGTCGTTGGTGCTGGCAACAACTTGAACAGTGATCGCAATTAAAGCGGAAACAGAAAACACCAGCATAACAGAAATAACTGTGAAGCATCATGGTGGTAGCCGGAGGAAGTACAGTGTTCACCCAACATGCAAGCAGAATGGTCCATGATTTGTGGTGCACTGAGTTAGTGGCACATGAAGAGCTGAGCAGGGAACAAGCTGATGATGGCACCCACGACTGGTTTGAGCAACTCTGATAGTCTGGCAGTAAGACACTTACGACTCTGGCACCTGTTGTTTGGAGTTGGTCCTGGCGGTGGTGGCGTGTGCATCCTGCGGTGATGTGACGTCCGGGCAGGCCAGGACTCGATTTGATGTGTGAGCCCAGGTGGGCCGCAGTTGAGGCTGGAGGCAGCGGACAGCGCAGGGCCACAGACACATGGCCTTGATGACCGCCAGTCCATCGACCCAGAGGCCATCCAATATGCTATCAGACAGGGGCCATGACTTGAGCTGCACAGAGTTAGTGGCCCTGGATGCACTGCGTCCGGCACAGGCACACCGCCACGGGACGGTGACTTGCGGTGCAGTGAGATAGGGCCATGCGAGGTGAGCGGGTTATCGTCGATGTCGAAGGTGAATGTAGCGGAGGTTTGCGGGGGACAGTGGAAGGTGTCCTCCAGGGCATGATGCAGAGGGCAGAAGCCGGCCGGAAGCGGCAAATGGAGGAGTGGAATGCCACAGCCTCGTTTTTGCCACAAAGTCAGTATCACCGACATGATGCTGAAGACAACCCCCTGTCCATAGACTCAGTCGCCACCAAAGTTCAACCAGAAAGTGTCCATGGATGTCGGGGAACAGACTTAGTGGCACGGGAGCTGAAAGGGGATGCAGTCTGCGATGAGGCCAGTACAATGATGTCAAGTCTGCCATAAATGATTCATGACTGAATTCCCAATGTGTGACCTACTCGACCGCAGTGTAGGCCGAATGCGTTGTCATCAAGGGCCCACAGTCACGTGTGGTTGGGATGCCATGCACATACTGTGGGGTCGATTCCGATTCGGGCCGGAAATCTCTCCGACCGAGCCGGACCCGGAGAGATTTCCGACCGAATCGGACCCGTGCAGTCCGACCGAACGAGTCCGATGCATTCGTATGCCACCGGACACGAGTCGGTCGGACTCCCATTGAACTCAATGGGAGCCGGTCGTACAACGCGTACGCGGGCTCCCATTGCCTCAATGGGTGCGAGGCGGACAAGGGCGCCCCTACAGCGAGTACGCCGCGAAGCGCTTCACGGCGTACACGCACAGGTAGGGGGACCCATGGGTCCCCCCTGTGTGCGCCTCACACGGGTACGCGTACAGGGGGTCCGACACGGACCCCCAAAGTACGGCTCCGACAGCGAGTTCGAGTCGGACGGCGCGAGTCGGTCGGAGCGGTCGAGGTGCGCATCGTACTTACCCGGCCGGAAAACGTCTCCATTGCGCGGTGCGAATCGGGTCCGAGCGAGTCGGTCGGAGCGGTACGATCCGGGTGCGAGTCGGTCGGAGCGGTCGGGTCGCCCGGACGAGTCGGTCGGCGAATTCGCATCGTACTCGCTCGGCCGGACCCGCGTACGATTCGGTCGGGAAACAGGGCTCCGAATCGGATCCGGTAAAGCTGAATCCTATTCGGAGCCCTACCGGCCGAGATCGGAATCGGCCCCTTTGTGTCACCACATCGGAGGGAGTATAGTGATATAAACTCAGCCATAAAGTGTGTACTTGGCCATTGTGTAATCAAGACTCAGTTCCAAATGTGTGACCTACTTGACCGCAGTGTAGGCCCGAGGCAGCGGTCAGCAGGGGCCCACAGCCAAGTGTCGTTGGCCCGCGATGCACAGGGTTGGTGACACCAGGGCAGTTGTCGGCAGTGTTCGAACACCTCCGTAACGATCGTCCTTTTCTCCTCCGGACTGAACCGCGTATTCCTCTTACTCGTCTCCCTGCGTACAATGATATGAACTCCGCCATGCAGAAATCACGGATCAGTTCAACATGTGTGACCTACTCGTCCGCAGTGTAGGCCGAAGGCGTAGTCATCAGGGGCCCACAGACACGTGTGGTTGGGATGCTATGCACAGAGTTGGTGGCACCACATCGGAGGGAGTACAGTGATATGAACGCTGCCATAAAGTGTGTACTCTACCATAGCATAATCAAGACTCAGTTCCAAATGTGTGACCTACTTGAGCGTAGTGTAGGCCCGAGGCAGCAGTGGAATACGTCAACGAAAAAGGACTAAAGCAGGCCTGTGTCGTGGAGGCCGTGATGGTCTGAGGAGGCTGCGAAGGTCGCGGGCCTCGGGCTTGGAGCTTGCGCCGGCACGTGGTGGGCCCTCTTTGACACACGCCGGTGTCGTCAGGTGGGCAGTGAGGCCTGGCTGCGCAGGGGCGGGCATGAAGGGTCCGGGGACCAGCGGACCGGGGTGCAGCAGGTGCACAGGATCACAGGCCACACCGCTCAGGGCGACGGCATCGGGCTCATGGCGGGGTGGGAGGCGCCACCCTGGCAGACACGTTGGGCATTCCGGAAGAGAACCACGCCCAGAGCTACGTGCTTTTTATTCACACCCCTGCGCTGGCCTGGCGTACGCCGGGCCAGCCCACTCCGCACACGCTTACAGGGGGGGACGTCACAAGCTACATTTCCGCGATCTTCCCCACTGGCTGGGGTGACATGGTTGCGTCCACTGTCCACTACACTCCAAACACCAGCAGTGCATGTAGACATGGCTATGTCTGTGGTCTGCATACTGCAGTCTGTCCAGCACATCTCCGCCACACTTGGCATTGTGTACATACTCATTCATGGGTTACTTGCCTCCTTCGCACATGCCTGGTTCCCACCTCTCCCCACATTCCGGTATTGTGTGACTGAGGGTGCCATGCCGTCGATGGCTCATGTACATGGCTAACCAAGGTTGCCACAGTAAGTTGTGCTGTCGTGTCTGGTGGGGGGCATGTTGTTTGGCATGTTGTATGTGATTTTGTGACGTGTGCAGTGCCAGAGTTGTGAGTTGCATGATTGTGGGGTTGAGGTGTGTGGTGTGTTCATTTGGTACTTGCCAACGAGCAGTGCATTCCCATGGGTGCCATCCTGGGAGCGCTGGTTGATGTTGGACTGTCTGAAGATGAAGGGATCATGCACACTGCCTGGGTAGTTGGCTATGACATTGGTGAGGAGTCCCCTGTGGTCCACTATTGCCTGCATGTTGATGGGATGCGTGTGCTTTCTTTTGCGGTAATTGTGTTAGGTGTTGGCAGGGGGCACAAGTGGGACAAGTGTGCAGTCGATTGCCCCCGACACGTGCGGGGATCCAGCTATGGCGTATGGTCCTTGCTTGGTCTCCAGCTGTTCCTGCGCATTGTGGGGGACGTATGGGTGCTGGGGTCCCTAGCTGGTGAGGGCATCCAGGACAGGTGTGAGGCACTTGGATGGAGCTGGCTGTGAGACTCCTCCGACTCGGGCGGTTGTTGTTTGGGAGGATACCAGAGGCCAACAGGTGCAGCACAGCCAGCAGCTTTGTCTGCGGAGGGATGTTGGTTGGCCGCTGTGTTGGTACCGTCAGCCTGTGGGCAATGATGTTCAGGATGCAGAGGATGGTTGTCCTTTTGGGCCTGTAGTGGGCATTGTCTGGTGTTAGGTCTGTGGGGCCTGTGCATTTCCTGAAGGTCCGCTGTCTTTGTCTGCGCTGCCTCTGTGGTGGTCAGGGGGGGGGGTCCGTTGGGGGGGTGCGGGCCTGGGGGTGGTGGCAGTGGGTGTTGTTGCCCTCTCGGGGCTCCGGGGTGCATGGTGAGTGGCTCCATGGAATCTGTTGTTCTTCAGGTGTGGCTGTGGGCTGGGCTTCCTTTTCTTGTGCAGGTTGACGTCCGACTTTGCACCAGGTCAGAGCAGGGGTTAATTTCCTGCTGGTAACGCGCCGTATCGCCTGTTTTGTGTTCCTATCGATGATGTGGCTGGTCGTTGAGAATGTTGCGTTGTGGTGTTGTTGTGGCTTTTTGCTCGGGAACGCCTACTCTGCATCTCATTAGCGTTAGTTGCCGGGGTCATCTGTGGCGATGTTTTTTGCGACTGCTTTCGCGGGAAAAGTGGTGTTATGGGCTGTTAGCACCAGCTTGTGAATGGGGCGATAAATTTAGCGCGACTTTGGATGCGTTAAAGTGCCGATAACTCGGCGATAGCTCCTTCAGAATATGCCCCAATATATTTACGATGTGACAGAGGATGAACAGAGTGCAATGACATACAAATGACATTCAAATCAAGACTACCTAAAAAATTACCAAACTCATAACTGCTATTTCTAGAACCGAAGTTCTAAGGACAATTTAGGATAACAAAATGTAGTATTGTGTTAACATGTATATGGATTATGTGTTTCTGAGAAATTATTCGGCCTATTAAGGATATTGTCTACAGCAAGCTGTTAGAAATGAAAGACTCTTTTTAATTGTGGGAAAGGAATTTATAAAACATTACAGGGCTGCATTCTGTTTCTACAGATAAAAATTAAATGGAGGTACTATAATACCAGCAGCCTTAAGTTGTGTGTAAAAAGTATCTTTAACACTACAAAAATGACCCCTTTTGTTACTGCTACAACAACTTTGACGTACTATGGTATGTTATCTTTTTCACACATGCACTTTTGAAGTTTTAAACCTTTTATTTTATGGATTAAAACGGTGGTCTATTACACAAAATCAATTTCACAAATGGACACCATTACCTTAAATATTTAAAGCAACTTTAACAGAAATGTTGATATTCTCAATGGCTTCCTTTTCTAAAGTGCAACATGCAAATTCATCATCTGTATATACAGTATTAAACATTGATTGAGCATCTTCAAATAAAATTTAATAAAGTGCTGTGCATTCAAGTTCGAAAAGGTGCCTTTTTTTTTTACCCTGTCGGCTTATGCTGTAGTACACATTGATAAAACACCATCAGATACAATTTAATAAAGTGCAGTGCATTCAAATCCCATAAAGTAAATTTTTTACCTAGAAGCAAGTGCAATAATGCTAAGATATAATTGGCATACATTTTCCCACTATACTTGCCGATTTTCCACCTGTTCCATATGTTTCCATACAGTGGTGTATCTTTCAATAGCACCAACTCTTTTAGCATAAGCTTCTTCGAATTTACTTGTTCGAATCATTTTATTGTGCCATTCTAAATAGGCCGGTACTTTGGTAGTCCTCCAGATCTGGAGAATCAGAGAGCGTGCCACTAGAGAGGCAATCACTACGAATGTCTCCTCCCCTCTAGACATTGCTAGGTTTTGTCTCTGGCTGACAGAGCCAAAAAGTTCTATTGCTGCCTCAGGATCTAATCTTTTCTGTAATCCAAGGCTGAGAGCGGCAAAGACTCTCTGCGAGAACTGTCCTAGCATCGGGAATGTGAACAAAATATGAAGCCAGCCACCCTTGCCCACTAGCCTGACAGCGAAAGCATCTATTCTCCATTTCTGGATGCATCTTATGGAGTGCTTTGGGGGTATAGTACGTCACCCAGCACGACAAAAAAGCCATTCTTTTAAAATTGGCCGTTCTTAAAGCCTTGCTACCCAATTACGAGATGGCTTGCCACTCCAGATCTGAAAAAGTACATTGCGTTTCCTGAGTCACCTTTTCTAGAAATTTATTAACCACCATGGACTCTCTTTGGGTCTGTAGAAGGCGATACCGATTTCCCACCCCCTTAACTTTGCTCTGAAGAGAGCAGCCGTGACCGGTGTGGGACCTATACTAGATGTAAAGCAGTATTTGTTTAACAGATGTGAAATCTGGAGGTACCCAAAAAAAAAAAGCTTGCTCCGATCTCCACACCTGGTTTGGACCTCTTGCCAGTTAATACATCTCCTGCTGACTATAAAATGACCCATCTGTTTAAAACCATTGGCTTTCCAAAACTTTAGATGGCTGTTCTGGATTTGGAGGTCCAGGCTTTTACATTCTGTAAGCTGCAAGTACTCATGCCCTGTGGAATGAGCCTTCATGGAGTAGAATGCCTGGAGTCTGGTATGATACTCCTGCAGTGTCTTATACCTAGTTTTTTCGGGAATTTAGCTGTTTTTATGAAGAACGGGATCTGGGATCCGGCTTCCTGAACCATCTTGTCAAGAAAGAAATTATAGACAGACCCCTTGCAGTCAATTAAATGCACTATTATATCTAGAAAGGCTGCTTCATAGTATGTGCGAACTTGGGGAAGTGCAAGCCCTCCCTGATTGATGTCAAGTTGAAGCACAGGTAGTTTTACCATCGAAGCCTTCTTATTCCAGATAAACTGTCGGAAGATTGTTTCCAGCTCTTTTAAATACGCCATAATAATTTTAATGGAAACATTTGTAAAAAGAGAAAACAGTAAAGGTAAAATCGACATTTTTATAAGGGCAACACGACCGATCAGTGTAAGAGTAAGAAGTGACCATTTATCAAGTAGATTTTTACTTTTTCTGCATGGCTTCATAATTCAATATATAGATTTCTGCATACTGGTTGGAGACGTATATCCCTAAATATCGGATTGGGTCAGGAGAAAGGGCTTGCCATTTGAGATTGTCGGGGATAAAATCACTAGAAATATTGATTATTAAACTTCTGGTCTTGTTATGATTGATTTTATACCCTCCAATTAATTCAAACTGCGCAAATTCTGCCAGTGTCGTTTCGATGTTCTGTCTTTCTGGTCTAAGGTATAGGATAATGTCATCTGCAAATTGCTTCAATTTCGCCATTCCTGATATTGGTGTTTTTATCCCTACATTGTTTCGGATGCAGGTAGCCAAGAGTTCGATAATAAAGTTAAACAGCACGGGGGGACAGGGGACAACCTTGCCTAGTTCCCTGATTTACATTGACTGTCCCGGCCAGGTTAGAGTTAAAAGAAACCCATGCCTGCCCCCCTTGATAAATATTCCGTAGCATGTTAATAACCCGGGGAGGAATCCCAACCCTTCCAAGACCGCAGAAAAGAGCATCCCAATTCACAAAGTCGAACGCTTTCTCTGCGTTGACCATCGTTATAAGTGCCGGTGGTCGGTTAGTATTAAAAAAATTGAGTGCTTGAACTAAAAACCCAGTGTTGGATGACATTAATCTCCCAGCCACAAACCCTGTCTGGTCCTTATGGATCACTTTTTGTGCAGCTGGAGTAAAGCAATTGGCCCAGACTTTTATTAAAATTTTATAATCAGAATGTAATAAACTGATCGACCTATATGAATTGATGTCCCTGGGGTTCTTACCCTTCTTTACACAATGATGGATTCTTGAAAAATTGATGGAATCGAGCCACCTGCTTTAACATAGTTAAAAAGCTTGACCATAAAAGGTGTTAACTCATCTGCGAACACTTTATAAAATTCTGTTGGCAGCCCATCGTTACCACAGGCCTTTCCTCCAGGCATTGTGACAAGGGCTTGCTGAATTTCGACTGCTAAAATATTTGCTTGCATCTCTTCTACCTGCGTGCTTGATAAATGTTGGTGGTTTATATCATCAAAATATTGCTGTATTGCTTCTTGCAAAACCATATATTTAGTCGCGTATAACTCATTATAATGATCTAAAAAGATTTGGTCCATCTTTTCGGTCACCAAGGCCCTTGTCCCTTGCTCCTGCAGCTCAGTAATTAGAGCCGCTTCCTGTTTTACCTTGGTCGACCAGGCTAGAAGTTTGCCTACCATTTGACTTTCCTCATAGACTCGCTCCTGAAATGTCTGTGAACTATTTATTTCTTCTATGACAAAAAACTCTCTTAGCTCCTGTTTTGCTTTGTTGAGCTGCTTCTCCTCGACAAAGCAGTGTCAACTGTTAACTGGAGTTTGGCTATGGTTGTCCTTCAGAATTTTGATTCTGCAGCCATAAAGGCTACCATCTGCCCCCGCACTGAGGCCTTGAAGGCCCCCCAGACTGAAAAAAGTGTTGCTGTGTCCCCTTGTTGTTCTGAAAAAATCTTTTATCCAGTTTCTTGTGCTGGTTACCCATTGCTGGTTTGAGAGAAGGAGTCGATCCATATGCCACCTGGACCTTATCCTCCTTATTGCATCTATTTCTATTTCCAGTTTGGCCAGCGAGTGGTCTGAGAAGGAATTAGCCCATATTTCCGAACTGGACCTTTTCAGAGAGCGAGAAATAAGAAAAAGTTGATACGAGATGCCGACTGCTATCGACGGGAATAGCAGGTATACTGCGAGGATTCCCGATGGGCTCTACGCCATGGATCGATTAACTGGTAATCTTGCTTTATTACATCTATTACTTTTTTAGTCTTAGGCTTCAGTTGTTTTTTTATTTTATTCAAAGTATCCTTTGCCAGATCTTGGATATTGTTAAAATCCTCCCCCAAGATAATAGGGCCCATAGCCCCTCTAAGTAGATCATTGATCTTCATAATAGATGTGGGGTCATCTATGACTGGTGATTAATAATTAACATAATTAAAAACTTTATTGTTTACGCTAGCAGTGATCCATATCCATCGACCATGAGAATCTCTCTGGACTTGGATAAACTCCCAATCTATCCCTTGGCTAAAATAGATAGTGACCCCACGAAATTGCCATCCCAGCAGAGGCAAAATACACCTTGGAAAAAAATTTAGGGATAAAGAGCTTTGGAGTATTTGTAGTGAGGTGGGTTTCCAGAAGAAAGAGAACTTGTGGCGAAAAATTAGTTAGCCATCTTATTAACGTGCCATACTTTTGCTTATTCGATACACCATTTACATTGACTGTGATTATGCAAAGTTTATGACCCATCCCTGAGATTGTTTCTTTGAAGTTGAGGTGTCACTGTCAGTACTCTACTCTCCAAAACCTTTCCCACTATGATACTGCTCATATTTTTTGCTGCCCGCGCCCACCTACCCCTGTGCCCCCCCAAACCCTCGCACTCACCAGGAGATGGGGAATAGCCCGCAATACCGCTCTCCTCCCTCCCCTGATTGGTGCCCCTACTGGGTGCTGTGGCACTGCACCCTGAGTGATCTGTCCCCCCCCCCTGTCCTCAATCATATTAGTATATTCTGTTTAGTATTTCTTTTCTATTTTGCGGTGGAAATTTCTTGCAGCAGGTCCTGAGCTTCCTCTATATTAGCAAATATATGAAACTTGCCTCTCACTAGCACCCTTAACTTGGACTGCTGGGCTATTGAAGCCTGCGCGCCCTTTGCCTTGAAAAGATACAGTAATTTGACAAACTCCTTTTGCCGGCGTGCAGGGGCCGCTGACAAATCCGCAAAAATCTGCCAGCTTGATGCTTCATTGATCATGAATTGTTTCTTCTGGATAGCTTTGGATAGTATCTGCTCTTTAATGCAGTAGTCTGCAAAGTTCATAAGGATTGTTCATGGCAGCTTTAAATTGGGAAATGGGTGTGAGGGTACCCTATGTGCTCTTGTGATAGTGAGGTCTCCTGAAAATTCTGGCAAAACATTCTTTTTAATAGAAGTCTCGACCCATTGAAGAGTTTGGGTCCCTTCACTCCCTTCTGGGACCCTGACTAAACGTAGGTTAGAGCGTCGAGAATAGTTTCCGAACTCCTCAAGTTTGCTTTCAAGTGAGGATTTTTCCTTCCGGGCTAAGTTCACCTGTTGCTGCATAGTGTTCATCTGGTCCTCAAGCTGCGAGATCCTGGACTCCGCTTCTTGGATTCTTGATGGGAAGCTACCCACTGCCTCCTCGATCTTTGACAGGTGCTTATGGGGGGATGCTATCTCATTAGCTTGTGTTGTCTTGAGCTCCTTTATTTCTTCTAAGATAAGCTTTAGCATGATTTTTATGTCGCATTGCAGCAGAGTTCCCTCCCCTTGCAGCTGTTTGGCCAGCTTGCCTGAGAGCCCACCAGTATCTTTCTGTGCCTGTGCTTGCTGCCCTATGACCGCTACTCCTTCTCTGTTTGACGACTGCGGCTGTGGCGGTGACTGCAGCTGCAGCTGAGAGTCCGTTGAGACACTACTCTCCTCTTGAAGGGACCTGGGTCTGCCCTTGTTCTCCAAGGGAGCCGGATGCGCAGCGGAGGGCTGATCGCTTAGCAAGAGGCCAGATTGTATTTCAGCCGGAGACCCTTGCGATGTGGATGGTGCAACCAGTGATGATTTGACTTTGAAGAATAGCGGGTACGCCTTTGTTTTCTCATAGGTTTGATTAACTATAGTTTCCTTTGTGTGTTCTTGAAGAGGCCAAGTTTCTTTCCCCCCCCCGTGAACTGCCCCTGTAGGCTGCCCCTTTTCTTTGCCCTCTCTGCCCTCAGGAGCCCGAACAATTGAATTAAAAATTTCTGATGCTTCATTTCGTGCGCCAAGCTCTTCCTCTGGCCCTGTTTCTACATCTGACCACCCTTGTGGTATACTCTCAATGGCTGGGCCCCCTATTCCGAGCTCCTTTCTAGGCTCCAATGCCTCTTCTTCTGAGCTCAGAGAGCTTGAAATTGTTTAGGAGCCACTCTGTGCTTTTTGGTTACGCTCTGCTCTTGCAGCGGCTGATGCTGCCTTCATATAAGCTGAATGTGTTTTTGTTTTAAGGCTTGCCGCGGATTCCACATTGGCCAATAAATTTTAAAGTTTTAAATGCTTTCCCATTGTTTCGAGTCCAGAGCGCTTTGCTGGATGGGGGGGGGGGGGAGGAGGACCGAAACCAGCTACCCACTGCCAGAGCCCTCCTCAAAAGTATTAACTCCTTTGGGGTTTTTTTTTTTTTCTTCCTTTCTCCTTGAGTGCTGGCGTGAAACCTGAAGGTGCCTCAGTTCTTCAACAGCACTTTTTTCCAACTTTAGGGGCGTCGACTAGAGAGGGAGGCTCAACAACCATTACCAGGTTAGTCCCAAGGAAGGGAAGCGGCCACGGAGGAGAAGAACAAAGGATTACCAGCAAGCCTTATGCCTTATGTTGTCCCTCAGTGCTGCATTGGCATTGAATGTAGGTCCTTGGGGGCTTCATTGAATCTGTTGCCCACAGTCAATGGAAGGCCTCAACCCAGAGTCAGCCTCCACAATCAATGAGAACCTTGTTGCGGTTGTAGTTGTAGTTATCAGTCATGGGGGGCCCCCCACGACTAAAGTTTTAAAACTTAAAATGATTTTTAACTATAGAATATGTATTCATCTTTAAAAAAAAAAATCAACAATCACAATTTTATTTTAATATATTTTTATAACAAAAATAGTGATCAACGCATATTGATTAACATTTTACATATGATACAATTTTAGTAATCATACGTTTTATTTATATATTTATATAGAAAAATACTTTTATTCGCGTTAAAATATTAAAGCCTACTATAAAAAGTATTAGCATATGTATTTTAAGATATTATTTATATGACATTTTATACATTTTTTCAACAAGCAAATACATTTTTGTTAGACCTGTCTGCCTTAGGGTGGTCTCCCCCCAAACATTTAGCCTTCCTCCTCTATTTTTAATACCCTTTTTTTTGCTAGCATGAGATGGAGGCCTTTGCTGTGGTCTGGGCCCTTAAGAAGCTAAGACCATACCTGTTTGGTACTCACTTCCTGGTTCAGACAGACTGCAAACCCTCAGATGGCTCATGCAAATGAGCGGTAAAAATGCCAAACTGTTGAGATGGTCAATCTCCTGGGTCAGATCACACAAATGCTGATGGTCTATCCAGGATCTTCCATCTTAGAGATGAGAATTCTCAAAAGGTTGGGTGGTTCTCCCAACTGTCAGCTGGGGGGACACATGTTAGACCTATTAGCCTTGGGTGGTCTCCCCCCCATTTCTTGCCTTACTTCTCCATTTTTTCTAACATTGTTTTTGCTGGCCTTAGGACTTAAAACACTTTGCCACTGCTAACCAGTGCTAAAGTGCATGTCCTCTCTTCTCTAAACATGGTGATATTGGCTTATACCCAATTGGCACATTTAGTTTGCTTATAAGACCCTAGTAAAGTAGTACTATAAGTGCCTAGAGCCTGTGAAGTAAATACTACTAGTGGGCCTGCAGCACTAATTGTGTCAGTCACTTAAGTAGCCCCTTTAAACATGTCTCAGGCCTGCCAATGCAAAACCTGTGCATGCAGTTTAAACAGCCATTTTGACCTGGCAAAATAAACCCTTTACCAGGGCCACACCTTTCTTTTGAATAAATGTATGTCGCCCCTATGATAGGCCCTGGACAGCTCAGAGGGCAAGGTACAATGTATTTAAATAGCAGGACATGTACTTTTAAGTTTCACATTCTCTGATAGTGAAAAACTCTTACATTTATTCTTCACTACCGCAGGGCCTATATCTTGCAAAGAATAACATTGGGATTACCTTATTACATAGTAATTTCCAAATGGGAAGAAATACCTGCTTCAAGTATGGTGTCTTTGGATTCCATATTTAAAATCCTAACTTATGATAAATTCAGATTTTAAATTAAAATTCTGATAATGTTGCAGTCGATATATTCTTGCCTTAGCATTTAGTGCCTGCAGCCTGTCTGAGGTCATCTGACTGGGTGTAGCTCGTTGTTGGGCTTTGTGCATTCTTCCTAGACAGCCACACATAATTGTAGGTTAGGGGGGACTGAATAAGCCATCACTGGCAGGATGGGAAGGAGGAGCTAGGCCCAGCCTCATTTACACCTGAATAGGCTGTGTCCTGTCCCCATACAAAGGGCTGCATACCCCCCGTAGTTAGTCAGGAGCCAGGGCAGGGAAGGCAGGGCATCAGTGCACTTAAAAGAGATGCCTCTATAAAAAGAAGTACCTCAGACACCACCACTTCAGTGCAATGGACCTGTGGTTACTCTGAAGGAAGTGGGACTGCTGTGTTGCTGAAGGACAGCCACTCTGCTGGAGTCCTACTTTTCTGTGCTGATCTGCTGCCTGCTGCCTTCTTGCCTGAGTGAGAAGGACTGGACCTGCATCTCTTGAATCCAAAACCAGAGTGACTCCAAGAGCTAGTTGGCTTGCCTCCTGATATGAAGCCTCAGGGACATAACAGGCTTCCAGCCATCTTGCACATGCACCTGCACTCTGCCATCTGTGAGTCTGCCCTGTGAAGTGATGCCACACCAGCTCTACACCCTTGGAAGTGGGCCTAAGGTGCATGCCTGTGGAACCGACACTTCGTCTCTGCTGACTGACTTATTTCCAAGCAGAACCGATGCATCTCCTCAGCTGAGTGGCGCATCCACGAAAAGAACTGATGCATCGCTGCTGCTTGGATGGGTCCCATTGCAAAGGCCAGCATCTCTAATCACAGTCCTCAGAACCGATGCATTGACCCGGTGGCGTGGCGCATCCACAGCCCAGGTACTTGCATTTGGTGACAACGATGGCTCCGCATTGCAACCTCGTAGCTCGTCAGAACCGACGCATTGCCCGCTGTGTGCTGCCTCCTCAATACCAGACTCTGCATCACAAACCCTGTTGAAGGGATACTCGACGATGACGTAACAGGCCCTTGCACCACAGCCTCGCCACATCCCTGACCCAACACATCGCTTTGGCTGTGTGGCACATTTTTGACACGGATCCAAGCAAAGCTCCGCAACCAGGATTTAAGGTACTCCATTCAGCGGGCCTAACGGGCTCCCAGTAGTGAGCCCATGCTCTGTCGCAGTCAGTCTGAGCTTTTGACTTTGTCCCAGTCTGGCAGATATCCCCTGTATCACTTTGGGCTTTTTGGCGCTATTTTCACTAAAAACGCTAACATTCAGTATCTCCTGTTGCACTAATTGAACTTTTGTCACTTTGGTCTTGTTTTATTTATTAAAAACTGCTCTATGTTTCTAAATCTGTTGTGGGCTCCTTTTGTGGTGTGTTTTCACCATTTTACTGTTTGAAGTGTTGCGCAAATACTTTTCACATTACCTGTACGTTATGCCTGACTGCTCTGTACCAATCTACCAAGGGGATTGTGGTTGCTGCTTGACCAGGACTTACACCCCAGTCAACCAACAACCCAATTTCATACACTGGTGTTCAGTTGTGAGGATTGGACTACCACTCCACATAAATCATTTAAGACCCATTCCTTTTTTCAATTCTCCTTGATTGGCTTCTTTTTGGTGTTTCCAAATCTACCCTTATTCCTTCTACTTGACTGCCTGAGACCATACCTGCAGCAATGGAGTGTGAACTTTCCAAACTGGAAAGCTGAACGCTGGTTGAGCATAAACAAGTCTACTAAGAAAGGGGACTAAAAATGAAGAAGGGCAACAAAACAGTGGAGCTTCAGAAAGTCTTGAGGGCCTGGACAGAGGTCCACCAGTTGATAGCAGCAACAGAGCCACAGAGCAAGAGAAGGAGGATGATATGGAGGATCCAGATCAAGACCAGGACAAGTGCCCTGGAATGCAGTATTCATGGAAGGAGAGCAGGAAACAGTATTTTATCACATGGCCTGTCCCTAGTGGAGTAGGCGGAAAGGAAGGCAGAGATGGAGTTTCAGCTGCAAAGGCAGAGTTGAAAGTGGAGGTGAAAAAAGGTATTACTGGCTCATCATATAAGTTTGAAAGCCTTGGCTCTCAAGGTAGAGTCCAGCAGTGATGGTTACA
Source organism: Calotriton arnoldi (assembly GCA_963921515.1). Classification (NCBI taxonomy): domain Eukaryota; kingdom Metazoa; phylum Chordata; class Amphibia; order Caudata; family Salamandridae; genus Calotriton; species Calotriton arnoldi. The sequence goes on along the minus strand of CAWUFW010000914.1, from coordinate 2,146,574 downwards.
GCAATTCTACAATGTCTGATCGAGACAGAAATGTTCGCATTCCCAAGGATTTGGTGCCCAGTTATGTGATGGAAGATGACGTTGACAAATGGTTTTAAGCCTACGAGGTAGCCCTGAGGGTGCACAAGATCCCACAAGAGCATGGTGGGGTTTGAAACCATGCCTACCGTGGGGAGTGACACACTTCTTACTTTGGAGGTTGGGCTCCAACCCAGGTAAACTCTGATGAAAGCCATCTTGATTTCTAAGTTTGGACTGACCACTGAAAAATACTGTCAAAGTTTCAGGGACAGTCAGAAGCTCCCCAACCAGTCCTGGGTGAATTTTGTGGATTACTCCATCAAGGCACTGAATGTTTGGATGCAGTACAGCAAAGTGAATGATTACAATGGGCTGTACATTCTGATTATGAGACAGCACATGTTCAGTATTTGTTTATTACCAGCACCTAGCTAACAGCAATCTGACAGACCCCAGGAAGCTTGCTGAGGAGGTGTACCTCTGGGCTGGCAGCAAAGTGTCCAATTAGGTATCTGGTTGGAGTCCCACAAGGATGGTAATATGTCCCACCAGAAGAAAGAGGAGTTCTCTAAAGGTCCCCAAAATAATTTCCAAGGGAGTAGTGGGTACCAGTCCCAGACTAAGCCTAAGAAGAAGGGGTTCGTTGGCAAACAGACAGGGATGGTTGTACCTCATTTTAAGAGTTCTACAAGTATGGGCACTCCAAGGGTGACTTCAAATGCCCCAAGAGTGGATAGCCTACTGCAGGTGGGCAGACACCTGGGTTGGAGAGTGTAGCTCTCAGGAAGGAGGTAGTCCCAGTTAGCTTTGGGGAGCAAGCGGAGGTAACCCTAGTTTCCCTGGGGGATAAAGAGATGGTGTCAAAAGGCCATTAGCCTACCAATACGTCTAAGTACAAGCAGTGGGTCACCATCAATGGGCAATGGGAAGAGGCTCTGAGGGACACTGGAGCCAGCATGACTACTGTAAAGTACAACTCAACAAAAACGGTTGTGGCCTACAGTTTGCCTGCACACTATTTGTCCAATTACCTAAACAGTGCTCACTCTTCGGGTCAACCGTTATAAAAACCTGGATTTAACAACATGTTTAACTACAAGGGTAGAAGAGCACAGTAACCTGAAGTGTTAACATCTGACCTCAGAGAGTTCTACAAATCTCAAGCATGTATCTTACACTCATAATAGAAACTACTTTTGCACATAAGACAACATATCCATTTTATTCTCATAAAAATGAAAGCTTTTCACGTCCTTTTTTTTTTCTTTTTTCTTTTTATTCATATGTCTTCATATCACTGAACAAAAGACATGATACATCCAAGACACAGCCTACGCATTTCCTCCCAATATCACGGGTCTTCTTCAGGGCTGTCAAAAGACACACACAGAACAAGACTTTAGAACAATAACCTGACAAAATACAGCTAACATTGACAAATACACAGAAGGAAACAGATTTCCTTTTTTACATTGTTAACACAAAGTGAAATGAATATAAAGCAATACTTCATATCCTACAATTTAATCCTAATGGACAGAAATGAGACAAATAAAACTGTTAAAACACTTGATTGCACACAAGTACAGTTCAAGAGTAAACCTAAACGAGAGTTTGATCAAGAAATTCATGTCCTCAATTCATTAAACATGAGTACAAATTTTCAATAGTGTAGTTGTCCTAACACTCAATGTACAGAAAAGTATTGCATGTGCACGCTAATATTCTTAGTTATAATCCTTGTTGTCCTTCCCATTGGATCATGGAAGTAGTAGTTACTATGTTGAATATCTAGTCTAGGACTCATTCCTGTCACACATGGCCCTGACTATCCAGTTATGGACATGACCCTCCATAACAGTACTTGTTCCTCTAGCATTGTTCTATTGAATGTTATGCTGCCTCTACTCAAGAGGCTATCGAAGTCGGGGTGATCTTAACAATATGCCCATGTATTCAAAAACAAGCCAAACCACTAAATGTTGTTTCACTATAGGTACGCCTTGCTCCGAAGAAACTTCCTAACACACAAATATGAAGAAAACTTACCAATATTCCAAACTTGGATAGTCCAAGCCCCCAAAAAGAATTAAGCGTCAATCGCTCCAGAGTTTATCTAGTTCAAGCACTGTGTAATGAAAATGACAAAAGAAAGAAAGAGAGAAGCTTTAAAAAAACATCCTAATCTATTCCAGACATTAAAATTCTGTTGTATCTTAAACGACCACCAAGACCATCCTTACCTTGCGCATTCCCACCGCGCATTCATAATATATTAAATCCAACTGAGCAATTGATTCACTTCACGTTCTCTTATGTAATCTTCCCCACAATCTGCAGGCAAGAAGGTGACATTACTATTTGTCCTCTCAAAAAACATGATCTCTCAGTCCCTTTAGAATAATAAAATATGTACTAGACGAAATACGCTCACCCTTCATCACATATTGATTGAATTCCACTCTTACATTTCACGTGTTCCTCTCTGTCAGGCCTCAAGTTTACATGACCCCTTACTGCACAACTGTGCGCCTAAACAGGCATTCTGTGCTCCCTAAAAAATATCAGAAGACCAGCATTACTCCCGGCGCAATACCTAAAGCCGTTGCCCATATGGCATCAATGTATCTAAATTTAAGAGCCGTCAATAGACCTCCCTTCCAACGGTCTCAAAAACAAAAGTGATGCCAAAGCAATTTTCACATACTGTTTCTAAGTGAAACACAACATGAAAGTACAACGATAAAGTGAAAGTGCGGGTCTTTTCCAAAATGCTAAAAAAAACACAAACACCTTGAGTGACCAAACACCGAACCCGTTACTAAATGTCCCTCATACTAGCAGCTCCTCACCTGGTCCGAGCACAAATGGGTCATCCGATACAATGAAGTTGAATCCGAATACACATTTCTAAGCCCCTTAAATATCCCTCCGAACAAACCGGTTGGTACACAGCATTTTCTATGTAAATAAAGAAAGGACCAGTATTGCCTCAATAGTATCGGCCATCTTGTAACGTGTTCCCGCACAATCAGGCCCGTTTCAATAATATTCATAGAATCTTTTCAGGTATAGGTCAATGCTTTTATCCAACATATAACTATGTACGGTTAACTTCCACTAAAAAGCCATGTCTTAACATCTGCTGTCAATGCGGTCACAATGAAACTAAACGATGGCCAACCCAAGTCAGGCAGGTCAGGCTACCAAACCGTAATGTTTGTCATACGCCTTTTGAACGTGTCGGCCATCTTAAACCACATTCACAAGGTCATTCCAGTGGTGCTCTCAGAACTTCTGCAACCTCAGCTAACTTTCATTGTTAGACGAGTATGAAGAACTACAAATGCCACTTCACGTAAGGTGTAGGCGCCACTTAAAATGGGACACCGAAAAGCGGCTCAATGAGCGTAAACAACGGAGTGCCACACTTCAAAGGTGTCGGGCATCTTGTATAATATCCAAATACTGAACTTGTGAAGCTCCCAACGTGTGTCAATACATAAAAAACACATACCATCCAGTAAAAACCTTTGTAGTCATTTAATTTCACAAAGGTCACTGCGAGTACTCGTGTAACCTGAATGTACAAAGCTAGTCAATATATAAAGAGCACTTCTCATCGAGTATGAATCCTATATAGTCATTCAGTTTCATAGAGGTCACTGCAAATACTCATGTAACTTAAATGTACATACACACTGATCTTTAATCCAGAAAGATTTCAATTACGAACAATTCAAAAGCAATGACGGAACATCTAGAAACCCATGAGGGAGACTGAAAAGAATATATTGTCCTGTGAGTCACAGACAAAAATGTCCATGAACACCTTTTTACCTTCAACAAGACAACTACAAGCACCTCTTATTACTCGTGATGATCAATCCCTACAAATGCCCTTAACTGGCGAACACAAATGCTGTTAGAATTTCAGGTCTATAGGAAGTGATGAAATTCGTGCTCCACATTCAAACCTGACTCCACAGTTCTTAAACGTGAAATCCACTTAGATTCTGTCTATCTTAGTAGAAGCTCCCTGTCACCACCTCTTATATTTGTCCTGACAACTTCTATCCCATGGTATCCAAAGGGAGAATCATTGTCCCTATCACATCCATGTGCTGATAATGGATACGATGCATCCCTATTTTTAATCGCTCTCAAATGCTCTGCAATCCTGAATCTTAGTTCCCACAGACTTCAGAAATTTCCACCACAAAAATATTGAGGAAAATGTGTTTTATTTTTATAAAGTTTGAGGTTTGCAAGGCATTCTAGGTAACAGAACCCTGTGAGAACCACACCAGTCACCCCATCCTGGATTTCCCTGGGTGTCTAGTTTTCAAAACTGTACAGGTTTGCTAGGTTTCCCTATGTGCTGACTGACCTCGGGCCCAAAATCCACAGCTAGGCACATTGCAAAAAATGGGTCCGTTTTCTGTAGAAAAATTTGATGTGTCCACGTTGCGTTTTGGGCTGTTTCCCGTCGCTGACACTAAGCTTACCTAAATTACAATAAGGAGCCCAAGAGGGAATACCTCAATCAGGTCGCCCTCCCCTCAAAAATGACCATAAACACAAAGACCTGATTGAAGAGGGCAACAGCAGGTTTTCTTTTGTAAAACTGGAGGCGGGGGCTACAACCTCAACCCACTTGCTGGTTATATCCAATTGCCAGTCTTATCCAGTCCCCAAATGCCCAGGAGAATTCCATATTTATAAACATATGTTTATCAGCCCACTCCCTACAACAGACCCTCTACATGAAAAGGTGTGTGCAAATAACCCAAAAATTGTGTGGAGGTGAGAGAGTCCCTCACGTGCACTTCACCAGAGGAGCTACTGGTAGGTTTTCACCAGTTTGCCCACGTTTCTTATCATCAGTAACTCTCTCACCTGTGAGAAAAGGAAAAAGAATAATGTGTGTCCAGTAAAAAGAAAAGATGCGTAGACAGTGATTTATGTATGTCTAAAGAAGACCCCGCAGTGTGCATAAGAATAAACTTTTACTCCAAAAATAAAATTGAGTTAGGACTCACGTGCATTATGTTCCAATTTTATTTGAGATTGTGAGCCTACTCAAATTTGAAAACCAAGTTGCACGTTGTAGACCACTTAAAGATGGGCCAACATGTTTCATTGCCTATCCATTGTTTTGTCAATTTCATCAGGGCATGAGGTCGCAAATCACCTCACTGGACTCCAACTTTATACAGAGAGTGACTGATAAACACAAACCAAGAACATTAGTTAAAACCCAACCAACCGGACAGACAATTCTCCATTACATCTATTCAATGTTGAAATTTATATAGCACCATTATTAATGTATAGTTACCACGTGGTAGCCAAGGGCAGTTATACTAGCTCCCCACCGCGTCTGGGGGTATTGCCTTCAAACGTAAGTCCCCCACCGGCACCTGCAGTTCCCGTTAGTGTGCCTGCAAAAATATATACATCCCAAGTTCAGTGCTTTCTAATAGGGAATACCCACTGGACAATATGACCCATTGCGGTGCATCAAAATCCCCTAAGCAAAACGCGTTTACATCGTCCTGCCTCAACTCGTTATCTAATGTATCAAAACGCGTCAGACCTCCCAAAAGCACATCCTGCCAGCAAGGCAGAGTTACATGATACTGCTATATCAGCCCGTCCTCTCTAGACTTTCTCACTCATGCTATTCATTCCCTTTTTGCTGGCCCAAATGCCGCCCGTATCTTTTAGGATTCCATAAAGGGAAGAATCCCCACTGCATTCGTCATGGCCACAATCACACCCTTACCGCGTCTACCCGATCGGTAGACTTTTTCTCATTCCAGCGTACTTTCCCTCTCATCGTGCTCTGTTTTCAATTGCGCGCACCAGAAGGGAAAACGTCACGTGACCTCATCATTTGGCACAACACGTCGGGTCCCCGACGTGAGCGCCATCTTTGAATGGTGTCGTTTCATAGTCAAAATTCCTATGGTGTACAAAGTAACGTCTTCACATTTACAAATGGAATTCAATTCAACAGCAATAGAGGTGATATTTCCTAATTCACGCTTAGCAAATAATTCAGCACCATGTGACCTCATCACCTGGCACTTCACGTCGGAGCCCCGACGTGAGCGCCATATTTGAATGGTATTTTTTCAAAAACCCACGATATACCTAGCACCTATGTTCCCTCTAAGCTGCGCTCCTGGGCGGCCGCGCACAGTGTCATTTTCACCGCACAGGGGGCCTTAAGGAGCGCGCAAAACAAAGGAATCTCCTGCTGACAGGAGAAGCGTTCTCCATGGCTTGCTAATGAGCGTAGAGTAAGTGTGATATTTTTCTTCCTGAAGGTGCGACTCCCCCGCCCCACTATCGCCATTCTCAGAAGAAAACCAAGTAACAAACTGTTTTTAAAACTGCAATAGCAGACAAAATTTACACACTTTGCAAGCATGTTTGTGCGGGTACTACAATTTTTATAATAAAAGTATAAACTTTTATGTGCATGCTTGTATTTAAAAGATGTTGCTACTGCAAAAGCCTCAGCTGTCCCAAGAAAATAGTGTCAATTTCAACCTTTAATTAGGGAGGTAGAGAAATGCCGAGCTGGAAGAAAAATGAAACCGGTTGAAAATTACTGACATAAAATAATCTGCATCTCACCTCTAGGAAGGACATTTCCCTACTTAAATTTTTAAGGTAAATTAAATAAACCAACTCTGTTGAAAAGGTTTCCATATTACATTCTTCCCTGTGTGCACATTTGAAAGCTGCTTTCCCGTTCTTTTAAACATGTGTGATTTCTCCAAATTCCTCTTAATAATACAGTTCCTGTCTGGGACTGGCAGGCGTGCAGCAGAGGTTACTACAAGCAGTTTGTGAAAACAAATCACATAAAACAAATACTCAAAAGACAGTTAGCAATACCATGATTGCTGAAGGGGAGCAGCAGTAAATCTAAGCTGTAGTTAAAAAAGACACCCTAAAGAAAATGAAGTGACCAGATTATGTGTACCACTGAGTTGGGTAATAAGCATTTGTAATATAGCACCAACAAACTCTTGGATAAACGTGTATTTCACAAATACATGTATGATTCTCTATCTGGTACACATTTTCTCCCAAACATTGGCATACAGTCTGATGTGCTTTGAACCTGCATTCTCTCCATTCCTTCTTCCCACAAGTTTCTTTGCTTCTCCCGATACCGTGCTTGATGCAGACAGCACAGCGTTATATTTTAGGGCGCCTGGTTTACAGAGTGACGTTGGTCTAGGAATGGGATTCTGCACTGGACTAAAGTGACGATGCTGAAGGAGTGGTGGGTCCACTCTGCACAAGTCATGATGCAAGGGGGCAGAATTCCAATTATATCAGAAGTCAAAAAATGAGAAGAGGATGAGCTAGATTCAGCTTGGCAAGTTCAGAGGGTTGCCGGAAAAGAGGTCCTAGAAGGAGTCCAAAATTGCTTTATACCAAAACGAATGATAGCCATGTCTGCAGTACTACTCTGAGAAGCCACATTAGTAATTCAAAGCAGCTATTTCTTTACAGTACAATGTAGAAAAACATACATTTTTAAAAGACAAGGAACACCAGTGTTGATTACACGAGTGGCAGTCCAGTTAATTGACACACGTTTTACCTTTGTATATGTTTCAGTGCAAACGTTAGTGGGGTGCTAACACCACAGAGAAGATCCAAGGCTTACTGCCTAGCCTGCTCTCTCCAAATTCATTCAAGCCTACTTTTGAGCAGTGCTTGAATTGAAATCACATAGGCATTACAATTTCATGTTATCTCTTTCTATCTCTCATCAGATCAGGCAGTTTTAATCTGATGGGACTACATGTGTAACCCCAAACGACCCTCAGTTTTCGGTGCAGCACATGGTGAAGAAGCCTGCCACTGGTGGGGCACAACCCATACAATATGGTGGAGCAGCTAGGAATTCATCAGAATCTGAAAAACACACCTTTAATCTACTCTGAAAAGGGAGTCAAAGTTATCATAATGTAACAATTTACGCTTTACAAAACACCCAAACAAATAAAAGCAAAAATAGGTACATGCTGTACATATTTACTCAGTATTGTGCTGTGCACTGCTAATTAATAGTTGTGGGGTAGTTCTTAAACTGCTGAGCTAGGAAGACACTTTTTTCTGCACAACAGTCTTACTCAATAAATACTGTTTCAATCCAGGTATTTTTCTGTCAACTGCTGTCTTTCCTGGTCACCAACTCTGAGCAGCATTTTCTCCTTTACACAGCTGTGTCCCATGGTTACAGCTATATCAGATCTTGTTCCCTCTCTCTCACTGCTACTTCCCTGGCACTGTTTCTTTCATTGTGGTTTCATTCTCTTTGTGCAACAGTCTCTCTCAATGAAGTCTCTCTTATCTTCAGATGCCCCATCACTGCAGTCTACTTTGACAGTTATACACCCTGGGCAGGCTCTTTTCTTCGCTGCACAGCTCTCTCGGCCCCAATTCCTTCTTTTACCGGTATCCAACCAGGGAATCCCCCTCCCTGCGCAGTCTCTTTTTTTGTAATGTTATCTTCACATAGTTTGCTTCTAATTACCTGCTTACCTCACTGATGTTCTCCTCCTTACTGCCTATAATATAAAAGATGCTCTATACTTTCATTCACTTACAAGGATTGTATTTTGTCTCTTAATTCCAAATCTCCTGCACCCATCTAAGTCTAACAAGGATGGGGAAAGGGGTGAGATTGAATTCTCCTTGGCAGCTCTCCTCCTACTCCTACAGGTTGGACTTTGCAGGAGCTGTTCTGTGTCTAGTCCTCCCCAATGTCCCTGACTTGGTGCATGGTGAGTTGTATGCCTCTATTAGTACAGGGATATGGGTATGTCTGTATTAGTGTAGGGTGAGAGTTGTTCCTTTGCACACCTGAGCAGTGTGCATGTAGAGGGCAAGATGAGCAGTATACCAGTTTGAGTGTAGGGTGAGGGATGAAACTTTGTGAATTTACAGTGATTGCAGGGTTAGTGATGTGTATAGTACATGCTGGAAGGAGTGAGAGTCATCAGAAGTGCATAGTGAAGTGATTGGATAAGTGCAAGGTGAACTGTGTGAATGTAGGGTCAGCAGTGTGCCTGTGTGAGAATGAGGAAGTGTTCAGTCTGTGCAGGGCGAGCAAAGCGTATTTTGAGTGTAGGTTGAATAGTGTGTATTGTGAGTGCACTGTTGGGGTGTGGCTTTATGACTATACAATGAGTGGTTTGCCTGAATGAGTGCAGTGTGAGTAATGTGAGGGCAGAGTGAGTGATGTGCATAGGGAGATCAAGGTGAAAGGATTGCTTGCAGAGTGTAGACTGAGTGGTGTGTCTGTGTGAATGTATTGTGACTCGTGTCTGTGTGAGTGTGGAATAAGCAGTATGTCAGAGTGAGTGTACAGTAAATAATGTGCTTGAATGCAGAATTTATGTGTGTTCATGAGTGCATCTGAATACGGAGTAAGCAAAGTGCCTGAATGTAGGGTGAGCAATGTGTCTGTGTGAGTGCAGGGTAAGCGGTGAGTCTTCATAAGTCTAGGATGAGGAGTGTGCTGTGTGAGTGCAGGGTGAGTATGTGCCTGTGTGCCAGTTTTTAGCTGTATTGTGAGTGCAGGATGAGGGGTATACTTGTGTACGTGCAGGGTGCACACACTGCCAATCCTTGTTAGACAATTTAGCAGGAAAATGTGCTTTCAAGGAACTCTTTAACTTTTAAATGTTTGAGGAGGTGTCCTTTCTAATCTCACCAGAAAGTAGTATAATTTTTGCTAATGTCACTCAGTTGCGCACACAAACAAGAAATGTGTGCACACAAACAGGTCACTGCCGCACAGAGACAAAAATAATTAGAGGGAACACTGCCTAGCACATGTGTTCATATCTGCGAAAGCGTTTATTTCAATCATAGATAAAGATGATATTTCCTACTCAGTGGTTCAGTAGCGCAGTAATTTCCTAGAGGTTCTTCTAAAGAGGCCCCCATCCGTGTCAGTCAGCGTCTACCCGTACATCCAAGTGTGTCCACTCCCAATTCATGATGACCTATCTATTGATTACAACTCACTGACAAGTAGTCATGCAAGTCAGTCAATTTTATGTGCAGTTCCTATTATGCTCAAACCCATACTTCAATGAACTCACATGTTCATACCTTGTATGCGATAATATAGAGTAACACAATCAATTCAGTCAAGATGGATATTCTCACCGAGACCAGGGTAGCAACCAGCATCTCTCAAGTGGGGACACATAGTACTCTATGGACACATTCCTCAACTGTAGTGGTTCATCTACTGATCTTATTCCATTCAATAAAATCATTTAGGCCAACCTGGTCCGCTTTTTCAGAATAAATCCAATGGGCCTCTTTTCTTGCTAGGCTCCCTTCTATATTGTGTGCCTCACAGATTACACGTTCTAGCACAGTCCATTTGAAAGCTCTGTGGCCATGGCGTTGTTCCTTGAAATGACGTACCAACCGTGTTGTTCCTTTTTCCTGCCTTTATTGTACTCAGATGTTCTTGAATTCGTACCTTAATTTTACGTGTGGTTAAACCTATATAGTGTAAACCACACTCACAGGTAAGTCTATATACCACGTTAGTGGTGTTGCAATTGCTGAATTTGTTCTGATACCACATTTTACCACTCAGCAACTGCACACTACTGGTTTTTTCAGTCAAATCACAAACCGAACAACTGCCACAGGTGTAGTGTCCGGGTGGGATAGTACAATTTTTTATATGCTGCCTCGGACGAGTGTGGACCAATTTATCTTTTAGATTGCTAGCTCGCTTGAACGCAAACCTGGGTGGTGGCATCTTGAATTCAGTTGTAGATAGCAAAGACCAGTGCTTCCTAATGACTTGTCGTACTCGAGTAGACAATGGGTCATAGGTCATGACCACTGGCAGACAATCACTTTTCTGTCTCGTATTTCTTTTGAGAAGAGCATCTCGAGGTGTATTTAAAGCCCTTTTATTGGCTGTTTTCACCACCTTAGTGGGATATGCCCTTTGCACCAACTTGTCAGCCAGATTCCCAGATTGCTCCAAATATGCCTCCGTAGAGGAACAGTTCCTACGATATCGCAGGAACTGACCCACGGGGAGATTGTCCCAAAGGGACCTCGGATGAAAAGATTGATAGTGAAGCAATGAGTTTCTGTCTGTGGGCTTTTGATGAACAGTGGTACATAGTTTATTATTAACCACTGAGATGTCCAGATCCAAATATACTGCCATCTGATTGCTCCATGTCCAGGTAAACTTAAGACAACTGTCTAATCCATTAAGCCAGTTAAGGAATTCCAAAAGGCCAGTCTTTATCCAGACGCATAACACATCATCAACATACCTCTTCCAGAAGCAAATATTCCTCTGGAAGGGGTTTGATGTGTGGTAGATATAATTTTCCTCAAACTGGCCTACATAAATGCAGGCCAGGCTGGGCGCAAATGTAGCCCCCATAGATGTACCAGACACTTGGAGAAACACTTGGAGAAACAGCTGGTTCTTAAAGCTGAAATAATTTCGTGTCAGAGCCAACTCTATTCATTGAAGCACAAATGACTGGGGTGTGTCATAAAACCAGTCTTGAGCCCCAAGTGCTCACGCTGCTGCCACCAGCGTGGCATCTTGGGGTATGCTGGTGTAAAGTGACTCAATATCTATAGTCCCCAAGATATTATTTACAGGGTCAAACTCTACTTCGTCAAGGATTTTTAAAATGTCCGTTGTGTCTTGGACATAGGAGGGCTGTTTCAACACTGACTCCCTCAAGAAGAAGTCTGCAAATTGGGACAGTGGCTCAAGGACAGACTGTATTCCCGAGACTATTGGGCGACCTGGAGGTGGTCGTTTCTCCTTATGAATTTTTGGCAGTATGTAAAAAGCCGGTGTCCTAGGTTTAGGGTTCATTAAAAATTCTGCCTCTTTACTAGTGATCCACTTCTTCTCCCTTGCTTGTTCAACAAGTGTCTTAATCAGAGATTGTAGTTCACTCACTGGGTCCTTGGGGAGCGGTTGGTAATTTTCACGTGCCCCAAGTAGTCTTTGGATTTCAGTCTCATAGTCACTGGTATTCATTACAACTACTGCCCCGCCCTTATCGGCTGTTTTTATAGTAATTGCCTCATTATCCTGCAGGGACTTAACTGCCTGCCAGTCATCGCGGCTCATGTTGTTAAATGTACGTTGATTCTTAGATTGCTCTTAAACAGTTATGTCATGGAGCACCCATTGCTCGAATACCACCACCTCAGGTCCTACAGATGAGCTCAAAGGGCAAAACTGAGAGGGCCGATGTAAGTTTGTTGAGAATAGTGAAGGGGGATCACAGTTCTTATTTGCAAAGAATTTTTTAAGCTTAATCTTCCTCATGACTTCTTGAAATTCCATCCTTAGTTTAAAAGAGTCATGTTGAGGAGTGGGTACATATCCCAAACCTTTATTCAAAATGCGCAGTTCACTGCAAGTTAATACATGGTCAGATAAATTAACCACTATATTATTCATAAGGGAGTCCTGCCCCGACTGCGAATTATTCGTGGTGAATAGGTTTGCCATTGCTGCACCTGATTCCGACGTGCCCGTCCTCTGCCTCTCTGTCCTCCCCCTCTGTTGCCTCTCTGACTCTGTCCTAAAAAAGACCTCAATAGAGCTCCCAGATCTTCGTTGGACCTAGTCCGGGGATCAAATCTCACTTGATTCTGATTTGAGGACTGTGCACTTGTCTCTTCTTCCTCGCTACTGGTGTTATCAAATGACCAGTTTTGAGGAGTTCTTCTGGCCTGTTGGCGTCCACCCCTTTGGTAGTTAGATTGTTGTGGTTGCTCGCTGCCTGGTTGGTAATACTTGTCTTCCACGTAGGGAAATGCCCATTCATGGGAGAATCGATCTAAATTGCATTTAAGCCCCCTAATTTTTTGATTGACCATATAATTCTTGTAGTCTGCAAGGTCCACCTGAATGCGCAACAGCTGCTCCTTGGTATCAGTGAGAGTAGTATCCCGCCTGATTGCTTCCTCAATCTCCAAAATCTCTTTTAATAATCCCTCACTAAGTCTTTTAGCTGTGTTTATAATTAAAATGAGCCAATCCCGGGTGCATTTATTTGCGATGTAACTCCAATCCACCCGGAACTGTTTGTCTTCCAAAAATATTTTGGGCTCAATTCTAACTATAAGACTCGCTGGGGCGGCGCCTGCTCGAAGGTACTCTGTCATTAACGCCCCATGAAGGGCGACCCTTACTTGTCGTTTTTTTGTATTACTCAACTTTTCCCACTCCTCTCTAGCTGATGTTGTACTAATCAGTGGGGAATCTGGGAAAAGTGAGGGGCCAGACAACATTGAGACAATCTGTTCGTCTGTAAACGCTAGGCAGTTCCTATCCATACTCGTATTAGTCAGAATGCAATCTCCCCTAACATAGACCCGCAGGTGTATTTACCAAAAAATTCCTCTTAATAAGGTGTTCTACAAACAGGTAGGACAAAGGATTCCAGTCCGGTTGGTGTTGTTATATTCTCCACGGAGATTTTTTTTTAAAAAAAGCTCTCACGGCTGATCCGCCATGCACAGATAAATTACAATAAGGAGCTCAAGAGGTAATACCTCAATCAGGTCACCCTCCCCTCAAAAATTACCATAAACACAAAGACCTGATTGAAGAGGGCAACAGCGGGTTTTCTTTTGTAAAACTGAAGGTGGGGGGCTACAACCTCAACCCACTTGCTGGTTATATCCAATTACCAGTCTTATCCAGTCCCCAAATGCCAAGGAGAATTCTATATTTATAAACAAATGTTTATCAGTCCACTCCCTACAACAGACCCTCTACATGAAAAGGTGTGTGTAAATAACAAAAAAATTGTGTGGAGGTGAGAGAGTCCCTCACGTGCACTTCACCAGAGGAGCTACTGGTAGGTTCTCACCAGTTTGCCCACATTTCTCATCATCGGTAACTCTCTCACCTGTGAGAAAAGGAAAAAGAATAATGTGTGTCCAGTAAAAAGAAAAGAGGTGTAGACAGTGATATATGTATGTCTAAAGAAGACCCCGCAGTGTGCATAAGAATAAACTTTTACTCCAAAAATAAAATTGAGTTAGGACTCACGTGCATCACGTTCCAATTTTATTTGAGATTGTGAGCCTACTCAAATTTGAAAACCAAGTTGCACGTTGTAGACCACTTAAAGATGGGCCAACATGTTTCATTGCCTATCCATTGTTGCGGAAATTTCATCAGGGTAAGAGGTCGCAAATCACCTCACTGGACACAAACCAAGAACATTAGTTAAAACCCAACCAACCGGACAGGCAATTCTCCATTACATCTATTCAATGTTGAAATTTATATAGCACCATTATTAATGTATAGTTACCAAGTGGTAGCCAAGGGCAGTCATACCAGCTCCCCACCGTGTCTGGGGGTATTGCCTTCAAACGTAACCTGCGGTTCCCGTTAGTGTGCCTGCAAAAATATATACATCTCAAGTTCAGTGCTTACTAATAGGGAATACCCACTGGACAATATGACCCATTGCGGTGCATTAAAATCCCATAAGCAAAACGCGTTTACATCGTCCTGCCTCAACTCGTTATCTAATGTATCAAAACGCGTCACTCCTCCCAAAAGCACATCCTGCCAGCAAGGCAGGGTCCCCGATGTGAGTGCCATCTTTGCTCTCTATTGCTGTTGAATTGAATTCCATTTGTAAATGTGAAGACGTTACTTTGTACACCATAGGAATTTTGACTATGAAACGACACCATTCAAAGATGGTGCTCACGTCGGGGACCCGACGTGTTGTGCCAAATGATGAGGTCACGTGACGTTTTCCCTTCCGTTGCGCACAATTGAAAACAGAGCGCGACGAGAGGGAAAGTACGCCGGAATGAGAAAAAGTCTACCGATCAGGTAGACGCGGTAAGGGTGTGATTGCGGCCATGACGAATGCAGCGGGGATTCTTCCCTTTATGGAATCCTAAAAGACATGGGCAGCATTTGGGCCAGCAAAAGGGAATGAATAGCATGAGTGAGAAAGTCTAGAGAGGACGGGCTGATATAGCAGTATCATGTAACTCTGCCTTGCTGGCAGGATGTGCTTTTGGGAGGTCTGACGCGTTTTGATACATTAGATAACGAGTTGAGGCAGGACGATGTAAACGCGTTTTGCTTAGGGGATTTTGATGCACCGCAATGGGTCATATTGTCCAGTGGGTATTAGAAAGCACTGAACTTGGGATGTATATATTTTTGCAGGCACACTAACGGCAACCGCAGGTGCCGGTGGGGGACTTATGTTTGAAGGCAATACCCCCAGATACGGTGGGGAGCTGGTATGACTGCCCTTGGCTACCACGTGGTAACTATACATTAATAATGGTGCTATATAAATTTCAACATTGAATAGATGTAATGGAGAATTGCCTGTCTGGTTGGTTGGGTTTTAACTAATGTTCTCCGTATAAAGTTGGAGTCCAGTGAGGTGATTTGCGACCTCGTGTCCTGATGAAATTGCCGCAACAATGGATAGGCAATGAAACATGTTGGCCCATCTTTAAGTGGTCTACAACGTGCAACTTGGTTTTCAAATTTGAGTAGGCTCACAATCTCAAATAAAATTGGAACGTGATGGATGTGAGTCCTAACTCAATTTTATTTTTGGAGTAAAAGTTTATTCTTATGCACACTGCGGGGTCTTCTTTAGACATACATATATCGTCTACACCTCTTTTCTTTTTAATGGACACACATTATTCTTTTTCCTTTTCTCACAGGTGAGAAAGTTACCCATGATGAGAAACGTGGGCAAACTGGTGAGAACCTACCAGTAGCTCCTCTGGTGAAGTGCACGTGAGGGACTCTCTCACCTCCACACAATTTTTTTGTTATTTACACACACCTTTTCATGTAGAGGGTCTGTTGTAGGGAGTGGACTGATAAACATATGTTTATAAATATAGAATTCTCCTGGGCATTTGGGGACTGGATAAGACTGTGATAAGATAAGTGGGTTGAGGTTGTAGCCCCCCGCCTCCAGTTTTACAAAAGAAAACCTGCTGTTGCCCTCTTCACTAAGCTTACCTACACAAGTGAGGTACCATTTTTATTGGGAGACTTGGGGAAATGATGGGTGGGTGAAAGTTTGTGGTTCCCCATAGATTCCAGAACTTTCCATAACAGAAATGTGAGGAAAATGTGTTGTTTTTTTTACAAGGTTTGAGGTTTGCAAGGGATTTTGGGTAACAGAACCTGATGAGAGCCACACAAGTCACCCCAACCTAGATTCCCCTGCATGTCTAGTTTTCAAAACTGTACAGGATTGCTAGGTTTCTCTATATGCCGGCTGAGCTAGGGCCCAATATTCACAGCTAGGCACATTGCAAAAAAAGGTGCAGTTTTCTATGGAAAAATCTGCTGTATTTGCACTGCGTTTTGGGCCGTTTCCTTCGCGGGCACAAGCCCTAACCAAACAAGTGAGGTACCATTTGTATCGGGGGACTTGAGATACTGCTGGGTGAGTGGAAGTTTCTGGCTCCCCACAGATTCCAGAACATTCCGTCACAGAAATGTGAGGGAAAACTGTTTTTTTTTTACAAAGCTTGAGGTGTGCAAGGGGTTTGGAGTAACAGAACCTGGTGATAGCCACACAAGTCACCCATCCTGGATTCCCCTGCATGTCTAGTTTTCAAAAATGTATAAGTTTGCTAGGTTTCCCTAGGTGCCAGCTGAGCTAGGGCCCAAAATCCACAGCTAGGCACTATGCAAAAAATGGCCTGCTTTTTTGTGGAAAAACGTGATGTGTCCACGTTGCGTTTTGGGCCGTTTCCTGTCACAGGCACTAGGCCTACGACACAAGTGAGGTACCATTTTTATCAGGAGACTTCTGGGAATGCTGGGTGGGTGGAAGTTTGTGACTCCGCACAGATTCCTGAACTTTCCATCACAGAAATGTGAGGAAAATGTGTTTTTTTTACAAAGTTTGAGGTTTGCAAGGGATTCTGGGTAACAGAACCTGGTGAGAGCCACACAAGTCACCCCATCCCGAATGTCCCAGGGTGTCTAGTTTTAAAACATTTACAGGTTTGCTAGGTTTCCCTGGGTGCTGGTTGAACTAGGGCCCAAAATCCACAGCTAGGCACATTGCAAAAAAGATTCCATTTTCTGTTGAAAAATGTCATGTGTCCAAGTTGTGTTTTGGGACATGTCCTTTCGCGGGCACTAGGCCTACCAACAGAATTGAGGTACCATTTTTATTGGGAGACTTGGAGAAATGCTGGGTGGGTGGACGTTTGTGGCTAGGGCCCAAAATCCACAGCTCCCCCTGATTCGTTGAAAACAAAGGTTGAATTACAACGTTTTTTCTGGAAGAACAGGTTGAAGTATTACTTCAATAAAAATCCATCAGTGTCCACGCAGTATGCAGCCACGCCCATTAGAACTCCCACTACTTTTACACCAGCAGCTCATTTAGTATCTCGCAAGATCCTGGCTTATGAACAGATAGTTCTTAAAGAGGTGACAGAGCAGCTCACAAAACAGCCCTCAGCAACTTTCAGTGGCACTTCAAAGAAGCCAAGAAAGCTGCCATGACCACCAGCATCAACTTCGCAGCCAACCACACAAAGGAACTCTTCAAAATAGTCAAAGAATTCTCCAACCCTCCAGCCATAGAGAACACCATCCACCCTCCCAAGAACTCTGTGACACCCTCTCAGACTATTTCCACAGCAAGATCACCAACATCTAAAACAATTCCAACATCCAACCTGCCACCCTCATCCCTGACGACCTCAACCAACCAGCGAAAACCAGCCAAACCATCACCACCTGGTCACCACTTCCTACCCTCCCCACCTCAGCCATCATGTCTTTCAACCACTCCGGTGCACCCATTGACTCCTGCCCCCATCACCTCTAAAACCTCGCAGCGAAACCAATCAGCACACAACTCATCAGTATCCTCAACACCTTCATCTCCACAGCAACCTTCCCCGACAGATGGAAACATGCAGACGTCAGACCCCTCCAAAAGAACCAACCTACCACACACACAACATTATCCTCGACAGCCAACTGGCCATGAAGCGACAAGTTAACGCAGTCCCCTCCTCCTGCTTCCACACACTTCGTATGCTCCGCAGAATCTTCAGATGGATTCCAACCAACACCAGAAAGACCGTCGCCCAGGCCCTTGTCACAGCTGCCTCGACTATGGCAACGCCCTCTACACTGGCATCTCCACGCAGCTCCTCAGAACACTATAGACCATACACGACGCTACAGCCAGATTGTTAGACTTGACATCTTTTGGCGTGTTTCCCCTGACTTTTTGCTTTCTGACCTCCTGGTTTTGACTCTGTTTTTGCTGGTGTAATGATTCTGCGCACTTTCCTCACTGCTGTCCAGGGGGAAAGTGCAAGTGCTCCTGTAGAAAATGTGTTATGGATTGGTGATTCCATTATTGGCCTATTTGATTTATGTGTCAGTCCCTAGTAAAGTGCACTGCGAGTGCCAGGGCCTATAAATCAAATGCTGTTGGTGGGCTGCAGCACTGGATTGTGCCACCCACGCAAACAGCCCGTAAAGTGTAACTCTGGCCTGCAATTGCAGAGCCTGTGCGCAGCCTGGGGCTGCAATGTCGACTTGGCAAGTGCACACATTTGCCAGTCCCTAAACCTTCCCTTTTCTACATGTTAGTCACCCCTAAGGTAGGCCCAAGGTACCCCTGTGGGCAGTGTGCATTGAATGTGAAAGGTAGGACATGCCCTGGTGTGTGTGGCATGTCCTGATAGTGAAATACAGCCTATTTCGTTTTTCACTATTGCAAGGCTACCTGTTCCCCATAGGCCAGAATGGGCAGTTTTGATTATTACATCCTATGATCCTAACTGATCCAGGGAACATGGTAGAAATTTGAGTCTAGTATGCCTGAACTCAGAATGATAAAATGCATATTTTAGTGAAGTTGGTTTTAAGATTCTGTGTTTGAAAATACCACTTTCAGAAAGTAGGTATTTTCTTGTCTAACCATCCAAGCGTGCCTCTGCTAGGTTGTGTATTCCTTGTCTGGAGTGTGAGTGACAGGGGCTGGGGATTCCAGGAGACAGGGTGAGTCAGCACAGGGCTGAATAGCAAGATCTACATGTAGATGGGTGGGAGGAGATGCACCTGGGACCTGAATAGGGCTGTGCCTTCCCTCCACAATGCTGGCTCCACCTCCTGTGGTGTGTCTGATGTCCCTGGCCTACACTGCAAAAGGAAAGAAGGAGACTTGTCAACAAAGTGCTCCAGGACTGACCAGAACTGGTTTGGACTAGGCAAAGGTCTCTCTGCCTTCAGAGAACAAAGAGAAATTGAGGATAAAAAAGGGGGCCCAAACCCCAGAACTTTAGAACTCTTTTGGACCAAGCAGACTGCCAAGAAGAAGAGCTGGAGAAGCTGTGAGGAGGAACTACCACTTTGCTGTGTGCTTTGCTGTGTTGGCCTGCAGTGGCTGCTTCTGTCTTGGGCAGTGAAAGGACTGGACTGAACTTTCTGCAATCTACTTTGTGAGTTTCTCCAAGGGCTTGAGGTAGAGCTTGCCCCCTGTTCAAGAAGTCTCAGGAACAGGAAAGACTTCAAGCCCGATGCCGTCTACGACGCCGCTGCCGACTCCGTGTCCTGAAGGCACCGCAGAGGGCACCGCAGAGGGCACCGCCGCAACGCCGCACCGCGACCCTCGTCTCACCGACGACGCCTGCTGACGCTGCTACCGAGCCGCTGCTCGCACCGCGACCTGTGGGCACCGCACTGCCTCACTTCACGACGACGCCTTGGTATCCCCGACGATGCCGCTCCACACCGGACTCGACGCTGCTGCTTGCACCGTGGTTCGAGGGCACCGCTCGTACAGTTACATGACGCACCGCCCTCATCCCGCACCGCAGCCTTGGCCTACCGATGCCGGTGCCATCGACTCCAGTTCGTCAGCCAACGACAGCGCTTCAGTAACGACGACGCCGCTCCTGCACCGTGACCTGCCAGCACCGTGACGAGCACCGCCTTAACCTCACACCGCGACCCTGGTCTCACCGACGACGCCATCTGACGCTGCCACCGAGCCGCTGCTCGCACCGCGATCTGAGGGCACCGCACGCCGCACCGCTGCACTTCGCACCGCAGCACCCGACGCCAGCGCTCCTGACTTCAACAGAGAGGAGATCGATCTGCAACGCGTGTGACTTCGAGGGCCCCGATGACGCCTGCACCGACCTCCGGAACCGACGCCTGCGGACGCCGTGTTTTCGGAAGCTCACCGCGAGGTCATCGACGCCCTGCATTTCTGAAAGGTACTGTTTGCGGGTCTTCCCGACACCGTAGCTGACCTGTGACGCCGCGGTCAGCCAGAACTGTTTGGATTTGTTTGTTCACGACACCGTGATAGCCCCGGACGGAGCTATCCACATCAAGGAACTGTTTTTAAGGATACTGTGATAACTGAAGATTTTTAAAGTACTGTACTGTGGATTTTTATCGTATTGGTCTTGTTTAAAGTATATAAAAATATTGGGTATTTTTCTAAACTGGTGTGGTGTCCGTCTTACACTGTATTACTGTTGGTTATGTGCAAATGCTTTACACACTGCCTCTAAGATAAGCCTGACTGCTCGTGCCAAGCTACCAAGGGGGTGAGCAGGGGTTATTTTAGGAGTGTAACTCCCTTATCCTGACTAGGAAGAAGGGTCCCTACTTGGACGAAGGTGCAAGCCCTTGCCAACTAGAGACCCCCATTTCTAACACAGACTCATCCTGGACCTCCCCAAATGAACCCACACCACCCCCCACCTGAGAGACCTCCACTGGCTCCCCATCCAGAAAAGATGCCAGTTCAAGGTCCGCATGCATGCCTACAAAGCCCTCCATGACCTAGGACCTGCCTACCTCAACCATCGACTGAAATTTCACCAACCCACTAGACACCTGCGCTCCACTTCACTCACCCTTGCACACACTCCCCACATCCTTGGCAGCCACAGCGGTGGCTGCTCCTTCTCCTACATTGCGTCCAAGACCTTGAACTACCTTCCCCTCCAGCTCCGTACAGCCCCCTTGCTGGCAGACTCCAGAAAGAGACTCAAGACCTGGCTCTTTAATGGAGACACAGTGCCCAGATACCCTTAGGGGTGAGAGTGTTGCGCTTTACAAATGCTGTTTGATTGATTGATTTATACCATACAAAGCCATTTGGGAATACATTTTTTTTTCATTCTCATGACTCTGTGGCAAAAGGTAAACAAGTTTCCCCAGCTACTTTGAGAAGGTTGATTCATCAAGCAATATCTCAGGCATACACTGCTGAGGGGCAATCTCTCTTAGGTAACTTCTATGGTCGCTCAACAAGAGCTATCTGAACCCTTTTGGGTGCAGGTGGGTGGAGTTCCCTTATTGAAGATTTGTAGAGCGAAAATTAATGAAAATGACATCAAGCACTCTTTTGTCCCACCAAGAGGTTGGTCCCTTCCCAATCGTTATCCCTACTATTTATGGCTGAAGAGCCAGGAGAAGACAATAAATGGACACTGATGAAAGTAAACGGGCCGCTCAATGCGCGGTAAGCATTACTCTGGAGACTAGAGGCTTGTAACCTGCTTATCAAAGATGGGCCACCAATGGCAAATTAGGGATAGCAAATGCTACTCTGGCTTCTCCTAATTAACACCCATGAATTTAGACAGTCCCGTTTATAGGTCTGGCTTCAACCAAGATCTTTTGGTTTTACTAAATGTATATCTAAAATATACTTACTAACAGAGGCTTTTAGCCATCCCTCTTTGTTCATTGTTACATTTCCCACATTCTACTTCACCCACTAGTGCATACATCATGAGTCATCCCAATGTATTCACTGGTAAACGTCACTGTAAGTGACAGCATCCTGCTTTCTGACAAGGAGCACATCTGCCCACAAAGTAGTTCCTTCAGTGCCAGCGACTGCTAAGGCAATGTGAGCTTTTGAGACCAAAAAGAAATCTCGCTTTTTGCCATAGTTTTTTTGTTTTTTATATTGGCAAAGGCTCTCAACTGTTCCAGCAAAATTGTTTTACAAAACACCAAGACAAAACAAGCACCGACAAAGCCGACTAGCAGCCAACATAAGACCTATTGGTCTTGTCCATATTTCAGAAAATGCAATAGCATTCTGGGGCATGTAGTTTGAATTTTACAGTTCAGACTCATGTTTTGGCTGGAAAGCCAAGAGTGGCTGAAAGTAAGGGGCGTGATATGAAGTAATTTGGCTGCAATGGAAGAACACAATTTTACACGTATCCTTCGTTGTCTCAAATAACAAGTGTTTACAATCTGCATAGTTTGTTTTCTTTTCTGCGTAATTTGCCCTCGCCCATTGGATTTGTTTTACAGCTGCATTTCGCAGCTCGGCAAAGGGCCACTTCACAGCTAAAAAGCACTCAAAAGAGAAAACCACATTGCCTTGTCAAAACAACAGAAAGGTAAAGCGTACTTTGAGTCTCACTTAAAGGGTTAATATTTATGCGAGTGTGCTCACGTGAAACCTGACTCCAACTTTACTCCATGCCAAGTTTCTGAAAACCTCATTGCGCCAGCAGCACTTTGAGCGACTGCATCTTTCAGCCTTTCTGCTGCTTCTTCAAGGCCTTGGAATTTCTTCGGGCATTATGGATTTCACAGACTCTACTGCCATCGCTTTGGCATGTATTTTGACCCTTATTTGCTTTTTAAAATTTAAAAATAGTTCGAAAAGCGGCAAATACATCAACTTTCCTCCAGGACCAAGACCTCTGCCACTCATTGGAAATCTGCACATCATAAACCTGAAGAAGCCCCACCTGACCTTGTTAGAGGTACAGACTGTATCATACTTGTGGCATTATTGTTTTAAACACTCTTTGGAAGAAAATCTATTTAATTAGTGTAGCAGTGCATAGTTTCTATAAAAAAAAGTAGCTGCAAATACAATAAACAGGCTTTACGTTTGTTGTTTCGAGCTGAGTGTAACTTCAGATAAGAGTAAGTGTATGTGACCGTTATGGTATGGTATGTATAATGTATATAGCGCACCTACACTGAAGTTTCATGGCACTGTAGAAGATGGCACAGCAATAGTTATGAAGAGCTAAACCTAACACGCATTTATTAATTACTACAGTTTATAAAGACACGTTTTCAGTTTCTGGTAAAAAAAAATATAATAGAATGAAGACAGCAGAGATCTAAAGGACGTGTGTTCTACCTTATTGCTGAGGCTACAAAAAAAGCTCTGAGGCTGAAGGAAACAGTCGTGATCTTGGGGATGTCTCGCCAATACTGGCCAGCCAGTCTGAAAGCACTGCAGCCTGTGCTTCTGGAATCTAGGAGTCAGAAAGAATTTGCAACACCCTGAACAATAAGCAGTGACTTCAATAGAATCCTCTTTTCGATGGACAGCCAGTTTACATGCAAGAGAATGGCAAACTATAGTCACATCATTGGGTGTTGATTATACTTATAAGATGGAGGGGCAGCATTCTGTACCAACTTAAGCCTTTTTAGAAGCTTTTCCAGAACTTCTAAGCAGGGACATCTTAAGGATTTAGGGGGGCGTGGACCAAAGGTATTTTGGGGGGCCCTGTTCGAAACAGCTTGAATTTATGATTCAGTTTCAGCTCTTTCAGGCCCTCTTTGGCCAATGCACAGGCACACTAGTTCAAATTCTAAATGTGTTTGCATCAAATGTTCATGGCTAGTGACATGTTTTTCCAATATTATAATGAAGTAGCCACTCACTAATATTATTGCAAATAATCTTTGTGACCCCCTCTCCCATTTCTCAAATGTGAGGTCCTGTTTTGATCTAAAACAAGCTTTTTTATGGATGTCACGTGGTCATATCGCTCAAATTAAAAATAAATTAAAGGAAAACAGCATTTAAAACAATCTGTATTAGAACTGTTCATGGTCATCAGGGCACAGCTCTCTACAGAACAGAGCTGGCTCTATGAGGGGGGCCCTTGAAAGGCTGGGGCCCTGGGCCCGAGCCCACTTTGCCCATGCCTTAAAACGTTGCTTCTAAATAGCTTGAGTTGCCATAATAAAATCTGGAGTGAACTAAAGCAACCACCACCGCAGTGCTTAATTTGTGAAAGAAAGAGTGCTAGTGCTCGAAACTCTGCCCAGAATCTGCCAGTCACTGCAATTAAACATCAGCGTGCTTGACACCAAGCCTGGTAATCTTTAATTCACTACCTGACACTCCATGTCCTTTTATCTCACTCTCGCAGGTTCCTGCATTCTCCCATTGTGACCGTTTTGCAGTTTTTCTCTTCCTCAATTCTTCCCATCTGTGTGTTTTCACTCTCTTGCACTCTATAAATATCTGAAGCTGAAAAATAAGTGCTGGTGGCCCCCACCGGCTCAAATTAAGCACTGGACCATGGAGATATGAACGAGTGGTATCATTTAAGGAAAGATTTTCTTGTGAAATTCAGTCTTGAAAAAGCGGTAGACACAACTTTGGAGAACTGCGGTTCAAAGAAAAGGTCATGTTCAATGTAGATGCCTTCATTGTGAGCAGCTTTAGAGGGCAGTGGTGGTGACCCCACATTCCCAGAGAAGCTGGCACGGTTCCAGTTGTTTATTGAATTCCTGGTAAAGAGGAGCTTGGTTTTGGATGGGTTGTGTTTTAAAATGTTCGCTACTATCCTACATCTTACAGCTGGTAGTATGTTGATGAGAAGATTATGGGCAGAAGTAGTGTTGGGACAGACAAAGTCCTTCGCATGGTGACGGACGTGCACCCCTACCCTCAGTGCCCAACTGTACTGATGTCTGGATCCCTAATGCTGATTTTTGTTGTCATAGGCAAACACAGATCATGCGTGTGCACCATAACATACGCCTTTCTCATGAATTGCAGTCACCAGGAGTTACGCGGCACGAGCAGGGTGGTGTCAACATACCGTGTAGTGATCAGTAGGAGTGAACAGATCTTTTTTATCCTGTGTCACTGGAGGTACTGTGTGCTAAGCTCACCCTTGGCCTACATCGGTTTGGTGTGTAGAGCTGCACTGCGCATGAATGGTGTATCTTCGCTGGGTGTCCATGTGCCTGGGAAGGGTGCAGTACAGGGATAATGCAAGACTCTTCATTGTGTGCATGCTGAATGCATGTGCTGGATGTATGTGTGCATATGAGTGGTAAACTGCAGCTTGGACACAGTGCTGTGCAGTGTGTGTATTCTGTATACATGTAACTGGGCGTATATGTGTGCCTGTGAATGGTAAATACATGGAGGGCCCTGAGTTCCATTTTAGGAGACCCAGACCTGCATGGTGAAACATGGAGAGAAGGAAGAGGAATCCCCCCACACAGATTTGTGTATTGCTGCATTCTGTAAGCTGAGTGAGGACACCGCAGTAGATATCTCTTGCTTCTGATCTATAAGGCAGAACATAGATGGTCTTATAGGGATCATCAAAAAGGACCCAATGATATGAAGGTCCAACCATCCAAGCCAACAGCGCCCGCAAAAACGCTTGTCCTACACGGTTTCCACTGAAAGAGATGAGATGGGCCGCAAACACTCCTTATGAAACTTCCTCATTGCCTAGAGCTGCAAAATGCCCCCGAAGTGGCATGATAGCGCTGTAAACCACCGAAATAAGTATAGCACCAGCAGTGGGTTGAACAGTCACTAGTTACTGTGTCGTTTGTCCTCAGAGTTGAACCTTCCCGTCTGAGACTTAGGCGCCAGAATCCCAGACCTGGCATGTAAACAGAAAAATTCTACCTCCAGTAGAAACTACTTTAGCCGGTTTTTCAATAACTAGGCGTAGGGCGTGGTGCATTAGACTTGCATTTCAGAAACAGTTGTGTAATAAAAGCGGCTCAAGGTTGAGGTGCAGGATAATATTCACAAATACATATGAATATTATAAAGATACATTTATACTGTGTGCTTCGTGCTCAGGTATACAGTACAAATACAACATTTAATTTGCCTTGCCAAAAAAGAAAGCGTTTTGTACAGTACTTCGAAAAGCAAAGTGAGGATTCTTCCAGTATTAACACAAATGTTAAAAAATCATAAAATAAATACATAAATCAATTGCATTACTATGTGGGAAGTGGAAGGGGATGAATATAATTTTTGAGGTCGCATCTGAAAAGGAAATAACTCTGAACAACATATGTAAAAAATACCTTGTTTTTATTGGGGATATTTTAAAAAAAGCTTGTAATTAAGAACGATATAAGGACACCTCCTTTAGTGCTGCGTATTAAAGCCATCACAGAAGCGGGAGAAACAGACTTTGACAGATAACCGTCGAGGCCAGATTACAACAAGCATTTACAATGCAACAGGTCTCGCATTTGCGAGAGTTTAAGCTATTGGCATTGTAAATGACAATGCCTTTTATTTATGTTTTAAAAACCAAAACATAAATAAAAGGCATTGTCATTTACAATGCCAATTGCTCAAACTCGCGTAAATGCGAGACCTATTGCATTGCAGATGCTTTTAATGTATATTGTACAACTGCTTTTGTGCTCATTTGTAAATTAGCCAAACAGCGCCTCCATGTGGAAGAGTGTCCTAAGTGTGGTGTTGACAATTAAGCGCAGGAGCCCACCGGAAACCACCGGCTCAAATTAAGCACTGCTTTGATTAGGGAAACAGAAACCAGTATTATCCAAGGGTATCAGCAGGGCTTTAAGAGGACCGGGTCTTGACGGTGCTCAGCACTGGCAATTCTAAAAAGCAGGTGTTGAGAAGGGTCCCTATCGAATTCTCCATTTTTACCCTCACCCACAGGGAGAAAAAAATCTTAACTCTGCAGCAGTGCCACCCTTCACTGCCCGTGATGTAACTTCAAAGAAACTCGCTATAGTTCTTTCACAGGTTCATAATATTTTAACTGTAGCATTTTCAATATCATATACTAAGAAGCCATAGTAGTTGCCTATTTATGTTATTCAGTTAACAACCATTGACAAACCCAATAGTCTCGGCTTGTTGTAGGTTTAATGTTACTTGTTGTATTTTATATACAAAAGCAATCAAGCAGCAAACTACCACTTGGGTAGCACCCTATACTAAGCACAGATTTTAAGCTGGGTTTTTAAGCCACGCCCGTAATTACATCAGCCACGTCCCTTTGAGAGATTCCTCCACCCCCCCTCCCCAGTTTTTTTTTTCCCACTTAAAGCGCTGGGTATCAGGATAATAACACTGTCGCATTCTTCCCTCTGAGGTCAATAACATGAGTATCCTTGAGTTGTGAAATAAATACTATCTCTTATCAGCGCCCAGAGAACAAAGACAGAGCTCATTAGGTAAGTGTAGTACTCAGTTTGTGCCTTTAGTCTGTAGGTTGCATTGAATATTATAACACTACTTGTAGGAACATTCTTCCTAACAGGGCTTCAAAGGATTAGACATAGACAACAGGAATGCATTCCTCATACGCATTTCCCACCTTCTCTTCCTTTTAAAAACAAGAAACGCATGTTTCTAGGTCCAGCTCATGAGGATTTTTGTTGGCAAGTGACAAGAAAGATGTTGGCTTTTCTGGCCAAGTGCTGTGAACCTGTTAGGGCTGAGTTAAAGGGGTTGGTACTGAGGCTCTTTAACAATATAGATAAATATGTAACCGAGCCTCGGGCACTTCACTGCTTGCCTCGGGCACGCTGGCTTCTCAGAGTTAACAGCCCTCTCCGGAGCAGGTATTTTTGACCTGTTATTTTACAATACTGGCTTTTAAAATTGAATCGTAAAATTGAATTTGAATTTGCACATTTCATTTTTAATATTTTATATTGTTGTACGCATGATAGCTATTCCTGCACTTTTGCACTTCTAGTCCCAACTGCATTACTACTGAATGCTAACGCGGTGCCTGTATGTAAGAGCGGATCCGCACGAAAGTTAGCGCGCTAGTTGTCAGCTCCCCAAAGTATTTCTACGTCCTATAAATTCCCGGATGCAACGACCGCGCACCGGTGATACTGCTCTCTCCGAGCGCTGACAGGGTGCAGTGGTTTTTAACGTGCTCTTGTTATTTTACAATACTGGCTTTTAAAATTGAATCGTAAAATTGAATTTGAATTTGCACATTTCATTTTTAATATTTTATATTGTTGTACGCGTGATAGCTATTCCTGCACTTTTGCACTTCTAGTCCCAACTGCATTACTACTGAACGCTAACGCGGTGCCCGTATGTAAAAGCGGACCCGCACGAAAGTTAGCGCACTAGTTGTCAGCTCCCCAAAGTATTTCTACGTCCTATAAATTCCCGGATGCAACGACCGCGCAGCGGTGATACTGCTCTCTCCAAGCGCTGACAGGGTGCGGTAGTTTTTAACGTGCTCTTGTTATTTTACAATACTGGCTTTTAAAATTGAATCGTAAAATTGAATTTGAATTTGCACATTTCATTTTTAATATTTTATATTGTTGTATGCGTGATAGCTATTCCTGCACTTTTGCACTTCTAGTCCCATCTGCATTACTACTGAACGCTAACGCGGTGCCCGTATGTAAGAGCGGACCCGCATGAAAGTTAGCGCGCTAGTTGTCAGCTCCCTAAAGTATTTCTACGTCCTATAAATTCCCGGATGCAACGACCGCGCAGCGGGCGCGCCAGCGGCGCGCCAAAGGCAAGCCCATCTGCGCCCGTCAGCGCCCGGAATGCGACCTGCGCCAGAACATCTGCCCTTTTTACAAGGTACATGTACTCCCGCACCCAACTTTTATGTCTTAATCCTGGTAATTGTGTGTCTCATAAACTTCAGTTGGATTTAACTCTACCCACCTCCCTATGTTGCAATATTTGTGGCTGGGAGGGCCCAAGCACTTTCCTTAATCCTTTGCTCATGAATACTGATGAACATGGGCAGATTAAGATAAACACTATTAACCCACTGTCTGATAATAATGGCAACTCCGCAGTCGTTCAGACCGCCACCCCCACAAACAAGAACCCTCCTCCTACCAGGTGTATTTTACTTAACACCAGGTCAATGGTGAAACACAAACTTGACTTGGAGTGTTTGATTCATGTAGAAGATCCGGACCTTGTTTTTCTTACGGAAACTTGGGCAAATGAATACAGTGATCCCGACTGGCACCTGGCAATCCCAGCTGGCTATGTCGTCGCTAACTCGGACAGAATGGGGGCGAAGGGTGGTGGAATTGCGATTATCCATCGACCTCAGTACATAGTTAAGTTTAACTCCGAACCTAATTTAGATGCCGAAGCAATGTCCTTCAGTATAAAAACTTAACAACCTAGAAGTATTTCCCGGGCTGTTAATATATAGACCCCCCGGCCCTAGATCATCCTTTGCATCTTCTCTCCAGACATCTCGAATCCTGCCTAGACTCCGATTCATTCACCATATTGGGTGACTTTAATTTCCATCTGGAAGCCAATAACAATCCGGAAACTTTCAATCTATTAGATAAACTAGCTAGTTTTGGACTAAACCAAATTGTCTGTGAGTCCACACATTTAGCAGGACACACACTGGATGGTATTTTTACCAATAACTCTTCTATACAAGTTAAGACTGTTTGTCCTTTACCCTGGTCTGACCATTTTGCTGTGCATTTTAACATCATGCCAGCAAATTTAAAAGGTGGTCGTAGAAATAGACCTACGACCGTTAAATATCGGGCCTGGAAATCAGTGAGCAAAAATGATTTAATGTCAGCACTAAGTGAAAGGCCTTTAATCCCTACTGATCCCAACCAAGCAGCCATAGTTTTTCACAATTGGCTTAATAGAGCCGCTAATATTGTTGCTCCGGAAGTGTCGATGCGCGCTCGACGTAGTAAGGTTTCGTCCCCCTGGTACTCTGCAGACCTTAAAATAGCTAAAATCAATTGCAGGCAAAAAGAACATATTTGGAGACTTCAATATTGCAGCACACACAGGAAAGCCTACTGTGCTGCTCTAGAAGAATACAAAACGGCAATCATACAGGCCAAAACAGCCTACTACACCTCTAAAATCGAAGAGGCTACAAATTCCCCAAAAGAATTGTTTCAAACGGTCTCTACTTTATTAAAGTGCCCGCGGGACTCCACGTTCACTCCTGACCAAAAGTTTGTAGACAAGATGGCTGGCTATTTTCAAAGTAAGGTCCAATCTGTATATAATCATCTCCTAAAATCTGATAAGGAGACAGCGAGTAATGTTTCAGCTCAGTCGGAGGACAAGGCCTCCCACTGTGATCTATCGCACTTCCCATTGTTGGGAGATGAGATAGTGGCTGATCTGCTGGTAAAAACCAAATCTGGCTCTCCTCTAGATCCTTGCCCCCCACATATACTACATCTCGCTTCTGGGGAGTTAAGTATTCCACTATCCCCCATACTAAATCAAAGCATTTCATCAGGAGTATTTCCAACGATCTGGAAAAAAGCCTGAATTCGCCCTCTCCTTAAAAAACCCAAGCTGGATCCCTTAGACGAGAAAAACTATCGTCCCATCTCCTGTCTACCTCTACCTGCTAAAATCCTAGAGAAAGCCATGAACTCAGAACTAACATCATATCTAGAGAATAACAACATTTTGGATACTACTCAACATGGTTTCAGATCATCACACTCTACTGAGACTGCACTGGTTATGACAGTAGAGGAAATACGGAAGGTGATGGATGGAGGAGGAGGGGCTGCATTGGTCCTGCTTGACTTGACAGCAGCCTTCGATACCGTGAACCACGCGGTATTGATACGAAGGCTACAGGATGTAGATATCAATGGTACAGCTCTTGCCCTCCTCTCTTCCTTCCTATCGTCTAGGGAACAAGTGGTATTTTGGGATGGATATCAGTCCGAGGTATTCACACTCCCCGGTGGAGTCCCACAGGGCTCGGCCTTATCCCCTACACTTTTTAATATATATGTAGCCCCGCTGGCTAGATTAATAAAAAGTTACGGCTTTACGCTGGTGTCTTATGCTGATGACACGCAGCTTATAGTGTCGGTAACACAGCCAGTGGATGCAATGGCAGCACAATTTTGTAATTGTATTTCTGCTCTGATGACTTGGATGAATGCCAATTTCTTAAAGCTTAACGTAGATAAAACCGAGGTGATTGAGTTCGGCCAGAAAATCTCGGTCTGGAACCAATTATGGTGGCCAAATGCAGCAGGTACCTGTCCGGCCCCGGTCAAAAAAGTCAGGAACCTAGGTCTTCTGGTCGATAAGGATCTTTCCTGGGCTCCTAAGACCAACCAAGTCTCTTCAGCTTGCTTCTTTATGCTGAAAGGTCTGAGGAAGATTCTTCCTTTTATTCCGCTTTCCTTGAGGAAAACAGTGGTAGTAGCCACGATTCTATCAAGAATTGACTTCTGTAATGCTCTTTATCTAGGAGCAAATGCTGCTCAATTTTCCAAACTGCAGTCAATTCAGAACGCGGCAGCTAGATTACTGCTCAATCTACCTAAACACCACCCTACATCGACCAGCATAAAACAACTTCATTGGCTTCCAGTACGGCGACGTGTTGATTTTAAGACCTTATGCATGGTGCACAAAGCCTTGTTTGGTGGAGGATCCAAGGATGTGCAAACCTTGTTCTCTCGATATGTTCCTTCACGATCTTTAAGATCAGCCTCTCTTGGTCTATTACAACTTCCAAAGATAAAGAGAGTAAGGTGTGGAGGTAAACGCTTCTCTTTCCTAGCTTCCAAACTTTGGAACTCCCTACCCACACACCTGAGATTTCTGCCTAACAGATCGGTCTTGAGGAGGGAAATTAAAACATGGCTCTTTTCCCAACCCTGAACGTGCTGGCTATTGGTATTGCACATCACCCAGCGCCAAGACGCCTCGGCAGTAGTGCGCTTTACAAATATTTTCAGTCAGTCAGTCACCGATAATGAAATATTTAAGGGGAGGCTAAACTTGAAGGCATGTTTCTAGAGCTCAGCTAGTTAAAGGAGGCCCAACAGTCCACAACTACCCCAGGAGCCGCAATACATGTTTGCTTACACGTTTATTAAAAAGGCCACGGCATCGCTACTGGATGATGTTTGGGAGGTGGGATTGATGTTTTTTGCAGGCAAGCATTACGGCGCCTTATTAATTAAATAACAGGGCACGGCAATTGCTGCTCGATGCTATTTGGGAGGTGGGAGGGGTGTTCTTCATTCTTTAGTATGCACATTTAAAAAACAAGAGAGGCTTGTTGTTAAAGGAAAAAAAGTTGCACTTACAGGATGCCTACTTGCAGCATGCCGCTTCTTATGCCCTGCAAGACTAAACACCAGCACTTGTTTACTGAAAGACGACATATGGTCGCTCTTTTAGATTAAAAACACGGGCGCTTGTGAACAATGGCAGTCGCACTGGACCATGGAGATGTGATTGACTGGTATTATTTAAGGTAAGATTTTCTTTCTCCCCTCAGGTGATTTTTTTGCTGGAGACGCATCTTAAATCTAACTCCCCCAACTTTACTCTCCCCAACAAATATGCCCAAGCATACTTTGCCTCGGCCCAGGCGGCAGTGCGAGGAGTGGGTATTCTTTTATCTTCGGAGTTGGATTGGGAGGTGGGTAAGGTGATTCGGGTTGAGGGAGCTAGGTGGTTGTGGATAGAAGTCTTAGTTAGTAGAACAGCTGTCGTCCTGCTCAATTATTATGGACCAATTGGCGACGACTGTGCGGCCCTGGAACAGGTATATGACCTGCTGGTGAATGCGCATGGGTTTATAATTATGGGGGGAGATTTTAACTTAATTCAAGATTTACATTTTGATACCTCCAACAAGGGAAAAAAGCAATTAAAACCTAAAACAGACAGACTCTTAAAAATTATTAAAGAGGATTTCGCCTTATTGGATCCATGGAGGGTAGACCATCCAGGCGCCACTGAGTTTACGTGTTACTCAGCAAGATTTAAAACAGCATCCCGTCTGGATTTCTTCTTGATAAGTAATCTGTTCACAAGGGGGGAATCCTTGATTCTCTCTAACCCATTCTCGGATCACTCTTTGGTATCCTTGATATTACACTTGCCCGCCCCCAGGAGAAAAAGTGACAGGTGGCATTTTGATAAAGCACTGCTATCAGATCAAAAATGGATTGATGAAACCCGTGATTTTATAGGGTGGTTTTTCAAGGAAAACATGAATACGGCACCAGGTTTTATGGTGTGGGAGGCTTTTAAGGCCACGTTTAGGGGACGGGTGGTGGCATACAGGGCTAATCTTCATAAGTTAAGGAAATTTAAGATTGCTGGATTCCAGGAGGCGGTGGTGATAGAGCGAAATGTTCTTGTGAATTGTAGGGGTGCATCATAATCACTGATAGGCCGCACCCACATGTATTCAGACCTATATCCGTTTATCTTCAGTTGTATACTCATGTATGGTTAGTAAAGAATGAATAGTTCACAGAGAGAAAGTGAACTCAGCAGCATAATGGTGTTAGGATAACGATGTAATGTAATGCTTATTGAATTGTGTGAACATAATGCATAGAGGAATTAGTTCGTGTGTAATGTAATTGCAGTAGTTTAAACGTGCACCATATTAAAGTTGCACATGTAATTCATTGTTTGCATATGAATCGTAATGAAAATGCTTATGGGGAAAAGTAAGATGTGTGTTTAAAAGTTATATGTAAAGGCCTGACTACATATATGCATAGGGAAGGCCTGGTTTATTCTTATGTTAGCTTATTTTGTAGGCAGAGAAAAGTTTCTCTTGGTAAGGCTCTCTGGGCACAAACGGTAGATTTAATTTGCACAGTAGAAGGTTTCTGTTGAAAGTATCTTTTGTTGCAGGTGCAAGGACACATGTCTCGTTAGTAAGACTAACTCTTTGTTTTCAAAAGCTAGAGAGATGGGAGGCATGGTACGGGGAGTGAAATGGAATTTAGGGATGATACTTTCAGCGGAGAAGGTGCCTGGGACTCAAGGTCATCGCAACCGTCCAGGATGAAGTAACCGTTTCGATGGAAAAGCACAAGAAAGAAGACCTGGCCAAGGAGGCGTGACAAAGGCGTGTACAATTGTATTGGGGTTTTGTATTAGGGATAGTGCCCTGAGGAGGAGGCCAGAGAAGAGGTAGGGGAGACCAGAGAGAAGGACAGAGCTGAGCTTAGGTATTATGTGATTGCACTTCTTAGGAAGTCTTCACAGCTGACACCTTTTTATTCACTCTTGCCTGGGAAAATCGTTATGCAGGGATGTCACTTAGCGTTAGTGTAGGGACAGCAATTGATTTTAAGCTTGTTTAGTCCAATGAAGAGCAACTTAGAAATTGGAGCAATCATAGTCTGGTTGATCCTTCTAGAACTTTCTATTCTCCTTATTTTGAGTCGGATGAGATTCCTGCATAGATTATTATTTGTATTAGTGCCCATCTATTTCTTTAACCTCGTGTTGAGGTGCTTGCACGTTCAGTTATTTTTGGCGATAATAAATTCTCAAACTTGAATTCGGAGTCAGTGGTCCTTTCAGATAAAATGAATGCTGATATATAACCTGATGAGATTCTCTCCTTTACACTATTCAACAGGTAAAAAGATCTTGGCGACCAGAAGGTTCTTATAGATAATTAGATAAGAATCGGCGTTATCATTTGGTAGCAGAGTAGGATGGTTACCTTTGATGGTAAGGGGAGATCTAGAGCAAGATAGGAGATTAAGTTGCCCCATAGAGCCCGAGTGACGCAGATCAAGAGGACCGCGGGAGAAGGATGTCGGAGGTCGTTGAAAACTGACGGAGAGTGCCGGTGCGGCGGAAGTAGCAGTTCGTAGTAGAGTGAGTATGAAAAGAGTGATGTTTGGTAGATTGCGGTGTTTTATTGTTGTGTGATGTCTTGCGGAGTTGGAAAGAGAGTTGTGTGATTGAGAACCGGACCGTGAGCGCGCGCGGGACCGGGAGATTTATTGTGGTGTAGAATACACCCAGAGTTGAGAACGTTGACCAGAGGTTGTGGGGGTCACGAGACGTCATTGACAGACCCACTGAAGATAGGGAACACATGAGTGAGTGTGTGAATAACCAACGCAGGTCGTAGGTTATTGTGTGCAGAACATCGAGTGATTGAATCCTAATGAGTGTGTTAAAGGCGATTGTCCGGTCGTTTCGCGGACAGACGATTGCCAGATTGAGGTCAACAAGCTCAAGCGGCTGATCGGTCATTGGTAAGACCGACGGTCAGAGAGGTAATTGTTCGGTAGGACGGACATTATTTCAGAGTATGATTGGGACAGGTGCGAGTGAGAACGAGTGAATTAGAAAGGAGGGGAACTGCTGCGAGCGGAGGAAAAGTGACGTCAGACAAGTGCGCGCTGCGATAGGCCGGTTGGTGTGAGCCGCGCTGGTATTGGTGGAGTGAAGTCGAGAAGCAAGAGCTGACATTTTGAGTGCAAATACAAAGTTGATTCATCATGAAATGTTTTAAAGTTTTACGGGAACTTTGTAGAGGTGATAGACATGTGGTTGTTCGGGAAGGAGAGGAAGCTCCTCCCGAGGATACACCAGCACATTATATGGCAAAGAATGTAGGATTGCATACTATAATTTGGCTTGAGAATTGGCATAAAATGACAGAAGCAGAAGGAGAATTGTCGTTCCCACGCTATGGTACTTTCAGGTTAGAGGTGCTGTACCAGCTAAAAAGTATAATGGCTTCTTTACGACCACTACCTAGACCAACACAGTTTGAGGCACTACATGCGTGGATAAGAGCAGCGTATGATAGGAAGAAAGACAGAAGCCAGGAAAGGGTGAAGAAATCAGTCAGGGCATTTCAAGATGCAAGGTGGGATGCATTGGAGAAAAGGTGGAGAGTGGAAACGATAGAAGGAGATAAGTTGTACCCATTGTTAGTACAAAATGGGAAAATAATAAGAATCGATGAGGACGACAGTGATCTAGATGACAGCTTGTTGGATAGGATGTTGGCAGAGAGGCCACCACCATTTAATCCAGACTCAGAAGAGGGAAAGCCGACCTCAGCAGTAACAATTGATGGGAGCCAGAATCAGACTAGCATGAGAGTAGTGGGAAGGATTTCCACAGGAACAGAGGGGGCAACGGCGTCTATGATAACACAGCCTCCTGTTGGGAACACAAGATTACCGGACTCCTTGACAGTACCGGTTACCATTGGCCCTATAGTACCGGTATATGACCCAGATCGAGTGAGAGAAGGGGGCTCCGTACAGAGGGGAAGGGAAGAAGTAACCAGCGAGAGTGGGAATGGGTTTGGAGTACGAGTGGTTCATTTCCCAAGACCATTGGAGACAAGTACGCCGTTACTGGCTACTGCAGACTCTTCCTTTAGACAAGAAGAGGAGAGACCAGAAAGACCAAGGTCTTTGCGGGAATCTAAGTCAGCTTTGAGGATGTGGACACCAACAGTAACGAACCAAGAGGATAGGATGCAAGGAGATAGGGCACAAAACGTCTCGGAAGACAGACCAAGTTCCAGGAATATGATGGAAGGGAATAGGTCACAAGGACAGAATAGTGACTGTGATGAGCGGGATGGCTCGGGTTGCCGAGATGTACTGAGGAGTGCGATACAGGCAAGGTTACTAGACGTAGTGAGATTGAAAGCAGAGGTAGACGAGATGATTGATGGAGGTCTGCCTTTGGAAAGAATAGAAATTTATGGATCAGATGAGCTGCTGTTTGTAGCAAAAGATGTGACTCGAAAAGCTAGGATGGCACATGATAGATTGAAGGAATTGGCCAAAAGATATGAGGTAGACCTGAACAAAACTAAAGCGTTGCAGGGGCCACATAGATTACATTACAGTGACCAGGAGCTGGAGGAGAAAAGAATCACAGGATTAAGGACACACACAAGAGATCTGATTGTAGGAATGAGAATATGGATTTTGTTGGACAAATGGGAAGAAAGGTGGTCCAAAAAGAAACCAGCAAAGAAAGCTGAAGGAGAAACGCCGCCTCCAGGGGGGGGGGGCGACGGGTGTTGGAAATTTTCCTTTACGGGAAGTACAGAATGGAGGGTACGTGCATGTGCCGTGGAATAGAGGTGATTTGGCTGCATTTACAAATGATTTTCCTCAGCTGAGGAAAAACCAGTAGAGTGGTACAAACAGGTTGAGCGGTTTGTGAAAATTTCAAAAGTATTGTGGATTGATATGAACACGTTGTTTGACATAGTGGTACCGGGAGATTTGTGGACAGCCTGTAAAGTCGCTATTGAGTGGCCGACTTCGGAACCGGATAGAGAGGCGGTTACAAATGGTCCATCACCCCTAGTCATGAAAAAGTATGAGCAGGTGATTACATGGTTGAAACTGAAGATTTCACCTCAGGATATAGATTGGGTTAAGATAGATCGGACTGTACAGGAACCCAAGGAAACGGTGCATGAATATTATGAAAGACTTCTGCAAGCTTTTAAACAGTATAGTGGGTTAGATATCTTGGACCCCAAGGATATGGGACAGTTTGTCTCAAAGTTTGTACTGGGTCTGAGAATGGAAATCAGCCTCATGATACAGCACCATTTGATCTGCTGGCAGAACAAGCCACTAGATGAAATTTTGCGGTATGCGAGATACTGTAGTGATGAGGTGGAATCGAAACATCGAAAGCTAAAAGACAAATTGATGCTTGTCCAGATGCAGACGGCACAGAGTCAGCCTAGTGGAGGGACCTTAGGAAGAAAGCAAGGAAATTTCCAGGAAACCAGAATGGGCAAGCCATGGGAAAGGGAAAACCAGTAGACCCCAAGACAGGAGTGGACGTGGCCACATTGAAGAAGACCACTGCGTGTCATCTTTGTCGCCAGGTCGGACATTGGAAACGCGAGTGTCCTTTGAACCCAGCTAATCAGTTGCAGGAAGAGGAAGAGGGAGCTCAGGCACCCGCGCAAGAGGTAGTTAACACAGTAACGAGGCCTAGGACGATGAAAGGGGGGTATACAGTTCTCACGCCCAGGTTCCCCAGGCTCCAAGGATTACACAAGGAATACGAACGTACCAACAGATGCCCCTGTTCGAAGACTATGACGAGAGTAGCTCAGACCCTTTATCCTGACGGTGCCTGAGGGGGGAGGAAGACTGCACACTTGGAGCGGTCTTGGAGGTAGACCAGAGAGGACCTTTTGTGGAGGCAGATATTGAGGGTCATCCTGCCACACTTTTGGTTGATACTGGTGCTACCCGGTCTACTGTAAGATCAGCAGTAGTCCCTAACCTACCCCTCTCGGGACAATCAATCCAGGTTGTTGGAGTAGCGAACAAGAGAATAAGCAGCCCATTGACAGAACCGTTACTAGTAAAGATAGGTTCCTTCCAAACTAGACATCAGTTTGTAGTGTGTGATACAAGTCCAGTTTGCCTTTTGGGAAGAGATCTGTTGTGCAAGTTGAACTGCACGATTTACTGTACGCCACGAGGAGTGGAGGTCCAGACGAGAGATGACGATGCTGACTTTAAAATTACCAATTAGCATCTGTGTATAGATCTGTACCCAATGGTGACTGTGGAAGAACTTCCACCTAATCTGAGAGACGCAGTGTCGTCTGTGGTGTGGGATTTCGCAGGCGACGAAATAGGTCTAATCAGAGGGGTTGAACCAGTGCGGATTGAGGTGAAACAGAATGTTGATTTCCCCAGGACACCTCAATACAACCTGTCGCCAGAAACGATTGCAGGGATAAGACCTGTGATCGAGACTTTCATTGAGAAAGGCATTTTGAAAGAGATCAGAGGTAGCCCCTGTAATTCACCCATAATGGGGCTACAGAAACCGAGCCGGGAAATACAGGATCGTGCAAGACCTGCGAAAGGTCAACACGATAGTTGTCCCTTGCTGTCCAGTGGTACCGAATCCTTCAGTAATACTGTTCCAGATCCCATGTGAAGCCGAGTGGTTTACGGTTATCGATTTATGTCAAGCCTTCTTTTCGATACCGCTCCACGAGGAAAGCCAATTTCTTTTGCGTTCAGGCTGGAAAATCGCATGTTAACATGGTGTCGTATCCCTCAAGGGTATACGGAAAGTCCATCGATCTTTAACCAGATCCTGAAGAAGAACCTTGAGAGTCTTGTGTTGCCGCAGAACTCAGTTCTCGTGCAATACATAGATGACTTGCTCATTGCCTCAGAAACAGAAGATGCTTGCAGAATTGACACTGTGGCTCTGTTGAACCACTTAGCAGAGAACGGACATAAGGTGTCCCCGAACAAGCTGCAGTACTGTTTGAATGAGGTACAGTACTTGGGACACAGATTGGAAAAAGGCAAAGAGGAAGGTGTCACCAGATCGAATTGAGGCAATAATGAGCATGGCAGTACCCACCACACAGAGAGAAGTTAGGATGTTCCTGGGAATGGTTGGCTACTGTCGACAGTGGATTCCTAGTTTCTCCTTGAGAGCAAAGCCTTTGCAGAGGCTTACGCACAAGGATGTGAGTGATCTGGTACCATGGGACGAGGAGTGCTTGATGTCATTCCTGAAACTGAGAGAGGATTTGTGCAGGGCTCCGGCACTGGGAATGCCTGATTACAACAAGGCCTTTTCATTGTTTTGTTACGAGAGGGAAGGATGTGCATCAGCAGTCTTAGCTCAGAACCATGGAGGTGTCCGTAGACCAGTTGCATATTTTTCAGCTACTTTAGACCCAGTAGCTTCTGCGTTGCCCGGATGTCTAAGATCCGTTGCTGCAACAGGTGTCAGCATTGAAAGATGTGAAAGCATTGTAATGGGACATCCATTGACTGTACATGTGCCACATTCGGTTGAGTTATTGATGACCAGGACCAAGACCCAGCACCTAACGAACAATAGGTTAACGAGGTACGAGCAAGTCATACTTGCCGCAGAGAATGTGACTCTGAAAAGGTGCTCTGTCTTGAACCCTGCGACATTGATGCCTACACCGAACACGGATGATGAAGATTGTGCGGACCATGATTGTCTCGATGTGACCGAGCTTTGCACCAAACCGAGACCTGACATTGTCGATGAACCATTGGCTGACCCAGATGAAATTTTCTTTTCGATGGTTCATGCTTAAGAGACAGTGTGGGGCAATTGAGAGCAGCGTTTGCTGTATGTACCATTTCAGGAGTGGTCGAGGCTGCTTGCCTAGAAGGAGTACGCTCCGCGCAGGTAGCTGAGATCATTGCCTTGACCCGTGCCTGTTTGGCCGCTGATCGAATTCGAATCACGATTTACACAGACATCCAATATGGGTTTGGCGTGGTGCACGACTTCGGGCAGTTATGGTCTCAGAGGGGGTTTTTGACATCATCTGGCTCACCCATTCGTAATGGAGAATATGTAAGACAATTGTTAGATGCATTACAGCATCCGAAAGAAATTGCTGTGGTAAAGTGTTCAGCCCATGGGAAGGGGGAGGACTTTGTATCATTGGGTAACAATTATGCGGACGAAGTCGCCCGTTTCTGTGCAGAACAAGGATGCATATTCACAGATAGAGAGGTAGGGGAGAGCCAAGAAGGAACCGAGCTCAGCATAATGTTGGCCATGGCAGACACTTGGGAAGAGCTTAAGCGATTGCAGGATGAAGTTTCAAACCAAGAGAGAGAGGATGGATCAAAGCTGGTTGTGAGAAAGGAGATGTGGATGTGTGGGTATCCAACGATGGGAGAGCCGTGTTGCCTGAAGAATTGCTGAGTCCGATGGCAAGACTGATACATGGACAGGCACACCTTGGTAGAGATGCAATGATGAGAGTGTTTAGACAGACGTGGTATAACCCACGGTTCCGAGCAATGGCTGAGACGGTATGTCAGAGGTGTGTTACGTGTCAGCAGATGAATGCTGGAAAGAAAACTGTAGTTACGTTGAGTCACATTGGAAGGTCAGGAGGGCCCTTCAATAGAATACAGCTGGACTTTGTGGAGATGCCTAAGTGCAATGGATTGAGGTACATTTTAGTGCTAGTATGTGTATTCTCACGGTGGGTGGAGGCTTACCCCACACGCAGGTGTGACACTCTCACAGTGGCTAAATTACTGTTGAGGGAGCTCATCCCTAGATTCGGGATCCCGACCTCTTTGGAATCCAGATAGAGGAGGGCACTTCCATAGTGAAATCATGAAGTTGCTTTGTGCTGCATTGAACATTGACCAGAGACTCCACTGTAGTTACAGACCAGAGGCTTCTGGGATGGTGGAACAAGTTAATGGAACTTTGAAAGCCCGGATGGCAAAAATGTGTTCTTTGACATCCCTGAAATGGCCCGACGCCTTGCCACTCGTGCTGATGAGCATGCGAAGTGTCCCAGACAGAAAGACCGGGTTGTCCCCCATGAGATATTAATGGGGAGGGCAATGAGATTGCCAGCAGTACCAGCTACAGCCTTGATAAGCATCACTGATGATTTGATTATCGATTATTGTAAAGGACTCTCTGATGTGGTCCGTTCTGTATCCCAGCAGGTGCAAGCAGCAGTGGTCCCAGCCTCGAGTGATCTGTGCCACGACTTGTGTCCCGGAGACTGGGTGCTCATCCGAAAGCACGTGAGGAAGAGTTGCTTGGATGCCCGCTGGCGTGGCCCGTATCAGGTGATACTTATCACGAACACAGCAGTGAAGTGTGGAGGATTGCCGAACTGGGTGCATGCCTCCCATACCCGCAGAGTTCCAGCACCCTTGGAAGAAACAGCTCCTCTCGTAAATGAAAGTCCAGCTGATGTGGCAGGGCCACATGGGAGGACAAGTCAAGCTGTAAGGGTAGCTGACACAGCTGGTGGTGCACTAGAGCAAGCTGAAGGGGTTTCCACAGTTCGAACCCTGACTCAGACACCGAAGACAGAAACGGTGCAGTGGGCGGAGAAGAGTCAGATTCAGCAGAAAGAGGAAGTAGTGCACTGGGTATAGAAGGGGAAGGCAGACGAATGAACAGAAGTGCAGAAAGTTGGCCTGAAAGACAGAGGCGACTGAACCTGAGGTTAGCACCTGAGAGAGACCTTACTCCAGTGTCTGAAGTATCTGAAACGGAGGCAAGTGACGAAGACCAAGCACAAGACAGTCGGCGAAGGTCAAAGAGAACAAGAGTGCCTTGTCGCAGATACTCTATCCCTGAGTGGACTTACACCGTGTTTGATGCAGGGGTGGTGAGCACGGGAAGGCTGAGGTCAGTGCAAGTGGTCCGTCGGAGCCCGAATGTGGTGGTGAAGGTGGTGCTGCAGTTGCCAGGGCTCGAGATAGAAGGAACACTGACCCTCACGGTTCCGAATCCCCCGCTTCTGAGTGAAGTCCGAAACTTGGTTCTGCATCGACTCGAATTCCCGCCTTTTGGAGTTGAGCCGTTTTCACATGAAGTGTTGATTTTGCGTCTTGAACTTTTGTATCACGTTCTGGTATTGCTCAATGAGGATCTTATTGTGGATCAACTATAAACTGTAAATAAAAGTCCAAAAGAAGAAGATAACCTAGGTCCGAGTGGAAGAAGAATCAACTTAGGGACTTTCCACAGAAGAGGAACGGAAACTAGGGAACTCTTTTTCTGGACTGTGTAAATAAGATTGTGATCGGAAAGGGAAAGTCCGGAGATTTCATGGTTGCTCGAGCTGGTTAAGCAAGTCACAATTAAAGGACAGAGACTTTTTCAGGGTTCTTTGCGATAACCAAGACTTTTGAGAACTTTCGAAACCATGGAACCGG
This sequence comes from Calotriton arnoldi, assembly GCA_963921515.1. Lineage (NCBI taxonomy): Eukaryota > Metazoa > Chordata > Amphibia > Caudata > Salamandridae > Calotriton > Calotriton arnoldi. The sequence goes on along the minus strand of CAWUFW010000914.1, from coordinate 2,103,895 downwards.
GAGATCCCAATCGTAGATCTAAATGGATTGTAGGCATTCTTATAAGTAGTGTGATAGTTTCTATAATCATAGTAGTTATAGTCTCATATACTGGTTCGCACGAGCTAGAAGTAGAGGGGTGACAGGGACACCTACACCTATTACACCTAGCCAGAAGGGGGTAGACAGGGCAGCTGACAGAGCTTTGCTATTAGAAGAAAGTCGTAGATTACATGTAGATTTATCTAAAGGTGATTTTAAGTTGAATGCATATGCTAAGTTGTTGTATGAGTATGTTGATGTGATGGATGCGAAGGATTGTTATGTGTGTATGCAGTTGCCTACTTCAGTGGACGAGGGTATTAGGTATCACCATCTTCCACTGACTTATGGTATTTCATGTAGTCTTTTGCTTAGTTTGTTTTATGAGAGAGATCAGTTTGAGTATTTCTTTCCAATTTCGACGCAGTGCTTCCTGAAGTCCCAGCTTACAAGCATTTGAATAAATATGACTATTATAAGACGGAAGACAGACTGAGGAAGTACTTCATACCGAGTTTGGAATTGGATACAGCATTCGCACACAGACACAATCTGACTTGTTTGATGTCGGATGTAGAGAGAAAGTTTGTAGATCAGGTTGAGGATAGGTATAGAAAGCTGACTCACTCGCGAGACTTGGGGCATCACAGGACAGATTGGACAGAGGAAGAACAGTTGCATAAGACCAAGGGAAGCTATGGTCCTATAGCATTAGATAAGGAGCAGAGGGGTAAGTTGTGTATAAGGCGTTATCAGACTTACTACGAGAAGGTAGCAGTGGGACAAAGTACTTGTGATCACGTTTTCACCATGGCCGATGTGGCAAAAGAATTTCTCCAAGGTCCTGTACGAGTGATACCAACGGTGTATTACGTATGTGGGAAGAATGCTTATGTGAGGTTGCCTGCAAATTGGTATGGAACATGTTATTTGGCAATAATATTTCCAAAGATTTACCATACAGACGATTTAGATCTTCTAGAAGGTGGAGAGCATTCAAGAACGAGAAGAGCTGCAAGTGCAGGAATAGTAGTGGGAGATATCTTTGGAGCTATGATACCCAGTCTGGGAGTAGTCTTGAATGACGTGAAGATCCGGAGGTTAGCAACTGTGGTGGATGAATTTTCGATGAACACAGCAAAGTCGTTGGTGTTGGTGGAAGGAGAGATGTTGTCGATTAGGGGAATGGTTTTGCAGAATCGCCTTGCTTTGGATGTCCTATTGGCAAAAGAGGGCGGAGTCTGTAAAATGTTGAAGGTTCAAGAGTGCTGCACTTATATACCAGACCGTAGCAAGGATCTGGAGAAATATATAAGTAACATCACTAGAAATCCACACAAAAATAGCGGATTTGACCGAAGAGGGGGCCTGGGAAAAGGTCAGCAAGGGTTTTGGTCAAGTGGGAGGTTGGTTTGCGAATCTAGGAAAGGGATTCCTTGGGTACTTCCTGAGACCCCTCCTTATTTTGGTGGTTTGTGTGGTTGGCTTGTGGATTTTGATCAAGGCCTACAAGTGGTATCGAGCAGGCCGAGTCAAGAGAGCTTTGAGGGAAAATGACATGAGGTTGGCAAGACTGCAGGACAGTCAGTATCAAAGGCTCAAGAGCATGGAGAAACTAAGATCAGGGAAGATGGCAACAAGTTCTGTTTAGGTCGGTTCTTTCTCCAAGGGAGTAGAATGAAATGTGATGACAGGAGTCATCAAAGGGGGGAACTGATAGAGCGAAATGTTCTTGTGAATTGTAGGGGTGCATCATAATCACTGATAGGCCGCACCCACATGTATTCAGACCTATATTAGTTTATCTTCAGTTGTATACTCATGTATGGTTAGTAAAGAATGAATAGTTCACAGAGAGAAAGTGAACTCAGCAGCATAATGGTGTTAGGATAACGATGTAATGTAATGCTTATTGAATTGTGTGAACATAATGCATAGAGGAATTAGTTCGTGTGTAATGTAATTGCAGTAGTTTAAACGTGCACCATATTAAAGTTGCACATGTAATTCATTGTTTGCATATGAATCGTAATGAAAATGCTTATGGGGAAAAGTAAGATGTGTGTTTAAAAGTTATATGTAAAGGCCTGACTACATATATGCATAGGGAAGGCCTGGTTTATTCTTATGTTAGCTTATTTTGTAGGCAGAGAAAAGTTTCTCTTGGTAAGGCTCTCTGGGCACAAACGGTAGATTTAATTTGCACAGTAGAAGGTTTCTGTTGAAAGTATCTTTTGTTGCAGGTGCAAGGACACATGTCTCGTTAGTAAGACTAACTCTTTGTTTTCAAAAGCTAGAGAGATGGGAGGCATGGTACGGGGAGTGAAATGGAATTTAGGGATGATACTTTCAGCGGAGAAGGTGCCTGGGACTCAAGGTCATCGCAACCGTCCAGGATGAAGTAACCGTTTCGATGGAAAAGCACAAGAAAGAAGACCTGGCCAAGGAGGTGTGACAAAGGCGCGTACAATTGTATTGGGGTTTTGTATTAGGGATAGTGCCCTGAGGGAGGAGGCCAGAGAAGAGGTAGGGAGACCAGAGAGAAGGACAGAGCTGAGCTTAGGTATTATGTGATTGCACTTCTTAGGAAGTCTTCACAGCTGACACCTTTTTATTCACTCTTGCCTGGGAAAATCGTTATGCAGGGATGTCACTTAGCGTTAGTGTAGGGACAGCAATTGATTTTAAGCTTGTTTAGTCCAATGAAGAGCAACTTAGAAATTGGAGCAATCATAGTCTGGTTGATCCTTCTAGAACTTTCTATTCTCCTTATTTTGAGTCGGATGAGATTCCTGCGTAGATTATTATTTGTATTAGTGCCCATCTATTTCTTTAACCTCGTGTTGAGGTGCTTGCACGTTCAGTTATTTTTGGCGATAATAAATTCTCAAACTTGAATTCGGAGTCAGTGGTCCTTTCAGATAAAATGAATGCTGATATATAACCTGATGAGATTCTCTCCTTTACACTATTCAACAGGTAAAAAGATCTTGGCGACCAGAAGGTTCTTATAGATAATTAGATAAGAATCGGCGTTATCAGTGGAGCGGGCTAGGAGAGAACTTTCGGGGAAGTTAACTGGGGAACCGGAGGAAGAGGCACTTCAGCAGGAACTATTAAGGGCAAAGGAGGAGCTGAAAAGTTTTTTTATGCTCGAGGAAATTGCTGGAAGTAAAGCTGCTCGTCAAAAGGCGTACGAGGAAAGCCAGCATATCGGGAAATATTTAGCCTGGTCCACAAAAACGCAACAGAGCAAACAGTCTATTCCACAAATTAGAAATCCTAGTACTAGGTGCCTGGTGAATGATAAAGACGGAATTGCCGAAATTTTTATATCACATTTCAGCAAGATATATGCGGAAGTCCAGACAGTTGACCCTCGAGCTCTTGCAGAATATTTTACGACAGTCCACCTGCCTAAGGTCGGCGAGGAGGACTGTATGCTTTTGAGTGAACCGATTACGATCCTAGAACTAAGTGAAATCGTAAAAAAAATGGCAAATGGGAAGGCGAGTGGCAATGATGGGATCCCTATTGAAGTATATAAACAGTTTTTAAATGAACTCGCCCCGTTCTTGGTATTACTATATAACCAGAATATGGCCGGAATGGTGGTTTCAGACAGATTTAAGGAATCAGTCGTGATCTCAATTTTAAAGAAGGATAAGGACCCTAAAGATCCAAGTTCTTATCGCCCAATAAGTCTACTAAATGTAGACTATAAGCTTCTCATGAAAATCTGGGCAAACAGAATTGCGGGCTGCACGTATTACTTGGTACATGCAGATCAAACAGGGTCTTTGCTTGGGAGATCTATGGCTGCGAATACTTTCTATCTGATTCAAGCCATCGACTATTTTTCTGCTAGTAAGGAGGCTGCGGCCATTTTAATGATGGACGCAGAAAAAGCATTCGACCTGGTGGATTGGCAGGCCCTCTTCTTTATTTTGGGAGAGTTTGGCTTTCCACGCCATCTGATTGAGATGCTAGAGAGAATTTATAGGGGAGCCATCGCAAAAATAATTATAAATTCTGAGGAGGCGGGAGAGGTAGTAATAAGGCGGGGTACTAGGCAGGGATGCCCCCTCTCCCTCCTTCTGTTTTCACTCTTTATTGAGCCACTAGCGATAAAAATCCGTTCCAACATACTAATCCAAGCCCCCCTATTTGAAATGGACAAAATAAAGTTGTTTGCTGATGATTTGATCTTGTACCTGAACCCAGAGAAATCAAACATTCAGAGAGCATTGGGAGAAATCCAGGCGTTTACAGAATTGGGGGTTATAGGGTCAATCATTCTAAAACGGAGCTTCTTCTATTTAATGCACCAGGAATAGAGCTGCCGGAAGGGTTGAAATTTTTGCCTCTCAAACCTATTAGATATCTGGGCCTGTATGTGACAGTGGACTTCCTTCAGCTCTTTCACCTGAATTATGGTGGAACACTTGACAAAATAAAAAGTCTGTTAGAAAGATGGGCATTATTGCCCCTGTCAATAATAGGTCGAGTCTCTCTGATAAAAATGTTGATTCTCCCTTTGTTGTTATTTTTATTCTTAAATCTTCCTTTAAAGATTCCAATCTCGTACTTTAATGAAGTTGATAAGGTGTTTCGGGAGTTTATGTGGGCTAAGAAAAAATCTCGAATTAAGCTATCTATTTTACAATTGGATGTAGAACAGGGAGGCCTTGCAGTACCTCATTTAGCTACTTATTGCCAAGCTGCATTACTTAGCTTAACAACTCAGCTTCTGGCCCCTATTTCGAAGTTTGATAATTTTTTATTTAATCTTATGTTAAGGGAGAGTGCTATTAAGTTACGAGCATTCTTGCGCACTGCAAAGCTACCAAAAAGAACAAGATACAAGGTTGTGAATATAATATTAAGCCGTATCCAGCGATTCAATAAAAATTATAATATTCCATCATGCCATGCATATTCCTCTCTTTACGACTGTGAGGTATGGGGCCTTAAACTCCCACAAATGGAGTGCAGCCCTATATTCTGTTGGGTTTTTGTAAATTGGGCGACTTTTATAATGGTACTAATCAGATGACGTGGGAGGCTTTTGTAACACAATTTGAAGCGCAGAGCCATGATCTCTGGCTAAGTTTTAGGCAGATTTCATGCTTTCTCCGGACTAACTTCAGCGGAATCAGTGAGAGAGCTAGAGTAATTTTAAAAGCTGCCTTTGAGTCAAACTTATCGGGCATTGGCAATTGGTATAAGTTACTACGTCAGGAGAAGAATAAGAACCTTATTGAAATAATGCTCCCAAAAATTGCTCAGGAAACTAACTGTTGGTTCAGTAGACAGGAATGGCTACGAGTCTGTGAGCTTGGCCACAGGGCATTGAGGGTGGCCAATTTTCAAAGAATGTCCTTCCTCTCTAGATGGGTGGCCTACTACACTCCCTCCAGGCTCCATAAATGGTTTCCTATATTACCGAATGATTGATTTAGATGTAATCTGCCAGAGGCAGGGGACTGGACACATATATTTTTCACTTGTCTGAGATTACAATACTTTTGGGAAGAGGTTTTTAGGTTTATTAGTAAATGTGTGTCAGTAGATATCCTTCCATGTGCATCGTTGGCGCTATTCGGTTTCTCTTATGTAGTTGATCAGCTCTCATTATACGTGCAATTTTTCGTTTCCCTAGCCATAGCAGTAGCCAGATCTTTAATTTTACAGAATTGGAGATCTCAGAAAATACCTACAATGGCCCAGTGGCTACACAAGATGGAGAGGACTTACAAATTTGAGGAGGCCTACGCGAAGAGGATAGGGGCGGTGCAGAGATTTGGGATGACATGGGAGGGCTATGTTGAAACCACGCACATAAATGATACTATGTGACTTTATCTATGGGGAATCTCCAGGCGAAGACTGTAATCATACAGGTCATCAAGCTAGGGGTCATATGTTATCACAGATTTGATGTTTAGAATGCTGGTATTGTATATCATGTAAAATGGGATATGAACTTGCGCTTTCTTTTATTGTACATTTTAAATGTGAGACTCAATATGCAATAGGTTTTATGTTCTTTGCTTCTCAGTATAGTTTGTGTATCATATTTATCATGTACTAATGGATTATGAAATTTGTTATACTTATTGTCTATTTATTATATGTGATTGGAGATTCTGCAAATTTGTCTGCTTTATGTATGTTTTCTACGCTCAATAAAAAAAAAAGATTTTCTTGTGAAGTTCAGGCTACCAAAAACTGGTATTCACAAATTTGGAGAACTGCGGTTCAAACAAAAGGTCAGGTTCAATGTAGATGCCTACATCGTGAGCAGCTTTAGAGGGCAGTGGTGGTGACCCCACATTCCCAGAGAAGCTGGCACGGTTCCAGTTGTTTATTGAATTCCTGGTAAAGAGGAGCTTAGTTTTGGATGGGTTGTGTTTTAAAATGTTCGCTACTATCCTACATCTTACAGCTGGTAGTATGTTGATGAGAAGATTATGGGCAGAAGTAGTGTTGGGACAGGCAAAGTCCTTCGCATGGTGACGGACGTGCACCCCTACCCTCAGTGCCCAACTGTACTGGTGTCTAGATCCCTAATGCTGATTTTTGTTGTCATAGGCAAACACAGAACATGCGTGTGCACCATAACATACGCCTTTCTCATGAATTGCAGTCACCAGGAGGTAAGCGGCACGAGCAGGGTGGTGTCAACATACCGTGTAGTGATCAGTAGGAGTGAACAGATCTTTTTTATCCTGTGTCACTTGAGCTACTTTGTGCTAAGCTCACCCTTGGCCTACATCGGTTTGGTGTGTAGAGCTGCACTGCGCATGAATGGTGTATCTTCACTGGGTGCCCACGTGCCTGGGAAGGGTACAGTACACGGATAATGCAAGGCTCTTCACTGCGTGCATGCTGAATGCATGTGCTGGATATATGTGTGCCTATAAGTGGTAAACTGCAGCTTGGACACAGTGCTGTGCAGTGTGATTATTCTGTATACATGAACTGGGCGTATGTGTACCTGTGAATGGTAAATACATGGAGGGCCCTGGGTTCCATTTTAGGAGACCCAGACCTGCATGGTGAAACATGGAGAGAAGGAAGAGGAATCCCCCCACACAGATTTATGTATTGCTGCATTCTGTAAGCTGAGTGAGGACACCGCAGTAGATATCTCTTGCTTCCGATCTATAAGGCAGAATGTAGGAAGGTGGAATCTGACTATATGGTTGCCCCCACTTTTTTCCTGGTGTTTTGCTGGTTTATGACTTAGTTGGACTGGGATCCTGCTATTCAGGGCCCCAGTCTATCTGCTTCCTCTATAAAATGGTTTCCATGTGCCTTAGGCACATCTCTGATTGGAATCTGGAGTGCTCTTATAAGTCCCTAGTATATGGTATACTATGTACCCAGGGAATAGGTACCTAAGAGGCCTACCAGGGGCTGCAGCATGTATTGTGCCACCCCTGGAAGGCCATCCAAAAAGACACCACAGGTCTGCTACTGCAGCCTGGGTAAGGTGGTGCATGCACCCCTTACAGTGGTATAGGCTACCTATATCACTACCATTGCACACACATATAAACCTATAAGTCACTCCTATGGCAGGCCTTACCAATCCTGAAGGCAGAGTGCTTGGTTCTTATGTGAGAGGGTGCCCTGCATGAGCAGAGCCCCTCTGCAGCGTTCGGAGAACCTTCTCTGATGCTGTTTGTAGTGCAGCCTGACCATATACTCTTAAGTGCATTATATCCTCGCGGTACAATGCTAACTTTGGACTGGCTGCACCAAAACATGTCGTGTTTGGTGTCAAACATCTTGGAATACTACCCCCCGCCAGTTCTGGCGGCGGGGGTAGCATTCCACCCTTCTAGAGGAGAGACATGTACACACCGGCCTGCCCGGTAACTTCTTTCCAGAGCCTTGGCATCACAAAATGGATGCCGCTGCCACAGACACAGGTCTGGCCTCCTGCTGCTGACTGAAACTCCAGCAGGGAGGCCTGGACAATAGGTTTCCTGTCGCAGGGAGGTGTAACCACCTCCCCAGACAGGATAATGTGTATTGGGGCTGGGCGGGAGCACTCTCTGGTGCTCAGAAGTCCTTCACTGGGGGCACACTTGGTGTCCCTGTGCATATGCCAGTTCAAACCGGTTGCAGGGGCTACCTACCCCTGCTCTGGCACGAAACTGGACAAAGGGAATGGGTGTAACCACCCCTCTTCCCTGACCCTCCCATAGGTGGGTCCACAGAGTATGTCCAACCCCCTAACTTGGTATAAGTATGGGACCCCAGTCCTTAGGACTTTAGATTTACCTGGACGAAACTCTGATACAGAATCCTGGACCTTCGACGCTCTACTTTAAGATTAGAGGACTGAAGAATCTCCCTTGGGGTCAAGGAGTGACTCCCCTGCTTGGCAGGCACCTAAGAAGCAATTGTCCAGTCTACATCGCTGAAGCTCCCGCCGGACACCGAAGTCTTTGCATCATCAGAGGTAGATTTCCAGACTTCCCCAAGGCTGCCCTGGGTCCCCAGTGAAGCTAGGCCCGTAGCTGTCGTGGGTAATGTGGAACCGTGACCCCTGGACACCAAGTACTTTTGCAAGTGCATCCTCTTCCTGGGCTCCCACGAAGCTGTGCTTTGGGCTCTGAGTAGCCCCCGCCTCCAGCACCGACTGCACTGAAGATCACTGGCCTCCACTCCACGAGTGTCCTGTGAGCCAGCTCCAAGTGTGTCCACTCGAGGCTCCTTCGCAGTTGCTAGTCCGTTGGCTAGTGGGCCCTCCCGAAGGCAACTCTTCTTTTGCTTGGGCTTTCCTGGTTGCTCCAGACATGCCCTGACTTACCCTTGCTGGGTGAGTCCCTCAGACCTTGCTGGTCTGTACCACCGTCCTTCTTCTATTTCCACGTAACTTGCCGTTGCCAAGGCTTGTTGGGTCCAATCCGGTCGCCGACACCCCTGCAATCGACAGACGTCGTGGGACAGCTCGAATCCAGCTCCTGGTTGTCGTCGACGCCTCCTGGACCTCGTGGCTGAAGAGTCAAGACGACCGTCAACCTACCTGAAGCACCCAACATCGGTGGGCATCTGCTCATCGCCTTCCTGGTCACTGGCTAGTGACCCAGACTGCTTTCAGGTTCTTCAGATCTTCGATCCACCTTTGGATCCACCCGAACACTTTCGACTTGGTCGCCAGGAGCACTTTGCAGCAGATCGCCATTGAAAACGACGACGAAACCCGACCCCGAAAGACACCTATGCACCCGGCTTCCCTGGGTGAGGTAACTCGAGTACTCCGGTGCTCCCGTGGGTATAGACTCTAGAATGACCTAGTTCTAAAAGGGTTTGCTCCAAGTCCTCCTCTAAGTGTCCTTATTCTTTAAAACTCCAACCGCGACATTCCCCATAGAAGTCAACGGCGGCTCGCGGCTGTGTTCTCACACTGCACGCGTCCCCCGTGGGTCCCCTGTGTCACTACCTTGGGTGGTTCCTTGAGGGCCAAGCACTTCTACAGACTCTAGGCCCTGTGTCTAGCTCAGTCGTGGTTCTTATACCACTTTATTGGTATATGGTTTGGTACGCCCCTAGGGCTCAAACGTGTATTTGTGCTATTACTGTTGATAACTGACTTGTAACTTATGTACTTCAAACTCTAGCCTCATAAAGAGACTAGAGGGGTGTGTTTAAGACTAAATACATATATTTTAAATATATACCTGGTGTGGTCCTCTTTCATTTGGTCACTCAAGAGATTATAGACTGGTAAAACAAGCTGCTTTACATTCCTTCAAGACTTAGCCTGAAGGCTGCTCTCCATAGCTACCACTAGGATAGCTTTCAATAAAGGTTGTCTTTAACCTATCTCCAATAAGGGGCTGTTTGGACTGGTGCAAGGTGCCCACTATAATTAGTGGACAGCATATACCAGGCCAACTTCTCACACAGAACATAGATGGTCTTATAGGGATCATCAAAAAGGACCCAATGATATGAAGGTCGAACCATCTAAGCCAACAGCGCCCGCAAAAATGCTTGTCCTACACGGTTTCCACTGAAAGAGATGAGATGGGCGGCAAACACTCCTTATGAAACTTCCTCATTGCCTAGAGCTGCAAAGTGCCCCCGAAGTGGCATGATAGCGTTGTAAACCACCGAAGTAAGTATAGCGCCAGCAGTGGGTTGAACAGTCACTAGTTACTGTGTCGTTTGTCCTCAGAGTTGAACCTTCCCGTCTGAGACTTAGGCGCCAGAATCCCAGACCTGGCATGTAAACAGAAAACTTCTACCTCCATGATCGCATGTGCTTGTCCCTGACACAGATACTCTGCACTCTGTTTGCTAATCTCCCTTTCACTAGAAACTACTTGAGCCGGTTTTTCAATAACTAGGCGTAGGGCGTGGTGCATTAGACTTGCATTTCAGGAACAGTTGTGTAATAAAAGCGGCTCAAGGTTGAGGTGTAGGATAATATTCACAAATATATATGAATATTATAAAGATACATTTATACTGTGTGCTTTGTGTTCAGGTATACAGTACAAATACAACATTTAATTTGCCTTGCCAAAAAAAGAAAGCGTTTTGTACAGTACTTCGAAAAGCAAAGTGAGGATTCTTCCAGTATTAACACAAATGTTAAAAGATCATAAAATAAATACATAAATCAATTGCATTACTATGTGGGAAGTGGAAGGGGATGAATATAATTTTTGAGGTCGCATCTGAAAAGGAAATAACTCTGAACAACATATGTAAAAAATACCTTGTTTTTATTGGGGATATTTAAAAAAAAGCTTATAATTAAGAACGATATAAGGACACCTCCTTTAGTGCTGCGTATTAAAGCCATCACAGAAGCGGGAGAAACAGACTTAGACAGATAACCGTCAAGGCCAGATTACAACAAGCATTTACAATGCAATAGGTCTCGCATTTGCGAGAGTTTAAGCTATTGGCATTGTAAATGACAATGCCTTTTATTTATGTTTTAAAAACCAAAACATAAATAAAAGGCAATGCAAATAGCTCAAACTCGCGTAAATGCGAGACCTATTGCATTGCAGATGCTTTTAATGTATATTGTACAACTGCTTTTGTGCTCATTTGTAAATTAGCCAAACAGCGCCTCCATGTGGAAGAGTGTCCTAAGTGTGCTGTTGACAATTAAGCGCAGGAGCCCACCGGAAACCACCGGCTCAAATTAAGCACTGCTTTGATTAGGGAAACAGAAACCAGTATTATCCAAGGGTATCAGCAGGGCTTTAAGTGGACCGGGTCTTGACGGTGCTCAGCACTGGCAATTCTAAAAATCAGGTGTTGAGAAGGGTCCCTATCAGGTTCTCCATTTTTACCCTCACCCACAGGGTGAAAAAAACCTTAACTCTGCAGCAGTGCCACCCTTCACTGCCCGTGATGTAACTTCAAAGAAACTCGCTATAGTTCTTTCACAGGTTCATAATATTTTAACTATAGCATTTTCAATATCATATACTAAGAAGCCATAGTAGTTGCTTATTTATGTTATTCAGTTAAGAACCATTGACAAACCCAATAGTCTCGGCTTGTTGTAGGTTTAATGTTACTTGTTGTATTTTATATACAAAACCAATCAAGCAGCAAACTACCACTTGGGCACCCTATACTAAGCACAGATTTTAAGCTGGGTTTTTAAGCCAAGCCCTTAATTACATCAGCCACGTCCCTTTGAGAGATTCCTCCACCTCCCCTCCCCAGTTTTTTTTTCCCACTTAAAGCGCTGGGTATCAGGATAATAACACTGTCGCATTCTTCCCTCTGAGGTCAATAACATGAGTATCCTTGAGTTGTGAAATAAATATTATCTCTTATCAGTGACCAGAGAACAAAGACAGAGCTCAGTAGGTAAGTGTAGTACTCAGTTTGTGCCTTTAGTCTGTAGGTTGCATTGAATATTATAACACTACTTGTAAGAACAGTCTTCCTAACAGGGCTTCAAAGGATTAGACATAGACAACAGGAATGCATTCCTCATACGCATTGTCCACCTTCTCTTCCTTTTAAAAACAAGAAACGCATGTTTCTAGGTCCAGCTCATGAGGATTTTTGTTGGCAAGTGACAAGAAAGATGTCGGCTTTTGTGGCCAAGTGCTGTGAACCTGTTAGGGCTGAGTTAAAGGGGTTGGTACTGAGGCTCCTTAACAATATAGATAAATATGTAACCGAGCCTCGGGCACTTCACTGCTTGCCTCGGGCACGCTGGCTTCTCAGAGTTAACAGCCCTCTCCGGAGCAGGTATTTTTGACCGATAATGAAATATTTAAGGGGAGGCTAAACTTGAAGGCATGTTTCTAGAGCTCAGCTAGTTAAAGGAGGCCCAACAGTCCACAACTACTCCAGGAGCCGCAATACATGTTTGCTTACAAGTTTATTAAAAAGGCCACGGCATCGCTACTGGATGATGTTTGGGAGGTGGGATTGATGTTTTTTGCAGGCAAGCATTACGGGCGCCTTATTAATTAAATAATTAAATAACAGGGCCCGGCAATTGCTGCTCGATGCTATTTGGGAGGTGGGAGGGGTGTTCTTCATTCTTTAGTATGCACATTTAAAAAACAAGAGAGGCTTGTTGTTAAAGGAAAAAAAGTTGCACTTACAGGATGCCTACTTGCAGCATGCCGCTTCTTATGCCGCTTCTTATGCCCAGCACTTGTTTACTGAAAGACGACATATGGTCGCTCTTTTAGATTAAAAACACGGGCGCTTGTGAACAATGGCAGTCGCACTGGACCATGGAGATGAGATTGACTGGTATTATTTAAGGTAAGATTTTCTTTTTCCCCTCAGGTGATTTTTTTGCTGGAGACGCATCTTAAATCTAACTCCCCCAACTTTACTCTCCCCAAGAAATATGCCCAAGCATACTTTGCCTCGGCCCAGGCAGCAGTGCGAGGAGTGGGTATTCTTTTATCTTCGGAGTTGGATTGGGAGGTGGGTAAGGTGATTCGGGTTGAGGGAGCTAGGTGGTTGTGGATAGAAGTCTTAGTTAGTAGAACAGCTGTCGTCCTGCTCAATTATTATGGACCAATTGGCGACGACTGTGCGGCCCTGGAACAGGTATATGACCTGCTGGTGAATGCGCATGGGTTTATAATTATGGGGGGAGATTTTAACTTAATTCAAGATTTACGTTTTGATACCGCCAACAAGGGGAAAAAAGCAATTAAAACCTAAAACAGACAGACTCTTAAAAATTATTAAAGAGGATTTTGCCTTATTGGACTCATGGAGGGTAGACCATCCAGGCGCCACTGAGTTTACGTGTTACTCAGCAAGATTTAAAACAGCATCCCGTCTGGATTTCTTCTTGATAAGTAATCTGTTCACAAGGGGGGAATCCTTGATTCTCTCTAACCCATTCTCGGATCACTGTTTGGTATCCTTGATATTACACTTGCCCGCCCCCAGGAGAAAAAGTGACAGGTGGCATTTTGATAAAGCACTGTTATCAGATCAAAAATGGATTGATGAAACCCGTGATTTTATAGGGTGGTTTTTCAAGGAAAACATGAATACGGCACCAGGTTTTATGGTGTGGGAGGCTTTTAAGGCCACGTTTAGGGGACGGGTGGTGGCATACAGGGCTAATCTTCATAAGTTAAGGAAATTTAAGATTGCTGGATTCCAGGAGGCGGTGGAGCGGGCTAGGAGAGAACTTTCGGGGAGGTTAACTGGGGAACCGGAGGAAGAGGCACTTCAGCAGGAACTATTAAGAGCAAAGGAGGAGCTGAAACGTTTTTTTATGCTCGAGGAAATTGCTGGAAGTAAAGCTGCTCGTCAAAAGGCGTACGAGGAAAGCCAGCATATCGGGAAATATTTAGCCTGGTCCACAAAAACGCAACAGAGCAAACAGTCTATTCCACAAATTAGAAATCCTAGTACTAGGTGCCTGGTGAATGATAAAGACGGAATTGCCGAAATTTTTATATCACATTTCAGCAAGATATATGTGGAAGTCCAGACAGTTGACCCTCGAGCTCTTGCAGATTATTTTATGACAGTCCACCTGCCTAAGGTCGGTGAGGAGGACTGTATGCTTTTGAGTGAACCGATTACAATCCTAGAACTAAGTGAAATCGTAAAAAAAATGGCAAATGGGAAGGCGAGTGGCAATGATGGGATCCCTATTGAAGTATATAAACAGTTTTTAAATGAACTCGCCCCGTTCTTGGTATTACTATATAACCAGATTATGGCCGGAATGGTGGTTTCAGACAGATTTAAGGAATCAGTCGTGATCTCAATTTTAAAGAAGGATAAGGACCCTAAAGATCCAAGTTCTTATTGCCCAATAAGTCTACTAAATGTAGACTATAAGCTTCTCATGAAAATCTGGGCAAACAGAATTGCGGGCTGCACGCATTACTTGGTACATGCAGATCAAACAGGGTTTTTGCTTGGGAGATCTATGGCCGCGAATACTTTCTATCTGATTCAAGCCATCGACTATTTTTCTGCTAGTAAGGAGGCTGCGGCCATTTTAATGATGGACGCAGAAAAAGCATTCAACCTGGTGGATTGGCAGGCCCTCTTCTTTATTTTGGGAGAGTTTGGCTTTCTCCGCCATCTGATCGAGATGCTAGAGAGAATTTATAGGGGAGCCATCGCAAAAATAATTATAAATTCTGAGGAGGCGGGAGAGGTAGTAATAAGGCGGGGTACTAGGCAGGGATGCCCCCTCTCCCTCCTTCTGTTTTCACTCTTTATTGAGCCACTAGCGATAAAAATCCATTCCAACATACTAATCCAAGCCCCCCTATTAGAAATGGACAAAATAAAGTTGTTTGCTGATGATTTGATCTTGTACCTGAACCCAGAGAAATCAAACATTCAGAGAGCATTGGGAGAAATCCAGGCGTTTACAGATTTGGGGGGTTATAGGGTCAATCATTCTAAAACGGAGCTTCTTCTATTTAATGCACCAGGAATAGAGCTGCCGGAAGGGTTGACATTTTTGCCTCTCAAACCTATTAGATATCTGGGCCTGTATGTGACAGTGGACTTCCTTCAGCTCTTTCACCTGAATTATGGTGGAACACTTGACAAAATAAAAAGTCTATTAGAAAGATGGGCATTATTGCCCCTGTCAATAATAGGTCGAGTCGAGGGAGCGCGCGGCGGCGGCGACAAGATGGCCGCCACTTGAGGAGCTCCGTAACACCGGGACTTTCCTTTTGATGAAGGGTCCTTTTTACCGCAACGTCGACACTCACAAAGGGGTGTCATGGTCGTCGGAGGTGGCCAGGAATGCTGAGGCAAGTCTTCCTTTGGACATTATGGGCTTTTGACCCCCTTTGTCTGCCTGGCCGATGCGCCTCAGAGCCTTCAACAGTAATGGCCGCCATTTTAGGTTTCTCCCTTCTCGCAGCGGTCCCGCAAATGGAGGTGGTACAGTCGTTTTGACGTCTCTTTTCTCTCGGGAGGTCCTGACTGCTTTCCTTTTGGCATGTGTCATTTGTATATCTGGGGCCAGTTCAACAAAATAATGCAACATTCTTGGTTTAGTCAATATGTATTGGAGTTTCTATTTCTCCTCGCACAGTAACTGCGCCACTTCTACGCATATGCTAATTATCTATGCGATACCTCCTTCTGCCAAAGGGTGGATTGGCATGGTTATGGCATTGTCAGGCCGTCTGTCTGGTTCTTGGTAGAGCTTTGCTGACGCCTTGTTTGACAAGAACATCGTCTATTCTACATCCGTCAGGAGTTTTCTGCTTGTCTACACGTCTGTTGGCTGCTACATTTTCTTGTATCTGCTTCGTGGTGGAGCTCGTCTGCCTGGAGGTCTCCTTCTCTAGCCCACAAGCTGCTGTTCCGCAGTCTCAGGCTTTTGTTGTTCACTGGATATTTTTATTGCGATCTTTTTGCCCTTACAGCCTGCATTATTGACTTTGACTCACTTGCCCCCTCACTATGGATCACATGCAGTCTAACAGAGTTCACGGGACTGCAGGTGCCTCTAGCGGTGGGCGTAAAGACTCAGCAGCTACCACTACCAACAAACGAGTCAAGAAGGACCCATCATCTCCCTCGAAATCACCTCTCCCCCTCACGTTAGAGGACGTCATGGAGGAGTTGCGCCTTATTCGCCCCTTTATGTCAGACACTTCAGCTACACTCCAGAGAATAGAGGACAAGTGGTCCGGCCTGGACATGAGACTTTCAGATGTCGAGCAAAGGATAAGCGACGCGCAAGATGTTACCGCTAAAGTTGAGGGTTTAACTAAGGAAGTCGCCCAGCTCAAGAAGACTACAGAGGATTTGGAAAACCGCAATCGGCGTAATAACCTACGCATTTACGGAATTCCAGAAAACTCCGAAGGTTCTGACATGATTTCCTTCTTGAAAACTCAAGTTTTGCAGATTATTGGCCTTCCCAAAACAATGGACTTTAACATTCAGAGAGCGCATAGATTGGGTCCCCAGTCTGCATCCTCGCCCACCAAACCAAGAGGCATCATTGCCTACTTCCTGTTGTATTCTGACCTCATGTCAATCATTAATGCTGCTAAACAGCACAAGCAGATGTTCCCGTCTGGACACAAAATCTTTTTAGTCAGGATGTATCTAAACCAACAGCTAGCAGACGAAAAGAATTCCTCGATCTCAGACCAGCCTTGAAATCCATGAATGCTCGTTACGGCCTCATACATCCTTGCTTCTTCAAAGTGACTTATAAGGATAGAACATTTTCTTTCGACGATCCAGCCGATCTCCGGAGGTTTATTCATGATCATCGTGGAGAATCCATGGAACTCAGCAAACATTGACTGTCATGTCTTTGTTGTTTTCATTATTCTGTTACACATATGTAATCTGTTGGTGGCTGTTAATTGGTTCCTTGTCTTTTCTTATTTGTATTTTTTAGGTCCTTACTGTGTCGCGTTGTGTTGAAGGTCCTAGTCCACCTCACCTACGTGTTCATAATGTCTGACTCACTCCGTTGCTTTGTCCCCTAATGTATGGTAAGTTCCCTTCCTTCTTGTTTCAATTGTCTAAGTAGTTGTTCTTGGAGTTCTTTTCGTACTCCCTTTCCCTCATATCGTTATGTTATGACTGCCTGTTTTCTCTCGGTGTTGCTCCGTCGGGGGTGGCTGTCTTGGTTTTTGCCGCTCCCCCTCCCCTGTCAATGTTTTTTGTATTTTTGACTGTTATGGCTAAAGCTTCTGGGCTTTTGGCCATCTTTTCTTTCCTATTACTCCCATGGCGATTGGGTTCCCTTGCTCCTACTTCCCTCTTCCCTGTTCTTTCCCTTCTTTCTCACTTCTCTTGCTTTCTCTTCTTCTTATACATATTTGCATATCTCCATCATCTCATTTCCTGCTTTTGGTACTCTATTGTTCACTCATTCTTACCTGTATTTGGTGTCTCTACACAAGTTTTCCTTCTTTACTACATCTCACGTTATCTTTTATTGTTCACCAATTCTCTTCAGGGAGTTCGTTCTCTCCTCTCATTTCTTGATAAGCTTTTATTTCCTTCTCTATTTTTATTTAAAAATTACTGATGACTGGTTTTCGTCTTGTCTCATGGAACGTCAAGGGTATTCGTAATCCAGTCAAAAAGCAACGTGTTTTATCCCATCTAGCAAGACTTAATTGTCATATTGCTCTGCTGCAAGAAACACATCTAAGGTTGCAAGACTTGTCTTCACTGCGCAAACAATGGGTGGGAGAAATTTTCTGCTCCCCGGCAGTGAATAACAAAAATGGTGTTGTTATTTTATTTCATAAGTCTCTAAATGTTCAGATTTTAAATGAGTCTCATGATGATAATGGTAGATGGTTGTTTCTAAATACCAAGGTTAATAACACCCAACTTTCCTTCTGTAATATTTATGGTCCCACTGGTATTGATGTAAACTTCTGGAAGGACTTTTCGACTCTCCTTTCCGCACATACTGCTGATGACTTGATTGTGGGTGGAGATTGTAATCAGCTTATGGACCCCTTTTGGATCGGAAATCACAAGCCAAATATGTTCCTAATAAGATGCAGAAAACCTTTCACAAAGCCATTGTTCACAGAGGGTTAGCAGATTCGTGGAGAATCTCCCACCCTGATACACTAGAATTCTCCTTTTTTTCCCCCGTCCATAAATCTCACTCCCGTATTGACTACATATTTCTCACTCACCATGCCCTGCAATTTATGACTAGTTCAGAAATTGGATCTATTCTTATATCAGATCACGCTCCTGTTATCTTAGATATGGAATTCCCTTCACCCCTCCTAAATCCCGTCGTTGGCGCTTTAACAATTCTCTTCTCTTAGATTCTCAATTTGTTGATCAATTTATGATTTTTATTGATGAATTTTTTCAGAATAACCTAGCCTCGTCTCCTCAATTCCACTTTATCTGGGATGCCTTTAAGGCCTCCGCTAGGGGCTTCATTATTGATTTTGTTTCTCGTAAAAAGAAGAAAGCACTTCTAGACTCTTCTCTCATCCTTAAACAAATTAAAGTTCTTGAGCACCAATATTTCACTTCTTACTCCGCGAGTTGCTTATCCTCTCTTATCAAGGCTAAAATGCAATATAATAAAAATTCCTGGGATTCTGCAAGCAACAATCTCCTTAAATTTAACGCCAAAATGTATGGTGGACGCAATAAGGCCGGCAAATCTCTTGCCAACTACCTTAAAATCAAAAAACAGAGATCCAAAATCATAGCCATAACAGACAACTTCGGAGTTCGACATACCAAGGATGATAAAATTCTTGATTGTTTTGTCAAATACTATACCACCCTATATACTCCGGAGTCCAACCCTACACCGGCACAAATCGACTCCTTCTTTAATTCCATTTCAAAACCCCCTGATCATCTTAAGGACCTCACATCCCTTGACTCTCCAATATTGGAAAACGAAATATTTAATGCTCTCAATTTTCTACCCAGAGATAAAACACCGGGCCCTGACGGTTTCACGGTGCGATTCTTTCTTCACTTCAAAAATACTTTAATACCTCATTTATTCTCATTAATCAATTATTTTCTTATCACAGGAGAGTCGAGGGATCCTTCACCCAGGCAATGTTATGCTTGATCCCCAAGAAGGATAAAGACCCCTGCTCCTGTAAAAACTATAGGCCCATTTCTTTAATTAACACTGACTGTAAGATCTTTGCTAAAATACTCGCGCTTCGCATTAATAAAGTTATACCTGAACTCATTAATATTTACCAATCTGGATTTATCAAAGGCAGATCAATCACCGATAATTCACGAACTTTCCTCAACATCATCCACCTTGCTTCCAAAATGGGGTCTCCGGTGGCGGCCATTACATTGGATGCTGAAAAAGCATTCGATAGGGTTGGCTGGGATTTTATGTTTGGAGCACTGAGATGGCATGGTTTTGGTCCTCCTATTATCCAATATATCCAATTGCTATACTCAGCACCCTCTACCTCTATCTGGGCAAACGGATGTCAATCTAAATATTTCCCTCTTTATAGCGGTACTAGACAAGGTTGTCCTCTTTCCCCGCTTCTTTTATACTTGCTTTAGAGCCCTTTCTAGAAAAAATCAGGCGTTCCTCTTCCTACACAGGATTACAATGTCGTGATATTGACATTAAATTTACCACCTATGCTGACGATATTTTATTATATATCTCCAATCCGTCCACTTCCCTGCCTTCACTGTTCTCGTTATTACAAGAATATTCCCTCGTTTCTGGCTATAAGCTGAACATTGATAAGTCTGAAGTGTTACCCTTAAATAAATTTTGTCTTCCTCATATGTTTCATGGCTCTGATTTTGAATGGAGTCCCAGAAATATCAAATGTTTAGGTATTCTTTATGCCAACACCATTAGAGAAACAATTCGTATTAACCATGCTGAAATACTTAAAAAGATCTCCGCTCTTATTGAGAGCTGGTCCCCCCTTTTCTTGTCCTGGTGGGGTAGACTGGCCACAATTAAAATGATGCTTCTCCCCATCATTAACTTCTACCTCTCAATGCTTCCTGTTTCCCTCCCGCTCTCCTTCTTTAGTACTATTAACCGTTCTCTTACAAAGTTTTTATGGAATAATCGTAAAGCTAGGATCTCTCTTTCCCGCCTTCAACTTCCCAAAGACTCGGGTGGAGTTAACTTCCCTAACCTTAGCCGATATCATTCTGCTTTCACGTTGAAGCAAATATGGCCGTTTTTAAGCGATTCCTCTCTTTCTCCCTTAACGGCATGGAGCTCTTTAGAAATTGCACAACTCCTACCCTTTTCCTTCTCAACAGCGATTCGCTTATCCCAACCTCCAAAGCGTTTCTCTACCCCTATTTTCAATCATTCCAAGGCCCTTGCCCTTTCTCTGTTTCGTTCACATGTTACTTTTGAAGATCTTTTTTCCCTAACTCCCATTTGGTACAACAAATCCTTAAAGATCAACAATAGGGCGCTTTTTTGGAAAGAGTGGATCGACAAAGGTATTATCACGTTTAATCACATATTGACAGACAAGTCTCCGAGGGATTTTTTCGATATCTGTGAAGAGTTTGGTATCTCAAACACATATGCTCCCAAATATCCCTTACTGAAGGCCTCTTTATCACTTATTCTTGCTCAGAGGTGCCCTCCTGTACCCCGGTTTCGGCTTCTTCCTCCTCGCTCGATTTCTCTACACCCCATAAAGCTGCTGTCATTTATAAACTCCTCTCCCGTCCTTCAGCAGACAGATCTAAGTCCAAAATAGAGCTCTTATGGGAACGTGATCTTGTCCAGGAATTTTCGTTCCAGACTTGGGACTCTATTTGGTCCAAAATACACACCTCTTCACGCTCCGCTAGCACCACACAGACTCTATATTTTTTCTACAACAGACTTTTTTACCCCGGCTGTACTTCACAAATTTAGAATACTAAAGAACAAGAATTGTTGGTCTTGTTCTGCTGTGGACAGTGATTTTATTCACATGTTCTTTCAATGCCCAAGGGTTAAAACTTTATGGACTCGTATCTGGTCTAAATTAAATGATATCCTATCCACAGATTTCCCCTTTGATATTGTCCACATATTTCTGGGAGGCTCATCACCTCTATGGGAAGTTCAGAACAATGTACGTAAATTCATAGACCTCTTTTTGCCATATCACTGCAGATCATCACAACTAACTGGAAGGATACATCAAAAATCTCTTATTATGCATGGTGGAACCTGTTGTGTCATCACCACAGGCTTGATCGTGCTTTTGCCACAACAGTTCCTTTGCAAATCAAAAAGGACTTGGTATGGTTACCTTTAACCACTTTTCTTTCCAGACTAGCCGCTTAGTTGACCTTCCCTCTCCGAGTGTACCAATTGTTATTTTATTAACTGGTTTATTATTAACTGTTCATAGAAGTAATCGTCATTTGTAAATGCTTTTCACACCCCTTCCTCCCTACCCTTCTCCTCTTTCTCCTAATTCCCTTCTTTTCCCTTCCTCCTTAAAAATTTAAAAGGCAACTTTTTTTCTTAAGTATAGTTTCTATTTCCCTTTTTTTGGAAATGGTTGCATAAAATGCATTTTCTTCCATCCTATTTTCCATTTATGTGCATAAGCATCTGTACTAATGTTTTACTATGTTTAATAATTTCAATAAAGCTTTCTAAACTCAAAAAAATAATAGGTCGAGTCTCTCTGATAAAAATATCGATTCTCCCTTTGTTGTTATTTTTATTCTTAAATCTTCCTTTAAGGATTCCAATCTCGTACTTTAATGAAGTTGATAAGGTGTTTCGGGAGTTTATGTGGGCTAAGAAAAAATCTCGAATTAAGCTATCTATTTTACAATTGGATGTAGAACAGGGAGGCCTTGCAGTACCTCATTTAGCTACTTATTGCCAAGCTGCATTACTTAGCTTAACAACTCAGCTTCTGGCCCCTATTTCGAAGTTTGATAATTTTTTATTTAATCTTATGTTAAGGGAGAGTGCTATTAAGTTACGAGCATTCTTGCGCACTGCAAAGCTACCAAAAAGAACAAGATACAAGGTTGTAAATATAATATTAAGCCCTATCCAGCGATTCAATAAAAATTATAATATTCCATCATGCCATGCATATTCCTCTCTTTACGACTGTGAGGTATGGGGCCTTAAACTCCCACAAAAGGGGGTGCAGCCCTATATTCTGTTGGGTTTTTGTAAATTGGGCGACTTTTATAATGGTACTAATCAGATGACGTGGGAGGCTTTTGTAACACAATTTGAAGCGCAGAGCCATGATCTCTGGCTAAGTTTTAGGCAGATTTCATGCTTTCTCCGGACTAACTTCAGCGGAATCAGTGAGAGAGCTAGAGTAATTTTAAAAGCTGCCTTTGAGTCAAACTTATCGGGCATTGGCAATTGGTATAAGTTACTACGTCAGGAGAAGAATAAGAACCTTATTGAAATAATGCTCCCAAAAATTGCTGAGGAAACTAACTGTTGGTTCAGTAGACAGGAATGGCTACGAGTCTGTGAGCTTGGCCACAGGGCATTTTTGGGCAGCCAATTTTCAAAGAATGTCATTCCTCTCTAGATGGGTGGTGTACTACACTCCCTCCAGGCTCCATAAATGGTTTCCTATATTACCGAATGATTGATTTAGATGTAATCTGCCAGAGGCAGGGGACTGGACACATATATTTTTCACTTGTCTGAGATTACAATACTTTTGGGAAGAGGTTTTTAGGTTTATTAGTAAATGTGTGTCAGTAGATATCCTTCCATGTGCATCGTTGGCGCTATTCGGTTTCTCCTATGTAGTTGATCAGCTCTCATTATACGTGCAATTTTTCGTTTCCCTAGCCATAGCAGTAGCCAGATCTTTAATTTTACAGAATTGGAGATCTCAGAAAATACCTACAATGGCCCAGTGGCTACACCAGATGGAGAGGACTTACAAATTTGAGGAGGCCTACGCGAAGAGGATAGGGGCGGTGCAGAGATTTGGGATGACTTGGGAGGGCTATGTTGCAACCACGCACATAAATGATACTATGTGACTTTATCTATGGGGAATCTCCAGGCGAAGACTGTAATCATACAGGTCATCAAGCTAGGGGTCATATGTTATCACAGATTTGATGTTTAGAATGCTGGTATTGTATATCATGTAAAATGGGATATGAACTTGCGCTTTCTTTTATTGTACATTTTAAATGTGAGACTCAATATGCAATAGGTTTTATGTTCTTTGCTTCTCAGTATAGTTTGTTTATCATATTTATCATGTACTAATGGATTATGAAATTTGTTATACTTATTGTCTATTTATTATATGTGATTGGAGAGTCTGCAAATTTGTCTGCTTTATGTATGTTTTCTACGCTCAATAAAAAAAAATTAAAAAAAAGATTTTCTTGTGAAGTTCAGGCTACCAAAAACTGGTATTCACAACTTTGGAGAACTGCGGTTCAAACAAAAGGTCAGGTTCAATGTAGATGCCTACATCGTGAGCAGCTTTAGAGGGCAGTGGTGGTGACCCCACATTCCCAGATAAGCTGGCACGGTTCCAGTTGTTTATTGAATTCCTGGTAAAGAGGAGCTTAGTTTTGGATGGGTTGTGTTTTAAAATGTTCGCTACTATCCTACATCTTACAGCTGGTAGTATGTTGATGAGAAGATTATGGGCAGAAGTAGTGTTGGGACAGACAAAGTCCTTCGCATGGTGATGGACATGCACCCCTACCCTCAGTGCCCAACTGTACTGGTGTCTGGATCCCTAATGCTGATTTTTGTTGTCATAGGCAAACACAGATCATGCCTGTGCACCATAACATACACCTTTCTCATGAATTGCAGTCACCAGGAGTTAAGCGGCACGAGCAGGGTGGTGTCAACATACCGTCTAGTGATCAGTAGGAGTGAACAGATCTTTTTTATCCTGTGTCACTCGAGCTACTTTGTGCTAAGCTCACCTTTGGCCTACATCGGTTTGGTGTGTAGAGCTGCACTGCGCATGAATGGTGTATCTTCACTGGGTGCCCACGTGCCTGGGAAGGGTACAGTACACGGATAATGCAAGGCTCTTCACTGCGTGCATGCTGAATGCATGTGCTGGATGTATGTGTGCCTATGAGTGGTAAACTGCAGCTTGGACACAGTGCTGTGCAGTATGATTATTCTGTATACATGAACTGGGCGTATGTGTACCTGTGAATGGTAAATACATGGAGGGCCCTGGGTTCCATTTTAGGAGACCCAGACCTGCATTGTGAAACATGAAGAGAAGGAAGAGGAATCCCCCCCACACAGATTGGTGTATTGCTGCATTCTGTAAGCTGAGTGAGGACACCGCAGTAGATATCTCTTGCTTCTGATCTATAAGGCAGAACATAGATGGTCTTATAGGGATCATCAAAAAGGACCCAATGATATGAAGGTCCAACCATCCAAGCCAACAGCGCCCGCAAAAATGCTTGTCCTACACGGTTTCCACTGAAAGAGATGAGATGGGCCGCAAACACTCCTTATGAAACTTCCTCATTGCCTAGAGCTGCAAAATGCCCCCGAAGTGGCATGATAGCGCTGTAAACCACCGAAATAAGTATAGCACCAGCAGTGGGTTGAACAGTCACTAGTTACTGTGTCGTTTGTCCTCAGAGTTGAACCTTCCCGTCTGAGACTTAGGCGCCAGAATCCCAGACCTGGCATGTAAACAGAAAAATTCTACCTCCAGTAGAAACTACTTTAGCCGGTTTTTCAATAACTAGGCGTAGGGCGTGGTGCATTAGACTTGCATTTCAGGAACAGTTGTGTAATAAAAGCGGCTCAAGGTTGAGGTGCAGGATAATATTCACAAATATATATGAATATTATAAAGATACATTTATACTGTGTGCTTTGTGTTCAGGTACACAGTGCAAATACAACACTTAATTTGCCTTGCCAAAAAAAGAAAGCCTTTTGTACAGTACTTCGAAAAGCAAAGTGAGGATTCTTCCAGTATTAACACAAATGTTAAAAAAATCATAAAATAAATACATAAATCAATTGCATTACTATGTGGGAAGTGGAAGGGGATGAATATAATTTTTGAGGTCGCATCTGAAAAGGCAATAACTCTGAACAACATATGTAAAAAATACCTTGTTTTAATTGGGGATATTTATAAAGAGCTTATAATTAAGAACGATATAAGGACACCTCCTTTAATGCTGCGTATTAAAGCCATCACAGAAGCGGGAGAAACAGACTTTGACAGATAACCGTCAAGGCCAGATTACAACAAGCATTTACAATGCAATAGGTGTCGCATTTGCAGAGTTTAAGCTATTGGCATTGTAAATGACGCCTTTATTTAAGTTTTAAAAACCAAACATAAATAAAAGGCATTGTCATTTACAATGCCAATAGCTCAAACTTGCGTAAATGCGAGACCTATTGCATTGCAGATGCTTTTAATGTATATTGTACAACTGATTTTGTGCTCATTTGTAAATTAGCCAAACAGCGCCTCCATGTGGAAGAGTGTCCTAAGTGTGGTGTTGACAATTAAGGGAGGTGCCCACCCGAAACCACCGGCTCAAATTAAGCACTGCTTTGATTAGGGAAACAGAACCCAGTATTATCCAAGAGTATCAGCAGGGCTTTAAAGTGGACCGGGTCTTGACGGTGCTCAGCACTGGCAATTCTAAAAAGCAGGTGTTGAGAAGGGTCCCTATCGGGTTCTCCATTTTTACCCTCACCCACAGGGTGAAAAAAACCTTAACTCTCCAGCAGTGCCACCCTTCACTGCCCGTGATGTAACTTCAAAGAAACTCGCTATACTTCTTTCACAGGTTCATAATATTTTAACTGTAGCATTTTCAATATCATATACTAAGAAGCCATAGTAGTTGCTTATTTATGTTATTCAGTTAACAACCATTGACAGACCCAATAGTCTCGGCTTGTTGTAGGTTTAATGTTACTTGTTGTATTTTATATACAAAACCAATCAAGCAGCAAACTACCACTTGGGTAGCACCCTATACTAAGCACAGATTTTAAGCTGGGTTTTTAAGCCACGCCCGTAATTACATCACCCACGCCCCTTTGAGAGATTCCTCCACTTCCCCCCCAGTTTTTTCATCCCACTCAAAGCGCTGGGTATCAGGGTAATAACATTGTCGCATTCTTCCCTCTGAGGTCAATAACATGAGTATCCTTGAGTTGGGAAATAAATACTATCTCTTATCAGCGCCCAGAGAACAAAGACAGAGCTCAGTAGGTAAGTGTAGTACTCATTTTGTGCCTTTAGTCTGTAGGTTGCATTGAATATTATAACACTACTTGTAGGAACAGTCTTCCTAACAGGGCTTCAAAGGATTAGACAGACAACAGGAATGCATTCCTCATACGCATTTCCCACCTTTTCTTCCTTTTAAAAACAAGAAACGCATGTTTCTAGGTCCAGCTCATGAGGATTTTTGTTGGCAAGTGACAAGAAAGATGTCGGCTTTTGTGGCCACGTGCTGTAAACCTGTTAGGGCTGAGTTAAAGGGGTTGGTACTGAGGCTCCTTAACAATATAGATAAATATGTAACCGAGCCTCGGGCACTTCACTGCTTGCCTCGGGCACGCTGGCTTCTCAGAGTTAACAGCCCTCTCCGGAGCAGGTATTTTTGACCGATAATGAAATATTTAAGGGGAGGCTAAACTTGAAGGCATGTTTCTAGAGCTCAGCTAGTTAAAGGAGGCCCAACAGTCCACAACTACCCCAGGAGCCGCAATACATGTTTGCTTACACGTTTATTAAAAAGGCCATGGATGATGTTTGGGAGGTGGGATTGATGTTTTTTGCAGGCAAGCATTACGGGCGCCTTATTAATTAAATAATTAAATAATAGGGCACGGCAATTGCTGCTCGATGCTATTTGGGAGGTGGGAGGGGTGTTCTTCATTCTTTAGTATGCACATTTAAAAAACAAGAGAGGCTTGTTGTTAAAGGAAAAAAGTTGCACTTACAGGATGCCTACTTGCAGCATGCCGCTTCTTATGCCCTTCCAGACTAAACACCAGCACTTGTTTACTGAAAGACGACATATGGTCGCTCTTCTAGATTAACAACACGGGCGCTTGTGAACAATGGCAGTCGCACTGGACCATGTAGATGTGATTGACTGGTATTATTTAAGGTAAGATTTTCTTTCTCCCCTCAGGTGATTTTTTTGCTGGAGACGCATCTTAAATCTAACTCCCCCGACTTTACTCTCCCCAAGAAATATGCCCAAGCATACTTTGCCTCGGCCCAGGCGGCAGTGTGAGGAGTGGGTATTCTTTTATCTTCGGAGTTGGATTGGGAGGTGGGTAAGGTGATTCGGGTTGAGGGAGCAAGGTGGTTGTGGATAGAAGTCTTAATTAGTGGAACAGCTGTCATCCTGCTTAATTATTAAAGACCAATTGGCGACGACTGTGCGGCCCTGGAACAGGTATATGACCTGCTGGTGAATGCGCATGGGTTTATAATTATGGGGGAAGATTTTAACTTAATACAAGATTTACGTTGTGATACCTCCAACAAGGGAAAAAAAGCAATTAAAACCTAAAACAGACAGACTCTTAAAACTTATTAAAGAGGATTTCGCCTTATTGGACCCATGGAGGGTAGACCATCCAGGCGCCACTGAGTTTACGTGTTACTCAGCGAGATTTAAAACAGCATCCCGTCTGGATTTCTTCTTGATAAGTAATCTGTTCACAAGGGGGGAATCCTTCATTCTCTCTTACCCATTCTCGGATCACTCTTTGGTATCGTTGATATTACACTTGCCCGCCCCAGGAGAAAAAGTGACAGGTGGCATTTTGATAAAGCACTGTTATCAGATCAAAAATGGATTGATGAATCCCGTGATTTTATAGGGTGCATTTTCAAGGAAAACATGAATACAGCACCAGGTTTTATGGTGTGGGAGGCTTTTAAGGCCACGTTTAGGGGACGGGTGGTGGCATACAGGGCTAATCTTCATAAGTTAAGGAAACTTAAGATTGCTGGATTCCAGGAGGCGGTGGAGCGGGCTAGGAGAAAACTTTCGGGGAGGTTAACTAGGGAACCGGAGGAAGAGCTACTTCAGCAGGAACTATTAAGGGCAAAGGAGGAGCTGAAAAGTTTTTTTATGCTCGAGGAAATTGCTGGAAGTAAAGCTGCTCGTCAAAAGGCGCACGAGGAAAGCCAGCATATCGGGAAATTTTTAGCCTGGTCCACAAAAATGCAACAGAGCAAACAGTCTATTCCACAAATTAGAAATCCTAGTACTAGGTGCCTGGTGAATGATAAAGACGGAATTGCCGAAATTTTTATATCACATTTCAGCAAGATATATGCGGAAGTCCAGACAGTTGACCCTCGAGCTCTTGCAGATTATTTTACGACAGTCCACCTGCCTAAGGTCGGCGAGGAGGACTGGACGCTTTTGAGTGAACCGATTACAATCCTAGAACTAAGTGAAATCGTAAAAAAAATGGCAAATGGGAAGGCGAGTGGCAATGATGGGATCCCTATTGAAGTATATAAACAGTTTTTAAATGAACTCGCCCCATTCTTGGTATTACTATATAACCAGATTATGGCCGGAATGGTGGTTTCAGACAGATTTAAGGAATCAGTCGTGATCTCAGTTTTAAAGAAGGATAAGGACCCTAAAGATCCAAGTTCTTATCGCCCAATAAGTCTACTAAATGTAGACTATAAGCTTCTCATGAAAATCTGGGAAAACAGAATTGCGGGCTGCACGCATTACTTGGTACATGCAGATCAAACAGGGTTTTGCTTGGGAGATCTATGGCCGCGAATACTTTCTATCTGATTCAAGCCATCGACTATTTTTCTGCTAGTAAGGAGGCTGCGGCCATTTTAATGATGGACGCAGAAAAAGCATTCGACCTGGTGGATTGGCAGGCCATCTTCTTTATTTTGTGAGAGTTTGGCTTTCCACGCCATCTGATCGAGATGCTAGAGAGAATTTATAGGGGAGCCATCGCAAAACTAATTATAAATTCTGAGGAGGCGGGAGAGGTAGTAATAAGGCGGAGTACTAGGCAGGGATGCCCCCTCTCCCTCCTTCTGTTTTCACTCTTTATTGAGCCACTAGCGATAAAAATCCGTTCCAACATACTAATCCAAACCCCCTATTAGAAATGGACAAAATAAAGTTGTTTACTGATGATTTGATCTTGTACCTGAACCCAGAGAAATCAAACATTCAGAGAGCATTGGGAGAAATCCAGGCGTTTACAGAATTGGGGGGTTATAGGGTCAATCAATCTAAAACGGAGCTTCTTCTATTTAATGCACAAGGAATAGAGCTGCCGGAAGGGTTGAAATTTTTGCCTCTCAAACCTATTAGATATCTGGGCCTGTATGTGACAGTGGACTTCCTTCAGCTCTTTCACCTGAATTATGGTGGAACACTTGACAAAATAAAAAGTCTGTTAGAAAGATGGGCATTATTGCCCCTGTCAATAATAGGTCGAGTCTCTCTGATAAAAATGTCGATTCTCCCTTTGTTGTTGTTTTTATTCTTAAATCTTCCTTTAAAGATTCCAGTCTCGTACTTTAATGAAGTTGATAAGGTGTTTCGGGAGTTTATGTGGGCTAAGAAAAAATCTCGAATTAAGCTATCTATTTTACAATTGGATGTAGAACAGGGAGGCCTTGCAGTACCTCATTTAGCTACTTATTGCCAAGCTGCATTATTTAGCTTAACAACTCAGCTTCTGGCCCGTATATCGAAGTTTGATAATTTTTTATTTAATCTTATGTTAAGGGAGAGTGCTATTAAGTTACGAGCATTCTTGCGCACTGCAAAGCTACCAAAAAGAACAAGATACAAGGTTGTGAATATAATATTAAGCCGTATCCAGCGATTCAATAAAAATTATAATATTCCATCATGCCATGCATATTCCTCTCTTTACGACTGTGAGGTATGGGGCCTTAAACTCCCACAAAAGGGGGTGCAGCCCTATATTCTGTTGGGTTTTTGTAAATTGGGCGACTTTTATAATTGTACTAATCAGATGATGTGGGAGGCTTTTGTAACACAATTTGAAGCGCAGAGCCATGATCTCTGGCTAGGTTTTAGGCAGATTTCATGCTTTCTCTGGACTAACTTCAGCGGAATCAGTGAGAGACCTAGAGTAATTTTAAAAGCTGCCTTTGAGTCAAACTTATCGGGCATTGGCAATTGGTATAAGTTACTACGTCAGGAGAAGAATAAGAACCTTATTGAAATAATGCTCCAAAAAATTGCTCAAGAAACTAACTGTTGGTTCAGTAGACAGGAATGGCTATGAGTCTGTGAGCTTGGCCACAGGGCATTTTTGGGCAGCCAATTTTCAAAGAATGTCCTTCCTCTCTAGATGGGTGGCCTACTACACTCCCTCCAGGCTCCATAAATGGTTTCCTATGTTACCGAATGATTGTTTTAGATGTAATCTGCCAGAGGCAGGGGAATGGACACATATATCTTTCACTTGTCTGAGATTACAATAGTTTTGGGAAGAGGTTTTTAGGTTTATTAGTAAATGTGTGTCAGTAGATATCCTTCCATGTGCATCATTGGCGCTATTCGGTTTCTCTTATGTAGTTGATCAGTTCTCATTATACGTGCAATTTTTCGTTTACCTAGCCATAGCAGTAGCCAGATCTTTAATTTTACAGAATTGGAGATCTCAGAAAATACCTACAATGGCCCAGTGGCTTCACAAGATGGAGAGGACTTACAAATTTGAGGAGGCCTACGCGAAGAGGATAGGGGCGGTGCAGAGATATGGGATGACATGGGAGGGCTATGTTGCAACCACGCACATAAATGATACTATGTGACTTTATCTATGGGGAATCTCCAGGCGAAGACTGTAATCATACAGGTCATCAAGCTAGGGGTCATATGTTATCACAGATTTGATGTTTAGAATGCTGGTATTGTATATCATGTAAAATGGGATATGAACTTGCACTTTCTTTTATTGTACATTTTAAATGTGAGACTCAATATGCAATAGGTTTTATGTTCTTTGCTTCTCAGTATATTTTGTGTATCATATTTATCATGTACTAATGGATTATGAAATTTGTTAAACTTATTGTCTATTTATTATATGTGATTGGCGAGTCTGCAAATTTGTCTGCTTTATGTGTGTTTTCTACGCTCAATAACAAAAATAAAAAGATTTTCTTGTGAAGTTCAGGCTACCAAAAACTGGAATTCACAACTTTGGAGAACTGCGGTTCAAACAAAAGGTCAGGTTCAATGTAGATGCCTACATCGTGAGCAGCTTTAGAGGGCAGTGGTGGTGACCCCACATTCCCAGAGAAGCTGGCACGGTTCCAGTTATTTATTGAATTCCTGGTAAAGAGGAGCTTGGTTTTGGATGGGTTGTGTTTTAAAATGTTCGCTACTATCCTACATCTTACAGCTGGTAGTATGTCAATGAGAAGATTATGGGCAGAAGTAGTGTTGGGACAGACAAAGTCCATCGCATGGTGACGGACATGCACCCCTACCCTCAGTGCCCAACTGTACTGATGTCTGGATCCCTAATGCTGATTTTTGTTGTCATAGGCAAACACAGATCATGCGTGTGCACCATAACATACGCCTTTCTCATGAATTGCAGTCACCAGGAGTTAAGCGGCACGAGCAGGGTGGTGTCAACAAACCGTGTAGTGATCAGTAGGAGTGAACAGATCTTTTTTATCCTGTGTCACTTGAGCTACTTTGTGCTAAGCTCACCCTTGGCCTACATCGGTTTGGTGTGTAGAGCTGCACTGCACATGAATGGTGTATCTTCACTGGGTGCCCACGTTCCTGGGAAGGGTACAGTACACGGATAATGCAAGGCTCTTCACTGCGTGCATGCTGAATGCATGTGCTGGATGTATGTGTGCCTATGAGTGGTAAACTGCAGCTTGGACACAGTGCTGTGCAGTGTGTGTATTCTGTATACATGTACTGGGCGTATGTGTACTTGTGAATGGTAAATACATGGAGGGCCCTGGGTTCCATTTTAGGAGACCCAGACCTGCATTGTGAAACATGAAGAGAAGGAAGCGGAATCCTCCCACACAGATTTGTGTATTGCTGCATTCTGTAAGCTGAGTGAGGACACCGCAGTAGATATCTCTTGCTTCTGATCTATAAGGCAGAACATAGATGGTCTTATAGGGGATCATCAAAAAGGACCCAATGATATGAAGGTTGAACCATCTAAGCCAACACACCCGCAAAAACGCTTGTCCTACACGGTATCCACTGAAAGAGATGAGATGGGCCGCAAACACTCCTTATGAAACTCCCTCATTGCCTAGAGATGCAAAGTGCCCCCGAAGTGGCATGATAGCGCTGTAAACCACCGAAAAAAGTATAGCACCAGCAGTGGGTTGAACAGTCACTAGTTACTGTGTCGTTTGTCCTCCGAGTTGAACCTTCCCGTCTGAGACTTAGGCGCCAAAATCCCAGACCTGGCATGTAAACAGAAAAATTCTACCTCCAGTAGAAACTCCAGTAGAAACTACTTTAGCCGGTTTTTCAATAACTAGGCGTAGGGCGTGGTGCATTAGACTTGCATTTCAGGAACAGTTGTGTAATAAAAGCGGCTCAAGGTTGAGGTGCAGGATAATATTCACAAATCTATATAAATATTATAAAGATACATTTATACTGTGTGCTTTGTGTTCAGGTATACAGTACAAATACAATACTTAATTTGCCTTGCCAAAAAAAAAGAAAGCGTTTTGTACAGTACTTCGAAAAGCAAAGTAAAGATTCTTCCAGTATTAACACAAATGTTAAAAATTCATAAAATAAATACATAAATCAATTGCATTACTATGTGGGAAGTGGAAGGGGATGAATATAATTTTTGAGGTCGCATCTGAAAAGGAAATAACTCTGAACAACATATGTAAAAAATACCTTGTTTTAATTGTGGATATTTATAAAGAGCTTATAATTAAGAACGATATAAGAAACCTCCTTTAATGCTGCGTATTAAAGCCATCACAGAAGCGGGAGAAACAGACTTTGACAGATAACCGTCAAGGCCAGATTACAACAAGCATTTACAATGCAACAGGTCTCGCATTTGCGAGAGTTTAAGCTATTGGCATTGTAAATGACAATGCCTTTTATTTTTGTTTTAAAAACCAAAACATAAATAAAAGGCATTGTCATTTACAATGCCAATAGCTCAAACTCGCGTAAATGCGAGACCTATTGCATTGCAGATGCTTTTAATGTATATTGTACAACTGCTTTTGTGCTCATTTGTAAATTAGCCAAACAGCGCCTCCATGTGGAAGAGTGTCCTAAGTGTGGTGTTGACAATTAAGGCAGGTGCTCACCGGAAACCACCTGCTCAAATTAAGCACTGCTTTGATTAGGGAAACAGAAACCAGTATTATCCAAGGGTATCAGCAGGGCTTTAAGTGGCCCAGGTCTTGACAGTGCTCAGCACTGGCAATTTTAAAAAGCAGGTGTTGAGAAGGTCCCTATCAGGTTCTCTATTTTTGCCAGCACCCACAGGGTGAAAAAAACCTTAACTCTGCAGCAGTGCCACCCTTCACTGCCCGTGATGTAACTTCAAAGAAACTCGCTATAGTTCTTTCACAGGTTCATAATTTTTTAACTGTAGCATTTTCAATATCATATACTAAGAAGCCATAGTAGTTGCTTATTTATGTTATTCAGTTAACAACCATTGACAAACCCAATAGTCTTGGCTTGTTGTAGGTTTTATGTTACTTGTTGTATTTTATATACAAAAGCAATCAAGCAGCAAACTACCACTTGGGTAGCATCCTATACTAAGCACAGATTTTAAGCTGGGTTTTTAAGCCACGCCCGTAATTACATCAGCCACGTCCCTTTGAGAGATTCCTCCACCCTCCCTCCCCAGTTTTTTTATCCCACTTAAAGCGCTGGGTATCAGGATAATAACACTGTCGCATTCTTCCCTCTGAGGTCAATAACATGAGTATCCTTGAGTTGTGAAATAAATACTATCTCTTATCAGCGCCCAGAAAACAAAGACAGAGCTCAGTAGGTAAGTGTAGTACTCATTTTGTGCCTTTAGTCTGTAGGTTGCATTGAATATTATAACACTACTTGTAGGAACAGTCTTCCTAACAGGGCTTCAAATGATTAAACATAGACAACAGGAATGCATTCCTCATACACATTGTCCACCTTCTCTTCCTTTAAAAAACAAGAAACGCATGTTTCTAGGTCCAGCTCATGAGGATTTTTGTTGGCAAGTGACAAGAAAGATGTCGGCTTTTGTGGCCAAGTGCTGTGAACCTGTTAGAGCTGAGTTAAAGGGGTTGGTACTGAGGCTCCTTAACAATATAGATAAATATGTAACCGAGCCTCGGGCACTTCATTGCTTGCCTCGGGCACGCTGGCTTCTCAGAGTTAACAGCCCTCTCCGGAGCAGGTATTTTTGACCAATAATGAAATATTTAAGGGGAGGCTAAACTTGAAGGCATGTTTCTAGAGCTCAGCTAGTTAAAGGAGGCCCAAACAGTCCACAACCACCCCAGGAGCAGCAAAACATGTTTGCTTACAAGTTTATTAAAAAGGCCGCGGCATCGCTACTGGATGATGTTTGGGAGGTGGGATTGATGTTTTTTGCAGGCAAGCATTACGGGCGCCTTATTAATTAAATAATTAAATAACAGGGCACGGCAATTGCTGCTCGATGCTATTTGGGAAGTGGGAGGGGTGTTCTTCATTCTTTAGTATGCACATTTAAAAAACAAGAGAGGCTTGTTGTTAAAGGAAAAAAAGTTGCACTTACAGGATGCCTACTTGCAGCATGCCGCTTCTTATGCCCTTCCAGACTAAACACCAGCACTTGTTTACTGAAAGACGACATATGGTCGCTCTTCTAGATTAACAACACGGGCGCACGTGAACAATGGCAGTCGCAGCCCCTGAAGTTAAAAAATGCACTGTGCGCCCGTGTTGTTAATCTAAAAGTGCGATTTTGCAAAAGTCTCACTCCAGCAGTAGAAAAAGACACCGGCATCTTCATGTGATGCAAAATTAAACAAACACGAACAAAAAGCATACAGACGCCTTATTAAATGAATAACTAAAAGGCCAAGGCATCCCTGCTGGGAGGGGTATTCTTTGCAGGCAAGCATTACGGGCGCCTTATTAAATAAATAAATAAAAAGCCACGGCGATTGCTGCTCGATGCTGTTTGGGAGGTGGGAGGGGTGTTCTTTGAAGCAAGCGTTACAGGCGCTGTATTAAATAAATAACTAAAAGGCCATGGCATTGCTCCAGCCAGCGCGCATGGCGCTCTGAATGTAAGCAAAGCACATCGTGCCTGCAGTAAGAGAAACTTAATAAAATAGTGCTTACAAGACTAAATAGCACGTACCGTGTAACAACCGAAGTAAAGGGGCCAGTCGCCATGGGAGGTTACAAATGAAGACAAGGCAGTACTAAGGAGGGACTAACAAGCCTATTTACGATTCAGAAGCCAGCATTTACGAAGGACAGTGACACAAGCCAATGACAAATATGGGCGGAGAGTGGGTGGGGCATACTCTAGTGCAACAAGTCTCGCAGAGCAGCGCATGCACGCTTACTCTAGGCTCGACCTAAAAACTGCCTGGTGGTGCTGATTTACAGTTACTAGGCAGCAACATAACGCAGGGTTATGCTATTTTGTACTATTTCTAGTTTCAGGGTACATATTCCTGAGCAAAAATCAATATGAATCAGTTTATGTGAATAGCCAGATTGATGAAGTGTGCATTTTTCTCCCTATTCCGAATTCCCCCTATAGGAATGGGTGGTAGCACAGTCATGCCGCACGTTGTCCCCTTGCTAACCTGCAAAACCTCAGAAATGTGCAGTTTTAGCCCTGCACAAATTTGTGTCTGGAAGAACCACATTACGTTTGAAATTCCCAAGTGTTACTAAGGTGGTTAAGATGGCGGACGCCTTGTGAGGGCGCTCCTGGCGGCCATAGAATCTATTGATAATCTGCAGCTGGATACCTTCCTGCACCATCTGCTTTGTGCCAAATAAATGGTAGCCTGGGGCATCTGCTGTAAAAGCTGCGAGGGACCACCAGAGGAGGCCTCTTGGAGACCAGCTCAATACTCTAGATGAGCCTCATGATGGTGGCCTACGCAGCAGCAGTCCATGCAGGTAATCGCGGTGGGGCAATGGGGCGGGGCGGGGGGATGTCGACAGACGATGGAATAGAATTAATTTATTTATTTTTAACTATTCCGTCGTCTGTCTGTCGACTTCCTCAGTGCCCTGCCCTGCCTCACCACGCTTACCTGCACGAACCACCACAGGGCCTACGTGAGAGATAGGGCCACAGATGGAGGCCGGTTGGCTGCAACACAGGAGCCTGAAATTGGCTCGATTAAACTCTCAGGGCGCAGCCTAGACCTGTCGCCTGCCTTGAACCAGTCGCAGCAGGCCATGTTCCTCCCAAAGGACTCCTTGCCCTTCCGAAGCGTTCAGAAGAATGAAACACTGTGTCAATGGCTAAAAACACTGGCTGCAACACTCAGCGACCTCAAGAAAAATTGTGAAAGTTATGGACTGCTTTGAACTACATTTGTCAGGATGCACCAGAGAAGCCTAGGACAGACCTTTGACCAGTGTGAGACTCCACCCCCTAGCAATGTATATACAGGATTTGTGATAGTCAGTGAGAATGTTACAGACTTTTAGCTGTTCGAAGCTGCTAGTCCGCCTTTTCCTGTGCAAGCAGAACCTAGCCTATTTTTCAAAGTAAGACTGAGATCCCGGTACAGATGGGTGCAGTGAGTGACTGCACTCACCTGCACAGGCTTATCTTGGTGGTTTCATAGTGTTTCCTTCCTCCCTTGCAGGGGTTGCCCTCGAGAGGCATACTGACTGTGTCACCTCTTTGTAGCGCACAGTCAATGCCTCTCTTAATGGTTTCTTTACCTCTGTGCCCACGTTCATAATACGTCGCCGGGCCAGAGACAAAGGGCCCGATTATGATGCAGGAAGGGCTCCGACCGCCGGTCGGAGCCCTCCTACCTGCATCGTAATCACTGATTCGGATTCCCTTCTGACGGAGCCACTTCGATGGGCTCGGTCGAAAGGGAATCCGAATCAGTCTTCCGAATGGCTTATGATGGGCTCGGAGAGCCTATCCACCATTCAGAAAGCCCACAGTAATTCCAGCCGAGGGATTATGACGGCAGTTTCCCACTGCCTTTTTGTGCCGGCCTTTCTGGCATGGAAACCAATTGGGAAACAGTTTTGGGGGCCCCAGCAGGGCCCCCATGGGTGCAAGGGCGCCCTGTTGATCCCTGCACCATGTGCAGGGATTAACTACACCCCTCCTCTTTGCTATAAGAGCATGCATTCCGTTTGGTTTGGATTGCGACAGAACAGGGTTCGGTCACATCCTAATTCCTGGGCTGGAACCGACGACTGGAGGTCGTTTAGTTCCAGAACAATGCCGGACGGACTCGGGTCCGTCCGGCATTGTAATTGGCCCCAAAGTGTTTCTCAGAGCATGGGCTCTACCCCCATGCAAATGTGGGAATGATCCCGTTAGTTATCACTGACACAACATCGACTCCTACAATATCGACCTACACAATTATCGAGTCACTAATATCGCACACAAAAATATCGACTCCCAATACACAAAAATAAAATTATACTAATATCGAAAAAATAATAGACAAAATAATTAGCGACTATAAAAATATCGACTAACAAAAAATAGAACACAAAAATATTGAAAAAATTAAAATAACATAATGCAACAAACATATTGATATACATAATATCGACAACACAGTCATCGATAAAGATACATATTAACTATACAAAAAAATAACATTTAAACATAAAAATAAATTATTTTCAATACTATAAAAAAACATTGCAAACATTAAAACAGAAACTAACAAAAAAAATTACAATAATAATAAAACTAAAACACAAACTAATAAACTTAAAAAACCAAAATAATAAATACACAAACACTACAACATTAAAAAAATCACCACTATCAAAAATGAACAGACATATATATAACATATTTAAAATAATATATAACATTTATTAATGTATACATTTTCTTTATATTACTAAACAAAATAAAAACACACATTAAATAAACACAGTTAAAATTAAACAAATTAAATTACAACTGCCAAACAATTCAGACAAAGCTATCTCAACCAATGAATTTAAACTACAACAACAAAAACCGGTAGAAAACTCTAACTAATTAAATAAACACTATGAAAGCAACAAATTAATTAACACAAACTTTACCATTAAACGGACAAACACTGCAGAAGGACGAAACTTTGTAAGACAAACAACAGAACGAGCAAGAGCTACAAATGCAACTAAATGGAAAAGCTTTCATTAAAGGTAAGAACAAAAATTTTTAAATAAATGAAATTAGCTTAAAATAAATTAGGCATATACACATACTAACCTAAAATATAATTTATTTTTCTTTATATTTCATAGACTAAACTTGACCAAAACTCTACCTTGAAAATTCAAAAGAACAATTTCCTCCCACAAGAACTACAAAATTAACATTAACAAAATATATAAAACAAAGTAAGTATATATCTTAACTAATTTATAGTTAACTGATTATAAAAAAAAATTGAAAAAGCAAAATATAACTAACAAATACTTTTATTTTTCCTCCTTCTACAGGCTACGATACAAAAACAACATAAAAAAAAAATTACCTCAGCTAAAAATAGTATGTATTTTTTTCAGCCTAAAAATAACTAAAGAAATATAGGGACTAACTAAATGAAACTAAACTAAATGTAACCCTTCAATAAAACTAAATTTTTTTAAACCAGCTGAAAAAAAGGAACCAGTGAATAACCTACAAACTTTGAAAAATCATCCAACAAGAAAAGAAAAACAAGCTATATGTAAGTATATTTTAAAATGCAATAAGCATATCTAAATGTTTCCTTTTCACTAATAATTAACAAATGTATATATATATATATACACATATATATATACACATATATATATATATATATATTCACTGAAAAAACCATAGGTTTCAGGCACGTTATAATTAGAAATTAGCATTTAAAAAACCTTAGAAATTCACTGAAAAAACCATAGGTTTCAGGGGCGTTATAGTTAGTTGGACATTTCACTCGTACAAAACCATAGAAATTCCCCCGTTATAGTTAGTTCAGCTAACTATAACTCGCGCGCCCGCAATGCACTGCTGATGACGTCACATATTACATCATTCATGACATGGTCAGTGACATCACTCATGACATCACTCATGACATCACTGATGACATCTCAAATGACATCACTGAGCACCAGTGTCAGACATCTTTGATGGGGCTTTCCACTCTCTGTGAGGTGTGCATGCTTCAGTGTGAGCTTGCTGGGCCATGTGGGGGGGGATGTTGAGCTGTGACTACCACTCCCATCATGCTATTGCCTCCACCCCCTTCCCAGCATGCCCATACTTCCTTCCTTTTGAGTGTACTTCACTGTGTGTGGGTGTGACAGCAATGGCAAGATGTCAGTCAGTGGTGTCCTGCTGTTGGTTGGTGCACAGTTCCCAGCAGGGCCTTGTGCTCCCCACAGCAGTAGCCAGTGTCAGCCATCTTGTCAGTTGTTTTCCACTCCCTGTGATGTGGGCATGGTTCATGGTGGTGTTGATGTGCGCATTGTGAGGGTGAGCAATATCTGTGACTACCACTCCCATCATGCTATTGCCTCCACCCCCCTTCCCAGCATGCCCATACTTCCTTCCTTTTGAGTGTACTTCACTGTGTGTGGGTGTGACAGCAATGGCAAGATGGCTGACAGTGGTGTCCTGCTGTTGGTTGTTGGCCAGTTCCCAGCATGGCCTTGTGCTCCCCACAACAGAGCACCAGTGTCAGACATCTTTGATGGGGCTTTCCACTCTCTGTGAGGTGTGCATGCTTCAGTGTGAGCTTGCTGGGCCATGTGGGGGGGATGTTGAGCTGTGACTACCACTCCCATCATGCTATTGCCTCCACCCCCTTCCCAGCATGCCCATACTTCCTTCCTTTTGAGTGTACTTCACTGTGTGTGGGTGTGACAGCAATGGCAAGATGGCTGACAGTGGTGTCCTGCTGTTGGTTGTTGGCCAGTTCCCAGCATGGCCTTGTGCTCCCCACAACAGAGCACCAGTGTCAGACATCTTTGAAGTGGCTTTTGACTCCCTGTGAGGTGTGCATGCTTGGGTGTGTTCTTGCTGGGCCATGTGGGTGGGGGATGTTTGGCTGTGACTACCACTCCCATCATGCTTTTGCCTACACCCCCTTCCCAGCATGCCCATGCTTCCTTCCTTTGACTCTGCTTCCCTGTGGGGTTGTGTGCCTGTGCTGACAAGATGGCTGACAGTGTTATCCTGGGGTTTGTTTTGCTACAAGTCCCATGTGTGTCCCTGTGCTTCACACTGCATGACCCAGGGTTGTGGTTCTTTGTGGGATATTTGATTGGTGTGTGAGGCAATACTTTCTCCCAGGTGAGTTGTGTGTAGTTTGTGTTAGGGGGGTGTGTGGGTGGAGCTGCTGGTGACTATGGTCAGTGCTGTGAGTCCTCCTTCCCACCCAGCCAGATATCCCACCATGGAACGTGTTTCCGTTGCAGGGAGTGCAAGTTGTCTTTCAGGATGTCAGTCAGTGGTGTCCTGCTGTTGGTTGGTGCACAGTTGCCAGCAGGGCCTTGTGCTCCCCACAGCAGTAGCTAGTGTCAGCCATCTTGTCAGTTGTTTTCCACTCCCTGTGATGTGGGCATGGTTCATGGTGCTGTTGATGTGCGCATTGTGAGGGTGGGCAATTTCTGTGACTACGACTCCCATGATGCTATTGGCTACACTGACTTGCCCAGCATACACAGTATTCCTTCCTTTCAGTGAGCTTCCCTGTGAGGTGGTGTTGTGGTGGTGGCTACATGTCTGACTGTGTTTGTTGGTTAGATTTGTGCCACTGCCTAGCTCTATTTGTTGTTAGGTTTGTACATGTCATGACACAGTTACATTTCACTAGGAGCTGGCATGTATTGTGTTTATCTGGCTGACATACACATTTTGGGATGATCTGTTTTGGTTGGTGTGTATTTGCTAAGGGTGCATGGTTTGACTCTCCCTTGACAGTGATGTGTGTGTATTGTGGCACAATTTTGTGTACATTTGTTGTGTACTCACCAGGCTCTGGGATGTTTTCTAGTCCATAGACGCTCACTGGTGGTAGGATGGCCCGCACCTTCTCCTCCCAGGGCCTGAGGTATACTGGTTTGGCAGGAGGGCCACTGCCGGTGTGTTGGCTCACGATGTAGTCCTTCTTCAACAGCTCCTTGACCCTCCTGCGCACGTCATACCACCTGTTCTGGATGTCTACCTTTGTGTGCAAACATGGTGATTGTGCGTTCACCCTGTCGACGATCCTCTCCCACATCTTGGTTTTCTGCGACATGGGTGTCTGTTGGACCAATGTACCAAACAGCTGTGGCTGTACCCTGAGGATCTCATCTACCAGGACTTCCAATTCACTATCTAGGAACTTGTGATTCTTCTTTGGGGGCATGGTGTTGGGTGGTGCTGGTGTGTGATGTGTGTGTTGGTGTGCAAGTGAGGGTGTGTGAGTGTGTGTTTTGCTGGGTGTATGTGAGGGTGCTATTTGTTGTGGTGCTGCTGGTGTGTGGCTTGTGTGATGGATGAGCTGTGAGTGTGTGTGTGGTTGCTGTCTGTTGGTGTTGAGTGCTGGCAGGTAATTTGAATTTGCAAAGGATCATGGTAGGGATTTGTGTCCTTTATATGGGTGGAGTTGTGGGTGTGTCTTTGTTCCCTGTTTCCCCACCCAGTATTTATTTGCTTTGTGATTGCTTGTTTGGCCTTTTTTGTGTTTTTTTTCCTTGGTTCTTTTTGTGCATGTAGGAGACGTTCTTCTGACCGAGTCGGACCCTCCAGTTGTCTCGTGCGAGCCTCTCAGATTCGTTCACGCTGTGTTTGTGCTGTTTTCTGTGCTGCGTACGCGTCGGTCGCGGGGTTTTGGGTTGCTTCGGCTCGCAGTTTTGTATGCGTGTCGGTCGTGCGGCTTGGGCCCCATGCTACTCGGTCGTGTTTTCCACGTGTTGCATCGTACTTGGCGGGTAGGAGTTCGCGGGTACGTTTAGTTTGGGATTCTTCCTGGTGCGTGTCGGTCGATTTGTTTCACGTGGTTTTCCGGCCGGTTGGCTGTTTTCCGCGCGGTTCGGTCGTTCGGCTTGTGTTCCGTACGCGTCGGTCGTATTTTGCACACTTCTCATCGTACTTTGCAGGTCGGGCTGCACTGGTACGTGTCGGTCGGTATTTATTCTGGCTCCGAGTCGGTCGGTACGTTTTCCGGCCCGAATCGGAATCGGCCCCAAAATTGTGAACCTCTAAAATAAATATACTCTATTGTGAATAAAAATATTAACAATATAAACTCACATACGTCTCCTTCTTTAAATATAATTTATGTATAAACTCAGAGAAAATGCTGGATAATAAAACTGAAAAAATTACTATTCCAACTACAAACTAACTAAACTCAGGGAAAGTGCTGGATAATAAAACTTAAAAAATTACTATTCCAACTCCAAACTAACTAAACTCAGGGAAAGTGCTGGATAATAAACCACGAAAAATTACTATTCTAACTCTAAACCAACTAAATTCAGGGAAAGTGCTGGATAATAAACCATAAAAAATTAGTATTCCACCTCCAAAACAACTAAACTGAGGGAAAGTGCTGGATAATAAACAAATTAATGTACTATTCCAACTCCAAACTAACTAAACTCAGGGAAAGTGCCGGATATTAAACCACAAAAATGACTATTCCAAACCAACTAAAACCAGCGAAAGTGCTGGTTTATAAACTAATTTAATTTACTATTCCAACTCCAAACTAACTAAACTCAGGGAAAGTGCTGGATAATAAACCATAAAAATTTACTATTCTAACTCCAAACCAACTAAAATCAGGAAAAGTGCTGGATAATAAACCAATTAAAATTACTATTCCAACTCCAAACTAACTAAACTCAGGGAAAGTGCTGGATAATAAACCATACAAAATTACTATTCCAACTCTAAACCAACTAAAATCAGGGAAATTGATAGATAATAAACACATTAAATATACTATTCCAACTCAAAAACAACTATACTCAGGGAAAGTGCTGGATAATTAACCATGAAAAATTACTATTCCAACTCCAAACCAACTAAAATCGGAGAAAGTGCT
Organism: Calotriton arnoldi; assembly: GCA_963921515.1. Classification (NCBI taxonomy): domain Eukaryota; kingdom Metazoa; phylum Chordata; class Amphibia; order Caudata; family Salamandridae; genus Calotriton; species Calotriton arnoldi. The sequence continues at coordinate 2,060,621 of CAWUFW010000914.1, read as the reverse complement.
GGATAATGAATAAGGCTCCCAGTTTTCCGTTTTTACGGATTTTTACAGATAACTACAGACAGAAAACAATGTGTTTCCTGTCTGTATTTATTTTTAAATGCAGAAAAATACAGAAAATTGTACTTTTGTGGGTGACTCTCCATGCTGTTTTTCGTGATTTTCAGGACAACAGCCAAATAGATAGACAGCATGGGAAGTTGAAAACAGGTTGAGATTTCCCTAGGTGTAGTCATGTGTTAACATATATTTGTATTATAATGCTGATTTGCCTGTAGGTGTAGTGTTTTGCTATATTTGGCTGCTTCAGTCGCTAAAATGCGACAGGCAGCAAAGTATGAGTGCCTGTTTATCACTTAAATAAATGTGGAAATATACCATTTTACAACTTCATAAATTTGCAAAACACAAAATAAATATGGATAAATACCAATAATAGGGCCCAAAAATAAATCTGGATAAATACAGACGGTAATGTTAAAAAAATAAATACCATAAGGGCGTGGTTTGACGCGCAACCAAGATGGCCGCGTCCTTCTAAGCTCCGTCGGATCGCGGGTGCGACCGCTCGTCGGAACATGCTGTATCGGTGATTTTTTGATCACCATACGGCGGATTTGAGTGGCGGAACACCTGGGGAAGGCTGCTTATCATTTTCGGGCTGTTTGGAGTCCTTTTGGAGTGTTTTCCGTTTCGGCGATTTTCTCCTCAAGTTCGAGCTTCAAAATGGCGGCGGAAGTGGAAGTCCTTGCTGCTTCACGGATCACTTCAGTAGGTCATTGAACTGCATCACGGCTTTTCCTGACCTTACTCCCTTCATGTATGAGGTATTGCGTGGATAGCCTTTCTGCTTCACTATGTCATGCTCTGTTTTTTTTTTTTTTTTAAAAGACGCTATGCTGAGGAGGCATTATTTTTTTTTACAAAATGGCAGCAATTATTGAGTGCTGAGTGAATTACTTGCGACCTGTTTTCAGTTGGTTTTACCTCATTGGGGGGGTCTACACTTGTCAAATTGCGAACTTTAAACTTTGCGACGCTTGAAGATCATATTTGCTCTGTCTGAGAGAGCAGTTTGTACCTCACACTATTTCCTGATACCAGTGGTTGCTTGTTTGTCTGTTGGCGATTCATTTGGCTGTGTGGGAATTTTAATTCTCCCCAAGTCTTCCTCTGTGCTTGCTCTTCCTTGCTGTGCTCTACAGTGGCGTGTTCTTCAATATACTTCACAGCACCTTCGTCTGCTCTACGTCTTCTTACATTGATACAGTCATTCTGTGAGGTGTTTTTGGTGTTGAGCACGGCAATGGCGGAGGGCATGGGTGTGACCCCCAAGGACAGAGATTCGAAAGGGAATCTGAAGCGGTCTAAACAGATCTCACCCACGCCCGATACTTCAGCGAGAAGCAATATGGATTCTGCTGCAGCATTAGATACTATTCTAACTAAACTTAATGCAGTTCATGACATAGCACAAAGCACCAAAACAAATACAGACTTACTTCAGGTTGAGGTGGCGGCTATCCGAAATGACCTCAAGAATCTCTCATTACCTGTCTCCAATGCGGAAACACGAATAAGTTCTGTGGAAGACTTCACGAATAAGCAAGCTAAACAGGCGCAAAGTTTGGAGCGTTCCTTGGCCTCATTGAGAAGAGACCTGACTGAGCAGGAAGATAGGAACCGCAGAAGTAATCTTCGAATTTTTGGCCTACCGGAGGACTGTGAGAACTCTGCTCCGTCAATGTTGGATTTCTTGCTTACATGGATCCCTACGGTCTTGAACATTTCATTTGTTAAAGACTTTGAAATAGAACGTGCTCATAGGGTCCCCACCTTTAAGCCTAAAACGTTAGCTTATCCAAGACCAGTGATTCTGAAACCTCTGCGCCACCAACACTCTGAGCAAATCCTAGCTCACATGAGGAAGATTAAATCATTACAGTGGGAGGGGCACAGAATATCAATATCACAGGATTTTGCTAGAGATACTGTTATTCGCCGTAAAGGTTTCTTGAATTTACGAAGAAGGCTAATTGATATGAGCATTCCATTTTCCTTTGCAGGTCCTTCGCGTTTTAAAATAACTTTTAGAGGTCACGCTCAGATTTTTTATGAACCTGCAGAGCTTTCCACTTTTTGGATAACCAGTCTGAATCACAGATGGATCAGTTGGCTTCTGGAACACTTCCTAGCACGTCTCATGGTTAATGTATCTCAATGTTGTTAACCTGGTTTCATTTGCCCTGTGTTCTTGCCATGATATATGGCCTTATCGTGCCTATGTGTTCCTTGCGGATATAATAAGAGTCAGTAGCGGTGTTGTTAGTTCATTGTGGTTACTCTCTCTTGACTGACTTTTTCTTCACAGGTATTTTATCTGTTTTTTTTCTTCACAGGTCCTAAAATTGCTCATACCTCTAGGTAGGTTTCTTAGAAGTTATTGTTGTCTTGTGGACAAGGTTTAGGTATTGTCCTATTACATAATGAGGGTTATTATGTTTCTATTTTCTTCTCCGTAGTCTCTTTCTCATCTCTTGTCATTTCTGGTCTACTCCAACTTTGTCTATTTTTCTATTTTCGGTCATCCTCCTCTGCTGTTCTGATGATTTATTGTTGATTTGTACCTCTAAATAGTTGTTTTTGGGTTCTCTTTCTTCCTATTAACATGTTATTGGGGTTCTGTCTTTTCCACCTTCTTCAATATCTTTTATATGCTTTTTATCCGTTTGGCTTGCACTTTCTCTTTTCTTCTTTTTCTGACTGTGCTGATAGCTAATCTTTTTTCGTGTGGTTAGTATTCATTTGTATCTTCCTCTGTTTCCCATTCTTCCTATATTCATTTATTTGGTGTTTGTATAATTTTTATAATGTGAATATATTCTCTTATTAGCTACATATTTAGCTCATGAATTATTTTTCTTTTTATTGATATTTCTAACTCCTCACTTTATTAATTATTACATTATTTATGACTGTTTACAAGGCCTTAGGCTCTTATCTATAATAGCTAGTTCTGTTATTTAGGATGCCTTAATTTATTCATTATTACATCATTTATGAATATTTACCATGTCTTAGGCTCTTATCTATAATATCTAGTACTGTTATTTAGGATATTTTAATTTGATATTGTCTTAGTCTGACATTCATACTATTTATAAGTTATTTATAATGTCTTATTGCTGTTTATGAGGCCTGAATTGATTATTGAACCGAATACTGCCTTAAATTGTTATTTATAATATCTATTACTGTTATTTATGATGCATTATCTATTGTTGCCTTAGCTTGATATTCATAATATTCATTATGGTTATTTATGATGCCTAAATTTAATATTGCCTTACTTTAGTGTTCTCAATATTTATGATTGTTATTTATGACTGGAATATTTATTTCTGCATTAATGTTCTGTTGCTCAATGATATATCAATTTTATTACTGAGCGGTCCACAACATCGGTGTGCGCCTCTGTGGTTGCTCCTCTACGTTTTTCCCCCATGCAAATTGTCTGTTACGGACATCCCCTGGTGGGGTTTTGCTTGTTTTTATGCTCCTTCTCTTTTCTTTGGAGCATTTTTTCTCTCTCCTTTCTTTTTTCTAGCCTTTTCCTCTTCTATTTCTATCTTTTTTTCCCTGGGGACTCCTGCTTCGGCTCCTGTTTGTTATGTTGTCTTTGCAGTCCATCTATGTATGTGCTTGTCGATATGTTGTATAGTGCTCCCTTTCTCTTTTATCAGATACTATTATTTGTTTACTGGCGTGTCTCCTCATGTCTGGTCTAAATGTAGTATCTCTTAATGTCCGTGGATTGAATCATCCTGTTAAGAGGGCCAAGATACTAGACTACTGCAAAAGCCTATCTGGTGATGTTGTTCTTCTCCAAGAGACTAAGATAGCCTTTAAGGAAGCTTTGCTTCTAAGGAAACAGTGGGTTCTTGATGTTGCTTGCTCGGAAGCCTCCGGTAAGAGGAATGGGGTTGTAACCTTGATTTCTAAAAATTCTGGTCTGTCCATTGTCACGACGGAACATGATACGGATGGCAGATGGTTGCTTTCTCGTTTGTCCAATGGCTCAGACGAATTATATGTTATGAATATTTATGCTCCCAACATTGATGATCAACTCTTTTGGCGTTCAATAACCAAAAAGCTCTCTGACATCCCTCAAAGTGCTAGAACCATTGTTGGAGGTGACTTTAACTTGCCTTTAGATCCTATTTTAGATAGACATTCTGCTTTTAAATTTCGCCCTCCTAGGTCACATAAACAAATGCTCAATATGTGCTCCGCTCATCAACTTGCTGATGTTTGGAGGTTACATAACCCGAAGGGTAGTGATTTCACGTTTTTTTCCTCGCCACATTCTAGTTTCTCACGTATTGACTATCTTTTAGTTGATGCTGCTCTTCTAAAACACACTAGTAATGCTATAATTCACCCAATAGTTGTTTCCGATCATGCAGCCGTATCTTTTACTCTTCTTAACTTGACGGATAAACAAGGCCCTCGTACTTGGCGTCTCAATACAGAGATTTTGGAAGATAAGGATGAAGTTAAAGAATTATCTGTGGAGATTGACAATTTCTTCAATGAAAATGAGTCTTCGGTTAACTCCCCAGTTGTGTTATGGGATGCATTTAAATGCACTATTAGGGGTCACATTATCAAAAAATGTCAAAAAGGAATAGTGATATCAGAAAATCATTACAATCTTTAGGAGATGAGATCAAATGTAAAGAGATTTTATACAGAGGTTCTAATGATAAGTCTCTCTTGCAAGACATCAAGAATTTGAAATATACTTTTAACTCCATTGTTACTAAGAGAGCTTACCTTGGTGTACATGCTCAAAAGTCTAGACGCTTACTCTTACAGAATAGAGCTGGTAAGATGTTGGCTACCACTTTAAAATACCAAACTGATAATGTCAAAACTACGCAGATTTCTTATATTAATGACACTAAGGGCTCTAGGAAATTCCACACTCAAGAAATCCTACACGTTTTTCGTGATTTTTACGAAGAAACTGTACACTCCTAAGGATCAATGTGACATATCCGGGTGTCAGAAATTCTTGTCATCGATTCCTACACATACTATTTCACAGTCGGAGATGACTGCTCTGGGGCAACCGATTGACTCTGAAGAGATAATTCAGGCCATTAGGTCGACTCGATCTGGGAAGGCTCCAGGGCCTGATGGTTATCCTATTGCTTTCTACAAGACTTTTTCATCATCAATAATAAAATATCTTAAGAACGCTCTCGATAACTTTGTAGTGTCGGGTAAAGTCTCTGGTTCAGCTGCTGAGGCTACTATTGTTGTGATTCCAAAAGAAGGGAAAGATCATTCTGACCCGAAAAATTTTCGTCCAATCTCGCTTCTGAATATGGAGGCTAAGATTTTTGCCAAAATCCTGGCTAAGAGATTAGAGCGCCATATCCCTAGCCTTATTCATAACTCCCAAACTGGCTTTGTAAAAGGAAGACTTGCTAGGGATAATATCCGAACCTTTTGCCATATATTGGAGAAAGCGAAACTTTCTGCATTACCATCAGCCGCGATTGCTCTTGACGCCGAAAAGGCTTTTGATAAAGTTTCTTGGCCTTTTTTACACGCAGTACTCCAGGCTCATAATTTAGGAGATTCCTTTATAAACATGGTAATGTCCCTATATTCCCAGCCTAAAGCTAACATCAGAGTTAATGGGGCTACGTCTTCCTTTTTCAACCTACGTCAGGGAACTAGACAAGGTTGCCCGTTATCACCCCTTCTTTTTCTATTGACCATTGACCCACTCCTTCGGTTACTCAACTCAAATGACAACATCAAAGGCTTCCAATTTGGTACGCATACACTTAAAACGGCTGCGTATGCAGACGATGTTCTCATATTCTCTGAAGATATCGCTACTGCCATCCCTGCCATCTCTAATACCATTAAAGAATTTTCAATCGTTTCAGGGTACACTTTAAACAGAGACAAAACGGAGATGTTCCCTCTTAATGCGTTGTGCTTCCCTTCTCATATGGGTGAGGCTGGCTTTAAATGGCAATCGACTCGAATTAAATACTTAGGAATTTGGTTTTGCAATAACCTTGTAGATACTATTTCTTATAATGAATCTCACATTCTAACTAAGATTAAAAATCTTTTGTCCTCTTGGTCTCCGAAATATATTTCCTGGTGGGGAAGGCTCCAAACTCTCAAGATGATGATAACGCCGATTATTAACTTCTTATCCTCAATGTTACCTGTGAGGCTGTCCTCATCCTTTTTCCGTGAGATTGATTTAATTACCTCAAAGTTTCTATGGGGTGACAAACGTGCTAGAATTGCATACAAACATCTTAGGAAGCCATTGGTCTTGGGTGGTTGTAATCTTCCAGATTGGAATTTGTATCAAATTGCTTTCTTATCGTCTCAGGGGGCTCTCTGGTTTTTATCGAATTCACACCATACTCCTCCGTGGATTTATATTGAACAAATGTTGTGTTCTCCTCTCTCTACCCCCTCTTTTCTCACTGCCTCTAAACTTGTGTTACCTCATTCAAGCCGTATTATTTCTGACACAATTAATGCTCTGAAACACATAGATAAAAAGGTCTCCAACCCTATTCATAAATCAAGATGGTCCTCACTATGGTATAATCCTAAAATTGTTACTGATATTGATCCTGCCACAATGTCTTCCTGGGCTAATAGAGGTCTTACGTTGGTCAAACATCTTTATGATTCCAGTCATGATCCTCTTCCCTTTTCTTCTTTGGCCAGTAAATATAATCTTAACAATATGGATTTCTACTATTTTTTGAAATTAAAGGTTGCCCTCTCTAAAGTGACCCTCTGTACAGACTCGGTTACTATTTCACTTCTGTCTATGTGGTCTCGTTCAGGTCATACTGCCTCGAAAATATACAAATTTTTATCTGCGCCACTGCCTTCACAGGCTACTATTACACAAGATAAATGGTCACATCATTTTGATAGTGATATTTTTAAACATGTTACACAAGAGACATGGCAGTTAATTGGGAAAGTTTCATTACGAAATAAGATTGCTCCTTCCCTTATGCAATCTAAATTTTTTTCGATGAATCTTCTGCATTGGACCCCTGCTCGCTTACATAAACTGAGGCTGAGGGATGGGGATCTTTGTTGGAATTGCAATTTGGTCCCAGGCACTTACCAGCATATGTTTTTTGAATGCTCGTTATTACAACCCTTTTGGGATTTAGTTCAGAAACACTTATCACTAATTTTTGACACTCCAGTGGAACTATCATTCCCTATGATCTTATTGGGTCCATGGGCCGCATGTTCCCCTCTTCCTCTGGACGATACGGATATGCAGCTATTAGATCTTCTTATTTCAATTGCTGTCAAAATTATTCTAACTGAGTGGAAATCTTTTAATCTACTGTCCTACCATACTTGGTGGGCTTGGGTATCATTTCTCCGTGGGGCCCATACTTCGGTTGAAGAGAGACACTGTACTCCTTCCATTTCCAATATTATCTGGAGGTCACTGGATAATTATATGAAATTGTCATCTCAGGGGTTGGTGGCCCAATATCCCTTTGTCTCTATTGCTTAATTTATTTTTCATACTGTAGCAGGTGTCCCCAGCTACCCATCTATCCATTTATCCATCTGTACTATTTAATTATCTGTCTATCTACCCATTTATCTATCTATCTATCATCCCCTTTCTCTTTCTTTTCTTCCTTTCCTTGTTCCTGCCTTTTATTCTCTCTCTCTATTCTTTCCTTGTTTCTTTCGCTTATCCTGACACTTTTTTGGTATCTATGCGATACAACTAAGTTTTTGCTATTTATCCAGTATAAGATACTCTCTTTATATGACATATTGAACCGGTACTATGTGTGACTTCATTATTTTCTGTCATAAATTTTAACTTTGTGTATATTTTTTGTTAAACGTCTTAAGTATCTATTGACTATGTTGTTCTGTTGTATTGCATCTTATTACAATTATATGAACTCTTACTTTTTAAAAAACAATAAAGATATTGAACAAAAAAAATAAATAAAAAAAAATAAATAAATAAATAAATACCATAAAACCGGGAGCCCTAATAATGAACCATTTAAATTTACTATTCCAACTCCAAACTAACTAAGCTCACCAAAAGTGCTAGGTGATTTAAAAAAATATAATCTATTCCAAATAACAATTAACTACGTTCTGAGAAAATACCCACATTTTTTTAATTTAGATTGGCAAAGAGATACAAATATTTTTTATATTTTGAAACTTAACACAATAAAATTACAATATATTTTTTATAAACATCTAAAAAAGCAATCCGTTTGCTAAAAATCTATATATTATAAATAACATTATTTTTCTTAAAAAAAATTTGGGGGAAATATTTAAGATTTTTTTTTTATTTAAAACAAATGAATTCAAAATTAAAATTTATACTGAATTTCCCAATTTTTTTTATATTTTTAAAATTTCAAAAACAAAGGTTTACTAACAAAAAATATTTACTTTTTTTAATCTGTTTTAATTTTTATAATTTTTTTAATTAATACAAGAAATATTATTATATACATACAAATAAATGTAAAAAAGTAAAATAAAATAAATATAAAACATTTTTAAATGTTTTTTAAATGTATTCATTTTTTACATAAAAATATCTACACCTCAAATAAAAATAAAATTTTAAATGAAAAAAAAGTTCAAAGTAATATTTAGAATTTTGCAATTTTTTTTAAATTCTTATTAATAAATTACAAAACACTTTAAATATTAGTTTAAACAAAATATATTATAAAATACTCCCCACCCTTATCCCCTAAAAACCCAACATCTGGCTACTAAAAATATAAATAAAAATTAAAAAAATATATATTACTTTAAACAAATATATTTTAGATTACTCCCCACCCTTATCCCCTATAAGCCCAACATCCTGCTCCTAATTAAACAAATTGTAAAATAAAAAATATATATTACTTTAAACAAATATATTTTGAATTACTTCACACCCTTATCCCCTATAAACCCAACATCCCGCTCCTAAAAATAGGGGAAAAAACATTAAAAACATACATTTTAACATTAAGGGGTCGGTTCCGATCTCGGCCAAAAGCGCACCTAATACTATTCGTCCGGAAAAAATACGAGCCCAACGCGTTTTTCCTGACCGATTCGAACAGTCGTCCGAGCGAGCAAGTACGCTGCGCATTACTGCTAAAATTCCGATCCTCCTGGTCCATGGAGCTGTCTCCTCCTGTGGCCGTGGATGTATCTGCAAAGAATCAGGATAAACAGAGCAACATTAGTCACCTGTACTGATCACACACACCACAGTAAGTACAGCACATCACAGAGCAAGCCCTGCCATCATTTGCTAGACATTGCAATAAGTGCTGACACTGATTTGAAGAAGCCCATTGTCTGCCTGACAGTCATTCATGCCACACATATCCTACCTGTCCAGGCACCCATCTGTCTGGTGCCTGTTGTATGCGACTAATCATATGTGCACACATGCACCACAAACACAGTTGTTGGACATCCAAGAGAACATGTGGAAATGTGTCACTCCAAACACATGCCATCTCCTGCCACTGACTCAGTACATGTGTCAGGAAAAGTGACGGGCAGAGTCCCTGTCGATATGCGGGTTTTGCTTCCATTACCAGACACAATGATGTCCTCATGTCCTGATAGACAATGCGACAATGGTGTGCTTGCAGGACATATCACACTACTGCTGGATCACCCTTTGCGAGTTGAATGTCATGGCACAGGCCTGTCTGGCAAGTCAGTCATAACTGTCTCCTGTCACAGGGGCAGTGCATACACACAACACCAGTCTGCACTGTGTCACAATCATGGAAGTTTTGGGTATGCAAGCCCTGTAGCTGACCGGTGCACATGTGCACCCCTGGCCACCCACATCATGAGGACTAGGATGATCCCACATCAATCAAATGAGACATTTTAGTGACTGCAAACACAAATCCATACACATGGGCACTTCACCGTCTGATGAGAACGAACCAAAGCTGCCTGCACCTCAATGTTTCATACACCTTTGTGCACAGTAAAGGGATCAGAGACCTATGCATTAACCAATGTGCAGATCCTATAGTCACAACTCAGATGGCTGGCCACCCCAAATTGTTAAACACTCCAGGAGTCCAAAAACAAGGCCACACCACGGTGACACAGAGGCAGACACCTGAGTGCACTCTTCACAATGCCCAATATGTATGCTGACACACGGGAGTGGGAGAACAGAGTGCCTTCGATGTACGGAGTAGGCATTACAGTCCTGGTCCATGTGCAACATGGTATGACCCTGAACACTAGGCAGGTGGCTATGCATGTGTCACACACATGATGTACATACTTCTGAGGCTCCCCCTTGGTCTCTGCTGCAGCATGGGTGTGTGGCACATACCCAAGACATGTGGTGAGTCAGAGCAGCAATTGGAACACATTGTGAAGCCATACCCAGAGTACATGTCAGATCACAGGCATTGTGTGAGCAATTGTACCACCCATGCAGCCCACAACAAAGTTCCTGTAACTGATGCTGTCCCCAACTTGAACCACAGGTAACTGCAAGTACACAGTACCCAAGTGACCTAAGTCACAGACTGTAAGGGCCACACCTGTGTATCAGATGAGGAGGGGGCATGACACAAGTGAGGGACATGAGTCCAGGACGACAAGACAGTTGTACTATGGAAGTGGAACCAGGCTAAAGGAGTGCAAAGAGCATGTTAGTCATAGTACACAGACAAGGCTAGCACTTACCCCCTCCTTGCTGCTGTCTGGCCTTCAGCTGCCCATCCAGGTCAGGGAAGACCACCGCCAGAATCCGGAGCATGTGGGGGGTCAGGGTCCGGTGTCCGCCCCTCCTGCGAGGAGGCGACAGCTTCAGCTGGACCCTTGCGATCCTCCGGGTCCAGCCACGAAGGTCCTGCCACCTCTTCTGGCAGTTGCGGATCCTGCGCCTGTAGACCCCCACAGATCTTACTGCCCGGACGATGGTCAGCCAAATGTCCTGCTTCTAGTGGGCATCAACCTGTGAGGATGACAAAGTGAAAAGGCCATTACTACACATGCAACATATCCGTGCATCACACAGTTGGATATACATGTCTCAATCACAGGGGCATATGATGTACACAGGTAATGCAACTATGGCTATGAACAGTTGTCCAGCAGTTACTAAATGGTATCATTGCCTGGGAAATAAAACCTTGTTGGAAAGCACTGTTACTGCACTATACCTGTTCAGTGCATGTGACTACACACTTTGGGGGGTGCCAACTACTCAGTGAGCATGCTAGCCACTGGTGTGCACACTAAGGGGCCGATTCCGATCTCGGCCGGTAGGGCTCCGAATCGGATTCGGCTTAACCGGATCCGATTCGGAGCCCTATTGCCCGACCGATTCGTACGCACGTCCGGGCGAGCGAGTACAATGCGAAATCGCCGACCGACTCGTCCGGGCGTCCCGACCGCTCCGACCGACTCGTTCCCGGGTCTAACCGCACCGACCGACTCGCTTGGACTCGACTCGCACCGCGCAATGGAGACGTTCCCCGGCCGGGTAAGTACGATGCGTGCCGCGAGCAGTCCGACCGAGCCGCGCACTCCGGCTCCAAAGAGCAATCGGAGCCGTACTTTGGGGGTCCGTGTCGGACCCCCCTGTACGCGTAGCCGCGCGAGTCGCACACAGGGGGGACCCATGGGTCCCCCCTACCTGTGTGTGTACGGCGCGAGTCGCTTCGCCGCGTACCCGCTGTAGGGGGCGCCCTTGTTCGCCTCGCACCCATTGAGTCAATGGGAGCCCGCTCACGTGTTGTACGACAGGCTCCCAATGACTTCAATGGGAGTCCGACCGACTCGAGTCCGATGGCATACGTGGGCATCGTACTCGTTCGGTCGGGCTGCACGGGTCCGATTCAGTCGGAAATCTCTCCGGGTCCGGCTCGGTCGGAGAGATTTCCGGCCCGAATTGGATTCGGCCCCTAAGTCTTGCTAGTCAGACAACATGCACAATTAGTAAGGCAGTGGACAGCACACTCACCTGCTCCCTGGTTTCCCATACAGCTTGCTGTACTGTGGAAGGAGGCTGTCCAGCAGGGCCTGGTTCTCCTCAGTGCTGAAGGCTGGGGCTCTCTCCACAGTACGTGCCATTGCAGTAGCCAGAGGATGCAGAGACAGCAGCAGTGGTGGTGGCAGATGTCATCCTGGAGCATGTAGTGCAGGCAAGTGAGCTCTCAGGGGAACAGCCAGCATTATATGTGTGCTGCAGAGGCAGATACTGTCCCATGTGTCCAAAGTGATAGGTCCAAGTCGTTTGCATCTTCTGAATCTGGCCAATCCATGGAATTGCACCACTTATACACGCCCACAGCATCCTTCAAAAGTTCAACTTCATGACACCCATGAATTTGCAACATTGTTGTGGGTGGCCAACTGAATTCACTGCATCCGGCTTGTAAAAGCTTCGAAAACGCGTCCGTTACTATGTCAGTCCATAGCCAATGCGTGCGCACCGATCGGTCCATTGCTGTACCACGCGTATTTCGAAAAACAATACGCATCCGTCCATATCATATGCAATGACCAATGCGTGCGCACCGATCGGTCCATTGCTGTACAACGCGTTTTTCGAAAAACGACACGCATCCGTCCACATCATATGCAATGGCCAATGCGTGCGCACCGATCGGTCCATTGCTGTACAACGCAGTATTTCGAAAAACGACACGCATCCGTCCACATCATAATCAATGGCCAATGCGTGCGCACCGATCGGTCCATTGCTGTACAACGCATATTTCGGAAAACGACACGCATTCGTCCACATCATATGCAATGGCCAATGCGTGCGCACCGATCGGTCCATTGCTGTACAACGCGTATTTCGGAAAACGACACGCATCTGTCCACATCATATGCAATGGCCAATGCGTGCGCACCAATCGGTCCATTGCTGTACAACGCGTATTTCGGAAAACGACACGCATCCGTCCACATCATATGCAATTGCCAATGCGTGCGCACCGATCGGTCCATTGCTGTACAACGCGTATTTCGGAAAACGACACGCATCCGTCCACATCATATGCAATGGCCAATGCGTGCGCACCGATCGGTCCATTGCTGTACAACGCGTCCCTGTACAAGTCACTCGCATATGTCACCATGGTTGTCACTGGTGAACGTATTCCAGCCACAATTACTTGCCAGGGACTCAGGGGCACACCTACAACACCACAGCCTGTCCACACTGTATCCTAAGGCATGTAAGGCTGCATTACCTGTGTGTGTATGGGGGTAAACATGTGGTTTGTTGGGAGGCACTTGGGGGCAGTCACTCCCAGGCTGTGCATGTGTTCATGGGGACAGAATCCTTTGTGTGTTGTGCACATGAACACTGTGATGTGCAACTATTCAGTTCAGAGCATGTGGCATGGTCACATCTCCAGGTTGTGTATGTGTATGTTATGTCACATACACCCTGAGTCACATGTGGGATGGAATGTACGTCACAGGGTGACCCATTGCCACAATTGTGATGGCCCTCCACAGTCTGTGTGCATGTTGTGTTTCAGATGTCTCGGATTCCATGTGCACAATGGGAGACAGTCTCCACATCCACGTTGTTTGTGCATCGACTTTGATGTTGTGCGTGTGTGTGTCACAGACGTCCATGTCTGTCCTGCAGAGGCAACAGGGGCCACTACCTGTGGGAGTCATGGTTGTTTTGCTGGCGTATACATGATACGCCATGTCATGCCAGTGTCCATGTGGCAATACAGGGTCCCTGGGAATCTACCTGTCAAAGAGCTGTGATGCCTGGGGCACATCTGTCCTCACTTGTCACTGTGGTGTGTGTTTGGAACGTGACAGCAGTACATAGGTACTGTGACACAGCCGAATGAATTCCCATAGCACAACCTGGAACTTGTTGTCAACACATGTTGAACTGAGATGTTAGTTGTTGGCCATGTAGGTGCCATATATGTCCATGCAGAACGGCACACACATCAAGTACTTGTGTCTCGTAATGATGTATCAAGTGATATTGAGTATGGTCAATGCCACATATGTGGGGTGACTGACAATCTTTCTTTGTTCACCTATGCACTGCAGGGCACCAGCTGTCCATAGACCATTCCTGACCTTGCAACCATGGTGGAACGTGACTGCATCCGACGGTACCGCTTCAACAGGCCGCTAATTGAGGAATTGGTGGTGCAGTTGGCCCCACATTTGCAACCTGGCCGGCCATACCCTGCAGCGCTGACCCTCAAGGTGAAGGTGATGGCAGCCCTACACTTCTTTGCCACCAGTACCTTTCAACACACTGTGGCGTCTGCTGGTGGGATGTCACAGACCATGTTCAGCCGTGTGCTACGCAATGTTTTGGAGGCGATGTTGAGATACTTGAACCAGTACATCTATTTCCCTAAACGTCAACAACTCACTGACGTCAAGAGTGACTTCTATGCCCTGGGGAGGATGCCACATGTCATCGGCTCCATTGATGGGACACATGTGGCTTTGGTACCACCACAGGCACATGAGCAGGCATACAGGAACAGGAAACATTACCATTCTATCAATGCCCTGGTGGTATGTCTTGCAGATATGAGCATCTCACATGTGTGTGCACGTTTCCCCAGTTCTGCACACGATGCCTACGTGATGAGGAGTAGTCGCATCCCGAGGATGATGTCACAGATGCAGAACCAGCGTGCCTGGCTTGTCGGTGAGTACTGACTTTGTACCATTGTGTGTGTTCTGCAATGTTGTATTCCACCCTCTTTTCCAACTCAGCTAATGTGCAATTGTCTGTATGTAGATGACTCCGGATACCCCAACATGCCGTGGTTGCTGACACCCCTCAGGAACCCTGTGACACCAGCCCAGATGCGCTACAATGAGGCACATGGTCGGACCAGGAGAGTGATCGAGCGGACATTTGGTCTCCTGAAGAGCCGCTTTCGCTGCCTGGACAAGACAGGAGGGGCCCTCCCATATGCCCCTGCAAAGGTGTGCAGGTTGTGTAGCATGCTGTCACGTCTGCTGCATGCTACACAACCTGGCAGTGCGGAAGGAGTTGCCTCTCATCCTGGATGACGATGACCAACATCCGCTACCTGTGGAGGATCCTGGCCTGGGCCACGATGCGAGTGATGATGATGATGATGATGAGGGTGATGTCCGCACACAGCTCATCACCAACTTCTTCAGCTGAATGTGAGTATACAGAGATGTTATGTCAATGATTTGAGTTTGCATGATATGTGTTGGTGGTGCTCTGTTGCTGTTTGAGTGTGGCCATGTGCTACTTGACTGTATGCGTGCAGCGATGTGTCCTTACAGGTAGTCTGTACTTCCCAACAGTGTTGACATGCTAACTTGGTTTTGTGTAGGTATCTTGTGACATGTATTGGGCATGAGTATTGCAGCTCTGTCCTGTTCTTCAGTGCTTTTGACTGTGTGTCATGTCTGTCCTTCACAGGGTACTTTCAGAGTTGTTTGGTCAACTCGCATCCCCCGACACCATGATTCAACTTCCAGGGTGGAATCAGTCGTTTCCCTGCAGGTGATGTGCCACACACCCCTGGACTTTATTTCCTCTACACTTGGTGACTGTGTGGCCACTGCCACGTGGGATTACCTTGCATCTGTACTGGATACAACATGTTGCAAATGTGTAATAAACCTGTGCTTCACTTTGGGATGTGCATTGTCTGTGTGTCACACATCTGACTGACATTAGCTTACTTCACCTGTGGGCTAGTTAACACAGACTCTGAATAGGTGTGGTGTCTGTGCATTCCACTGTATTTCCTGGCAACATCAGTGTAGGCGATGAGTCAGATGGCCCTGGTGTGTATGTGTTGTGTAGCCCTAGTGGTGTGTCTCCCTCATATGTGTCACGTCGCCATGAATCACATGACGGTGTTGAACTTGCTGTAGCAGTTAGCATGCACAGTGTCATTTAGCAGATCATCATCTCCATGACAAAAACAACGTTGGAATCACAACAGAGGCAAGTATGGTGTATTAGTGAGTTTATTTACATACATGTGTGAGGATAGTGCACAGGATGGTGGGTGCTGTACATTGGGATTGGAATCCAAAGTTCCCAGATGAGTTGGAAGTGTTGGTAGCAGAAATGTCCTGAGTAAAGTCCACAGTCATCTGATACATTGGTCCAACTTGAACTCCCCATGTCATGTGGGAGAGTTGGGTTGCATTCAACAGGGTGAACAGTTTGCACACAAAGGGGAATTTCCAGAACAGGTGTTGGGTTCCTTGGGGTTGTACATGGCCATCGGCCTCTCAGTTTTCCTTCCTCGGATGACCCCTCTTCTTTCGGGGGGGACCCTCACATGCAGGCCGCTGCGGTGCAGAGGACTCTCCACCAGAGTCATCCTCCCTCCCTGTGGCAGTTGCAGTTGTTGCGGCACTAGATGTTGTGGGCACACAGGGAGGTGTGGCCATGTTGGTGCTAATCTGGCGGAGGCATGTCAATATGTCCCTCTGCACCGCTGTCAGTTCTTCCAATGTGTCCCACTTGGACTCCATGCGAGACATGTGTGTCTCCACATGGGACATGTGGGAGTCCAAGCGGGCATGATGGGCAGCCTGCTGCTGTTCAATGTCCTTGAGGATCCCCACTACCTGGCTGACCTCTCCGGTGCTATTCTGGTACGCATCAGCAATGCGTACCAGTTGTGGGTCATCATGCAGTCCAGACCCCTCTGCAAACAGTGACCTCTGCCTACCACCCCTCCCACCACCCCTGGCCACACGTGCGGGACCTGCGGTGGCACACACAGGTGAGCCTAGGCCCCCTTGGGGGTTGGTACTGGGGTTGTTGTCCGTTGCTTCACGGTGGGCCGGGGTCCCTGTGCTGTTGTCATTGAGTGTCCTTGGTCTGTCCGTGTCGGCGGGGGTGGTCTGTGTGTTGGCAGATGTTGGAGGAGTGGGTGCAGGGGGTGCATATGGTGGTCCTGCTGGTGCTGCATGATGACTCACACCGGAGGCGCCAGGTAGGTCTTCGCCATCCGAGGAGGGCAGAGGCTGTTCCACACCAGAGAGCTCAGGGTCCCCCGGAGCCTGGGACAGGGACTCCTCATCATCTGCTGCTGTATCCCCATCATCACCTGTTTTTGGAAGAGACGCACAATGTATGTTATGTTTCTACAGGCATCAATGGTTCAAACACCTGACAGTTGTGACTGTACCTCTGGATGCGGGCCTGTACATTGCATTGTCCTAAGTTGTCACAGTCAGAGGTTGATATTGGTGTAGCACATTGTCCTGCCAACCTGAAGCATTTCAATGTGAATGTTGAGGTGTGTGCATGACCAGCATTGGTGGTATTTGGTTGACATCCGGCCCTCCTTCTCCCCCAGCACAGTTATCCCACCATGAAGCATGCCACCCTTGCAGTGGGTGCAGGTTAACTCCCAGAATGTCAGTCAGTGGTGTCCTGCTGTTGTTTGGTGCACAGTTCCCA
This sequence comes from Calotriton arnoldi, assembly GCA_963921515.1. Taxonomy (NCBI): domain Eukaryota; kingdom Metazoa; phylum Chordata; class Amphibia; order Caudata; family Salamandridae; genus Calotriton; species Calotriton arnoldi. The sequence goes on along the minus strand of CAWUFW010000914.1, from coordinate 2,043,073 downwards.
GCAGGGCCTTGTGCTCCCCACAACAGAGCACCATTGTCAGACATCTTTGAAGTGGCTTTTCACTCCCTGTGAGGTGTGCATGCTTCAGTGTGAGCTTGCTGGGCCATGTGGGTGGGGGATGTTGAGCTGTGACTACCACTCCCATCATGCTATTGCCTACACCCCCCTTCCCAGCATGCCCATACTTCCTTCCTTTTGAGTCGACTTCACTGTGTGTGAGTGTGACAGCAATGGCAAGATGGCTGACAGTCTGGTCCTGTTGTTTGTTGGTGCCCAGTTCCCAGCAGGGCCTTGTGCTCCCCACAGCTGAGGCCTGTGTCAGACATCTTTGAAGTGGCTTTTCACTCCCTGTGAGGTGTGCATGCTTCAGTGTGAGCTTGCTGGGCCATGTGGGTGGGGGATGTTGAGCTGTGACTACCACTCCCATCATGCTATTGCATACACCCCCCTTCCCAGCATGCCCATACTTCCTTCCTTTTGAGTGGACTTCACTGTGTGTGAGTGTGACAGCAATGGCAAGATGGCTGACAGTTTGGTCCTGTTGTTTGTTGGTGCCCAGTTCCCAGCAGGGCCTTGTGCTCCCCACAGCTGAGGCCAGTGTCAGACATCTTTGAGGTGGCTTTTCACTCCCTGTGAGGTGTGCATGCTTCAGTGTGAGCTTGCTGGGCCAAGTGGGTGAGGGATGTTGAGCTGTGACTACCACTCCCATCATGCTATTGCCTACACCCCCCTTCCCAGCATGCCCATACTTCCTTCCTTTTGACTCTGTTTCCCTGTGGGGTAGTGTGCCTGTGCTGACAGGATGGCTGACAGTGTTGTCCTGGCGTTTGTTTGGCTACAAGTCCCAAAGGTGTCCCTGTGCTTCACACAGCATGACCCAGGGTGGTGGTTCTTTGTGGGATATTTAATTAGAGTGTGAGGAAATGCATTCTCCAAGGTGAGTTGTGTGGAATTTGTGTTAAGGGTGTGTGTGAGAAAAGCTGCTGGTAACTATGGTCAGTGCTGTCAGTCCTCCTTCCCACCCAGCCAGATATCCCACCATGGAACGTGCTTCCATTGCAGGGAGTGCAAGTTGGTTTCAGGATGTCAGTCAGTGGTGTCCTGCTGTTGGTTGGTGCACAGTTCCCAGCAGGGCCTTGTGCTCCCCACAGCAGTACCCAGTGTCAGCCATCTTGTCAGTTCATTTCCACCCCCTGTGATGTGAGCATGGTTCAAAGTGGTGTTGATGGGCCAATTGTGAGGGTGACCAATATCTGTGACTACAACTCCCATCATGCTATTGGCTACACTGACTTCACCAGCATACACAGAATTCCTTCCTTTCAGTGAGCTTCCATGTGAGGTGGTGTTCTAGTGGTGGCAAAATGTCTGACAGTGTTTGTTGGTTAGATTTGTGCCACTGCCTTGCTCTATTTGTTGTTAGGTTTGTACATGTCATGACACAGTTACATATCACTATGAGATGGCAGGTGTTGTGTTTGTCTGACTAGCATACACATCTTGGGATGATTATGTTTTGGTTACTGTGGCTTTGCTAACGGTGCATGGTTTCACTATCCCCTTGACAGTGATGTGTGTGTATTGTCACACAATATTGGGTATATTGGTTGTGTACTCACCAGGCTCTGGGATGTTTGATAGTCCATGTACGCTCTCTGGTGGTAGGATGGCCCGCACCTTCTCCTCCCAGGGCCTGAGGTATACTGGTTTGGCAGGAGGGCCACTGCCGGTGCGATGACTCAAGGCGTAATCCTTCTTCAGTAGGGCCTTGACCCTCCTGCGCACATCATACCACCTGTTCTGGATGTCTTCCTTTGTGCGCAAACATGGTGATTGTGCGTTCACCCTGTCGACGATCCTCTCCCACATCTTGGTTTTCTGCGACATGGGGGTCTGTTGGACCAATGTACCAAACAGGTGTGGCTCTACCCTGAGGATTTCATCTACCAGGACTTCCAATTCACTGTCTAGGAACTTTGGATTCTTCTTTGGGGGCATGGTGATGGGTGGTGGTGGGGATTGATGTGTGTGTGAGTGTGCAAGTGAGGGTGGGTGAGTGTAGGTTTTGCTGGGTGTATGTGAGGGTGCTATTTGGGAGGTGCTAATGGTGTGTGGCTTGTGTGATGGATGAGTTGTGGGTTTGTCTGTGGTTGCTGTCTGATGGTGTTCTGTGCTGGCAGGTCATTTGAATTTGCAAAGGATCATGGTAGGGATTTGTGGCCTTTATATGGGTGGAGTTGTGGGTGTGTCTTTGTTCCATGCTTTTTTCCCCCTGTATTTATTGACTTTGTCATTGCTTGTTTGGCCCTTTTTTTTGTATTGTTTCCTTTGTAGTTTTTAGGCATGTAGGAGACGTTCTTCTGACCGAGTAGGACACTGCAGTTGGCTCGTGCGAGCTTCTCCGAGTCTTTCAAGCGTGTTTCTGCTGTGTTTCATGTGCGGCGTACGCATCGGTCACGGAGTATTGGGTTGCTTCGGCTCCGTTTTGTATGCATGTCGGTCGTACGGCTTGTGCTCCGTGCGACTCGGTCTGGTTTTACACGCATTGCAACGTACTGCGCGGGTCGGAGTTCGCGGGTACGTTTCTGTCGGGTTAATTCCTGGTGCGTGTCGGTCGGTTCGATTCGCGTGGTTTTCCGGCCGGAGAGCTGGTTTCCGTGCGGTTCGGTCGTTCGGCTTGTGTTCCGTACGAGTCGGTCGTGATTCACATGCATTGCATCGTACTAGGCGGATAGGGCAGCGCCGGTACGTGTCGGTCGGACTAAATTCCCATACCGAGTCGGTCGGTACGTTTTCCGGCCTGAATCGGAATCGGCCCCTAAAAGTTATATTTATACATATAAAATAACTACTACTAAAATAAAAAATAAACATTTTAAACATTATGCAAAAAAAAAAAAGAATTGTCAATATTATTTACAACTATATTTTTAACATTGATATTTTCAAAATCGATATTTCTGACACAAAAATCGATATTTTTTACAATAAAACTCAATATTTTGTGTCCTCGATACTCTTGACTCGATATTCATGACACTCGATATTTCTTCGATATTCTGTCTGTTCACCCCCGTTAGCAATGCACCGCTGCTATTTATGTGCAGATGCATTTTGCTGTACAGAAAGGGCTGCACAAGCATCTATGGCCCCTTTTGTAATACCAAAGTGCCCCAGGCACACATGCCCATTGTGTCCCAAGGGCATTTTATGTGATACAGCACTGGATTTATTGTCTCAATGTCATATTTGCATTATTAATAGAAAGTTGTCATAAACAAAGACAATATTTTAAGTTAGTTATTAGAGAGGGGTTAACATAGAGCTGGAATGACAATGAGCCATGAGAAAAGTATAAAGTATTGTCTTGACTTAGTAGTCTCTTAATTCAAAAAGTTAATTCAAGGAATATCCACTGGTATACAATACTAATTTCAAACTGCATGCAGAAATTCATGTACGTTTTTCCATTTTCCTATTTTACTTCTCAATGATCCTCTGGGAAATATTATGAGCCAAATTACACTGTCCTCTGCTTGCTAGAGTGGAGTGAGAAGCCTCGGTGTACTATATCTTGAAGTAATTTATGTGTGTAACAGTGGCCCAGGCATCTGGAGAATTTCAGGCCAATTTTGTAGAATATTATTAGATCCAGATTTGGAGTAGCTAATCAATCCTTTCAGTGTAAGTAGACCGCATGCTATGTACATTACATGAACCAAAGCGCATTCTATTGTCACAAGACGAAATCTAAACTATGCAATGCTACAAGTGTGACAAACCTTTTGCCTTCCTCATCCTACTTTTTTCCTAATTCGTTTTTGTTGACACTGCTGAAGTGCTTGTGCTCTCTACTCTAAAACCCGGTAACATTAGCTCATCCCCAATTGGCATATTTATGCTACCTATTTAGTCACTAGTAAAGTGCACTACATGTGCCCAGTGTCTGTAAATTTAATGCTACTCATGGACCTGCAGAACTGATTGTGTCACCCACTTAAGTAGTCCTTTAAACGTGTTTCAAGCCTGCAATTGCAGAGCCTGTGTGTGCAGATTAAACTGTCACTTCGACCCGACAAAATAAACCTTTTGCCAGGCTCAACCCTTACTTTTTAGATTTCGCCTTCACAGTGCTTGTGAAATCTATTGTTTTTAATATATCTTAAAAGGGACTTACAACCCGCTTTCACTTTTATTGGTCCGTATGCTTGCCAGTTTACTTTCCTCTATTTCTATTGGTTGTAGTCTGTACTCCCTTCTGTGTCTCTCTCATAAGTTTCCCGCTGCCTAACTACCCATTCTCATATGTGCTGGTGGTTCGAACTTTTTTTCTTTTGGTTAACACTGCATACCGTTTATTTTATTTATTTATTTATTTTTATTTAGAAAATTTTTTATAGCGCGAACATGACCCTTGCGGGTATCAGAGCGCTTTACAATTGTTCAGAGAGCAGAGACAAATAGAATCAATAATATCATAGTCGAGAAAAATACAGGATATGGTAACACCCTAGATAAGGGAGGGTACAACACAATGTCAGGACCAATATGTCAAAACAAAAACAAAAAATTATCAGTGAAGCAGAAGTCGTGGGAGAGATTAACGTGTCATGAAAGGTACAAAGAGAGGAGATGCTAGAATCTATGGCAGAACTGTGTTCATAAGTAGAGCTTTAACTTCTTTCTTGAAAGATGCAGTTGAGAAAATCAGTCTGATTTTCGGCGGCAAGGCGTTCCAAATTCTCGGGGCATTCCCAGAGAAAGTTTGGTTGCAGGTTTTTTTAAGGAATCTCTGTGGTTTCAGCAACAAGATGCTAAGTTAGTAAAATCTTTATTGATTGATTAATATAAATTGCTACAATCTTTGCAAAATGGACAACTGTAGTCACAATAGTTTATATGATCAGTCAAAATCAGATATATAAATATAAATAATTATATATATATATATATTTGATTAATATAAATTGTTACAATCTTTGGAGAATGGACAACTGTAGTCAAGACCAAAAGGCGTTTTCCTGGATGTTGAGATCGAAAGCAATGAGAACAGGGCTTTCCTCCATCATGTTCCTCCATTCGTATAAAAGATAAGGTTACTTATTATAACTCCTTTATTTACACAGAAGTAGGGGTCAGAAAGATGGGTTTCCGGGTAAGATTTGAGGAGTCTATGTTTTAAAGTCTGGGATGCTTTTTTAGATAGATTCGGGGGGGTACTTAATTTTATGAGCAAAGCGGCCTGATGGCTCCAGGTTGGTGTCAGATATTCTTTGTGAATCCATGTCGTAAACAAGCTGCAAGAAGGCTAGCAGAAGGGAGGAGGGTGTAGGCAGGAGGGAATGAAGGATCAGGGCTTGCTCGAGTAGCTGCGAGAGGTTGCCCACTACGGGTAAAGAGAAGAACTAATGAGGGCTATAGCCAGGTCACAAGCAAGGCACAGGAACTTATGGTGTTGGAGTCATATGGAGATGAAGGCAATGAAGAGCACAGGCAGGGCGGACTGGTGAGGGAGATGTGTTTCACCTGAGGAAACCAGAACACATCTTAGTGGAAGCTCATTGGTGTAGAGATCTTAATACTTATATTGTGTGAGCCAGATGTCCAGAGAATTACAATTATTTATAGGTAAGAGAGGGGATAATGGGAGGCTTAAGCAGAAGACTGCAGTGAAATGAGTGGCAACGAGGATGTTTCCAATTTAGGGCGAACAGAGGTTCGGAAAAGCTCAGAGGGGAAAAGCACTATCTAAAAGAAGAAATGGTATTCAGCTAATGGAGCGAATGAGTTCATGGGAGACAACTAGAGCCAAAACCACTAAAAGATGGCCGACAGTAGATGAGCAAAGACGAAGAGTCCTTCCTTCATGACAATGTAGCAGGGCGATTTGCCGATGGGTCCATCTTTACATTCTACACATCAGGTAGGCAGAGTCCTTTGTTGATTTTGATTTACTGATCTGAAGTTGTAACGAGGGGATTAGCTGGTAAATCCTTCTTTACTGTGTTAGCATCAAAGTGGGATTAGCTGGTGAGTCCTTCTTTACTTGTCTTAGTCCTTTGTTAGTTTTAATATACTGAGGAGCAGACCACCACTTTGTGGACAAGGGAAATAGGGGTGAGGGCCCAAAAAATGGAGTGAAGGCTTAGCTAGCCCAAATGAAACACACAATGCCCAATAACCTAAATTGTAATCGTGTGGGAGAACTGTATTGATGACCTATTGATGATAGGAGTTGCGATTCCAGTATGGTAAAGGAAGCATAGAGTGAGGTACAGGAGTAAGACAGTGCCATATACAGCAGTCAACTAACCGGCTACATATTTGCACCATTAATTTTACTGGGGGTTTCGTCATGTGGTTATTGTTCACTTCACTGAAATTGTTGGGGTCACTTCAGGCGGTTTTTCCTCACATCAGTCGTGTGGGTGAGGGCATAAAATGATGAAGGAGAGGCCGCAGCTACCACTTTTCATTGTTGAGTGTGATTATGTTTGCCATCGACTGCGGGGGCTCTAAAAGTGTTTACATTTTGTTATCTTATCTCAAAAACACCTAATATTGTTATATTGTACTACTAAACAGGCAGCCACAATTGCAGTTACCTTGCAGTTCAAAGGGGCTTTTTTAAATGGTGCAGCGGGTGCAGTGACACCAAGACCAAAACCTCTAGGAACATCGGTCACCGGGCCCAAAAGTTGTCAGACCTCCTCTAAACACTAAATATTGCTTTATTTAACTACTAAACAGGCAGTCACAAGTGCACTTACCATTCAGACGCTAGGGTCATGATTTCAATGGCGCACCAGGTGCACATACACTGGGGCCCAAAGCTCTAGGAACCTCTCTAAACATCAGATATTGCTATATTTTACTACTAAACAGGCAGTCAAAAGTGCAGTTATCTTGCAGGCAATACGGTCATGTGTTGAATGGTGCAACAGGTGCAGAGGCACTGAGGCTCAAAAGTTGTCAGACCTCCTATAAACACCTATTATTGCTATATTTTACTACTAAACAGGCAGTCACAATTGCAGTTAACCTGTAGTTAAAAGGGGATCGATTTAAATGGTGCAGCAGGTGCAGTGGCACCAGGGCTAAAGCTCTAAGGGACCCTACTAAACACAGATTATTGCTACATTTTACTACTAAACAGACAGTCACAAGTGCAGTTATGTATCAAACACTAAGGTCATGATAACAATGGCATAGCAGGTGCAGTGACACCCAGACCAAAAGCTCTAGGCACACCACTAACCAACTAATATTGCTATATTTTACTACTAAACAGGCAGTCACAAATGCAGTTATCTTGCAGGCACTAGGGTGATGATTTGAATGGTGCAACAGATGCAGTGGCACCGGGCCCACTAGTTGTCAGAACTCCTATAAACACCTAATATTGCTATGCATTACTACTAAACAGGCAGTCATAAATGCAGTTATCTTGCAGGCACTAAGGTCATAATTAGAATGGGGCAACAGGTGCAGTGGCAGTGGGCCTAAAAGTTGTCAGAACTCCTATAAACACCTAATATTGCTATGCATTACTACCAAACAGGCAGTCATAAATGCAGTTACCTTGCAGGCACTAGGGTCATGATCTGAATGGTGTAGCAGGTGCAGTGGCACCGGGAGCAAACGTTGTCAGAACTCCTCGAAATGCCTAATATTGCTACATTTAACTACTAAACGGGCAGTCAGAATTGCAATTACCTTGCAGGTAAAAGGGGCATGATTTGAATGGTGCAGAGGGTGCAGTGAAACCGTGGTCAAAAGCTCTAGGTAGCCCACTAAATATAGATTATTGCTAAATAATGGGGCCAAAAGTTGTCAGAACCCCTCTAAACACCAAATATTGCTATATTTAACTACTAAACAGTCAGTCACAGGGGCAGTTACCTTGCAGGCACTTGAATCATGATTTCAATGGTGCAGCAGGTGCAGTTACACCTGGAACCAAAGCTCTAGGATCTGCTCTAAACACCAAATATTGCTATATTTTGCTACTAAACAGCCAGTCACAAGTGCAGTTATCTTGCAGGGAATAGGGTCATGTTTTGAATGATGCAGCAGGTGCAGTGGCACCAGGTCCAAAAGTTGTCAGAACTCCTCTAAACTCCTGTTATTTCTATTTTTTACTAGTAAACATGCAGTTACAATTGCAGCTACCTTGCATTTAAAAGGGCTTATGGTGCAAGAGGTGCAGTGGCACCGGGGCCAAAAGCTCTAGGGACCCCACTAAAAACAGGTTATTGCTAAATTTTACCACAAAAAAACAGACAGTCACAAGTGCAGTTATCTAGCAAGCACTACGGTCATGATTACAATAGAACAGCAGGTGCAGTGACACCGGAACCAAAAGCCCTAGGCACACCATTAAATACAATATATTGCTATATTTTACTACTAAAGAGGCAGTCACAAGTGGAGTTACCTTGCAGGCAATCGGTCATGATTAAAATGCTGCAGCAGTTGCAGTGGCACCGGGCACAATAGTTGTCAGACCTCCTCTAAACACATAATATTGCTACATTTTACAACAAAACATGCAGTCATCAAGGCAGTTACCTTGCAGGCACTAGGGTCATGATTTGAATGGTGTAGCGGGTGCAGTGGCACTGGGCCCAAACGTTCTCAGAACTCCTCTAAACACCTAATATTGCTACATGGTACTACTAAACAGGCAGTCATAAGCACTGTTATCTAGCAGGCACTAGGGTCATGATTTCAATGGTGTGCAAGGTGCTGTGACACAGGACCAAAATCACTAGGCACCCCACTAAACACCGATTATTGCTTTATTTTAGAACTAAACTGGCAGTCACATGGGCAGTTACCTTGCAGGCACTTGGGTCTTGATTTCAATGGTGCAGCAGGTGCAGTTATACCAGGAAACAAAGCTCTAGGAGCCCCTCTAAACTCCAACTATTGCTATTTTTTGCTACTAAGCAGGCAGTCACAAGTGCAGTATCTAGCAGGCTCGAGAGTCATGATTTGAATGGCATAGCAGGTGCAGTGGCCCCAGGGTCAAAATTGTCAGATCTCCTCTAAACACCAGATAGTCCAAAGTGCATTTACCTTGCAGGCACTAGGGTCATGATTTCAGAGATGCAGCAGGTGCAGTGACACCGGGGCTCAAAGTTCTAGGAACCCCACTAAGAACCAAATATTGCTATATGTTACTACTAAACAGGCAGTCACAAATGCAGTTTTCTTGCAGGCACTAAGGTGATGATTTGAATGGTGCACCAGGTGTAGTGGCACCGGGCCCAATAGTTGTCGGAACTCTTCTAAACACCTAATATTGGTATATTTAACTACTAAACAGGCAGTCATAAATGCAGATACCTTATAGGTACTAGTGTCATAATTTGAATGGTGTAGCAGGTGCAGTGGCACCGGGCCCAAAAGTTGTCAGAACTCCTCTAGACATGTAATATTGCTACAGGTTACTACTAAACTGGCAGTCATAAGTGCAGGTATCTAGCAGGCACTAGGGCTATGATTTCAATGGTGCAGCAGGTGCAGTAACACATGTGCCCAAAGTTCTACGAAACCTACTAAGCACCAAATATTGTTATATGTTACTACTAAACAGGCAGACACAAATGCAGTTATCTTGCAGGCACTAGGATCATGATTTCAATGGTGCGCAAGGTGCTGTGGCACCGGGACCAAAAGCACAAGGCACGCCACTAAACACCGATTATTGCTATATTTTAGAACTATACTGGCAGTCGCAAGTGCAGTTATCTTGCAGGCTTTAGAGTCATGATTTGAATGGTGCAGCAGGTGCAGTGGCACTGGGGCCAAAAGTTGTCAGAACTCCTCTAAACACCAAATATTGTTATCTTTAACTACCAATCAGTCACTCACAGGTGCAGTTACCTTGCAGGCACTTGGGCCTTTATTTCAAAGATGCAGCAGGTGCAGTGACACCGGGGCCCAAAGTTCTTGGAACCACACTAAGATCCAAATATTGCTATATGTTACTACTAAACAGGCAGTCACAAATGCAGTTTTCTTGCAGGCACTAGAGTGATGATTTGAATGGGGCAGCAGGTGAAGTGGCACTAGGCCCAATAGTTGCCAGAACTTCTCTGAACACCTAATATTGGTACATTTTACTACAATACAGGAAGTCATAAATTCAGTTACCTTGCAAGCACTAGTGTCATGATTTGAATTTTGTAGCAGGTGCAGTGGCACCGGGCACAAAAGTTGTCAGAACTCCTCTAGACATGTAATATTGCTAAAGGTTACTACTAAACAGGCAGTCATAAGTGCAGTTATCTGGCAGGCCCTAGGGTCATGATTTCAAAGGTGCGCAAGGTGCTGTGGCACCGTGACCAAAAGCACTAGGCGCGCCACTAAAGACCGATTAATGCTACATTTTAGAACTAAACAGGCAGTTGCAAGTGCAGTTAGCTTGCCGGCACTAGGGCCATGATTTGAATGGTGCAACAGGTGCAGGGGCACCGGGCACAATAGATGTCAGAACTCCTCTAAACATCTAAGATTGGTATATTTTACAACTAAACAGGCAGCCATAAATGTAGTTACCTTGCAGGCACTAGTGTCATAATTTGAATGGCGTAGCAGGTGCAGTGGCACTGGGCCCAAAAGTTCTCAGAACTCCTCTAAACACCTAATATTGCTACATGTTACTACTAAACAGGCAGTCACAAATGCAGTTTTCTTGCAGTCACTAGGGTGATGATTAGAATGGTGCAACAGGTGCAGTGGCACTGGGCCCAAAAGTTGTCAGAACTCCTCTAAACACCTAATATTGCCATATTTTACTACTAAACAGTCAGGCACAAATGCAGTTATCTTGCAGGCACTAGGCTGATGATTTAAATGGTGTAGCAGGTGCAGTGGCATCAGGCCCAAAATTTGTCAGAACTCCTATAAACACCTAATATTGCTATGTATTACTACTACACATGCAGTTATAAATGAAGTTACCTTGCAGGCACCAGGGCAATGATTTGAATGGTGCAGCAGGTGCAGTGGCACTGTGGGCCAAATTTTGTCAGAACACCTCTAAACACCTAATATTGCTATATTTTACTACTAAACATGCTGTCACAAGTGCAGTTTCCTTGCAGGTAATAGGGTCATGATTTGAATGGTGCAGCAAGTGCAGTGGCATCAGGACCAAAAGCTGTAGGCATCCCACTAAACACTGATTATTGATATATTTTACACCTAAACAGTCAGTCACAAGTGCAGTTAACGTGCATGCACTAGGGTCATGATTTGAATGGTACAGCAGGTGCAGCGGCACGAGGACCAAAAGTTGTGGAACTTTTTTTCTTACGCTAAGGCTGCACAGTGTTTACTGTTTACTGATACTTATCTTCCACTTGCTGCACACATTTGAAACATGCTTGTTTAACTCAGCGTTAGTGGGTGGAACCTTTTACTAATTTTCATATTCTTTATGGCATTGTTCAGCTAATAAAATTGCATTTTGTTCTGTGTCATCTGTTTGTTGCTAATAAGATTCTATTTTTTTTCTGTGTCATGTGTTTGTTGTTGGTGCATTATGTAGCATAAACCCGAAGTGATTGCAGTGCTTTACATAAGCAAGCTCAGTGGTGTTCTGAAGGGATGTTTTAACCTCCTCTTGGATTGTAAACATGGTAATGTGCCTGTTCTAAAAGCAGTCCTTGAGTTTTGTGATTGCAGCCTGTGCCTTCTATTGACCATAAAGGGAGGCTGTATAGTTTTAAGAGCAGTGAATTTGACTGCTGGGCATTGTTGTTGCATTGCGTCAAAGCTTGTCTTTATGAGCAAGCGTGTTTGGTGACTGTATGAGATTTGTGCTGCTGTTCTGTTTTCGGAAGGTATCTATTATTTTGGAATACTTTTAAATAAAAAACTCAGTTTTTTTCTTCTTTCATGTGAGTTCCCCACTTTTTTAACACCGAGAGTGTAGTTTAGTAAGCAGGTATGTGGCAAGACTGGTTTTTTTCAGAATGACGTTTACTGTGCAGATTTTAATTTTCTACCACCAAAAACATGTTATATCGTTTGCTGTATTTTCCGTGGGCCGTATGAATAAGCAACATGTTAATTGAGCAATACTCTGTAAGATGAAGCAGGAGTTATTTCCTAATAGTGAGAATTTTGCTGTTCATCTTTCTGTGGATGTAAAATGTATTCATATTTATTTGCATACTTTTAACCCGTGGTATTTTAGCTTAATAATTGCTGAAAAGGGTTTGAGTTCTCCAAAATAATTTAAACAGCCTCTTGTATTTTCGTTGTTATATATTATAAGGAACATCAACTGCACATTCTTAAAACAGGCAAACACTTTGTTTAACTTAGCACACTTTACGCCTAGTATTTTAGCTTAATAATTGCTAATAGTTGTCCAAAGTAATTTAAACAGCCTCCTGTATTTTCGTTGTTATATAATATATATGGTATTGATAGAGCGAAATGTTTTTGTGAATTGTAGGGGTGCATCATAATCACTGATAGGCCGCACCCATATGTATTCAGACATATATTCGTTATACTCATTGTATATTCATGCATGTTTAGCAAAGAATGAATAGTTCACTGAATTGAAGTGAACTCAGCAGTATAATGGTGTTAGGATAATGATGTAATGTAATGCTTTTTGAATTGTGTGAACAAAATGCATAGAGGAATTAGTTCGTGTATGTAATGTAATTGCAGTAGTTTAAACGTGCACCATATTAAAGTTGCACATGTAATTCATTGTTTGCATAATGAATCGTAATGAATATGCTTATAGGGAAAAGTAAGATGTGTGTTTAAAAGTTATATGTAAGGGCCTGACTACATATATGCTCAAGGAAGGCCTGATATATTCTTATGTTAGCTTATAAATGTAGGCCGAAAAGGGTTTCTCTTGGAAAGGCTCTCTGGGCACAAACGGTAGATTTAATTAGCACAGTAGAAGGTTTCTGTTGAACGTATCTTTTGTTGCAGGTGCAAGGACACATGTCTCGTTAGTAAAGACTAACTCTTTGTTTTCAAAAGTTAGAAAGATGGGAGGCATGGTACGGGGAGTGCAATGGAATTTAGGGATGATACTTTCAGCGGAGAAGGCGCCTGGGACTCAAGGTCAACGAAACTGTCCAGGATGAAGTCACCGTTTCAATGGAAAAGCACAAGAAAGAAGACCTGGCCAAGAGGGCGTAAACAAGGCGTGTACCTTTGTAGTATGGTTTTGTATTAGGGATAGTGCCCCGAGGGAGGAAGCCAGAGAAGCGGTAGGGGAGACGAGAGAGAAGGACAGAGCTGAGCTTAGGTATATGGTGATTGCACTTCTTAGGAAGTCTTCACAGCTGACACCTTTTATTCACTCTTGCCTTTGAAAATCGTTATGCAGGGATGTCACTTAGCATTAGTGTAGGGACAGCAATTGATGTAAAGCTTGTTTAGTCCAATGAAGAGCAACTTAGAATTTGGAGCAATCATAGTCTGGTTGATCCTTCTAGAACTTTCTATTCTCTTTATCTTGAGTCGGATGAGATTCCTGCGTAGGTTATTATTTGTATTAGTGCCCATCTATTTCTTTAACCTCGTGTTGAGGTGCTTGCACGTTCAGTTATTTTTGGCGATAATAAATTCTTAAACTTGAATTCAGAGTCAGTGGTCCTTTCAGACAAATGAATGCTGTTATATAATCAGATGAGATTCTCTCCTTTACACTATTCAACAGGTAAAAAGATCTTGGCGACCAGAAGGTTCTTATAGATAATTAGATAAGAATCGGCGTTATCAGTTGGTAGCAGAGTAGGATGGTTACCTTTGATGGTAAGGGGAGATCTAGAGCAAGATAAGAGATTAGGTTGCCCCATAGAGCCCGAGTGACGCAGATCCAGAGAACCGCGAGAGACGGATGTCGGAGGTCGTGGAAAACTGACGGAGAGTGACGGTGCGGCGGAAGTAGCAGTTCGTAGTAGAGTGAGTATGAAAAGAGTGATGGTTGATAGATTGCGGTGTTATATTGTTGTGTGATGTCTTGCGGAGTTGGAACGAAAGTTGTGTGATTGAGAAACGGACCGTGAGCGCGCGCGGGACCGGGAGATTTATTGCGGTGTAGAATACACCCAGAGTTGAGAACGTTGACCAGAGTTGTGGGGGTCACGAGACGTCATTGACAGACCCACAGAAGATAGGGACACATGTGTGAGTGTGTGAATAACCAACGCAGGTCGTAGGTTATTGTGTGCAGAACATTGAGTGATTGAATCCTATCGAGTGTATTAGAGGCGATTGTCCGGTCGTTCGTGGACAGACGGTTGCCAGATTGAGGTCAACAAGCTCAAGAGACTGATCGGTCATTGGTAAGACTGACGGTCAGAGAGGTAATTGTTCGGTAGGACGGACATTATTTCAGAGTATAATTGGGACGAATGCGAGTGAGAACAAGTGAATTAGAAAGGAGGGGAACTGCTGCGAGCGGAGGAAAAGTGACGTCAGACAAGTGCCGCGCTGCGATAGGCCGGTTGGTGTGAGCCGCGCTGGGATTGGTGGATTGGAATCAGGAAGTAAAAGCGGACATTTTGAGTACGAATAACAAAGTTGATTCATCATGAAATGTTTTAAAGCTTTACGAGAACTTTGTAGAGGGGATAGACATGTGGTTGTTCGGGAGGGAGAGGAAGCTCCTCCCGAGGATACACCAGCACATTATATGGCAAAGAATGTAGGATTGCATACTATAATTTGGCTCGAGAATTGGCATAAAATGACAGAAACAGAGGGAGATTTGTCGTTCCCTCGATATGGTACTTTCAGGTTAGAGGTGTTGTACCAGCTCAAGAGTGTAATGGCTTCATTACGACCACTACCTAGACCAACACAGTTTGAGGCACTACATGCGTGGGTAAGGGCAGCGTATGATAGGAAGAAGGACAGATGCCAAGAAAGGGTGAAGAAATCGGTCAGGGCATTTCAAGATGCAAAATGGGACGCCTTGGAGAAAAGGTGGAGAGCAGACACGATTGAAGGAGATAAGTTATACCCACTGCTGATACAAAATGGAAAGATTACAAGAATTGATGAGGATGATAGTGATTTAGATGACAGTTTGTTGGATAGGATGTTGGCAGAGAGGCCACCACCATTTAACCCAGAGTCAGAAGAGGGAAAGAGAACCCCAGCAGTGGCAATAGTTGATGAAAGCCAGAACCAGACTAGCATGAGAGTAGTGGGAAGAATTTCCACAGGAACGGAGGGGGCTACGGCGTCTATGATAACACAGCCTCCTGCGGGGAACACAAGATTACCGGACTCCTTGACAGTACCGGTTACCATTGGCCCTATAGTACCGGTATATGACCCAGACCGAGTGAGAGAAGGGAGCTCCGTGCCGATGAGAAGGGAAGAAGGAAACAGTGAGAGTGGGAATGGGTTTGGAGTAAGGGTGGTTCATTTCCCAAGACCAATGGAGTCAAGTACGCCGTTACCGGCTACAGCAGACTCTTCCTTCAGGAGAGAAGAGGAGGGACCAGAAAGACCGAGGTCTTTACGGGAATCTAAGTCAGCTTTGAGGGAGTGGACACCAACAGTAACGAACCAAGAGGATAGGATGCAAAGAGATAGGGCACAAAATGTCTCGGAAGACAGACCAGGTTCCAGGAATATGGAAGGGAATAGGTCACAAGGACAGAATAGTGATTGTGATGAGCGGGACGGCTCAGGTTGTCGAGACGTACTGAGGAGTGCAGTACAGGCAAGGTTGCTAGACGTAGTGAGGCTGAAAGCAGAGGTAGACGAAATGATTAGTGGGAGTCTGCCTTTAGAAAGGATAGAAATCTATGGATCAGATGAGCTGCTGTTTGTAGCAAAAGATGTGACTCGAAAAGCTAGAATGGCACATGATAGATTGAGGGATTTGGCCAAAAGATATGAGGTGGACCTGAATAAAACTAAAGCGTTACAGGGACCACACAGGAGTTGGAGGAGAAAAGAATCACAGGGTTGAAGACGCACACCAGAGACCTGATCATAGGAATGAGAATATGGATTTTGTTGGACAAATGGGAAGAAAGGTGGTCCAAAAAGAAACCAGTAAAGAGGATAGAAGGGGAAACGCCGCCGCCAGGAGGGGGGGCGACGGGTGTAGGAAATTTTCCTTTACGGGAAGTACAGAATGGAGGGTACGTGCATGTGCCGTGGAATAGAGGTGATTTGACTGCATTTACAAATGATTTTCCTCGGCTGAGGGAAAAACCGGTGGAGTGGTACAAGCAGGTTGAGCGGTTTGTGAAAATTTCAAAAGTATTGTGGATTGATTTGAACACTTTGTTTGACATAGTGGTACCAGGAGATTTGTGGACGGCATGTAAAGTCGCTATTGAGTGGCCGACTTCGGAACCGAAAAGAGAGGCGGTTACAAATGGTCCATCACCTGATGTCATGAAAAAGTATGAGCAGGTGATTACATGGTTGAGGTCGAAGATTTCACCTCAGGATATAGATTGGGTTAAGATAGATCGGACTGTACAGGAACCCAAGGAAACGGTGCATGAGTATTACGAAAGACTTCTGCAAGTTTTTAAACAGTATAGTGGGTTGGATGTTTTGGACCCTAAGGATATGGGACAGTTTGTCTCAAAGTTTGTAACAGGTCTGAGAGGGGAAATCAGCCTCATGATACAGCACCATTTGATCTGCTGGCAGAACAAGCCACTAGATGAAATTTTGCGGTACGCGAGGTACTGTAGTGATGAGGTGGATTCAAAACATCGAAAGCTAAAAGACAAATTGATGCTTGTCCAGATGCAGACAGCACAGAATCAGCCTAGTGGAGGGACCTTGGGGAGAAAGCAAGGAAATTTCCAGGGAAACCAGAATGGGCAGGTACAGGGAAAGGGAAAACCAGTAGACCCCAAGACAGGAGTGGACGTGGCCACACTAAAGAAGACCACTGCGTGTCATCTTTGTCGCCAGGTCGGACATTGGAAACGCGAGTGTCCTTTGAACCCAGCTAATCAGGTACAGGAAGAGGAAGAGGGGGCTCAGGCACCCGCGCAAGAGGTGGTTAACACAATAACGAGACCTAGAACGATGAAAGGGGGGTTTACAATTCTCAAGCTCAGATTCCCCAAGCTCCAAGGTTTTCACAAGGAACACGAACATATCAACAGATGCCCTTGTTCGAACGATATGCTGAGGATAGCTTAGACCCTTTATCCTGACGGTGCCTGAGGGGGAGGAAGACTGCACACTTGGAGCGGTCTTGGAGGTAGACCAGAGAGGACCTTTTGTAGAGGCAGAGATTGAGGGCAATCCTGCAACACTTTTGGTTGATACTGGAGCTACCCGGTCTACTGTAAGATCTGCAGTAGTCCCTAACCTACCCCTCTCGGGACAATCAATCCAGGTTGTCGGAGTAGCGAACAAGAAGATGAGCAGCCCATTGACAGAACCGATCTTAGTAAAGATAGGTACTTTCCAAACTAGACATCAGTTTGTAGTATGTGACACGAGTCCAGTTTGTCTTTTGGGAAGAGATCTGTTGTGCAAATTGAACTGCACGATTTATTGTACACCACGAGGAGTGGAGGTCCAGACGAGAGATGATGATGCTGACTTTAAGATGGCCAATCAGCATCTGTGTATAGATCTGTACCCAATGGTGACTGTGGAAGAACTTCCACATGATCTGAGAGACGCAGTGTCGCCTGTGGTGTGGGATTTCGCAGGAGACGAAATAGGTTTAATCAGAGGGGTTGAACCAGTGCGGATTGAGGTGAAACAGAATGTTGATTTCCTAGAACACCTCAATACAATTTATCGATAGAAACGATCGCAGGAATAAAACCTGTGATCGAGACTTTCATTGAGAAGGGTATTTTGAAGGAGATCAGAGGTAGTCCCTGTAATTCGCCCATAATGGGACTACAGAAACCGAGCGGGAAATACAGGATCGTGCAAGACCTGCGAAAGGTCAACATGATAGTGGTCCCTTGTTGTCCAGTGGTACCGAATCCTTCAGTAATACTGTTCCAGATCCCATGTGAAGCCGAGTGGTTTACGGTTATCGATTTGTGTCAAGCCTTCTTTTCGATACCGCTCCACGAGGAAAGCCAATTTCTTTTTGCGTTCAGGCTAGAGAATCGCGTGTTAACATGGTGTCGTATCCCTCAAGGGTATACGGAAAGTCCATCGATCTTTAACCAGATCCTGAAGAAGAACCTTGAGAGTCTTGTGTTGCCGCAGAACTCAGTTCTCGTGCAGTACATAGATGACTTGCTCATTGCCTCAGAAACAGAAGATGCTTGCAGAATTGACACAGTAGCCTTGTTGAACCACTTAGCAGAGAATGGACATAAGGTGTCCCCGAACAAGCTGCAGTACTGTTTGAATGAGGTACAGTACTTGGGACACAGATTAGAAAAAGGCAAGAGGAAGGTGTCACCAGATCGAATTGAGGCAATAATGAGCATGGCGGTACCCACTACACAGAGGGAAGTTAGGATGTTTCTGGGAATGGTTGGCTATTGTCGACAGTGGATTCCTAGTTTCTCCTTGAGAGCAAAGCCTCTGCAGAGGCTCACACACAAGGATGTGAGTGATCCGGTACCATGGGACGAGGAGTGCTTGATGTCATTCCTGCAGTTGAGAGATGATTTGTGCAGGGCTCCCGCACTGGGAATGCCTGATTACAACAAGGCCTTTTCATTGTTTTGTTACGAGAGAGGAGGATGTGCATTAGCAGTGTTAGCTCAGAACCATGGAGGTGTCCGTAGACCAGTTGCTTATTTTTCAGCTACGTAAGATCCAGTAGCTTCTGCGTTGCCCGGATGTCTAAGATCCGTTGCTGCAACAGGTGTCAGCATTGAAAGATGTGAAAGCATTGTAATGGGACATCCATTGACTGTACATGTACCACATTCGGTTGAGTTATTAATGACCAGGACCAAGACCCAGCACCTAACGAACAATAGGTTAACAAGGTACGAGCAAGTCATACTTGCCGCAGAGAATGTGACTCTGAAAAGGTGCTCCATCTTGAACCCTGCGACATTGATGCCTATACCGAACACAGATGATGAAGATTGTGAGGACCATGACTGTCTCGATGTGACCGAACTTTGCACCAAACCGAGACCTGACATTGTCGATGAGCCATTGGATGACCCAGATGAAATTTTCTTTGTCGATGGTTCATGCTTAAGAGACAGTGTGGGGCAATTGAGAGCAGCGTTTGCTGTATGTACTATTTCAGGAGTGGTTTACGCCGCTTGCCTAGAAGGAGTACGCTCCGCGCAGGTAGCTGAGATCATTGCCTTGACCCGTGCCTGTTTGGCCGCTGATCGAATTCGAATCACGATTTACACAGACAGCCAATACGGCTTTGGCGTGGTGCATGACTTCGGGCAGTTATGGTCTCAGAGGGGATTTTTGACATCATCTGGCTCACCCATTCGTAATGGAGAATATGTAAGACAATTGTTAGAAGCATTACAGCATCCGAAAGAAATTGCTGTTGTAAAGTGTTCAGCCCATGGGAAGGGGGAGGACTTTGTATCCTTGGGTAATAACTACGCAGATGAGGTAGCCCGCTTCTGCGCAGAACAAGGATGCATATACACAGGCAGGGAGATAGAAGAGAGCCAAGAGGGAACCGACCTCAGCATAATGTTGGCCATGGCAGACACTTGGGAAGAGCTTAAGAGATTGCAAGATGAAGTCTCAACCAAAGAAAGAGAGGGCTGGATCAAGGCTGGGTGCGAGAGAGGAGAAGTGGATGTGTGGGTATCAACCGATGGGAGAGCTGTGTTGCCGGAAGAATTGCTGAGTCCAATGGCAAGATTGATACATGGTCAGGCACACCTGGGTAGAGACGCAATGATGAGAGTGTTCAGACAGACGTGGTATAACCCACGGTTCCGAGCAATGGCTGAGACGGTATGTCAGAGGTGTGTTACATGTCAACAGATGAATGCTGGAAAGAAAACTGTAGTTACACTGAGTCATATTGGAAGGTCAGGAGGGCCCTTCAATAGACTACAGCTGGATTTCGTGGAGATGCCTAGGTGCAATGGCTTGAGGTACATTCTAGTGATAGTATGTATATTCTCACGGTGGGTGGAGGCATACCCCACACGAAGGTGTGACACTCTGACAGTGGCTAAATTATTGTTGAGGGAGCTTATCCCTAGATTCGGGATCCCGACCTCTTTGGAATCAGATAGAGGTGGGCACTTCCATAGCGAAATCATGAAGTTACTTTGTGCAGCATTGAACATTGACCAGAGACTCCACTGTAGCTACCGACCAGAGGCTTCTGGGATGGTGGAACAAGTTAATGGAACTTTGAAAGCCCGGATGGCAAAAATGTGTTCTTCAACATCCCTGAAATGGCCCGACGCCTTGCCACTGGTGCTCATGAGCATGCGAAGTGTCCCAGACAGAAAGACCGGGTTGTCCCCCCATGAAATAATAATGGGGAGGGCAATGAGACTGCCAGCAGTACCAACTACAGCCTTGATAAACATCACTGATGATTTGATTCTCGATTATTGTAAAGGACTCTCTGATGTGGTCCGTTCTGTATCCCAGCAGGTGCAAGCAGCTGTGGTTCCAGCCTCGAGTGATCTGTGCCACGACTTGTGTCCCGGTGACTGGGTGCTCGTCCGGAAGCACGTGAGGAAGAGTTGTTTGGATGCTCGTTGGCGTGGCCCGTACCAGGTGATACTTATCACGAACACAGCAGTAAAGTGTGGAGGATTGCCGAACTGGGTGCATGCTTCCCATACCCGCAGAGTTCCAGCACCCTTGGAAGAAACAGCTCCTCTCGCAAATGAAAATCCAGCTGATGTGGCAGGGCCACATGAGAGGACAAGCCAAGCTGTAAGGGTCGCTGACACAGCTGGTGGTGCACTAGAGCAAGCTGAAGGGGGTTTCCACAGTTCGAACCCTGATTCAGGCACTGAAGAAAGAGGAAGTAGTGCACTGGGCATAGAAGGAGAAGGCAGACGAACGAACAGAAGTGTTGAAAGTTGGCCTGAAAGACAGAGGCGACTGAACCTGAGGTTAGCACCTGAGAGAGACCTTGCTCCAGTGTCCGAAGTATCTGAAACCGAAGCAAGCGACGAAGACCAAGCACAAGACAGTCGGCGAAGGTCTAAGAGAACAAGAGTGCCTTGTCGCAGATACTCTACCCCTGAGTGGACTTACACTGTGTTTGATGCAGGGGGTGGTGAATACAGGGAGACTGAAGTCAGTGGAAGTGTTCAGTCGGAGCCCGAAACTGGTGGTGAAGGTGGTGCTGCGGATGCCAGGGTTCGAGATAGACGGAACACTGACACTCACGATTCCGAATCCCCCACTTCTGAGTGAAGTCCGAAAATTGCTTCTGCATCGGGTCGAATTCCCGCCATTCGGAGCTGAGCCGTTTTCACACGAAGTGCTGCTTTTGCGTCTTGAACTTTTGTATCACGTTCTGGTCGTGCTTAATGAGGATCTCATTATGGATCAGTAATGAACTGTAAATAAAAGTCTGAAAGAAGAAGATAACCTAGGTCCAAGTGGAAGAAGAATAAACTTAGGGACTTTCCACAAGAAGAGGAACGAAAACTAGGGAAATCTTTTTCTGGACTGTGTAAATAAGTTGTGATCGGAAAGGGAAAGCCCGGAGATTTCATGGTTGCTCGAACTGGTTAAGCAAGTCATAAATAAAGGACAGAGACTTTTCTGAATTCTTTGCGATAACCAAGACTTTTTGAGAACTTTCGAAATCATGGAGCCGGGAAATCCCAATCGTAGAGCAAAGTGGATTATAGGCATTCTTATAAGTAGTGTGATAATTTCTATAATCATAGTAGTTGTAGTCTCATATACTGGTTCGCATGAGCCAGAAGTAGAGGCAGTGACAGGGACACCCACACCTATCACACCTAGTCAGAAGGGGGTAGACAGGGCAGCTGATAGAGCTATGATTTTAGAAGAAAGTCGTAGATTACATGTAGATTTGTCTAAGGGTGATTTTAAGCTTAATGCGTATGCTAAGTTGTTGTATGAGTATGTTGACGTGATGGATGCGAAAGATTGTTATGTGTGTATGCAGTTGCCTACTTCAGTGGATGAGGGTATTAGGTATCATCATCTTCCACTGACTTATGGTATTTCATGTAGTCTTTTGCTTAGTTTGTTTTATGAGAGAGATCAGTTCGAGTATTTCTTTTCCAATTTCGACGCAGTGCTTCCTGAAGTCCCAGCTTACAAGCATTTGAATAAGTATGATTATTACAAAACCGAGGACAGACTGAGGAAGTACTTCATACCGAGTTTGGAATTGGATACAGCATTCGCACACAGACACAATCTGACTTGCTTGATGTCGGATGTAGAGAGAAAGTTTGTAGATCAGGTTGAAGATAGGTATAGAAAGCTGACTGAATCCCGAGATTTAGGGCATCACAGGACAGATTGGACAGAGGAGGAACGGTTGCATAAGACCAAGGGAAGCTATGGTCCTATAGCGTTGGATAAGGAGCAGAGGGGTAAGTTGTGTATAAGGCGTTATCAGACTTACTACGAAAAGGTTCCAGTGGGACAGAGTACTTGTGATCACGTTTTCACCATGGCAGATGAGGCAAAAGATTTTCTCCAAGGTCCTGTACAAGTGATACCTACGGTGTATTACGTATGTGGAAAGAATGCTTATGTGAGGTTGCCTGCAAATTGGTATGGAACATGTTATTTGTCAATAATATTTCCAAAGATTTACCATACAGAAGACTTAAATCTTCTGGAGGGTGGAGAGCATTCAAGAACGAGAAGAGCTGCAAGTGCAGGAATCGTTGTGGGGGATATCTTTGGAGCTATGATACCTAGTCTAGGAGTAGTCTTGAATGATGTGAAGATCCGGAGGTTAGCGACTGTGGTGGATGAATTTTCGATGAACACAGCAAAATCGTTGGTGTTGGTGGAAGGAGAGATGTTGTCGATAAGGGGAATGGTTTTGCAGAATCGCCTTGCTTTGGATGTCCTATTGGCAAAAGAGGGCGGAGTCTGTAAAATGCTGAAGGTTCAAGAGTGCTGCACTTATATACCAGACCGTAGCAAGGATCTGGAGAAATATATAAGTAACATCACTATGATCCACACAAAGATAGCGGATTTGACCGAAGAAGGGGCCTGGGAAAAGGTCGGAAAGGGTTTTGGTCAAGTGGGAGGTTGGTTTGCAAACCTAGGAAAGGGATTCCTTGGGTACTTCCTGAGACCACTCCTTATCTTGGTGGTTTGTGTGGCTGGCTTGTGGATTATGATCAAGGCCTACAAATGGTATCGAGCAGGCAGAGTCAAGAGAGCTTTGAGGGAAAATGACATGAGATTGGCAAGATTGCAGGACAATCAGTATCAAAGGCTCAAGAGCATGGAGAACTTCAGATCAGGGAAGATGGGAACAAGTTCTGTTTAGGTCGGTTCCTTCTCCGAGGGAGTAGAATGAGATGTGATGACAGGAGTCATCAAAGGGGGGAACTGATAGAGCGAAATGTTTTTGTGAATTGTAGGGGTGCATCATAATCACTGATAGGCCGCACCCATATGTATTCAGACATATATTCGTTATACTCATTGTATATTCATGCATGTTTAGCAAAGAATGAATAGTTCACTGAATTGAAGTGAACTCAGCAGTATAATGGTGTTAGGATAATGATGTAATGTAATGCTTTTTGAATTGTGTGAACAAAATGCATAGAGGAATTAGTTCGTGTATGTAATGTAATTGCAGTAGTTTAAACGTGCACCATATTAAAGTTGCACATGTAATTCATTGTTTGCATAATGAATCGTAATGAATATGCTTATAGGGAAAAGTAAGATGTGTGTTTAAAAGTTATATGTAAGGGCCTGACTACATATATGCTCAAGGAAGGCCTGATATATTCTTATGTTAGCTTATAAATGTAGGCCGAAAAGGGTTTCTCTTGGAAAGGCTCTCTGGGCACAAACGGTAGATTTAATTAGCACAGTAGAAGGTTTCTGTTGAACGTATCTTTTGTTGCAGGTGCAAGGACACATGTCTCGTTAGTAAAGACTAACTCTTTGTTTTCAAAAGTTAGAAAGATGGGAGGCATGGTACGGGGAGTGCAATGGAATTTAGGGATGATACTTTCAGCGGAGAAGGCGCCTGGGACTCAAGGTCAACGAAACTGTCCAGGATGAAGTCACCGTTTCAATGGAAAAGCACAAGAAAGAAGACCTGGCCAAGAGGGCGTAAACAAGGCGTGTACCTTTGTAGTATGGTTTTGTATTAGGGATAGTGCCCCGAGGGAGGAAGCCAGAGAAGCGGTAGGGGAGACGAGAGAGAAGGACAGAGCTGAGCTTAGGTATATGGTGATTGCACTTCTTAGGAAGTCTTCACAGCTGACACCTTTTATTCACTCTTGCCTTTGAAAATCGTTATGCAGGGATGTCACTTAGCATTAGTGTAGGGACAGCAATTGATGTAAAGCTTGTTTAGTCCAATGAAGAGCAACTTAGAATTTGGAGCAATCATAGTCTGGTTGATCCTTCTAGAACTTTCTATTCTCTTTATCTTGAGTCGGATGAGATTCCTGCGTAGGTTATTATTTGTATTAGTGCCCATCTATTTCTTTAACCTCGTGTTGAGGTGCTTGCACGTTCAGTTATTTTTGGCGATAATAAATTCTTAAACTTGAATTCAGAGTCAGTGGTCCTTTCAGACAAATGAATGCTGTTATATAATCAGATGAGATTCTCTCCTTTACACTATTCAACAGGTAAAAAGATCTTGGCGACCAGAAGGTTCTTATAGATAATTAGATAAGAATCGGCGTTATCAGTATATGAACTGCATTTACCAAAATGTGCTAAGGGGTGAACTGTGCTGGGAGGTGAAGCAGTGTGCTCCCATCCCCCTTCTGTTTGAAAAGGGCTCCCTTAAGCCATTGAGCTGACAAGCTTTTGGAGATGCACCTGTGCGCCTGTGAGAGGTAAAGAGACCTGAAAGGATTGTGGCAGCTTGCTCAGCAACCCCAGATAAATTTAGTTTTTATCTCTACTGATGAAGGATAATATCCAGAAACACATGTGTCTAGAGATTGACAGCACTAACCTGCACCAACTTTGGTGAAACACTTCAGCAAAAACTCAAGTGAGCATTTAAAATGAACTGCATTTACCATAATGCTAAGGGGTGAATTGTGCTGGGAGGTGAAGCAGTGTGCTCACATCCCCCTTCTATATAACATAAAGAACACCAACTGCCTCAACTTCACATTCTTAAAACAGGCAAAGCACAGTTATCCAGCAGGCACTAGGGTCATGGTGTCAATGTTGAAGCAGGTGCAGTGGCACTGAAACTTATGAAAGCAAATGCCTTGAAAAAAATACAGTATTTGTTACAACATACAAACTTAAAAGTATATAGCACAATAATTGAAAATGTCACAGGCTACTGTTTAAATAAAGAACGTCTGTAAACCATAAGTAACACAGTGCCAGTGACAATGCAAGAGCAAATATCTACTGTATGCTCATTATTGCTTCAGAGTTTATGTTATAGTTTAAGTTTTTTCTCAATAATAAAAAAAATGTGCAGTACAAAATAAAAACACTTCATAAGAGAAATGAGAAATCTGTAATAAAAAAAACTCTCACTTTCAGTGTGTTTCTGTCAAATATATTGGACAACTGCTGAAATTCTCTTTGAAAAATGTTAAGTTAATTTCCATTTGTTTATCTTAACAATGGACAATAATCAAACAACACCTTTTCATCTAGTTTTGGTAATCTTGTGGTTTTTGGATTTGCAAAAACAGCGCTTACACTGTACTTGTATGGTTTTCATCCGCCCTTTACCTATTCTCCACATAGCAGCACCACTATCAAGCCTTCTTATAAGGTACATGTTTTTTATCTTTGTCCTCCACCATTCACCTAATCTCCCCACTTTATAATACCACTTGTAAGAGCACAATATAGTGCCTTTTTGTACATAAACATGTCATAACACTTTAACAGACTTTCTGTAACTGATATTGTGCAACTACTCAGCAAGCTACATCTTACAACAAACAAAGCGTATTATAAATCACATAGGCGAAACCTAATGCATTTACTATTGTTTGTTACTTATAAGTCACCCCTAGGGTAGATCGTGTACAGGCCGGAGGGTAGGGGGAAATGTATTTAAAAAGCAGGACATGTACTTTTAAGTAATTTTACATGTCCTGTGTAAGAAAACAGGCTTTTTGCAGGTTTCCCCCAACTTTTTGCCCCATTTTGGACTATTTGCCGGTTTTTGACTTTGAGAGTGCATTGAGGCCTGCTGTCCAGACTTCAGTGACATTGGTCTTTCATTTTCAAAATGGTATATTTAATTGGATGACTTCAATTGCCATGTGCTGACTTACTTATAAGCCGCTAGCATATGGTACCCAGGTACCCAGGGCATGTAAGGCTGGCTGTCCACAAATGAGCTGCAGCACTGGTTGTGCCACTCTGTGTGTGACAAAGTGAACACACGACTTTCAGTGAGCATTGCAGCTTGAAGAGGCTGTGCGTGCACTGCACACACAACTTTGCCACTACCACTAGTGCCAAGGTACACAAGTCCCTTAACTATATACAAAGGTCTCCTCTAAGGCAGGCCTATGAAGCCCAAGGCAAGGAGCTGTATATTGTTAAGACAGCCATATATTTTTGATATGTCTGTACAGCAAAACCCTAAATTGGTGGTGTTTCCTGAGGACAGTTAAGTAGCCTTATAATGTAATGGCAGGGTTAACGGTTGGCACTACAATGCATCTAACTCATGACAGAGGCTACCTAACCATGTCATGTAAAGTATAAAATTAAAAAGAACATTAAATGCGACTGAATGGTGCAGTCAACAGTTATGTCAAATTTAATGCTGGCCACTTTTGCGAAAGTTGGCATTCCTTAACCCAGCTCGTCAAGTGACTTTGCATCGCCACTGGGACTGAGACAGGGTTCTGGCCGCCTGGGGAGACATGTGCTCGAATCCCAGGCCAGGACCAGAGGCTGCTGCTGCACTGTAAGTGTGACTCCCGCTCCACAGGGTGGGCTGCAAAGGGTGTTAACCCAAAAGGCAAGTATCAAAGGTGATGCCCCCATTGAAGGGACGCTGTAACATTCCCATGCAGGAAGCCTTTTGTTTCCCCTAGACAAGGTAGGGCCAAGGCCAAGGAAGGGAAAAGCCGGTTTCTGACCCTGTTTTCTGTAGGCATGCAGCCCATGGTAGCCACACCCCCAGGAGTGGGCTACCAAGGTCCTTACACTCGATGAAGCCTTCGGTCATGTTGTATGTGGCATGCAAGTTGCACTCTGGGATAGCTAGATGCCACACATCAAGGAACTGTGGGCCCAATTCACAAAAGTAATCTGAGACAAAATCCTAACTTTACGACTTTTGGTATTCACAAAAGGCATTTAGGAGTAGTAAAGTTAGGATTCCTAACTTTACTACTCCTAAACTGAGACAAAATCCTAACTTTATGACTTTCGGTATTCACAAAAGGCATTTAGGAGTAGTAAAGTTAGGATTCCAAACTTTACTACACCTATATGCCTTTTGTGAATACCGAAAGTCGTAAAGTTAGGATTTTGTCTCAGTTTAGGAGTAATAAAGTTAGGAATCCAAACTTTACTACTCCTAAATGCCTTTTGTGAATAACGAAAGTCGTAACGTTAGGATTTTGTCTCAGATTACTTTTGTGAATTGGGCCCTACGTCACCAGATAGCAGGGGACCTACTAGCCCATTGGCTAGTGATCGCATTGTCCCCTAAGGGCACTTTAATGTGATATAATTGGCACCCCTACTACCTGAGACTTCAATACTCGCTGGATTTGGAACAAGGATGAGAAGAAGACCACTTTGCAGCCATTGGCAGTGCAAAAGAAGAGGCTGCGATGTCGGCACAACTGCACCTGCTACACTTTGGGCTAGCGGAGTTTGGACCCTGTTCTGTGTGCCTGGATTGGGAAAAGTTCATTACCAGCCCTACTCTGAAGCAGAGATTCCAAGGGTCAGTTGGATGGCCCCCCAGAGCGGCGCTGCGGACATTGAAGCTGGAAGAGCCCAAACTGCATTTCTGGTAGCCATCGCACCTGCTTTGCCGCAACTGGGCACTTTGACAGACAAAAGGTGCACCCAAGTCTGCTTGTCTCATGGCTGTGTGTTGAGACCTGATTCGTCCACACCAAGGGACACTAGTCCCCACCTAAAATGTGCACTGTGACGGCTATGTTGCAAGAATGAAAGGTCTGCATGGGCAGCCCTTTTACCCCTGCAAACAGGACTTTGCGTCCCCCATGGTCCCATGTCTCCCCCACTTACCTGTGGACTGAGCACTCGACCAGACTTCACCCGCATGGACCGCACAGCATCTGAGGCATCCATTTTGCATCTTTAAGCCTGCATCCTTCGGCATCAGGACCACTCCCTACAAATTAATGGTGGCTGTCCTGTAAAGTTTGGAACTCACTATAAAAATGCTCTGGTGGGCCAGGTAATTGTCCAAAAATTTATTTTAGGACACCTAGACCTATATCCTACCGGATTTTGTCACCCAACCCAGGTTGGAGTCACCGAACTCAGTTACAAAGTCTTACAAACTTTTCAAAGGTTTACAAAGTTTTGACTTGTCAGTGCTTTTTTGCGGTTGATGTCAACATTTGTAAATGCTTTAAAAATTCATATCTACAGAACCCTCTGTGGGTTTTGTCATCAAGGTTAAATGCCTTACACATTGTTTCTTTGTTAAGTTTTGTTGCTCAGAGCTATAGCTACCCAGTGTTGAGCTTAAGGTTTTCAAACGATCCTGAGTGAACCCAAGACAGTTTTTGTGAGTTTATTTCCCAATAAGGCCTCACAGCCATATCATATAATACACCCAGATCCTCACATCCTGGTAGTGAAAAACTCTTAAATTCGTTTTTCATTACTGCAAGGCCTACATCTCCCAAAGGGTAACATCAAAGTTGCCTGATTACATTTTATAAGTGTAATTTCCAAATGGGAAGATATAACTCCTTCAAGTTTGGAGTCTCTGGAATCCTTTTTTTCTTTTTTTATATATTTTTATTGAAACATTTATTCGGGCGGGCCACATAAATAAATTCATACATAATCAGTTTCACAGAGAGATTTCATAGAAATAGAAGCATCCAGGTAAAAGCATTAACACTTTGATAAAAACAGCATTGGTTTTATGTACGATATGACAGTTCAATGCTGCCTCAGGATCCCCTGACCTCAGCCTTCCACTGATAAATTGGTGCCTAGATAGTTTTCCCCAGTTTTGGGGCCTTTCGGCCTTTTCATTCGTAAATTCCTTTCTCCAAATTAAAAGTGGAGAGGAGTTGGTCGAGCCACTGAGAAAAGGATGGGGCCGAAGGATCCAGCCAAGCTGTAGAAATGCAAATTCTAGTCACTGCCACAGCCAAAAACATGAAATAAGGTTGGGCGCCTTCTGATCCTGAGCTACTAACCCCAAGAAGCATTAATTCAGGCGTTAAGACTACTTTCACCTGGGGGCGTGGCTTGAGCGCACGGCGAGATGGCCGCTCACTAGAGAGGCTCTGCCTGGCTGAGCCCTTATCCGTCCACTATCCGCCTATTGCGCCGCATCCTAGACCTACAAATTGAGAGCACCTCACCTCTAGAAGCTCCTGCCTGAGTGTGAGCTGTTTTGGGAGCCTGACTCTGCCGGTGTGTCGGCTGCCGGGCAGCACTGGGCCGCGGCGGCCTCTCTTCAAAATGGCGGCTCCCGCGTGGCCCTGGGGTACAGGCGCTGCAGCTGCTCTGGGTCGCCCTGTGCTGTGAGCGCACATTCTTGCTGCCGGTCGGGCCGGCCCTGACCTCGCTATATGCTGGGCGCCCGCTGAAGATCTGCCGAATTCGCTGCACCTTGGAGACGTGTGCCGGGCCCCCGGCTGCATGCGGAGATGCTGGCGCGGTGCCCCTGAGGACGTCGGGCCCGCGGATCCTGTCTCGCTGGACCGGTGTGTTGCAGAGGAGCTGTGCAGGCATTGGCGCGCTCGGCGCCCACTGCGGTGAGTGAGCTGTGGACTGACCCCCACCGGTGTCTGTGGAGGCGGCGCGGGTGGGGGGCTCGGGCCGCGGCCTGCGAGCTGTGCGGAGCGGCCTAGCGCGAGGGAAATCAGCGCTCTGCAGGGAGTTTTTGGATGCACGGCGATCCGCGGCTGGGGATAGTGTAGCTGCGAGTGGAGCTACCATTGCTTGATGGACACTACTCTGGGTCTACTGCTGTGATTCCTGGTGGTGAGCAGTGATTGCCCTCTCTGGGCCCTTTGGGGGAATATTGAACACTGAAGTGAGCCTGCTGTGGTTGTGACTCCCCCCCCCACTTCATTGACTTCGCTGGGAGGTACCTCTGCTGTACTCTGTAGCCTCCGGCGCCTGGGGTGCCTGTCACAGCCCCAGTGTACCTCTAGCTTGCGAACTGCTCATCACTTGGGGACTCCCCTACATTGAACTCCTCTACGTTAGGGCGTGGTAGTGGTGCTTCCTCATCGTAGCTGTGTTGTCTATTGTGGAATTGGGGGCCCGCCTGCTCGAGGTCTCCACAGTTCTGGGCCCTCTCACTGCATAGATTCTCCTACTGGTGCACCACGGTCCGGGGGGTTCTACGTTGCTTCTGCTGCCATCATTATGGGGAGGACTGATAAAACACAACCGCGCCTCACCTTTGAGGCGCGCAAGTCCTCTAAATCCTCTCAGAGGGCTGCTTCGGACTCTGAGGCTGACGCCCCAGCTACAGGCCCTCCCAACCTTGAGACGATGCTGCTGGCTATGCAGCGTAGCCTGCAGGCCATAGAGGGGACGATGGCGGCAGTTAACCACCGACTGGATCATATGTCGGCGCAGCTTGAGAAGCAGAATGCTCGTATGGGGGAGGTGGAGCAGCGGGTATCTGCGGCGGAGGATGGCCTGAGTGAGGTTACCGGAAAAACGCTGAATATGGAGAAGGTTCTATCTTTGATTCAGGCTAAGAACGAAGATTTGGAGGCCCGGTCCCGGAGAAACATTAGGATTACGGGCCTTCCTGAATCTACGAATGTTGGTAGAATGGAGCTGTTCGTGGAAAACCTGCTTAAAGATATTTTTGGTGCAGAACAGCTCTCCCCCATGCTCATTGTCGAGCGGGCACACCGCTCTCTTGCTGCGTGTCCTGTTCCGGGCACTCCGCCTCGTCCAATCATAGCGCGCCTGTTTAATTACAGGAACCGTGATGTTATTCTACGGATGGCCCGTGACAAGGGTAATATTGTGCATCAGGGAAACTCTCTTTCGTTCTTTCCTGATTTCACGGTTGCCGTGCAGGCAGCCAGGAGGGAGTTTGGGGCTGTAAAAAAATTCCTTCATTCCGAGGGGGTTCCCTTCGCTATGTTATACCCTGCCCGCCTACGGATTGGTCCGGGGGGTGCCTCCAAAATTTTCACTAACCCTAAAGCTGCCCTGGAACACGCCAAGCATTTGAAGCGGGTGCGGCGAGAGTCTCTGGTGCCATCGGACAACGAGGAGCAGTGAGGGTCTGATTGCCTACCCACTGTACTAAAGTTCTGTGGACTGTTTTTCATACACTGCCGTGATGATGTTTCTAACGGTCCTCTTCGCTTTCACAGGTTGTCTCATTTTGCTCTCACTGCCTCAACATGTTTTTGTCTCTTCAGTGGGGCTGGGAGACACAGTGTTTCTTAGTATTATAGGCACAGTCACCTGGGTTGCTCAGCCACCTCCTACTAGTTAGGAGGCTAGGCGCGCTCTGTCGCCCCCCATATGGGAGTACCCCATCTGTCCTTGTTTGTTTCTACTGGCTGGTTGGGTTGGGTAGGGTTGGGGGGGATGGCTGTGGCGAGTTGGGGATGCTGAAGTGGGTGGGGGGTTGGGGTGAATGGGTTGTGGTGGGGTGGACTGGCACTTGTCCTTTACAATGTCGATGCACTTATCTTTTTATTCGCGTATGTGGGCGCATATTTCTGAGTTATCCACCTAGAGTACCTGTCATCATAGGAAGACTGAATGAGCGGTAATGTGAAGCTCTTGACATGGAATGTCTGCGGCCTTAACACTCCAAAAAAGATTAGATCTGTATTTGCCTACCTAGATAGGATGAACGTACAGATAGCATTTTTGCAAGAGACGCATCTCACGAGACACTCTGAGAAGTCTGTGGGCACACGCTGGGCTGGAGTGCGAGTGGCGTCCTCTTACTCTACCTATTCCCATGGGGTAATGATTCTGGTTAAACGTGGGCTCCCCTTCACTGTTCTAAGGGCCGAAACGGATGATCATGGGCGAGTGGCACTGGTCCATGGCCAGCTGGGTGGAGTGAGTGTTCTTCTGGTAAATGTGTACGGTCCAAATATTGATGACTCAGCCTTCTTTATGGATGTATGGCGTCGTATTTCTGGTTTTCCTTCCGTGGAGATTCTTTGGGGAGGTGATTTCAATTTGTGCTTGGATCCGATGTTGGATCGCATGGGTCAGGGACTTGCACGGCCTAAAAACACTGCTGAGACTCTGTCGGAGCTGTTGGAGACTGGAGGGATGCATGATGTATGGCGCCTGCGACACCCTGGTGCGCGTGAGAGTACATTTGTCTCGTTTGTACATGGGACGTGCACTCGCCTAGATATGTGGCTTGCCACCGAGGTGGCCTGCAAATGGGTAATTAAGATTGACCACATGGCTCGCACTCTATCGGACCATTCCCCAGTGCTGTTGCAGCCCTCTTCTTTGACAGACTCTGTTTTTAGGCATACTGTTGGGGAGGCTATTCGGACCTATTTCTGTGAAAACGACGGCTCAGTAGACAGCGCAGGTGTCTTGTGGGAGGCGTTCAAGGTGACTATCAGGGGGGTATGTATTGGGGCTCAGGCTGGTGTGTTGCGGGATCTCCGGAGCAGAATTAATAAATTAGCAGCGGAAATATCTACCCTTGAGCGTGCATATGAGACAGAACCATCTCAGGCGACGCTATCCGAGATACGGAAGCTAGTGACGGAACACAATGACACCGTGGATCAAGAAATGGCTCATAGGTCCAGGCGATGCAAAGCACGTTATTATGGGGAGGGAGGTAGGCCTAGCCGCTCACTGGTGCAGAGGCTGGCTGCACCTCGCAGTCAAGAATACATTACCGAGATGTTAGATGGGGATGGGGCGACCTACTATACTACCCCCGAGATCAGAGATGCTATCCTTGATTTTTATACTAAATTGTATGAATGTAGATCCCGAGTCCCTGAAGAGGACATCCACTTCTACCTCGATGATGTTGCCCTCGGCTGGCTTTCTGTGGCCCATAGGGAAAATCTAACACAGCCCTTTGATGTGGAGGATGTTAAATTAGCCATTATGTCCCTCCCTACATGTAAGACCGCGGGGCTGGATGGGCTCCCCAGCGAATTTTATAAAGCTTACATAGATGATCTGGCCCCGAGGCTGTTAGACGTTTACGCAGAGGCCTATGATACTGGACATCTTCCTCCTACACTGAGGGAAGCACTTCTGGTTATGCTTTTAAAACCCGATAAGGTGGCGAATCGCTGCAATTCTTACCGGCCGCTGTCCATTATTAATATCGATGCTAAGATCCTTGCTAAAATGATTGCTACCCGGCTGCAGCCGCTGGTTCCCCTCTTGGTTCTACCTGACCAATCCGGGTTTGTCCCTGCTCGGTCTACCACTCATAATTTGCGCACGATTTTTGCTACTCTGCATTATTTTGACCCAGACGTTCAAGCGGTAGCAGTGCTACTCGATGCCGCGAAGGCATTTGATTCCCTTCAGTGGGACTATATGTTCACTGTCTTGACTAGGATGGGCCTTCCTCCGTTTTTCCTGCAGTGGATTAGGGTGTTATACACTGAGCCTGTCGCCCGGGTGAGAGTCAATGGCTGGGTGTCTTCGGCATTCCCGATTGGCAGGGGCACGCAACAGGGCTGTCCCCTGTCGCCAATGCTTTTCGCGCTCGCATTGGAGCCCTTGGCCTGTAAGCTGCGTCAGTTGCATGCGTCGACTGCATTATGCTTCAGTCAGCGTCCCCTTGTTGTCTCGTTATATGCGGACAACATGTTACTGTATGTGCGAGAGCCAGAGACCCACCTGTCTGCATTACTCCGCGAGTACGTAAAATTTGAGGGTTATTCGGGTTTGGGGATTAATTGGGCCAAATCTACGGTGTTCCCGCTCACTGCCGGCACGCGTGAAGTTGAGCTGGATTTCCCTCTGACATGGACCCGTGACCCGGTGAAATATTTAGGGATCTGGCTGCACAGGGACCCCGATCAGGTAGTCTCCCTGAACTATGGCTGGGCTGTGACACAGATCACAGATAGGGCTGAGCGGTGGGCTAAGCTACCGCTGTCGCTCACTGATCGTATTGCAGTTACGAAGATGTCCATATTGCCTAAATTGTTATACTTGTTCATAAATATACCAATTCGGCTGAATACTGCTTTCTTTAAGACACTGCAATCGGCCCTTCTGTCCTTCGTGTGGGGGGGCAAGAAGCCCCGCTGTAGCTGGAATGCTCTGGCACAGCCGTTCGATCGGGGCGGATTTGAGGCACCCGATATGCGCCTATACTATCTCTGCGCGCAGGCGCAGTTTGCCCATTACTGGTTCTTTCCGCAGCAGTTTTTACCGCACACAGCAATTGAGGCTGATGCGGTACTTCAGTTGCCGCTGCTGGCTGTAGCGCTCTCTGGGGGGAGTGGAGGCCCTAGTACGGAAATTAACCCAGTGCAGTGCATTGCCTGGGCCTGGCAGACCCTGGCCAAGAGGGCACAGTTGGATTACTTGTATACCCCGAGACTCCCTCTTGCTGCACATCCAGGTATTTCGGCAGCCCAGGAGCCCCCCGCACTGCGAGCCTTGGGAGCTGCGGGAGTTACGCGGATGGGGGACTTATATGAACATGGTCAGTTCCGCTCTCTCCAGAATGTACAGGCGGGTCGTGCCTTTGAATTGATGCTGGGATTTACCTATGTGAGAGTGTGACAGGCGGTCCGGGCCATGTACCCCAATTATCCCCATGAACCACGAACATTGCGAGCGCTACATGCGGTGCTGGCTGGGACTGAACGCAGGGGCCTTATTACCAGGCTATATGATGCATCACAGCGGGAATGGGAACCAGGGGACCACCCTTCATATCTTAAATGGAACAATACGTTAGGATTCGAGCTACCGCCAGAACATTGGAAATTTTGCTGCGAGCTGACTGGGCGCCTCACGGCGAACTATAATTTGCGTATTATTCATTTTAAATGTTTACACCAGTTATATTATACACCAGCGCAGTTACATAGATTCGGATTGTGAGATGCAGCCAACTGTGTTCGGTGCGGACAGGCTGACGCTGACTTTTTACATTTGGCGTGGCAGTGTGTAGGGATAGCTGCGTTCTGGGCTAGGGTTACGAGTGTGCTTTCAGTTGTGGTTCTGGAGTGTGTGCGGTGTGAGCCGGAGGTATGTTTGCTGGGTAGCGTGAAGTATCTTAAACCCTGCAACAGGCGGCTGGTTGCGGTCTCGACCCTGCTGGCTAAGCGTGCTGTGGCGCAGTGTTGGGGTGCGAAATCCACACCCACTGTGAAGAAATGGATCAAAGATTTAATCTATTACAGGGAACAACTGGAAGCGTATGCAGAGGAATTGCCGGAGGTATCGCGACCCAAAGACTTTTGGGCCCCACTGACTGTGTATTTATTGAGCCAACCTGCTGAGTGACCTGTTTTTTAACTTCTTTACGTGATTTCTTCCCCTATGTGTCTGGCCAAGCCTTAATGGACTCAGACTTTACGTCTTCTGGATTGTCACTTGTATGTGCTCACAGGGCAAATAGGACTCGACAATTGTATGTTATCTCACTGTTCAAGTGCTGGTGGCCGTGGGGGGGGGGGACTTGTTGCTTTTCTATTTGTAATCTTTATGTAACATGGTAAATGTGGCTTGTACCGATACTGGTGAGGATTGTAATACTGCACCCCTGCTTGGGGTCTTGTGTACACATAATGCAAGCCTGTTAATAAACAAATTAAAAAATTTAAAAAAAGACTACTTTCACCTTCAGAGTAAGCTCTAAGAATTTCTCTATCTCTTTTTACAAGATATTAAGCCTTGGGCAAGTCGAAAAGATGAGAACCACGTCTGCCCTAGGGGCTTGGCAGCGACGGCAGCTGATACCCACTGAAGCACCCCACTTTGCTATTTTCCCTGGCGTACATTAAAGATCTGAAATCCTCTTAAAATGCTGTGCCTGCAGGGTTAGACTCACTACCGGAGTTTAGTCCACTGGAGGCGAAGGTTTTCATGGGAGACCTGCAGGAACGTAAAATCTCGAAGATATATCAATCCTTAGTTACCCATTGTTCCCCTACGCTGCAGAAACTCCGGGAGAACTAGGAGGGAGATGTGGGTCCATTAGATGAGGAGGATTGGACAGAGGCCCTGGCAGCCTCGCGAGGGGCGGCCATAGCGATACGACTCCGCTTGGTCCAATTTAAATACCTACATAGGGTTTACTATACACGGGTACGACTGTGGAAAGCGGGGCTGATTGCCTCCCCGGTATGCCTCCGTTGTAATCAGGAAGAGGGCACACTTATACATACAGTCTGGCACTGCCCCTCTCTAGATCATTTTTGGAGAGGAGTCTTTAATTGCCTGTCGGAGGTGCTGGGCTGGGACCTCTCTCGCTCGCCGAGGCTTGCACTGCTGCATGTTATGGAGGGAATCGGCGGTAATGCCTATAAACGGCATTTACTGCTATTAGGCCTTACATTGGCGAAGAGAGACATAGCTAGGGAGTGGAAGGCACCAAGGGCTCCCTCAGTGGCTGCATGGAAGAATGGGCTAGATTTTTGCATGGGGCTGGAAAAGCCCATATTTGTCACCAGGGGTTGTCCACGCAAACACTTAAAGATCTGGAAACGGTGGGCGGATTACCGTGGACTATTGCTAGAGGAGGTGGTAGGGACAGGGGATCTTCACCCGAGGTGACATCAATGTTGAGGTGGGGATTGGGGGAGATCCGTGCAATGGGGGCCCGATGGGCAGCCCGGGCGTGGTGTTTGAGCGATCCGGTTGTGTTGTGGGTGTGTAGTGCGATCGGGGGGGTTGGGGGATGGGGGAAGTTAGATATTAATGTGAGATCTCCTGTGTTTATACGTGAAATGTCAAAGTATGATCTTCTTTATTTGATTGGGCAGTGGTTTCTGGGGTACAGAGCCCTGCATCATATGTGCAACTTGACGAATAAAGTTTGTTTATAAAAAAAAAAAAAAATGCTGTGTCTGCAACTTTGATGATTACAATATAGCATGCCCCTTATTTAGAGAACCAAGGAAGTCTGATCCCTTTAACCCGAGCCTTTGAACCCATTTATCTGCCTGCCTCTCACGATCGTCTGGCTGCATGGTGATCAGCTCGCTGTGGATCCGGCTAATAGTGCAGCCTTCTTCATCCCTCATCCTATCCATAATGATGTCTTTAGTTATCCCTTTTGGACCCCCTGTTTTCTTCACAAGGACACTACGTATCTGTAAGTATTTAAAAAAGTCTTTCCTGTCGACCCTATACCTATCTTAAATCTCAGTAAATGACTTAACTCCGGTTGTACTAAACAAATCCCCAATTGTCTCCACCCCTAAGTCCCTCCACCGTTTCATTTTGCTATCATGAAAAACTACCAGAAGGGATGGATTCATAAAAAGAGGGGTGTAGTAATTTATTCTTCCTATTCCTATCTTTCTCTTTGATATCCCCCATACCCGACATGCTGCCGAAAGAGTCTTAAACCTTCTAATAGCTAGGCTTGGTAAATCTTAAAAAAAGGTTTTTAGCCTCTTTCCCTACCAATAGCTCATAGATATCTGGTACCCTCCCCAAATTCCAAGGATCCAAGGGATTTCCCCCAACTAGTCCACACATATATTGCAGGGCTGATGCTAGGTGGTTTAATCTAAAATCCGGAACAGCCAATCCTGCTCTCTCCCTAGGGAGAGTCATAAATTTCAGGGTCCGCCTTGTCTTCCCATATGCCCATATAAATCTATTGACCATCCCCTCTAACTTCTTAAGCCATACTAACTCGAATACCAGAGGTATTGATCTAAAAAGGAAGAGGGCTTTGGGAAGAAAAATCATTTTATTTTAATCACATTGCAGTGGCCAACAAGTGACAAATAAAGGTTATTCAGCCTGGCAAAGTCCTGCGATCCTTTCTGCATGACAGGGGCTAGATTCAATTCTACACTTTGTCCTATATTAGATGATATATTTACCCCTAAATACATTGCCGACTGGACAACCCGGTGGTCAGCTAGTCCAAGATGTTCATTCATTAAGATTTGGGTTTTATGCTGATTGGGTAAATACCCTGAGATCTTCCCGAAAGCCAGAGTTTCTTTTGCTATTTCTACCAGCGCCACTTCCAGGAGCGGTGTGACGACCGCTACGTCGTCTGCATACCCTAAAATCTTAGTTTCAAACCTGTGATAGCTTATGGGCTTTATACCTGAATTAGCATCAATTCTGGGTATTAGAGGGTCGATATAACAGGCAAACAGTAATGGAAAGCATGGACAGCCCTGCCTGGTTCCTCTTTTGATCTTGAATTCCTCCGTTTGCCCTCCCATTATTATAAGTCTGGCTGTGGGCGACGCATACAATACACGTAGGGCCTTAATAAAGCCCATTCCAGCCCCTAGCCATTCGAGAGGGGCCCACAGGAAGTCCCAGGAGACCCTATCAAATGCTTTTTCTGAATCTAACAGTATAAGCGCCATAGGGTCTCCTGCAACTGAAGCGGTGTCAAAAAGCCTAATGACCCTTCTGACATGATCCGTGGTCCCCCTACCAGGTATGAATCTGTTCTGCCTAGGCGAGATAACTCGCCCGATAGCCGGGCTTAATCGGTTCGCTAAGACCTTAGAATATATTTGTGCGTCCGTATTTATAAGAGTGAGTGGTCGATACGACCCTGGATCTATGGCTGGCTTCCCTTTCTTCAAAAATACGACAATGCTGGCCTGTGCCCAAGACTCTGGGGGAGGCTCCCCCACCTGCACCTGGTAGAGGGTACTGGTAAACTCTGCCCCAAGAGATGACCAAAAAACCTTATAAAACTCAATCGGGATTCAGTCCAGCCCTGCCGCCTTTCCTGCTGAGAGTATGCTAAGTTCCCTAAACATTTCCTCAGGTGTAAAAGGAGCTTCCATGGATTCTCGGTCCTCCGTGGAGAATTTCTCCTCACAGCCAGAGACTAGATATTCCCGGATTACATTCTCCCCAATCTCCCTCTCAGAATCATATAATTTCATATAGAACCTACAAAATTCCTTTCAGATTCCCGAAGCTGTAGTTACCGAGTTCCCTCTCTCATTCTCTATTGCTATTATCTCACTACGCACATTTTTCTGTCTAGTGCGCACTGCTAGTGTGGGCCGTACCCGTTCACTATACTCATAGCATTCTGCATGCCGGGTCATATTTTCAAGTGACCTTTGTTTTGGTTACGTCCCCTATTGCTGCTTTGGCTAGTGCAAGCCTCTCCATTATACTCTCTATTGCCTTCCCAGCCTCTACTGCCCCAACTAGTTCTTCTTCTATTGCCCTTAGTTTTTGGTACAGATTAGTTAGCTGCTGCCGCTTCTTTTTAATATAGTACAAACTAAAACTCAATGTCTCCCCACGAATGCCTGCCTTAAAGGCGTCCCATCCCATACCAATTCAAGTACTGCCTCTGTTCCTTCCCAAGAAGTCTTCTATCCATTTCTTCATATAGATGATGTAACCCTAATACGCCAGCAAACCCCTCTCAAAGGTCCAGTTTTGTTGTATACTTTCTCCCCCACCTGCATTATTCCTAGTACGAGGGGGTTATGG
Source organism: Calotriton arnoldi (assembly GCA_963921515.1). Lineage (NCBI taxonomy): Eukaryota > Metazoa > Chordata > Amphibia > Caudata > Salamandridae > Calotriton > Calotriton arnoldi. The sequence continues at coordinate 2,003,149 of CAWUFW010000914.1, read as the reverse complement.
TCTGACATTACGCTGAGGTATTTTTTTTATATGGGGCCGAGAAATAGGTGCTTCATGAGTTGGGGTCTGCCAGCTTTAAATTCCGCCATGCATCTAATAGCCCATTACCCTCAACCAAGTGAGTGAGAGCCCTATAGACCCTAGGCTTACGGCCTGAATATGAACCTGAGCTGCCACCCCATGACACACTGATTCCATTAATATTCAGATCCCCACACATTATAATCGGGGCTGGCCAACTTGCTAATTCCAGATTCAAGAAATCAAATAATTCGGGATCATCCCCCGTTGGCCCATATACTGAACACAGAGTAAAGGAAAATGTAGTATTATATAACTCTGCAATAGCCAAGTGTCCATATTTATCGTTCAGCTGCCTTTTACATACAATCTCCTTTTTCCGAGTTAAAATGGCTACCCCTCTTGTTCTTGTACCCTGTGTGGTGTGGGCTATGAGGTTATACCCCAATTGCTTTAGTGTTCTTTTATCTGTACCCACAATATGTGTTTCCTGAAGGCAGACAATATCGGAACACAGCATTTTTAAGTCATCTGCCACCTTACGTCGTTTACCAGGGTGATTTATGCAACAGATAATTACCGATGCTATTCGTAAATTAATCATAGTAGGCTTATTTCTGCCTCCCAGTCATACCTTCCCCCTCTATTAAATGCTCTGTCCTTGCTCTTCCTCCCCCAGAATTTAACAACTACTCTGACATGAAATCTCCTGATTCTTGTTGTGCCCTGTTTCTTTCCCCTACTCCCACTACTCCCGCCCCCCCTCCCCTGAACCCCTTATCCTCCCCATCCCTCACCTCAATCCAAACAGTGAGACAAACAGACCGAGTGAGGTCTGGGTGATGGTGCCTTTGTCCCCCCCCACTGCTCAATGCCCATACTTATGCTAACCACTCTATGTGTCAGGGAGCATCTAACTGTACATCGCTTTGCCACCCCATATATAGCCTATCATCATCACAAGTGATAGATTTGGGTCATTATTCTTAATAAGTCTCTATTTCCGTATTTCGTCCAAGTATTCCTTCGCCTTTATTTCTGATGTGAAAACTCTCACTTTATTATTATTATGGATTATTTTCAGGCGAGCTGGATTTAATAAGTACGCCTCTGCACCCTGTGCTTGACATGGCTGAATCAATTGCCGTAGGCGCCATTGTCTTTCCATGTCACGTGGCAGAAATCAGGTGAGTGAAAAAAGATTGTCCCACGTAGGTCCGCTGAAAGTCAGGACGAGCTTTAAGGAACACAGCTTCACGATGTAAGAAATTCCCGAAGTATATTATGATAGTTCTTGGTTGCTGCATTCCCCCTGGATGGGTCTGCCTGTGGTTTTTAAGCATAAGAGGGTGGTGATGGACCCGCTGGATTTCTGTGTCCCAGTTCCACTGCTGGAGCTCTGGGAAAGCCCCTCTCAACAGCTTTAAGGCATAGGCTCTGATGTCACCCCTTCTATGCCTTCCTCTATGCCCAAAATCCTCAGGTTATTGCGTCTTAGACGGTTTTCATAATCTTCAAGCTTGTTCGCTATTTGTGGTTCTTGAGCTTCTGTCTGGCTTTGGCCTCTTGCCACTTTGTTCTCCAGACCTGCCTTTCGTTCTTCTCCTGCAGTTATTCTCTCCCCAATCTCAGAACAGGCTTTTGCCACCCTTCTGACAGCCTCTTGTAGCTTTTTAGTCGCCAGGCGGGTTTTCTTGCCATCCAGCCGCGTCTCTTCTTGATGCTATTTAATCGAGTCATATATCAATTTCAGGGTCCGTTCCTCAGGGTCTTGATTATTTTGTCCCTTTTTAACCTCCATATTGGGCTCCTCATATGGTTTTTGCATGGCTGAATAATCCATTTTAAAGCAGCACTTGCTTGTTTCCCTGGGAGGCACCCTCTTTGCTTCGCTTAAGAATATTCTTCCTGGGCACCACCGTATCGGGACCATCATACTGGCTGCTGGGATCGGAGCTAGAGGTTAGCGACACACTCTCCCCCTCGGATCTTGCAGCACTCGTATCAGAACCATCCGTCAAGGAGAAGAATTTATCCCCTAAATCCCGAGAATCCTCTAGAGACCTAAGGCCTACAACCCCTTTTATTACAGCCTTTATTTCAAGATTTACCCTATTACAGAGTGGGGTGCCCCATACTTCTGGCTTGAACTTGATGTGATCTATGATCCTCACCACTTCCTCTGAATGAATGGCACCCCACTCCTGCCCTACCCGTGAGTCATCATGGGCTAAGGCCTCCAGAAGAGTCTCCTCAGACAGTTTGTGACCCACTTGCTCTGATCTAGGATCACCCCCCTTAGGGTTGGCACAGTCATTAGGAGTCATTTCCTTGCTTTGATTTATAGATTGATGATCGGACCCCCCTTCTCCTCCTGCATCATTAGTGAAGATCAACTGCATTCCTCCAAGTGCCACCGTCGTGGGGGAAAAAAACTCGGTGATCGATTGCTTTTGGGGAGAGTCTGTTTTTGGTCCAGGCAACTTTTTGTCCCCATTTGCAGCATTCTTACCAACAGTGGCCTCCGTGCCCTTCTTTCCCTTATGGGCAATCTTATTTCCTCCAGAAAAGGCTGACTTAACTTAATGTGTTGGGGGGGCATGAACCAGTGGTAACTACAGCCAGTCCAGCCTGCCCAGCTTCCCTTCTCCGATCTCGGACTGAGCAGACCGACTTGGGAGGCATTTTGATTTTGGTGCGCTTCCCTGCCGAGAACCACCCGGGCCGATCAGCTCGCACAGCCAGGAACCTGGCAGCAGCTCGAAAGTAGACAAGATGGCGTCTCTGTGAGAGACCACAGCGGTCACTCTCCAGTTCCCCCGCTGCCCGAGGCTCTTGTTGGGGAGTGGAGCAGAGCGCTCAGATGATACCGCGCCCGCTATAAGAAAGCTCACCGCATGCTCATTCCCTGGCTGGGAACCAGCTCGGCTGTTTGTGTGGCTGCTGGGGCACGGACGGTCCTGACGGCGTTGGGAGCCTCGCTGGTAAGGCTCTCCCTTGTAGTCTCTGGAATCCTAATTTAAAATCCTAACTTATGGTGAAGTCGTATTTTAAATTACAATTCCGAAAATGTCGCTTATAGAAAGTTTACCAAAGGGCACATTACTCGCGCACCCGTCTGTCGCACTGCAGTGTGGGAAATAATCCCTCGCAATAGGTCACTTGCTCCTAAATTATCCATTTTAACCACAAGATAACAGTAGTTATGCAGTTCCTTGTTTCATCAATCTTCCATGCATATGTAATCACTGCGGAGACAGCGTTATTCCACCTTAATTCTTTATTCAACTTTTTCATATGCCTCCTGCATGCCCATCCAGGCTTTTTACAGTGACACGTAAAGGTCAATCGTACATCAGAGTAGGCTCATTTAATTATACCCAATGCATTTCGAGCCCAGAGGCTCTTCGTCAGGGGTCTCTGAAACAGATAAAAGAGACAGCTCAGCTGACTGCTCAATGCTAACCTTCAAAATTCAAAACAGTGCTGCAACACCCAATGTCACCACCCTCATCAACCCTCAATGCCCACCCCAACCTAACATTTTTCCTGCTTATAGAAAGTTGGCATTTTTTTGCATTAGCCATTTGGGGGCATATTTGTCATGCAGTTGCAGTGCCCTGGCACCACGCAATGGCATGCAAGAGCGACGCAACTACTAAGTAAGATTTAGTTAAGCTGTTTGTCTTATTTGTTTTAGAATTCCCTGACGAAGAGCCTTAGGGGCTCGAAATGCATTGGAACAATGAACTTCGTGTTTACTTCTAAGTTTATATGGAGATCAATTTGTACGTACCGTTGTACGAAGCCAAAAACGGCATACAGTTGGTTTTTGAAATGTTCAATAAAGATGACAGATTGATCTACGCTGTCTCCGTTGTGACGAAGAGTATTAAGGAAATGTCTGAAGAATGGATGATGAAAGCAAGTGAATACAGGTGTACTTTGGAATACCAGGATGATTTGGATACTCAGGTGGGATAAGTTCCCGATCTTTGCAGTGCGACTGTAATATGCGCGAGAAGAGTGCTTTGTTTGGCTACGCTTATAGAAAGTTGGCATTTTCTTGCATTAGCCATTTGGGGGCATATTTGTCATGCAGTTGCAGTGCCCTGGCACCACTCAATGGCATGCAAGAGCGACGCAACTACTAAGTAAGATTTATCGAGCCACATAAAGCCACCATGCTTGGCCCTACATGGCTTGAGAAATCTAGAGTGCTGACCTACTGCCTGCTACCCCATTGTCTGGGTGAGAAGAATTGGACCTGCATCTTTGAACCCAGAGTGATTCCAAGGTCTAGTTCGCTGGCCTCCTGATGTGAAGCCTCAGGGACATTATAGGCTTCTAACAACCTTGTATCTGAACTCTGCCATCTATGAGTCTACCTGCCAAGTGATGCCAACCCAGTCCAGGTCCTTTGGAAGTGGGCCTAAAGTGCTTGTCAGCTGAACCGACGCATCTTCTCTGCTGAGCGGTGCATCCCCGAGCAAGACTGATGCCTCTCCTCAGCTGAGCAGCGCATTCCAGAGCAGAATTGACGCATAGCTGCTGCTGTGTGGATTGGACCCATCGCAAAGACCCATGTTCCCACTGCAGTCCTGAGAACCGATGCATTGCCCTGACTACGCAGCACATCCACAGCCCAGGTCCTTGCATCTCTTGTCGACTGGACTCCGCATCACAACCTTGGAGCTCCTTTGAACCAACGCATCGCCAGCTTTGTGACGCACCCCCTACGCCAGGACTTTGCATCGCAAGCCTTGATGATGATGCATCAGGACCTTGCAGTGCAGCTTTGCTGCATTACAGAACCAACACATTGCTTTGGCTGCGCGGTGCTTCTTTGACACGGATTCACACAGGGATATGCAACCAGGATTTACGGTTCTCGGTTCAGCTGGCCTAACTGGGTCCCTGTAGCTTGCTCACGCTCTATCGCTGTCGGCCTGAACTTGTGACTTTGTCCTAGTCGGTCAACCAGATATCCCCAGATACCCCAGTTGTCGCTTTGTGCTTTTTTTCTCTATTTTTACTAAATTCAATATCTCCAGTTACCAATCACGGCAACATGACTCATGGGTAGGGGTCTCGCGAAGGGATATGGGGGGGGGGGTGGAATTTAAAAATAAAATTTAAAAAACTTACCTTACCGGGTCCCGCGCCGCCTCCGCTCCTGGCTGGGTCCCACTGCTGGAACAGGAAGAAATTTTTGAAAAAAGGGGAATCCGGCTACCACTTTTAAAGTGCTGCTGTTTATTTAAGCAGACTATGGACCAATGCACTTTGTCTCCTTGGTCCTGGTTAAATTGCTTTACCCATTGGTTACAATAATATTTCTAAACATTAAACATTTTTGCATGCCTGAAAACATATTGACACACTGTTTGAAACATTTGTCATAAGTACATTCAAAAAATAATTTTGAAATAATTATGGTGCTCAAACGAAAACAAAGTATTGTGCTTCACCAAATTATACAATAAAACATTCAGATATCAAAATTTCTCTGGTTACACATTACACCAGTCTGTTTTTTACTAAGCAATGTCTGGACACTGAGCACTCTCACTGCGCTCTATTTAGTTGCATTTCACGGGAGTTGCTCACCATGGGGAAAGCAAGATTTTATGGACTGTGGGGATAAATCAATGTTGTGTGTCCCTCTACAGTGCCTACACTGCGTTTGTGTAATAATCCCTCATGGCATGGTAGAGAAGAAAGTGCCGACGCGTTTCAAATCCCTATTTGACTTCTGGGTGATCCTCAGGGCATTGACACGGTGTAATCTACAAAATATTAAACAAAAAACAAAATCAGTATTTATTCTCCTTTCTCATTATCATTTATCCGTTTGTCATTTTGGAGTAATTATAGTAGTACCTGGATATTAACGTGGTACTGCCTCACTGCCGGTAATGGTTCCTGACTTTGGATTTGAGTTGAAGCAGGACTCATCTGTCTTAAACAAAAATGATTTCACTCGGATGCTTTTTAGTTACTAAAATGCACTGCAGCAGCTCATTATTCAGGAAGAAGGCAGCCTCCATCCCCTCCCCTAAGCCAATCACAACGCTGCAATGGCAGCGTTGTGATTGGTGGGGACGGCGCCCAGCCGGGCGCCTATGGGGAGGCCATTTTCTCTATATAGGCTGCATGCTGCCTACATAGAGAAATTCCAGAGTGTGCATGACTGGTTTGGTCGGCCCCAGAGGGCCGACCAACAGTCAAGGCCCACAGCATTGGGCAATTTTTGCCCTGTAATGCAATCTATGTGTATAATTTAAACAGCCAACATAAATTAACCACCAGTTTATGAATCTCAATGTAGAATTTAACTCTGTAATCCAAAGTCTTCAATGAACTTTTATTTTATTTCATGTTTAGCAAATCAATCATACCATAATGTCACCTCAAAAAATGACCTTGCCAGGAACAAATACATAATCATTACTTTCAAATTGAAAAAAGTAGCACATTTTTCTACCTACTTTTCAATTGAATAAAGCATTTTACAAAAATACACGAAACACTTTATTTTGCTAAATTTACAAAACAGATAAAAACATAATGAACACATTGTGAAGGGCAGTCCTATTGGCAATGTTTGTTTTGTATTGTAGTCTGATAATAAAGCACCAAATGATAGCTCAATACATTCTGAAAAGATGTTGGGCTCTGTCATAGAAATATTATTAGAGTTAGAAGCAGAGAGACTGTCCTGTGAATATCCTTGGAGATGTACACGTCTGCTGCATGCTATTGAGTTCTGTACATGGGCACTTTACAGGTCAGAAGACTGAATAAGTGAAAGATGGAGATGGTTTTTTAGGAGATGATCTATAGCTGACTGCCTGAGTCATGACTCAGCACCTGAGATTCAGCCCAACTATGTCGTTGGCAGCCTCTTCTTGCCAGGACAGCTCACTCTTCTATGGCCTTGCTATATTGTGCCTTAATTTCTGTGTTAAACCCTTTCATATTGCCAGCTGCTTCTTTAACCTTACGTGCATAAAGCTGTGGGCACTGTTATACTGAAAGAATAGATGTGCACAGCTGTAATACTGCACACAAAAGCAACAGCTCCTACTATATGCTGTCGTAGGAACTCTGTTATGAAGTCTTTTGTTATCATAACTCCTAAATAAGAATAGTGGGTGTTGAGAATTCCAGGACTGTCAGTTGCATCCTGGCTGTCTAGTAAGGCTCACGCTCAGATGTGTGCTGCATTAAACTAAATTGATATACAGCTATTCTGTATCAGTTTTCATTCCCCTTTACAACATAAATTGGCGAAGAGTAGGGGATTTAAAATTAACGGTTAGGACGGCACACAACACAGGTGAACAAAGAGGAGAAACGGGGAGGCCATCCGGAGTTGATCGGATTGGGGAGGCATTTGTCTGGGAGGAGTGCTGCACTAACATAGAGCAGGGAGAGGCATGGAGGCACATTTTTTTTGGTCAACGATATTAAGATACTGGGGCAGATTTACAAGCCCCTTGCGCCACTTTTGCGTCACTTTTAACATGGGAAAAGTGACGCAAAAGTGGCGCAAGGGGCTTCTAAATCTGCCCCACTGTGTGGTGGCTCTTTTACCTTAGCGCAGTACTAGCCATTACGTCACTTGAGCGTTAGTGTGCTGTGTAGAACGTAGGCCATATTGCACTCGGCCTCTCAAACACCGGCGCGCAGTGTAGAATGTTGGGCTTGCATGCGGATTCAAGCTGAGCAGAAGTGGGCGAGCACGGAGTGAGTTGTCGCGCACTACACACTTACATCAAACGCATTGGCACCATCTTGATAAGGCCCGCTTCAATTGGAAATGGTAGGGAAGAAAGTAAAAGAGTGAAAAGGACAGTGCTGGCAATAAAACTTGTATGTTGCAGTCACGTCATCGCGTGCAGGCTCCATTTTGGTTTGGGTATTTGATCAGTAACTTTGACACAAGTGTATATGATGGTGCGTTCATCTAAGTGTAACGAGTGTGTGTGGTGATGAGCTCAACTTACGAATCATAGTGGGGTTTTGAGCATTTAATCACGAGTGTACACAATGATGCACTCATCTCACTGATCATACAATGTCCCCGTCAGCTGGAAGAGACCATATACGGTGATACATACACCTATGTTTAAGCATCCCTAAAACAATAATAGGAGTCTGCACACGTGATACGCTCACCTTTAAAAGCCACCCACAATATATTTTGCAAACTGTTCTCTGGGAAAACTTACTACTAGCAACTAAAGAGTCAGTGACTTTCAATTTAAATGATACTACGTTGTGATGATTAACATTCATGTCAACCAAAGGACTCTAATAGGATATTCTGACAATTGATTACTCAAAGTGTACAGTTTAGTCTGATGATTTACTACTAAAGGCGTACGGCCTAGTAACGGTATTGAGTCACACATTCACATAATTACACCACCCTTTTTCCTGTCACAACCAGGTTCTTCTTCTATTACTTGGGAGGACTGGGTGGGGAGCTTTGAAAATTATATTACAGCCCTGAATAGACAACATTTTCATCCAGCTAAAAAGAAAGCATTATTGTTGAGTGGATTGCAGCATGAGGGTCAAAGCATATTTAAATACTTACCTGTAGCCCTAGAGCCCAATGGCCAACCGATGAATGATTAATTTAAGGAAGTACTTAAAAGACTAGAGATTAGGTTCACCAAAGAAGAATATTTTGGTCATGGCACACTACAAATTTCATACCAAAACAAAGGGTGAACAAGAATCTATTGATGAATTTGTAGCTAAACTCAGAGAATTGTCTATGAAATGTCGTTTTTGGGGTAATGACTGATGAGCTTATTCAAGATCAACTCATAGTTCATTGCAAGAGCAAAAAGATACAGGAAAGACTATGGGCAACTAAAGACCCAAGCCCCAAAGATACGGAAGATATTGCCAAAGTATTTGAGGAGTCAGAGTATTGTATGAGGGAAGTGAGTAAAGGGAGAAAGTTGGTAGTGAAGTATCAATTGTAGATATAATAAAAAGAGTCCGGAAAGGGATATGAGGATTCAAATGCAATGTCTAGGGGTGGCAACAAGGTGATTAATCCGAGTGCAATAATTAAGAATAATTCTAAAGGATCAGATTCCAAAATGTGCTTTGCGCTTTATAAAGACTACAGGAAATGTGGCTATAAGGACCACTTTGTGCGCAAGTGCAAGGAAAGCAAGAGGGCTAGCAAGGAAAGCAACAAGACTACGATTGGTGTAGTCGAAGAGAGCAGCAAACTAGATTTGGGTGACAGAATATATGAAGCTTAGATGAGATAAGTGGAGAAAAAAAGATGGACGTTGACAAGAGGAGGATGTGTAGACCAACTGCATTGTTTGATGTGTGTGGAATCAAAGTAGAATTAATGGTGGACTGTGAATCAATGTACACCATTATTCTAAAAGAATTGTTCAGAACGCATTGGCAAAATGTCACATTATTGCCAAGGGATATATGCCTTGGTGGGTACCAAGGTGAAACCATAGACATTTTTGTGTATATGGTAGACACAATCAAATTTGAGAACGGCAAGGTTGAAGGGAAGGTGTACGAATCTGCTGATGGTCTTCCTATATTAGGATGGATGCACCAATTTGATTTCAACATCATGATAAATCCTAGGACACCAAACCAATTTATGGTTGTGGAAGAATTTCAGATAAAGGATATCTTGAGTGGTGCAAGGAGGGTGTTTGAAGGGAAACTTGGATGTCTCGAAGGCTATGTACACAAAATCATATTGAAAAAAGATGTAATACCAGTGCAACATAAGGTGAGAAGAGTGCCATTACCAGTGAAAGGAGATGTAAAAAAATTGATTGATGAAATGATCGAAGGAGGGGTCATTGAGTCAGTCGAGGCTTCACCATGTGTCTCACCTGTTGTTATCACACAGAAATCAGATGGACAATTCAGAAGTTGTATAGATCTCAGATCTTTAAACCACAATATTGTTGTAGACACATTTCCTCTTCCAAACATTAATGAATTGGTGTCTTCTTTAAAGGGTGGTAAGTCCTTCTCAAAGTTAGGTCTGAGGAGTGCTTACCATAAGATACGGTTACATGAAGAATCCAAATTGTTAACTGCACTTATAATGATGGAAGGCAATTTCTGTTTCACCTGCGTGCCATTCAGATTAGCTTCAGCCGGTAGTGTGTTTCTGTGGATGATGGCTCAAATCTTTAATGGGATGGGAAATGTTGTTTTATTTCAGGATGACATATTAGTCTTGGGGAAACCATTGAGCAACACAATTTGGCTCTGATACAAGTCTTACACAAATTGGGAGAATTGGGTTTAACTCTAAGCCAAGACAAATGCACTTTTTTCATGGAACAAATTGAATACTTGGGGTATGCCATTTCAGCAGATGGTATTAAGCCCAAATGCTGGCTTGTGGAGGCCATTAAACATTCACCATCGTCAAAGGACAAAGATCAGTTGAGATCATTTTTAGGGCTCATAGAGTATTACACAAAATTTGTCGAAAACTTCTCTGACACATCTGAGGGACTAAGAAAACTATTGAGAAAAGGGAGCACATTTTTGTGGGAGGAAGAACAACAAAAATGCTTTGTTACGATAGAAGATGAGATCAGTAGTGCTGGCATATTGGCCCCATTTGATACAAGCCTCAAGTCAGTCCTCACGTGGATGCGCAGGCTACAGGTATTGGGGCAGTTCTTTCCCAAATTCATCAGAGAGAAAGAATTGTGGCATTTGCTTTGTGCTCACTCATGTAATCTGAGAAAAACTATTTTGTTATTGAGCAGGAAGCACTGGCTGCAGCTCGGGGTGCAGAATATTTTTGTGCATATTTTGGGGTTCATCATTTATTTTGCGAACGGACCACAAGCCATTGATTATGATCTTATTACCTGGCAAAGCAGGTAAAGGATCTGCAAAACTAGCCAGGCTAGCTGCCAGATTACAAGCGTATCAATATATATTGGAATTTATTCAAGACTGGAGGAATATACACGCTGATTGCCTATCAAGATTACCATTAGATTCCTAGTTAGTTGATGGATCTGCTGTGAGTGCATGCGAGAATGTAGGAGCAGTAGCATCTGTTCAAGATGCAGTAGATAGTGTTTTAGGGGCTTTCACAAATTAGGAATGGGAAAGTGAAATGAATTCTGATCTAGTCTTGAAAGAAGTAGTGAAAATGATTCACACTGGTGCTTCAAGGGAGAGTGTGACCTTGTTGTCAGCGAGACCATTTGTTAAAATTTTGGATGAGCTTTCAGAAAGTGGTTATGAGGAGTGATCGGATTGTACTCCCTGTTGGATTGAGAATTAAATATTTAATTTAACCCATGAGGGTCATCTTGGGCAGTCCCTATCAAAAAAAGTTTAAAGAGTGAGTTTTGGTGGCCCAGACTAAATGATAAAGTCAATACGTGGGTAGAACGGTTTGTTGTTTGCAAAGAAAGTGAGTTGCAAATCTAAAGAAGGTCATATTTGAGGATCCTGGTGTACAATGGCATACAGTCTGTTTTGATTTCGCTGGTTCCATATCTATTTTAAAACATGATTTGCAGTCTGCTTTGGTAATGGTAGATCTTTTTTCTAAATGTTTGCCTGTAAAGTTCCTGAATAAAATTACAATAAAGGACTACTATTTGTACTTTTGAAGAGATCTTTGCTGAACAGGGAGTACCTGCTGTACTCATTACGGATAATGGCACTCAGCTGATGTCAAGTGAAATGTCAAATTTTCTAAATAATTGTGGGATTAAGCATAGTCATACGTCACTCTACAAAACCCAGTCAAATGGTATGGTGGAGCGAGTCAAAAGATTAGTTAAAGGGTCTATCAAAATGGTGATAGCTAATCATGTGATGTTAAGAAAGCAGCAGCAGCAGTGTGCCAGGAGGTGCGTTTGCAGAGTGGTGGAGAAAGGGAGTGTGGCCTCTGACCACCTCTCAGCAATCCAGCTGTGTGGGGCTTACTGGAGGTAACAGGAGGGCTAGTTGGCCCCCAGAGACCCTCAAGAGCCAAGGGGACTTCATCCCCCAAATAGTAGTGTGCCAGGAGGTGCGTTTGCAGAATGGAGGAGAAAGAGGGCATGGCCACCGAAAACCTCTCAGCAAACCCACTGTGTGGGACTTGCTTGAGGTAACAGGAGGGGTAGTTGGCCCCCAAGGACCCTCAGTAGCCAAGGGGACTTGATCCCGCTACTAGTAGTACATCAGGAGGTGCGTTTGCAGAGTGGTGGAGAAAGGGGGCGTGGCCTGCTATTAGATCGCAGCAATCCTACTGTAAGGGACTTACTGGAGGTAATAGGAAGGGTAGTTGGCTCGCAAGGACATCCTTGGAGGCCAACTACCCCTCCTGTTACCTCCAGTAAGTCCCACACAGTAGGATTGCTGAGAAATTGTCAAAGGCCACCCCCTCTTTTCTCCACTACTCTGCAAATGTGCCTGCCGGCGCACTACTAGTTGGGGGATAAAGTCCACTTGGCTCCAGAGGGACCTTGGGGGCCAAGAAGCCCTCCTGGTACCTCCTGTAAGTCCTACGCAGTGGAATTCCTGAGAGCTGGTCAGAGGCCCAGCCCCCTTTCTCCACCACTCTGCAAACGTGACTGCTAGTTAAACAACTTTAGAAATTCACTAAAAACGAAGCTACAGGGACGTTATAGTTAGGAATTAGCATTTAAAAAACCTTAGAAATTCACTGAAAAAAACAAAGGTTAGAAGGACGTTATATTTACCAAATAGAATTAAAAAAACCTTTGAAATTCACAAAAAAACAAAGGTTACAGGGACATTATAGTTAGGGTCAGATTTTACTCATACACAACCAGAGAAATTCAGGCGTTATAGTTTGCTGAGTTAACTATAACTCACGCCCCTGCAATGCACTGCTCATGACCTCACATATTACATCACTCATGACAGTCAGTGACATCACTCATGACATCTCAAATGACATCACTGATGACATCACTGATGACATCATCCACATCATCTCTGATGCACCCACTCACACCCCATAGAATCTTTTATACACCGACTGCCACTCCCACACAACCATTCACAAACCCATACCAGTACTTTCACACCCATTCACTGATTCATAGATCTAAACTCACATCCACTCGCTCACCCATACAGCCACTCATACACCCACTCACTCACTAATACAGCCATTGACATATCCACTCATACACCCATACAAATACTCACACACTGAGTCACCCATAGAACTACTCACACACCTAGACACTCACCCATACAGTCAATCACACAGCCACTTACTCAACCGAACAGTTACACACGCACCCACTTACTTACTCATACAAATAGTAACACATAGTCACTCACCTATACAGTCACTGATAGAAGCATGCACTCATCCATATAGCTGCTCTCACATTCACTCACTCACCCATACAGTCACTCATATACCCAGTCACTCACCTATACTGCATTTCACATACCCAGTTACTCACCCATACTGACACAAGCACTCAGTCGCCGACACAGCCTTACAGACACTCACTCATCCATACAGGCAGACACACCTCCTCACCCACACACACAGACACCCAAACAACCATAGAGATAGTCAGATAACCAAGCAATCATCCATATAGCCATTCATATACCCACTAACACACTCATACACCCACTAAGACAGTCACGCACTTATACAGTCAGTCACGCACCCATTCAGTCATTCATACAGTCAGTCATACACCCACTGATTCACCAATACACCATGGTATATTTATTTAAAGCTCATAAACTTTTTAAAAATGCTCACAGTCACTGAATGATGTCATCACTGATGTCATAAGTGGTCATTTGACTGTATAAGGTCAAGATTTTGCTATGATGATGATGAACTGCTTTTTTGTACTTATAAACATCTATAGTGCGCAGTGGGCTGATCCAAAACGTGATGGTTAGCCATTGATCCAGTGATAGAGACTGACTGAGGATCGTCCAGACAAGCCAATGACTCAGTTTCTGCACCTGATGTGTGTGCGCGTTTTGTGTTGTGTGCTGAAAAGAGGCTTTTAGGACAGCTACATAGAAAAAAAGTTGGGCACTAATATCTGAGGACACCAACACGTATTGTAGCTAAACAATATAATTATGGTAAAAGAGCTGACAAAGCTTTCATAATATGCAGAGCCACTTACTAATTGACTGTGCGTTCCTATTTGGGAAACGTTCATTAGCTGGCAGCTGCAACTAATTCATATTGCTGTATATTGAAAAATGCTTCACACAATTTGACAGGAACAAGGTACTTGCTTGAGTTTGCTTACTTGAAAAGTGTCAGCACTTGAAAGTAAATCCTGCCATGGTCAAAGGTTTGAGAAGGAGAATTTGAGGCTAAACTTTCAATAAATTGTCTCTGCTGAATATGGCGCGAAAATGAAACATCCAGGTAATACACTGATCAGCAGTCAAACTTTCTTGTTAAATATAGCAAACATTAAACATTTTCCTAAGTGACAGTGTTTAAGAGGCTCACGGAGGGTCCACAAATGATGCCCTGAGAAAGCCTCAAAATGTGCTATGTAAAGGCTGTTTCTGAGTCTTCCCGGAAGGACATACATATATGTTAATGTTAACTAGACTTATATAGCGCACAGCTGCCTCAGCGAAGAGGCGTCCCGGCGCAATTTCTAGAGGCTGTAGCATTGCTACTTGATTAGGTCAGTGTCAGCAGTGCTGCATGGGATGTTGGTGCAACATTTTCTCACAGTGCAAATAGGGCAAATTGAATGGCTTAAAAATAAACATGCAGAAAATAAAAAAGGTCTTCAGAAAAAATTGGAAAGACACTAAAGTCTTTCACATCAATGACACAAAGTGGGATGAAGTAATTTCCTTGACCTACCATGGACTATATATCTCAAACAAACTCCAGTGCGACTTGCACATTAAAAAAGCGATAGAGAAGTCGAAATCTCCTTTAAATGCAATCCTTAGAATGGTTTGCATCCACGGCCATCAGTTCTCAGCACACATTGCCAGAGTAGTCCAGATAAAGGCTGAAAGTCAAATTGTCCACAAAGCCCAACTTTGGGGCCTCTATAAAAAAGCATGCAAAATAGGATGTTTTGAAAAGAAATTCTGCAAAAGTCTATTCATGCTCTGGAGGACGATATCAGCTATACTTCCATCCTAAGCAGAAGAAACTGAAAAATAATACTTAAACTGCCCCTTACAGGACAACTTCAGAAGAAGTACCATCAGATATATATTAGGTAAAGAACACTTTCAATCTGATGAGGAAAGCAACACCCTTATATTAAGTAATATCTCTGAGGAGGTAACTAGATAGATGGTGAGATACCTGGATAAAAGTTAGGACCCATAAGAAAAGAATTTGAGAAGTACATTTCTAAAATGTAGATAACATTCTAAATTCAGCAAGTCGTCATTTGAGTATATCACTCAAGGTTTTCCAAAGAGACTAATCTTTGAAAAAAAAAAAGAAAGAAAATAAGTAAGAAAGAATAGTCATTTGTGACAACGTTTTCATCTGTGACATTTTGGCAATTTACAAGAAAATGTACAGTCACCTGTGATAGACCCTTCTGGTTTCGAGGGTATATAGAGGTTGTAGGTTCTCCGAAAACATGTGATTCCTCGAGCCAACAACTGAGCTGCAGCTGATAATGAGGTTTCATTCGGTACTAACCATACATCAATTCATGTGGTAAAATATAAAGAAAGGAAAATGGGGATTAAGGAAACCTATGTATTTCTGAAATGTGCACAGGATACTGAGTTTAGGATTATTGCTTATTTGTACACTTGTACTATTAAGTGATTAAGAGGGCATTTTGCTAAATATTTTCTTTCTTGCACAGTGACTTACATCCGGAAGTCATAAATATAGAGAAATATTCTACTACTCTGTGTTCCAATATGTATACCTACCCCCATCACCAAATCAGGTAATTTTTTCACAAGAAAAGTTGATGTCTAGATATGTAGTTTTGGGGCCTGATGGTCACAGCCACGGAAGGAAGATACCGTTTTTATCAGAAGTCTGGGAATGCTGGGTGGTAGGAATCTTGGGGATCCATGCAGATACCAATATTTACTCTCACAGAATTCTGAGCAAAATGTGTGTTTTGCCAAAGCTTGAAGTTTGAATGGCATTATGAGTATGAAACTACTGGGGGATTCATGCAAGTCAGACCACCATGGACTCCCCTGGTTTTATAGTTTTCAGAAATGATTGGGTTTGGTAGGTTTTCCTGGGTGAAGACTGAGCCGAGGCCCTAAATTCACAGCTACCCACATTACATGAAAGGGCACTTATGTGTGGAAAAATATGTTCTGTCCATCTTGCGTTTTGGGGCCTATTCTGTTGCGGGGGTGCTGGGCCCGCAGGATGATAGGAAATTTGTGGATCCTTGCAGATTCCATGCCTTTCCCCTAAATAAAATTAGGAAAATGGGTGCTCTTAGTTAAACTTTGAGTTTTGCAAGGCCTTCTGGACAAAGTCATGGGATCAACAAGAGGCACACCACCCAGGGCTGCTTAGAGTGTCTAGTTTTCAGAAATGTCTGGATTTGGTAGGTTTTCCAGTGTGGAAGCCAAACTTGAACCCAAATAGTGTAACCATTCAGCATGGCAAGTGGGCAAAAATGTGATTTACCCCCACTGTGCTGGCTAATATGTAAAAATGACATCCAGAAGAATCAAAATGTCCTCGCACTTACCATAGGGATAGGGATGGAGATTGCTTTAGTCTCCAGGAGACTGTAGATGCTGCAGGGGTGGGGCTGGGGCCTAATGTCAGGATGGGCCACACCCACCTCTCCCCACAACAATTATTTCATGAAAATTAGTCCTGCCATCCAGTGGGCTTTCTGCCCTCGAGAAATGTTGGGCCAACCCGTGATCTGCCCCTGGGGGTGGCAGAAAGACACTATTGCCCCTTCCGGGGAGTAGGTATGGCCCAAATCCAGGGTGGAATGCCACATCCTTCGTTTTGGCACCAAATCCCGTCTTTCTAGTGGGCTTTATCCTCTCTTGGGAGAGGCAAATTGGGACCACCACCCAGCCGCCCTCTGTTAGAGCAGAACAGAAAAAATGTGTTCCCATTTTGGGATGGGCTTCTTGCCCAAAGCCAGGGTGGGGACCCCCACCTCACCCCTTTTTTCCCCATGTGTAAAATCCCTGGTGTCTAGTGGGCTTTCAATTTCCCTCAAGGGGTCTGATTATGGACAGACTCCCAATATGGGTGAGCAAAACGACTCTAGTGCTCCTCCAGGGGTGGGGGATATCGCCTGAGGCCAGATTGGCTGCCCCCATCCCTTTTCTGGTGCAGTATAAAATTGCATCCTGGTGTCTAGTCAACTTTTCCGCCACCCGGGGATGCAGATCGGGGACAAAATACCCCAATCTGCTTTCCAGAGGGTAGAAAAACTGTATTGCTCCCTTTGGGCTGGGACATAGCCCTATGCCTGAGTGGGCTGCCCCATCCCATTATTTTGTTATAGTTTTAATTCCCTGGTGGCTTGAGGGCTTTCTTCCATGCTGGGTGATCCCCAAACACAAATCCACTGGGGAGAGATTTTATTGGTAAGGGAAGGCTTTCGTCTTACCAACAATACCTCTTCCATTTAAAGCGGTGTTTGGGGGCTGAGATATGCCTCTGAATACTGATGCAAGTGGAAGTGAAATGGGTCAAACAGTTCAATTCACTTTAACTTTCATGTTCATGACATCAGTGCGAAATGAATGCTGATCATCATTGAAACAAACGCTTACCTCTGCTATTGGGAAAATTGTTTCCCAGAAGCCCAACTTGAAATTGAAAAAAGGGAATCACTCTGGTGCCAACACTAGAGGGATTCCCTGCCCTGGGTGTTTTTTATGTGCATTCCACAACAACAGCACCTGGCGAAAAGCACCATTGATGTGGAGGTCATGTTAATAGAGTCCAAGCAGTTACCTTTAAATGGACCAGGGTGAAGCGGGCCCATTCAAAGTTAAGTGTAAAGGAAGGCTTTTGTTGTTTAGGACCTCTGCTGCCAGTTGCACACCAGCCAAGTGGAAGGGGGAACAGGTCACAGAACGAGTTTGGTGTAGTTGAGGAGGAATGTACTGCTCATTTCCCTATCCACTCTACTGGCTGGCTGACAGGTTTGATGGATGATGTTGTACGTATGGCAAATTCGTAACTATGTAGAAAACACTGGGGCCAGAATCATATCACTGCACTGGCCACGAATATATCCCAAATTCACCTGAAATTATTTGAATTAAAATAACATCTCATATAATTGCATTTCTTGTTGGCCAGTTTATTTTGTTTTGTAAAACATTAAAACATAGCTAATAAAAGCATTTGAAAATAAGATATATAAAAAAACACTACAGATAGTAAAAGCAGCAAGAATAGTGAAAAAGAAAACATCAATCTTAGGCATAACTCTAAATAAATATGTATATTTATCAGTGCAACAATCCATATCTTTTAATACTCACCCATCATTGTTCTCATCTTCTTTCAGGTGATAAAAATGTAGAAACCACCAATGTGGCCAGTGGGTGTTTAGCATAAACAAAAACACGGAGTACATGTATGCTTGTCAATGACAATAAAATCGGTTTAAAATATGCTTTTCCTAGGGAAATCATAGGGGCATATTTAACAAGGGTTTGCATCGTGTTTGCACCATGCAACGTTGTGCCCTGCACGACCTAACCCTAAAATGCGATTTATCAAGCCACTTTGTGTGGCCTTGAGTTGCGTGATGAATCAGGAGTAACGCAACATAGCGCAAATCACTGTGTTGTGTTACTTTGCCCTGGGACGGCATTCCATGGGTGTTGCGTGGGTGTTCCCACCAATTCACATGAAATTCAACTCATTTCCAGATTTGCCATTGTTGTTAGACCTGATAATGCACCAAAATGCAACTGCGTCCCAGGTGAGGCGTAACAAGGACAAATATCTTCATTTCTCCTCGTTACTTCCTCTATGTGTGCTGCATTCTGCAGCTAACAAAGCTCGAGGAATATGAATCCAGGGATTGTTTTGTGTAGGAAGATGCCCCTTCATGCACAAAAACAATCCTGCATGCACGCAGGCACCCTTGCACTATGGTGCAAGGGTGTCTGCATTAGCACTAGGCAGCCCATTGTGTGCCATCGCTGGGGAAAGGACAGGAATAAGCAGCATTGTAATAAAAAAAACGCATTCCTTCCCTTTCACTATGTTGCGTTATTTTCTCATAAATATGGCCTGAAAGAAGAAAAGGAGCATGAGGGTTTGGAGACAGGTCTCATTGCAGGGGTTATGCAAGCAGGTTTCCTCCCTTCCGCCCTTTAGAAATTGCAGCATTTTTTAACAAAAATGCCAAACCTACACATATTTAAAGGTTTCTTTCTCAGGGTTAGACATTCAACTTCAGTAGTGCTGTAAAGGGTATGTTTTGATACAAAGATGGGCTTTCACTGGTGGTTTAGCCAATTCGAAAGTCTCCCTCCCTGGAGCAGCTACTTGATTAAATAGAGCTGCAACTTTTGTCTGTCTCTACTCCATTTATTTCGTTTTCAGGGTAAGGCATTAGTGATGATCAAATATCCAGTATATGCGTTAATGGCTGGATTTAGATTCATGTGGAATGGGAAATTCTACAGTTTCTGTAAGAAATGGCAATCATTAGTTGGAGAATTCTCTGGTGGAGAACCCACCCAAAAAATTACTTCTAAAGGTGGAAGTGATTCATGTATGTATTTAAGTATGTTGTATTTCGCTAGCACAAAGCTAGCCAAAAGGCAGTGGAGTGATGTACATTGTCAAAATCCAGCCTGAAGTTAACGAGTGATAGAGTTAGCTTGTTTGTGGACTGCTAATGCATTGTAAAGTAGTGTTCTTTAAAGAGATGCATCACAACACTTTTTCTAAATTGCAGCTGTTTTGGGGACGGTCCTGATGGATACAGGACATTGTCTCAGATCCTAGATGCACAGATGGAAAATGCAAACTGCCTAGTTTTTTCTTTTTTACACTTCTTAGTCTCCAGTCATGGCGGTATGTGTGTCAAAAACCACAAGAAATGGTGAGCTTGTCTACACAACTAGCAAAGCTGCTGGTTATCATGGCTTTTTAAATAATGCAGCTGGTTTGAAGATGATGTGGGTCAGCAAGGGGAGCCAATAGAGTTTCATCAGGATGGGGGTGATGTGAAGATATTTTGTCAGGCCGTGGTGGAGATGTGCTGTGGTATATACTCTGGGAAGCCATGGAGCAGGAGGTTACCACCAGTCAAAATTGAGACGAAGGATCTTGAACAGTAGTTCTGAAGTCACTTTCTGGAAGAGCCAGTGTAAGAAACTGGCCTGTTTTATTTGAGGAAGGCATGAACCCTTTTCAACCAATAGTCACAATCCTTGTTAGGGTAAACCACAAAAAGTCACTAAAGTAACCTGTGCTTAACCCTCTAGTAGCTTGGCACAAAAACAGTCAGGCTAAACTTAAAGACAATGTGTAAAGTATTTATGCAGCACTTTAACAGTAATAAAGTGAAAAACATTACAAGAAAAAGCCTACACCAATTTAGAAAAATAGAATAACATTGAATAATAAACCTGACACCAAAATGACAAAATTCCAATCAGTAGAACTAGAATTATGAATTTTTAAAGGTTAAAGTGAAAAATAGCACCTAAAAGATCAAAGTGCCAACCGTGGACATCTATGTCACATGAGACCAGTGCAAAGTCGAAAGTTGTGACTGAACATAAGGTAGCGCAGTTCAGATACACAATGTGTATTGCGACTGGTTTCTGCTTACCTTCAGACTTAGAAGAAATTTTGGAAAAAAATATCTGGAGAAGGGAATATTCAACGGGGCAAGGTAGCTGGCGATGTCCAGGGAGGAATTGTTGTCATCAGATGGATGAAGTCATGGTGAAGATTTCTTCACTAGACTTATGGAAGTCGAAAATCTCCAGTGAGGTGAAGCGTCAGGCTGTAGCAGCAAGGTCTCCATGAATCCAGATACCCCTTCTGTGGGGAACTGCTGAACAGGTTTTGTTGCTGTGGAGAAGAACATAGTCAGGCCAACCGGGGATGCACCTTGGGCGGATCGTCAAGCAGGTAGGTCCCTGTCTCCTCTCAGTTCTCAGGACATTATTTGGCTGAAAATGTTTTAAGTCCCAAGTTTTGGATTTGAGCTATCTGGGTACCTTTAGGACCACTTCCAATGGCCCATGACTGGAGGGGCACCACTTAGAAAATAGGTGCTCACTCATGCTGGGTCCGGGAACAGGTTCAAGATGGTTGGAGCCTTTTCTGTCCCTGAAGCTCCGATCAGGATGCCAGCCATCTAGCCCTTGTAGTCACTCTGGAAGTCTTGGGTTCAAGCAGAGAATCAGGTCTCAAGCAGCAGGACAGTCACCTAAGTTCACAGGGCAGACTTCAGACAGCATGGCAGCCCTCTTGCTGAAGCAGGGCAGTTCTCTGAAGTACACAGCAGGCCACCGGCAGCAGGGCAGTCCTCTGAGTGTCCTCTGCCGCCTGTTGGACACCAGCCCAGTGGAAGGGGGAACACATCACAGAACCAGTTTG
Organism: Calotriton arnoldi; assembly: GCA_963921515.1. NCBI lineage: Eukaryota > Metazoa > Chordata > Amphibia > Caudata > Salamandridae > Calotriton > Calotriton arnoldi. The sequence continues at coordinate 1,981,536 of CAWUFW010000914.1, read as the reverse complement.
GTGTAGCTGAGGAGGAAGGTACTGATCATTTCCCGATGCACTCTACTGGCTAGCCCACAGGTTTGAAGGATGATGTTTCAAGAGTGGGTCTGAGGGTCCTACTTTTATACCTGGTGCCAGCTTTGAAGTGGAAGAAACTTCTGGAGTTTTCCCCCACAGACGTATCTGGCATTTACAACCTCCCTGCCCTGGTCCCAGGATATCTGGAGTCACAAAAGGCTAGTGTGAAGTTTTTGTGAGCTGAGGCAGTGCCTTTGAGTGCAAGCATGGCACTGCACAGTTCTGCCGCCCCCATCCTGCTACGATGGCCCATCCTGCCACCACCCAGTCCCTCTGTTGTTTGTCTGGCTGGGAGAAAAGGTCAAAGGCCAACTGCCAACTACAACTAGTCGTGACCCATTAAACAGGCTGCAGGCACCAAAAGGTTATGACAAGAAAATGTAAACTTTCTAGAAAGTGGCATTTTCAGAATTGGACTTCAAATCTGACTTTACCATTAAAGATCATTTTAAATTACAATTCATTAGACACCAAACATGACATTTCTCCCTGCTGCAAACCACGTGTTATATTTTTTTAAATATATTATGGTATTCCAAATGTATCCTATGAGAGAGATAGGCATCACCGTAGTGAAAAACAAATTTGTGAGAGTTTCACTTCCAGGACATATAAAACTTAAAAGTACATCTCCCACTTTTTTTAATACACTGCATCCTCCCCTATGGGCTGTTTAGGGACTACCGTAGAGGTGGCTTATGTGTATTAAAAAGGGAGTTTTAAGCCTGGCAGAGGGTTAATTGTGCCATGGGAATTGGCAGTTAAAAACTGCACACATGTTGCAAATTGCAGGCCTGAGACATTTTTAAGGGCCTACTTAAGTGCGTGGCACAATAAATGATGAAGGCCCAATAGTAGCATTTAATTTATCTGCCATGGGTATATGGTATACCACTTCATTAGGGATTTATAAGCAAAGCAAATATGCCAATCAGGTGTAAGACAATGTGACCATGTTTTGGGGAGAGAGCACAAACACTTTAGCACTGGTTAGCAGTGGTATAGTGTACAAAGTCCTAAAAACCAACACCAATGTGTTACAAAAACAGGAGTGGTAAAGGCAAAAAGTTTGGGGGTCATCCTGCAGAAAGCCGGTTTCAGCTAGTACCAGGCCATCTTTGTTTTTTGGCAATGCGTTCTTTGAGGGTGAGGTTGGTGTCATGGCAAATTCAAAAGACTTGACATTCAATAAAAGTTAGGGGTTGAAGTCGCTAAGGTTCATATAATTGAGCCAGGTTTGTACTGTGTTCATGTTCTTCCACAACAGATTATTTAGAAGTTTCTCAAAATATTGGATTTTACAGCAAAACTGTAATTCAGACACTAATTTTAGATTTCAGTGGCAAACAGCTTTAGCCGCCTGTTGGCAGATCTATTATTTCCAATAAATAAAAGTTTCTTAGAGTGGGCTTTATGTCAGACCCTTGCTCATACATGGATGGCTTTGTTGCCCATCTCAGGTGTCTACTCTTAATTAACTGGCTTTCATCTCTATTCTTGTGTTTGGCCCCACGCCCCAAGGAGCATTTCAGTTCACAGTTTTGTGATTGTATGTCTCATAGCCTTCCACTGCTAACTTGAGGGGACTCTTTTATTAGTATTCAGCACTCTATAGAAGTTCATGTGTTTCTGCTTATTCCTCAGCCCTCCATGCGCTCTCTTTTTTCTCCCCTTTTCCACTTCTTTATGCTCCCCGTTGTGTTCCCAGTTTTCATACCTTTTTTTTTATTTATTCATCATTATAATATTTTACAAGAGGCTGGCAGCTGTAAAGTGTTACCAGTCTGCACGCTTAATTTATTTGCACTGGTGCTCACTTAGTTTTTCACTTTTCTACTTTTAATTTATCTTTCTTATAAGGCTGTCCACCTTGTTAGACCTGTAAATTAAAAATAGCAAACATGCATTCCAACACAGGTTTTTCTGTTGCCTGGCTATTTGTAAGTGGTCAACTGGAAAAACAACTGTAGGTAATTGTCGTTGCATACTGAGCACTTTAACCAGCGTCGCCCCCCCCCCCTGCTGCCAACGCCACAAAGAAGACAAATAAAATGGTAATAAAATGAATTTATTACCATTGCATTTTTCCCTTACCCCAGCCAACTGTGTTTGGGCGGGGCAACCGTTGCTGATTGGCAGCAGGGGAGTGGTGCTCACTCTACCAGTTTAGATTGCTTATGTAATTTTGGCCGGCTATCTTATGATTGCCAGCCTGACATGAGCACTTTAACCAGTCCACCCTCCTTGGCCAGCCCATGGAACCTCTCCCACTGCAAACGAGACAAAGCATTGGCAATGTCATTGTCCACAACCGGGATGTGCTTGGCTTTGAACAAAATGTTCTGTCTCAAAAATTTCAGCCCAAAAACTCTCAACAGCTTGAGGACCTGAGTGTCTTTTGCAGACGGCCTGTTAACTACCTGAACTATAGCCATATTGTCTATCTGAAAGAGTACTTTCTGGTGTTGCAACAAATATTCCCACAGAGTGAACGCTACCACCAGTGAAAAGAACTCCAGGAAAGAGTGCTCCTCCCCCCTCCTTTCCAACATTCATACCATTCTCCCGCACACTAATAGCCCTGCCAATACACTCCAAACAGGATGCCCCCTGAAGCACTGGAATAAATCTGAACATCTCACTCAAAAACTTGTGGTGCTGCCATCAGAATGCCATGGAAGGAATCCAAATGTTTTTGCCACATTCTCAGATCTGCCTTAACCCCTGCAGATAGTCTTGCATGATGGTGAGGGAGGGAGAGCCCTGATAGCGCCAGACCCAGCCTCCTGCAGAATGGCCTGCCAGCACTTACAACCTTGAAAGCAAAATTAAGTACTCAGGAGGACCTGCACTTCTCTGACTATGACCTTTTTTTGCCAGCATTGTTTCTAACAGTACTTGTATCTTCACTTTTTTGTCCAGTGGAAGGCTTGCTATCAAGGCCACCGAATCCAGTTCAACTCCTAGAAAAGATATGGTGGTCACCAGAACCACCATTTTTTATGGAGCTAAATGAACCCCCACATCCTCCATGAGTTCCTGAAAACGTACCAGCAGCTGCTGGCAGTCCATGGAACCGGAGTTTGTGACCTAGAAGTCATTGAGATACTGTGTCACATTCTCGTGACCCGTTGCATGTGTAAACAGCCACCGTAGAAACATTTGAAGAGCGCACATGAAATTGAGCACCTCATGGGTAGTGCTATGTCCACGTACCATGAACCTCCAAATTGGATACCTAGCAATTAAAAATCATCTGGGTGGACTGGAAGCAACCTAAAAGTTGATTTTATGTCGCATTTTGCCACATGTGCTGCCCTTCCTACCTGCTCAACCATGGTCACAGTCACATCCACTGAGGAATAAAACACCAACGCCAACTCTTCCTCTATGAAGTAATTGATTGATTGGCCTTGCGGCCATGACAGATTCTGGATAAGCCTGAATTGAACTGCCTCTTTCTTGGGTACCACACCTATTGAGGATATGATCAAGTCTTTCATTGGCCAACTGTGGAAAGTCCCTGCCATCCTTCCTTCTTGCAGTTTGTCCGGTGGGTGTGCTGTAATGGACTTCAAATTTTCTGCCCAATGCCTCCCCCTTGGGCCTGTGCACCCCAGCCTGAAACCCCATGCGAAGCCCTCGTGCAAGCTATGGGCGTCCTCCCTGTTCGGGCAGGTGCCCAGCCAAAATTGAAGTCTTGACCTCCCCTCGCCCCCTATATCTTCCTGACGTAGCTGCTCTTGCTCCCCTAGAGTTTTGGTGCCATTGTAAAGAGTGTGAAACCTGCTGTGACCCGGACACCCACCCCTATGTTTCCATTGCAGTTAACAATGGGATGCCTCCCTGCACATTTGAAGCATTCGTGTCTGAATCGACAGTACTCCCTGGTGCACAATCCCTTATTAAAATCTCAACATGCCTCTTGAGTTCCACGCTGGGCCTTATTGGAAACTCCCACCCCTCCATGGTTGGGACGGCCCTGAAAGGACTAATATACTATTGTTAAGGTGTGCGGCCAAGCACTCACCTGAAATCCAGGACCGTCTGCAGGGGCGATGAGTAATTCTCCTACCCTCCCAGAACACCTCTCAACGCTACTGAGGAGAACAGGAGCCCTGGCAGGTGTCCTAGGGGGAAGGGGATTAGACCGAGAAGAAAGAAAGAGAAGACAAAGCTCAGCTCCGCCACTTGGACCAGCCAAGATCCTTGTTCTGACTTGCAGAGTCACCGTTTATCTTCTTTACCTTTTAAAAAGGGATTAACGTTATAAACCAGTCTTATAAGAAAAGTATGAAAGTCTAGTCTCAGATATAAGACTATCTAATTACCTCTAGTATGGATTGGTAATTCTCCGTTTTTGGGAACAGTATAAATTCTTGTTTCTTCCCTTGGAATTCCTTTAGCTCACACAAATAGTCACAATAAGGTTGATAAATGGTGCTAAAAATAAGGAAACAAATATCTATGAAGATATGCACACTTCTTGCTTAAACATAATCATATGTTCTTATGTTGAACTATCTCACCTGTATTTTACATGTTATATTATCAGGCTAAAACCTATGCACTGATACTTCTCAAGCGCATACAAAAACATGTAGAGCTAGCACCGGCTTTCAATTTCTACCAAGGGGTAATGTTCATCTGTAAACGCACATTCTCAATATTTACAATAAGTAAGATACAGAATTACGGGCTTTAAACATAAGAAAACACAAACGCTAAGCTTAAAGTGTTCACTTAGCTAACTCGACGAGTTCAATGTCCTGCACTTGACTGTCTGTAACGTTGGAGTCGGCTCGACAACTTGTAGTCTTGACAAGCATAGATGAAGTTCCGTCCAAGAAACTCGTTCGCCAAGCGAAGGCTTTTTGCTGACGTGAAGAATTCAGGAAGCTCCTTCGAATGACACGGCGTGGCCGGGAAAGGTAAACAAAGCCAAGCGCCATGTCACAGGGGTGTGGCTATTTATAGCCAATGAGCAGGGCGTTGTCCAGGGCGTTGTTCCAGCGTCATTAGCAACGTGTGCTATGACGCATGGACATGTGATCGGCTTACGGAACTGCTCCTGAACCGTGAACAGAAATGGAGAGTTTCCTTGACGACAAGGAAGCCAAGTCGATTTGAGTGATTCAAGAACGCATCGGCTTGGTTTTCAATTATAGAAAAATAGAAATAGAACACAAAGATATCATTAAAGGCACGATCAGTCCTGAAACCATACATAGGTTAAAAAAGCATTGGTAAAATACAAAATAAAAAGGCTGCAACATGATTTAAGGGGTAGTCATGGGAGGAAATACTGCAACATAATTTAAAAAGGAACCATGGAGGTGTTGGCAAATCAAGCAGACCATTACACCAGCTGAGGAATTCCTGACAGTCCTCCCCCTCAAAAGGTTTAGAGGTATATTGTTCATGAAAATGTTTTACCAGACGAGGGGCATGAACAGCAGAAGCTGGTTCCCATGAATTGTCTTCAATACCATATCCTTTCCAAGCTAAAAGGTAATGTAAGACTCCTCGAATACGTTTGGAATCAAGAACTTTTGCGACTTCAAATTCCCAGTCTCCATTTTCCTTAACAGGAGGAGGCGGGGGGCCAACTTGAGTGTCCGGTGAATATGGTCGTAAAAGTGGAATACGGGGTGTATTTGGAAATCAGGAGGGAGAGTTAGCTCTACTGTGACTGGATTTATGAGTTTTTTAGTAGAAAAGGGATCCAGAAATCGCGGATGTAGTTTACGAGATCCAGCGAGTCGTACATTTTTTGCAGAAAGCCACACCTGATCCCCGATGTTATATGAAGGGGCCGGTTGCCTATGTGTGTCTGCCTGATGTTTCACCTGTTGTTGGTATTGTTTCAAATGCTGTTGAGCTTGTGCCTGAATGTGTTGTAATTGGGCATGATGATGTTGAACAGCAGGAAATTGTCCCAAATTAGATGGTGGTATAACAGGTAACATTCTGGGATGATAACTGAATAGACAATAAAAGGGGGGTACGCCTGTAGCGGACTGGACCAAGTTATTATATACAAATTCCTCTAAAGGCAAAGCCTTGTCCCATTCAGTAGTCTTGGTGCTTAATAAGCAACGTAATGTCTGTTCCAGAGTTTGATTTAGGCGTTCCGTATGTTTGAGGATGATAGGCAGAGGACAGACGGACATCAATGCCCATGGATGAACAAAAATTACGCCAAAACCTGCAGCTAAATTGTGGGCCCCGATCAGATACGATGGCCGTAGGTAGACCATGAGCTTTGACCACATGTTGTAAAAATAATTTGGTTAGTTCTTTAGCCAATGGCTTACGTTTAAGGGGAAGAAAATGTGCCATATTTGTCAAATAATCCACCACTACCCATATGATGGAATATCCATTGGATATTGGCAGGTCAGTAACAAAATCCATACTTAATGTATGCCATGGTGCTGGTGGGATAGGCATTGGCTGTAACAAACCAGCAGGAGCGACATGAGAAGTTTTGGACTGTAAACAGGTAGAACAGGTTTGGACGTAGTTTTTTATGTCCGAAACTAAAGTTGGCCACCAAAAGACTCTTTGACATAATTCCAGAGTTTTCTTGAAACCAGGGTGACCTGCTAAAGCAGAGTCATGATTCCAATATAAAACAGTATCACGTAGAGGTTGTGTAGGGATAAACAGTCGGTCCTTATGATACATCAGACCTCCCTTTTCAACTGTCTCAAGGGGCAATGTCTCATTCTTTTTTGCTTCTTGTACTTGTGACAGGAACTCATAAGGGGAACAGAGAGCAATGATTTTATGGTTTGGAATAATGGACTGGACCTGGGTGGTGTTGATCTCAGGAGTGGGAAAGTTTAACCATGATAAGGTGTCAGCCTTTTGTTGTTGTTTGCCTGGTCTGTATGTAATTACGAAATCAAATTTGTTAATCCCTTGACCGCGATCGGAATACCGCTTGTGTGCTGGACATACCGATCGCGGGTGGGGTCGTGACGAGCTCAGCTCGTCATGCGCACAGCGCTACCGCGCAGCATGACGAGCTGAGCTCGTCATGAGCACCGAAGGGGTTAAAGAACAAAAGCCAACGGAGTTGACGTGGGGTTAATGCTTTCACATTCTGATAAAACTGTAAATTACGATGGTCAGAATAAATAGTTACTGTATGACGAGCCCCCAACAAGTAGTGTTGCCCTTCCTGGAGAGCGAGTTTGATGGCTAGTAACTCACGCTCGGCCACACCTTAGTTTTGTTCGGCCAGCAGGAGTTTCTTTGAAAAGTATGCTACTGGGTGCATGTGACCGGTTTCAAGATCTCGCTGGGATAGAATACCTCCAGCAGCTATCTGGGATGCATCAGCCTCAACATAGAACGGTTGGTTGGGGTCAGGGTGATGTAAAATAGGTGCCGTGGTAGAAGCCTGTTTTAGTTGTTGAAACGCATCTTCAGCTGCTGGTGACCACAAACTTAACCCCTTTCTTTAAGAGATGAGTAATGGGTGAAACTATATTAGAAAAATGAGGGATAAAACGTCGATAGAAATTGGCAAACCCCAGAAATCGCTGATATCTTTGACAGATCCTGGAGTCTCCCATCTTAGTATAGCCTTAACTTTTGATTGGTCCATGGAGATCCATCAGGTGAAATCACATACCCTAGGAATTCAATCCTGGTGGCATGAAAGGTACATTTGTCCAATTTGGCAAAAAGGTGATGTTCTCGTCAACGTTGCAGAAAGGCCCAGACATGCCCTATATGTTCCTCAGTGGATGATGAAAAAATGAGGATATCATCTCTGTAAACTATTATGCAGATGTCCAAGAACTCCTGCAACACTTCATTAATAAAAAATGTAAATGCTGCAGGAGCATTGCAAAGGCCAAAGGGCATGACGGTGCATTCGTATAGGCCAAACTTGGTCCTAAATGCCGTCTTCCATTCATCCCCTTCCTTAACCCTGATCAAGTGATATGCGCCCCTAAGATCTAATTTAGTGAAGACGGTGGAGTTGCGCACTGATCAAGTAAGACTGGTATGAGGGGGAGTGGATACCTGTTTTTAATCGTGACCTTATTGACCGCACGATAGTCTATGCAGGCCCATAGCTGGTGGTTTTTCTTTGAGACAAAAAAGAGGGGAGAACTGACGGGAGAGGTGGAGTGCGGTATGAAACCCTTCATCAAGAGATCATCCAAATACTCCCGTAAGTAACGAGTCTCGGGTTCGGACAAAGTGTAAACTCGGCTGCAAGGCAAGGTTGCGCCAAGAAGTAAATCTATTCGGCAGTCTTAAGACCGGTGAAGTGGTAACTGAGTAGCTTGTTTTTCAGAAAAAACATCCTGGAAGTCTTCATATTGTTTTGGTAAGGAGACTGTTTCTGCTTCACTTTTAGACTTCTCAAGGGTAGAAGCACATTGCAATGGAATTATGGGTTGTTGTTTGTTAGTGTAGCAAGTATGCCAACAGTGTGTGGAGTCTAGAGTAACAGTGCATTTAACCCAATCGATCTTTGGATTGTGCAATTGAAGCCATGTGATTCCCAACATTGCCCCGAACACAGGAGTGTCTATAAGGTCGAATCGAATATGTTCTGAATGCCCATCAGCACAAATCATAGTTAGTGGAGTGGTTGAATGAAGAATTAGACCAGAAGATAATTCTGACCCGTCCACAGCTCTTACAGGTTCTGGAGTGTCTTTTTTAATAGTAGGAATGTTCAGAGTACTGGCTAAACAGATGTCAATAACGTTTCCGGTAAGCCCCTGAATCTAATAGTATGGGAATGACCTTCTGAGTATGTGAAGCAAAAAGCAATGTCACAATTAAAGTTAAATGACGCGGGGTTGGTGTGACTGTGTTTGCCAGAAAGTGATACGAGGCCATATCTTTAGACAAGCCCGATATGGAGACCTCCGTCCTTACAGAGCTAAGGAGTTTCCCGACTGATTAGCATCAGCAACTGGAACTACAGTGAGTCCAATTGCCTTTCGGGGAGTTGGTTTCAAGGAATAATCTCAAGCAAAATTACCAGAACGAACGCAGTATAAACATAAATTCATGCAGCGTCTTCGATCTTTCTCCTCTTTAGAAAGTGGCCCTCGCACACTACGAATCTGCATAGGTTCGGAGGTATCAGAAGAAGAATTAGAAGTAGAAGGTTCTTTCTTTTCATGCTTCACTATAACTACTCGGATGGATTCTCCACAACCTTTTTCCCCTTTTCATTCACCAAGACGGTGGTCTAACCTTACAACCAAATCTATGAACTCAGCACAATCATTGGGGAGGTCGACTATTTGGGCAAGCACATCCTTAATCTCGTCCCGAAGCCCATGATAGAATAGTGACGTTCTTTTCTCGTCAGGCCATTCCGTTTCTGCTATCAGTCTATTAAAGTAAGTGATGTAAGATATTAAATCTCTACTATCCTGTCGCAGGTTCAGGAGCTCGTTATCACTTGCCTGAACAAACTGGTGCTTAGCAAATCATTTTCGCATTGTTTCTTTAAAGCGGACAAAATCATGCAAAATGGGATCATTTCTATCTACAAATGGAATTGACCAGGTAGCTGCAGTCCCACCAAGATAAGACAAAATAAAAGCTATTTTCGTGGTGTCATCAGGAAATGCGGATGGGCGACAAAGAAAATGTAATTGGCACTGATTCATAAAAATAGAGTATTTTGCATGACCCCCAAAGTACCATTCAGGGGAAGCCAAAGAAACAGGAGTAGTTGCAGTGACAGTAACATTTAGGGGTTGCGCGCCTTTCCTCTCAGAGGGAGTTGAGGAGAAATGAAAACGAGGGGGCTGAATTATCGTTTTAGGTTTAACAGTAGTATTATCCCAGGGATTCTCTCAGGGGTTATAATGATGAAATTCGCATTGGAGCAAATGGTTCTCTTGTTTTAGAGCGTTTACCTCTTGCTGTAAACTCTCAAGATCCCTAGTCAGGTCTTGTAGGGAAACAGATTCATTGACAGGGGAATCCATCGCCCAGGCAGACTTAATTGTTGTGGCTTGGTTTTATGTTAAGGTATGCAGCCAAGCACTCACCTGAAATCCAGGACCATCTGCAGGTACGATGAGTAATTCTCCTACTCTCCCAGAACACCTCTCAACGCTCCTGAGAACAGGAGCCCTGGCAGGTGTCCCAGGGGGGAAGGGGATTAGACCGAGAAGAAAGAGAAAGAGAAGACACAGCTCAGCTCCGCCACTTGGACCAGCCAAGATCCTTATTCTGACTTGCAGAGTCACCGTTTATCTTTTTTACCTTCTAAAAAGGGATTAACGTTATAAACCAGTCTTATAAGAAAAGTATGACTGTCTAGTCTCAGATATAAGACTATCTAATTACCTCTAGTATGGATTGGTAATTCTCCGTTTTTTGGAACAGTATAAATTCTTGTTTCTTCCCTTGAAATTCCCTTAATTCACACAAATAGTCACAATAAGGTTGATAATGGGTGCTAAAAATAAGGAAACAAATATCTATGAAGATATGCACACTTCTTGCTTAAACATAATCATATGTTCTTATGTTGAACTATCTCACCTGTATTTTACTTGTTATATTATCAGGCTAAAATCTATGCACTGATAATTCCCAAGCGCATACAAAATTATGGAGAGCCAGCACCTGCTTTCAATTTCTACCAAGGGGTAATGTTCATCTGTAAAAGTGCATTCTCAATATTTACAATAAGTAAGAAACAGAATTATGGGCTTTAAACATAAGAAAACACAAACGCTAAGCTTAAAGTGTTCACTTAGCTAACTCGACAAGTTCAATGTCCTGCACTTGACTGTCGGTAACGTTGGAGCCTGCTCGACAACTTGATTGTAGCCTTGACAAGCATAGATGAAGTTACGTCCAAGAAACTCGTTCTCCAAGCAAAGGTTTTTTGCTGATGTGAAGAATTCAGGAATCTCCTTCGAACGACACGGAGCGGCCGGGAAAGGTAAACAAAAGCCAAGCTGTATCAACAAAAAGAGGGGGCGACCAGGAGCGGGTTATGGTCCAGTGCCTGTGCTCCTAGATCTAATTTGTAAATCAAAACGGGGGGGCACTGTTCCGGAGGAGGGGGTGCAACGTGTCACCCACCACAATGCGCCACTACTATCCTCATGCATGTATGCATATTCAGCACCCTTGACTCCTGGCTTGTCGGGTGCATTATTGGCCCTGCATGCTGGGCCCCTAACCCATGGTGTTTTTCCCAACAAAGGTTGCCACGAGGGTGCCGGTAGGGCCTCGCATGTGACCGCCAGCTTTCTGGCGTCCCTGCAGCCAGCCTGCTGCACACACCTCGGTGGCCATCACGTTGGGGACTAACCTTTTGGCACCCTCACTGAGTCAGTCTCGTGTCTTACGCGCTACGTACGCGTCCTCGATGCACATTCCTGAGGCACATAGTGCCACATAGGAGCGTTTCAACTATTTAGTTGTAGCCTTACTGTAGGGATCACAGTTCAGGCCTGCCCTGTTTTCACAGAGGGTGCTTATCTCTTTCACTCACTAGCACTTGTTCACCTACGACTTTTTTTTTGGTCCTGATGAAGCGCCACGGATCCTTGTGACCAACCAGGCGCGAAACATGTCGACCTTCTAGTTACCTGGGCACATTGCGCCTATTGTAGTAACGCACAACATGCGCCTTGTCACCCTCCACATAGGACTCACCCCACAAACCCCCATGCATATGACGGCAGTTTTTCTAAAAGATCTCCGCTAAAGTGACCCTTCGGGGGACCCGTAGGGCATTGCAGCGCCGGCCCGACGAGGAGCAAACGCCTGATGATGAAGCATGACACCTTTCGGGGTGTGTGAGGGCAACAAGAGGCAAGACGTGCTCTTCCCTCTAACCAGTGGGTTCGAGGCCTAGGCCTTTCTTCTGGTTACTCTTTTTTCCTCTATCTTTGTGAGTGGGTGACACATTGCACCCCCTCCCCCGGAACAGTGCCCCCCGTTTTGATTTACAAACAAAGCCAAGCGCCATGTCACGGCGTGTGGCTATTTATAGCCAATGAGCAGGGCGTTGTCCAGGGCGTTGTTCCAGCGTCCAACGTGTGTTATGACGCATGGGCACGTAATCGGCTTACGGAACTGCTCCTGAACCGTGAACAGAAAAGGAGCGTTTGCTTGACAACAAACAAGCCAAGTCGATGCAAGTGATTCAAGAACGCATCGGCTTGGTTTTCAATTATAGAAAAATAGAAATAGAACACAAGGATATCACTAAAGGCACGATCGTTCCTGAAACCATACATAGGTTAAAAAAGCATTGGTAAAATACAAAATAAAAAGGCTGCAACATGATTTAAGGGGTAGTCATGGGAAGAAATACTGCAACATGATTTAATAAGGAACCATGGGGGTGTTGGCAAATCAAGCAGACCATTACACCAGCTGAGGAATTACTGACAACTATCAGCAAGCCACTTGCTAAGGAAATAGTCTTGCCAAATTTGGCGGAGGCCATTGTCTGTTGCCACAGGTGTGTCCAACTCACACCATTGTGCTTCGGGGTCCCACGCCATGTCTGCCCTGAACTCCTCATCGTATTGAGCCCAGGTATCACTCACGAAATTTGTGCCTTATGTATCACGTCCAAGAACTTAAATAACTCTACACTCCTCACTGGGTATTTCTCACAGTAGACACTGGAGTATATCAGAAACGCTACCGTGCAATTTTGAATGGTTACACTCAGGCATTTTGCTAGCTCGTACTCTTCTTCCTTGAGGCCTTCTTTTGCCCAAAGCTCTCTATGCAGGAGCTTGAACATCTCCACGTACTCACCTTTACAAATTCTCCCCTTTGCTGCGAACAATAAATGAGCCCCCTTTGGCTTTGTAAGTCCCATGTAAGGAAGTTTCCTGATATTTAATTCCTTACTCTCTTTGACTCCTGCTTCTTCTGCCTTCCTCTTATTCCCTTGTCTATCTCCTTCCCTCAAACCTGTCGTCCCTCCTTGCCATCTACCTCTATTTTCTTCGGAGTCTCTACTCATTCTCCATTAAGTCTTCTGGACCTACTCCACCTACCCTTCTTCAGTCATGTATCCTGCCCCCATTCGGATCCCGGATCCACCCCTGTTGACACCATGACTGGACCCGTTGCCCTGGTCATATTGCCATTCTTACTTGGCAGTAAGGTCGGTGCCTGCTTTGAAGCCTGCCGCCTTGCCAATGTGCGTTGCTGCTGTGCCCCTTGCGCTATCATCGCTTTTTCTTGCTCACTTATCATAACCTGAAAAATAGCACTAGATGCAGGGTTAGCGGTACCCCCCCTCCCACGCGGGGCCCCTTTGCCCATCCTGTGGCACTGAGAGGACCTGCACCTCTGTGTCCATGATTTTACCTTCCTCAAGACTGTTGTATTCATAGTCCAGCACCTCATCGCACCACATGGGCCCATCTGGGCCAGTCCCCATTGCACCACGTTATGTGGCCGTGGCCTCTGCTGCCCTCCTCTCGGGCTACCATGTACAATCTCCTGAGGGGCCGTACCATACCCTTTCAGGTGTTCCACTGATGAGGTCTGTTTGGACCCGTGGTGTTTCTGAATGATAGATGCTCCACTCAGCTCCAGTGATTGCCATTGCGAGGCCTCCCAAGGGCTGGCTATTCTGGGTCACGCCTTCCCTTCCCCTGGGGCAGATGAGCCACACTGTGCCCTCCCAGGTCTGCTACCCAGTGCGGCTTGTCAACCTGTAATGACGATAATAGGCCCAGTGTGCAGCTCCCTGACACACCTGCCTGCTGGTTCAATTTTCTGCCCCCCCTGAAAAGCAGCCCTGACCTATCCCACTTTTCCTCATGTGGGCAATTTTTTACCTGCTCGATGTACACCCTCCGGGATTTCTTAGAAGTGAACTCCATTTGTACTTCAGTTTCCTCTTCCTCACTGCAGTCCAACATGGCTGCTACAATTGTCGAAGGGCTCCACGAGGCTCTGCCTGAGATGCGTCCCCCTCCCACCTCTTAATTCCACAGTTCCCTCCTGGCTGTCCCTCACCCTTTCCCCTGTGACTCCTGAACCGGCAGGATGCTCGCCTCTTAAAGCTGCTCCTGTCTCATGGGAATCCCAACCCCACCCCCTGGCATTTCTGGCTATATGCTCCTTTCCTGCCTACCGCCTCACCAGCACTGTGAGCAAAATATTGCTGGCCAAACCCCACTGTGCTTCTTGCTGCTTTACGGAGCCAAAAGATCCCTCTTCAAAACACCCACTCTGGGGGAGTCTACTACACAATAGCTCATCATCCTCCCAACCTCCCAATTCCTGGTCCTGGGTTAGGTCAATGACCCCAGCCTGCCCTGCCTCTTCCATGGACCGGAGTGTCCCTAACACGGAGCCTGCTCTGGCTACTGGAAACCCCGCCCCCTTCCCCCAACGGCATTGCACTGACAGACTCCTGCAGAGTGCCATGACCCCTGCAGAGTGCCATGACCCCACACACCTTAGATGCCTGTTTTGTTCTGGAGCGGCCGCCACCCCACCCATGGGCCTCCATGAGGTCGCCAGTTATCCCCATTCGGCCCCTCCCTTGCCCCACCTGACTTTCTTTACTGCCAAGGCTGCCCCACATGTTCACGGGTGGCCCCTTACACTTACTTACACTAATGCTGGGTCCCTGGGTGGCGCACACGTGAAAACGTTGGCTGCCACCCCAGTGAATGCTCTCCTCACCGTCCACGCCGACTGCACGGCCGGGCTCGGGGCAACCAGCAGATCTAAGCACCCGGCCACCTTCAGCAGCCGGAGTGCTTCTTGTACTCTCCCACCCTGCATGCTCACGGGCTCTCTAACCTTCTGAACTGCAACAGTAAAACCTCCTACACTACCTTAGCTTATTTAAACCTAAATCTATCCCACAAAAAAACACACAATATCTTTCCTGCTCTAAAGGGCTCCTACCGTGTCCACCTATTCACAACACAGTGGGTGGCAGCCCAAAATGGAGACATATAAGTACTTTGGGCTACCTCCTTTACTGGATGTAGTTCAAAACCAGCACAGTCATCTAGACTGTGCCTGGTTCCTCCAATACCCCCGGGGACAGACCTCCCTTTGGTGTTCTGTCCCCTAAAGCCCTATAATGCACGCTAACATTAAAAAAGAAGGTAAAGATGCATTGTTATACTAGGACTCTTGAAATCACAGAAATAGCTGTGAGTGCATTACCTTTAATCACATATCTTATTGAGTAAGGTAATTTTTAATGGAAGTCTAGGCACATTGCAGGAGGTGTCATTTCTGGGTTCTATTAAATGTTTATGAAGTATTTATGCATTTTAAATACAGATGCGTGAGGTATTTATTGACATCAATGGAGAAGAACAAGTTACTTACCTTCGGTGACGCTTTTTCTGGTGGATACAGTATCTGCCTGTGGATTCCTCACCTTATTAATTCTCCCCTGCACCAGCATTCCGCAGAAACTTTTTTCCTAGCTCTCCCACGTTGACGAGGACGTCACAATGGCACGGCTCCGCTCGTGACTCCGTCTGACGTCATCGGAGCCACAAATAGACCTCGTCGGCGTGCTGACGTCAGTTCCACCCATTTTTTCCGTGCCTCCGAGGCGAACAGGTGGACCGACAACATAATTGAAGTATATACAGTATACAATATAAACACAAACACACAGTATAAAGAAAAATAGGAAAAGCTAAAGAAACAAAGCATTTCCTAAAACCCAATAGGAAGGCAATCAAAAGACATAGGTAAACAACCATGTCAAATAACTAAAAACTCTTTTGGTATACGAAGGTGGACAACGGGGAGGAGGGTGGGTCAGTGAGGAATCCACAGGCAGATACTGTATCCACCAGAAAAAGCATTACCGAAGGTAAGTAACTTGTTCTTCTGATGGATATATCTGCCTGTGGATTCCTCACCTTTTGGATTGAATCCCACAGCAGTCCCGCTCCCGGAGGAGGGTGTCCACCTACTCATACCAAAAAGTCCTGCAGCACAGAACATGCAAAATGGCCATCCCTCCTCACCTCAGAATCTAAACGTTAATGCTTCTCAAAGGTGTGGAGGGAGGCCCAAGTTGCTGCTTTACAAATGTCAGCAACAGGTACACCTCTAGCCAAAGCAGAAGAAGGAGATTTTAGCTCTGGTGAAATGAGCTCTAATACCTTCAGGTGGTTCCTTCTTGGCCAAGGCGTAGCAGATCTTGATGCACAAGATGATCCACCTGGAAAGAGCCCGCTTGTGCACAGCCTTGCCCTTCATTCGCCCAACATAGCCCACAAAGAGCTGATCGTCCAGTCTCAGATCCCTGGTCCTGTCCAGATAGAAACTGACATCTCTCTTAGGATCAAAGCGATGAAGTCTCTCCTCCTCCTTGGAAGGGTGAGGGGGAGGATAAAAGGTAGGTAAGGTAATGGATTGCCCTAGATGGAAAGGAGTAACCACCTTAGGCAGGAAAGCAGCCCTGGTCCTGAGAACCATCTTATCTACATGAATGGTCAAAAACGGAGGTTTGGAACTAAGAGCCTGAAGCTCACTTACCCTCCTGGCCGAGGTAATAGTGATCAGAAAGACCGTCTTGAAAGAAAGAAGCCTCAACGGGCAACTATCAAGAGGCTCAAAAGGAGAACCCATCAGGAATGTAAGAACAAGATTTAAATTCCACTGAGGCATAATGAAAGGAATGGGAGGAAACCTATTGGTAAGGCCTTTAATGAACCTCATAACAATGGGGGACTTAAATAAAGACGGCTGGTCCGGCAAACATAGGAAAGCCGACAAGGCCGACAAATATTCCCTTACTGTAGCCACAGCACAACCCTGCTGAGCCAAAGAAAGAGAAAACCCTAGAATGTCAGACAAATGGGCTTTCAAAGGATCAATGGACCTCTCTCCACACCATTTAACAAATTTGGACCACCTAGAGGAATAAATAGATTTGGTGGAGTGTCTCCTGGATGATAAAATAACATCCACCACATCCGGTGGGAGAGAGAAAGAAATCAGATTGCCCCATTCAATCTTCAGGCATGACGGTGCAGACTCTGGAGGTGGGGGTGTAGAATCTGCCCCTGCGACTGCGAGAGGAGATCTGCCCTGAGAGGGATACGGAGCAGAGGGTGCGATGAGAGGTGAAGTAGATCTGTGTACCACACCATTCTTGGCCAATCCGGGGCAATCAATATGACTTAAGCCCGGTCTTGGTGAACTTTCCTCAGAACTCGAGGAATCAAGGGTATGGGGGAAACGCGTAAAGGAGTTGCGAACTCCAATCCAACTAAAACGCATCCCCCAATGCTCCCTGCATCGGAAACTGGAGACTGCAGAACGACGGGCAGTGGGCGTTCCCACGAGTGGAAAAGAGGTCCAACCAAAGAAATCCCCACATCTTGAAGACGAGATGGACCACTTCCGGATGAAGCCGCCACTCGTGATCGGCCTTGTAATGCCGACTGAGACTGTCCGCACGTACATTCAGCACACCGGCCAGATGATTTGCCATCACACAAATCTGATGATCCTGAACCCAGGACCAGAGTCGCAGAGCCTCTCTGCAGAGACGATACGACCCTACACCTCCCTGTTTGTTGATATACCACATCGCGGTAGTGTTGTCCGTCAGGACCTGAACTGACTGACCGCGAAGGGATGGAAGGAAAGCCTTTAGTGCCAAAAGTATCGCCTGCAATTCCAGAAGGTTGATGTGAAGCAACCTTTCCTCTGGAGACCAAAGACCTTTGACCCCCAGATCCCCCAGATGAGCACCCCACCCTAGAGTGGAGGCATCCATGATCACTGTGGCCTCCGGTGGAGGAAACTGAAAGGGCTTTCCTTGAGACAAGTTGCCCTGCACACTCCACCAAGACAGATCCACTGCAGTTTCTCTGGAGACCGACTCCCCGAGATCTCCATTCTGCTGATACCACTGCCTGCGGAAGCACCACTGGAGTGCCCTCATGTGCCAGCGTGCATGGTTGACCAACAGAATGCAGGAAGCGAACAAACCGAGCAGGCGTAGGACCTTCAGGACTGGAACAACCGCTCCATCGTGAAACAAGGGAATAATTTTCTGAATGTCGAGAATCCTCTGAGGAGGAGGGAAGGCCCGACACACCGTAGTATCCAGTACTGCCCCAATGAACAGGTTGCGCTGAGAGGGCACCAGGTGAGACTTTGGCACCTTTATCAAGAAACCCAAAACATACAACAGCCGCGCTGTTACCTGCAGATGATGAAGCACCATCTCTGGCGACTTTGCTTTGAGCAGCCAGTCGTCCAGGTAAGGGAAAACAGGAATCCCTAACTTTCTGAGATGTGCTGCCACCACCGCCATCACCTTTGTGAAGACTCGAGGTGTGGAAGTAAGACCAAACGGAAGGACCGCAAACTGGTAGTGTTGGGACCCCACCGTGAACCGAAGATACTTCTGATGCGACTTCAGGATGGGGATGTGTAAATACGCATCCTGCAAATCGAACGACACCATCCAGTCTTCCTGCTGCAGTGCCAGAAGAACCTGAGCTAGGGTCAACATCTTGAATTTCTCCTGCCTGAGATAAAAATTCAGGACCCTGAGGTCCAGGATAGGCCTTAACCTGCCGTCCTTCTTGGGGATGAGGAAATACCGGGAGTAGCATCTCTGACCCCTTTCCTGCTCCGGAACCACCTCTATCGCACCTTTCTGTAATAACACAAGAACCTCCTGCTGCAGAAGCAGCAAATGGTTCTCTGAGCACCAGCCCTGGCAAGGAGGGTAAGGAGGAGGAAACTCCCAAAAAGGAAGTGCGTACCCATTTTCCACAAGATTCAAAACCCAAAGGTCTGTTGTGATAGATTTCCAATTTTGTAGAAAATGGGACACCGACCCCCTATAGGACCTGCATGCTCCAAGATGGGGGATCTAGAGCTGCTTTCCAGTGACACCAGTGGTAGGGGCAGAAGAGGAAGAGGAGGAGGAGGAGAGTTGACGGGCTGCACCCCGCAGACAACCTCTGCTCTTCCCTCTGTAAGACTTGTACTGAAGATTCTGCTGCTGCTGTTGCTGAAGTTGTTGATGGCCTCGAAAGGAAGACAACCTGCCAAAGCCACGATATCTCTTAAATCCAAACCCTCTAGTTTGGGACTGGAGACCCAAAGATTTAGCCGTCGCTCTACTATCCTTAAACCTCTGCAGCGCAGAATCAGCCTTTTTCCCAAAAAGCTTGGATCCATCAAATGGAAGATCGAGGAGAGTATTCTGTACATCAGGAGAGATCCCCAAAGACCTAAGCCAGGCATGCCTCCTTGTAGCGATAGAAGAGCCCATCACTCTTGCCACTGAATCAGCAGTGTCCAAACCAGACTGAATAACCTGGCGAGCAGCAGCCTGCGTATCCGCCATAATCTCTAAAAAAGAACTTCGATCATTCTCCGGCAACTTTGGAACCAACTGTTTTGCCGAGTCCATTAAGGCATGAATATACCTCCCCAACAAGCATGTTGCATTGGTGGACTTCAAAGCCATACTAGAAGAGGAGAAAACCTTTTTGGCGGATTGTTCCAGTTTTTTTGAA
The DNA here is from genome assembly GCA_963921515.1 of Calotriton arnoldi. Taxonomy (NCBI): domain Eukaryota; kingdom Metazoa; phylum Chordata; class Amphibia; order Caudata; family Salamandridae; genus Calotriton; species Calotriton arnoldi. The sequence continues at coordinate 1,961,947 of CAWUFW010000914.1, read as the reverse complement.
TCCCTGTCTCCAGGAGTCTGAGGGAAAGAACCCCCCAATTGTTTTGAACAAGAAGCCTGCACCACTAAACCTTCAGGAGAAGGATAAGCTGAAAGAAAATCAGGATCATTTGGTGCAGGCCTATATCTTCTTGCAATAGTCCTTGAAACTGCAGGTGCAGAAAAAGGCTTCCGCCACACCTCCAAAATCGGCTCAGTCAAAGCCTCATTAAATGGCAAAAGAGGCTCAACCACAGAGGAAGGAGAGCGCAACACCTCTGTGAGAATATTCGGCCTGAAATCAGCAGTGGGTAACTGAAGATCTAAAAGTTCAGCAGCCTTCCTAATAATGGCATGATAAGGTGCAACATCTTGTGAGGGTAAAGCCTTTGGCGATGAGAGTTCCCATTCTGGGAAGTATCTAATCCACTTGCCTCCTGAAGGCCCTCAAGCTCATCTTCCTCAATTTTACCCTCTTCAGCCTCATCCTGCTGATATTCCTCTTCCTCTAACAGTCTCTGTGCCTCTCTTTGAGACCTCATCTTTGGAATAGGAATCGGCGTCGACGGCGTCAAATGCGGCGCCGATGAAACTGGAGCCGGCGTCGAAGGCAGAGCTTCCAACGTGGGCAACGGCGCCGCTCGAAGTCGAGAAGAAGAATGACCACCAGATGGAGCTGGAGACTGAGAGACCGGCGTCGAGAACCTCGGAGCCGGAAACTGCCAGGAAGGCGCCGTCAGCATAAAAGGCACGAAAGGTGCCTGGGCATAATGTTGAGGAACGCCCAAATTGAAAGCAAGCGGACCCACGGGGCCCGACGGCGCACCGGTAGGGTAGGCTGCCCTGGCAAACATGCCATACATTGCATTGAGAAAATGCGAAAGATCCGACCCAGGCCCAGGAAAGGGTGGATAAGGAGCCGTGTCTTGATCCACACGAGGCCGAGAAGGCGCCGATGACGTCGGACCCAAGCCAGGAGAGGTCACAGGCACAGGAAAGGGCATCCTAGGTTCATGAGAATCCCTCGGCGCCGGTGAAGAACTCGGCACAGGAGTACCCTTCGGTGTCGGAGAACGTGCCGGAGAATCTCTCGGCGTCGGAGAGCGTGTCGGAGTCGCTGGAGGAGAAGAAGAAGGCGAAAGTGAGATGACATCTCTAGAGCGACGCCTCGGAGCCGGAGAGGGCGACCTCAAAGCCCTACCTTTTGACGAACGACGTCGAGAACCATGCTTTCTCTTTTTCTTGTGCTTCTTCGACTTCAAAGCATGCGAAGTCGACGACTTCGATCTCTTTCGACCCCTTTTCTCCTTCCTCGCCTTCGCTATAAACAACTTAGCCTCACGCTCCTTCAAAGCTTTCGGGTTCATCTTCCGACAGCTAGTGCAACCATCGACGTCGTGGTCCGAGGAAAGGCACCACAAACAATCTTCATGAGGGTCCGTGATTGACATATGACCCCCACATTCTCTACAAGGTTTAAAACCCGACTTCTTCGATGCCATCACACTGCCACTCCAAGGGAAATAGCAGAAACAAAGTAACCTAAGAAGTAAATGGAGAGTCCCAGAAAACGGTTACGCGTCATTGGCGCGGAAGAAAGGGAACTGACGTCAGCACGCCGACGAGGTCTATTTGTGGCTCCGATGACATCAGAGGGAGTCGTGAGCGGAGCCATGCCATTGTGACATCCTCGTCGACGTGGGAGAGCTAGGAAAAAGGTTTCCGCGGAATGCTGGCGGAGGGGAGAATTCAAAATGTGAGGAATCCACAGGCAGATGTATCCATCCGAAGTTAGTACAGGTTGGTGTTGAATTTTCTACATTGCCAAAGTGTACCAATGTGTGTGCTTATGCATGGATATATTTTTAATCTGGAACATGTACCTCATCACTAAACCATTTAGCCAATTTGATTGCTGAGTTGCTTGCGGTGTGTTACTAGGTGAAGCATGAGTGTGTGGGTCGATGGGAGGAGTGTGTGTGTAGTGCTGAGTGAACTTTGGTGTGTGAAGACATTGTACACATTTCATCCATTTGATGTGGCTTCTTCAATCGCGCCCTTCTGTGACCTCCACAAACTAGGTGAGTTTTTGTTCCCCCTTCTCTTTTCCAGTCATATTTTTATACAGCCCTGTCTTTCCCCACTAATTCTGTTTCTGTTTCTGTCCCTCCTCAGTTCTTCTTCCAAAATGACTCTGATGTAACTCATTAAGTTATGCTTGGATTCGACGAGTAGCTTTTTAATGTGTCTTTAATACTAAATCCTATATCTCCTTTTTGCTTTTCCTGTTTTTATTTAGTTCACTCTCAGGTTTTCATCTACTCAAGTCCTGGTGATGATCTGGCATTCTTAAATGGATCAAAACGCCATTGACCTATTTCAGGGATTCACCCTAAATTTCCTACTCTATATATACTTCTCAATTCTTAGTTAGAGCACCAAGCACGCTTTTACCTCACTGCACTTTTCTTCAAACACTATTTGTAACAATTTGTCATTTGTTTCATCATTAATCTAGAAAAAACTTATTTTTCTTGTTACACATTTTGGCCCAAATTTATAATTTTTTCATGCAACGCAACTGTTCTGGGTCTGAACCTGGGGCATGAGTACTCTTACATTAGTTGTCATGGTGGAATGTAGAATGTTGGGGGGAAAGTCAGTTGCTGGCTCTGTCCATCGCAGTACTTGCTGAATAAACCATGGAAACTTACCTTGTGAGCTATCATCATTGGAACATTTTAGAGGAGACCAACGGAGATGGACCGAGGACCGGCAGAGCAGACATCTACTGTGCATCTGATTTTGCCCTCATAATGGAAGTGAAGCGCTGTGAAGGTCGGCCCTTTGTTGTAGAAGCGGTCATTTTGGTCACTGGATTGGAGGCAGTGACAATGTAGCTGAGCTACAGGAGCCATTTCTCGTCTTTTCCCAATTTTGGAGGGCGTGGCAGACACTGACATGGGTGCTGACATCACCTGGTGCTAAATGCGAACCAAGCAAAAGCTGAGTCTCTAGTTACCAGGCAACCATTGCATTGGGCGCACGTCAGGAGGCAGTCATACTGTCTCCAGTATGATGTTGCCAGGGCCTCTGCGTGAACTCAACACAGTGAGTCTCCTGTTGCCTCGCAACGATCAGAGTGGAAGCACGGCGGGAGCTGGCCATATTGTTTATTGAAATAGCTGTTTCCTACGTAAGCTTGTAAAAAGTCACACTTCGCGTCTCAGTGATACACACATCATTTGGGCCAGCATCTATGCACAAGGAGGTAGTGAGTCTTCATGAGCTATGCGTATCGGTGATAGGCACACCTGGACATTCTGAGAACGTTTTAGCATTATTCAAAGGAGCATTTCTACTCTCCATCGGTGAGACGCACACCGCATATGGTATACAGTGGTGTGTGCACTTTTCAGTGATGCGCACACCTTTATATGATGTGGTGTAACTTTCTCCATTTATAGTTCAACAACAGAGTGGATTTTATTTGGGAGTCCAGTGCTGTAGGATTTATTTTATTTTCCATTGTACATTTAGCCCAGCAGCATACCGCATTGTTATCAATGTTACACTGGTGAATGCTTATCATGAGGTGCAATTTTTGTGTATGCATTTAATTTCAATCAACACATTTTATTTTCATTTTGTCCTGTTGCCACATTGCATATAATGTCATACTGGTGAAGGCTTTCTTAAGGTGCAATTTTTGTGTGTGCATTTAACTTCAATGCAGTTTGCTGTAGTTACTAAAAGCATTCAGGAATGCAGTAATCGGTGCTACCACCTTCTCTTTTTTTGTCCACTCCGGGCAATCATCCAGTCGAATGGGAAGCCTGGAAGGAAGGTTTTGAAACTTATTTGGAAGCCATGGAATAGGAGGTGTTTACCGAAAAGAAGAAGTTGGCTCTTTTGCGCCATTCCTTGGGCACTGAGGGCAGGAAGGTTCTGAAGCATTTACCAATAGCTGTCGTGATTGGGGAAGGGGATGCTGTTGATGATTATGCTTCAGCTATTAAAATGTTGGATTTACAAATCAAGAAGAAGCGCAACATCATTATGGAAAGACACAAGTTCTAAATGAGGAAGCAACTTCCAGGGGAAACAGTGGAGAATTATATGAGTGACCTCAGACTGTTGGCTGCATATTGTGATTACAAGACATTCGACGACGAGATGCTGAGAGATAATTAGTGGAAAAGAGCAATAGCAACAAAGTTCAGAAAAAATGTTTGGCGGCAGAGAACCTAACCTTGGATAAAGCTTTGGAAATAGCAAAAGGTGTTGAATCGACTGGAAGGTACATGGATCAGATGGCTTTAGAGACATGTGTCCATGCTGTTGCTTCAGACAACATGGTGAAAAAAGGGAAGAAGAAAACGGACACTAAACAAAAGAACACTTCAGAATGTTATAGGTGTGACAGCAAAAAACATTTAGGCAGTGCTTTATCATGTCCAGCTGTCGACAAAGTTTGTGCAAAATGTAAGAAGAATGGAAATTTTGTTAGGGTATGCAAATCTAAGGCAACTAATGCTAAACCTAAGTCCAAATGTGTCCTCTCAGTGAAGTGTGCATCAGAAGGTAGTTCTGAGTCTGATTTTGAGGAGGGTAATGATATTATGATGATCTCCAGTTCAACTGAAACAGAGGGACTTAAGCAAAATGAGGTACTAAAGTTGGATACCTTGAGTGTCAAAAGACCAGTTTGTCGATTGAGGCTTCTGGCATTTCAATTTCCATGATGGCCGATTCAGGGTCATTATTTACCCTTATTAGTCCTGAAGATTAGCTCAAATTTGGCAATATTACACTGAAGTTAAACCAATTGCATAAAGGGTAAGCCAGTGGGAGTTTTGGGAGAATTTGACAGTGTGTTGAGTTTTAAAGGTCATAGCACACCTGCCACGGTTTACTTAGTAAAGGATGGGTCTTGTTTATTATGGGTGTTGGAGCAGAGGAATTTGGGCATCATTCTGGATACCAAAAGTGTGGAGTAAGTGTTACTGAAGGATGAGTACAAATCAATATGAGCTGTAGAGTTAGAAAGTTAGAAGGCATCCTTTCCTTAATTCTTCAGCTAAACATTGGGCAGGATCAAGGGTTTTTCTCACCGCATAATATTGAAGGAGGAGGTCCATCCTGGAGTGCACAAACCCAGACCTGTACCTTTTGTCATGAGGAAGGAATTGAATCTGGAACTGAAATCCTTACGTCAACAAGATATTATTGAGCCTATTGAGAGCTCAGACTGGTTGTCCCCTGCGGTTGTGGCCAGGAAAGCAAATGGCACTTTCAGAATGTGCATAGATTTGAGGGATCTCAATGAAAGGATTTGGGTAGACAGACATCCCCTGCCCAACATTACCGAATTATTAGAATCGCTTAAGGGAGCCAAAGTTTTTTCCACATTGGGCATGTCGTCCTCCTACCACCAGATCACTTTGCACAAAGAGAGCCGCCATTTGGCATAATTTATTACTCTGTCTGGTGCTTATAGATTTAAAAAGATGCCATTTGGTTTGGTGTCAGCCTCAGTTGTATTTCAGAGAGTCGTGGAGGACATGTTCACTGGTGTTCCGCATGTGAGATGCTTTCAAGATGACATTTTAGTGTATGGGAAAAACCTGGAGTCCCATGACAAAATGATAGCCAAGGTGTTGTCCATTTTAACAGAAAGGGGTGTTATGTTGAAGGCGGAAAAGTGCAGGTTTGCTGTGGACACTGTTGACTATATGGGTTACAAACTATTGACTCAAGGTGTGGAACCAAAGGAGGATTTGGTTAGGGCCATTAAGGAATTTCCTGATCAATTACGATCAATTTTTGGGATGTTGGAGTTTTATGCTCAGTTCATTTCAAACTGTAGTGGGAAAACATGTAACATGAGGGTCATGAAGAGGAAAAATCAACAGTTTGTGTGGGCTACAGAGCAGGAACAGGAGTTTCAGGAGGTCAAACGTGAATTTGGAAATGTCATTCCTCTCCAGCCTTTTGACACAAAGGACCGATCTATTGTGGTTACTGATGCCAGTCAGCACAGGTTGGGTGCGGCTCTGTTACAAAAAAGAAGGCAAGGAGAAAGTAGTAGCTTTCACTTCCAGAGCATTGCGGGAAGTGGAATCTACGTACTCAGTAATCGAGCGAGAAGCAAGGCCTGCTGGTGGGGGTGGAGCATCTCAGAAACGGGAGACATCGTTTACTACTTATGTGCTACAACGCATTCCATTACAACACGGTCGTTACAACAACCGCGTTGTTTCAACGCAAACCATTACATTGCAAGTCGTTTCAACTACTTGCTGTAGGGGGGCGCACTGGTGTTGGATTTACAATCCAACACCTTCCCTGCTGTTGCACAAACTGGAGTAAGAATAGTAAATAATACTATTCCTAAGTCCAGCGCGACCTCTACAGCAAGTAGTTGTAACGACTTGCGATGTAATGGTTCACGATGAAACAACGTGGTCGTTGTAACGACCGCGTTGTAATGGAATGCGTTGTAGTGCATTCATAGTAAAGAGACATATTCCTCAAGAACTACTTGTGGGGTTCTGAATTTGTTATCCTTATGGACCACAATCCTTTGGTGAATGTATTTACCACCAAGGGACCAGGCAAGGCTACTCCTTGCATAGCCAAGTGCATAGCCAAGTGGCATTACAGAATGATAGAGTACCATGTTCCGACTGTAATACATTCCTGGTGCCAAAAACATTTTTGCTGGCTGTCAAGATTGCCAATCAAAAAAAGGGAACGAGCACGGAATGTGAAGAAGATGGCATAGTTGCATGCTTGGAAGAGGCTGGTTTTGGATGCTTCTCCGAGGAGGAATAGAAAGAAACTATGTTGGATGATGAGGCAATGCAAGAGGTGGTTGGTATGTTGGGCAAAGGATGGATGCCCAAAAATCGTGGTGCAATGGTGAACTCATTTAAACATGTAATCCCAGAATTGAGTATGAAGGATGGGGTGATGAGAAGAACAGATTTGCTGGTGGTTCCGTTTTGGGCCCGTTTTGTAAGGAGTAGAGGTTGAAGAGTTTATTCTTCAAAGAAGGAAGACAGCACCAAGGACCCTCACAGAGCAGCTCCCATCATCAGCCCACAGCATCAACCTATCTTCACTGGAGCTTCAGAAAAGCTAACTTTCTAATAACCTAGGTAACCAAAGATGGCTATTGTAGAATGAAGCAACATGCACCAAGACCATTACAACAGAGAATATAATGCAGAATAAATAATGCAGAATAAATGAAAACATAGGATATAACACATGTTTGTTCCCGAAGCTCTGTAAATGACACTATATATTGTGTCCCATCAAGCGAAGGTACGCAAGCCGCTGACATGTTCATCATTTCATCGCTCCCATTACATTGAAAATACCACGTAGAATTTCAGGGGTTCAAACGTGTTTAAGGCAAAATAAGATAAGGACATCTTGTGTGAAGGAGTCCGCTGACAGTAAGGTTAAAAAAACATAAAGCTGGTGGGCCCAGGCCCATTTTGTTTGGTGTAATTGTTGGGTCCATTTCAGGTTCTACTATTTGAGCCAGTTGCAAAGATGCAGAAGAGGACAGGACACATATTGTAAGCAGTGTTTTTTCCAGAAGCTCTCCACCCCTGTTCCAAACACCCAAAACAGTTTTTTTCTACTGTGAAAGTTATAGGAGGCATCTACTTACACAAAATGCTGCTTGTATGCTGAGCGCATGAGTGTGTGCTTGTGTAACGTTATATGTGAAAGGGCTGTCATTGGGCTGTAAATGGACAGAGAGGTCAGGTGGATGCGTCTGCTATAAGTTTTGGACTCTGTACATTGGCACAGGTCCCACTTGAAACAGGCTGGGGCAGTATTGTGTTGCCTTTCCAAGTCAGTAACGTGATGTTTACGGCAGCGAATAAAAGCAAGCTGCTTGCAAAAGTGGCAACTCAGCTTTCTTTTCTGAAAAGAAACTACACCAGAACCAGCACGTCATTGAATGGGCATCACACCTTGAAAGCATTTTGTAGGCTTATCCAATTCACCCGGGAAGCGGAGCCCCCGAGCCCTGCGTGGGCAGGCGGGAGCCCTACCGGGAAGGCTCGGCTCGGGGCAGGCAGATGGGAGTCCTTTCGACCCCGGCCATCTGGTCGCACCTTTCCCCTCGGCCATCTGGTCACACGCAATGCTTTCCAATGGGGCGACCAGATGGCCGGGCTGCCCTGGAAGTCCCGATGAGGGCTCATTTGCCTCCTGGATCCCAACCAGGGCTCCAGGAGGTCGGGCACGTTCGCGCCCAGGGTCCCCTGAGCCTCGCGGTGCGCACGGATTCCCAGAAAGCGGGTTAGCCTTCCTCCGGATTACTAGGGGCAGGGTATGCCGGGACACCCCTCCCGGGCTGGCGGTTCTCTGCCAGGGACCAGATGGGCTATGCCCGGACAACACCTCCCGAGGCATCCGGGGATCCCTCCTCCGGCCCACAGCGTGGCAAAGTGCCCGGGACGGGCTCCATGGGTCCCGGGCAGTCCTCCCCCGGGTGCCCGTGCCGGGACACCCCTCCCGGGCTGGCGGTTCTCTGCCGGGGACCAGATGGGCTATGCCCGGACAACACCTCCTGAGGCATCCGGGGCTCCCTCCTCTGGCCCACGGCGTGGCAAGGTGCCCGGGACAGGCTCCATGGGTCCCGGGCAGTCCTCCCCCGGACGCCCGGGCCTGAGAGCTCCGGTGGTCCTCCCCGTGCATGCGGCCCAGCCGGGGTCCCCGAGCCCTCGGGAAGCAGAGCCCCTGAGCCCTGCGTGGGCAGGCGGGAGCCCTACCGGGAAGGCTCGGCTTGGGGCAGGCAGATGGGAGTCCTTTCGACCCCGGCCATCTGGTCGCACCTTTCCCATTGGCCATCTGGTCGCACGCAATGCTTTCCAATGGGGCGACCAGATGGCCGGGCCGCCCTGGAAGTCCCGATGAGGGCTCATTTGCCTCCCGGATCCCAGCCAGGGCTCCAGGAGGTCGGGCACATTCGCGCCCAGGGTCCCCTGAGCCTTGCGGTGCGCACGGATTCCCAGAAAGCGGGGTAGCCTTCCTCCGGATTAGTAGGGGCAGGGTATGCCGGGACACTCCTCCCGGGCTGGCGGTTCTCTGCCGGGGACCAGATGGGCTATGCCCGGACAACACCTCCCGAGGCATCCGGGGCTCCCTCCTCCGGCCCACGGCATGGCAAGGTGCCCGGGACGGGCTCCATGGGTCCCGGGCAGCCCTCCCCCGGGCGCCCGGGCCCGAGAGCTCCGGTGGTCCTCCCCGTGCCTGAGGCCCAGCCGGGGTCCCCGAGCCCCCCGGGACGCGGAGCCCCCAATCCCTGCGTGGGCAGGCGGGAACCCTACCGCGAAGGCTCTGCTCGGGCGGGCAGATGGGCGTCCTTTCGACCCCGGCCATCTGGTCGCACCTTTCCTCTCGGCCATCTGGTCGCACGCAATGCTTTCCAATGGGGCGACCAGATGGCCGGGCTGCCCTGGAAGTCCCGATGAGGGCTCATTTGCCTCCCGGATCCCAGCCAGGGCTCCAGGAGGTCGGGCACGTTTGCGCCCAGGGTCCCCTGAGCCTCGTGGTGCGCACGGATTCCCAGAAAGCGGGGTAGACTTCCTCCGGATTACTAGGGACAGGGTACTCTGGGACCGCTCTCGGCCTAGCGGTCCTCAGCCGGCAGCTGGGCGGGCCAGGATGCCGCCCCAGCCCTGGGTCCGTCCCTGGGCCTGCTGCGTGGCAGGCTGCCCTGGATGGGGTCCGGCAGGCCCGGGGAGCCTCCCCCTGCTGGGCTGGGTCCAGGGGCCCCAGGGACTGCGGCCTCCCCACCCCAGGGTCTGTCCTCGGTCCTGCTGAGTGGCAGGATGCCCGAACGAGGTCCCGTGGGCCCGGGGAGCCTCCCCCTGCTCGGCTGGGTTCAGTGGCTCCCAGGGGCCCCGGGGAGGGCGTCCTCCCCACCCCGGAGCTCCGTCCTTGGTCCTGCCGCATGGCAGGGTGCACGGGACGGGGTCCGGCGGGCCCGGGGAGGCTTCCCCTGCGCCTCTGGGCCTGGGAGCCCCGGCTGGGTCCAGGGGCCCCGTCGGGCCCCGGGTCCGGTGCTCCGGCCCTGTCCCCCACCCTGCTGCACTGCCAAAGGCCCGGAATGGGGTTCCGTTGTGCCCGGGGAGCCTCCCCTTGCTTGGCTGGGTTCAGGGGCTCCGGGGAGGGCAGCCTCCCCACCCTGGGCTCTGTCCTCGGTCCTGCCGTGTGGCAGGGTGCCCGGGACAGGGTCTGGCAGGCCCGGGGAGGCTTCCCCTGCGCCTCTGTGCCTGGGAGCCCCGGCTGGGTCCAGGGGCCCCGTCGGGCCCCGGGTCGGGTACCCCGGCCCTGGGCGCCGTCCCCCAGCCTGCCGCAATGCCAAAGGCACAGGACGGGGTTCCGTTGTGCCCAGGGAGCCTCCCCTGGCTTGGCTGGGTTCAGGAGCTCTGACCGGGGCCCCTGAGGGCCCCGGGGAGGGTGGCCTCCCCACCCTGGGCTCCGTCCTCAGTCCTGTCGTGTGGCAGGGTGCCCGGGACGGGGTCCCGTGGTCCCGGGGAGGCTTCCCCTGCGCCTCTGGGCCCAGGAGCCCCGGCTGAGTCCAGGGGCCCCGGCTGAATCCAGGGGCCCCGGCTGGGTCCAGGGGCCCCTCTGGGCCCCGGGTCAGGTGCTCCAGCCCTGGACCCTGTCCCTCCAGCCTGACGCTATGCCAAAGGTCCGAGATGGGGTTCCGTCGTGCCCGGGGAGCCCCCCTCGCTTGGCTGGGTTCAGGAGCTCCCTCCGGGGACCCTGAGGGCCCCGGGGAGGGTAGCCTCCCCACCCTGGGCTCCGTCCTCGGTACTGCCGCGTGGCAGGGTGCCCGGGACGGGGTCCCGTGGTCCCGGGGAGGCTTCCCCTGCGCCTCTGGGCCCAGGAGCCCCGGCTGGGTCCAGGGGCCCCTACGGGCCCCGGGTCGGGTGCTGCAGCCCTGGGCCCCGTCCCCCGGCTTGCCGCTATGCCAAAGGTCCGAGACAGGGTTCTGTCATACCCGGGGAGCCCCCCTCGCTTGGCTGGGTTCAGGAGCTCCGTCCGGGGCCCCTGAGGGCCCCGGGAGGGCGGCCTCCCACCCGGGCTCCGTCCTCGGTCCTGCCGCGTGGCAGGGTGCCCGGGATGGGGTCCTGCAGGCCCGGGGATGCTTCCCCTGCGCCTCTGGGCCCGGGAGCCCCAGCTGGGTCCAGGGGCCCCTCTGGGCCCCGGGTCGGGTGCTCCAGCCCTGGGCCCTGTCCCCCGGCCTGCCTCTATGCCAATCAGTCTTGACCCTGTGCATCATGGGAACAGTCCAGCCCGAACTGCCAAGCCAGGTCCTCCCTGGACTGGAAACAAGCATCCTAGGACCGGTTTCGGGGTTTCACACCTCTTCAGCCAGGATAGCTTGATTCCAGTGGCATGGAGAGCACGGCACCCACGTCTGGGCATACCCGTCCCACTCGGGGTGGCAAAAACAACAGTTGATGGACAGAATGCAGAACAATGTCATACATTCACCCCAGTACAGAGATCTGGGCCTAAATCCATCGTTTTTGCTCACCATGCCTTTCCAGTTTGAACCCAGCCATATGCAAATCAGTCTTGACCCTGTGCCTCATGGGGAACAGTCCAGCCCGAACTGCCAAGCCAGGTCCTCCCTGGACTGGAAATAAGCATCCTAGGACCGGTTTCGGGGTTTCACCCCTCTTCAGCCAGGATAGCTTGATTCCAGTGGCATGGAGAGCACGGGACCCACGTCTGGGCATACCCGTCCCACTCGGGGTGACAAATGCAAAAACAACAGTTGATGGACAGAATGCAGAACAATGTCATACATTCACCCCAGTACAGAGATCTGGGCCTAAATCCATCGTTTTTTTGCTCACCATGCCTTTCCAGTTTGAACCCAGCCATATGCAAATCAGTCTTGACCCTGTGACTCATGGGAA